>OV656814.1:11456665-12900831 GCA_927399485.1 Calamotropha paludella | reverse complement strand
ATACAAAAGTTGTAGATCTTTTTATTACCTACATCTTTGCCATATAACTTTTTGATAGGACTTGTAGTTTTGCCGGAAATCGTGATAAACCGTTTTTTATCCTTAAAAACTCACCCTCTTTCCCTTCCCGACCTCAGATCGCCCGTAAATTATTTTTCCTAACATTTTTGTTATATTCTCTACCTTTTCGAATGGGTTTCATCCTACTATAATTTTTTTGGTCTCAAAAATTATCGACCCTGGTCTATACAATACCAAGTACCAAAATTAATTAATGACCTTCCGTCGGACTAATAAAAAATTAAAAACAGAATCAAACATCAAAAATAAATAAAAAAGTATTTATTATTAAAACTGAAATTTTCTTTCATTTACAATAATTACATCTCGCCTTAAAATAAATCTGGCATCATCAGTAAATAAACATTGTATATCAATACTGTTCTTACAATTTGAAATTGAGAGCGTCGCGATGTTGAGTCCCAGTATGCGGTCAAACCAATACTGATTTTTGTCACACTGCTGTTAGCAAATTATAACGCTATAAAACTTTTGTAACTTTTTATTTTTTTACCAATCAAATAAAAAAATAAAACATACTATAATGCTAGTTGGTAAATTATAATATAATACAATAACATGAAACATTTATCTTATCATTATGTTAATAGTCTAACATCAATGTCAAATGGCAGTTTACGCAATTTACCGTTTTGGCATAAGTACCATTCCATAAGAATACGATAAATGTTCATAAGTTTTTAAATGTGCAAAACTTAGTAACGTGTATGAGTTAAAATTTGTACGATAGGCTTTAGTACTATAAAAAATAAGGTCTTAATCTAAAATCTTAACTCAAATGGAATGGTACCATATTTGCATATTTGAAATTTAAAATTTAGACCTCATTAAATGACATTTAATAATTAATTAAAACAAATAATATTTTAATTTTGAGCAACAAATTTGGTGACAATAAAATGAGAATGAATTGATATTCATAAGAAAGAACTTAATACATACCATAAATTCACAACCGCAGTAAATATTGATTTGATGCTTATATTCCACAAAAGGTGCATCTTTTATCTTTCAGGTGAAATTGAGGAAATTTAGCCCATAGATCAGAACAAATAGCACCCTTACAAATAGCTGTAATTTAGTCGTCATACTATGGATGATATGAAGGACGCCAGGACAGGGCGAATGTCACCTGCATAATATATCAAAGGGCAAGATAGCGAGACTGATAAAAGTAAGGCTTACTCTACAATTTTTTCATTTAATTCTATTAAATATTATTTTTGAATGGGTGATAAAATAAAACTCAATGAAAAATCATTAAGGTGGGATCTTAATGATGAATATTTATTTTTTTACTTTAACCTTTTATTTAACTTGCCGTGTTAGTTTGTTTGTAATAAAGGCAAATAGAAAATAGATAAAGAAGAACTAAATTAATTTCTTAATATAGACTTAATTATTTGATGAAAAAAAATATAAGGTACAATTTGCCCCTCTGTCGGTCTTCTACAGACTTTTCTTTTGATAGTGTGATTAGGAGCTATATTTGAATAAAGTAAACTTTACTAGGCTAATCAACTGTGACTTGAATTCAATATCTAAAGTATAAACTAGTGAAATTGATAAATTATTTAACTGTTAAAGTGTATACGTGTGTATACGTACAACATACAAGCTAAGTATAATCGTTTGAGCTAGAATTCAATATGTATCACTCTAGAATGTCAAAGGTAGAACAAGCATCAGAACTGGTTACCCAATTTTCAGTGTGAATTTCAGATATAAAGACGAGTACACAGCTGTCCATTACTTTCTATAAAAAAAAATTCAACAAATATCTCTTTGGATTTAGAAGTTTTAAAATACAATACCAACACAAAAGACCAATTAAACCCGATAAAGTTTGATTACTTGAACATATTTAAATAAGGAAGTAGAATAATAAAAAAAAAAAGCTTCCGATAATTCAATGTGCCCTTATTATTGTTTCTATAGAGTACTTTGTTCAGGTAGGAGTTTCTTGTGTATTCTCTTCTTTAAAAACAAGAGAGTTTAACTCAAATTTTGTAAAGTAATGTTAGTACCACATGAAAACTTTTCATAAATTGAAACATTCTGTAATAAATAACTAAAGGAGCAAAAATCAGCCTTACCGAATTTCTAGAGGCTTCTTTTCGATAGAACGTCTTTAATTCCAAAACAGTCGCATAGTTGATGATCGTTAGAACAGTAAACAATTTAATATGATGTGGCGATTTACAACAAAGTTGATAAATGAAGAATAGTTTTCAAGCTGAAATAGTTTTTCGTGTTCGTCGTTACAACGGTATGATAGGTAATGTTATGCAGTTTTACTTAAAGTAGCGAGTTAAAAAAAAATGATATCATAAAAACCTTCTCCATGAAGGTTATATACCATGAAGGTTAGTACCAACTTTCATAGCCGGTGAGCTATTTAAACAAAAACTTACTATGCGCCACATTTTTATAACTATGGCAAAGCATATTTATAATAAGATTCTTTGAATACCTAAGAGAGTGTGTTCCAATTTTTTATAATTCGTTTCTACTGGGCGTAGAACCAGGTCCCATAAACCTAACCAATTCTTGGTGAATCGTTGTAGAGGAAATAATATACGATTTAAAATACCCTGACCAAGTAGCGGGCACCCGTATTGTTGAAACATTTTCGTCTCATCCTTTGAAAACCAAGATTCATAGAAGTAGATTACCCTTTCGCACGGTTGACTAAACAAACTTTGCCGACCATACAACTCGAGTTATATGTGACCTACTTTTCAAGTTTCGTTGGATTCGACGTTATATAAAAATCTTAATTTATTAATGTTACTATAATTTTATTTTACAATTTAGACATTAAATTGAAGAACAATGTTTAAATCAAGAATGACATCTTATGAATGCTATATTATAAGTATCTATTAGGTACTTGTATCTCTAATAAAAAAGTTCAACTATACCTCATACTTACTTTTAAGAATTAATAAAAGGTCATTTTTTTATTTATACAATTGTTTATTGTATATTGTTCATTCTTACACAAAAGTCAAATTATTTTATACCAATCGTAAATAAAGCATAAGACTTAAATTTTAAATATATCATTTTTTAATTTTCGCATGTACTCGTACCTTTACGGTTTTCCTATTTCACAGCCAACACGTCTTCAACACATCCAATCGGGAATTCATTCGACGATTGGGAGTTGATAGCGACAAGCCAATTTCTACGATACCTAACATACTCAGTGAATACATCACCGTACCGCTCATGTTAACCAAATTTACTGTTATCGTTCTATAAAGCCGAGCACTGATTCCGTATTAATAATTTAAGGCTAGACACGATTAAAACTAAATGTATAAATTGTTGTTTACCTGAAGTAATACCTTTATCCCTGAAAGTATATAATCCAAAGATCTTTAAAGCTCGAATGAACAAGCTACTTGTGGGCAAGCTCGCTTCATCGTCGGCCACCCTTTTGACGAAACAGTCGAACTCGTTATACCATAAAGCTTTAAGTTTAGACTTAAGCTACAGTGGAAATCTCATATCGATAAGTTATCAGCAGACTTAGTTTACAGCAAATGCTTTAAAAAAAGGCTGAGGTCTGATATTAAAACATCGAGAATAGTATCTTTAGTTTTTTTTTTTTACTGTGAATAAGTTTGCGCTTGACCGCTATCTGTCTGACGGAAAGCGACGATGCCATCTAGGATGTGACCCGCCTTTCTCCGTTATCACCCGGCGTGGCCGAGAGGGGGTCCGATGGGATGGCGACCGCGGAAGCCCTCCGGGAACTTTTGTTTCCGGGGGACTTCCGCGGACGCACATTCCGATGAGGTGGGGGGGGGAAGGCCGTTAGCACACCTCGGCCGCCTCCGGCCTGCACTGGGCGGGGCGACCGCGCCGCCTGCGGTGGCGCCCGGGAACTTGTTCTTGGGTGATCATCGCGGGCGCGGGAGTCTCGTCCTGTGTGGGTCGGGGTCGGTCGGGGGGTGTGGTTTATTCCTTCCCTCACCGAAAGGGGGCCAGCGGCTGTCGGAGCGGGAGACCGGCAGTCGCATTGCACTTGGCCCTCAGGCGTGCGGGGTGTTCAGGGCGTCACGGTTCACCCCGTTGCTCCGTCCCTCACGGAGCATAGGCGAGGTCCGCCCACGAGCGCGGACCCACACTGGTCCGGGCCGCGGCTGAGTCCGACAAGGGACCCCGCGACCCGCACCACTGTGTATTGGGACGCCGCAGTTTTTAGTGGGTAGGCCTCCAAGCCTTTACCGGACACTCGGCCGGGTAGAGGCATGGAGGAGAGTCCCACATATCCATCGTGTTCTGCCGACACGATGGAATGCGTAATGCCATTTTCTGCGAAAAAAAAAAAAAAAAAAAAAAAAAGGATGTGACCCGCCTGCCTAGAATATATGTATTCACTCATGAATTGAAGACCCCTAAATTGTATTTATCAGGAAACACAGACTCAGGCAAAGAGATTCACTCTTTTGTGGTACGGATCACAAACTTGGAACTAAAACGCTTAATGTAACTTTTTGGTATATCAACGATATAACTGTGGCGCCTATTTGTAAGTCTGGTTGTCCGATAAAAATAGGGGCGGCGAAACAAGGCTGTGCAATTCTGCTGCACATTCTCGGAAATGTATTGTATAAAAAACTGATAGGCTAGCTTCCTTCCGTCTATGCTCGAGGCTTTTAAGCTTATTATAAAAAAGATCGTCATTGCCGGTGAGCTTCTTGGCCCTCCTCTCAATAGACTCAAGCGTCTGGAGCTGGTATTGGGCGGAATGATCCCAAAGATGAGAACAGTACTCCATAGAAGATCAAACTTGCACTTGGTAAAAATAGAGCAACCGTTAAGGCATGAAACACCTTCTCACTTTTGCAAGAATGCCATGTTTTTAAAGCTAATTGAGCCTTACTCTCAAAGTAAGAGCCAACATTGAGAGTTGGTGACATTGACATGCCTTAATGAATGGCTCAAGATGGTCAGTGATCGGCACGGATACACCTCGAAAAGTAGGAATAAAGTCGATCAGACTCAATTTAGCGAAGAACAGACACGCCTGGGTCTTTGATGGATTGAACCTCACCAAATTGTCATCGCACCATTCGAATACTGCCTACAGAGATAGCTTCATGCGGCTGACCATCGCCTCATCATGACACTGAACCTGTCCAGCACTGGCTCGTGCCTCAGACATATAGCTCTCTACAAATGTGCTGTTATTTGCGTACCCCAAAATACGGGGCATAAACAGGTCATTAATATGAAGCAGAAAAAGTGTTGCAGAGAGGTAGACTGGGTACGGTTGTGACAATTTTCAAATGATTGACTATAGCTTTTTATTTATGCTATTAATCTGAACAAAAAATGTATTCTAATGAAGTTTATTCATTGCTTAACGTATAAACATGAAAGTATATGTCTAAATCAAATGGTTAGTTCATAAAATGAAATTTAAAAAAAAAGGAAAATTGTCACAACCGTACCCACCCCAAGGGCGGTTGTGACAGTACTGAGGGTCAATAGTGACACGATGAAAATACTGTAATATGATCACAAAATAAGATAAAAATACTCTAAAATGCCAATAGAACACTTTAATTGCAAAAAATATTTATTTATTTTTATATAATAATCAACTAAATTATACTTTCCTAACAAAAGAAATAAAATCTTTGAACATTTTAATTTCTTACAACATATAAGGCACTATAGGATCTTTGGTTACAATCAGTAGTCTTCATTAGTACAGTCAGTCTTCATCTATACCCACTATTTAAGTACCTTAAAGTATTTATAACAGTCTGCACTTAAAATTAGTTAAAGCGGACTTAACAAATATAATATATTAATCATGTTCATAATCACATTAGAACTTAAACTCTATTCTATTTTGAAACTAAACTCAAAACATAACAACGTGCTCAAAATCTTTTAAACAGGAACTCAAATATTTTTTTAGAAATGTAGCATGTGAAAATTTATAAAAGTAAGTTTGACAACTAATCTAATCCGACTCATCACAGTTGTGACAAATATAATACCGACTACCATTTGTACAGTCTACATGGGCCCAAAGGTTACACTTTCCTTGGCATTTAATCCATTTTTCGCCAGGCCTACTTTCAGAATATGGACCAAGGCACACCAAACAAAAATATTCTTCTTCATCTGATATTGACGGTGATTGTTTCCTTTTCGTTGCTTTACCTTTTCCTTTTCCTTTCGGCTCATTGAGATTTTTTTTTGATGCCCTTTGCCTTCAGTCGTTTTTCTTTTGCTTCATATTCTTGCCTGACTGCCTCTTTTTCAGGTGTGTCCGTGTAAATCGTAGACTTCTTGGTTCTAGGTCCTCGCGTTTTTCTTCGGGAAGCTTTTGGAAAGGGCCGAACAATTTCAGGAGAAAAAGTGATGGTATGGCAGAAGTAGATGGTTGAACATTGCTAAAATTTTGGCTTGGTGTATTGTCTAATATAGAAGGTGAAAGTGGTGGACTTTTATTATTAGGTCCAAAATTCTCAGTAACAAAATTTTCTTCTTGAATACAGTCAAGGTTGGCAATATTTACTAAAAATGGTGCTATGGGAGCATCCTCCTCATTGTCAGGGATTGGTCTGCTTATTACAGGTGATGGTGCTGCAGGAGAAATATCTTCAGTGTCTGTTCTGCTTGTTGTGTGAGATGGTATTGCAGAAGCATTATTTTCAGTGTCAGGATTTGGTCTAGTTCTTCCAGGTGACGGTACTGCAGGAATATTGTCTTCAGTATCAGGGTTTGGTCTGTCGGTTACGAAAGAGGGTGCAAAGTCAATATCTCCGAACAGATTACGGTTGTATGGATAGATCCCAGTTTTCATAAAACCAGCCTGTATGTTCGCCTGTGTAAGAGCCAGAGGCATAGCAATTTTGATGATACCTGGTATATCATATATTGTCATCGTTTTACCAGGGTGGCTTCGCATCCATCCATCGCAAGCAGTGTTAATAGCTTTTTTTAAAGGTCTGAAGACAGACCGGTCGAGAGGCTGAAGCTTGTGAGAGCAATGTGGGGGATATGAAAGTAAAGTGATCCCGTTTTCTTTACAATAATCTAAGGTATTAATGTGAATGTGCGATGAATGATTATCAAGCACGAGTAACACTTTGTGAGTTAGTGAAGCATTACAAAATTTCTTAAAATGTTTAAGAAATTCTAAGAAGGATAGATCTTGCATCCAGCCGGAAGGGTTTGCAGCTCCAACAGATCCAACTGGTCCGTCCCTCACAAAGTGGTCGTGGTAACGAACACGAGGGAAAATAAAAAACGGAGGCATGGTATTTCCCAAGGCGTTCACTGCAAAAGCTACCGTAACTAACGTGCCCCGTTCAGCAGAAGTAACGGCTCCCACTTGCCGCGTACCACGTCTTGCAATGACTTTATCAGATTTTTGGACCGTAGTGACGCCTGTTTCGTCGACATTGTAGATATCCTGTGGCTCGTAAGGATGTCTATCCATAACAACTTGCAAGTTGTCGTAAAAAGCTTCCACATTTGTTTTATTGAAACTAGTTGCCCTTGAAAGGCTTGTAGCTTGAGCTACTCGAACAGATAGAGAAGGATTTCTATTCAGGAATGAACGGAACCATTCTTCGCCTGCCATCTCATTCTCAGCCCAAGTAGCAGGTTGCTTAAGGTTATATTGAGTTGCAAGCTCAAAAGCCAACTTCCGCACCTCTTTTGGAGTAAGTCCGAAATAAATGTCCGCGCAACGCTGTAAATATATTGACAACTGCTGCTCTTGTTGTTCGGAAAACACTTTATTGTGAGCAACATACCCCATGCTAATGCTATTGTTTTCATTATCGCCCGTGCTGGCATTATCGCGTTTTCGAATATACCTTAATAGTGACATGCGATTAACATCATGCATTTCCGCAGCTTGTCGCAAAGAAGTCCCGCGTTTAGTTTCTTTGTAAGCATCTTCATACTGATTCAAGCTGCACTGTGCTCTTGTAGTCTTTCGTTTGCGTATTCTAGGCATCTAAAACAATAAACAACCGCTTTTACTTATGTCACAACCGTACCCAGTAAAAATGTCACAACTGTACCCACAGATCGTTTTAATAAAAGAAACACCACCACGTCAAAACAAAATAACCTACAATAAATGTAACCACTGATATTACACTGCTACTATTTGATTTATATCGATGGACAACACTCAATACCCTATCAGTATACATGTAATAGCAATTACGAAATAATAATGAATCAAAATACTTACTTTTTGCGTTCAAAAATCAAAATGTGCTCCTGGTCACGTACACTCTGCGCGTCGGATGACGCAACACTGTGACACAGGTTGAGACGTGCAAGGCGCCCGTCTTTCCCCTTGCACGCCCCCCGCTAATTCCTATATTTTCGACAATACAGCGACTGTCACAACGGTACCCTGGCACAACCCTATATTTTCGACAATACAGCGACTGTCACAACGGTACCCTGGCACAACCGTACCCGGTCTACCCTACGGAACCCTGAGGGACGCCAGCATTGAATGCCAAATAGTCAGACGAGCGGTAGCTCAATGACAACTCGTATCGACTGATCTCTCAGGAAGTTCGATAGCCAGACACACAAACCAGTGGGAAGACCATATGATGGAAGCCTGACAAAAACCCTTGAGATATAAAGAGAGACGGGAAGCGGCTCACCATGCCTATCGATGACTTCGCTCCATATGTGTTCTAGAAGATCTCCAGTAGACCGGTTTCTTAGATTGATTTAAATTAGATTGTATTATATTTGGCAAATCGATACGGTCGTTAGAAAATGGCAATGCTAAGGAGACAAATGTCAATAAAAATACTCGGTAATAACTTAGGAAGTGAATTCATTACTAATTATACTGTGGATTATTGTCCGTCGAAGTTATGACTTACATATATAACAATGAGCAACAACGATACCACTCATGAAAATAAGCTCGTATTTAAAATTTATTTGAAGCCGTGTAATTTCAATCCCTTTGAACACTGACATCGCTTATTCACGAACACATCCCTAATTATCCTAATGACTTAACGTTACGTTTGGGATGGAATTTCCTCAAAGCTGAAAAAATCGAGAATGTGAAAGTATTTATTAAAAAAAACAATATCCATTAGACGTTAATATCAAAAGTGTTTAGGAAATAGATTATTTAGCCTGTCACAAGATATTTTGAAATACGAAACAATCAAATACATTTCTTGGAAATACCAGTTAAGCCAAGAATTTATTTTTCTTGACGTGACAACAAGAGGTCGTTGTAATTTTTTTTTGCTACTTGATTAAATTAAATTGATTTCCAGATGAGTGACAATATTGTGCAATTATTTTTTCTTGCTTACATAAAAGTTATTTTATTTCATTACTTTTGTTTCGTATTTATGTTTTCCGATTTACATCGGAAAATGTAATTTGAAAAAATCAAAATGTGACTGTGTTCTTTCAAATTTATTATTTTGATAAACAACAACATAAAAACAACTTTGAACCTCGTACACTAATATTAAATGTGATATAAAAAAAATCTATGTTTTTACATTGTAATTATTGTGTACGTTTGGAGGACTTTTGCCAAATTTAAAACGTAAGTCGTCGTAACAGCATATGCTCTCACTAAAGAAGTAGTGACATCTGTAATGGCGGACGTTATCGGCGCTAGCTCCAAGAGTAAATCCAACAGCCCCAAATCAGTTTTAAAAAATTTACTTTGATCGTTCGAGGTATAATGCCAATCTTATCTGTAGTTTTGTCATTTAAATAGAACGATGTAAATTGTGAAATAATAGAAATTCTTAAATTAGCTATAGAGCTAATTTAAGAATTTCTATTATATATCTATCTATCTAATCGTCAGCTTTAACAGAAGTAACGACATTTACAATACAATACACAGTCACCATACGTAATACACAAAAAAAAATTGTTACCACAATAATAGTAGTATTATGATTTCATTACATCATTGATTACAACAAAGTCAATAAGTATCTTTTTTAAGTGAGTATCCTTAAACATTGCAATAATATACAGGGAATTAACGATCTAACACTATTATTCCCATGCATAGCATATCATAAAGTTACAAATTCCAAGACCATATACATTTAGTATATATTTTCTACTAAAATACTAAGCACAGAACGCCTTACACATAGATTATATTAAACTAGCAGACCTGGCAGACATTGTTCTATTTGATTTTAGCGTCACCTACCGGATTTGAGTGTGAATCTTCCAATCGGATACAATATTAAACCCACATACGAAAAAATCATCAAAATCGGTCTACCGTTCATAGGAATAATATACATAATGATTACAAAAATTGAAGGCACTACCAGGTAAATAAAATATTCGGAGAGCTTTATAAACTTATACCGCTTTCCCTTTTTTATCATCAGGAGTACTTCGGGTTCTCATTCTTACTTGGTTGATTATACCATTCAGGCGTGCCAAGCGCGTTACATCATCATTTATAATGCGTACAACCAAGGAAAGGAATTCCTTACCCGCGTCTATATTCCCGAGAGTATATTACCTAAAAATCTTTCAGCATTTTCCTAAGTATAAATAAAAATAAATTTAACCAAAATTATTGTCTTTGGCTCAGAAAAAAGATATATATTTCTGAAGAAAACGATGAAACCAAACTTATAGTCTCGAAATTTGGAGTTTATAAAAAATATCTATAACATTACGTCATTTCTAGATAAAATTTTAGTTGTTAATGAAAAAAAAAATACTATTTCAAGTACAACGTACTTTTGGCGATCTTTATTTTTATATGTTACTTAGTAAATAAATAAGTATTAATTATACAAATTCATAAAATTCGGTGCGCCCATCACATGTCTTTTGTGCGCTTAACTGGAGAACATTAAATATTTAAAATACGAGGATGTCTGGCAACCAGGCGCTTAACATAACCCTCGTTGCGTAGCAATTGTATATTGTATGACGGCTCTTAGGTACAATACAATGTATGCGATATGCTGCCTATTCACCAACTGGCCTTGGTTCCTACCCAAGTAGACAATAAAGATTTGTCCCGAGTCATGTAGGTCCATTTACTTGCCTAATTATTTATCACTTTGTCGTTTATTATCATAAGACAAGCTCTACTTAATTTGGTACTAAATAAAAGGTGTGTTTTTTTGGAAGTCTATATTTGTATATGTTTTTGTAGGTAACTGACAACGAAAAATATTATAGCATATCTAAGTGAAATGGTATTTGTTATAAAATCGTGCAGTAAAATTCTTAAATCATATAAAATAATAATTGTATGTTCAGTACTTAAGAAGCCTTGTTAATAACTGAAGAAGTTGTGTTTATAGTTTATTTTTGGTAGCATATTTATATGTATATTTGGTAGTAATCTCTATTTTAACCCAGGTGCCAACACAACACAACTAAGCAAAAATAAAATATTATTATGAAGACTACAAAATGTTTGCAGTTACGTATAACATTTAGCGCTACGCTTTCTGTTTAAACATGAGGACATATATATATAAAAATACAAAAAGCGATTTTAAAGAAAATTGACGTTAATTATTCTGATAACACTCAAACTAATGTTTGATTGATTTAATTATGTTCGCTTCGATGTCAATACCAAAAAGCAGATTGGTATACAAAAGATACATACGGTTTTATGATTTTAATACACAAATAGTTGGCTAACAAGATAAATATAGGTAGGTATAGAGGTATATCGACATACAAAAGTACGTAACAATTTTTTTCTTTAATTTAATTTATTTCATTTTGGTAATTAATATGACGAAGAAAAGATAACATTTGTTATTTTTAATATTTTATATCAGTACTATAATTGTGTGTCTCCTGCTGTGACCGATCTTTCCTAACAAAAAATGTGATTGAGGGAAACCTTAGCATAAAATTATGAAAGTATGAATTCAGGACATTTTGCGGCCCCTTTCTAAATATAAAGCGACGTAAACCCAATATGCAAATCGGGGTTCTAATGGAATAGTAAACTTTTCTCCGCTAAAGGAGGCGTCTTTAACCAGAAAACGGTTGGGGTTTGCCTACCTTGCGTAGGCCAGAGTCACTCGAAACTTTAGCTTTTATTGTGTCTTTTTTTGTACCAGACGTCATATTGTGTTCAGTGGAATGAAAACTGAAAGAGACACACTTTTCGTTTAAACAAGACAAAAGCAAACATGTAATGCAATTAATTGACAATCTACATTGTGTTTTTACAACGATCCCTAATTTTTGTAATTAAGAAAAATAAAGCTTTTTATATTATATATTTATATTTGGTTTTATTTTATATCATCATTATGGGTTTCCCTTGTTAGTTATGGGATTAGTAGGTCAGTTGTCAAAGTAGCTAAACGATATTTTATTGCATTTTCCCTTCACGACCCCAGATCGCTTATGTGCGTGAAACTAATGGTGTTGAAAAGATTTATGCTCTCGGTCTGACACCCACTGAGAGATTACCTCTATACGATGTATTCCGAAAGCACACCATTGTCGTGCTGGCTTTAGGAAAGTGAACTTTTCTCATCGTTATCATGATAAGTGTTACATTATTTACGTCGGTTTTAGAGTGTCTAGATATCCACTAACGCTATTAATTACTGGTCAATGAATTTCATGTATATAGCCTGTTCATTCTATACCTACACCAGAAGCGTTAAAACTGTATACATATATAATATTTATATATATAAATATAAAATAAATAAATTTATTTTGTTTATGATTACAAAAAAGGTATAAATATTCTTAAATTCAAATTTTGATAGTATCTTATCAAGAATAATTTTAACTTGTCTGTTCTGTTACATGGGCAGAAAGTGACATTTCAAAGCGGGAAAAATCTTTCGCTATTCTTTGATATTAGAAATAATACTGTTCAAAGAAACATTTTTATCGCTTCTGGTATAGGTATAGAATGATGGCTATATACATGAAATTCTCCAAACTCTTTAATGCGATATACAATTATTTCAAGTATTTTGGCAAATAGACACAACTTGGAAATGGGCTTGTAATTCTGAACCTGACTTTTATCACATTTTTTTAGTATGGCAGTCATGAAGGCCGACTTTCAAACAGATGGTACAACACCCTCAGTAAAAGAACGATTGAAGAGTATTCATAATGGTACGACAAGATTATTGGATTGAATTATCAGACTTGGAGGTATCTGATCGGGCCCACCCGACTTATGAGACAAGAGCCTTCATAAAAGCCAACACATTTTCCCGATCTACATTAATAAAGCTAATTGTTATGCTGTCGATAATAACGTTAGGTATTTCAATAGGTGTGTAATAATAAACAATACCTGGCTGGTTAAAAGTTGATAGGAAATACCTCGCAAATAAGTCACTAATAGCTTGTCCAGTCCAGGCTGTGTCACCGTTATAAGTCAGCTTCTTTGGGCAAGGACCTGATTTATTATCACACTATATAGCACTTATATCAAGAGAGAAACACATACACTCATATAACTTAACTTGAATGAATAATTGAAAACCACTATGTATGATATTAACATTGAATTCAAAAAAGAGACCCATTATTATAAAAAATCATTGAACAAAATATAAACAACGGTTTGAAACTATGGTGTAACATCAAATAGATACAACCTGCCCCTCTCTAGCAAACCAAGCAATAGTAAGATATTGTACTACAAATAAAAATAGAAATATATTTAGATTTATTATTGTTGTATGCTTTATATTGTGTAACCATTACAAGAGAAACTCATAACATGCTTGTATTGTTAGTCTTAATTGAGTCATTTAAATAGACATGACTGCCTCCAGCAATCCAAGCAATAGTGATATGTTTTCCTAAGAAAGAAATGAGAAAAATATTTTGATTTATATTTGTATTCTAGCAGTAAAAATGATAATTGACATTTAGTCAATACACATGTTATTAATCCATTCTTTTCTTTAGAGAGCTATTCTTAAAATGAAATTTTACAACTTATTACTGTTTCCTATTTTCTATAACTCACTACCTAATACAGGTAGTTTCGCTTTAGGAAGTTTTATGATAGACTATGTAGCATCATTAATTACTCATGAAATCGGTATACAACGATTTGATCGATCTTTTCCGCCCCGCCACGATACCAACATCCGACCACAAAATATCTTGATTAGTTCGAGGCGGGCTTTGCTTGTTTGCCAGTCTAAGTTGAACCTTCGTCCTATTTTGTTTCTAAATGTCCGAGTACTGGAGGAGCGGAGCGAAGGTTCAGTCTGGGATGGTCCCCACTGCCCACTGATGTTTACTCTGCCAGTTGCGATTCGACGCTTTTTCGTCAATTAAAGTAAATCAGAATTTACATTAATACTCTCTTTCATTAATTAAAATTGCTAGTTCTTTCTCTGCTTTGATTATTTTACTTTATGACATTGAGTTTTAAAAGATAATTTTTATTAATCTACTTTTTTTATTATACAAATGTAAATATTTTGTTGAAGAATAAAAATATTTTAAGGAATGTTATATAAGTACTGCGTGAGCATAGGTTAGCTAAACGTAGAGAAATATCTCGACACTATATGTTTTTTTGATAAATTGTAATTACAAATGCTATTGTTGTTTAAAATAAAAGCTCCATTCATTTATTCCTGAATTCCAATCATGCACAAAATAAATTTAACAAAAACAAGAAAAAATTAACTGGTTTTGGCTAGACTCAAACCTATATCCTCTAGCTATCTAAGGAGTCCTCTTCGAATTAAGCAACCGTAAAGGTTGTTACTGAAATTTGGAACTTTAAAATTTGAATTTTATACTCTGAATTCATGGAGCTGAAACTAGTGGCGATAGGTATCAGTCGAACGAGGAAAACCCAGGGCCGAAACAATCGAGGAGCCCTATACATTTGTTGTTTAAATACCCTGAAAATTTAACTACGTCTTCATTACATCTTATTTTCGCATTATAATGATATTCAATGAACAATACAGATTTCGTCTCTATCGTTGTAATAGCTTTAGTATTAAGAGTCATTTTATTAAATAAAAAAATAGAAGGCATGCTCGATTTTTATTGATTCTTCTCCTTAATCATCCTTACACATTTTTCATCGAAAACATTAAATCTCATTGAATAAACCTGTACAGAAATTGTTTCAGTATAATTATTACCTGCTTAGGGCATTCAGGAACACTTTATTCAATAAAAAAATAGAATGCATGTTCGAAGTTTATTGATTCTTTTCCTGAATCATTCTTATACATTTATTTATCGAAAGAAAATTAGTTCTCATAGAATCAATCTGTACAGAAATTGTTTCAGTATAATTATTACGCCGCTAGTTTCAGCTCCATATTCGTATTTCCTTAGATTCGATTTACTGACCATTTCGAATATTCTTACAGAGTAACTGTGCAGCTGTCGGACATTTATGAATTAATAGAGCTGGAAAACTTTTTACAATTTTTTTTACAAACTTTTTACAATTCTTGTCTAGCATCAAGCTTCGAAATAGCTTCGGGTGATTTTGTACCGTACTTTTGAGTAGAAGCCGTAATTTTTTTCGTCTTTGAATCATAATATGTTGCATTTCATAGTTCCAAAATTTATCCTACAATCATTAAAAATAGTATTACAATGAATGCTATAAAAAGCAATACCTGAACCCAAAAACCAAGTCTCTTTTGTTTTAATCTTAAAATAGCAATTTTTTATCTTGTTTCTTTTATTTAATGTATAACTCACTGTTTTTAATAAAAGTGTTATAATATTCCCTTACAATGTGTTCACAAGCAACTGTTGATAATTTTATATTTTCTCTAATAGTTATCCAAATAAATTTCTGCATTGTAAGTTTTATATTAGGCATACAGTTTTTTTTAAGAATAAATATGCTATCAATGGTAGCAATTCACTCAGCATCAACAACAGCTTAAGGTCCTTACTGGATCTTAGTCCTGAAAGTTGGCCAACGTGCAATTTGATGCCTAAAGAGGACAGTCGTGCTGACCCTGCCAATTATAGGCTCACCTCGGTCACGTCCATTCTCTGTAAGATAATGGAACGTGTGCTAAACCATATATTCCTGACGTATTTAGAAGAAAATAGCATAATTGTTAATAACTAGCGGCCCGTCCCGGCTTCGCACGGGTGGACAAAATTCTTTAATTTATTTCTATTATTAAATATTTTTCCGTTAGCGCCATCTAGTGTCCGATAGACTAACTACCTGCGGTTAACGCGTTGCTATGGTAACGTTATTGACACAATGGAAAAGAGCGGACAGACAAACACACACTGTGATCTTAGATTTAGAAGACTGGCAACAATGGGACAATCGCACGAGATAGAACTGTCAAATTGATACAATCAATTTGAGCGTTGTCATAAAAACCGTTATAATGTAAAATATTATATTATTAAATTAAAGCATTAAAATACTCACATCCAGCTCAATCCAACTATTGTGTTGATAGATAAAATTTCAAAGGTAAATAAAAACACATAAAAGAAGAAGGGGAGAAATATAATTGATGCATTTTGTTTTTTTTTTCATTTTAGACGTCAAGCTACGGAAAACTGTTTTAACACTTAGCAACCTGAAAATATGGTAAAAATCATTATAGTACAAAATCATTCAAAACGATACCAAAGTCCATATTACGATGGGCATTCTGATTTATCAATCGTCCTGAGAAGTTGGTCTTAATGTTATAGAAGTATAGAGAATAGTAGTTTATGAAACTGGTACATAATGAGGCGTATTATACACGAGTGTGTAATACCTAGTTATGTGCAGTTTCATACACTTCTTTATCTAATCTCATACATTGAATATATCAAATAAAAGATAGAGATTGATACAGTTTATTTATTGGTTATTTATTGTAAGTGTTAACATTTTGTATATTACAATGACTTTACTGGTAGTAGATTAAGACTGACTGCTGCCGCAGTCTCTACAGTGTCGGGCGGCGATACATTTTCTTCACTTTCACTATCATACATTTTAATAAACAATAATAATTATTCAGCGAATCACAACAACGAATTGCAATATCACCGCGCGTATGCGCCAAAGCGCGCGCAGCCACAGATAAAAAATGAAATAGTGCTAAACGAATTGGCGCAGTATTGTATTAAAGGTCTGTAATCGAAACGTAATAAAAAAAATATTATTAAATTATTTTGTTAGAGAAATAGTGTTATAATGAAATTTTTCAATTTCATTTTGATATACTATTTGTAAAGTTCGTCAATATAAACTCGTTTTGAGTTTTATATTTTAAATTTTACGATGTGAGAGTAGATAAAATAGACATTTCGTAACTTTGCAGCCCCTTTACATACTGAATTTCAAAATATATTGCTTTATTCTTGTCTACGTTATAAAAGGAACAACAGTTAAATATATATACTACTATATGATATATAGACTTCTTCTTTTGGAGCTTTATCGACATAAACATAATTATGTCTTTTTTACATATATGGTTAATTAAAAGTATTTAATTTAACAACATAATGATCTAAACAGAAGAGGCATAAAAATAGAGAAACCAAAACGAAAGGTTTGTCTAAAATATAAAACGTCCAGTATATTACGGCGTAATATAAATGGCGTAATATAAATGGCGTCCAGTAGATGCCATTTTACGGCGCAAGTAACTTCAGTTCCGTTATATTTACTCTAATTACATAAAACTTTATTTGTTATCTGCTATCCAAACTATATTTAACGAAAAACAGTAAAATGAAGTTGCATATCACATTTAAATCTATCATTGAAAAGATTCCATAACATGATTTAATTTAATTTCAGTATTATGAAAACCAGCGATAGTAATTAGAACATACCATTCAAAAATAGTGTAAAAATGGAATGGACGCAAAATCCGTATCTCTGGCTATGTTCCAAGTGGTCAGCCACACTCCGGTGTCAACAAAGATTTTGCCTTCGTCCTTTTTCGGGATTCAATTACTCAATTCACGGAAATTTTTTAGTCTACCAAAATTATTCAAAGGAAAGATCGCTAAAGGTGATGAATGCACTATTTTATAATTTTTTAAACTAAAGAAATTACTTGTAAGAGTTAGGTGGGGATGGGCATAAATACAAACGTGTTTCGAAATAAATCTCAAGATATTCGTTGAAAATAATACCGACTAACAAATCCATTGTAATTGGTGGCTGATTAACCACTGAGATATAATCGAAAATGAAAAACTTTTGTGGACCTTACTGGAGCATTGCGTTTGTCCTATAATTGCAAATAGAGGTAAAGCAACATTCGCAAGGGCTGGTTATGGAACATTTTGTACCATGATGAATTTTATCATATGTTTAGGTTGCTAATTGTAGGTATATTAAATTATTAAAAACAGTTTCTCTGTAGAACGACGGTTAAATTGAAAAAAATATATACAAAATTCACCAAATTAATATTTTCTCGTTCTTCATTTATGTGTTTTTATTTACATTCGAAGTTTATCAACACAATGCTTGTTGCCAGTCTTCTAAATTATTAAGAAATCTGCATCAATTATGATTGCTCATGCAGGCTTATATAAATAAGTTAAATGTGAATTGATGTTATGTTTTATTAAATATATGTATTGTAATAATATTAAAATAGCAGGTATACCCACCAACTACCTTATAAGACCCTTAATACACTAGATCATAATATATCTATGATCACAAAAGAATCACATTGCATGTATAACGTATAAAATCTGACAACATAATGTTTGTTTAATCTGTGATCTCTAGACGGTAATGCAGCTTTTACAAATTTGCTTTACGTGCTGTTATGTATGCAAAATCGTTTATTTTCTCGATAGATGCGAATGCTGTGCAAACTACGTGTTTGCAATTGATTGACGTGTATGTATCGTCTAGACATCTGCAAGTCATGCACGTTGCAAATGCATATCAGCGAGATTACCGTTTAGGGCCGTAAGTACTATGATTGATGACTGAGTCGAAGGACCTAATATGGGCTATAATATACATGGTCACAGATAGAACACAGATTGGATTACTTGTATTTTAATTTGATGCATTAAAATATGCATATAAATATATATAATGAAGCATATCAAATTGTATAAAGTCACTGTAAGTGGTTTAAATAATTAAATTATAAGGGTTCACATTACAAAAACTGTATAAAGAGTAAAAATCACGACGCAACAAGAGTAGTAAAAAAAGAACCGCCCTTAAAAACATAGAAAGATAAAATCGTCATCTCGTAACATACTACTTTGAAATCATATCTTATAATTAATTATATAATATGCTGGAATGTGAACTACCAAGTCGATATTTTAATGAAATAAATAGCGTATCGATTGTATTATATTTGGTGAATCGATACGGTCGTTAGAAAATATCAATATCAAGGAGACAAGTATCAATTAAATACTCGGTAATATGGAAGTAAATTCATTACTAATAAATATGTGGATTATTACCCGTTGAAGTCATGGCTAAGTATTTTACAGCGTTTTGTAAAAATTAAAAAATTAGTTTTATTATAAATTTAGTTTAAGTACAAGAACGAGACATGATAAAATCGATATCATTTTTTACCTTGCCGTCGGGACTTATCCAGGTCCATTTGCGAGTTACGGGCTTTCTGAAGAAGGAGTTCATCATATAGAGGTTCTCCCTCTCCATAAAGTCCGCCATCATCTGGCCTCTGTCGTTCCGTTCCCCAAATCCAAATTGCCCCACTCTCAACTCGTCACCGCAGCGCTTCCCCAACTTTGCATTGAAGTCCCCCATCACAACCGTGTAGTGGGATTTGTGACTATGTGTGGCCCTTTTTTTTTGTTTTCGCAGTAAATGCATTACGCATTCGCTCGTGCCGGGAGAGCACGAGACGATATGTGGGACTCTCCTCCATGCCCCTACCCGGCCTAGTGCCCGATAAAGGCTTGGAGGCCTACCCACTAAAACCCTGCGGCGTCCCGCAACACAGTGGTCGGGGTCGCGTGGCCCCTTACGGCTTCTTCCCTTCTTTATTTAATAATAAAGGCCCTTACGGCTTATCCTTTCTTTATTTAATAATAAAGTAGTGAATGAATTACTATTACCGATTAATTATTTTAGTAATTAAATGTAAATATTGGAGCATTATATTTAATTAAAAGTTGAATGGCCGCCTTTTCGGACTCCAGTCTGTTTCGCAAGGGTTCGTATATTAATCCTGCGCTACTAAATAACTGCTCACTTGGCGCTGATAAAAATTTGCGTGCAATTTTAGATAAGTTTGAACTCACTTTGATTAACACTTCACCATTTAAAAGGACTGTCATTTAAATTAATTTACTTTTTATCGCAGAAATTAAGTAACTTCTTCGTGAGAATTGAGTCAGGGCTGACAATTTCTGGTGTTTCCAGACTCTCCTCAACGTCACTTGATGAAACGAGCATCATGGCAAGATCACTAATTAAACAGGACCGACCTGTACCTGAGGTCCCTGATCGTTCCGTATCTGTTTCCATGGAATCTGTCATTCTCATTTTCTTCGCTCTTTCGGTACTTGGAGATATTGTTCGAGAAGCCAAGATGTCTTCGGTGTTTCTGCTAATCTTCAATATATCATCTTTAATCTTTTACTCGGTCGACACGCGCCACTCGCCGGCCCCTCCCCTTTCTTTCTTGTCGCGACCTGCTACACTTACGCATCCGCATATTTATACGGATGCGAATATTCGCAATACTAGGGATGTATGGAGCCGTCGGTCATATTCCAGAAGTTTCAAAGCTTGGTATCAGCCGTATATTGTACTATAACAACACTTCGTCTGACGAAGACCATAAAAGATCAGGGCCGCCCCGTGCTGTTAAAAGTACAAAGACTGTTAATACTGTTAAAGCCGGAATTCGTCGAAACCCCATCAGAAAGAAAAATATCTTATCGTGAGAAATAAAGATTCCCACTAGGACTCTATTGCGTATTATAAAACAAGACCTGAAATCGCTCAGAAAATCTTTACAATAAAAAAGAGAAGCAGGTGAAAGGCAAAGTAATATCCTCTTTAGCGATGAAAAAAAAATCATGATTGAAGATCACTACACTAAGCAAAATGATAAAGTGTACGCTCAGAGTTCTAAAGAAGCTGCTCAAGTGGTCAGAAAGGTACAACGTGGTCATCATCCTGCGTCAGAGATGGTTTCGTTGGGCGTGTCTTATCAAGGCGTCACAAAGCTATATTTTTGTGAATAAGGAGTGAAAACTTCAGCCAAAGTGTATCTAGAGACAATCAATCAAATAATTTATTGCATTCATGTGGTTAACAAGATGATAACAAATAGTTTTAGGTACCATTAACATGAACCCTGTAAGGGTATTGCAAATATTAATCTTAAAATTATTCTACATACAGACAGTCTTGGATCGTGTTGTGAAACCTCTCAGCAATACACATTTTAAAAATATGCCGTGGACTTTCCAGCAGGACTCTGCACCTGGTCACAAGGTAAGAACTACCCTGGCTTGAAACCAACGTTCCGTACTTTATAAGAGCTGAAAACTGACCCTCATCTAGCCCAGATCTCAACCCTTTAGATTACAAATTATGGTCAGTTTTAAAGGACATTCGCTGCTCTAAGCGAAACGGCGACATCGAGTCTCTTAAAAAATCTCTGGAGCAAGCAGTGAATCCATAGATTCGTGGTCTGTATAAAAGCCTAAGGTGGCCATTTCGAATAGAATATTTGTTTATGTTTTGCTGAGACTAATTAATTTGTACATAAAAAAATTTGTAATATTACATTACTTCATAAAAAATGCATTTCCAGGTGTAACGGAACTTATGACTGGACTTGGTAAAGAAAGGAATCCAATACCTCAATCAATACATTTTAAAATGAACTTCAGTTTAACTCAGAGTAAAACAGTAGTGACATTTAATTAATTATATTTATTTAATGGATATTGCCAACTCCTTTTAAAGTATCATACTTAATGTTTTATAAATAAACAAACAGATTTGATAACACACTTATAAAACAATAACAATATAAAAACATTGTCTAATTAATATACTAACATGCGCGACGAACAAAACTGTCGAAAAAAATTATAAGAAACGCGTGCAGTGCTCGACATCGATTGTTGTATTTTATTTATTCATTTATTACCAAGATACCTTACTTTTTTACTTAGAAATGCAGAGTTTATGTAAGAAGAATGTCGTCCAAAGCACCCCACGATTTTTTTTATAATTCATGTCATTACCCGACTGCGCCAGAAGAAGGGTTATGTATTTCGAGAGTATAAATGCATGTATGCATAATTGTTAGGCACGCTCTGCAGCCTGATCGACTCGATGGATTTAAGCTTGAGAGGTATCGTTAGATTCGTAATTACTGTGAGAGTGAAACTGGTTATATCAAAATATAAAAAATATAATGGCGGATTTATGGCGCCAAATTCAAATGTTTGTCACGCTCTATAGCCTGAACGACTCAATGAATTATAGCTTGATCATTGTCGTTAGATTCTTATTACAAGAATATTATTCTATAAACTGACTTAATAGTTTGCGTAATCTTAATGTACTACTACCCAAACTCATTCAATAATAAAACTAAAAAAAATAGAATAATAAACGGTAATTTTAAAACTGTGTAATTTGGAAATGAAAAAACCCCTAAATAAAAAAACGAGAATTTAAAAAAATGAAAAACCCTAATACAAGTAAGTCGTCATACCCAATTGCAGTTAACATAAGAATCGCCAAAGTTGTAGCAGTCGGAAGCCATTCTTCTTCCATTATTCTTTAGCCATTATTCTTAAGTTAAGTGCAATTGGGTATGACGACTTTATTGTTTTAGGGTTTTCCCATTTTTTTAATTACTGTTTTTTATTATATTTTTTAATTCTTCGTATTTAGATTTTTTTTTCGAAAAAAATTCCGATGACATTATTATTTTTTAGACTATTGTATTGCCATCGTCTATCGTCTGTGATAAGTGTGCGAAATTACAAATCAATCTGACGTTTTGAAGTAGGTAAAAATCTCATTAGAAGATTCTTTTACAAACAAATATAAAAGCTTACAAACATACAGATGAAGTTAATTAAAGCGTATGAATAAAAAGGCGTCACTTTACGAAAATCTTCATCCAGTGTTTAAAAACTTACACTTAGGCCTCTAAACCACGCTCCATATCAATACTACAAACACGGAATCTTAATCTGTATAATGGGCGAACTTTATACCAAGCATTAGAATTTCATTACGTAAGCTACCCGGGTTGGTCTGACAATATACCCAGCAATATTAACTGGATACGTTTAATTTTCCAGCAGGTGACAATATTTATTTTCTGCTTTGTTGGGCTTTTTCATTATTTTTTTATAGAAACAGACATGAGTCAAATTGAAATTTTGGATCTAATATTTGTGATGCAACTGAACAGTAAATACTTTAAATGTGACACTACTTTTTAAGAAACAGGACATATCAATTTCTTCTTATCGGATTAAAGCCGGTAACAAGTTTATGTAAAGCCAAAAAAGGTAAAGCGTAAATGTCATATTTCTAAAAAATCCGCTGTGAAATGATACAAAGTTTTGGAAGTACCATAGTTAGTAATAGCTCTATAGTGTAGTGGGTAACGAGTCCAGCCTGGGATTGCGGGGGTTGAGCAATTTTTAACATGACCCCAGTTATCGGATCGGATGGTTGCCTAAAGTTTGGTGGCCCATTCTCCCTGTAGAATGGGTCATATTATATATAATCCATAACAGCTTTTACCTGCGATAATTGTGCCCACGTTTTTATTAAGTTTAATAAATTCTGGGAATACTTCTTCTATCTTCACTAATTACGAATTTATAGAAACTCCAAACTACGCCAATTGTTATTTCGCTAGTCAGCGATATGGAATCGAACCCCAGGAATTATGGTATCAAAAAGTTACAAACTTTACCTTTTGCAAGGTTTATTTAGACAAATTAATCTGTTGTCAGATATCAATATTTCAACCAAGCACAAATCTTCCAAGTGATATTGAACTCTGTGTTGATCTGTGTTGTTTGAGTGTACTTATCAAAACATTTCTTTAGCATCATGTTAAAAATATTTTCCTTTGCAGACAAGTACAAAGAAACTGAGACACGAATTTCTGCCTCAAATTAAATGCTTTCAGTTTCAATGAACAGAATCTCAAAGATTCTAGTAGGTAACTACTGAATTCATTTTGTATCTGTTATTATTACCTACGTCTCCGAATATTTAAAGAACCTTTTTATATAACAACCCTTCAACGAATATGTATAACGATTTACTAAACATGTGAAAGATAGTATTTTTACTAACTATGGGTCATATATTCATGTTCTACTTTATGAGCTCTCAAGTCGAACTTGTTTTACAGCTTTTATTGTAACATTCGTAAAGGCTTCTGAATCCTGAGTGTAAGTTTTTGAATATGTAAATTTTACTTTTGCATTTGTGTGAATTGTTATATGGTAATCGTAAACGACATACAATGACGTTTGTACATTTTAAAAGTTATTCTAAGCCCTCTAATATGTTCTACGATTGCCGAGAGAACACGTTTGTGACAAGTGACATCATCAAAAAAATTTTTGCTTAAATTAAGAAATAAAAAAGTTCTCAGTATAGGATGCTTTTTGCTGACCATTATGGTATTGCAATAAGCAACATCTTGCTAATAGATCCCGCACTTCAAAGTGCCTACATTAAGAAAAGGTAAAACATCACTAACAAAATATTAAAATCAATACAGAACGTGCCGAGCATTACCTAGGACCAAATACAACTAAAAATATTTTAATTAATGAAAATAGTATGTCAGTAAGTTTTGTATGTTGGATACACAGTAGGTAATTTATTCTATTAACGACTTCTATTTTTGTATCTATATTTCACTCAAATAAGGAGAATTACTTTAATTGATTCGACTGTATTTAATCAATCTAAGACTGTATATAATAAAGCAAAATTCGGTCGAATCCTAGCAGTTGCATATGTTAATGTGATAAAAATAAACATTAGTTCCCGAACTCATGTATTGCATACGTTATTGATTATATTATCCATAGTAAAACGACTGCTTAGTTTGATTACAAAATAATTGAGTGTTAGATTGAATATGAGTTGTCTTAGTTAAATAAAAGGAAAAATATGTAGACCCCATATTTTATGACATACGCTATTGTGTGTTGGAATTACAATCAAGTACTCAGTTACAAATGTATAAACTTATAAAAGTAGTCAAACTCTCTTGATGACGTTTTAAGAATCCACCGACGGTAAATTATTTTTTAAAAGCTTTCCACTTAAACGTCTTGTTTGCTGATGTTAAAAAAATTCCGTGTAACGACAATTAAACGTAATTTTCCCTCTCCACTAAAACAAACTGGAAATATAGAGGCATTAAGTTAAAAGGGTAGTCTGAGGTCAAATATTTTACACGGAACGACACTTAAGCCAGTTACAGAATAGCTCTTTTTAATAAATAGGCGTATATAGAATCGTTCGACTTTAACTTTCATTTGAAGGATCTAGAGTGCTATTTGGCCACTATGGAATGATTTTATAAGTCTCGAATAATTTACGTCCAGTAATAGCCGTCTCATAGCTGAGGAGTTATTTTTATCATTTGTATGGCATTGCAATGTTTAAATTTACTTAAACAAGTAAACAGATACTTTTTTACTTTTTTGTAATCAAAGACATAATGAAAACTTGTTACAATATAGTATATTAATTAAGTAATAGGCATATATTGTTATTTCTATTAGTTTTTATAAGCATCCAGAAGGTTTTAAAAATGCTCCGACTTGCTGTGCATAGAGGCGTGTTATATGTAATATATGTAAATCAATCTTGGGTTTGGCAGAAGAAGCACGAATGTATGATTAATGCAGTGGAAATGAGAGCTTTAGGAAGTATAGATGGAGTGAATTTGATGGATAAATAAGGAATAATGTGATAAGTGGTGTGGTGTGGAAAAAGATATAGTGGCAAAGATAGAAAAAGTGATGCTTAGATAGTTTGGACATAAAGAGAGGACTAACGAAAGAAACTTGGGCTTGGGCAACTTTCAGGGACCAAATAGGTATCCTAAAAAAGCCTGGTCAATATAAACCCTAACTGACGAACTTGTATGAAAAGGCTGATGAGAGTTGAAGAAGCGAGAGATGTGTGTTAGGAAAGTGGTAAGTGGAAATGGTGTGATTTTATGTATGTGTATGTTTATATAAAGTGTATTTTTATTTCATTCAGTGGTCACTGTCTATGTCTATAATGTAGTGTGCATATCTATTATAGTTATATTCACTAAGTATGAAATGTGAAATTATATATATATTAATGTACTGTGTATATTATTTTGATGTGCCCTAATAAATAAATAAGTTAAGCCTCTCCTGACAACACATAGTGGAGTGTGTAGATATCGTCACAAAAGACTTATTCTTCTAGTCTTCTGTAACGTGTCGCTAGTTTCTCAAGTCTACATATTTAAAAAAATACTATAAATAAAATTTTACTGTACTTACCAATTCAAATTATTGCAGTGAACATAAACACCGAACTTAAGTAATGGAAATTTTAATAGTTAAGACTGCTTACGATATGTTTCTGAATTTGTAATACTATACACAACAGCCATCGAAACATCTCCAATTAATTTAGTGAAACACAATCATACAAACTTTCCTATTGATAAAAATACATAATTAGTTGGGTCTTTATCGAAGAAAACTTTGAAAATAATTACTTAGCGTTTTCACTGCAACTTTGGATAAATGCAGTTCACTGCTAAAACAGGTATTGTAATAAAATATAATACCGAAATTTACACAAATCAATTGGCACATAGATGCTTCCTTTAAAAAAGACATGTTACATAATTTTCATGAAAAATAAGAGTCTGAAACAAATTCAACGTATTTTGTATGCTGTATAAAATATTATTTTGCAGAACACATTTAAATAGGTCAAAGAGCACTCGTGTGCCGAGCAACATTGAAGTACCAGTTTTGCAAGACGGCGAGCGTATCCATAACACTAATCCTTTGGAATGGAGTCTCGTATTCGTGCAGGTTTGTATCATTGAAGAATTGAAGTTGCACTATCATTTCTCTCCGTTCCTGTTCTTACAAAGTATCACTTTACTTTGGCATGTTATCCTCCTTTTTGGCCTTTTGCCAATTTCTGGGAAATTGTGAGCTCCTCATATCTATTCCAGGTATAGTCACCCTCCAATAAGCCCTTACACCTGTTGAATAATGGTTAGGTCTTACTTTATTTTCTATCCTACAACGCTTTCTTCATATTTTTGTTACTATAACATCACGCTCCCTATTCATTCAAAAACACTCTCCGATATTGGATAACTTTATTAAAGACTTTTGTTTCCATTGAAGATCTTTCCTTTATGGTTAAACGGAACGTATATTTTTTTTTTAAAACGAAACAAGAAATTTATTTTAAGTTTGCAGAAATATATAATTCTATATTTATAGACAAAAAGTTTTCTATTGAGAATTCAATGGGTTGTGCTTTAATACTTTATACTAAATGTTTAAATAAACTTAGTTACAAATAAATGAAATGAACCTAAATTGCTATCTATATATAGCTATTTAGGTAGAAATAATTGGAAAGGAAAAGTTCATTAGTCTCAGGAATCGAATGGAACTCGAAATCGCAACCTTTCGATATCCGGGCGACTCCGCTTTTATCCAATTATTCCCTTTTATCCAATTATTTCTTCAATCAATTGTTTGATACTTGGAGAAGTAACATTCGATGGTATAGGTTAGTTACCTGAAACATAAAATGGTGCGCAAAATCAGCATAAGAAACAGTTGAAAATTCTGATGATCTTGACTTAATTGTCCTATTTCGTAATCGATATTTAATAATTATTTCTATCTTTTATAAAGCAACAATATTTGAGACTTAAATATTTAATTGAACTCTTATGATTATTTAATAGAACTAAAAGCAAATATGGAAGAACATAATATAGTTCATTAGTTATACATTTGTGTTAGTCTCAGTAGCGCCAAAGCAGTTCGCTGCGCCTTATTATTTATTGAACGTACTCAGGAACGTTATTTACTTAACACTAAGGCTTTAAATATGTGAGCAGGCATGTAACGAGGAAAGACATATTTGCATCTTCGCAAATGTTGCACATAACACGACGCAACTCAATTTCCTTCCACTCAAACGTTTCCTTTGAACGGCGTGCGGGCTGAGTCAGCTTGGAGGGAACTTATTTCCGTATTACTCTCTAGTTCTGACACGTGTGCGGATTGTAATGGGTGATCCTAACTCCTGAACCTGTATCAGCACGTTGAATATGCCAGCCAGAGAAATTACCACCATGACCATTTGCAGTCAGAGTGACTTACTCCCTAACTTTAATGACCTACCGTGATATTATTAATGACTGGTCAACGCCATATACTTCAACTTACAGTGTAAAAGAGTTTTATCAAAATAAGTATTTGATAATTTTAATTTTATTTCATTTCAATTTTCTATTGACTTGGATAAAAAAAATCTTAGATAACGTTTTTTAAACATTTTATTCTTTATTTATATACGGTTGTATATATAATTATTTCGAGAGGAGAGACACATACCTAAAATATATTTCCATTCTAGCACCTTTCGTGTGACATCTCTCACATTAAACACATAAAGCCGATTAGCTTATTTCATGTTAAGAACGACGAAGTTGCGGAGAATACTTTTGGATACACATTTAATTACTGTATATATGTGCCATTTTGTTCGTAGACTTTCTGCCATCTTGTAGGTAGAGACATGATCCCGTTGCTGTAGAAATTCTGGGACTTCTGATCAAAAAAGAAGTAGTTTTGGCAGTCCTTTCTTGATGTTAACCTGACACTGCCTAAAGAATTCTGAAGAGACTCCATTTCCGGCAACTTTCTCTCAACTTCTTGCTTTAATTTCATCAGTCATGCTCTGCGGTAAAAGCTCATGATGAACAATGCCCTTCCAATCTCACCATAGACACAGCATCGCCTTATTGCGAGTTAACCTAGGTTTTGCCACAGTCTGTGAAATCTGACCATCCTTGGACCACGACCTTTTTCGCACTTTCTTGTTGTTTCTGTCATACGTGATCCACTTTTCATCGCTAGTTATCGATCTCTTCAAAAACGTTTCGGTTTCATTACGCCTCAATAAAGAATCGCAAATGAGTACACTATTTATTAGGTTTCTTTCAATAAGCTCGTGGGGCACCTAAATATCGAGCTTGTTAGTGTACCCAGCTTTTTTCTAGTGGGTCAAAACTGTTCAAATTAATAACACTGTTAGAACCGCAACCAATATATGGCAGATTTATTCGAATATACGGGCAGCAATGGCAGCAATATACGGGCAGATGTATTCGAATTATCTTTCTTTGGAAATTTACCGTGACAAGAATGTCATATCCACCGATCTTTGTGTTCCATCAAAAATATAACTTCCTATCAACGTTCGCGCAGTTAATGTCATAACATTAGGCACACTTTTAACAAGTCAAAAATTGTCTGCAAGTAATCTCACAGAGACAGCATAGCATTTATTTGTAGCGCCCATTACAAATAAAAATATTTAAATAATTAGTTGAAACAAAATTTGGCAAACAATAAGTATCAATTCCTGTTAATTCTTGTAAAAATAAACCAGTTTTACATGCATTGCATTTCTTTGCGCTACTTGCACCAAAAGCGGACAGTATTGAAACGATAATATTACGTTTAAAAAGCGGTTTTGGTCAGTTAGGTACTCAGCGTGTACTGGCCGCTCGGGAGTACTCGGGACGGCCCGAGCGCGTTAAAGAAGCGAGCGATTGCGAACCAATGTAGCGACGGCGGTTTTGAAAAATTGTTAATTGTTTTTTCCTATAACTCACAAACGGGGGAAAATCCAGTTAAGGTGTTTACACTATTCTGAAGTTAGTGAAAATCAGGTTCTATTAATATACTTAAAGCACTTGCGTAATTAACAGCTTTTGACACTGTTTTAGGATTAAAAACCAAGGAAAAAAAATAACTCGCCAACTCAGAAAAGCGCTTTGAAAGAGAAATATATAAAGTGCTTTTTAATGATGTCATAAAATATCCTTTACATTTTTACTATAATTCTTATAAGTTTATAGGTACTTGTTAAGTATAAATAATATTATCATCATCATAACATTAACCTCACGACGTCCACTGGCCTACCAATTTTCATAACGATCGGTACTGAGCCGCGCGCATCCAACAGCTTTGAACCGATTTTAGAATTCATGTTGACAAATTTCTGAGTTTTGGATTTCGGCAAGTATTGGTTGGAGCGTACATTTTATCAAGCACATCACGCCGATGTTCAATATTCCTCGTACAGCGTTTTTATGTCAACACAATAAAACTTATCTCATTTTTGTCTTTAGGACTCATCTAGATCTGTATTTTTTACGAACTTTCTAAAAAACGAGTTCATCACATTGATGAGTGACGCCCCACGAAATCGTAAATAATCTGGCATTTGGTGTTTCGTTCTCCAAATCCAAATTGCTCTACTCTCAACTCATCACCGCAACTCTTCCCTAACTTGACGTTAAAGTACTCCCATCGGAATCATGTAGTAAATTTTATAACTATGTATGGCTTTAGCGATATCTTCATACATAGACTCTACTTCTCTCTGTGTTTACAGATTGGACGGTAAACTGGTATAAGATTCTCCGAATATCTTTTTAATATTATGTATAAGGTATGCTACCCTAGTTGACATACTCCCGATGATAATCACTCTGTTAAAAAGAGACTTGTGGGCGATGGATCCGACATATAGGTAGGTTGGTTGTCCTTAACTCCTCTGTGTAAGCTAGGTCTAGTCGTTGTTAATAGTAGCCGGATAATACCTTTTTTATATCCCTATGTAAGAACGGTTTGATGTTATTCTACTCTGCCGGACACCAGACACAAGATGGGTAAGAATTATCATTATAAGCGTATAAACATTGTCACGTTTGAAGTTATCAAATAAGGTTTCTCAAAACTGAGAAGAATGCAACATTTATTTTACACGTATTTTATGTATGTTACTTAAATGTACTAACTTGTCATTTAAATGTTATTCAATGTATTAAACTTATTACTCCTAAAACACAACTAACACCAACACAAATGGTTATGTTCATTTCCGACGACGACGCTTGAAACATCTGCAAATTATCAAGACGTAGAGATAACTAAGCACCCTTAATTCAAGTTACTACTAAACTGCTGTGGACACGTTATTTTGCTTAGGATAAATCAAAATAGTTTAGGAAAAATAAACCCAAAGCTCGCGCTAAATAACTAAGCTATTTCAGAACACTAACTTGCAAGCATCTGCCTGCACCCAACTACACAGCAGAAAAACAAACTAAACTTCTTCAGAGTACAAGTTGCTTACTTAACATTTATATAGGTCCTGTTCCATACAAATTTCGATTAACCACAATCATTCCAGTACATTAATAAAGAAGAGATGTTTTATACTCATCGTGAGGAAATCCGACAGATATTGTTTTGCTGAAACGTATATTTCAATAGATGATGTCAATGAGTGATTTTTTAAACACTTAGTTTTTTTAAACATAAGGTAGAATGCCTTTTTTTAATGTGGGCATGCATGTTTTGCCATCAACAACTACTCTAATCTTCTACTTTAGTCTTTTCTCCGTTTAAATGTGATCCTAAATTAGATAATTCCAAAAATAATAAATAGTTATAAACGTAGATATTTACAGTAGTTCTTTCCCTACCTTTTGTGTTATGTTTACGTAAAATCGGTTATTTAAGATTTAGCCCGCAGCTGGGAACTTCCGCCTGCATTTTATCAACAGTTAAGATTTGAAGTGGCCGGTTTAGTTTTTCACCAAAAATAATCTCAGTAGAAATAATAGATCCGATAGACCGATAGACCATATATCTTTTCAAGTTGTCTTCTACGATAATTCATGCAGAAATGTTTCCATTTCTATCTCATGTATTCAGAGCACGAATTTAAAAGTTCTGTTAAAAATTGATAGAAATACTTAAAATTATTCAAATTTACTAGTAATTATTTTTCGTGTGTCGAAACATTTGCATATCCGATATTTAGCACTTCGTTTGAAGTAAATATTTCTCCTGCAGTGAATCACATAACGCTAATGCCGGCCATATGTCTCTTCACGCCATTTAGTTTAATGGTCCCTCTGTATATTGCCTCATACAATGAACCAACAGCGTCAACCTTATTGATATAGTTGGTTAATAATTATTACTTGCCATAATCACACGCCTTTATTAATTTCATTGAAATACTGTTAGGGCACCACACCAATCCTCTTTTTTAGCCATGTTTATTGAACTAAGAAATTATTAGTAGGTATGCTTGTTTTTCATTTCATCAGATCAACGAAAAAAATTAGAAGATACAAAGCAGACGTAATTTAAAAGGATCTATTTAACATCAGGCGTTTATATGTAATCCACTATTGCACCAATAATACCTACTAAAACTAAATAAACCGAACTTCCCTTGCTTTCGATGGAAATAAGGTAAAAAATTATTATAATTATTAAGAAACCATAAAATAACTATGAGAAATTAGGAAATGAAGTAACTAATGTTTTTTCTTAAATTGATGCATCAATTAATAAACCACACAACTCAAAAACGTACAGCAAATTTTCCTGCTACATAATAACCAAAGTTAGCGCTAAATAACTAAGCTGTTTAAGAATACTAACTTGCAAGCATCTGCCTGCACCCAACTATACAGCAGAAAAACAAACTAAACGTCTTAGGCGCACAAGTTGCTAACTTAACATCTATATAGGTCCAGTTAATTAAACGGTTTCATACAAATTCCGATTAACTTCAATCGTTCCAGTATTAATAAAGAAGATATTTTTATACACATTTTGAGGAGGCATATGTTGATTTACCAAATCGTTGCCACTTTATATGGCAGGTATTACAATATTATTCTTTTTAAGTTAGCATTTAATTGCTATATTTTTATATCTGAAGCACGTATTACAAAAAAAAATTGCCTCAGGTGTTAAATGGGACTCGAACCCATATCCCTTTACTATGCGGGCGAGTGCTCTTCCAATTGGGCTACCGATACTTTAACAGCGCCATCTCTTCATATTTTAGGTACTACTGCCCAAAACAAGGTATTAGGATACCCTTAAATTTGAAGATAATGCTTATCTACTCTGCCAGACACCACACGGTTTTTTTTACCGTAACCTAACAAAAATATTGAAAACAAAGTGATGCAAGCTTTAAATGGTTCACGAGTAAAACACCTTCCTTATAGTTCTTATTCAAATCATCTCACGGACCTGTAAAAGCTCTCAGTGAGACCATAAGCGCTTCTCCAACTTGAAAACTGCTTAAGTTGCAAACTTGGGGGGACAATTGCAATTTCATTAACTTCCACTATAATACCAACGTTTTGTTATTATCGGTTACCGTCTACCTACCCTCCATAAGTATCTGTAATTTAGAAAAAAAATATTTAGTAACCGAGAAATCCATTCCTTGAAAGTAAACAGGTTGTTTTAATTTATCTTACTTGTTGTATAATAATTGCATGTTCGTACGAATAAAGTTTACTTTACATTATGCAATAACAATAAGCTTGATAATAAGAATATATACTAGGTTTAGAATACATAATTCAACAAAACTTACTCATCAGTTCATGCTTAACATTTGCATGGCAGTTTTTTTAAACAAAATGAATACTCTTTTATTTTTAAAGCCCGCTTGTTAAAAATATACGCAATGGAAACAGAAATGAAAGAGATCACAGGTGAAGCTGGCTCAATTTATTTTAATGAGTGATTACTACACTGGAATCGCCGTAACAGCTTAGGGCTCGGGGCATCTGGTGTTATTAAAGAATTTACCTTTACCTATAAGCACTCCCGTTACGAGTTTGTAAAAGATTTGATCTATCTTTATACATAGGTATTTTCTATAACGTTTTCCACTTCTCGTTTAATACAAAGTAAAATAATTTACAGTTCGTCATCCATTGTCTATTAATGTCCCCGCTGCAGGGTATAGTCTTTTTCTGTGAATATAAACATCGTATGAGGAGTAAACCAAAACCCACCACGTGAACCTAGTGCGGAATGGTGACTGTTAATGACTACAGATGTTATAACGTTTAACGGCTTCGTCTCCCTTCAAAACAGTGACAATTCTCAGAAACTCCGTGGTCGTACACTATCCCCTTGGAAGAATATAAATTCCTTGATTTAATAGTTACTAAGATCAAGCCCCGAAATAAATCCGTATACGACTATGATGAACAATGCAGTATTTTGTATTCGAAATTTAGTAATTTTGAATACCAGCAAGAAATATAAACAAAAATTAACTTAATAATGTTTGTTCGTCATTTATAAGACCCTTGAATTATTTTCTGTTTACAAATTGAATTATATTCGGTTACAGCATCAATAATTTAATATTAAGCGGTGACTACTTAAAAAAAAAATTGAATTAATTTAATCTAAAGAAACAGAATATTACAATTAATTTGCTTTCCAAATCTACTTCAAGTTTTCTCTCGTCTGGAGTATTCTCAAAAGTAAATAAGACGTCCTAACTTTTCTTCATACGAATGTCACATTCGTGTACAACTTTTAATGAAATCTCTTATAAGACGGAATTGAAATTCCCTAAGATTTTAAACTGGAAATTGCGAAATAACCCCAAATAATATTTGTAACTTAGATTAATGAATCAAGACTAATGAAATAGTAGATTCCGCTATTCTGTAACTAAATGCACGTAGTTGTGAGTAGTAGGGATTTGTGGGTTCTGGCGCTTCAGGATACTAGCGCATAAAACAAGCTCCGGGTGAGCTTGTTTTATGCGCTCCACTAACCTAACCCAACCAGTTTCTTGAATGATTGTCATAGGCAACCTAACCTCGCATGCTTTTCATAGGAAACCTAATCTAACCTATCCTAACCTCTACCTTGAATTATGCTTTTCATAACAAGCTAACCTAACCTAACCCGTACCCTGTATGCTTGTTACAGAAAGCCTAACCTAACCTAACCCGTACCTTGTATGCTTGTTTGTTGAATAAAACCATTTTCTACCAGCCTTTAAAACTTCATAAATTAAACAACCAAGTCATGTTGCTAAACACATTTATTCAAAAATCATATTAAACATCTTACTTATAATTAAATCATTACTTATTCTATTGACAGTAGAGAATTCATTTACAAAATCGTTCATCAATACACCATACATTTTTGCATAAAGAAATACTAGACAATATTTTCCACATACTGACGTAAAGTAACTTTGCAGTTGCTTATGATTGTATACCCACTTCTTTGTATTTTTTTCCAAGAACAATTTATGAAACCCCACCGGTTTTCGTCCGAAAGAATCAAAGTACTCGCCAACTCCATTACTATCAATGTGAATACCCACCCAGTGAGAACCAGGCTTGGAATCCGGATCCAAATTGGCTACAATGAAAGCAGGTAATTGAACAATCATAGGCAATCTGTTCGCTGCAAATACATTAGATGTTAATCTGTTATCAATTTTACTCATAAAGTATTTTATTTCTTGACTATCCATCATAGCTCATGTTAGCGGTACGATAGAATTCGTATTTCCAATTGAATGGAATTGTATGCTCCACCCGTATTTAACTATTGTAATCGACACTCACATCGCGGTTTTTGTTAATTTCCACAACATTATCGAACTCTGCATAAATAATACAATTGAGTGTTGTTGTCAAAGCTGTATCAAAGCGAACCTCTAGTCTTACACTTCCATGTCTAACTAAGTTCCAATGTGAGCTCGAACTGGCCGAAAGATCTGGAGTTAAGTCAAAAGCTAATAAACAGTATCCTCCTCCATAGTCTTCTCTTGCTATTGAATTGCCTTCGTTCAAAAAGTGAATGCCGGTGCCAGAAAACAATGTTTGATAGGTCGATGTAATCAATCCATCTTTGAAGGATGGTTGTAATGTTTTTGAATGGACCTGTTGGCCATCCACATATAAACTAAATAAATTTATACCATGGTTATCAAAATTAAATGGATTCTGTGTTATACAGCCATTAAATGCTGAATTTTTAATAAAGCCTATAATACATCTTTTAGGTACTTGTCCGAGGAATATGTTATCCAAAGTTTTGCCTTGAACTCCCGATGGAATAGTTAGAACTTTAACTTCAGCTCGAGTAATCGGATATTTAGCTGTTGTCGTTGCTAAGACTTTTTGATGTGCTATTAGGACAGATGGATTTATTCGAGCCTTACGAACAATGAGACTGGCGTCAGTGACTTCATTCCATTGCTAGAAAACAATGTTTGATAGATCGACTCTACACCATTTAGTAAGAACTATGACTACCTCATTTGTAATCGCAAAAATATTCCATTACTGATGACTGTCCCTGTTATTGTTGCAATCATAATGGTGAGCTACCTCATTACTTATCTAATTACCAACTAATCACCTAAACTTTCGTTTTTGCTACTATGGGCTACTGATATTACTGCATTCCAACGATACGGAAGCACTATAAAACGCTTAGAACAAACTAGAGCTACATCAGTACTTTAATATTTGTGTGTAGTGCAAAGTGTTGTGCTTCTGAAGTCTACAAAATGTCGGTAAGTGACCTTTATTTTTTTCTTTTTTATTTACTTGTTCTTACAATGCTTTGATTTTAATGTATGAGCAAGATTGTGTGTATTAAGTTGAGTTATTTGTATTGTTGCAGTACTCTCCAAATGACATAATCGATGATCAAGAATGCAATACATTAAAACACTTTTATTACCCAATATCTGATAGTCAAGAATCTTCTCCCATGCCGGTAAAAAGAAAAGCAAATACTCCCGACCTTGATGCCTTCTTTGACCAGAAGGCTAAGAAGAAGAAAGTTTCTTCGACCGTGGGACGTAGTTGTCAGGGGGGCGGAGTTTCATGCATATCATCAAATGAAGACGATTTGAAAACTTCGACACATTTGATAAAAATCGAATTATTTGATTTGAAAAAACTTTCTAAAATACCTTTACAAGAACATTGGAAGCACGCAGAAGTTCGTGTAAAATATTATACGAATGAAAATAATATCAACTTTAGTAAAACCAAGGAAGTGGTTTACAACATAACTAAAGGAATTGCAGAGAAAGCGGGCTGCAAAAAATACCATTTCAACTCATGAGCACAATAAGCTCATTTACTAATGATTATTCAACTAATTTAGGATACCTTTTATCATTATAAGTATTGAATTTTTATGCATATAAATACCACTTTGCCTTCTATAAGAATCACTAATTTCAATCGAGATGTCGTTCAACATGGACACTATAGAAAGCGAGGACAGCTTTGAACAAGAAATGTTCAAATTATGTCAAGAAATTGAAGATATTCAATACGTACATGAAACAACGCAAAGATTTTGGGAGCTGTGCTGTTTTGAAGGAAACGAGAACAATACACCTAGGTGAGCTTTACCTATATTATTTCTTATTTTCACTACCAAACAATACTTTTTTTAAGAATAGACGTTTAGTATTTTATTGATTTTTCTCTCGTAACTTCTAATCGTCGACTTTCTCATAATATTTTGACATTTATTTTATGTTACATGTTTTTCATTTCAGTAATAGTCTCCAATCTGGGAGGGGAATCAAAAGAAAAGCAGAAGATCATTTAGAAGCTGGACCATCCAATTCATCTGCTTTGCCGGACGAAAGTCATAGTGAGCGAACTTTATGTGAAGCGTGTAATGTTTGGGTGAGAAAAAAATACTTTGCTAACCATTTAAAGAGTAAAGCTCATAAAAACAAAGTCATTTCAACATGTCAGGAATTGAATAATGTAAGAAAAAAATACTTTGCTAACCATTTAAAGAGTAAAGCTCATAAAAACAAAGTCATTTCAACATGTCAGGAATTGAATAATGTAAGTTTGATTGACTCTGCTTTTGGATCTCGTGTTAGAACATATAGAATATATTTAGGTGGCCAAGAGACATTAGAAACCCCCGAAAAGTTTTTGAATAATAATAAAGACAAAATTATCTTCTTGCTCAAATCATGCTTAGATGAATTGACTTTAATTAAAGTGAATTTTATCATTCATGCTGATTTCACCCAGGAAACCAAAGATTTAAAAAACACTTTTGATTTTCAAAGTATGAATTACACATTTGCCCTAGGAGACGAATTTGAAGCTCTTATGCATAAAATCTGCGAATACTTTTCTGTCAAAATGAGTGACTTCGAAAAAAAAGATAGTGGATGGACTTTGAATAAAATACAATATTTAGATATGAACATAAATAAATTTAGTCCTTTAAAAGGATCATCGTATATAGAAGTACCGAAAGATATACAAAATAAAAAGGCGGTCATAAATGTCAAAAATAAAGATTACGAATGTCTTAGGTGGGCTCTACTATCTGCTTTGTACCCGGTGTCAAAAGATGCTAACAGAATATCTTCGTATTTACCTCATAAGAGCAAATTAAATTTTTGTAATATAAGATTTCCAGTAAAATTACAAGACATTAAAAAGGTTGAGCTTTTGAATAATATAAGTATAAATGTTTTTGGATTAGAGTACAATTCTAACACTAAATCAAATACCGTAATTGGTCCTCTACACTTCACAAAAACGAGGAAGGAGCAGCACGTAAATTTGTTGTACTTAACTAACGGTTCCAATGGTCATTACTGCTTCATTAAAAACCTGTCACGACTTGTTAGCAAACAAGTAACTGGTCGAAATGAAGCAATCCATATTTGTGATGGATGCCTTCTACATTTTGCAACACTAAAAAAATTAAATGATCATCAGAAACATGACTGTGCTCATATTGTTACAGAAGTTCCAAGCTCTCAAAAAACTTTTAAAAATTGGTTCAATGAGAACCAGCCATCTGACAAAATTTTATTTAATCAGTTTGAGCGAAAACTTAAATTACCTTTTGTTATTTATGCAGATTTTGAATCGTTCCTTAATCCGATTCACACTTGTGATCAAGATCCTACAAATGCGTATACAAATAATGTTCATAAACATAATGTTTATAGTTATGGTTATTACTTGAAATGTTCCTATGATGATAAACTGTCGAAATATCATTCATATACCGGCCCCGACTGTGCTAGACATTTCATGGAAAGCATAAGTAGTAATATTTCGAATATTCAAAGAAGAATATTTTTTCATAAACCTTCTTCCGCATCGTTTCAAACTGAACACGATAAAACAGATCATTCCAAAACTTGTTTCATATGCAGTAATGATTTAGGTTCTGACTCTGTAGAATATTTTGAATGGTCTACTGGTAAATTTCAAGGAATGGTGCACTCCCTATGCAAAACTAAATTTAAATATCCACGTTACATACCTGTATTTTTACATAACTTGAGTAATTACGATGCGCATTTTATTGTCCATGCCTTAGACTTTCAACAAGGTGTGGTAGATGTAATTCCTCAAAATAAAGAGAAATACATCTCATTTTCTAAACAAATTTTTGTGGACGGACAACAAATAAGTATACGTTTTTTAGATTCCTTTAAATTCATGTCTTCCAGCTTAGATAGTCTGGCCAAAAATCTAAAATTGGATGAATTCACAGAACTAAAAAAGCAATTTCCCCTTTATGAGGACTTTAAACGTTTAATCAGAAAGGGGATATTTCCATACGAATTCGTGAAGTCATTTGATTCTTTAGAGAGTTCAACACTTCCCACCAAAGAAGATTTTTACAATTCCTTAAGCGATAGTAATGTTTCTGATGAAGACTATGCTCATGCTCAAGATGTTTGGAATCATTTTAGATGTGAAACAATGCTTGACTATTCAAATTTATATTTAAAGACAGATGTAATGCTACTAACAGACATATTTGAAAATTTCCGTAATATTTGTTTAGCAACATATGATTTGGATCCATCACATTATTACACTGCACCTGGGTTGAGCTGGGATGCGATGCTTAAATACACTGATGCTAAGTTAGAGTTATTAACTGACTTTGATAAAATAGCTTTCATCAAAGCTGGCATCAGAGGAGGAATATCGCAATGTAGTAATCGATATGGAAAGGCTAACAACATGTATTTGGAAGATTACAATCCAAATGAACCTACATCTTTCATAGCTTATTTTGATGCTAATAATTTATATGGGTGGGCTATGTCTCAATATTTACCTACCGGAAATTTTGAATGGGAAAATACTAAAGTTGATTTTAACATATCCGACACATGTGATTATGGTTATATTCTGGAAGTAGATCTTGAATATCCCAACGATCTGCATGATTTACACTCTGATTTACCACTTTGTGCGGAAAACATAGTTATCGGCGAATGTAAAACACAAAAGTTAGTCCCGAATTTAAACAATAAAACTAAATATGTAATTCATTACAGAAACCTCAAACAATGTGTTAATTTAGGGTTAAAGTTAACTAAAGTGCATAGGGTGTTGAAGTTTAAACAGAGTCCATGGCTAAGAAAATATATTGATTTAAACACGCAGTTAAGAACACAAGCAAAAACAGATTTTGAAAAAGATTTTTATAAATTAATGAATAACGCTGTTTTTGGCAAGACCATGGAAAATATAGAGAAACGGGTAAATGTGAAATTAATTACTCACTGGGATAGCAGAGGTAAAGTGCAAGGTGCCCAATCATTAATATCCAAACCAGAGTTTCATAGTTTAAGTATATTTTCAGAGAACTTGATTGCAGTTCAATTGCGCAAAACAAAGTTGTACTACAACAAGCCAATTTATTTAGGGTTTTGTATTTTAGATATATCTAAAACCCTTATGTACGACTTTCATTATAATTACATGAAGAAAAAATTTAAAGAAAATGTTAAGTTATTATATACTGATACAGATAGTCTTATTTATCAATATTTTACAGAAAATTTATATTTTGATATAAAACCTGACCTAAATGAATTTTTTGACACTTCTGATTATACAGAAGATAATATCTTTGGTTTCCCTAGGTTGAATAAAAAAAGGTTAGGTTTCTTTAAAGATGAAAACAATGGAAAAATATTAAAAGAGTTTGTGGGGTTGAGGTCTAAATTTTATGCAATAACAGTAGAAGATAAATTCATTGCACGAGCGAAAGGAGTGAATAAATGTGTAACAAAGAAAATGAATATGAATAACTACAAGCAATGTCTCTTCGATAAACAAATCAAATTTTCAAAAATGTATAGATTCCGGACAATAAAACATGTAATATTTACTCAAAAAATTAACAAAACTAGTCTATCGTATAACGACACAAAAAGATGTATTTTACCCAACTCCACAGACACACTAGCATGGGGGCATTATAAATTAAGAAATATTTTGTAAGTTGTTTTCTGTGACTTTCTTCATTTTTATGGTAATGTATTATATAATTAAGATTTTTTGTTCAATAATCATTTTAAAACTTACCGCTATTTTGTAGACTTCAGAAATATAACACTTTGTACTTAGACACACTTCTTAATATTTTGTGATTTAGATTTAAGATATTTAGTATAATAAATAATTTACTATCTGAAAAATTTGAGTATTTTTAAATCAATCCACATTTCCTTATCCATTCATTCCTAACATAGATTTTAAACAAGCAAGACATAGATTTTGTTCAACATGAAACATTTTATTCATCCATTCACAGCTATTGTGGCTGGTCCAAGTGGATGTGGTAAATCTAATTTTGTTACTACTTTCTTAAATTGTGTGAATGATGTTTGTGATCAAACATTTCATAAAACATTATGGTGTTATGATGAAATGCAGCCACTGTACAATTTAAGTAATGTGGAATATGTCCAAGGAATACCCGATTTAAGCATGTTTGATGGTAAACTACCTCAACTGCTTATCATAGATGACCTAATGAGAGAATCTGACGGCAGGATAGTCGATATTTTTACAAAAGGCAGTCATCACAGAAATCTTAGTGTATTTTACATAACCCAGAATTTATTTCATCAAGGGAGAGGTCAACGTGACATATCATTAAATGCTAATTATATAATTTACTTTAAAAACCCAAGAGACAAGACGCAAGTCAGATATTTAGCTCGTCAAGTATGTCCAGAAAATACAAAATTTATTGAAGAAGCTTATAAAGATGCCACCAAAGTTGCTCATGGATACTTAATGATTGATCTGAAGCAAAATACTGATGACAGCTATCGAATCAAAACGAATGTACTTTCTTCAACAAAATATTGCACAGTCTATATTCCCAAGAAAAGCTATAAATAGTCGCATCACATACAATGCTAATCATTGTGAAACCATGCATAGGAGAGTAAAAACGCACCAACATCTATTGAAAGCATTACATACTCTGAAACCAAAATATCAAAAACTGATATTGAAAGCATGTGATGAAGAAGAAGTAAACGTTATCTGCGAGTGCATCTACAACATTTTAAAAGGTAAAATTCCACTTAAAGAAAAGGAAAAGAAACATTTAAAGAAATATAAACACATTTTACGGAAAATTATATCCAAAGGTAAAAATATAGCAAGAAAAAACATCATCGTGCAGAAAGGGGGAGCCTTTCTACCCATAATACTAGGTGCTGTGATAAACGGTTTACTGTCTTCGATAATAAATTAAACATGCAGCACGCGAAAAAAATGTTACTTGTAGAGCCGGAACTTATGAACAAACTAAAGGCTCATAATATTCACGAACCTGACAATTCATTATCACGACTCGATGATGAAATGCAAAAAATCTTAAAGAGTTCACTTAATGATCACGAAAAATGGGCTTTGTATTCTCAAGTTTTGCAACGATATTTACACGTTGTTGAAGAAGGTAGAAAACCACTTAAAATTTCATTATTGACCGATACCGATGATGAAACAGTGAGGTCTGATGATACTAAAGATACAATTAAAGAAGAAAAGCAAGAGGGTACCATTCCAGTTGTAAAACCTACTCCGATCAATGAAGATGTGACCCGTCAAAATAAAGGAACGATCGCTATTAAATATCAAAACAGTCCGTCGAAAATACTTGAATTGATCCCTAAAACTTACAAAAAAAGAGGTGGAGTATTGTTGCATTATATCTTACAAAGTCATCCGAAAATCTGGTGGAAAGAGAATGGAGAAGTAGTTTTAAATAATACAGTTGTACCTGGAAGCAATATATTCGATTTAGTAAGTGATTTTGTGAGACCACTTAAACGCCCAAAACCGGTGGGCTGGGAAAAATTTGCATCGGCGTTAGTGGACATACGAGTACCTTTTTCCTGCATTGGTAATCCTACATCTCTAGAATATATGACACAGTTGCAGACGAAAGAGCTGATACAAAGTGATAAGGACAATGATTCGGACACTCAATACTCAACTCCTGTGACAACTACTACTAATAAAAGGTCAAAAAGAACGATTGCTTGGGAAAAATGGAGCCCCTACTAGATTTAGCAAACATTTACTATGATGTTTCACATCCCGCTGGATTTAGTAGCATAAATAATTTAGCCAAAGCAATGAAAGGCAAATTGAACCGCGATGACGTAAAAACTTGGTTACAGTCGCAAGAAACTTACACACTCCATAAACCTATTCAAAAACGATTCCCAAGAAATAAGTATATTTTATCTAATTATAATGAACTATGGCAAGCTGATTTGAGCGACATGCGTACATATAGTAAATATAATGATGGTTATAAATATATTTTGTGTGTTATTGATGTATTTAGTAAATATGCCTTTGCACGAGCAATGAGAAGTAAGACCTCTGAAGTTGTCAAAAGCTGTTTTGAGAGTATATTTGCCGAAGTTAATGCCACTCCTCGTCACATTCAATCTGACAAAGGTACAGAATTTGTATCAAAAGTTGTTAGGGACTATTTCAAAAGTAAAAATATTAATTACTACACAACAAACAATCCTGACATAAAAGCTAGTGTTATTGAAAGGTTTCAACGAACTCTCAAAACTAAGATGTGGCGTTACTTTACTTATAAAAATACGTACAAATACATCGACATCTTACAAGATTTAATAAATTCATACAACCATAGCTTTCACTCCAGCATAAAGATGTGTCCATGCGAAGTGAACAATGACAATATTATGACCGTTTGGGAAAATTTATACGGAGCTAAGAAAAAGAAAATACAGATAAATGAATATCCATCACTTCGAATAGGTGATCATGTTAGAATAACTAAATATAAACATATATTTCAAAAAGGGTATGAAACCAATTGGAGTGATGAAATATTTGTGATCAATTCCATTATTGAACGGGCTCCTTGGGTTGTATACACATTAAAAGACTTGGAAGGTGAACCAATCACAGGAACGTTTTACACAAAAGAGCTACAAAAAGTTGTCTATGATCCCTCCACTAAATATAAAATAGATAAAATTATACGATCACGACGCATTCAAGGTAGAAGAGAAGTGTTAGTCAAATGGAAAGGTTATCCTAACAAGTTTAATAGTTGGATCCCGGTATCAGATTTAGAAGAGACATGAGCGAGGACAGTTTTTATTTAACTCTTTTGAGCAATAGTTCAACTTCATACTATCCAGAAAATACAACCGCCAATTTCTTAACAAAACTACCAAAAACTATAAAGTTAGAAGGTGAATGGGACGTTGGTTTGGTGGAGTTTCATTATCCATGTACAATGTTTAATGTACAAGAACATGAAAACATTATATACATAAAGAAAAGAACACTCGTACAAGATGCCCAGGATTCAAAAAAGGAGCTAAATATTATTGCAGAATTCAAGTCTCATATTCCAGCAACGACGTATGACAGTATTAATAATTTTTTAAGTGCCTTTAATGAACACTCATTGTTGAAAAATCATTTTAGACTAAGGTATGATGAAATATCGAAGCTGGTTACAGCAACTCGTCATAACACAGACTTGATATCTGTAATGTTATCACCTCAATTGAGTCTTCAACTAGGTTTTGCACCTCATGTCGACTTAGTAGCAAAACCGAATGGAAAATATCCGATTAATTTATATTTAGGGTTACCATCCCAACTCTTCATTTATTCGGATATTATTCAACCGCAAATAATAGGTGATGTGATGGCATCGTTGGTACGAATCATACCTTTGGATCCAACAAAGTACATCTACGGAGCATACAAAGTGCACACATTTTCACCCGCACACTATTTACCAGTTATGCGCAGAGAATTTGATACAATAGAAATAGATATAAGAACAAGCGTGGGTGGTAGAGTTCCATTTCAGTTCGGTACATCGTGTGTTAAACTACATTTTCGGCGCATAAGATGAATAGAGCAATAGTTAATAGCCCTTGTCCGTATCAGAATTATTATTCTCATCAGGCAGGATCTGGAGTTGGGATTATATATAAGGGCGCTGCTCATCAACGTGGACACGGTATTGGAAGTTTCTTAGGAGGTTTGTTTAGGACCGTTCTTCCTTTGTTATCCAATGGACTTCGAACTGTAGGAAAAGAAGCTCTTAGTGCTGGGGTTGGATTATTATCAGATATGGTGAACTCGCATCCCGTTGAAGAGTCAATAAAGTCGCGTTTCAAAAATGCTACAACCAACTTGAAAAGAAAGGCCGATGATAAAATAGACTCACTTATGCGCGGGTCTGGGTATAAAAGAAGCAGAAAGTCGAGCTTGTCACTCATTTCACGTAAAACACTGCGAGGAAGTCGGTCTAAATCATCCAAGAAAACAAAATTTGAAGATATTTTTTCAAACTAAAATAGTGAATAACTATGTCTTTTTTACATAATCATTCATGTGAATGTGCCAAGTCAGAGTTGGATTTATTCGCTTTACCATCAACTCAAACAAGTATTGAAAGTGGACAATGGATCCATTATAAACCAATTTCATCATTAAGTGATGATGGTCCATTAGAATTTCAAGTGCCTGGTACTGGTGATGATTATATAGACTTGTCGCATACCATGCTTCATATAAAAGCAAAGATTGAATATTCTGCTTCAAATGATGTCCAAGGAACTACTCGAATTGCGCCAGTTAATAATTGGTTACATTCTCTATTCAGTCAATTAGATGTGTACTTAAATCAAAAACTTGTGTCTCCCCCAAATAATACATATGCATATCGTGCATATTTGGAAACTTTACTTAACTACGGCCCTGCAGCAAAAAACTCTCATCTGACCTGTGGTTTGTGGTATGGTGACACTCCTTACAAAATGGACGCTACAGATGACACAAATAAAGGATTTACCAAGAGACAGGAGTTAGTAAAATTAAACGAAGATATTGATATGATCGGTCATTTACATGGAGATATTTTTAACCAAGAAAAATTCTTACTAAATGGTGTAGAGATGCGTGTCAAATTAGTTCGTAGCAAAGAAACATTCAATTTAATTTGTAATACATCTGATGCCAAAATTAAGGTTAAAATCACTGACGCCAGTCTCATTGTTCGTAAGGCTCGAATAAATCCATCTGTCCTAATAGCACATCAAAAAGTCTTAGCAACGACAACAGCTAAATATCCGATTACTCGAGCTGAAGTTAAAGTTCTAACTATTCCATCGGGAGTTCAAGGCAAAACTTTGGATAACATATTCCTCGGACAAGTACCTAAAAGATGTATTATAGGCTTTATTAAAAATTCAGCATTTAATGGCTGTATAACACAGAATCCATTTAATTTTGATAACCATGGTATAAATTTATTTAGTTTATATGTGGATGGCCAACAGGTCCATTCAAAAACATTACAACCATCCTTCAAAGATGGATTGATTACATCGACCTATCAAACATTGTTTTCTGGCACCGGCATTCACTTTTTGAACGAAGGCAATTCAATAGCAAGAGAAGACTATGGAGGAGGATACTGTTTATTAGCTTTTGACTTAACTCCAGATCTTTCGGCCAGTTCGAGCTCACATTGGAACTTAGTTAGACATGGAAGTGTAAGACTAGAGGTTCGCTTTGATACAGCTTTGACAACAACACTCAATTGTATTATTTATGCAGAGTTCGATAATGTTGTGGAAATTAACAAAAACCGCGATGTGAGTGTCGATTACAATAGTTAAATACGGGTGGAGCATACAATTCCATTCAATTGGAAATACGAATTCTATCGTACCGCTAACATGAGCTATGATGGATAGTCAAGAAATAAAATACTTTATGAGTAAAATTGATAACAGATTAACATCTAATGTATTTGCAGCGAACAGATTGCCTATGATTGTTCAATTACCTGCTTTCATTGTAGCCAATTTGGATCCGGATTCCAAGCCTGGTTCTCACTGGGTGGGTATTCACATTGATAGTAATGGAGTTGGCGAGTACTTTGATTCTTTCGGACGAAAACCGGTGGGGTTTCATAAATTGTTCTTGGAAAAAAATACAAAGAAGTGGGTATACAATCATAAGCAACTGCAAAGTTACTTTACGTCAGTATGTGGAAAATATTGTCTAGTATTTCTTTATGCAAAAATGTATGGTGTATTGATGAACGATTTTGTAAATGAATTCTCTACTGTCAATAGAATAAGTAATGATTTAATTATAAGTAAGATGTTTAATATGATTTTTGAATAAATGTGTTTAGCAACATGACTTGGTTGTTTAATTTATGAAGTTTTAAAGGCTGGTAGAAAATGGTTTTATTCAACAAACAAGCATACAAGGTACGGGTTAGGTTAGGTTAGGCTTTCTGTAACAAGCATACAGGGTACGGGTTAGGTTAGGTTAGCTTGTTATGAAAAGCATAATTCAAGGTAGAGGTTAGGATAGGTTAGATTAGGTTTCCTATGAAAAGCATGCGAGGTTAGGTTGCCTATGACAATCATTCAAGAAACTGGTTGGGTTAGGTTAGTGGAGCGCATAAAACAAGCTCACCCGGAGCTTGTTTTATGCGCTAGTATCCTGAAGCGCCAGAACCCACAAATCCCTACTACTAGCGCCAGAACCCACAAACCCTCTGATTGGCTGAACACCTTACAGATTCATCTAAAACAGTAGGTATGAGTAAGTTCGGCTAGGCAGCATTGGAATATTGCAAACCTAATGATATCCAAGGCCCCATAACCTCGGCCACAGTAGGCTATTAGCAATACAAAGAAAGCGAGCCGAGCATAGTACAAAAGGGTGCTTAAGTAATGAGGTAATTAACAATGAGGAAGGGTCGGGAATAATGGAATCGGAATAGGTGATTAGATAAGCGATTAGCTTTAGAAAGAGAAGCCATACAGCAAAAACGAGAGCTCGTAGCGCTCTGGGACCCAGCGCAAACGCTCTAGATGGGGTGTTTCACTTTTTTTTTTTTTTTTTTTTTTTTTTTTAGCAGACCTTCACCGAAGTTCGACAAAAATGCGTTAGAAATAAGTGCGCCAGAACCCACGAATCCCTACTACTGTTGTGGCATGGAAATTATGGTATTTCTTCTTTCACACTAAACGATATTTGTCTATTTCTGTGTAAAATTTTGGAACTGAATGTACTAATTGGGAGATAAGAAACATAATTAAATTGAATTATTGGATATAAAAAAGGAATGTTGCAACTTTTATTGAACATAACAATATAAATTATGAAAACAGTATTTTTATACAGCACTAATGGTATACCTGTTTACATACTTAAACGTGGGTTACATCTACTCAGATAAACAAATGAAGTTTCAAGTTATCTGAGTTTATGGTTATACGTAGCCACCATGAAGTTCGAGTCAAAGAGAAAATTAACTGCGATTAATGCAAAACTTTATGGGTACTAGGTTCACAGAATGAATAATCAATGTTGCCAACACAGCATCACAGCTCTAAAATTTGATTAATTATCGACAAATATGTTTCTTTAAACTGAGCTCAACAAATACCATGGTATTTAGCTGGTAGGTATCTACCAGCCAGCTGTTCATGGAACTGAGCCATGATAAGGTTCTCGTCGTCAGGTGAAATGAATATCTTTTGTTAGAATAAATCTAATGAATTCAAACTGCATAGGTTTCGTCGTAAACATCCCAGGGTTCCATCTTCCACCTCTGATCTCAAAGATGTCAATTTCGTGCATCAGATTTGTGTTATGTCGAAATCTTCAGTGCTTAAGACATACAAAAAGTTATTGCACTCTTCCGTACTTATTAGGAACATTTACACCTACTGCCTTAACATTACAGTCAGCATATCGTTATCAAGCTTCAATATGTGTAAGATTTCTTTTGATGGTATAGCTTACTTGCAGTCAAGTTGTAACATTTTTATATTGTTTGACAGTTTTTCAATTCAAAAATGAATGAAGAATCTAAGTGCCCATTTGTTGGAATATCCAACATTTATAATAGCAACACGGTTACTATAGCAACAATTAAGAGTAAAAATGCAATGTACTCTTATATCATTTCTCTTCGTATTGTGGTGTTTGACCTAATACACGAGTTTTCAATACAGGTGTCTTTTTATTAATTTGAACTAGTTATATATACGTATATATGTTTTACATCACATACAGTCCCTCGCTCTTTCACTTTTCAGGTTACTGCTTGGTTGTTAATTCCAATAAATTTCAATTTAAGCCTAGGAAAAGTTCGGTTGATTGTGATTCATTCAAAAGTAAAGCAGCAGATCATCTTACAGCCTATAATGCCGTATCCGTGGGCTGGCCGCATGCCAAATAGTCGCACGGCCGTCGCTATCTAGAGCACCGCACAAACCTCCCAAACGATAAATATTTATCAATACCTATAATTTGCTTTCATCGTTTCATTGCCAAAGAGATATAGAAGTAACTTTAAGGTTTTCCAATTACACTTAATTGTGTCATTGTGATAATAAGTATTCGAGACTTTTCTCAACAAATATTGTTTTTCAATAAAATTAATAAAAGAAATTGAAATGTAAAATTCACACATAGAAGAAACAACTATTAGAAGAAGGTTGTGCAATAAAGGCACCAAATAATATTATTCGTTTGAATTCATTGGGTAATAGGTATAATTTTAACTTTTATTAATAATAGACCTATTTTTGACGACCGTTTGGTGCAACGGTAGCGATCCTGCCTTTCGCACCGGCGGTCCGGGTTCGAACCCGGTAGGGGCAGATGTTTGTATGATGAATACGAGCATTTGTACCTGAGTCATGGATATTTATATATATTTATATGAATATTACATATCTATGTATTATATATGTATGTTTATCCGTTACCCTAGCATCCATAACATAAGCCTTACAGTGCTTACTTTGGGCTAGGCTAATTGGTGTAAATGTAAAAAATATTTATTTATTTATTTTATTTATTTATACCTACACTGCAATACCTAAAAACATTATTATTTTATTATTACTATAAATGTAAGACGGAGGTCTGTCACACAGAATTTCTCCCAAGTGTCTCCCAATTTTCAAAATATGGTAGGCTCAATATAACATCAAAAGATTATATTACAAATTTAATTAAAGTGAATGAAAACATAAGAAACGCAGCTTTTAAAAAATTAGTCCTTCACAGGCTTCGGAAGCGTTAGCTTCAAATAAAAACACGAAAATAAGCTTGTTTTATGATCCGGTAAAACGTGTTAACTACACTGTAATAATTATTGAATCAGCTTAATACATATGTTACATTTTCATTACTTTAATTAAAAGTAACGCACATGAATTCGAGATAATTCGATAGGCAATCCGAACTTGTATCCCAATTCACAATTAGCCCAACGCTTTATTTATAGTAACCTAATTATCAAATGCAGTGCACTTCGCCAAACAGCTGTTGTGATAGTTGATGCACCAAAGCGTAGTGAACGCACGTGCTACTTTGTGCAGCGTTCATTTTCGGTGCATCGGCCCTACTGTTGACCGAATCGGAAGTGATGTTTACTGTGTTTACTAACCCGGGATATGCAAAATTATAATGCGACAGATGTGCAAATCCCATATTCCATTTTGCTACATTACACCAACCAATCACGAAAATGTCTGAACACGAAGGCGAGTACTTTACTCTTCGTCGAAAATTTATGGAGACAAGAGTTTCCAAACTTATATTGCCTAGGTTCCATTAAATTGGTTTGGGCGTGTTTAAAACGGACTTTAAGTATTACGTTTTCCCTTTTCCAGGGGCGAAATACGTGACGGTTGTATTAACTTTTCTTATTGTTGGAAATACTGAAGGAGTGTTCCGGAATTATGAGTCCCTAAAGACTACTGTGAATATTGGTAAGTTTGTCGCTCAGTTTTCTAGAACTTATTTCCCGAATAAATATTTATAAAGAAAGACATCGTTATGAATATTAGAAACAATTATGTACTTGCCACGGTGCTTGCATCTTATTTCATCTATGCAATAACCGTTAAATTATCGTAAATATTGTACTCATTCTAAGTCAGCGCTTAGCATAGCGAGTCATGAAACGGCAATGTTTTGGTTGGAGTCTTAAAGTAAATATATAATCTAAGATCACAGTGGTTTGTGTGTTTGTCTGTCCGCACTTCTTCCCGCTCTTTTTCCATTGTATCAATAGCATACCATAGCAACGCGTTAACCGCAAGTAGTTCGTCTACCGGGCGTTAGATGGCGCTAACGGAAAAATATTTAATAATAGAAAAAATTTAAAGAATTTGGTCCACCCGTACGAAGCCGGGACGGGCCGCTAGTTTTATAAACCATCATATCAACTGGAATTCAAATAGAGAACAATATCGAGGTTCCATCTGTAAAAATTTATTCAATAATCAAATAAATTATTTCTCCTGCAACTCACTATTCTCAAAGTTTATCTTCTCTTCTCTTCCCAGTCAAAATGTTAATTAGTGGGTACGCGTTCAAAAATAAGATGTGGGGTTTTTTTTATCACATCAAAGTTGTATTGTCTATACTCTCGTAATTGTTGAAGTTAAGTGGTAAAAACTTCCTCAGGCAATATATGCGCCTACACGTGTATGAGTATAAATCAAAACCTTTTTTTCTGTCCACCCTTTACTCGCATAGACTTCGATTTTAATCAATATGAAAACATAAATGATTTATCCACATGTATATAATTCTTTTGTAATGTCACTGGACGCCTTCTAACCTGCCAGACCGATTTTGATGAAATTCGTACGCGTTCGACTTGCGCTCGATGGTTTGATTCACAATTAGCCCGGTAGGGGCCGCTAGAACTGGGCAGGACATCGTCTGTCATATTCTCTAGTGTATAATCAATTGCCGTGGGTTAGTCTCGCAAAAACTCGCAAACTTGTCTATGGATTGCGATGAAGCTTTGGTAAGTTATTGTACACATGCGAAAGAAGGTTTATATATAGTGAGCTATATATATGTTGTTACCAAGCACAACTAGTATAATACAAATAAATAATAAATAAGGTTCACCCTTAAGAGCAGTACTCAAGAACGGCTGAAATATAACGAAACCATATTTATTTCACTTTAAAATGTTTTGTAATAGTTCAAATAATGTTGTCATGGAAAGAAAAAGTTGAAAAATGTTTAGAAATTTTGCAAATATAGAAAAAACTAAATGTTCTTCTATTTTCTGAGATTTATGTATGAACTCTAGACCATAGTTGGTAGTTTTGTTTATAATAATGAAAAGGTAATCACTAATCAGACAAAAACTAGAAGATTTTTTTATGCAAATACAGTTTCCTCCAATTCTTTTAGTCTTGTTTTAAATAAAATTAATAATGTTTAATTTACATTTTAATTCAAAGGAGAACTCCGATTTGGACTCAATCGTTACAATTATGTATTTTTTTTATTACAAAAAAAATATCTAATTGACATGTTGTTTTTTATTATGTTTGAAACTAAGCTTCATTAGCAATAGCAAAGCGGAGAAAATGAGAGAAATAAATTTCGTTATTTCGATGCTTTTAAGAGGCTTTTCAAAAGGTTTGAATAATTATAAAAGTTAACAAAAAATACTGAACTATTTAAAAGACGTAGTTTTTTTTTAATAAAAATAACTTGTTGTATAACCCTCGCACTCCTTACCTCAAAGAACGATTCCCATCTCTCGGTGTAGACCACGATCGTGCGCTCAGGTCGAAAACTGATAACACTCTCAAAGTTCGGATTATACCTAATACTTTTCAGCCAAATCATTATATCTGAGAAACATGTTGCCGTCTGAAATTCGTTACTCTAAGTCGCTTCCCATATTCAAATTAAGGTGCCGTGAATATCTCCTGGTACAGTACTAGTCTGTAACATGTGTGTACATTAAAGTTTTTATATATAGTTATAGAACTGTTATATTAATTTTATGGGTTGTCTTGACCCATTAATTTTATGGGTTGCCTTTTTAACTAACCGTGGCTTCACTTTGGACACCGAACCCTGCCAACAATGCTGACCTTTACTTGATTGGTAGATAATCTTTGTTTGTGTTCACTGTTGTTACACTATTAATAACTATAGTATTGTAGACAAAAGAACGTTATGTTGTTCTGCCTGCACCGCGAACGCACACTATAAATGAAGTATATCTCCATGTACCTAGTCGCCTTTTATATTCTGGCAACAGCATAAATAAAATGCATACAATTATTTACTAATTTTTGATTTCCAATAACTAGAATCTGGTCGGAACGGAAGGTAGGTTTTATATAATTATTTTAAATTCATTTATTTATTGGTGTTACAAGCGATTGGCTTGTAATAAAAAAATTTTTTTTTTTTTGGTAAATATTTGTTTATGTTTGTTTTCTTCCAAAGAAATAAATAACTCAAACGGAATGAACTCCCATCTGATTCAATCCTCTATATATTTTTTACTTCCCTTCCTAACGATCTTCAATTAAAATTTAAATTGTGTTTGTGTTTTAGTTTATATGCATTTCAAGAATTTTCGCTGTATACTGTCGATGGAATTCAACTCGCTTACAAAATGTTCAATTGATTTATTTTATAATTTACGTAATCATAAATAAGATAATTTCTCATTTTCAAAATTTTTCAACAGCTATTTATAAATTTGCTAAAACTACATATCGCACCCCCAGAACGACACTGTATTAAGTCGAAAAAACTCAAAATCGAGATTTCCATATATTTGAAAAGCCAAAAATTTGCCGCGCATACCACGAAGACAGCCATATTTATGTTTACAAAAATGTCCAATAGATGGTACGCTAACTCTCTATTAGTGACAGACGCGCTGCCGAGTCGTACCGCGAACAGAGAACTATTTCCAGTTGTAACTTGTCCGCCTTAAGGAACAGCACGCAGATTCTTTACAGAACAGTGAATTATTTTGTGTTAATTCGGTGTTGTTGAATGTAGTATGAAAATTACTTCGAATTATTTAGTTTTAATTCGGTGTTGGTGACTGTATTTATACCTCGTGTTTGATACTATTTCGAAATAGTACTCTGTTGTTAACGAAGGTATGTATGATATTTTGTATTATTTCAAAATGGTTCAATATTGTTCGTAAAAGGTGAAAATCATTGAAATGATGCACTATTGTTGGTAAATATAAATAGCGCCCTAATTTTGTTAAATAATAATAATAAGAAATCATTTTTGTACTAAGATTTGTTACATACATTATAAATTAAAAGAAATATATTTACAATTTATGTTGTTGCCTATTTACAAGAAAATTACATATTTTTTGGAGATAATGCACTGTTGTTAAATTAATCTAATTTGTAATTGTTATTTCGCAGATGATGAGGGGTCGTGGTCTACTGCTAATTGAAAAGGCAAAGAAAGCAACCGCAGAAGAACCCGGATCTCCTGTTCAACAAAGTAGCGTGGAAAAGAATGCCGAAAATTTTACCGTTGCAGTATCAACTAGTGAGACGATGAGATGAGAGATGTTTCAGTGGCTGATGCATCCACTGTTGAACAGTGGATGCATCAGCCATTGAAACATCTGTAAGGGAGGTACCCGTTTCTGTTTTATACGATGGTCGACGACGACCATAGCGATGAAAAAGATTTTATAGATGATTCAGATACAGATCCAACGTATTGTGTCCCTGTTAAACGAATATATCGGCCTCTTGTAATGCTTATAACACCTTCTTATTCCTCCTCAAGCTCCTCGTTAGACTCCAGATTATCATCGTCAAGCTCCAGCTGCTCAAGTATACATCTGATGATGTATCCGACAGACCGGGTCCTTCTACAGCGAATACTCAAAGGAATTTCAATGCCGCTTCCATAAACGGACCGTCAGCTTCTTCTTCCATTGACACTGCTCTACCAGAAAGCGAATCCAAATTAAGTAGAAAGAGAACACGGAACCCTGCTGGCTAGAAGTCGAAGATAGCTAAGACATTGCGGAATACAGGGAAAGCGTATGTTCCTTTAAGAAATCCTACAAAATTGATCGCTGAGCGTCATATCCGTCCACCTAGTGGAGACAGGTTGAATTGCAAAAGTAAAATAGACGAAACGATAAGACAAGACATTTTTAATCAGTTTTAATCAGTTTTGACAGCTGGGCGATTTGGAGAGACATAGAGAATACATAGTTAGGCATACACAAGAAATAAAACCAAAATATAGATACATTACTTCTCAAAAATTGAGGGCTTTAAATTCGGCTTACTATTTTGAAAAATATAATAATAGGATTAGGATTTGTAAAGAGTTTTTTAAGGCTACGCTAAGCATTTGTGACAGATATATTAAGACAGCTCTTTCAATTATCGCATTTTTTATCGCATTTTTTGTAAGTTGAAAGTAGTTAACTACCATTTGAAATAAGTAGTTTAGTTTTTGTTATGTACCATAAATGATTGTGCTACTACATAGTCGTGCTTATAATCTGTAATAGTAGGAACTACTTGTTGAACTGTGAAGGTAAAAAATATGACGGTTTTTGTTTTATGTAACCATACTACTTTGATCATTTTCATTTTCATCAAATTTATAACTGTTCTTGTGTTATTTGTTTTATATCCAACAAAAGTGCCTTTTCTGTTTCTTGTATTATAATGAATAGAAGAATTTTATGTTTTTGTAAACCACATGTTACAATTAATACTGTTGGTCCATTGCGAGTACTAGTTTATGTTGAACATATATTTATCTATCTCTGATTTTCGCAAAATTTGTCTTTTATTTTATTTTAATAGGTCTATTCCAGAAAACAAAACAAATGAGTCGTTATTGTTCATTAAATCTCAATGAAATAACTGTAGAATAATAGTGCATTATTTCAGAAAAAATCAGTAAAAAGCACATAATTCGATATAAGTATTTTATTTTTCTTGCAGTTATTCTACGACAGTGAATTAAGTCAAAAAATGCATTATTTCACTTTATTAACGCATTTTAAATAAATTGCCCTATATAATGCTGATACGCATTGGATTCTTCACATGCAATGTGCAAGACATAGGCGAAAATCTGGACATAACATGAGATAACAGTTTTTCGTCAATTCTGAAAAATTTGCTATTTTGACTTAGTGCAGTGTTTTACTGGGCGTGCGATATGTAAATCGAAGACTTCTGATTAATTTCAACAACATTCGCTTAGTTATTTTAATAAGTGGTTGCTGCTACGCTCCTTATGTAACCCAGAGGAATTATGCATATTGAGAAAAAGGTAGAATAATCATAATGCAACTCTCCGGAACGTAAATTATATCTACGCAAAAATATCAAGTCCCGGATGCACAAAAAGACGATTATCCTTTCGCTTTTAAAATATTATTATGAATACAATAACTGTAGAAATACATAACTGACTTTGATTAAGCATTAGTAATAAGAGAAATAAGAAGTAATATAAGTACACGGTACCATCTCGTACTCGTCAACTTTATGAGATGTTTCATATCCTATCCTGCCTTCATGAACGCTGTTTCGTGTAATTTTTATTTTATTTTTTATTGCATTTGCCATAATGGTATGACTCGTCTAGTTACAGCGTGAATTCCGAAGTTTATATGACATTCCATGTGTTACAGGTGCAATATTTCCTCCAGCTTCTGTATCAGAAGTATCGTTTGCGTCAACACTCGCACGTGCTTCTATGGAAAGTGAGAAATACCATTTCGTCTTGAAGACAGTCTACGCTCCGTACGGAGATAGCTTCGCAGCATCTACAGCTGGTAACCACAGTTTTTTTAAACTTGACACACATAATACTCGCTTATACAATCATTCTCACCATCTGAATTATTTATTTATCTGTAGTTTTGGAAATCGACGTACTGATTCATCTCACTGTGAAAGTTTGTATAAATTGATAGATATAATTTTTTTGCTGTTTTTATCCATAAGGAAAGCTAGTAGTAGCCCGACAGTGATTATAGTGCCTTGTGTATTCTTTACGTGTGTATTTTCAACAAAAACTATACAGAAACCTGTGTAATCTCGTGGAAAACGGTATTTAGGTGCCTTTTCATACTGACATTACATCTAGGAGAGACCGGCTGTTGTCGGTATAAATAAAAAAAAAAAACTCCGCAGTTATTTTTTTAAAAGTAAACATTAAATAATATCTGCGAAGTTTATGTTTAATATCACGTCATGTTTAATACATTTTATATAGGATATGGTAACAAGACAAACCAGAGACAATATCTATGTGATTACCTATGAAATCGCTAATTTATATGTAGGTATGCACAATTGTACATCTTCGGAAAGCTAAGCTTTGCTTTTCCTTCTAAAATTAAAAATAAAATCTTAGTACTTCTATTAAAGAAAGCAGCATTTTATTAAAGAAAGAAAGATAAACTCTAGGTACTTATAGGTTAACAGGGCATCAATTAATAATTTGTGAAAAAATATGCCATATAAATGGATTTTTAAATATCAATGAAAATTAAATAATTAATTTGACGACCGTTTGGTACAACAGCAGCGATCCTGCCTTTCGCACCGACAATCTGGTATCGAGTCCCGGAAGGGGCTGATGTATGGTGAATACGTGTATTTGTACCTGAGTCATGGGTATTTATTAATATTTATATGAATATTACATAACTAAGTATTATATATGTGTGTTTATCAGTTACCCTAGTATCTTTAACACAAGCCTTACTTACTTATTACTTTGGGATAGGTTAATTGGTGTGAATGCAAGTGTTGTCGCTATTTAAAGGGAGATAGGGAACCTAAGGCCTCATCCTTCCCACTTCCACTTTCTCCGAGTGCACCCCAGCGCCCCTGCACCCGCGCGCACGCGCGGGCGAATTTTTCATACATTAGTATTGCGCTTGACACGAAACGCTCCGCGTCCTTGTAAAAGCGGCTCCTCTGGAACCAGGGATCTCTTCGCGAATCCTCCAGAGCATATGTAACTCCCGTGTGTGAACTATCATCACGTGCCAAGAGTGACATTGTGTCCGTGTAAATTATTAAATAATCGGAGAACACTAAAGAAGAAGCCGGCCGGCGAGAAGCTCGACGTGCATCATTGCCCAGGTAGGTGCACTCGATCCACATCCCCAAAACCACTGAGGCTTTAGGGTTATTTATCCGCTATTTAACTTTCTATAAATCGCCTTGCCCCGGTAGTGAAAACCTTTGGCGTCTTCATTATTTATGGTCCTTCGGCCGCATTATCTCGTCTTAAATTCAACCATTTTAATTAATTTATTCCACCCGCCCTTATTAGAGTCATTCTATAAGTGTATTTTCATCGAAAAAGTCGCTAAATAGGTATTTACCTACGCTTACGCTCGCGATCTCGCGGTAGCCATTTTGTTAGTTCATAGCTCAACGCGTGTCTGCGCCTAATAATTTATTTGATACTTATATTAACACCGCATAAATAACATAACAGCTCATTTAGTTTGTGCCCTAACAATCAATTTACCATTTACTAAACATGGAATCTAAAAAGAGTAAGGAAACGCTTCCCGACAAACAACTTTTGTTATTAGAAAGCAAACGTAACGCGTTATTTGAATGTATGCAAAACGCTTACGACCTATCTCAAACGTTAAGTACAAGCGACGACGTCCAAAATGTGGAATTGTTCCTCGACGCGAGTAGCAACATCGACACGTTACGTTCAGAATTTCAAAATACTTTAGAGGAGTACAATAGTCATTTATTGAAAATACAACCTACCGCTAATCCAGATTTTAAAAGTTTAGTATCATTTGAATCTCTATACAACCGCGTCAAAAGATTAGTTACAAAATATTCAAATAATAATAAAAACAATGACGTGTTACGCAAATCTCGACCTTCTCTCCCTCCAATAGAGTTGATGTCCTTTGACGGCGACGTACGTCGGTGGCCCCTATTCTTTGCCAGTTTTAAGTCGACAATTCACGATAATCCCTCTCTTTCAGACGCTGAGAGGCGTTATTATTTGCTCGGCAAATTATCGGGCAGTCTGTTAAGCACAGACCGCCTGCGCAGGCATTACGCCCTGTCCTGAAAACTATAACTTACTTTTCCAAACTCTCATTGATAAGTACGAAGATAAACGCACACTCGCTAGTACATACATGAACCAGTTGTTAGATTTCAAACCATTAAATAGTGCATCTACAGCCAATTTAGATTCTTTTATTGATAAATTTGTCAGCGCAGTTCGCGCGCTCAAAAATATAAAGGTCGATGACCTTAACGATCTGTTTATTTTACACATCGCGCTTAAAAAATTACCTTCCGACACCATACGGGCATTTGAAATGAGTTCCAATGACCCATCACGGATTCCTACATTTAAAAGTCTCGTTGAGTTTATTCAAAATCAATCAAAGATATCCTCCCGCCTACCCACTTGTTCTACTAACAATTCCGCCGCAAGAAACATCGCTAATGTTAAAGAGCAGCCCCGATCAGCTGTTCCTCCACCACCGAAATATCACTCTTATGTCAATGTCGGTACGGTTCAAAATGCTATACCACATCAGAAGTGTTTATGTTCCAATTTCACACATTTGCATTTGTTTAAATGTCCTAACTTTAATAAACTATCCCCAAGTGAGCGCTTTAAGTTAGTTAAAGAGAAAAATGGATGCGTAAATTGTCTTAGTATTAAACATCGTGTTTCATCTTGTTCGTCGAACATTTATTGTCGTGTTTGCAGAATGAAACACCATTCGCTTCTTCACTTCACTCGCGATTCGGATAATGGCGGCCACTTGGCGGGAATTACGGTTACAGAATCAGCTGAACGGAACGCGCTCACTCATTCTCGTTCTCATTCTCCCGCAGCTTGCGCGCCTCCCGCGGACGTGACGCTTTGTGCAATGTCCAATGCTCCGTCACGTTGCTCGCCGCGCACAGAGTCACATAAGACGTGCGTTGTAGACGAGCAATGTATAGAGAGGACGACGATATTGTTGGCAACCGCTCAAGTAGTTACTTACGATTTTCATAAAAATAAACATAACGTTCGCGTTCTTCTAGACTCCGCTTCGCAGAGTAATTTTATAACCAAAGAGTGCTGCGAACGGTTAGGTATATCGCCAACACGATAACAACATATAACGATCAAGGGATCCGTTGTCAGAGGTTTTGGCGGCAACGAAAACATTATAAATCTTTCAACTAATTTAGAGTTTTTCTCGCGATATTACCCGCTTATTAATTATAATATCGATTGTTTGGTAGTAGAAAATATTACTGATGACTTACCGTCAGTTGTTATAGATAAATCGATGTTTTCCCACTTGTCTCATTTACCGCTGGCGGACGATTCTTTCGCTACGCCCAATAAAATAGACGTTTTGATAGGTGCGTCGTTGTTTCCTCATTTATTGTTACCTGGCGTTGTCCACAGCGGCACGTCAGCTCCGCCCGCCATAGAAACTGTTCTAGGCTATATTATTATGGGTTCCGTACCCACCGCTCACCGCCGCCGCTCTTCGTATTTAACGTCGTGTTGTACCACCACGGTAGTCGAACCCGTGGACACAATCCTAAAAAGATTTTGGGAGTTAGAAGAGGTATCTCTTCCGCCCGTTCATCATCCTGATGATGCGGAATGTGATGATTATTTTCTCTCCACCACCACGAGAGATACTCGTAGTGGTCGCTATACTGTGGCGTTGCCGTTCAGTCACGATGTTTTTTCACTCGGCGATTCCGAGGTTATCGCACGCAAACGCTTCATGTGTCTCGAACGTAAATTAGAAGCATTGCCGACATTGCGTTTGGCTTACAACGATGCTATTCGAGAGTACATAGACAAGGATTATTTGTCCCCCGCGTCCGCGGACAACACCGTGTCTCCTTCTTACATCATCCCGCACCACGGCGTCCTTCGCGAAGGGAAGCCATTGCGGCCGGTCCTTGATGCGAGTTGTAAAACCTCCGCGGGTGTCTCTTTAAATGACATCCTACATAGTGGTCCTAATCTACAGGGTGATCTTTTTCAAATTATTTTAAAATTTCGCTTGTTTGCAATCGGGATGAGCGCCGATTGCAAACAAATGTTTTTACAAATAGGTGTACGCGATATAGACCGTCGCTATCAAAGAATATTTTATAGATTTAGTCCTCAAGAACCGCTTAAACTCTATGAGTTTAACCGAGTCTGCTTCGGCATGAAATCGATTCCGTTCTTTGCATTGCGCACGGTGCGTCAGCTGATCAACGACGATGGTCACAAGTACCCTTACGCTAGCGAAATTGCGTCATCATGTCTTTATATGGACAGTTGGTATTTTCCGTCCCTAACCAGACAGATGCTGTCCTTGCGTACCAACAGCTGGTTGACTTATTCCAAGGTGCCCAATGGGAATTGGCCAAATGGAACTGTTATTCGTCGGCCGTTCTCGACACAATTCCTGAGTCTCGCAAAGTCCACTCCACAGTCGAGTTCGATAAACACTCGTCAGCCAAAATACTTGGTTTACATTGGGACACTGGCTCAGATGATTTTTACTTTAATGTTAATTCGCCCGAGGACGATCCATGTACGAAACGCATGATTTTATCTACCATAGCTAGGCTCTGGGACATTACAGGCTTTATTGCGCCCGCCGTTTTATTCGCAAAACTAATAATTAAGCAACTGTGGCAGTTAGGGGTTGATTGGGACGATTTAGCGCCCTCTCACATCGTCAAGCAGTGGCTGCAGTTCCGCTCGGAACTGCCAGCGCTTAATGAATTACGCATTCCGCGTCATGTTGGAGTAGTGGGGGACTGTGTCGTGACACTAGTCGGGTTCTCAGACGCTAGTGAGAACGCTTATGGTGGCGTCATCTATTTACACGTCGAGACCAACAACAGTATTACAGTGCGTCTTGTATGTGCGAAATCTAAAGTCGCGCCCTCCACCCCGCATACTATCGCCCGTCTCGAGCTATGCGGCGTCGTTCTACTCGCAAAGTTGATGCGTATTGTATTGAATAATTATTCCCCTTTATTAAACGTTAACGTCTACGCTTTCACCGACTCTAAAGTCGTTCTTTATTGGCTTAAAAGCTCGCCCCATCGTTGGCAAACCTTTGTGGCGAATCGCGTTGTCAAGGCAACGGAACATATTCCTGCTTGTGACTTCCATCACGTTTCAGGACTAGAGAATCCCGCGGATTGTCTTTCTCGGGGCCTTACTCCGCGTAAGTTAATCGCACATCCTTTGTGGTGGACAGGTCCTGCCTGGCTTTCACAGACCCCGTCTGCTTGGCCTCTCAACGATGGTGATAATTTACTTTCTGTCTCTGAAGTACCAGAGCAGAGATTGACTGTTAATATTATTACTTCGCCCTCTCGAAAGTCTCCTCTCTATCAATTGGCTCTCCGCATATCTTCATGGAGTAAGCTCATGAGAGTGACTGTTTATGTATGTCGCTTCGCTAAAATATTGAAACGTCAGGATTCCGCTTCTGTTACCGCTGGGGAACTAGACGTTGCTGAACGTCAAATTCTTCGGACGCTGCAGCATATACATTTTTCTGACGAGATAGCAAAGTTGGAGAATAATAAACTTTGTTCTCTCACATTTAAGAAACTCAACCCGTTCTTGGAGAACGGTCTTGTACGAGTTGGTGGTCGTTTGACCAACTCGAATTTAGATTTCTCGCAAAAGCACCCTATCGTTTTACCGCGTCACGATCACATTGTTGATCTTATCATTGATTACTATCATAAGGTTAATCTTCACGCCGGTCCAGAACTTTTAATGTCTTTACTTAGACAAAGGTATTGGATTCTGTCCGCTCGTCGTATTGTGCGACAAAGAGTACATAGATGCAACAGATGTTTCCGAATGAAACCCAAGCCAGCTTACCCGCTTATGGCCGATCTGCCCGACTTTCGAACTCAACCTGTTCCGAAAGCGTTTACTCATACTGGTTGCGACTACGCTGGCCCTATTGCATATTCACCTGTGAGGCGTAGGGGCATTCGAGCAGAGAAGGCGTACATTTGTGTTTTTACGTGTTTGACCACTCGCGCTGTTCATATCGAGCTGGCTACAGATCTCTCAACACCTTCATTTCTAGCGGTTTTTAAACGTTTCCTATCCCGCCGAGGTCCTGTTGCATGTATGTACTCAGACAACGGTACCAACTTTGTAGGTGCTCGCTCCTATCTCAAGGAGTTGTACCGGTTTTTAAAGGAGGATCGTAATCATTTCGATCAATTCTTTGCTGAAAATTCTATTGATTGGAGGTTTAATCCACCCGCATCTAGCCATTTTGGCGGATGTTGGGAAAGTATGGTGAAAATCATAAAAACGCATCTTTTCCGAGTGGTGGGACAACAACTTCTCTCCTACGAGGAACTAAATACCGTGCTCATTCAAATCGAGTGTCTGCTTAATTCTCGCCCGCTTACGGTACTGAGTCCTGACCCCACGGAGCCGTCAGCTCTAACTCCGAGCCATTTCTTACATACGGCTCCCTTATTGTCTTTACCCGCTCCAGACGTAAGTTCTGAGCGTGAAAATTTACTTCATAGGCAGTCCCTTATGGACAAATTGGTCCAATCCTTTTGGAACCGTTGGAGGTTAGAGTACTTGCACGGTTTGCAGGTTAGGCAGAAGTGGAATACACCGACTACTCCCGTCACTCAGGGGACAGTTGTTGTTATAATGAATGATTGCGCACCGCCCTTAGCCTGGCCGATAGGGATTGTCGATGAAGTTCACCCGTCTAAGGACGGTATAATACGCGTGGCCACCGTTCGTACCGCGAAAGGATCTTACCGTCGTCCGGTCGTTCGTTTGTGTCCACTTCCAACCCAATAATTCGCTTATCCGCCTTTTTATAAACGTACATAAATAAGTTAAACTAATTTAAAAAAATGTTTATATATTTTGTATTCGCATTTAATAATAACGTATTCATATAACTTCATAATAAATATTTTGATTGCTTCACCGTGCGTATTGAACGCAACTTTTAATTATAATAATTTGCTTAAAGGTGACCCTTTAAGGGGGGGTGGAAATGTTGTCGCTATTTAAAGGGAGATAGGGAACCTAAGGCCTCATCCTTCCCACTTCCACTTTCTCCGAGTGCACCCCAGCGCCCCTGCACCGGCAAATGGGCGAATTTTTCATACATTAGTATTGCGCTTGACACGAAACGCTCCGCGTCCTTGTAAAAGCGGCTCCTCTGGAACCAGGGATCTCTTCGCGAATCCTCCAGAGCATATGTAACTCCCGTGTGTGAACTATCATCACGTGCCAAAAGTGACATTGTGTCCGTGTAAATTATTAAATAATCGGAGAACACTAAAGAAGAAGCCGGCCGGCGAGAAGCTCGACGTGCATCATTGCCCAGGTAGGTGCACTCGATCCACATCCCCAAAACCACTGAGGCTTTAGGGTTATTTATCCGCTATTTAACTTTCTATAAATCGCCTTGCCCCGGTAGTGAAAACCTTTGGCGTCTCCAGCAAGAAATGTTTATTTATTTTTGTTTATCGAATTTTCATAAAAATATGATCAGAAATCTATTATTGCCTTAAAGGAATTATATAGTGTATAGGATAAAGTCAAAAATTTCATAGGTAAGTTTCTCATATAACTTATGGCGACTGTAGCTCATCGGTAAAGATGTCAGCTTAAACTCAAGCAGGCCAAGTTAGATGCTCGCCAATGCACTACCGAAGTGGACCCACTAGTAACACAAGCATATAGCACATATACCACGAGGGGTAAATGGGAATATTAATAATGTGTAAAGAATAAGAGTAGTAAAGATAGAGAAAGAGAGATTAAGTAAAGACAAATATTCTATAGTGGTGTCATAGTCATACTGGTGGCTGGGTTAACTTTGTATGGAGTGCAAACAAATATATGCCTTGGTTTTAAGCAACAGGGCCTTTTGTCTGCCATTTTTCTGAATAAATTTTTTCTACGCTATAGCTGTAGTATATAAATTGGTTCTTATTCAACAGCTTGTGAGTTAACAGCTGAAGGGGTGGTAGCCATATTTGGACCAACGGACAGCGCATCCGCTTCAGCAGTGGAGGCACACTGCCGTGCTTTCAATATTCCCCATATACAAGTACGTTTAACTACTTTTTATTTGCTGGGCGCTTTTCGGGAACATTACTGGCGAATTATAATGCTTCCTGGTTCAAGTCCGGGTAGGGATATCAGTATCGTGGATATTTAACTTTTAAATAAAATAAATTGAATATTACTTACTTTTATGGACTTATACGTTTGTCTACCGTTTACCTTAGATTGCATAACACAAGCCTTACTTTGGGTAATATTCATTAGTATGAATTAAAAAATATATTATGAACATATATATGTATATATTATTGGTTATTTTTCTATGAATTTACTATACAGTTTTATTAAAAAATGTGCAATTATCCGCTTAAAGGCTCTTTGTACGCGCACCACTTTGTTTGATATCGACTGATTCTGAAAGATCCATATGCTCAATCGGCTATTCAACAACAACATAAATTTGAAATATGTTAAATAACATGACTTAGTGGTTAGTAATAATTATGTATTATGTTGTTTGCAAAAAAACTAATTAAGTCTTTTATTTTTTGGAATATACATATAGTTTTTTTGTTTATTACACGAACCGAAACGCGGGTAGCCATGACCAAGCATCGGATGACGGCACATCACAGAAAACAGCATCGTATGCTTTGTTTGTCTTAAGCAGTGTTCTGAGAATATAAACAGATGAACCCCGTTATATTTCGTGTTGTGCATGTGAAAATATTAATATCCATCCCTAAGCTAATGCATTTATGGTGTATTAAGTGTGATGTCACGTCACAGCCAACAAAATAACTGTTAAAAAAAATACTGTAGTAGGTATGAATAAATCTACGCAATTAATACAATATTTTTCCGAAAACTGTTATATAGCTCATTGCGGTTGGTACGGAAGCCTCTCCTGAGAATGGGGAGGGTCTTTGCCATAATCTCTACATTTGGCAAGCAGGTTGGAGATCGCAGTAAATGACCATATTTCAGAAAACGCTGCCGCTCGTTTTTTATGGCCATTTCCTCAAGTATAAAAAGTCGCCTATAACGACACCCTTAAGTGAAATTATTATTATCATTTAACATTTTAATTTTACAGGCTGTTTGGCGCCCGCCTCCAGTCAGGGGGCTGCAGCTGCCAAGTCCCCCTGGCATCAATTTATACCCTGAAGCTGTAGCTCTTTCGAAAGCTGTTGCGCTCTTCATAAGAGACAGCGATTGGAACACATACACGCTTCTGTACGATGATGATCAAGGTTTTAATAATTACTGTTTCGTCAGTTATTTTCAGTTATAGTTCTAAAGATTATTTTTTTATAAAACTGTAAAAAAATAATTACTTGTTCAAAGAACTATTATTACGAATTCCAATCCAAAAATTGTAATTGGAATTCTGTTGGTTCACATCGTTAAGCGGTAATAATTTACAGAATAAAAAATCAAAACAGATGCAGACAAAGGCAGTATATACCAACTTTTCTTTCTCAGGTCTTATCAGACTACAAGAAATTCTCAAGTATGCTGATTCCGAACACAAATGGCGTGTACGTAGACTGATACCGGGAGAAGATAACCGTACTTTATTAAAATCATTAAAAGCAACAGGCGAGACCCGAGTTATTCTAGATTGTCCTGCGAATCGCGTGCTGGATTACCTTCGACAAGCAAATGAAGTCAAATTCTTTGAAGATTATATGGTTTGTATATATTTTTACTTTGTGCTTAATATATCTCTTGCAATAGTGAGCAGCAATGTTAATTTACTTATACCTCAACTTTGCAGAATAATTCAGTAATAGCTTTTCAAAACTTATAATGTAATGTAACATAACAAAAGAAAGAAAAACACAGTAAATGCTAAAAACTATGGTAAATGATCATATTGAATATAAAGAACTTTATCTCTTATTTCAGAGTTATGTTCTCATGTCTCTTGATGCACATACATTGGACTTGGAAGAGTTACGTTATGGTCTCTCGAATGTTACTTGTTTGAGAATTTTCGACCACTCCGACTCAAGAACTCGATCATATCTTGCGGACTGGAAAGTCAGGGGATCAATTGATGTAAAAATTCCAAAACAAACCTATGAAATAACTGTATGTATACATTGATAATCACTTTAAACTTCAGATGATTAGAAAGAAAAAGAAAAAATGTGTCATAACATGCTTTTCTTAATTCTATTCTAAGGTTGAAACAGCTTTAGCCAGTGATGCGGCTCGACTGATAACAGATGCAATAGAAAGTGCACCAGAAGAATTTAAAATAGAAGCCCAGCAGTTCGAATGTGGCTCAAAAGAGAAATGGGAACAAGGAAAAGATTTTACAGATCATTTGTTAACGGTAGCTGGAATAAAACTTTTAGCCGTTACATTAGAATTTTTACATATTTGAAATTTAGATATATAAACTGAATCCTTAATTTTTTCTAGAATCCCATTGTAGGTATAACAGGCAAAATAGCTGTAAATAATGTCACTGGAGAACGAACTAACTTTGATGTTGAAATAATGGAGCTTTCCAATAGTGGGTTTAGCCGGATTGCCAAATGGAATGCTGAAGTTGGTTTTGAATATGTGAGATCAGAAAATGAAGTTTCCGATCTTTTAGCAGAAAAATGGCAAAATAAAACTTTTAAAGTTGTAACACGTATAGGTGCGCCATATCTAGTTGAAAAAGTACCAGCAGAAGGAGAAGTGCTAACAGGAAATGACCGTTACGAAGGATACTCAAAAGATTTAATACATGAAGTTTTAAAAGAAACATTAAATTTGAATTACGAAATAGAAATTGTACCAGGTAATTTATATGGCTCCTATAATAAGGAAACAAGAAAATGGGATGGACTTGTCGGGCATCTTTTGGAAAGGGTATGTATAAACCTGAAAATAGCTTGTGAATTAGATTTCCTTAAATATATGTATATTTTTTTACAGAAAGCTGACTTAGCATTATGCGATCTTACTATAACTTATGAACGAAGATCTTACGTTGACTTTACGACGCCATTTATGACTTTGGGTATCAGCATTTTATATTCGAAACCTACACCACCGGAACCAGAATTGTTTTCCTTTTTAAAACCATTCTCAGTTGACGTCTGGATTTATATGGCGGCTGCTTATTTAATGGTATCATTACTTCTTCACATATTGGCAAGGTAATGTATTGTAGCCAAGTTTTGATACTATTATATAATGGCCTTTAGTTACAAAAATATTAAATTTACACAGATTAGCGCCAAATGACTGGGAAAATCCACACCCTTGTGACAAATCACCAGAAGAATTGGAAAATATATGGCATATAAAAAATTCTTGTTGGCTTACAATGGGCTCAATCATGACACAGGGCTCTGATATCTTACCAAAGTACGTGACGATACTTAAACATAATTTTGTGGATATTATGAGTTTATATATGTTTATAATAATAACAATTCTCAGGGGTTATTCAACTAGATGGATTTGCGGTATGTGGTGGTTCTTTGCTCTAATTATGTGCTCGTCTTACACTGCAAATCTTGCTGCCTTTCTCACGAACGCCGCCATGGATGACTCAATTAAAAACGCAGAAGATTTAGCGATGCAAACAAAAATTAAATATGGGACGGTAAAAGGAGGGTCCACTTATTCTTTTTTTAAGGTATTTTTTGTAGTTAATAGATTCATTATACCCACTCAGGCAGGACATATGAACGAAAGAAAATCATTTAATTGTAACTATCAGTTACTCACATTTTTATTTTAGAGATCTAATGTTTCAATTTATCAAAGAATGTGGGGAGCTATGGAGTCAGCAAAACCTTCAGTGTTTTTGGCTAATAACGATGAAGGCGTGGACCGTGTATTGAAAAGTAAAAGGACTTACGCTTTTTTCATGGAATCTACTGCCATAGAATATCAGTTAGAACGACATTGCGATTTAATGCAAGTAGGGGGTTTACTCGATTCAAAAGGCTACGGAATAGCTATGCCATTTTGTAAGTACTAATTATGTCTTTATTCATCTGTTCAGGTTTTGAACGTTTAAGATTTCATCCAATTAATAATTTACAGTTTCATCATATCGCACAGCTGTAGACAATGCGGTGTTAAAATTAGCTGAAAGCGGTAAACTTGTGGAACTAAAGAACCGTTGGTGGCAAGCTCCTGCTACTGGAGCTTGTAAGGTAAACTCGTAAATATTAACTTTACCACAAAATATTCTATACGTCATTTTATTTTATTTAGCGCGGCAGAAGCTTATACATATTCTTAAAAATAAAGACCTGTTTCTTACTAAAGATTCGTAATAAAATATAACAATTTTTCTTTGCACTTGTAGGCTGCTCTTTTCTTCTAGAGCATTTTTTTATACACCATAGATGCTTTTTGGGGTTTTATATTGTATATAATATATTTATAACATAATAAGAATTAAGTTCATTTCTTTTTCTTTACTTATATTTATGAACACAGCAGATATATTACATATACTATAAGTACTTTTACACATTTATGTTATCATTTTATTAAGTCGGTTACTTCAATTAACACTTACAATAATTTTCTTCGTGGTTAAGCTAACTAAATGTGACAACAGATTTTAAGTAAAATACCTGGGTGACCAAACCTTGTTCGTTATAACAAAGGTTGAACTAAACCAAAGTATTTTAATTGAAAAAATGCGTAGAATCGCGTTTTTACAATACAGATTAACTTAAATAGCAAAACCTCAGAAATACAAAATGAGAAATCCTAAACAAATGTTCATACAAGAAATGCTCATTTAAAATAATTAGATATATTTAATATCTAATTATTTTAACAAAGTACAAAAAACGTTCAAAACCAAAGGATTGACTTTTAGACAATAACTTATTTACTTATGTTATTGTATAACTTGCTTGTATAACAAACGAGTTTTAAACTCTGCCAAAGTAAGATGCCCCACAAAACTTTTTTTGATAGATTTCGAGTAATGAAGGTGCAAACTTCTCAGTACATTTGTTACGATAACAATTCTACAGTAATTTAAGATTTATCGGAACATATTAAACAAAGCTATGCTGCACTAATTGAATTTCAGATATTTAATGTTCATCACAGTAATACTAACATTTATTATATGTTTCAGAAGTTTACTCGTTTATATTCACCAACTTGAACTTAAATTAAGGTATCATAAAAAACACGTAGAGCTGTTATTGTATTTACCGACTAAATGAATATTTTTATTGGTTAGATAATTAGTGCAAATTATTACTCTTATAAGTCCAAAGTTACTTTGAAGTACATAACAACGAAGAAGCAAATGCTGATTACGAGCACGTCATCGCCACATCTACCGGAACCGGAACTACTTTTGCTGTTGTTTTCATAATAACGGAATCTCTCGTGAAGCAAGAGATGTATTAATTTATAATGAACGATGGTTCAACTAACTCAGATACACACGCTTTGATAAAGGCACATGATACACCATTCGAGTTTAAGCTCTTAAAACTGGCTATAAATTTCAGCTTTGTCCTTTTTCATTTATCAAAAATTTACAAAATAAATTCAGAATTATCTTGACAAGATAGAAATATCGTGCTTATCAAACAAAGTGACAAATTGTTTTGATATAAGCGAAGAACGTCGAACTTTAATTGAAGAATCTACAGCTCTGTTTAATGGAACTTCTATGGACTAACCCCGTGATCTCTAATTTTTTATTGGTGACATTAAGTACACAAAAGTAGTTAGTTAACAACGAACTTAACCGCTTTATCACATTTATATTTTGTTGGGATTTTATGTAAAATCTACAAGATAATAATATTGTATGTAATTGATTTGGTGGGCAGCCGTAGAAGTGCAAAGTACAAAATCTGTTAGCTCTTAATATTTTAAAGCCGTAAAATAGAAGTGTCTATGATCTTATAGCAACCTCTCCATTACCTAAGCTAAGCTCTTATTACAGTTACTTACACACATTATGTATATTGTGCAATGCCGTATACACTATCGCAGAACAGCTTCTCAGAAGTCTGAATAAACTGTATTCAATGTTAATGACTTGATCTCTGAATTCGAGAATAATCTACAGCAGCTACCTAGCTAGTTCTACAGCAGCTCCTGCCAAGGACTCTTATAATACAGTAAGTTCTATATCAACCGAGTTTTCTTTATTCAATTCCTTTTTATGCTCGAGCTTCTTCTTTTTTTTCCTGGCCTATAAAGATAAGTCTCTTGCAGAAAAGTTCTTCTGTTTCACGACATCAAAAGAAAAGGATAGGGATGTGTTAAAAAAACGCTAGTGACTATAACTCACTAATTGCAGTTGGTTGGGTAATAAAAAAAAAATGTTGGCCTAAATTGAATCCTTTTCTACTATGCAGCATCGTCGCCTAGTGTGGAATAAGAAGAATCCCTCAAGTGAAGTAAAGTGACGCTCACTAAGGCAAGGCAAGATCTTTTTGTAGTGGCACGCAACCACATCCGATTTATAAACAGCTGGTCAGCTTAGAGCACTGTTGTCATTATACTGTCGGACAATACCCGTCGGAAGATTTTTCCAATACCGAGCTCCTTGCTTTTACTTCTCAATACCCTAATACCTAAAAAGGTGGTCAACATTTTGATTGCTTTGTCTGGTCAGTTGAATTTATTTGGTTTATTCCCCAGTAGTTAAAGGTATGATGAAAATTTGTAAAAAAGACCTTCCCACTCCTCTATCAAAGCTGATTTTAGGCCCTCAATACTTGAAGGAGCAGGATTTCTGGAAGAAACCCGCCATTTCAGCTTATCTCATAAGTGCTCGATGGTATTCAAGTGAGGATGAGCGCAGGCCAGTTCAAAGTGGCGATACCAAATTCACCCAGGAATTACGTTATATAATATGGGAAGTGTAAAAACGGGCGTTATCTTGCATTAGGAAAAGTTATCGTTGATATATTCAGCATACGGAACTGTTCCAGCAGAATATCAGATATATAGCGGTCTGAAGATAACCAACTCCTCGTTACCCACCAGGCACGAAAACATGCTCTGTTTCCATCCGAAGCTAGATATATCCGACCAAATCGCTCGCCAGGCCACCTATAGACTTTGCACCTTCGGCTGCTACCAATAACGTCTTTGATCTTCTTTTGTGGTTACTAAGGTATTTCCGATATCAAAAAAATCATTGTAAAAACAAATTGTAAAAAGTTGAAACCGAAAGACAGTCGAAATTTTGTTTTTAAACCGTACTCCTATTTGACTGTAATATATTTTATTTTAATTTTGAAAAAAAACTAAAATTATTATTTTACTTTAAACTTAAAAGTTTAGTTTAAACATATTTGTTAGTTTGATCATTAAGAGTAAATAAATAGTTCAGCCGCGTCGTGTCTGGCAGAGTAGAATAGCAGCAGTCCTTCACACTTAAAGGTGTCGTAAAAGGCCACTAATGATACAGGTGATAATCACCGCACTGCTCTCGTAGACCACAAAACAAGCAGCAGACTTTTCTTAATTATGATCTCCAACCCGCCTCCGTGCGTGGAGATTATGGCAAAACCCACTACTAATAATATGTCAAAATAATTTGTTTCGTAGACGGAAGAAGATGGTGAAGACGGTGCTAGCGGTGGAGAACTTGGTGTAGACAACGTCGGTGGTGTGTTTGTGGTACTGGGCGTAGGATGCGGTATAGCAGCTGCGATGGGAATGTTTGAATTTCTAATGCACGTCAGAGAAGTCGCTATAGAACAAAAGGTATATTTTGATCCCTCCAGTCATTTGGTAAACAAGTATATTTTTAATTATTATATTTTCCTTGTAACTAATTATTTAACTGCTAGATTTTTTTTACTAGAAAAAATCATCTTATCTCAGAAGTCAGATGGAAATCAAACCCACAACTCTCTAAGGTACATAGAACATGAAGAGATGACGTTAGTTCTCAACTTAAGGTACAATTGGAAAAATTCTAACGGTCTGTCAAGGTTTTAGTGGCTGAATTTGAATAGCATAAAAATATTTGTATTAGTAGCACTCGCCCGGGTATCTAGAGTCAGTAGGTTCGATTCCCGCCTTACTTATGGGACAATTTGAATTTTTTAAGGAATTTTTTTACTTGGGAATCGAGATTTTTTTACTAACAGACGCCAGACGTTAACAAACTTGATTTTCAAAAATATCACGTTCTAATTTATTAATGTGCAATAAACAGAGTTGCCTAAATTAATAAGCGGTGGTACAGTAACCTACGAAATCAATAATCACTTCACTACAATCGGGAAAAATATATATAAAGAAAATAAAGTTCCATATAGTTGTACATCGAATATGAGTGAAAAAAAATATTTAAGTGACTGAAATTTTTTTATCTGTATATTTTAAACCTCATTTCACTGCAAATAATTTTACAGTTATCAGTATAATATAATAATATATATAATAATGAATTCTAATTTTTCATGAAAGCATAAAGCAGAATTGGTCTGAGCTTAGGGTAAATAGTTTTCTGCTCTGCGTAAACTTATGCAGCTATATGAACAAAAACTGTGACTTATTATCAGGATATCGTTATAGGTAAATTGAGTTTTCGTACTTGCATCATGACATATATAACATGAGTATGCTTTCCGGAAAGTTCCAGCATTTTACAAATTAGAAGTAAAAAACCTTTTTAAAAACAAGCTTTTATTAAAATGCGGTAAAAAGAAAAAATAAACTTTTACTTTAAAACTTTTACTATCAACTTACAACGTCATTACACAAATTATATAATAAAAAAGCTTGTCGCGAGATTTAAGTACTCGTTTTACTTAGTTTGAAATCAATCACATCAAGTTATTTACTTTACTTGTTTATCTACGCAAGAGAGAGAACGTCACCCCTCCCCTAATTGGGGATGCGGGTGGCAAAACGCTGCCACCTTCTCCCCCGAAGCCTGCCCCTGTTGAGAGAGGTATTCATGTCCTCCACCCTCCTACTCTCGGCGGCTTCCCCCTCGGTCGTCACCATGGCTTTTGCCACGGCGGCGAGCGAGAGGTCTCCCCCTATCGCCGCAACCAGATTGCCGCGCTGAGGAGCCCACGTCAGCTCCCTTCGAATCCGGTACAGGTATTTACCGAAGCACCCGTGCCCGGTAAAGACCTGCGCCAGCCTGAAAGCTCACCGACCCATTAAAAAACACACACACTGCTAACCATGTATTGTTATTCAAACTGAATGGTTATACAAAATTTCAACTCAACTTGTTGAAGATATCTGCTTCAAAATTGGGTTTAAACTTTAGAAGTCCGCCATATTGGATTTAGAGTGACGTCACTTTATATTTTGACTTATTCTCAGCAAGCCCTTTCATTTGATACCCATATTGTAGGAGTGCATTAAAAATAACGCCATCTTGGATATGCCGCCATGTTGGATTCAGAATAACGTCACACAGTTAATCATGCATTGTCATCCAAACTGAACGTGTATACAAAATTTCAGCTCAATCGGTTGAAGATATCTGCTTCAAAATTGAGATGCAATATTTCACCCAAATAAACATACATTGCAAGTTAAATAAAAAGGTTTTAAAAAGCTAATACTTCAATTGCATAAGACTTATACCAATAAAATAATAAATACAAAGGTTTGGTAAACAAACAAAAACAAAGATCAGAGGTAATCTCACGAAAAGTTTCGAATAGTTGCTCTTAAATTGAAGTTCTTGACGTGAACATGGCATCACTTATTATGTACCACGTAGACCTAAGATCTGCTCTAACGCTAGTGTATACATGTAGGAGATTTCACTTTATGAGATAGACTGCAAACATACTAGGTAACATTTAGATAATAGAAACTTCGGGGTCACGAATATTAATGACAAGTAGTAACTAGTAGGTAATGTGACAATGTGAACTACTTGATTTGTCCTTTTAGTGGTTGGAACTGATTAACACTTAACAGAGTTTGATAAGTTACAAATGACATTATTATTTATAAAATTTGTAACATATCTTTAGAACTATTGCAAAACTAATATTATTAAGTCCAACCGAAAATTATTTTACCATGTACATGCAGACCTCAAATCAAATTTTTCGTTTTAGATGACGCAATCTGAAGCTTTCTGGGCAGAACTTATATTTGCCATCAGTTTTTGGGAAACTGAGAAGCCCGTGCAACATTCCAGGCCATCTTCTACTGCGTCTGGGTCAGGATCAAACGCAGGATCCAGAGCATCGTCAGTTCTACGCTCAGCAGCGGACTTATTTCGTCTTGATGTTTTTAATAAATAACATAACAATAACATTCACTATGAGTTGTCGGGTTTCATTTAATTCTATTTATTACACGCAGAAGTGTGTGTAATGTTTATTTTTAATTAATTGAATGTATTTTATGTATATTATATAAGGAAATCAAACTTTAACTGTGGCTTTCTATAAATAAAACTTTTCTATGATTATTTAATATATATTTAATAACAATAAAGAAATATAATAATACAAGATGAATTAGATCTATATATAATAAAATGACAAAAAAGTTATGGTAAAGTACTTTTCTATTTATTATAATATGTATGTATATGTACATATATCCTAGTATTCATAACACAAGTACCTTGGGCTAAGCTAATTAGAGTTAATGTGAGAAATATTATAATTATATAAAGAAGAACTCAGCCCGCTTAGCACACAGAGAGAGAGAGAAACACAATCTAGGTTACGTAACGAAGATGAAGTGGCCTGTGGGCCACATTATTGGATCCCATTTTAATAATATTATTGCAGGCACGATGAATCCTTGACGACGGTCACATCCTCGAAGCTTGATGGAGGACGTAACCAGAAGCAAGGAAACTGCCCATAATTGCATCTACTTGCGCTCTAGCGAAAGCGTGGCATTCTATGACAGTACCAACAGTGACGGTACTGCTAGCTTAAGCATATCACACTTATTTATACTATAACATTTGAATAAAATTCAGTAAATTTCATCGAAGTTTATGAATGAGGACGCAGCCCGAAGCACGGAGACTGCCCGTGATTGCGACCGCTCTCGTTCCGGTGATGGTGTGGCAGTCGATGGTGGCGCCGATCGTGCTGGAGCTGCTGGCTTGTGCAAAACACGGGGATTTAATGAAGCGCGCCATTCACTCATCAGCGCCTCCTTGAAGGTTACCTGAAAATAGTACCGTAACAAATAACATTTTGAATAAAATCTTACTAATTAACAAAAATCCCTACAAAAATACAGTAACCCACTGCTGGAAGTATCCCAAAAAAATAAGGGGATTTGCAATAATCACCTCGTTTGGCGCGGTTTTGAGTTCGTAGAAAAAGACATATGAGGTTATTTTGCAGTGTTATCATTACGACACCCTTAAGTGTGACGGGTTTCTGCTCTTGTCAAAAACTACACGACAACGACAGTTAGTTTTAAAATCCGAGTATTTCGAATAAATTTAAATAACATACCCTTTCCTTGACACTGATTTGCCTAGCGTGCAGTAAAAAGTCCACAATAGCAACCAAAAGTCCCAAGATTCCTCCAAAACCAAGTACAAGAAAAATTCCACTGGTATTCTTCATTTGCAGTGAACCGTTATCTTCTTCATCGCCTTGATCATCCGGCTGAAATTCAATTGAAATATTTATGAAATGTTAATACATGTTTTTTTGTCCATTTGACAAAGTCCCTTGCCTTTGAGATTATAAAATTTTAAATTATATTAGTATAAAACTGAATGCGATATTATACAATTATACAAAGTGCCTTAAATTTTGAGCAATGGGAATATTTTGCCGTCAAAGGTTAAAATTTTACTTTAAGATGTCCCTTTACTTAGAATTAACTGCGATATGTAAATTTTAAAGAAACATTGCATTTTTTATAATAATCAAGTCACGTAAAATATAAATCAGGTATGTTCTGTTTATAAATAACATGATATAAAGATAAAGTATATTGCCGATAACACATAATCTGTAATTTAGTCTATGAGCCAAAGATGAAAGCTAAGTAAGCTACCCTGCAGCTCAAGCTACAGATTCATCTTCACCGGTCTCCATTCATCGCAGAGTGGGGCATCCTGCAGCAGTCTGGCATTAACTAGATCAACGCGCTGAAGGCAACGCACGTTTATCGCAATGCAAGCCAAAGAATAAGTCCAGTTAAGGATAAATAATAAGCAAATTGTGTAAACAGTCATTGATAGTAATGAATATCTGAAATGCACACAACCCCACTGCCAGCAGAATTTGAGGTCAAATTCGCAAAACAAAGACTGAATATTAAGAAACTATTTTATTTCTTTCTTATTGAGCAGCCTAGTTTTACCTACTGATAAGTGGTATGAGGTTATATATAGGGGAGATTTTAAATGTTATATGGAGATAACGTTGAAAAACAAGACACAGTCTGTATTATAGTATATAGTAAAATGATGTGTTTAATAAAGTCAACCCTCAGTTAGTATTAATTAATATGTTTGAATATCTCTGAAACCGTAATTTCAATGATTTCCGTTTCAATCTGTTTCAATGATTCGATTCTCTCGATTCTTATCCACTGCACCAGTTACGAAAAGACGGTTTTGTAAAGGGTTCCAGATCATTAACGCTTCCTTTCGGATATATTTAACATAACATTTACATGTATAAAATCGTTGTTGTAAGATGAGATTTAACTCTGTCAAAATAATAGAATACATTATTAATTTACCCTTTGTTTATCTAACATTTCAGTTAATTTAAAAATATGTTTTATTTCTGTATGTATCATCAGATTTGGTTTTATGTTTTAAAGGTTTCATCGCTAATCAAGCAAATTATATTGCCAACATCAATGAAAAGAGCATCCATTATTTATTTGATAGAATCAGGCGTTACTTGGCGGAAGTCCTAGCACTAAGTGCACTAAGTGCTCGTTATTGCACGGTCTAACAGCTCCTGATGATGCTCCGTGTAGGGGCGAACACGTGTAGAGTAATTGGTGAAGGAGCGGTGTCTGCGGTTTTTGTATTTATTTGCGGGCGGGCGGGCGATGCACACTGCTTGAGTTTTGCAAAAGTAAACTACATATTTTTATTTTACTAATATTCAATATTTTTAAAAAGAAACCTTGAGATGAAGTTGGATATTGGATTGCCTATCTTTATAAAATAAGACTGTTACTGTCTAGAACTCATTGATTTGAGACAACTGGTATATCTTTTTGGAAGGCTATTATTACCTCACAGTGTTCTGTATTATCTTCGTCTTCCCACCACTTCTTTTTCAATTCCGTCAATCGACCAGATTCTTGTAAAGACAATATTGCATGATCAATCATAGACTTGCGTGGATAATCTGAAACAAAGTAAATGTTATCGATTCCAATAACAGTGAATTATTCTTACAAAATACCACTGTTCGTTATATTATAATAGTATACATATTTGCTTGTTAGTTACCAGTTTACATTGAAATTTTAACATAAATCTTAAATTGTAGTGTCACATACATGATACAGGATTAAATTTCAAAAATAGACTGTAATGCCAGTGTTTTTGCACTTCGAGACTGTATCCATGTGACGCCACAGTCGCCCCGGACCAACTCGGAAGCAAATAGAAATATGTTATATGTGAAAGTAAACTGTAAATTCTCGTTACGTATTCATTATTTTATTCCTAAACAGTAATAAGATGCTGTGGTACGAAGTAAAATCTTACGTCACAGAATTGATACAGATAATGTGTGTCTGGTACTTTTCGTATATAATAAATAAATTTCATGAGAAAAATAGCCTTTATTACTCATATACTCACTTTTCGCCATAGCTATTCCATATTCCTTAGAATCAAGATTACCTCCGACCATCTTTAATTCACAATTCCGGTGAGTATAGTATTCGATCGCTGTGGATTCCATGAAAAATACGTACTTCCCCTTACTCCGAATGACTCGATCCTTTCCTTCGTCATTACTATTAACAAACACGGTTGGCTTGGCTGATTTCATTGTTGACCAAATCTTTTGATAAACGGAGTCATTGGATTTCTACAAAGGAATATCGATTTCATTTTCAAGGAAATTCAGAATAAGAAATATTGACAATCGTCCTGTGTGTTAAATTACCCATTTTCTTTTCTCTTTTTAGAATATATATCTTAAATGAGATAAATATATGAATGATACTGAAAACTAAATGACGTTCTCTAAAAGTACGTAACTTTCATATTCTAGGCTATTATTCTATCATTACTCTAAGATTACTACTAAAATGCATCATTTTTCCTTAGCATAGATTGTTTTAAGAAATTGTCTTTAGCATATTGATTGGTGTCATAATTTATGATATCATTTTGCGGGTTTATTTCCTGGTCCCAGGAAATTAGATGTTCAAAGGTCTATTAGCTTTATTTTTAAAAGCAAAATCAGTTATCTAAATATTACTTCCAAGAAGAAAATATTCGGTTTACAAACACGGCACGATGACAACGACGGCCAGCTAGTGTAACGATGGAGTATCCTACCGCTATATCAATCTCTGCTTAGGATGAAACTTAACAAATAATCGGTACAAATTATGAGAAAATTTAGAATTTTTTATTTATTTTAGTTAAATTTTCTATTTCCAATTGACTGAGGAACCATTTATATCATAAAACATATAGAATAAGTAAATTTTGTTACCTCAAAGAATTTATAAGTGGAAGCGTTGTAGACAGCTCCGTATGCAACTCTGTTCTGTTCAGAGAGAGCCTTCACATCTGTGATTTCGTTGCTACGACGGCTGTTACTGAGGAAGGTAGACATATTAGCCATATAGGACGCTGTGACGATGAGAGCGAAGAACCACCACATGCCGGCCACCCATCGAGAGCCAACTGATCTGAATGTAATAATAATGATTAAGCGACCTAGTCTTATATTTATTGCTAACTAGCAGAGCATGTAGTAGGCATATTTGTTTTGATACTATCTGCCTTTGCCTTTGCGAGAAAGTTATGCTATTTATAAATAAATTAACAATATGGACTTATTATCTTGGAGAAGAAGTTATTATTGTACCTAATTTAATTGGTATTTCTCAATAACTGTACTGCCATAAGTATTAAAGTTTAGTTGTACATAAAGCACTGACCTTGGCAATATATCACATCCTTGTGTCATAATTGTACCCATTGCAAGCCACATACAATTATACAAACTCCAAATGTTTTGTAAATTCTCCGGATTTTGGTTGCAAGGATGTGGATTGACCCAATCGTCTTGACTCATTCTGGAAATGTATTCATGTCATATTGGGCAATATAAATAAGATTACAGGTATCCGCTTTATATATAAATAATTTCATATAAGAAAAATGTACCTCGCACATATAAGTAATACAAATGACACTATAATATAAGTTGTTGCCAAATAAAGCCAAACGTCGAGATCTAATGGTAAAAGGAAAGAAAACATATCCGGAGGTTCAGGATCAGGTTCCCTGAATAGCATACTAATTCCCAAAGTCATGAAGGGTATAGAAAAATCGACGATACTGTTCCTTTCAGATGTAATCGTTAAGTCACATATTGCCAAATCAGCTTTCTGGAACAAAAGCAATCATATCATATCATACTCATTAATGGCATGAGATAATTATTGTTGATGGCATAAATGACAACTCACATGGTCCATTAGATCACCCATCATACCATTCCATTTATCAGATCCCGCTATTTGGTTGCCATAGCTATCATGATCCACTCGATAAAACTCAAAGTCCAATTTCCTTTGTGTCGTCTTGTATATCTCCTTGAGAATTTCATCTATTAGATCAACAGCGTAGCCTCGATAAGGACGTAAATTAGTATCATTTACTTCAGTGAAAACGAAATAAGGACTCCCAAGTCTTGTGGCAACCTTGCAAAAAAAAAGGTTAAAGATCACATCAAAATTCTAAGCACATTATTTACGTCACAGCATTATAACGAGTCCTCATCAAAAAAACAAATCAATCTTTTTTGCACAATCCTTTCTATTGACCTTATGGCGATGCTTAAACGTTAATTAAGGCAACTGAAAAGTTTTTACAATTTTCTTGTCCAGATGTTTCGAACAGACGTCTTTGGGACGACTTACAAAAACTTATCAGAACTCGGTTGAGTTCACTGGTAATTGCACAATCTAATAAAACATTTTTTTAAATAGTGATTATAATTTATTAATCAAAATTATAATTAAATAAATCAACATTTAAAATCTATGCGACGATATTTACCCGTATCACGTTTGATTTAAATGTTTCGGATCTGTCTGGTACCGTATTCTCTTTTACAATGATGTCCTTGGTCGAGTCCCAATCACCTACATAAATGAACTGGCTCTCACTACTTAATTTAGAATAATGTAACATGAAGTTTATTCTCCTTCCGTTTTCATCAAACTCTATATTCCCAGTGAAACCCTTTGCACTTGTCTGAAAATTATTTGAGACATCTTTGATCAAATCCCTGACATATCACAAGATTAGTAAATCCCTAAAACTTTCCTTACATTTAACAAAATCTGTCGCAAATTTTCACCTAATGGCCAAGCTGACTCTTCATAATCTGTACTAGCACACAAAGATGGGGGTTGTACAAAATCTTCCAAAATTGTTAACTTTTGCTCCTCATCCTCCTGGCCTTGCATTTTCTTCATCGCTTTTTCTATATGAGTTAAAGCATCAGCTACTAATGCTGTTTCTAACTGAAATATTTTATATATTATACACAATAACCTTATCATTTCATTACTACCAAAAAATTGTAGAAATTATGTAACAACTCTTACTTGAATGGAATCTACATCAGGATTCATTCCTAAATCTCTCCATCTATCAGTATTTGTTGTTGTTAAATGCATTGTTGAAACATTCGCCATTAATTCGGGGACATCTTTGAGGTCTATGGTATATGTGTCTAAATTTGTCAATATGAAACTCTAAAAAAATGTTATATTTTTTTATAATTTACTTCAACAAGTCTGTAACTTGTTTCAAAAATAGTAATAAACACTTTGTGTAGATTTATTATTGGAACGAATTTACCCAACACTTTCAGGATTGAGTACTATTAAAGAAGTAATATTGAATCCTAAATATATATTAAATTATTTATGATGAAGAAAATATAAATCATATTGATAACTTTAAAAAACAAGAAATTGTTTACCAAAAATTCCGTCGCATTTTCGACTTGAACAATTTCTTCCATATATTTACGTACATTATTTACTTCACAGTCTAAAATATGGTAACTTATACGAGCTACTTTAAATATATGTTTAAATATTTCTTTGTTATCACCTTCGGGATTTAGTTGTCTAAATATTATTCTCGGATTTTCTTGTGGCCAAGTATTAATTATTTCTTGTAATCGAACGAAACCTGAAAGAGGTAAAAGTTAATTTAAACGTTATGAAACCGTCTTCAATGTAAGCAAAATAAACTCTACTTACTTCCATCGTCCTCATACAGTATTGTGAATTTATCCCAGTGTAAGTCCTTTATGAGAGACGCATAAGCTTTAGATATTAAGTCAGGGGGTGGGTGATACATGAATGTAAAAAAATCTTCTTCGAGCGTGTCTGTTGGTTCCCATCCTACAGCAAGGTGGGGAATCTGAAAATTTATGCAATATGATTAAGTTTTTTCGTCGGTATATTTACTCATTTCATCACAATATAAATGGAGAATGAGCCAAAATACTGTTATATTTGCTAAGTGGGCTTATTTTCAATTACTGAGCATCAATATAATGATATGCTACTAAAACATAATATTTTATATTATCTTACAACCTCATTTTTTCATATAATTGTGTTTGTTATTGCATCAGATATACCGCAGACCTCGATGGTGGAATGGTTAGCGCGTTCAGTCTAGATTGCGGAGATCAACTTTCGAAAGGGCTGGTAATTGTATAGGTGACTAAAAAACTATAGTATATCGAGCACCTCCGTGCAGTATGCACTTGGTCTCGATTGCTGCAGTCGATAACTCTTACCAATCCGAATCGCGGGCTGTTTTCGTTCTCCCTATGGTGTGTTAGGGAAGAGCATATTTTCCAGCAGTGGGGCCATTAATAGGCTGATGACGACAAATAAGTATGACACATGATTGTGTGGGTCATAGCGTAATAAAAATTGTAATACGCTTAAAATTTTATTTAACTGTTATAGTATTTGAGGCCTGTCAACTAAAAGCAATATTTTATAGAATTAATGGTTTAAAAATCCATTTTTTATAAGATTTGTACAGTTTAATTGTTTGAATGGAATAATTAATTGTTTGATGAATGTGTTTATTAATTTATGGTTGATTGAATTATATTTTTACGTGTGTGAGCATCTATTTATTTGTAATATTTAAAAAGTAAACAGTGCTTCTATTAAAGTTATAGTTTTGTGATTGGACTCTTATTGATTTGTTTCCCTAATTAAATTATTTTTACTCAATTTACCCGCTGGCATATATAATCGTACCTATAATGAACAAAATGAGATCTTTGTGACATTATGAAGAAAGTAAATTAAATATTATAAGTGTTTTAATGCTATTAGTATTCACTCTAAGATGGAAGACCAAATGGGGTGAAAAGGTCAAAATCTAGAGAGATGAAACTAAAAAAATTGTGGAGAGTGAGAAAGACGGCGTGAAAACAGCGACCGTTGCCTTAAGAACCGGGGCTGGGTCCTGGGCTTTAGTTCCAGAAGAGGCAAATGTATATGAGATTAACGCGTACATTTGTACCTGAGTCATGGGTTTTTATAAATATATTTCTATGAATATCTATCCGGTACCCTAGTATCCATAACACAATGGTAACAGTGCTTACTTTGGGCAAGGCTAATTGGTGTGAATGCGAGAAATATAATTATTATTAATGTTGACATCAATCTTAAATATGAAAAGACCAAAAACTAGACAGATGCAACACTATGAAGACAAAAAAATTCGGACAGAGAGAGAAAGACGACGAGAAAAAAACTTTAACGTAAGACGAAATGTAAAGAAAAAAGAGGACAAAATACTTGCAATAAAAATATGATAACTCGTCGAAAAATTATACCTAACTAGTGAAATGAATAAAACATATGCTCGAGAGAAAAAATGATTATTCAAAATATGTAAATGAAAAGTGTTTTTGAAGACAGTTGATTAAGACTGTTGATATTACATTTAGGAGCTTAAATAATTATCTTTAAAACTTCAAGAACTTCGTTAATTCATTCGAAAATGTAACTTTAATGTTTCTGATATAAAGTTCCTAAATAATTATAACTTATGATATTATCTCATTATTGATCTGTACAAATTCAATTAAAGTATAAGTTCTAAAGCTCAGCATTTGACTACGACAAATAAAATTTTAAATTACTACTATACATATAAATCCACTTTTGACATGACATTTTAGTTTGAACTAGAGAGCTAAATTAAAGCTAAAAGAAAGCTTCTCACAGGAATCACCCATATACAAGAATCCGATTGCATATCTATGTTTCTCCTAATTTCCTTTAAAAAAATATTTAGCATTGCTCACTGATGTAAATGTTTTATTTGGATTTGAATGATGAATGATTTGATGTGATAAATTTTAATTCCTGGCACGTCAGAATATTTATTTTTCGCTTGTGTTCAAATAATTCTTCTACTATGGATACTAAAAAAACTGGTATTTATGGCGGAAAAGGTAGGATCTTTACCGTTGCAACAATGATCATGCAATAGAGTTTAATTATGTTAAATTTACTAGCCCTTATGGTTTGAAAGAAATGTATCCGAATATTATTTGATCTTTGAAATGGGGTTGTTAAGTTACAACAATTTAACGAAACAATACTTACATTATACCTATTGCTAATTAAACAACTTGTGTCACATATGCCCTCGGTCGGTCTTGCGTCTATCAGAGCAGCAATACCTTTCCCGTCAGATGTGAAGGAACATACTGTAAATAAATAAAGTTCAATATTAGATCTATATATGAAGTGGCATAAGAGTTTATGTTGTCAGTTTTCAGCATATCGGACTTCTTTTGACATCTGGAATTAGACGCATTACTGAAGCTTGAATTACATGGGTCCCTGTCATTATATATAGCTCATTAAAATTATATCATCACCAATAGCTTACAGCAGCATGTTATACAGCATGTTCCCACTGCACGGACAACCATTATTCGGACACATTTCGGATTGGTGTTTTCCAACAACTGCATGTAGCCGGGACTTTACGTGCGTTTGGAAGCATGAAAATCATAAAGAACATATAACTTTTTGCCGGCCATTCGATAACCGGTCTTTGCGAACATTGCTTAAGATATAAAATAAAACTACATAAACTCAGACCCAATTCTTTCCCGTCCAAAATACTTTCTTCGCTTACTTTATAAATACCTATGTTTGACAATATAAGTATATTCCATTTTAGTTCTTATAGTTTCATTACTTATTAACGCATGTGTATGTCTAACTATTGTTTCTTATCTATGCCAACGTCGCCAATAAGAGATTGATTCTCCTTGCTTGTTTATTGAAGTACTTCTGTGGCGTAAGTACAAAGATGAAGTTTAATGTTATTTTTTAATAAGTTGTGCAAATTTAACTATTTTCCGGCTTTAAATTTGGTTATGGGGAATCTTCTCGCGTTAATTTATAGCAATACAAGTTTTACTAAGTTTGGGATTAAAATTTAATACCTTAAGCTTGTATTTAAATTAGCTAATTTTAAGAACAACAAAGTCCCTAACATGATTTTCAACATAAAAACAATAAGGTTAAACTTTCTGCGTGTTCTTTATAGGGTTAATTTTACGCAATCTAGTACGAAAAGAATTATATAAATGAACTTTAAAAAGAAAACCCCTAATGTTCGCAACTTCTATTGTGTCCGGTATCGAAACACGTGAGTCAAAAAGTATGTTATAAAGAATAACTTTAATTCACACACTTTAACAACTATGGGAATTTCGAATGTTCACAATCTTGATGTAAGCTGCTTGGAAAATTTGAAATTGAGAATTTTAAACCCAATATTTTAACTTATTCATTCCATATTAAATAATTGACTCATCTCATGTACTATTTAAAATATACTGTTTTCGAGTTAGCTAACTTTGCAATTAAGAATCTAAAAATACAGAAATTTAATGACATAAATTTTGTCGTTTGGAAAGGCCCTAGATATCGTGAAATTCGTTACGAATATAAATCTGTTAACAACTTACTATCCAATGAAGTTGAATAGCTGTCTAGAACTTCCGACTGCAACGCTCGACCGTAATAAGACTGGGTCGCACCACCGAGTTTGCGGATTCTTTCGAAAGTTTGGTATGAACTTTCCAGCGTTCTGGCGTTAAACAAACCACCTGGAAAAAACAGAGCTATCAACAACGTTTCGTGATGTCAATGCATATTTATTTAAATATTTACCTATAGGAAAGCTAGCGGTTCGTGTTGTTACCAAAGCTTCTGTAACGACTATCCGAAAAACAAAAATGAAAATTATTTTATAGTGAAACATTGTCATATTTGAGCCATTGATGTGCGAAGTTGACGGACATGTGGCTCGATTGCCGCCTCTACACACAGTGAGTATTTTTGGACAAAATTTTAGGTCGCCACTCCGTCGTGGCGCGACAGTGACGTTCTCAGCGATTGGGCATTTCAATATTGCGTATACTGCGGAAATGCTGTATGAGTAAGGAATGTATAAAACTACGAAAATGTGGATAGCACAATTTAAAGAGTAATTTGATTTACATCAACTCTTAGTAAGAAACGAGAAATTATAATTATTTACTGAAACTAAGTGTTTAAAATTTATATTCAATTAAATTATATTTCTTAGTGTTATAAAATCTATAATTAATTCATGTATCAATTTGACAACCGTTTAGTGCAACGGTAGCGATGCTACTTTTCGTATGGACGGCTCTGGGTTCAAGTCCCCGAAGGATGTTTCTGTGATAATACAAGCATTTGCTTGTATTATCACAGAAACATCCTTCGGTAAATATCTATATTTTTTATGAAGATTCCATATCTATGTTTATGTCGATCCATAACCCTAGTATCTATAACATAAGCCTTACAGTGCTTACTTTGGGCTTGGCTAATTGATATAAATTTATACAAAGTATTAATAATTTATCTTATTTAAATTAATAAGCCATTGCAATGAGATACCTATTATAATAAATTGTTCGAAATACAAACGAAGTTAACTGGCTCATATTTTTTCCTTATTCGAATGTCACCCGAGTTCTGAAATGCCACCTCCAAGCGCACATATTTCAGTGGTCGTTTAATTTTGTTTAGGCGGCCGGCTAACCAGACTTTAGTCTAGTGGACGTCGCCATCATGAGTTTAGTGAAATAAACCTGGAGTTAAAATGTTTATGTGAAAACTTGTTTTACAATGTTGCATCTCTGGTTCTTTACTTTTATTGTCATTCAGACATGTACATCCCAAATTCTGTATGAAGAAACACAAGATATATCGTATCAAATAGGTAAGTTTCTTTAATTAATGTCATTTTTCTTAATAATGGAAATCACGTAGGTTATAAACAACCCCTTTCGTATCGGTCTAATAATTTATAACATGAATAAGTTTTCAAAATTCAAGTTTTTAAAACTCAAAGTTTATTCATGTAATAAATTATTTTGCCATGATGGTAAATATTTGAGACCGTTTACAAAATAGAAAAAAAATAGCTCACACGAAAGCTTTTCGTGCAATTACTGATTACGAAATTTTGTAAACTAAACCGATTCTGTGTTTACTTTACAGGGTTTTGGTTGATTTTAATTTCAACGAGTTTGTGCGCGTCTGTTAACTTACTTTTATTTTTAGACATTCTGTTTTCTTCTAGTTGGTATCTTCGAGTCGGTGGTGCAAACGCAAAGCCGTGCCTTCAACGAGAGCATGCGCCACAGAAGCCTCGGCGATTACCGGCTGAACCCTATTATTCTAAAGCCATCTAGAGCAGACAGCTACTCTATTTGGAAGGAATGTAAGAGTTCAAAAGATTCCGTTTCATTTATTTCAAACTGTACACAGTTGTTGATTATTTAATAGACTATGCTGTAATATAAATGCAACTACTTTTCGGTTCGCGTTTAATTTAATATTTTTAACTTTCTAAACTAAATAAACATTAATTACTTTCAATTGAAACTCTGATGACCTGGCAGCATTTGTGCGTAGATTTAATAAAATTAAATAACAGTTTTTCACATATAAGCATTTACTACCTGGAATTCCTATAACATAGTCAGTGATTCTTGAAATAGGGTTTCAAACCACTAAGATGTTTCCATCCATGTTCACTTCTCTTAAATTACCTAAATTAATTACCTAAAGCTATCTCAGATTTTTAGGTACATTTAAAGTCCTTAGCATATTGAATTTTTCTTATATTTCCAAGCATCAAAACTAAAAGTTTCTTGTCAAGACAAAATATAGTGATGAAAATAAAGAAATTGAAAATTTTATTATATTAATCCTAATTTTTTACTTGCAGTATGCGCTAATCCTACTATCAGACCAATTGCCATTGTCGGACCCCTGCAGCCTCTGTCAGATGGAGCCATTCTGGATCAATGTGAAATATCAAATATACCACATGTACATGCATCATGGCAAATCGAAGATCCCAATTTATTTGTAATTGATGAAGTCGAAGAAAACGTTGAAGTAGAAAATGAAGAAGAAAATGACGAAGATTTGCCACAGGAGGAAACAGAGGAATTTCCCTTTAAAAAGATATCTATTAATTTTTATCCACACTTTGATGAAATCTCTATAGCATACGCAAAATTACTCAAATATTATGGCTGGGAAAATTTTGCTGTTCTATATGAAGATGATTTTGGTAAAATTTTATTAATTTCAGACAAAAAAATCAGCTTCACTTTTTACATTACTGTACAGAAATGGAAGGTTTAATTAAAAATATGTAAATTTACGCGTTTTCAGTATCCCTAAAAAAAAGTGGAAGAAAAAAGGGGGGTTCCTTATATGCTCCAATCAAAACAATCTGGGCTACAAAAGAAAGGATGAGAATAACCGACTTTTAAAATTACAGGATTGCTGAGAGTCCAAAAAATCCTCGCTGAACATACCACAAATCATGTCGTTACAGTACGCAAATTGGACCCAGATTCAGATAATCGTAATGTAAGATTAATTTTACACGTTTATAATATTTTAGTAAACAAAACCAATTAATAATTTTCTTGATTTATTTTTTAGGTTTTTAAGGAACTGACAAAATACCAAGGCAACAGGATTTTAATAGATTGTGATGCAAGTAGAATAATGAAATATATGAATGAATCTAAAGCCTTGAATATGGTCAATCACTATCAGGTAATATTTGAAGCTGGCCTATACGATAATTTTGTTAGTGCAGCTGGTTAATCTTTCGAAAATTTATTTCCAGCATTACATACTGGTGACTATAGAGGCATACACCGTGGCTGAACAGTTGACAGAATTCAACTCAAACATTACTTGGTTGAGCATAACAAACTACGATACGCTAAAGGACGCTCAACATTTTCTCGCTCCCAGAGTAGGCAGTTGGAGCTATCCCGCTACAAATTCGCCGCCAGTTACTAGTTTTCCGGTAAAAAAATTACAGCTTTTATATCCATTATTACCTATATTACAGGAGAAACATTTTAAAATTTGTGCATTACTAGTAAAAGATAAAAACTTATTCAAATTAAGCTTAAAATTTGATTCTTAAAATGAGCTATTTTTTTTCAGTTTGCCTATTATATCGACAAAAACTATATACTTTCTCGTAATGGTTTCCACGGTTTAATAAAACTCAGCCTCATCTGAAAATTGCTTAGGCTTTACAATAACTACAGTTTATTATGTTAAATAATAATATGTCTTTTTTACTATATACATTATAATAACAATTTTATCGAACAGATGACAGCTCTCATCATGGACGACATTGCAAATCATCTTTTAAAAGCACTTCAGTCCATTGATGGGCCTATAAGAAAACCTAGAAACTCCATATGCGACCCTGAGAGCCAAAGTTGGCACTATGGTGCCATATTTCAGAATGCAATACTACAGGTAATAATATTGATTATTATTTAAAGTACTCTTAGCCCGCAAAAGTTCTTAAACACGCCTTATAACTTATGGTTCAGAAATTAATATATACCTAATTCATAACATTAATGGATTTACAATTTAAACATCAACTGACTATCAATTAAAAAAGCACAAATTACTAATAAAAATATATCAACAAATAATTTTGAACTGTATCTAATCATTTCTAACTTTCGACTCATCATCATCATCGCAGCCGCAAGTTATCTGGATTGAAGCTTCAACGGAAAAAGGGGGTTTTCCCATAATCACCACCCTTAGCAGGCTTGTTGGAGATTGCAGCATATGATGATGGCATTATTCGGCAAACGTTGCTGCCGGTTTATGGTAATTATCTACAGTATTGTAAGGAGCTGGTGCTATTTTACTCTGCGGATCTTATACATTTTACAATTTTGACTATACCACAAATTTAATCATGTTTGAGTTATTACAAAATAAGTTTTCATTTTACAAAAACTGTGGAATAATATAGTTTAAACCAGATGGTGGAAAAGGATGAGTTTTGTCAATTCTATTGGTAAATCTTTACCTTTTCACAAACAAAAGGAAATTACTAGATCTACAACTACCACAGTTATTCAAAACCAAACTCTTCCTATCAACACATGTATCTGGGCATCATCTTGGACAGTAAACTGAACTGGGCGAGTCATATTGATAATAAAATAAAGCCTTTTGGCAATGTAACCACACTATGCCTATACACTTTAGTCATTCAACCCGCTATACTCTAGGGATCGGTTGTATGGTGGCGCAGAACACAAATGATTACTATAAAAAACCAACTCCAAAGTCTGCAACGCTTAGCTAGCGTACCAGCGGCCGGATGCATAAGAAACACTCCATCAGCCGCACTCGAGTAACTAATCAATGAAATCAGGATATATAGAGACGGCTCGAAAACCCTAAAAGGGCACCGGAGCCGGTATTTTCTAAAGTGACCTGAACATCATGATAACTTCTACCCTCAGTTAATTAAATACCATCTTTCAAGCATAATGTATTGGTATCACCAAAGCGGCGCAGGTGGTTGCAGCCAGAGATGTCAGGGACTTCGATATCAAAATAGTCTCAGACAGTGCACCCGTACTTCAAGCCCTACAAAGGAATACCATAACCTCCGCCCTTATAATGGAGTGTCACGACACACTCCAATTCATTGCAACCAATAATAGAGTAACCTTGCAATGGGTAAAGGGACACAGTGTTTCGTTTGGAAACGATGCAGCGGATGAACAAGCCAAGAGGGGCTCAAATAAAACAGTTCAGCGACCGGAACCGCCAGTGCCCATACCCCAACCTTAAACCTTAAAAAATGGAAAACAGCGACGGTTGCAGGCAAACAAAGAATGCAGTTCCGGAGGCCTCTTTTTAGAGGCCCGTAATCTCATCAGATTGAACAGTGACAAGATCCGCAAAGTTATTGGTACAATAACTGGTCATTGTTCGCTAAACAAACACCTATCTGTCATAGGTATGACCGACAGCCCTCTATGCAGAGGCTGCATGGAATCAGAGGAAACTCCATAGCATGTACTCATGGAATGTAGTGAGGCAGAGCAACAGGCACAACTACTCCAATCTTCGACATCTCTCCCTGTAGCTAAAGCTTGCAGTAGCCTGGAAAGGCTGCTAGCATTCTGGGATGAATTGGGTTGACTGGAGTAGAAGGAGAATCCATCACACGCACAATGGTCCAACCACGAGGTAAAGTGCGGATATAGCCCCGTCAAACTAACTAACCAATGGGAATGTGACAAGAGAAAATAGTTTACATCACGCTTTTAAAAAATCGTTCAAAGCGTGATGGCAATAAAACAGGCAATTTTAAGAACCTTAGTATTCTAAGCAATAAAACATATAAATACATTATGCAGACTATTATCTTTTTTAACGTATATGTTTTATTTTTCTTTTAAGAAAATAAAGTAAAAAGATTTTACTTTGTATATAAATTTCATTTTACATAATTTTCATTTCAGACAAACTCCAGCGGTGTTACCGGGACTATTACTTTTGATGAATTCGGCAGACGTGCTAACTATACTTTATACGTTAATGAGATTTATGTCTCCAAGCGTCAAACTATTGGCACGTGGGAATCACAAAATGGAACCGAAATACATGAAAATAGACCTATGGATGAAGATACTTTATCCAATCAACAAAGTAAACATTTTATTGTAAGTAATTGATAACAGATCAATGCTGCATTCAACCCAAAAATGCCGAACTCCCCTACCATAAATTGAACTTATCACTCCACTCGACACGCCACACTTATTCGCCCTAAAAGTATGATTCGATCAAATCAGACAGAACCTTGTGAAATACCAAAATGTGAGCGCTCTTTTATTTTTGTAGGTGATATCCAGAAAAGCGAAGCCTTACTTTTATGATAAGCAAAAATGTGAGGGCGAAGACTGTGAAGAGAACGACGGTGAAAAATATGAAGGATTTGCGGTGGATCTTGTCAAAAGTATTTTTGACATTCTTAAACAAGAAAATTTCAATTATACTTATTCATTCAAGCATGAAGAAGATAAGCTATGGGGAAAGTTGGATCCAAAAACAAAAAAATGGAATGGCCTGATTGGAGACTTATTAGATCAGGTGATTAGTCACTTGATAGTTTTTTACCCGACACCTTATTATTGATCTTTTGATATTAAGTTACTTTTAGGATCTATTTAAGATTCCATATTAAACATTTTTAAAATCTTCACAGAAAGCTGACCTGGCAGTATGTGACCTAACAATAACAGAAGAACGGAAAAAAGTCGTCGATTTCTCAGTGCCGTTCATGTCCCTTGGCATAAGTATTTTATACACACAAAAGAAGGAACCAGAGCCAGAATTATTTTCATTTTTAAATCCGTATTCCTTCGACGTCTGGATACACACCGGTTTGGCATACTGCTTAGTCTCGATTGTTTTGTTTGTCTGTGCTAGGTAAATTGAAAGTTACAACACCATGAAATTTGGCCAAAGGCATACAACATGAACATTTAGTAATAGATGTAATGACGAAAATAAATTTATTTTTGAACAGAATATCACCGGCAGATTGGGAAAATCCTCAACCATGTGATAAAGACCCCGAAGAGCTGGAAAATATTTGGAATTTCAAAAACTGTACCTGGATGACAATGGGTTCAATAATGACTCAAGGATGCGATATATTACCCAAGTATTTGACCATTTTAATTGAACTATTAGTTATAGTGATTAGTTATACATTTCACTTAAATTCATGGTAGTGTCATACCAGGTCAACGCCGATGTGCCAATAAATGTATCAATGTGTCATACTACATTTCAAGCAATTTAAAGTCAAAGATGACTTTATGTGCAGGAAACCACTTTTTCCACCTTTTTGATATCAATCTATTTCACAAATATAAGATTGGTTCGCACTACCATCACTTCCTTCCGTTCTTTTATCTTTGCTCTCTGCTCTAGACCTGCTCAATAAATTCTTTGCCAGTTATTATTCGTATACATAGATATTTACCTCAAATCCTTTCCAATCTTCACACCACCACTTTGCCCGCATATTGACATTATACAACTCTTTTCTCTTACCATCTCTTTAACCCAAAAGTTTAGTACAGAAAGAGAAGACAAGTTAAATATAACAGTCTATACGAAAATATTTACATTCATTATTTTTTATTAATTATACATATAAACAAACATGGACTCCCATTAAATTGATTTAACAAAATTAATGTTTATAAAAAGGACAAAAATAGTGGAGGTAATGGCATTTACTTTAATAAATATACTACTAATTAATGTTTTGAATTTTTTTTCTAATGCAATTTTGTTAGCGCTAGAAAAGTTTCCTTAATTCAAAAAAAAATATGTACCACATTTAAGGGAGAAAAAATTCTTCTCGCTACGAAGCCATGGCATAGTTGTTGATTAAAACGCATTGTAATTTTTTATATTAAACTTATCCACATTTCATGATTAATTAATTTCAAGAGCATTAGGAAGTCGCTGGGTGTGTGGTATGTGGTGGTTTTTCGCCATGATAGTTTGCCAGACATATATCGCTCAACTATCAGCATCCATGACCTCGGCACTGGAAGATGAACCGATCCACGGCGTGGAAGACTTAGCGAAGCAAAACAAAATCCTCTATGGAGCAATTGGATCTGGATCGACCTTAGAATTTTTCAAGGTAAAACTTGCTAAATGAAGGTCACTAACAAGCGAATGAACTCAATTCATCGCAAGCGATATTCAAAAGGATCAAGCTCTTCTATGTTTCAATATGAATATGCAAAAAAAAGTTTCAAAGGCTAAAGAACGAAGGTCAATGGTTATTTTACAAGACGTCATATTATAATGTACGTCAACATATTCCTTCGACCAATGTTCTGCTAGATCAAGCCCGACACACATCCGTGTGCATTTCTGTCGCTAATTAACCTTACTGCCGATAAAAGAATAATGACTTTATCAATCTTTAAAAAAATAAGACGTTCCAAAAATATTTTAAAAAACCGTTCCCTGACCAATTTTAGCAAGGAAGCCATGGTACCATAACATGGTATTATTTACCATATATTCGATTTTGTCTCCTCCATCCAGCCATCAATATCTCCATCAGCGAAGAATCAAAATGTAACAAACACGTTTTCTTGATAAATAAACCCTATTGTTTGATTTTTGGATTTGTTGGCAAAATAATTTATTTAGATTTCTAATATACTTAAGTAACTGCTGCTTAATACTTCACCTTACGAAACCCTACAAAAAGTTCTTAAGTATTTGTTTTCCTAAATTTACTTACACGTCAATCAATCGATTGTATTAAATCAGTTATATAAATGAAACGTACGTTCATTAAAACATCTGTTACGATTGGTGACATGCGCCATGTTAGAGCATCAAACTAGAACGGCAATTTAGTGGTACCGACATTGTTGTGATTAATTTATGACAGCCCATGTACTTTGTTTCCCAAATTGACATCTTAATACAGTTCATAAATCATGAATGTTTCTTAAAACCAAAATACTTGTTGACAAAATGCCTAGATCTAATTACGCCAATGATGCTAAATTTGCGCTAAAACCCGTTATAAATTTATTAAACTTCATGGTAAATAAGATCGATATTATATTTCAGAGCTCAAAAGACAAAATGTACAGAAAAATATATGAAAACATGATGTCGAATCCTGTGGTTTTGGTAGACAGTAATGATGAAGGTGAAAAAAGAGTTCTCAACGGAAAAAATAAGTACGCTTTCTTCATGGAGTCTTGTACTATAGATTATAAATTAAAAAGAAACTGCGAACTGACCAAAGTGGGTGGTGAATTGGACTCAAAGGATTATGGTATCGCAATGCCTGCTAGTAAGTTATAAAGTAGACTAAAGACGATTTTTAACAACAATCAATTAATTGAATGTATATTTGAACAAAACGTTCTGTTTAACCCACAAAACTACCCAAAGACTAATTTGACAACCACCATTTCACTATCTCAAAAAACTGACAACGTTAAGTTGTTTCGCTCATAAAAATTACATAAAACGGAAACCTTTTCTCCTTCTTGTACTCAAAAGACAACGCTTGATTGCTAAAAATTGACAAAAAGTGTTAGATGCAAGACATGACTAATTCCAAATTAAAATAATAGAATTTTAAAGCTAAACGAAATTACTTTTTTCTTATGAAGAATACTTTAAACAACATTTGTTACAAGGTGCAGTTGTTCTGATTCAAGTCAACCGGCGTCCTAATTATGCTCTAATAATTATAGTTTTTACTAGCAGAAATTGCAGCGTTTTAATAAATAGTTACATGAAGTATGTATTTAAATCTCAACAATTAGTCATTCTGCTCAAAATATTAATAAATTTCGGAACAAATGGGCTAATAAATAAATACTAAACGAAGCGGAAATTTAACTATGGTTGGCATACATACAAAAATATAGAAACCACCACCCATGTTCATCACATAAACATATGCCCCTACCAGGGATTCGAACCTAGGACCGACAGTGAAGAAGGTAGGTACGCTACCGTTGCACCAACAGGTTTAAATGCAGAATTTAATAATTATACAAAATCTTTTCTACCTCCCCTTAAAAACGAATAACATATTATTAGATAACGAATAACAAATATATACATACATATGTCTTAAAAGTAACCATCATAACACGATACTGAATTTATTTTAAAATTAATCATTTATAACGTTCAAAATATACTTAAATAAGTAAAATAGATGTTGATAAAGAGTTGAAAGTGCGAGTGAGATTCCCGAGTGTGTAATCACAGTCGGGAATCACTACATAGTATAAAACAAAGTCGCTTTCTCTGTCCCTATATCCCTATGTATGCTTAAATCTTTAAAACTACGCAACGTATTTTGATGCAGTTTTTTTTAATGGATAGAGTTATTCAAGAGGAAGGTTTATATGTATAATACATGCATAATATAGTAGAGCATTGCATCCGTGCGAAGCCGGGGCGGGTCGCTAGTCTAAATAATAATTCTAAAGAGATAATTCTTTTTCAACATACTCGTAAATTTTGAACTTCTTTCAAATAATTATGTTATTTTACTCATACTATGTATTATAACGATCAGTACCTTAATGTAGCAGTCATTTATTATCACAGCGAATTACAGCTTTCATATCCTTCGTATACAACATTTCAAAGGATCTCAAGATCAAAGCCAGTATTTGCAAAGTTCAATATATTATATAACAGTTTATTGCAAGCTATAACATCTTTGTAACGGTTATACTTACATAACTTGTCAAGCGAAATTGGTCGCTGAACCCTATACCAAAGGGTTTTAATTTGTTCCACCAAGAAAAGGCTTCTTGTGTAGAACAGTGTAGAGGCAATTTCCAGTTAGTAGTTAACGTTACTAAGGCTTTTTCCCTAAGGACATAGTATAAAATGATGTTTATGTTACAGATTCCCCTTTTAGGAGTCACATCAATAAAGCTATTTTGAGACTCAAAGAACTCACAATACTCGATGAAATAAAAACCAAATGGTGGGATACAAAATATGGCGCCATAGAATGCCCTGTAAGTAAAATTCTTTCTTTTAGATTATATAAGTTTGTTATACAAAATTACGTTTAAGTTTATTTTGCTCTTAGTATACTTAATTTATTTTTGATTGTATGTAATTAAAAAAAACCTTGATACTGCGTTGCCAGAAATAAAAAATTGTATTAAAAAAATAGACCGCCTATTTGAGACAGTAAGAATATATTACTTACCAGAGTGCCGATACTTTGTTTGTGATATGTTGGAGCCGAAAAATTAGAAAAGCACCCCCCTTCAAGGGTGTCATAAATGACGACCACAAAAGGGAAACAGAGTTTTACGAATATTGTTACTACAACCTCCAACCCGCTTGCCAAACGTTAAAAATTTAAAAAGATAATACATTAAAATAACAAAATCGATTATATAGAGACAACATTCTGGAGGACCAACCATACAAACAAAAATAAATTGTTAAATATGTTATCCCCCTAATGCTGAGTATAAATTATTTTACCTTAAATAGATTATTCGATACGAACGGGATCTTGTGAACAAAAGGTTCGTTTTATCAGTCTTTGCTTATCATAAGCAGATATAAGTGCTGACTCTAGTATTTGTACGGACAAAAGTACCTGCCACAGACTGTATTCCCAATTGATATTTAACTCTATGTTATGAACTCTTTGCCTGAGTCTGTGTTTCCAGTCCTGATAAATACAATTTAGAGGTCTTCGAGTCGCGAGTGGATAGGTATCTTCTAGGCAAGCGCATTACATCCTAGATCTTCCTAGATCTTCGCTTACCATCAGGCGAGACAGCGATCGAGCGCTTACTTATTTACAATTAAAAAAAAATTGGATACAAAATTTGACATTCTAGGTTAATTTTCTATTGACTGTAATTCCTTTGAAAATAATCTAGTGATAATGATATGTTTTAGCCTGAGACAGATGATAGCAGCGTAGAAGGGTCCCTGGGAATGCCAAATCTATTCGGTGCCTTCCTAGTACTAATAGTGGGACTAGTTTTCTGTCTGTTCATCACGGCTGTTGAATTTCTGAACGAATGCCGAAATATTGTCGTAAGAGAACAGGTAAGATGAGGATCAAAAGTTTCTGTCTTTTTGTTCGTTTAAAATTTTGTTTATAGCGTATATTTTAAAAATTAGACTTCAACATTTTAACTTATTTAGTTTAATACAATAGTTATAATCAGTTATAAAAGACTATTCTAAATTCATTCCACCATAAAATAGTATCAGTGGTACTTTATTTTTCTTGTACTTGCCGCTGCACCGATAATAAGTTTTGTGCTAAATGTATGAGTGAAATCGGTTTTATGATACAGTACACAATTTATTATTGTAATAATAAATTCTAAATAAAAGACTTTGGTGGTTACACCAATCAAGAAGAGACCGCCTTAGTCCCTTGGTTGAGATATCCCTTTTGAACCAAGAGAATTAAGTTTAAATTTCACTGATGTACTGCGGATTTAACCCATCTGTAACACATGCGTTAAGCTAACCATAACGGGGGGATTAAAGAGAATGTTTTTAATGTGTTTATGTTGTAAAACACATAAATGAAAATATATAGTGGTCTTAAAATAATTTGCAAAGATAAAGATAACCTTTATTAGTCCAATTTGCAAGTTTTGCCATAATATTTTTCCCTTATTTGAATTTAATGCTAGATTGTTTGTAGCCTTTGGGTTAACCGTGATTCTTTGATGCTCCCTTGTAATTTTTCTACAACAATTCTTTTGAATAAAACTTAACCAGGGTTTCTAATATTATGCGTTCTTATAATTATGTAACTTAACGTAATACAATAACTATCATGACTCTAACTTTTACTCTTTTATATGAAATCTAAACTTTTATCTCCATTGGTAATCTTCAGGTCTCACATAAGGAAGTCATCATAAAAGAGTTGAAGGCGTCATTGAATTTCTTCCAACTACAAAAGCCAGTGTTAAGGAATGCCAGCAGAGCGCCATCTATCACTTCTATAGGGTCGGAAACCAAGCAAGAAAAATGCGCAACAGCCATGGAAAACTTTCTAGATTTCGAGAAAATCATACAATGAATAAAACTTCTATAATACTCTTCATTACATTATTATAAATATGTAATATTTAAATTTAAGGGAAATCTCTTCTAGCTAACCAAAGGATAGCGGGTAGATGACTAAGTGAGCAAATGACAGTGTAGAGATATGACAAGGAAGACAATACCTAAAGGTTCCAAGTTAAATTGAATCATATTTTTTAATCAATATTAGTAACGACGTACTAAACGAAAATAAATACGTAGATTATGCTAAAATAATGACAATTGTACAAAATTTGTTGTCTGTGAAGCCGATTTACAGACAATAATTTTGAGAACATCATAAGAAAATATTGATGAAAAGTTGCATACTTTTATGAATTGAATTGAATTAATATCACTGAATAATATTTTTTTGTATAATACAATAAAGGAGTTAACTGAAAATTATTATTTTTTCGATAAATTAACATTTATATGCACTCGTTAATTCAAATACATTCATTTTTAATCTTACATACATTAAAAAGAGTTGACAAAACAGTTCACGTGTAGCTTGTGTGCTGCCGCTGTCTCTCTTCTACTCAAACGCATCGGCCGATGGAGTGAAACAGAGATAGATGCGTCAGAAGCCGAACGCTTAGGCCGATCGTGCCTCTCTATCGCTTGTTCCGCGCTCTCGCTTGCACGCTCGGCTCAGGCGGAACGTGACAACAAGTTATGCTTTTTCGTGCGTTCAGTCGGCGTTCATCGACTTATTATTTTTTTTATCACGACAAAAAAATGATTTCCTTTTAGACTTACTAAAGGTAATTGGGGGTTTCTAAGTTAATATTATATTAGTCTAAAATATTTTCTGTATTAATAACCACCATAATAATGATTGCGAACTTCTTTATATTAGTCGTAACGTAAACTATAAACGTAACCTTATTTAGAAGATAACCTTGTGCAAAAAGTAGCATATAGATATAAAAAAATATAAACATAGACTGTGTGCCTAATCTGTGTCCTATTGCATCATTTGACCTATCAAGTTGAAATTAATATAAAATACTTATGTGTACAAAGCTTTCCTGAAACTGTAAAAAAATATATCTAATTTGATAAAACCGAAGTAGGCCAATTTAACCATTTGATTAAACAGTCAAAAAGTCAAAACAAAAAAGTTCTTCCCGTAGATTTAAAATTATAAAAAAATATGGAGAATCAACTGTGTCATTTAAAGATGAATGGGACATTCTTAAACTACAAGGTTTTTCACTTGCAGTCCAACTTATATTATTGCTCAAGTTGTGCTCGATACTTTCCTAGTTTCAGAATTAAATTTAGGGTCAAGTTTCCAACTCTTGGTTACAGATTGTCAGTCAAATAAATTGTTACTTAGACAAAGTGAAATACCGTCGTATAAATCGTATGGGACGTAAGTATTTTATTTGGGATATGAAATATCGGTTTCTTAGGCCATACGTAGGTAAGGACGTACGTATTTAATTTGGGATAAAAAGAAATCGGTTCTAACTAATGTTAATTATTTGGATGCATTGTAACTTAACAATTATCTTTTGTATCAAGCCCTAAATATTTTAATTTTTATATTTTATATTTCGGAGATTCATTTTCAGAAGAAATTAAATACAAATTCAGAAATAACGATGAAATATATTTAATAACTTATTGGATCCGTCCGTAAAGTATTGCTCTCTTAAATTAAAAAAAGGTGACGCCCTGTCAATAAACCTCAAAACAACTTTTTAGGATTTCTTTCGTACGACAAATGTGATACAATATAATTTATTGGCTTAGAAGTCACTAGTAATGTTTTGGTCTGGCTCAGAGAGTATTCTCTGCAGGAAATCAATTTCATAATAAACCATTTCGCTCCTTCTCATTGCTAATTGTTTTTCTCTCATGAAACTATTAATTTCTTTAATTAACATTGACAATCGTGGCGTAGCTATTAAGAATTAATTTTCAGCAAATAGAAAGAATTATGATTTTTGTCTTTATTACAAGCAAGACTGCATAAAAAGTATTTTGTAAAAAACCTTGACTCATGTCCATTTTTCTACTTAATTGTGTTATTTCCATCACCTGAGGCAGTGATATTGTAAAAAATTAATTGATTGATGAGACAGTGCAACTTAAATATAAACTTTTTTCTTAATTTAACCAAAGAAATTGGTGTTAAAGGTATGTAGTGAAGTAATCTGATAATGGGATACGTTACAATAAAATCCCTCATTTTCATTACTATAAACAACCATGATCACATAACATAAACAGACTCATATAAATATAATCACAACATCATCACATGATGATAAGCAATATCAGTTTTTGTATAAAATTTAAAAAGTCTGGATTATTTTGATCAAATCGCAAAACGAATCTTGCATTAAAATTTTCTTTTTAGGGTTCCGTTCCTAAAACGGATCACTTTGTTGTCCGTCCGTCTGTCTGTCTGTCAAGATTGTCTTTATCTCGGGAACGCGTGGAGGTATCGAGTTGAAATTAAAACTATATACTCAGGTGTACAATCCCTTGAATTGGTGAAAAAAACAAACTTCTAAGTTAACGTGAAAAAATATTACGGCCGTTTATGCCCCAAAAAGGTATAATGCGACACTCTCAAGGGAATCAAAATTTATAGGGTATTTTCCATTGACCTAGAATCATGAAATTTGGCATGAAGCAACGTTATGCAGCACAAGTAAAGGAAAAAAAAGAAATTTGTTGTTGCATCACAAAAAAAAATTGCGATCATTAAGTTACTTACAATTGGTAAACTAACCGCGACCTATGTTGATGTATGAGTACAACAATTTTCCAAAGACAAGGTTAAGTTTGCCCCTCAATCCGTTTATCTTGATTCCTGTAATGAACGAACTATTTAATTAACTAAAAGTTTGTACGAAACCCTCGATGCGCGAGTTCGACTCGCACTTGGCCGGGTTTTGTTATCTAATAATAATAAACATGAATTGATTACTCTTGAAACAATACAAAAGTCCCTCCCAAAGCACTACAAATATCATGGAGTCATGGAGTTAATTTTAAGTATTTTTGCCACAAACCTAGTTGCAACATATTGGTCATCCGGGGCCAACAACAAAGTACACATCTAAATCTAAATTCTTATATTCTCTTAGACAAAGAAAGGATATTTGCCTCTCACATTTGAATTTAACTTAATTTAACTAAAGTCTTGACTTAAAACTGAAACCTAAATTAATTCAGGTAAATATATAGGGTATACTTATGATTTATGAATAACAGTTTGATTATCCTTCTCTCCTATGTCATTCTAATATGACCGAAGAGGCGTTAACGTCAATTCATTATAATTATCTATCTACATTCATAATTTTACAGATAATCATGGATAATTTGCAATTATTTATGATAAAAACACAATACGCATTTAATTATATTCAGATAACCATCTGTCTTTGTTATTGTATTTATATTACCCAACTATTTATCGGAGTTCAAGACTTTTGGCATAGTTTAATCGGGAAATAATTGATGATTATAATAATACCATTTACATTTAATTGTTTTAAATAATCTATTATCATAGTTCAAGACTTTACTACGATTAGTGGGATTAGATTACGTGGGATAGACGATAAAGGAAATATTATTTTGCTTAATCAGACGATTTGGTTTTACCAAAAATTGTTCCCCACTCTATCTTGTTTGTCAATTCAGGTATTGCTAGAAACCATATGATGAGAAGATCATTAAAATATAAACAAAAAACCTGGCAGCAAAAGTATAAAAAACTATTATAAAAAATGTACGTGACCATAACCTAAATTATTTTGCAATTTGTCATTCCAAATAAAAATTTGAACACATGAATTGTATATATTTCTTTTTTTTGAAGCTCTTCATTTTGGTACTTTCACCTTGATTGAAAAAGCGCTCAAAATAGGACATAAAAACCGATATTTATGACGTCATTTATTCTACGACAGTTGCCACGACAAATCCAGCGGCAACTTAATTTATGGAAATTTATGTTTGCTTAATAAATTACCTTTTACCATTCAATCAAAGAATAACAAACCCACTTACATACATAAATACACTCTTCTTGGCGGTCGGGTCAATCTCGTTACTACACTTTTTACATATACTACGTAATTGCAATGATCAAGTACGTCTTCCGATAGTAGGATTCGCAATAACTTCAGACAAAACAAATCACTTCCAAAGATGTTTTGAATACTTATAGCTTCATCCGGGGGCTGCACGTGTGCTCCAAAGTCAGTAGTTTGCGACACGCGACTCACCGTCGGATATGTGGGACCTAGCGGAAGCCCGCACTACAATTAACTTAGCTACTAAATGTGTACAGAAGACTGAGATTTCGTATGTGAATAAATTCATTTGCTGTGCGGCATCGAACCACAAGTGTAACAATGTTAATAAAAGTGGCATTGGACTGACAAATAGCCACTACTACTGACGATAGGCGTCCGCGCAACAATAAATTGCAGTTAGGCGAAGAACGCCAAATCTGCTAGTGTCAGTGGTGAGAGAGCCACGGTACAACATGGGTGTGTCGTGGTACGCTGTAGTTCTGCTCGCCGCATCTGTTCTCGGGGCGTCTATTACGCGTGAGTTTCAACTTATGTAGCTTCTATACAATATTAAAAAGCGCTTATCATACAGGTTAATTATATTCTTTATTTAATTGACCAAAGTATATTTTAGTGTCGTCTGTTCAATTCATTTGATAAGGAAAATTTTAAGTAAATTTTTCATTTATTAACGAAAATGTGTTTTAGGAAAAAGCAACTTTAGACCAAATGAAAAATATTTTGATCATATTTGAGGCTACACGCGGAACTACTTAATAAAGATTGTTTAAACCCGGCTTACAATGCAATTTTTATGTTATAGAATAATGCCTGTGATGTCAATTTATAGACGAGAAAAGTTAAGGACTCAATTTTTTTAAATGAATTGATACTCATGTTGAAATTTTCTATACCAATAAAATAATATTTTTTCGTTAGATAAAACTAATAAGAAAGCAATATGATAAACTACTGATTATTCCAGTTTCTTTACCAGAAACAAGATTGACATAACGCGCTGTCAGTTTACCAAATGGAACTAAGTAGTATATTGGCAAAAAAATGGTGTATTTAAATATACGATTCGCACATTTTAGCTTCACTTGTGCTTTAAAACATAGCTTACTGGCAATTTTCATGTTTCTTGGTTAATGAGATTTGCCGTATAGGTTTTGATTACCTTGCGAGTGTGATTTAAATGACCGTACCTTTGATTTGATTACGTTGATTTAGAAGTAAGATTTTTCACATTGCCATAATATTGTGGATATATTAATTTCATCTTGATAATTCCACGCTTTTATGAAAAAAAGAACATACAGACGGACAGACAAACGGACAATGAATAAGGTTTTCTTTTGCGGAGGTCCGAAACCCTAAAACAGTCAATTATTAAATCCTTTTCAATAAAATAATATTTTCTTTATATGGAAATCTAACACGTAAAGACTAAGTCACAAGGATGAATGTTATGATTAATTGCACAACCATTATGCGATATTTGACTAAAACATTTTTTTACGGATTATGGGCATATTAAAATAAAATATAATATGCGCAAAATCCGTAAAAAAATGTTTTATTCAAATGTGTAATGTGCGCGGAAGTGTAAGAACTAAATACATTATGCGATAATTAATCTGTATTTGAATTAATCAAACTTATTAATCTTTCAGATTTATTAATAATCAAATAACCCATATTTTTATCAAATTAATTGACTTACGAATTAAATGCTATCAGTCTTGATTAACAGTTGTTTACAAATCAGATTTTCTTGCGAAAAACAAGTGAAATGATAATATACCCAACAAAAGAATACATTATGTTTACCTAAATTCGATTTATTCATTTGCTTGCTGATCTTGGCCTGTTTCTTTCTTCGTAATTATTTCAAGTTTTACCTAAAATAGGGAATTAGTTAGCTACGTGGAGAGATTTCCAAAATACAAAGGTAGATGAAGAGGTAAGTAAAGGCAATGTAAAGTCTGTTCCTGCTCGACAATTGCCAATTGCGTGATTCGACAATATATCCGGTAGTTACAAACAACGCTTCATCGAGCTCGAGAAAACCCTTTCGCTTGCGTCATACGTGCAACCTCTCATAACGATATGAAAGAAATTCTAATTAATAGTTACGCATATCGTTAACGACGTCACACAATTCTAGCGCACGTAAAGAAACCAAATAACGATTAATTTTTTTATGTATTATAAATAGTTACTAGTCGTATGTAGCCGCGATATGTTCGGCAGATTAGGATAGCACAAATGCTTCACATTAACGGTGTTGTATAACACCACTAATAATACTGGAAGTTATCACGATACACCTTCAGTAGACCACATAATGGACAGCAGCGTTTCCCGACTTATGATCTTCTACGGCTATGTCCATCGCTCCTACAAAGGATGAATAATTATGGCAACACCATCTTACTTTCTTGGGGAAGCTTCCGTTCAGCGGAGAATGTTTTTCAGATGCAACGATGAAATAGGACTAGTATTATTTATTACGCGGAATCGAATGCACTCAAATCAATTTTCAGTGTCTATATATATAAATAAAAATGGAGTGTCTGTTGGTAATATTGAAATAACCGTTTTTTACTACATGCATATGAATATATATATACGGTACATACACCAAAATAACATTTTTTACATTTTTTGTCTATCTGTTTGTTCCGGTTAATGTCTAAAATGGCTGGACCGATTATGACGGGACTTTTATTGGCAGGTAGCTGATGTAATAAAAAATAACTTAGGCTACTTTTATTAGAAAAATAAAGTAATGTTGCAATGTCCTAGTACTGTCCAGTACCGCGCGCAGCTCACGCTCAGTACCGGGTCAGCTAGTAAAGGCATAAAATAATATGTGATTATGGGTTTAGTTGAAGGTAAATTAAGTTAGAAATGCCACAAATTTTTTTCTGAATAGCTAAGTCTTGTTCTAAGTAAATGACATGTAAATCTTGATATGTAAGTCAAACAGCCACAAACAGCGCACATATGATTAACACTGGCGGCTGTGACACGCACATGAAAGTGAGGTTACCGACTCATATCGATAATCCCCGTTTCCTATTTCATTTTTTAATAAACCATAATTCGGTTTTAGTTCCTGGCGAACTACTGGAAAGAAAATAGGAAATAGTTAAAATGTTATTATCCAAAGAAATATTCAACACAACTAATACAACACAAATAATAACAGGAAGGTTGAATTTACCTTCCTGTTATTATTTGTAATGTGTATCGCTTCCTAATTCTATATTTTTTATAATAAAAGAGATTATGAGCTATTGAATATTCTTATTTCCTACTTCAATAAATTCGCTCGGTAAGATTCTCCTAAGTAATATTCTATCTGGTTTATTTTCCTAGTATCTTACTAGAGACAATTTTATATTTTTTGGTAGTATTTCATCATAAAAATGAAACAGAACAACATATTTAGAATTTGAGTAAGATTACCAATTTAATTTTTAAATAAAATATATACTCAATGAATGTTTTATTATTAATGCAAATACCTACGAGTTATTTTAATGCTAACGATGATAACTTTAACTCTTTTGTACACGGAAGATCCAGTTGGTTTTTACGCAGCGCTTGTGCAAGAAGATTGCATGTTCTGTATTGCCAACTAGTATTCACAAATACTCTACAATCTTGTTAACTCTACCGATAAAATGTTGGGTACACTACAATGGCAGACGGTTTTAATTACTCTTGCTGAAACTTCGCCCAAAGATAATCACATGTTACTGATAACTCTCAGAGAAAGTTATTTGTTGGATATTTCTTGATAACTCATGCATAAAAGAATATATTAGCCGCACGATATAACAAAAAAATTGTTGATAAAAATATATTTAAATAAATATTTTATTATTCATAACAGTTACAAATATTGTAAAAAAATCAAAAGATATATATATATATATATATATATATATATATATATATATACTAGTGGACCCGACAGACGTTGTCCTGCCTGTTATTTTTGCAGTATAGATAAATAACCTAGATACCGTCTGCAGCGCCATCTGCCGGGCTAATTTGTGAATCTAAACCATTCTCAGATCCCCTTGAACACACACAAAAAATTTCATTCAAATCGGTCCAGCCGTTTAGGAGGAGTTCAGTGACATACACACTCACAGAAGAATTATATATATATAGTGTGTGTTTGAAGTGTTTGAGGAAGCTGTTGTAGATAATGAGTTGGTTATCAAATCTCAAATCAATTAATTTTACTAACATCTTCGTCGGTGATTATAGGTAGTGTTTATTGAATTCTCTAAGAAGTTATCTCGACACAGAATGCTCACGCCGACCTCAAATTTACTAATTCATAATTTAACAGACGACCGTTAAAATAATTATGAAGAACTATTACAAGTAACATTTAGTACACCACTGTAATAAACTATACATTTTTTGTTACAACTATTTGATGACGGGCTTGGCCGAGTGGGATAAACCCTATCTGAAAAGCTAAAGGGTCGAGTTCCGGAAGGAGCAGTTGTTTCTGTGATTAATACGAGCATTTAAATCTGATACGTGGGTATTTTTATATATTTCTATGAATATTATTTATTTCAATATTACATTGTGTATGTTGTTCCGACAACCTAGTATTCAAACACAAGTCTGACCCTGCTTACTTTGGGCTAAGCTAATTAGTGTGAATGTAGGCAATATTTTTATATTAAACTATTACATTATGATTTCTAAAGAAGAAGAAATACTAGAAAAAAAGTTGAAACTGTCTTAGGTAGGAGTCTGCGTCTGGAGCTTGTCTCAAAGTACCGCCTGATTATTGAGACAAGATGAGTATTTTTATGTAAACAAAATTACCTTAGATTAAGATGTTGTTACTATTTAAATGATAAGCTGTTATTGACGTTCTTTACAAACTCATGTTATATTTTCAGTTTCAATGATACCGTACCAGCTGCCTTCGTCGGACTCAACACTAAAGTCGAGCCGAATTATTCGGACTCTCAATCGTGTATGTACGTAACGTGTGAGCAGTAAGCCAACACGTTTGGTCGATGGTTGCACTTTACTTTATTGCACAATATTTATTAAACTTTATCCTAATAATAACTTGACAGGACCGGAGGAAAGTATCAGTAACCCTTTTTGTACTGGATTAATGGAAACGAGACGTTTAAAGTATTAACAGTAATGCACATATGAATGTAAAATATTAAATAGATATTTAATACTGCTTAATACACAAGTTACAAATAACAACCTTTACTTAACAATAAATGGCAAAGGGTAGGGATTTTCTTAACCAAATCGTGTAATACATTCTTATTTGATAAATCATTATCGTTTAGACTTCTAACAAAACTTTTAAATTACTTTCCTATTATATTTAACCGTCAAGATTTGACTTTTTTAATCTATCTTGTTATGTTTTCCAGATTTTACTTAAGATTATGTTTCAATTTTATAGCTTCAATATCCACTTGTCTTTATATTTGGTGGAATGGAATAAACTGTGATTACGAAATCTTACATCACTAATTTCAGTCATTAGTTATTTTAAAGATTGTCAATGTATGATATATTTATCTCTTTCCGTTACCCTAGTATCCATAAAACAACTTACAGTGCTCACTTTGGGCTGGGCTAATTGGTGTGATTAATAACAAATAATATTTTTAATGTATATATTATGAATATATAATAGTATTTTATTTCTATTCACCAAGGTGTTGGAGGTGGCAGGAAATGGATCACAAACACACATAAGTCTAAAGCACTTTTGCTGTACTTATAGCATATGTTAAATTTATATAAATTAACTTTATTTTCGCTTATAACTTTATAACATTAATTATTTGGTTAAGCGGCCCAGGCGCCGCGCCGCTATCCTCAACCGACTACATACACTTTGACCGAGATGAATGCAGTCCGTCGCCGACATCGCACTATAATGTAAATATTTATGTATATTGGCTAGATACATCTCAATATACTTTTAATAACTTCATATTTTAAATAGGACATCTGAAGAGACATCTAACAGATATTAAAACGTTATTTGAGATATAGGGACGATATTTTAGAAAATATACTAGAAACAGAGATTAAACGAGTCATACATTACCCATAAATCGACAATCAAAGCAGCTGAGTCGTCAAAAATCCATTTAATGCCAATAGTAATGGTAACTCAGTATACATAATTTGAAATACGCCTATAAAGCGAACCACATCTCCGAGCCCTCATCTAGTATCGTAGATGTGCTTCTTTTTTTATAGGCGTATTTTAAATGTTATAGAATTATGACATTTCCAATGCAAAAAAATATATACATAATTAAATATATGTCTTTTTACCCATTAACACGCTCGGTAGCGATATTAAGTCAATAGACTCATTTCAGACTCATTTTTCAGCCATTGTGGTAATTACAATTTTAAGAGTTATTATTTGTAAATGTTGACAGCTGAGAACCGATCTTTGGAAGAGATCACAGAAGAGAGAGAGCCAATCGAGGGTTCCGTTTGCGGAAGAGTGTGGCTTACAGTTCACTCCCCTGCAATCACCGTCACCGGGGGCAGTCCACTACTTGACGCATTGGAACTGAATTGGGACTTCAGCGGCTGTTCGAGCATTCCTAGAGAAGTGAGTGCTATGAAAAATTACAATTATTTATCCAACAAATTTCTACGCCAATCTTCTTGTTTAAACTGCCACCACAGTTTTATCAATCATAACAATTAAGATAATTTTTAATTTCAGATATTTAATAACCTTTTATAATTTAAATTAATTGTACAATCAAACAAATCGCTTGATAATAATATCTAAATGTCGGACTTAACGTAAAAATCTATACCTAAAATTGTTGACCAGGTTGGACAACAAGCTTGGATTTGAAAGTTATTTTGAAAGGTCACGCGTTAACGTTCTTGAGGACTGAACACTATTTATAACCTTATTGCATTTCAATAAGCAAATGAATCCATTATTTTATATAACACCTGCTTTGAAAGTACCTTGACTTTTATGCAAAAACAGGTCAGAAAATATGTCTTTATTATAAGTTATCACACAAGAATGTTGTATGAAAATCCATTTGTGTGCTGTTAGCGCTGTCGATTAAGTTATTAGGAAAATCATTTACTTGGCTATTTTTATACCTGTTAAACACTAAAACAAAATTCAATGTAAAACTCCAAAATGTTCTCATTATACAAAGAAACTAGTTGACCTGGCCACGCGTTGCTGTGCCGCCTGCAGCGCCATCTGCCGGGCTGATTTGTGAATCTAAACCATTCTCAGATCCCCTTGAACACACACAAAAAATTTCATCAAAATCGGTCCAGTCGTTTAAGAGGAGTTCAGTGACATACACACTCACAGAAGAATTATATATATAAAGATTAGCCGCTTGGTTTTGTTCTAAATAGATAACAACTGTCACTGTCATTTAAAAAATAAAAACTACTCTAAATTTTCATTTTAGATCTATCGAATTCTAAATTTATTCAACAGCAGAAATACTTTAGATATTATCCTAAATGTTATCTAGAGGTGATAAAGACGTCACTAGAACTAAAAAACATCACCTAAGCAGTCTTCGAAAACTTAGTAAATGAGTAGTCTTGTCTATACGATAGTTATCATTATTTCATGCAATACATAAGTGAGAAAATCTACTTTCATTTTCATATAAAACAAAATTGAAGAAATTATTTCTTTTAATTTCTTCATAGGTGGCGTATAACGTACTATTTATCGCTTGAGAGAAGTGCGAAACGCGATTTTGGGTGCTGTTGACAGCACCCTCGTCGGTCACATTCTCCCCTCAGTGAACAAGAAACTATTTTCAAAGTACAGATGAACTACGACACCTTGATTATTCTCAAAGGAAAAGGAATTTTAAATAAACTAGTAGTCATTAAAGGTTGTTATGAGAGAGTAAAGATGGATGATACTTTAAGGTTGCATATAAGTCACTTTATTTTTAAACAAGAAACGTACTGAAGTAGAAACAACCATTACCTTTGGTCTTGTGACCTATAGTTAACGACTTGCGAGTTCCTGCCGAATGCTTGTTGCTCCGACACACAAGTGACTCTAAATGCGTCCCAGTGATTGTACAATAAATATGTCATTGTACTCTGGAGGTAATGCAATGATCCTGTTAAGAGAATCCCCTTCATAATAAGTTCATTGATATATAAATAACCACGCCGGTCATAAATAACAAAGAGTTTTTGCTGTACATTTCTGCCTAAGAGTCCAGCATTCCCTACCTCGGGTACATCATAAATATTAGTTATGTTGTAGCCTAGGTAGGCAGATCTACATTTTATTATCAATTTAGTTTAATAAAACTGACAGGACAACGTCTGAGTAATAAAAAGTTTATAGATTTAGATATTACCTTTTTACTTTTAAACATTTTTGCATTGTTAATTTGTTGCTCTACAATCTAAAGCTATAACAATGATTTTCGACGATTAATTTTTTTTATTAAATTCATGAGCTATACCTAACTATAAATTGATAAAACTTATTATATGGATACAAAGTGCAAAGAAAATGTTAATGTGCTTCCTAATTTACCTACAAATTAGGGCTGTGGGAATCTCAAATTATTAATAAAAAATGTACGCTATATTAGCGATATCCATATTTGGACTGCGTTTCAAACATTGAACCTACCTCACACAACTTTAAAAGTACTCGTGCAAATACTTGTGGCATAGTGAACTACATTATAAACCAAGCTAACGTTTTCAAGAACTGGCGTCCGTATTACATAATGGACACCGAACGTGACACTGCTGTTGAAGATCGCGTTTTTATTCATTGCTCGTCATTCTTTGTAGTACAATTTTGCGTTGCGAAACGTGGAAGTCTTACAGACTCACTTACGAATGGCTCTACATTCTGCGGTGACTAGATATGTACTGAAGGAGATTAATGTTATAAGTTTTTTTTTAATTAGCCAGCCGCATATTTTCCTAGGTTAAATCATAGTTTCTTTGTATTTTCAATCGCAATAATTTGTTCACTTACCTTATTGTTGAGGAAGACTCGACGTTATAACTGATCGATATATACTTGGGGTATACTCTTTTTGTTTACCTAAAAAAAACTAACCATTTCTAAGTAACACTTTGTTTTTTCTAAAAATGTAACTATAGAGAATCTTGTTCTTAACTCTATACCTCTGATGTTTTTCGGTACACAAAATATTTTACTATAAATTGATATTGTTTTGTTTTTCTTCACAACTGATAAAGAAATTAGGTAATTATTAATATGCTTCCGATTATGCAAAATCTTAATGAAATATTACGATTTCACGATCAGTATGTTTCGTCTTCTTTTCGCTGATATTACTTATCTTTCTTTATATTTAATTATTGTAATGTAATAAATACATATTTCAAGTTCATGGTTGTGTGTGTAAGTCAAATGTAAAGTCAATTGACAGTAGCTCATTAAATGGCGATAACACGCAAAAAACAGGAAAACGTACGAGATATTTACTAAAATTGTCAGACAAAATATGAAGCTCATAGACCGAGTTTCTTAATAATATACAATAAATAATAATTGGCAGCTATTTGTTTACTTGGACATTTTTTGAAAAAGGTAACAGGGCATTCATGAAGCATCGGTAACGAAAAAAGTGGTTGTACATGGTAAGTAAATAGGTTTACAGCGTTTCTGCGAATATGCCGAATAGGCTATGCAACTCCTTGAGGGCTATGCAATGCTGTAACCCTAGAAGGCAATTAAAAAACACTGGTCAAGACAACCAAGATTAGTACACTCCAAGTGTCTGATACAAGATTATTCGCAAAAACCAACAGCAGAACTCATTTTAGCAGGGCGGACACCAGTGCAATTGTTAGAGCGTTAACTGGACATTGCTGTCTTTGTTACATGGACAATGACTATAGATACTGCAAAAAGCGGAAAGAAACACTGAAATACCTACTATGTGATTTTGGATCCCTAATTCACTAACGCAATATCCACCTGGGAGGTCATCATCACCCGGGAGAAATAGATGTCGGTTTTGAATAATATAATAATAATAAATGATTCTTACATTCACACAAATTAGCCTAGCCCAAAGTAAGCACTGTAAGGCTTGCGTTATGGGTACTAGGGTAACGGATAGACATACATATATGATACATAGATATGTAATATTCATAGAAATATATATAAACACCCATGACTCAGGTACAAATGCACACATGTACTCATCATACAAACATCTGCCCCTACTGGGATTCGAACCCAGGACCGTCGCTGCGAAAGGCAGGATCAGTACCGTTGCACCAAACCGTCGTCATATTTTAAAGTCTTAACCATACAAAAATATCTTTACAGATCGGTCTATTCAGAGCTAGACCAACATCATGGGCAACGGCTATGTTCGTTCGGCCCGTCACTTCCGTAGCAGGCTTTGTGGTTACCAACGTACCCCTCGGAGAGAGCACTTTGCCAGCTGGTTGGCTCACTGGCGCTGGTCAAAGAGGCCCCAGCTGCCTCTGGCCTTGGATCGGCGCAGGGACCAACAACATAGAAGCATTCAACTGTTTGAAAATACAACCGACATGGATGCAAGATAATGCGTACGTAAGCATACTTATTTATTACAGATATCAAACAACATTTACAATATATGTTAAATTCGTAATACGTTCAATAAGTATTGCTAATAGTGAAGCCCACACCGTTATCCTCAAATTAAAATAGACTCATTTCATAAGAAGACTCATAAGAATGGGCCTCTTTAGTGTAGCAATTAAAAAAAGCGCAGGCAACCGCGGTATTTCAGTTTGTTATAATTATTTTAGCGGCAATAGCAATGAAGCCATGAAATACTTTGAGATAATCATTTTGCTTTAAAAAAATTATCAAATGATAACTATATAAAATTAAATATCGTTATTTTTTTACCGCTTAAATCATGAATAATCAAGAAAAGATGAAAGCAGGTAAACTAGATCACAAAAGGTTGAAATTTTTGTAATACATTCTTAATTCTTTATTGCAAGTTAATTTTTATTCATTTACACCTCTTATACACGTACGTATTTTAGTGTTAAAACTGATATAAAATCACCTAACTTGGTGGACTTAATTCAAGTTAGGTAACACAACCAACTCTAACTCAAGTTAACCTTAGTGAATTAAATCACAAAGGAATACATATATCGCATCGCGTAACAAGGGCACTCCGTCGAACATTAAAAAAATGGTTAACACAGTTTTTGCTTTTAAAGCTTTTTTAACATTAAAGTATGATACTAATTTCATGAACAAATTAATTACTTCAAAGCAATATAATAATAATGTTTCTTACACCGATTAGTTTAGCCCAAAGTAAACACCGTGAAGCTTGTGTTATGGATACTAGGATAACGGATAGATATACATATATGCTACATAAATAAGAAATATAGTAATATATATAAATACCCATGACTCAGGTATAAATGCTCGTATAGTAATCACACAATCATCTGCCCCTTATGGGACTGGAACCCATGAACGTCGGTGCGAAAGGCAGGATCGCTACCGTTGCACCAAACGGTCGTAATAGGGAAATAAGAACTTTATATTTGAAAAATAACTCTCCGCAAAGAGGAATGTGCCCGAAGGTACGATAGACTGTTTTGTTTAATCAAAGCTTATACTGCTTGTAAATTACGTCACATGATGGGCAGCCGATTTAGTATAAATCTAAATGAAGATGCAATAAATAAATAAATATAACACTAGACTTAAAAAGTAAGAGCATTTAAGTAAATACCAATCGACGAAGTTTCGCAGTTATGAAACTTTTTTAGTCAAACGCATGCTAGCTCGCACGACGTGACTTCATATCTATTAAGAAAGTAGGACACTAAATTATTATTCTGAAATGATTTTGACACATAATAATGTAATAATAATATTAGGCACCACTACAATAAATAACAACTTGTGTAATAAAATTATCAAATTCAAAACATGTCAAATATTTATACTAAAATTCCATTACGTTTTATTTATCTCGATGTTAAGGGCTTATAAAATATCCCGACTAGGTTTTCGAAGTCTACTTACCTTCATATATAAAAAAAGCTAGTAATAGAAATTAGGTTAGAAACAAGGAAAAGATTACATGAAGATTACATTCTTGAACAATTTAGAAAAAAAATGTTTAAAGGGTTATTGGACGAAAGAGGAGAAAAAATTATCAAAATGATGTAGTATTCTGACAATATTTTTGTACAACATTAGAGAACTCAATTTATTTCTACAAAATTCTATAAATATTGAGTGTAGATAGAAATGCATGTAAGACATTACAGCCCTTAACGAAGTTACAACGAATGCATAGTGTACACACATGTAACCGACGAAGATTCCCAAGAATAATTAACTAAAAGCTAAATTTATTTCGATGTCGATAATGTACCGCATATGTCTCGTAAAGTGTGTAAAAATGTATGTTCATTTATTGGAACGCTCACTTATGTTATGACGTTTTAAACAGGTTTTCATAAAAAATAGAGACGGTTAATTTTATCTTAAAGAATTCTACAAATATTATAAAGTAGCTGACCCGGCGAACTTCGTACCGCCTAGCAGTCAATGAATGACGTGTGACAGATAAGCTGAATTTAAATTATGAAAGTGATACAATAAATACAAAGTAAATATTAAGTTTAATACTTTATGAAGATAATAACGCAAACAGAAATAAAAAGGTACAAAAATTAATTACATCAATCGCGTGTCAGCAAGACATGATTGAATTAAACTATGTACATATTGAGTAGCATGAGATGCACTCGGTTTAATTCTCTTCATTGGAGCACTTTGTGTTATACGACTTTTTTCTGTTTTTTTTATCAGGCGCAAGAACAAATAAAGCGGATGATTTGCCGACGCGTAAACATGCTCGTCGTCGGTCGTTTAACCGATCTGATCACGACTTAGTAGTCATCCTTTGGCATGCGCTCTAATGCAGTCTTAAACAGACTGACCAATACATGATATTAATGAAGCAGTTGCTGTAGATTTTGAAGGATTGCTCTTTTTATCGTCGTGTTGATCTCTTGACGCCAATCAAGTTACTCCTCCATATTGCCCATGAGTAGTAAGAATTTATGTTATGCATCTTCAAGAGGTTGTCATTCAATTCGAAGGTGTATGTGGCCTTGAATCTGTAAGTGGAGAGCAAAGTCAGTATTACTGATTTAAAATCTCATGTTTCTAATAATACTTTTCTTTTTTTCTTAACAAACTACATTTTAGCCAATTTTTTATCATAGTAGAAAATAAACATTTACTCTTCAACATAAATTACTTTGCATTTTGCATTAAATCCGTGTTCTTCTGGAATTTCCGCTTCAAATGAAGTCATTTGAGAACAGCCATTGTATTTCTATATATATGTTATTTGAGTGTTCCCTATAAAATGTCGTGATTCTGGTATTTTGCCACCAAGCAAGGAACGCAAGGGCTCTGATGACGGAACCAATAATGGCAATTTCACTCTGCCATTAAGGCAGCACAATCCAGGCGTTTCTCCAGCAAACTTCATGCCCCACAATGCTCGCAAACTACGTCCATTAAACCAATGCAAACGAAAGGATGCGAGCTGTAGTTAATTGTGCAATCGCATAGAAATGCTGCTCGATTTAAATCAACACTTAAGTATTTTCCTTGTATTTCGAAAACTATCTCGTTGTTGTGCAATTAGCTCTACGATTTCTCATTCTAATGTAGCTGTGACACGGGCTGCCTTTCTTTGCTCTTCTGTTTGCGAAGCATGAAGGGGCCCTTACTTCGTGCCACACCAACGCGGCGCTCTTCTCGTGCAATTTATCGCTCTTCGTCAGTTAATTGATTCGCAATGTTCCGTAGCCCTATTGCATTACGGCTCCGTTGGGAAAGATTAGATTTTCTTGGTCGCAGCATTATTATTAATAATACTCACACAAAATTAATGAAATAAATTACACTCAATAAATACACTGACATTGACGCATAAATATTTGACAGCCAATAAATATGTCAATCCTTTTTTATTACTGACATTAACCTACATTTTAATAATCTCAAATATGCCATTAATCGAATTTTGTGAATATATCTTGTCAATTTGAAACCTTTGTTTATACAAGATGTTACGAAATTACACGTAAAGCGTAAACGGGGTTAAATGGTCTCTTTTAAAGAGTCAATTTATAATATTTTAAAACCGTAGTATCGCAGTATAACATACCACCAAAATTAATAAAAAAAATCATGTGCCAACCCTATTTCCATATAATGAAAGAGTAAATGACAGAGAATGTTTATGTTCATTTTTACCTAATATCCGCGGAACGACATAGAGTCACTAACAAAATGTACAGACGCCGCTCAGATCGATATTACAAGTCAAAGAAAATAAACATAGATACTTTATGTTAGGTCTCTGTCAACCAAAACTAACACTTACTTACTCTACCATCAATAAATCGTTGCCGATACAGTTCGCGAGCTCGATTTAAGTTGCCCTCTTCATGGCCTAGTCATAACATCGTCGTAATATTCAGAGTTAGAAAACATAAACATTTTTCACTTTAGAAATAATGTGTTTAATACCGTTTTTTCTTTTCTTTTATTTTTTATCAATTTTCCAATGTTTTTATGTTATTATTCTGTTATTTGGAATGGAGACAAATACAACAAATCAAAAACCATGAAAATCGGTCCAGCCGTTCTGAAGTTAAAAATGTTCGAACAAACCCGACTTTGTTTAATATATTAAGATATTCTCCATAAAAAATTAATATTCTCAGATAAGATCGCATTAGACCAGATCGACATCTTTTCAAAGTTTCATTATATTCAATTATTTAATCGGTATGCTGTGTATTTTTAATTTAATTTGATTTTTTCGATAACTTATATATCTTGTTATAGTCTCATTAGATGTTGGTCGTAATATCCAAATTCATTGTTTTACTCGGCAATATAATGGTATTATTATTCATTTCATTAAACTTATTAAAAACAATGCAGCTTATCCCATGGATCAGCTTCAATGGCGAAATGTCTGTTACGCCATAACTTCCAGAGTTCTTAACCGATTTTAATATTTTTTGTGTGCAATCGAATCAACCGGCTTAGGACCAGATTGTGACGGAGGACCCGAATTTTGAAATTCGCGAAAATTCCCATCGAAAAAAATTTTTTTTTTTCTTTTTTTAGGTATTACGCTCCGCTCCAATATATGGTGCTAGCGTAGCTTTATGCTTAGCGACTGCATCGCCTAGTAAAAATGTACTCCAAAGCACATGCAAGTCACACAAGTAATTAAAAAAGAATGTAAAAACAAAGCCCTTCCACGTATTAATCCAGATTTATGGAGCTCGCCCTCACTTTGATTATGACAGTTTCCACAAATTCTTATCACAATCAGTGATATACCACTAATGATAATTTTTGTTTCAAAATAGTTCAAATTCATATTTTTTTTCGTATAGAAAAGCAATAATTATTAACTATTTTGGATAATCATAAAATCACAAATCAAGTACTCGATTCTCTGAGTAAAACAAAATCGTATATTACAGTTTTTACGGCGGCACGGCTCAAAAGGAATGTGAGGCTAATATTATATTGCCATTTTTTTTACAAATATTGTTAAATTTATCTGTAACAGGACAACTCTAGTTGCCACGAGCATCATCTTTACATAAACGCTCAAAGCAACAATCGCAATTTTGTTATTCGTTATAAAACTTCAATTAATATGTAATTTTATTCGTTGTTAGAATAATTTCTTGGAAATAAGCATGTAAAATAGATTAATAAATTACTTTTATTTTACTTCCTACTATTTTATTTTTAAATATGAACCTTTTAATATGATATATTGATAGTATACATTAATTAGTATATTATTTATTTAGCAACTTTCTTAATCATTATTAAATCCATTTAAGAGTCACACACGCAAAACAACTCTGATTCTGAGTCAATATTGTAATACGCAATCTCCAATCTGTAAATGGTGAATAATAGTTTACAATATTATTATTTTTTCCTCAGTGCCAGAATAAACCATCTTCGTATCGGTGAGTTGGCGCTGCCTGGTACGCACAATGCTGGTGCCTGGCGCTTTAATACTGAAGTCAGTAATCTGGCTCGCGACAGCTTCGTGCTGTGTCAAGATCGTTCAGTTTGGGCGCAGCTAGTTCATGGCATCAGATACCTGGACTTCAGGATCGCTTATTACGACTTTTACCCTACCGAAGATAACAGGTAAGAATTTATATACATAAATAAAATTTAATGTTCTCGTTAGTAATCGTATCAAAGAGCCATAGCAAACTGGGCGACTTGTCGGCGCGTCTATGCATTATCGTTTGCATTTGGCGTCTTGTCCGCCACTAGACGCGGAGACAAGTACCGAGCGCGTGCGAGTCCCTAAAGGTCCGTTCACACAGACCGGCTCGGAGAGGAGAGCAGATTCTTATCACGTTGAAAACAGAGTTTTTAGCATTTGTAGTAAGGTTTATTTTTGCATGTGCACTGCTTTTGTCATAAAGAATTCTTGAACGCATTGGTGTGAAATAATAACAGGAGCTGACCGGCTCCGATCGCGTACTTTTTCTTGTTCGCGCAGCCGTTCGACTCCAATTGCATGCTCATTTTCGCTCGCGCAGCGGATCGGCTCCGATTGCATTCTCTTTCTCGCCCGCGCAGCCGATCGGCAAAAATTGGACTGCGTGGAATACTGTTACTGCCTTTGTAGTGTATTTACCCGGCTCCGAGCGCATCCGACCGGCTCCGAGCGCATCCGACCGACTCCGAGCGCATCCGACCGGCAGCGAGTGCATCCGACCGGCGGCGAGTGCATCCGACAGTCTCCAAGCGCATCCACTTTCAGATCGCTTCCAGCCGGTCTGTGTGAAATAGTTGGCGGCTCCGCTCCGACCAACTCCAAGCGTATACGATACGGTCTGTGGGAAAATAAAAATGCGCTGATGCTCTCCGACCCGGTCTGTGTGAACGGTCACTAGTTGTCGCGACTCCACGACTCTGACGCGAAGTGTGCGAAGCTTTGAACAAAATATATGAAACTAGCTGAACCGGCCACGCGTTGCTGTGCCGACTGCAGCGTCATCTGCCGGACTGATTTGTGAATCTAAACCATTCTCAGATCCCCTTGAACACACACAAAAAAATTCATTCAAATCGGTCCAGCCGTTTAGGAGGAGTTCAGTGACATACACACTCACAGAAGAATTATATATAGGTATAAAGATTGTCGGCCACAGCCTGTCGTCGCGTCTAGTCGCCGAGCTGTCGCTATCGCATGTCGCTCAGTGTGAGCCTACACTTAAGAGAGACTGGTTCGATTTTCCTAAATTTAGTTTTACATTTTATTAGTCTCAAATTCGCAAACAATTTTTTTTATAGAAAACACAACTGTAAAAGAAATTCGAATGGAGAAAAAGTTAACATAAATTATCTAGAGGGTTTTCTATGTGAACTCAGAACCACAATAAAATAACATCGTCATAGCAGTATTTTATTTTTTCTTTGATTATTGTGAGTTCATTGGATTTGTATGTTGTTAAAATTTCGTAAAGTTTTTTGTATAATGTTGGTTATGCTCACGAGATAGAAATAACTTAAACTCAATCATAACTTAATGCTACGACCCATTTCGAGCATTTAAGATATAAAATTTTCTCGTTTTTACCATGATAAAAATCAACTTTACACAAGACACAAAACGACCCAGTAAATTTTTTCGATATTCAGGCAGTACAACTTCTGTAGGGTCAGCAAGTTAGTAATTTATTATTTACTAACGTCTTGTATATTTTAACATAAGCAATGACAAAATAAAGATAATATAATGAATAAATACACAGACACTTATAGGTAAATACAGCATGCTATCCATCATTAAACATCTACAAATCTAATTAAGTATCTACTAACCAAAAAAAGTATTGTATAGAATTTTAAACTTTATTTTGGAAAAACCAATATATATCAAAATCATCACTTTCTTCATGATTCTATCAACTGACGCTACTAAATAACGGTATGTGTTTTTCATTTCATTTTTTGCATTCACAATGCAATATTTCTATAAGCTATAAAATACGCCTGTAAAAAACAACTACGCCTCCGATAGGTTTCGTTCAGTTGCATTATTTTATGGATCTCGCAATGCTCAAATTGAATCATTATTAATTGCTCCAGTGTTAATTGTACATGATAATAAAGATCCAAAGAAAGCATATGTTCATAGCTACGCATATTTTCATATACATATTATAGATTTTAGCGCAATGCGTAACCAAATTATAATAATAATTAAGCCAAATACAACTTGATTGGCTTAAATCGAAATTTGATAATCATATGAATATACAGTTTTTATTGACTTACTATATATTTTGTATATACATTTAGTTACTCTAAAATATACACTTATATTCGCTACATTCATATAGTGTGGACCAACTTTAATGACATAATATGTAGAACACACCTTAATTTTCCCAAGAATGTTATCCGTCTGATTATTGTTTGTGCTATTAATTTAAGCCTTCCATCCATGAATTAACTCTTATTAATTATAGGGAATAGTTGGCTAATGCGACGAATATTAGTATAAAGCTTTAGTACTTGTTTAAAGGAAAGTGTGAACTTTGTTTATTACACCCTTAAGATAACATATAATCAACAATTACATGCTCAAGATTGTTAAAAGCCGCAACACTTTCATTGTTCGTGTAAATGTATAATGACCGTAAGAAACATAATCGGATCGAATGATCAGTTACGGTTAGCTTCCGCGATTTCTTGTTATGCAAGCTCATTACAACAAGCGACGGCGAGAAGTGGATTTTATTGTTTTACTTTTTAGGCTTTTAGGTCTTGATTTTTAATCCAAGCACTCTGTTTCACTTACGAAATTTCAAAGAATCTTATTTGACAGCATAAATTTTTAATTACTACGTCTTGATATTTAATTTTATTCTTATTTTTCTTTAGATTTTACCATAAGGGCTGCTATGAGCTGCAAAACCAATCTAGTTCTCAGTAATCGGTTTTCTTATTTAGATGATGATAATAGGTTATTTATAAGTGATGGATGATGAATGATTGAATAAACCTTCATGGTCGAGTAGCTCGCATATCAGTTTTAATGGTAACGCCACTCTGAGGTACCAGGTTCGATGTAGAAAACGAACTTCTTTATAGCTGATTTTAATAACAAGAGCTTAACCTATTTCACTTGACTTCAGAACAATTTACCTATGTGATGTTGTCTAATTATTATTATAAATAACTTTTACCCTAGGTTTCAGTAAAGGTGCAAGTTTTATTGAACACTCACCGTGAACTTGACAGAAAGTGTAATGACACCTTTGCTTGTTTTGTTTTACCTGCCAACACTCGTTTATGTGCACGAACACTTAATGCATAATAATCCACCAATATTACTTACTATTGTCCATTACAACACAAATAACAAAAAATCTGAAAAAAAAATAAAGTAGGTTTCCTGCTCCCGCTGAAAGTCCTTTATTCTCGCCTGACAAGTTTAGTTTTCTTACAGTTAAATGCCATTTAACCAAAAGAGTAATACTCTGTATTGTTACAATAAGATAAACCCAGGATGGACAAAGATAATTTTAATATTGTTCAAGGAAGAACAAGAATAAGAAAACAATGTTGATCTCACATAACCATCTTGCCTAAACATTAAATATTTATTATCTTATAGTGCAAAATAGAGCTCGAAAAGTACTATTCTCCTGCGAAAACGAAAAACCAACGTAATGTGACTTAGAGCAATCACGTATCTGTCTAATAAATAAAAAAAAAACAAAAAATGTAATTAATACCAAATGATCTATAGAAATATATCATATTGAATGATGATCGCCTGAGCCTGATTATAATAAGAAAAATAATTGTTGTTTGAAAGAATAAGATTCCAGTTTATTTTTCCTTTCTTTTCAGGTACTGGTTGAACCACAACTTAATTCGAGTCCGCCCATTAGTTCCACTTCTAAGAGAAATCAGAGCGTTTTTGGATGCCACGCAAGAAGTAAGTGATATCGTTAAATATAACATTTTTTCTCTCAAGTAAAGGCTGGGTCATAACAGTATCTTATCAACATAAGTACATGAGCATTGTAAACACAGCAGTATCGATATTATAAAAAGCCAAGTAATTGTTATTTTTTGTTAGTTCAGCATTAATTGATTTTAACTTTTTTACTCTAAAAAAGTTAACTTGTCTAATTATTCGGGCATTAGTCCGGGTAACAAGAGATTACGGATTCGAGTCCCGTCGGACTGCTGAGACATGTTGATTTTTTATTGCTTTAGTTATAAGTTTCTTCTTCAATACTTTTTAATGCCACTAAGATTATTTATTATATTGACTGATTGCAATAAAAATGTCACATGTATGTCACATACGGACAACTTCATGTCAACCTACTACCACTATGAAACAAACTATCAAATTTTATCAATTAATATTAAACTCTATGCATTAGATGTTAGGCTTAAAATAAAATAAAATGAAGTTTTGTATATGTTAATATAGTCTTGACTACATTATAATTTCAAGATAAAGAGTAGCTTTAAGTAAATTGTTAAAGTTTGATTATTTTTATAAAGCAAGTTTAAGTTATATGTAAAGAAAATAATGTTTTGTTTAACTTGTAGAATGATGAGCGATTGTCGAGGATGCTCATACATAAGCTGCTGAGTGTAAAAGAACGTCGCACAGTTTACTGCGTTCACATCGAAATAATAATATATTATTTATTAGGGCCGACTGTCGTTAGCTGATTATTACACTACGCGACAACAGGACGCTGTGGACAATGGTGTAAATGATAATGCGATTTTACTACACCGTCTTTCTGCTACTGACAACGGTTTTCAAATTTTAAAAACAATTTTTTTAAACTAATTGTGTTGACTTAACAGCAGTGCAGTCATTGCTGCTACCCTCAAAAATTACATCACGATGATTTAACTTTTACTATCTATCCAGGTAGTGTTCCTTGATGCTCACCATTTCCCCGTTGGTTTCTACGAGCAAGATGGCCGCCCAATCAGAGCCGTCCACGATGGTCTCTTAAACATCATCCAGAGGGAGCTCGGACCGCACCTAGCCCATGGGAGAGACTTTGGAACCGGCATGGGTACTAGAGGACCTACCGTCCAAACTTTGCTCAATGCCAACAAACGACTAGTGTTCAGCTATGTGGATAACATTATCGTTACATGTAAGTTAATTTAACTAAATGGCAATAATATGATAGAAACATTTAAATTAAAGGAGTTTTATAGCACCCAAACTATTAAATTCATCACAGCATGCTTCGAATGTGACTGGTTTATCTATACTTAATAACACATACAAGGCTGTCGATATTACTTTAGGGATGTTGTATAACATTTGTGGTAGAGAGTGCCTACCTAGTGGTCATGGGTATGTACATTTTTCAGATATAAATGAAACTATACACACAGATAATTTTACGTTCCGGATGATAAAACTGAAACCATAAAGGTTCTTCTACCATATTGAGGAAATGCAAATTTTATTGTTATTAACTTAGAAAATAACGAACTGAAGGAAACTGTGCTTGCAATTTCTTTACCACGAAGCTTGACTTTATATAATTTTACTGATGATATTTTATTTACCTGAATGACCATGTTTTAAGTTTTAATACAAGGCATATGTTTCCAATAGTTTACTTGTAAGTTGAGGTTAATTTCATGTTTATGCAGAAGGATTTTATTTGACGTTGCTGAAAAGAAAGGACAGTTTGACAGTATTTTATTTTTTAACCAATGAAGATTATTAAATTAAAGCTAGGGAAATCACACTTATAGTGTAAGTAATGGAAAATTTTGCCGATTTTCGAAAGCCACATATAGCGATTGACGCCCCTTCGCACACGCAAATGCTTAAACTTGTATGAGTACCTTTTCGGAAACATAGAACAGTTATTGCTGTATCCCACACCATCTGAATTTTAACTGTTACCGAAGATCCATAAATGGTGTTGTCGAACAATAGAACACTAGAACCTAGATCTACACTGCATTAAACCAAAATATTACTTTTTCAAAATAGCGAAAAGACTGTTTTCTCCTGTTGTATTAAATTTATTGCTAACATCTTGCACGTTTCATTAAACAACTCGGATGTGGATCAATATCATACAGTTTATGCCCGTTGCCCGACAATAAGCGTTTAGTGAAGCAAAAATTTATTTTTTGACGTGTTAACGTCTTATAAATGGATGAACGCCGGATGTACTCACGAAAAAGTGTAACGTTCCGCCTGAGCCGAGCGTGCAAGCGAGAGCGCGGAACACGCAAGAGAAAGGCACAATCGGCCTAAGCGTTCGACTTGAGGCGCATCTATATCTCTTCCATTTCATGAAGTCAAAAGTTAATGTGGTTTCCATTGTTTATTACAAAAATTTAATGTTAATTTATCGAAAACAATCAATTAACTCCGTCTTTGTATTATACAAAATAATGATAATTCAATGATAATAATAAATTCAATTCATAAAAGTATGCAATTTTTCATCATTATTTATTTTTTTTTTTATCATTATTTATATTATTGGGATTATAAGTTTTCGGAAATACAGACGCAGGGAGGGAGTTCCACTCCTTTGCCAATTTCTTGATCTACGATACGACTTTCGGATTTTTTCCAAATCTCACCTTACCGACTCTCACCTTTGATCGTTTGGTCGAAGGGCATCCCATTTATAGTTTTTCCGAAAATAATTGGTACTTTATTATAAACCAATATAAAGTAAAATAGTACCAAAGTCAATCACGCGTTGATGTCTTTTGTACTGGGGGATCAAGCTTAGGTGAATTTTTGACCAAAATTAGCAGACCAAAAATTTTCCAAAATTTCGCATAAATTCAATTCTCATTCAATCGTCTTCCTGTTCTCGATTGCAGCCAGCAGAGCCCCCCTAAGGTATCTTTTAAGTATTTTAAATCTGATCACTTTTGGCTTAATAATAAGCTTTTTTCTAAATTTCACCTAAAATATCATCAATTTTTCACCATAAACACTAATAACTTTTTTCGGTTCCAACCAATTCAAATTACTTAGTGTCATATTGAAGATCTCATCAAACACCAACTTTTGTTTTCCCCAAAACTTTCCTGTATTCTCAATAGTTTTAGTAAAATAAATTCCTGAAAATCACCGAAAAATCACCCAAATTTTATCTTTACAGAAATACTTATATTTCTAAAACTATCCAAAATAAATCAACTCCATTTAGATAAAAACACTTACTTACACTAAGGCGACGACATATTGTTGCACCAACAATACCTAATCAGAATTCAATATTTTGCTCCTGAACAAAAATTTCATTTTTGACCATTTTTTACTTATACGTAACTTGTCAATTTTAATAAATTACAAAATTTCCTTTTGAAAATTGTCAGAACTGTACTAAACAAAGGCAATAGCTGCTGAATTTTTTCATTTGGTTTAATATTCGATTTTTAACAAATTTTTCAATTTTTGTAAAAAAAAAACAATAAAAATTAGAACCGCTCGTAAATTTTAAAACTTTTTTGCGTTAAGACATAGATCTTAGCTAACCCTAAACTGTAGTAAAATAAAAACCACTTAGGTTCCTGCTCTAACTATTTTTGAATCGCGTACATACTTTTTATTATTTTTACCAAAAACTTACTTATTGGCTAAAAAAATTCCCCTAATGACTTTTTATTAAATGTAACCTTATAATAAATACCTATCAACTAAAATAATAATTGTATATCAAGATATATACAACAACGCCTTAAAAAATAAATTATAAATTTATGTCCAAAAACTACCATTTCCTTCATCGTCATCGACAACAACGAGGAGAATCAATACGAGCTCTGGCACGGCCCAAAATAAAAAGAACTCTCCACCCCAAACACCCCCAACATCAAAACAACATATCATCTGAAACCATAACAAAAAATCAAGATCCCAAAACAACAACTACCAAATCAACCAAATCATCCCGTATCACCATCAAACTCAGTTACCTTTGCCAACACTATTGTTGACGAGTATATGGAAGATGATTACATAACCACACAAGATCGAGACCCAAAAATCTATCAAAAGAAACCCCCTGAAACTGTAATCAAAATTGACATAAATTCTACTTGCGAAATAATGCAGTCATTAAAATCAATCGAAGACGTACATAATCACGAAATTATATCCCACATTAGAACTCTTGCCACCCAAATAATCAATACAATTTACGCATATGCTCCACCAGAAGAGTGGAAACTTCGAACTAACAATAGAAAACTTAAAGAAAATAGTCAGACAAAAGAAAGTAGTCAGGAATTGGTAAAGAAGAAAGATAATTCAAAGTAAAGTTCTTATCCGAATCGAAAAAGGCTAGAAGAGGCACAGAAATGTGCATTGAATGAATAAATGTTTAGATTTTTAGGAATAGAGTGCAGATGTTATTTACCAATTCCAATTGTCTTAAGGAAACATGGATGTGGCGGATTTCAATACCTTTTTTTTGCATTAAAGCCTTGATGTCTTTTGTAAACCAGGTTGCGTGGAGATGCTTCAAATTTATGGGTCGATAATGCGCATGCTTGTCACAAAGTTCAGTTATAAGAGTATTGAAAGCAGCAACCTGTTCGTTGACAGTTTCAGCATTATTCACCGTCGACCAATCAATGCTCTGAGCATCAGTGATAAAGGCTTCCCAATTCATAATACCAAAACTGCGCTGAAGAATGATTTTGGGTTTAGCTCTAGGGGAAAAAATTTGTAAGATAAAAATACAAGGTCGTGATAAGAAAAAGACATCGATCGGACATTGATCATACTTTATGACATGTTGTGGTGACGAAAGTATTAGTAAGTCTAGAAGTGAAGGGGTATCATTTGGGAAATAATGGGTGGCGTTAAGTGGCATAACTTTTCGAGCAACAAAAGATACCTTTCATCATCTATCAAACTAACAAAATACAATCACAAATCACTTTTCCAAATAATACACTTATTATTAAAGACATACACATATATTAAAGAACTATTTAATATAATAGAAAAGTTTTATAATTTGCGATTTTATGTATATGTTTTTAATAAGTTAGGACATAATTTTTGTCTGTCATGAATAATGCATAATTTCAATGTCTTTCACCTTTTTGGAACAATATTGAACTATTTATGAATAATAAAAAACATCTAGCATACATTTGTAGATAAAGTATTTCGAAATAGTATCAATACACAGAATCGAGATAATACTAAATTAAAACAAAAACAATAACACTAAATTAAAACAAAAATTGTTATTGTATTTAATTGCAGCGGATTTTCACGATATATTTCACATTTGTGAAATGACTTTACTTGCTGTTCAACAGGCAAGCAATTGCCACATTGAATCCGTATCTATGACATATTACAGATAACTCATAACTCTCCATTAATTTTTCACCAAAAGAGACATGGCGCGCTTAGAAATCTTTGTAAATATTTATTTTTACAGATATTACTATATGTTAGATAATTAGCGCACTAAGTTACTTTGCCGACTATAATTGTTTAGGGTGTACGATATAGCTTTATGTATAGTTTTTAATAGGACATCAAAAAAGAAGAAAAAATATTCCAAATATTATGGTGTTCAATACTTGGGCTGATTTTAACAGTATACTTGCGGTACCTACTATGATATTTATGCTGGATATAAATATCGTAGTAGGTACCTATATCTAGATAGGTCTATATATTAGAAGGAAATCAAGCTGATATAAATTAAAAGTTACCATTAAAATAATTTAATTACACCCTTCATTTTGTTACAGTAAACGACTGGTTGTGGCCAATTTTGCCTCATCTTTGGGCGAACACGAACAATCCCAACACGTTATTCCAATTCTTAGACGAGGCGATTGATTTATCACCGAGGCCTACTGCTCGCTCTCCCATGCACTCAGCCATGGCGCAGACTACACCCACCGTACTGGACATATTGTTCCTGAGGGGCTCCTTAAGACTTAATGCCGATGCTGTCAATCGCAATGTTACGGCTCGACTTGCCACACGCTGGCGAAATAACGCCAACATTGTATCCTCAGATTTTTTCCTCGGAAATGACGTCATCGACGTCTCTATTGCGATCAGTGTTGAACGCGGATCTCGTTTATGACGTTACAAAATGCGCTCGCGCTCCGGTGGCGTAAAGGTGACGTCACGTCGCGTCCGCGTCGATGCTGCCCCACGTCGCTCTCCCTGGCTTCCCCCACGGCTATACTTACCAAACCAATTTATCTAGTTGTTTCCTAATCAGAGATATCCGTCGCATCACTGCCACATTACAATAATGCGCAGCGGTCTATAGTGAGATATTATTAAGTATTTTATTTTGTAAATGTTTGAACTAGTCCACCGTATCACTTAAGAAAAATCTTTTATATGTAAATAAAGTTATTGTTGTGCCAAGTAATGTTGTGTTTTCTTTAGTAAAATAAAAATCTATATTTTTTAATTAAAATTTTATATTGTATAAATTAGTTTACAGTGCCTAGTATTGGTAAACAATAAATAACCTAAAATATAATTGTACTTGCGCAACAATAAACGAGGTAGATTCATCGTGCCTGAAGGCACAAATAGAACACACTAAGAAGGTTCGCTAATATATCACGTATGTGGAGCCAACAGAGGTAGTAACTCAGCGCGACTCATCCTGGATAGAGCCCGCGCATCCAATCCCATGGCAGCTGCCGCACCGCTTACATCGAGGCCGAAGCTCTGTAGTAAAGTTGCTAAAGCAACTTCCTCGCCAGTACGCGGGTCGCGTAATCGCGGGCACGAACCATTGCATTGCGGCCAGGAACATCTTTCGACAAGCCTTCGTGGCGCACATCCTCCTCTTTCTTGTCTATTGGCCCCTCCAAGATGCCGCTCCCAACAACGAATGGCTCTTGGAAGGGAAATACCCGATACATTTATAGCGAGCCATTCTGGCCGAGCAAGAGCACCGTGTGCTAAACAAGCCGGAGCGAACGTCGCCCTTACTTCCTTTAAGCTAGCACGAAGTGCCGCACCGGTTTCATGCACTGCATTCCACTGAACTCTAGTCCTCGGAGCGCGCACTCCTTCGGCAGCTAGCTGTGCTGAATCAAACAAATACTGGAACACAAATAATGGCGTTTTTATATGTGGATATAGACGATATCCAAAGTAGCACAGCCAAGGTTTTGAAGAATACTTGCGCACGCAAGAATTAGGTGGAGCACCGCGCCACAAAGCATGGCCTAATTTCGCAACTGTTTCAGCAGGAACTCGTCGTGCCCGTGCCGGTCTATCCAAAAACCAACCGGAATCTGACAACGCTGCGACACGGATGCCGTGATGTCTTAACAGACGTCTCGCAGGATCCGCATGGAGCATGACGCCAGTGCCTCCAGCACTTGAGCCAACCAATAGAAGTCGGCCAGAGAGTCCGAGTCGGAGTAAATCAAGAAGAACTGTCCGCACTATAAGACGTCCAGCGAAGATGAAGGATGCGTTGCGTCTAATCCGGGTCCCAGCCCACATGTCGCTAGAGCAGTAAGGTAATAGCACATGTGTGGAATCATGCCACAAAGGATTGGCAACAGGGTCGGTAGATAGCAACGCCGGTGCTCGACGCGTGCGTGGCCAGCGGGCAGAAGACATGAGGGCGGGCCGTCGCCGCCAGCGGGCGCCACACGACGTTGCATCCCAGCAGTATCCGCCACCCTCGAGGTAAACCACCCAGTGACCGGCGTTGCTGCCCCGACGTATGTAATACCTGGAAAATATAATTACAAGAAATATTATTTACAACAGAAGCATTTTTTAATAGTCAATCCTGCGTTTGTGAAGCTCATTTCAAACTACGAGTATCTTTCAACCTCGCTTATGTTATTATAGTCAGCATATAATGTGCTTAACTTCACATATAAATTATAAAAAACACTTAAAATTCAAAAGTCAAAAATACCGTAATAATATCTACTACAATCAGAATTTGCTGTTAATATCTATTAAATCTATTTGTTAAATTATTTTGGTTCCTTCATCTTGTTATTCATGCCAAAGGTAAGTGGCCGCACAAACACGCATTACAAGGAAGCGTGCACTATGCAACAAAATTGCGCTGTATTGCCAATTTAACATGAAAATTGCATGTATGACTCGAAGTAACAAACATCAAACCGTCTTTAAATAATAATAAAGTCAAAGCTTTTTGTTTATACTATGTTTTACGCTAGGATATAAAATAAAAGGATATTATTAGCGATATATAGTTTTGTCTTTTTGGGCTTCTGATTATATTATCATGGAAAATTGTCATCGTGTATTGATAACTTACTTTTTATGGGATAATATACTCAGAGTAGAACATGTTTTTCTTCAGGGTTCTTTATTACTAAATTCAACACAATTCAGTAATTTACAAATAATCAAACATTTTAGAAATTTAAGAATTTAATAATATCAATATGGAATCTATACCAATTTACATTAACTATAAACACTTTAAACACCTTTGTAAAACAAACGAGATACCAAAGATTCTAACTGGACTGTTATTAAAATAACAAAACGGTAATATCGTAAATACTATCTGTTATTAATATATAAACGCAAACATACCCGGCTGGAGTACCATCATTGCAAGTTAGAGAGCTGTTAGATAACCACACTAGCTTTAGACTATCGGATGGCACGCTCTCACTCACTGTCTTCAATACAGCCTGCAAAACCAAAAATAAAATTTAAGGATCAAAGGGAAATAGTTTCCATAATTTCTTACAGAATTATTTTGATTAGTGGTCGTTTGAAGGCTGATTGCCCTTATTTTATTTATTTTTATGGTTTTAATATGATTGACATGACATTCGTGTCTTGTACAGTACATGCCTCTCATAACTTTCGTTAATAAGAAACTGTTGAATGACATTAAGATAACTTGTCCTTTTTATTTAAAATAGTTCGAAAACCGATTTCTTTTGAAAAAAATCTGCAAAAAGGATGGTTTCTTCTAAATTCTATATTTGCACTGACGCAGAACATAATACAGCTCGATTTTTTTTTCAGTTATTTAATCTATAATCAATTACAATAAAGTGGTTATTGCACACAAAAGACATATCGTCGGTGCGACTGCAATAGCGCGTAAGAGCAATTTGCAATACCGCGTATCAGTATTTTATCAATTTTTTAGGAGGAAGAAATAATTGGTTATCTTGGTCAATATAATATATTTTTTCAACTGAACTTGTTTGTGGTTCCATTGCATGATATTGCATAGGAATGTCATAAGATTTTACAAATATCTTTATTATATATTGAGATATATCACATACGCGATATTGCTGCTAAAGATTAAGTAAAAAAAATGTCAATTTTGGTAGTTCCGCGGTTTTGAAATTAAACATTTTATTAGTTTACTATAATAATTTAATGCACATAACGAATAAAATTCTTTCAAATTTTTATAGAACAATACAATGAAAAAAACACTAATGTAGTACCGATGTACCTTAGACTTAAAAAAAAATCTTATAGACCTGAAAATAAGAATTGAAAATAAAGCACAGTCTATAAAATGATTATAGGAACCATACATTAGTTATCATTGCTTTTAACAGAAAACAACAAAAAATAAACTTAACTGAACACATAAACTGCTACTATGGTAGGTAGGTCAAAAAAATTCAATCACTTTTATATCTCGAACAATACTTATTATAATAAAGTAGCCTTAAAAAAATTCAGTCTCCTTAGTTTTCCATTAAATCACAACATTAAAAATAAAATCATACGAGTAGTTCTTAATAATGATATTAACAATCAGTTAAACAAAAATTAAACAAAATATAACCAGTTTGGTAATTCGAAAAAAATAAAACTTCAACCTAAATAAAAATAACCGCTTTGGTTTTGGAAACTTAATGAGATCTATAGGTAATAATAAATTCAGCCCTTTTTATTTGTATGGTAAATTATCATAAAAGGCATGGCAATCTTGTGGAACCACACTCTTCAATTCTTGTAAATGATCAAACTTTGTTTTTGCAATTGCCTGCCTCGTTTGGTAAAGTGGAGGAACCACGACGATCACAGATGATGGTTTCTTTGGTCTTCTAGGCAGAGGTGAAAATTCGTCCGTAAAGTGAAGCTTAAAGTCTATTGTCCCTTTTGGATTATACCTTAGTACTCTTATATCAACAACGACGTGATCACCAGCCCCAAGACCAGGTCGGATTGATTCATAGATATGGTAATCCTTGTTGCTGAAATCTTTAAAAAATGTGTGGTCAGGTGTAATTACTTCGTAAGGACATGGTATGGTTCTAGCTTCTTTAGTGATGGTGGCATATTGTGAGGATAAAAAGATTTCCCGATTTTTTAATTTTCTTTCAATTACTGAATGAACAGAGTCTACCTCCATTTGGGTATGCCCTTTTTCCAAATATTTTTGTGTTATGACTAAATTTGAATATTAACAAAACACGCAAATGACACTATTAAAAGTATTCAATACAAATATAATAAATATACTTACACACTGGTTATTTACAATAATAATCAATCATAAATCAGGAGCGCGCACAATTCCTATCCAGATTTCCACTACAATGCCAGTAAATACGCGGCTTTGCCGCCAAATACTCCTTGAGAATTAATACGCGGTATTGATATAACGGCGAAATGGGCGTTTCTTATTGGCTAATTCAAATGGTGTGACTTCCATTAGGTGCTAATAGACACTCAGAAGTCGATGGCGCGAAAACTAATTTTTGCGACTTTTGTAAATACGCGGTATTGCAAATTGCTCTTACGCGCTATTGCAGTCGCACCAACGATATTACAAAGGACAGACGAAATGTAGAACAAAGTACATAACAGACAGCCTTGAGTAGAAATATAATAAAAAGAATATGTATATTATCACGATGCTACCATAGTATTTTTTCTCCAGAAAATAACATCATTTTATATAGGAAATAGAAAATTTCTTCTAACTTATCGCTATCTAACTTGATCGCTGAATGATTTCAAGAAATTTCCGCATACCCTCGTGAAGATTAGGAATAAGAGTAGAAATTATTTGTTATTTTGTTATTATTTGTTAGTTATTATTTATTAACAAAATAATTAAACAGCTCGAATTTTATTCAGTCACTTTATCTGTAATAATATTTATTAGTAAACTTTAAAATGCTTTGGCCACATTTTCCGCAAACTTATGCAAAATGTATAGCTATAAGAAATAGAGATAAAAATCTTTCAATCTAAAATTTATCTTGTTCTTATCTTCAGCTCACTATATCAGCGTCAAGGGTATTTATAATATCAAAAAACCGGGTGTATCATAGAGTAATGTGTGTTTTACTATTTTAAATGTTCAACGCATAAGAAAAAATGCATTTTTTTTAATTATTCAATAATTATATTATTTAAGTATTCGTTATTTTATCAATTTCCTATAAAGTAAATTCGATTTTTGGCAACAAAATGCAATGATGTATATTGATTGGGAAATTAATAATAATAAAACAATGTTAATTAAATAGGTAAAATAATTCAGCGCAAAAATTGATCGAATGCTTTTTACAAGTTTTATATTTACTTTCACCTGTCCCGGTGTCTGTAATGAAATTAAATTAATTTTGATCCAGTTTACTGTTTCCGATTAAGCTGAAATTTTATATGCATATGTATATCTCGTGACAATGCAAAATTATGATGTCATGGAGCTGATCAGATGCTGGAGCTGGAAGGTGGCCATAGGAACTCCGCAATAAAAGACACAACCCCATGGAGTTTGGGCTCGTTTGATTCTTATTGACGAGTACTTTGATCGTATATGGTATTCAGAGCCTGATGCTGGAGCTGTAAGGTGGTCATGGGGGATTCCGCAATACAACGACACAACCCCATCGAGTTTGGACTCGTTTAATTTGTATTGACAAGTACTTTGAACCTACATGGTAACCAGGGTCTGATGCTGGAGCTGGAAAGTGGCCATAGAATATAGGCCATAACTCCGCACTAAAACACACAACCCGATTTCACGATTTCAGATGAAAGTATCTGTTACTTCAGTCTCGTGGATCTTTGAAAATATTACCGGTCAATATATTATGTAGGCTATCTAAGAAGGAAAGCTTTAAAATTCCAAAATTGTTTTTATGTTATTACTGTAACGAAATCTAGTCATGTCACTTTGTTAAAATTAAAATATCATTGCTATTTTGATTTTTTTAGGTAAAGGGCGCAGTTGGTTGTATACGATCATATTAATAATAGCCATAACGCTACAAACTGGAAAAATGCAAAGATTATTTTTGTATTAAAATTTAAAAAAAAAATCAATTTGTGGCATATTTAATTAAAAATATAAATGTATTAAAATTATACCTTAAGTTGGACATAATGAACAGTAGCTAAAGCGTGTACCTATCTTAAAATGTAAACGACTATACAGCAGACATTAATAATGCATAAATACCTCCAATTATGTAAATTAGCATAAAACTCACATGTTTACCTACACTGGTTCAATGTTGCATATCATAAATAAATAATCCTACTATTTAATTAATATATTAATATTAATATTTAAAAACAATTTTTCAATAACGCAAACAACGAAATAATTTCTTATACTACAATAAACCTATTTTAGGATAAGAAATCAATTGATTATTTGTCTTTTATTCAAATTTGAGTTATTTCATTAAAGCCGAGATACGTCTAAGTCTTTAATAATTTTAAGCTACGTCCCATACTTATTCCGCAAATGTCAAAGTCAGATAAATAAAACTGAAAAGTAATAACAGTTGATCTGTGGTTAACGGAGTCACCCTAATGCGGAAATTTCGCGATCCAGATGTAGCAGTACTTATTCGTACAGACAGTGTTGACGACCGGTTGATGTAACGGAAGCGACCTACTACACCAACAGTTCTGAATTGGAATCTTGGTAGGGGCATATGTTTGTGTTAATTTCTATCCGTTATTGTATCCATAGCATAAGTTCTGTTTAGTTTTGGAATTAAATTAGTATGAAGTTTGTTATTATTGATACAAAATATCACTTTAAAAACTTAAACTCACACCTCTACAACTACACTACACACAGTTCTAAAACTTACACCAGCCACAGGGGGCTTAGAATTATCCAAATATATTGTTTAATTGTGCAAAGTACAAACAGTAAGAAAAAACGACCACAACAAAAAATTTTGTTTGGAAAAAGTTCTAAAGTCAACCAATAATCTGCTATACTACACATTTGATAGTATTTATTTACTCTCTTCAAAGAACTGATACGCTTCACACTTGACATCACAGGTAACAGATAAACAATTAGAGTGGGTATATTTGTTAAGTGTCAACGATGAAAGCAGTTAACTACTGAATAGGTACCTTTAATGAGATTGTAACACATTTTTTTTTTTCAAATAAATAGCAAATCTTTATTTCCAAGTAAGTAAAGAATCTAATCCTATTAAAGAACACACCAAAATGATTCCGATTAAATATTGTTGCAATAGCGATTTTGATATTTTACTGCTTATCGTAAAACAAAGAAAGAATGTCAGTATGCTTGAAATTGAAGCTTTAGATTATAGCATCCTGTATTGCCATTTATATAGTATTAATACTGTGGGGTAACTTTGGATAACAAAAGAACATAGCTACATTAAACCTTTTTAATAATAGCTGAAAATTAATTCTGGTAGAACAAAATTTTTAACACCGTTTGAACAAGAGTCTGATTTAAAAAGGCTGTACAACAAATACGTAAAACAACCACTGAACAGCTCTCGGCCTTGGCAAGTTAAAAAATGAACTATTATATTGTTTCTAGTCTAGGTGATTGCAGTACAGTCATTCGTCCTGACTTAACTTTGGGTGAAAGCCATTAGTTGAATATTTTATTAATCTTTCATACTTTACCTACATACATACATTACAAACGATTAAAGTTATTAAATTAAAATCATTGTTTTAACAACAGACTTAAGACGGTATTAATTAATTTATAACACTCAAATTTTTTACAGAATATCGGTCGTTAACTCTATTTCCGTTAATTTCCATAGTAATTTCAATATTTGTATCAGAAAATTATGCTTTGGACTGAATAAGGTTCTGTAATATATACATAAAGTTAAAGCTCTTTTTATATCTACAGTCTGAAAAAACCTGTAATGTAGTAGGAAAGAAAACTATACCGGATCACATAACTTAGAAAAAACGAAAGTTCAAGTATATTTTTAATAACATAAAATTGTAGTATTTGTCGTGTAGAAAACTTTATGTTTCATCGAGAAATTTTTTATCTACTTTATCATCTGAACAGATTTTAAGCAGTTTTGTCACACAATTATGAGTACACTACATGTAATACTATGAAGCATACAAAAATAAATAGAATAAAACATATTTAACGTATTTATGTATACGTTTTCATAATGCTGAAACAAACGATTACAATCAATTTGTTTTCAACGTTTCTTTTATTTCAAACAATTGGAATTTATTAAATATTGTTAAAATTATATCTTCTTCTCATTTACGTTGGTGTAAATAATTTCTAAGAAAATTATTCCTTTTATTTTGCCAGTCATTTAAATGTGACAATATCGCAAGAGTGTGACCGTAGTATTGGAATGCTTATTTAACTAATGCCTCTTCCAAAAGGTTTTGTCAATTTGTTGTTAGGTACACGCACTTATGTATTGGGTTGTCACGACCGACGCAAAAAAATAATTTTAAACAAAAACATCACAAAACATTGCGTACACAGAGCGTCCAAGCAATCCAGATCCAGAAGGCCACCCTCATTACTTTCACCGGAGGGCGGATAAACAGATACCGTGGGCGGAAAAGCAGGCACCGATTGCACGAGAGCTACGCGAGCGCAGGGAGCGACCAGAAGCGCACCCCATACTGACTCACGCACGACTAGCGCGCCACCCGACCGTACGTACGCGCACAGTAGCGCTCCCGCTGTTTACAAAATAAAGCCTCTATTTAGAACGAGGGCGAAGCTCGAAGGGCCGACTCGCCTCGCGGCGTCGAACCGAATAAAGGTGAGCCGTCGGCTCGTTTGTGCGGCAAGCGACGGGACCGGCTCCGGCGGCGAGATCAAACACGCCGCAGATCAAAGGCGCCGCCACGCGATCGGCATCCGTCATTATTATTATGCAAGCATTACGAGGCGCGCGTGACTCAGGCGAGAGGAGCACGCGAGTAGCGCGGGCGCCGCGCCGGCTGCGTTTTCCCCTCTCCCGCCCCGCGGGACTGCCTTCCACCTGTCAACGACTGAAAAAAAAACACATCTCCCGCCCCCGGGACCCTTGTACGCGTTACACTCAGATTCCTTTAGCTTTTTTTTCGCTTTTAGCACAATTTTGTACCACATTTCATTTTATAACTTTGTTTAGTGAGCTTCGCTAAAAGCCGCCACGAAAACAAAGTTGTTTGCCGAATTAATTTGTCATTCCAATCTAATGTATGACATATGTATGATAACCAGGCTACAAGCATTATGTTTTATATTTACGATATTCAAGAAACATTAAAGCATTAATTTTGTTTAATTGTACTTAGTAATATTAAGTTTTACTAATTATATTATAAATTATAATTATATTATTAATTATATATTAAGTTTTATTAAGATTAAGAAACGTGTATAAAGATCTACAAGATGAGCATAATAACTAAACATTAGTAAATAAAAACCACATAACTGTTGACAATTCCTATTAACTTTCTTTAAGGTGGTACTAAATTAAGTGTAGAGTGGCAAAATTTCCATCGCAAAATGGTTACTACTTTAGGAACCAATCTTAAAATATCGAGGTGTCATTATTAATTTTATAATTTTTTTGTTATTACAGACAAAATCATAGTTACGAGTTAACTAGAATTTTCTTTTCTTTGAATTAGAATTTAAGATAAAACTAGAATTAAAGAAACTTATTAGGGGGAATGACTAAATTAAAAACAATTTTAAGTGATAGTTGGCTTACGCAATCAAAAGGAGTATAGTATCAATTTCAATTAAAAGTAATTTAAATAAAAGGGAACACCAAAATAGCTTTTATCGTGTAATAAACAAACGTAAAAGAAAAAGTAAAAAATGGATGAGGCAATTTTTTCCTTCTTATTATTGCTAAGCAAACTACGAGTATCATAGTATTTTGAGTTTCAAAGGTTACCTCTTGTCTAACAACACACCGTTTTGACACAATCTTTCTTATATACGCAGCAAATAAATCCTTACCATGTTCCAATGGCTGTTTTCTTGGCAATAGTACTTAGAGGTAAATTTTTCTTAGGTACTTCTAGTTGCAAGAACTTTTCTTTGACCATTTCTAATTCGGACCTGAACAAGCATATTCCATTCGCTTACCAAAATAGGTACCAGTTACTTCATTAAAGTAATAAGGAATTTGTCAAATATTCCATATTTCGCCCCATTTTATGCAAACCCTCATTTTGAAGAAACACTCCAATACTATTGCGTATATCTACCTTTGCTATATCAACATTGTCACCATCATCTACTAGAACGTGTACACAAGTAGAAGCTAAAGCTTCATCTTGATTGGCTTCTGCTGCAATTGATGGCTGTCCATTTGTCTCAGTTTCATCTGTAGTGTACATTATATTAAAAAGTTTTTGAGATCATATTCTTCTAGTATATAATTAATAACATCTATTCCACGACTTTCTTGCTTTGCAGTTCACGCAACAAAATAAATTTTATCAACAATTATCCAAGGAGCACAATTAAATTGGCGAATATCTTGAGTTTCTAAGATGAACCTGAGCCTTTTTAGCTAAGTTAGTTCTTTTTTTGTATTTATTAATCGCAAATATTCTATTCAAAATTTGCTCTTTTCATTGCGTCCCCTGATTTAAGTTCGCACACGTCCTTAGCTGAGAAATAAAGAAGCAGGAATGTGCTTCGCATAAGCGAGACGATTCTCCCTTATCCATCTTTTCAATTTCGACCTTTTCTGTCGAAACAGTTGTACTAGACAAAATGCATTGTGTAGGGATGATTCAGTAATCATCCCTACACAATGCATTTTGTCTTGTTAGAACTAGTTTTAATTAGAGAAAAAGCGTTGTAACTAAAATTGTATTGAAACTTTAAACCATACCGTTCCAAAACAAGGCACACTTAGTCTTATATATATTTTTTGTGTAAAGTATGTAAATTTAAGGAAAAATAGTTCCTTTCGTCATTGTTGCTAGCACTAGTGTTCTAACATTACGGTGTAATCATTATATTTATTCTTATTAAAACATTTAAGTGCTATATTTTTCTATCCAAAGAAATTATTATAAGAAAAAAATTAACTTGCCTCCCATCGAACCATTAGGTTTGTATCCTCTAAAAACGACAAAATATATCGTTATACACCAGAAAGTGGTAGAACTGTACCTACTTTTAAATAAATTATAAGCAGAAGTAAATAATAATCAACTTAAATATTGTTAGCAAGGTAAGTATTAAAACGTATATTTATATCTAAATTCCATATTTGATTTATTGAATAAAATAAAAGCTGTTATTCAAAAATGTCTTCTACCGTGCAAAGTCAATAATAACCTGAACGAAGTATAAGTTTGGAGGTACGAGCGGTAGAGTTGTTCCCGGTGGCGAGTTTCAGCGTGGACACCGAGTTAAGTAGAATATAATTGACGGTCGGCGCGGCAGGCGCTCAAAGCTTGTACCTGACTGTAAAAATGCTATCATAAAGGCGCATCGGCACAATGAGCCCTTTGACAGTCCGTACCCACCTTTATGATGCCGACGCTGATATACGAGCCGCACTCATTAAACATACTTTATCGAGTCCCGATACACCATCTCGCGATCCCGATAGTAAATCAAAACATCCAAAGGCTATCCTACCTCTCACAAACAGGACGGAAAGAATAAACCATTTGAACCGTTCAAAATCTTTATAGGTTATTATTCATTCCATTACTTAGGGGGACGGCCATTATAAAAGCTCTTTTTAATGTAAAAGACCATTATAAAGCTCATTTTCTATAACAATGAAATACTCATTTTTTTGGACGTGAACATTAATTCGTTTATGGTATTAAATTATTTTGGACAATAAAGGAAACCTATAAAATTTGGTATGCTCGCCATCTGTAAAGCTTTTCGGTTTTGTACGCTATCGCTTTAAAAACGCAGACAATGGATCTTGTATTAATAATAAACATTTCGACAGGTGGTAATTGAATTGACGTATTTATAATTCAATAAAGATTATGTGAGGAGCTAATGAATGGATAATGAGTAATAAAATGGCTAGTCACTTTACAGTGGGCAAGAAATAATGAAGACTCTTTTACATCTGCTTGGAACAGCTACCGAAGTCCGCACTGATGGAAGCAAAAAATGCGCTTCTCATGCTCAACTGACGCCAAAGTTGTACAATCACATCCATAATGTATGTAAGTATATAACCTTCCTTTTTTTTATTACATAAAACCACAGAACACAAGACAGAGGTATTCTGTTCTGTACAGAAAACTAAATTTGATTAGACTACAAGTTAAGTTTAGTAAAAAAAACCGGCCAAGTACGAGTCGGACTCGCGCACTGAGGGTTCCGTAAAATATTTTTATTATATGATGTAACAAAAAATTTACGGTTTTCGCAATTTTTCCTTTATCTGTGCTATAAGACGTTGATTCGTACAAAATTTCAAGATTCTGAGTTCACGGGAAGTAACGTGTAGGTTTTGATTCCCTTGCGAGTGTCGAAATTTTGCGGAATTTTGCGGCATAAACGGCTGTATCTTTTGATTGCGTTGGCTTCGAAGTTTTCCAAGGGACAGTAGACCTGAGTATTTGATATAAATTTCAGCTTGATACGTCCATGTGTTCCTGAGAAAAAGGGTCTTGACAGACGGACGGACGGACAACAAAGTGATCCTATAAGGGTTCCGTTTTTTTCCTTTCGAGGAACGGAACCCTAAAAACAACCTAGGAAATAGAAAAGATGTAATATGTAGTTTATTTTACAATATATAAGAGATGTATTTATTATACTCCTATTTTTATAAAGAACAATACCAGCTATATGTTATTTGTAAATTAAAATCACTCTAGATACCAAGTTTTCTTTTGAATATATATTTTTGTTAGTTAAGCAAATTGCAGTTAAACTGCAATTTTCTTATATCCAAAGAAATCATTAAGTACTAGAAAAAAAAGAGTGCATGTCATCTGAGACAAGTTTTTTTTCTAACTATAATTTCTTTACCGCTTACTTATTCACCATAAAAAAATAGAATATCTACCTGAGAAAAATTATAATAAAAATATTATGATAACTTTTTATCCTTGCACTTACATAAAAATTGCATAAGTATAATTAACATTATTGCAAGGTATTTAAAACAAAGAACATACGTTCTCTAGAACACGGTACTAAAATGAAATCTCTTTAATCACACCTTTATAGTCGGAGCTTGATGGCACAGCGATTAACGCACTAGGCCTATATTATACTATAAGTCCTTACGGGGTTTCCATCCACAGCGAAGATCTGTGCCCTTGCAGTAGGATAGACAGATAGATAAAACGTTTAATTGAAATGGCAATACACAATTAGATACATCATAACATACACAAATTATACATTAGAATCAATAATAATATATTTCTGATAATTTGCAACAATTATTTAGTTCAAAAGCGGAGCTTTTAATAGTAAAATTAAGTATAAAATTTATAAATAAATATGTATATGACCATGACTTGGGAATAAACGCTTAAGCTCATCACACAAACTGAACTACCCTACCAGGATTTGAGTCCGGGCCTTTAAAGCAGAACGTACAGACTTCTGCGTTTAGGGTCGTTAAAGTAGGAGTTGCTTCTCGACAAAAATTATCTCTACGCACTGTGAGCTTCTTTCTCGTCTGTTGCTTTTTAAACTGTTTGAAAAAAGGTATATTACAAGCGTTTTATTGAAAATATACATTATAAGATGATTATAACCTTGTAATCAGCATCATTTATATATCCTCTTTTATAACCCTTTATTTGCAAACTTACTGGAATGTAGGCAGATGCTGAACGTAATGTTACACCCGTGTTTTCTTTGTCTTTATTATTCAATCATCATCTCAGCCGATAGATGCCGAAAACACTTTGTATTCCACTCTAATATATTGTTTTAAAATTTTATCCACGACTATTTTATATCTACCTACAAATAATTTTAGGATTACCAGCCGAAAAAACCCTGTTTTTAAATGAAACTTTTTTCGGATACAGAAAACGTGTTTTTTTTTCACAATTTTATGTATAAATTTTGCTTTTTCGACTACCTTCTCGGCTTGTTTATATTCTTGGAAAGGCTTTTCTATTTTCGTACTGGTAATACTAAATAGTTTTCAGTAATTCAATCATTAAAAATAATAATCGGATGAAATGCAAATTAAATAAAAAATCGGATTATTTTACAATTTCAATTTTCAATAAAATTAGCGGCTACGACTCCGATCAAATATTAAACGGTAATAACACATTATAACAACCACTAATTTTAGTCGTTTTGTGATCAAGACACCTGAAAAGGAAAAGAAATGTAAGGTTTTAATAAAAAAAAAATCTGTTCCTTTGCGTTCTCGCACGTGGCCGACCTAAACACCTAATTCTTTAGCTACTTTTATACTTAATCGATTTTGTAAGCAACCAATGCACTCGTCCGATTGTCCAAAATCTTCTGTAGATTCATAACGTGCACTTCCCTCAAGACTGGCTACTTGATAATTTCCTGGATAAAAACCATAAAATCATAATGCAGGCCGCCGAGACTCAAAAAGCAGCTTTTCTTGCGTATTTTTTCTTTAACCTTTAGAGAAATCACTTTTGTCTTCAACATCCGCACATGAATAAGCATCGTAAGCGAGCGGCACGGCGTACGAATGGGCGAGTAGAGTACGCGGCTCCCCGCGGTCGCAGCATCAAAATCACAATAAATCTCAGCCGATAAGTAGTCTGCCGGTTCGTCGGCGCGGTGTGATCAAAGAGCCTTGAATAGGGTTGTTACCATTCTACTGGTGTACAAAAAGAACTATTATTTTATAGTTATAAACAACCGAAATATCTTGTTTATACTCTTCTTGGTCCCTCTATGCTTCAATCTACATGAGAGTGTTATTTCACATATCACTTAATTAGGTGTTAAATTTTCTCGAAGCAATTATTGCTCTGACGATGTACATAGTAAGTTTTATAATACATTGGTTAACCAGTATTAATTTATCGTTAAATTTAAGGAAAACAAAATATATAAAAATAACGTTACCTAATCTAAGACTAATAGGCTAGTTTATACTTGAATATTGAAGTAGCGGAATTGGATGAAAATACATTTTTTTTAGGTTTTCCATTAAATTCTCAATACAATGGTGCCCCCATTAGTAGACTCGGTTCTGCGGCGTACGTTGTTGAAACAATAACGCTTTTAATTGATATTGAAACGGCATGTGCAATTTCTTCTTAGCTATTTTCATAGTGTTATATTCTATGGGTTGTTGTTGTGGGGTCAGCTACTAATATTAAAAGCGTTTTTGTCCTACAGAAAAGAGTTCTCTCTCGCTCTACTATAAATATATATACACAAAGTGTAGAAGTCAATGACTTTTTATAGATCGCGATGCATGGAAGTAATACATATCGATTGTGTATAAGTACTTATTGCAGACGGTGTCATACAACAGTTGATTTCAAAACTAATTTATTACTAGTAATTGAAGGCATTCTCTCTTAATACTTTTTTAGATGTGAGATGGATCGTTTCGGTTTCTTACATATTTTAGAGCGGAACAATAGCTGGTGTCATGCTCGTGAACGGGTGATGCCTTAGAAGATGGGTCTGCTGCTAGTATTATCGACAAACATCTTCAGTGAAGATGTTACATCTTCATGTTGTTTCTTTAAACTTGTCTTTTTTACCCTGTGTATCATAGCAATGTTTAAGTTTATTTATTTAAAACATTTTTTGGCTTTATTTTAATCGACGGTGTAATGAATCCATAACCCTGCTACCATAATAGAATAAAGTTATTTTTTATATTTAATACTTACTGTGAATGTCGTTACTCCTTCTAATGCTGACGAGTTCCTTACGCCCGTTCGTCCTGTCTTTTAGTTCCGTAATTTTCATTTCATTGTATTGTCCCCGGCAAATAAGTTGAACATGATTTTGAAATCACGTGACATGCGCAGTAGAGAATAATGTACCTAAACTTGCTACTGCGCATGTCACGTGATTTCAAAATCATGTTCAACTTATTTGCCGGAGACTATAACCACTGGCTGGCTTTTTTCTTAAATGCTTACTTTCACAATGTTTACTTGTATAGACTTAAGATATTAAAAATAATATATACGATCACATGATCACTATATTTAGTGATTACATTAATCGACTCAACAACAGGAAATTTAAGATTCACTGCTGAAAGCTCCCTAAAAAATTAATAAAACTCAAAAAGCTTTATTATTATATTTTTTCTATACCTTACTGAGCTCTTCAGTCCTGCTTTGTATTGTTATACGAAACAGGACACAGCAAGGAATAAACATATAATTACTATATTTCCCCTAAGAGTAATTGACAACCATAGTAGGGAGGCAGATGAAAGACGCCGCCGTTCGCCAGCCGTGTTTCATCGTACTCCGCGCTTCCACCGCACGGGTCCCTTTGTGGTTGACGTTAGGTATAATTAATTCGATTACTAAGAATGACGTGACGTGTGACGAAGGTGGAGTGTTTAATTTAAAGTCATTAAGAATGAGACATTGGATTGGGGCACTTCATATTTCATTAAATTAGATTGCGTTCCATAACCACGATGACAGTTCTTGGGGGATTCTTCTCCAAATTCTACGAAATGTTTAGGATGTCAACGTGTTTAGTTGTATTATAAACACTTGACTGACGTGGAATTCATATGGCTGTTCTGTAATCCCAAATTACTAACGCCGAACATTTGAGCATCGGAGAGGTTTTACTCTTGTTTCTCTTTTAAGGAACTATCTCATCTATACTCAAACTATTGTTCGATGATCGTGATTTTATATTGTTGTCTTTTAGTCCGGCTGGTTCAGGTCCAGCCGTTGTTCCTAAAGGTATATGATCAGAATAAAGGTATATGATGAGTGTTGATCGAAGCAAAGCTGCGTTGTCTGGTGTTTAATAATATTTTTTAATTAAAAATACAGAAAATTTAAACAAATTGTTCGCTTCCTAATTATTCATATCATAATTCATGCCTTTCTAGATATTGAGAATAACTCATATCCTTCAATAGTTTTATCGTTTTTTTTTTTTTGCATCCCTTATTTCTTGTTAGTGCAATCATGTGAAATAGGTGAATATCCAATAATTTCGTGTAATACTTTAAAAAACGTAAAGACGCAATCGTTTAATTATAATTGTAGGAAACATTATCAAATAATACTGAATGAACACGGGAGGGTGTTTTCGAAGGTATTTGAACTCTTGTTAATAAATCACTAATAAATTTTAACAAATCTTCATATTAGTCATATTTTGGAAGAAATTATCTTTCTTATTATTAAAAACAAACTAGTCCATAAAAAAACAATCAAAAGGCATACGCATCACTGATTCCAGAATCAGTTACACTTCTTCATTATATATACTTCATTCATTACACACATTGTGAAGCTTGGGAATGAAAACACATGAAGTGAAAACATTGAAACATTGTTAAGAAAGCTGAAACATTATCTCAAAAATAATCTTATACAGTTTTTTCTCTCGGCGAAAGTAAGTTATTGTTGGCGATAATAAGTCATCTGGAAGAACTTTTCACTATGGGCGTACTCCCCAAAGTATAATATTGTGTCCATATACATTTCATGTTTATACAACGCCGTCCAATACTATCAAACAATGTAAGTGTGATATTAGTTAGCGCATTAATTTTGCTAAAAGCTTTCTTCAAAAAGAGAAATATCAAATTAAAACTAAAAAAAACTCATTCTCTAGGAGCCGTGTTCAAAAGATGCCCGTCGAAAGGTCAGGATTTAATATTGCATGAAATGAAAACGTTTTATGTATCCGTGTTTCATTTCAAAGCAAAACGTGGAAAATTTCCTCTACTATTGTACGGTAGGTAATACGCCCTTAAACGCTAATGGCTAAGTATAGTACAGTCAATCTGTAGGTTGAGTGATGAAAAAATTACCCAATGGCTGATTCTTGTTTTTTCTATTGCCAAATGACGTCACTAAGCTACCTTGGCGATGGGCATGTTCAACCCGTAGCGGTTTTTTGAAAAACTCAAAAAAACGTCCAAAATATTTTTGAAATGCATTTTTCTCGATTTATATGCATTTTACAAACTTTTTGTTTAGTCAAAAATTGTAGAGGGCGTTGAGTACTACAATTTATGTCATTGATGCAATGTCGTACAACAAAAAGTGCGCATTGTAGGTGGCGCTAAAGTGTCCAAAAAAGTGTTTTTTCACATTTTCACCCTAAAAATATAATTGTAATGGAAAAGTTTAAATGGAAAAGTTGTTCCTTACGTAATTTTCAACAACTTTTGTCTAAACAATTTTTTTGTATTACTTACCGTTTTCAAGTTATAGGTGGCGCAGGTATGAAAAATCCAATAATGCGGTTTTGCGTAGTACAAGTACACATTTGCAGTGCATATTTCAATGTACTTTTTACTATTTTTTAATTTTTTTATGATTGTAATAATTGTGATTTGTTATTAACTTGAAATATCGACAATTAGAGCTTTGGATTTTTTGTTTTGCATGAATTAATTGCAGGAACAAAAGTAGTTGATAGAATAATGATTATTTTGTCGTACATAGGAGATAAATATTTTAAATTGTTATTAACTTATTCCCTGCTGTTAATGGGTTCTTGCAAGATTTGGAAAAAAGTTTTTATTTCAAATGTGCAAGTTGAATTAATACATGATAATCGCTTAAAAGTTTAATAATAAAGTTCAACTCTAAGAACGTGAATTTAAAACAAAATGTTGTTATAAACAATTGTAATCGTAATAGCAAATAAATTAAACAGCTCATTATTGTAAAAACTTTAAAATTTAAAAAGGTTTTTTTGATAAGGTAAATTAGTACAAATTCTAACTAACATCATAAATGAAATGTTTATTGCTAAATGTATAAAAATTACCGTTAGTGGCACTGTGTTGTATACGTAGCGCTGCACAGCAGTGTAACATGAAAACGGTAAGTAATACAAAAAAAATGTTTAGACAAAAGTTGTTGAAAATTACGTAAGGAACAACTTTTCCATTTAAACTTTTCCATTAAAATGATATTTTTAGGGTGAAAATGTGAAAAAACACTTTTTTTGACACTTTAGCGCCACCTACAATGCGCACTTTTTGTTGTACGACATTGCATCAATGACATAAATTGTAGAACTCAACGCCCTCTACAATTTTTGTCTAAACAAAAAGTTTGTAAAATGCATATAAATCGAGAAAAATGCATTTCAAAAATATTTTGGTCGTTTTTTTGAGTTTTTCAAAAAACCGCTACGAGTTGAACATGCCCATCGCCAAGGTAGCTTAGTGACGTCATTTGGCAACAGAAAAAACAAGAATCAGCCATTGGGTAATTTTTTCACTGAAACGACCTTTTTTTTTGACAGATTGACTGTACTAGTAGTCGATTTTGTTGATTCTACTCACAATATTATCAAAGGATATAAAGTAATACTCAGGGCCGCCTTGGAATCTTCATATTATTTATTGAAAAGTACATTCGCACCAACGCGTTAACCGTAGAGAAAACTTGACTAAATTATTAATTTAAAATACTATTTCATAATACATTTTATTTATTTAAAGATCTTTGCTAACTTTACTAAAAGAAGGGAATAAAAATAATACTACTGTGCGGTTGTTATAATACATATTTATCGTAAAAGTAAAATAAGTTAACTGAACTTATAAAAATAGACTTTGAAGCGCATAGATTACTTTGGAAGAAAAACTCTGAAAGAGTTTCTTTTCGGTACCTATTACATCGATGGCGGCGGTGCGACTACTAAGTTTACTGAGCTTTTATAATACCGAATTTAAAATATTGGCTATTTGTTTTTCATGAAAAAACAAAATCTGTTATTTAATGGAAAAACAGACGCTACGGCACATGGTCTTAAATTTTAAATTTTAAGGTTCTCCACCTGAATCGTTGAAATAGGTCAATATCAACAATATCTATTTTTAGTTTTCGAAAGGTAGGTCACCTAATAATACTGTTAACGTACACAAACTACAGGATCAGCTGGCTAACATTATTACAATTGCATTTTTTTACCTCATAACTTTATATACCCACTATAAAATATTTCATAAAAAAATCAATATCCTAAACGGGCAAAGTAGGAAGTTAACTGTCTTTTATGCTATCATTTACCTTAAAAATTAAACAGCAATACAGTGGGCAATAGCCACAAATATATTTGTTTTTATTCCTCGTATATCCTGTCTTTTAAAGGATTAAAAAACAATCGAATTGTTAACACAGTTAACCGCGTTAAGGCGGCATCTCAACAGAGATTTCTTCACACTACACGTCTACCTTTAACAAATACAATCTTGACGAGAAACCTCTCTCTTTTATTTTCTTTGTTCTAAAAACTAAAACGCTAGAAAAAAAGGCAAAATCATTTGCTTTCTTTGATATGTTTTAAATGGCATAAGATTGGGACGGTACGTACGTAGGTGTACATAAAAAAGCTATTTAATTTGTACTTTAAACTTTTTTATTACATAAATATGGAAACAAGGCATTTATAAAACGTAAGAAAGAAAATTAAATAGTTTAACAAAAGAATATATGAATATGATATTATGGCAATAAAATAAAGACTTTGAAATTAAAATAGCTCTCAAGAATGTATGGTATTTACTGAATACTCATTTGTTACATAGGTTTAATAGTAGATAATAAATAAAGTAAGGCACGACTTTATATCACAGAACATGCTAAATAGCAGAAACATCTCTACCAAAAGACTCGCTAAAAAAATTCAGCAATTTGAAAAATGATGAAGGTACATATGTTTTGTCTCACGGTAATCTCTCATGATGAATGTAGTTGCTATGCCAGGCCTAGACGTATGCAACGCTTGTAGACACTTTTGCGCCACATAAAACACGTATACAACTCTTTTAGACAGGCGTGCGACACATATAGACATGCATATCAACTCATACAGACACACGTGGTCCTCGAAAAGACTTGCGCGCTTGTATACATGTCCATATTATACATAAAAACTATATATACACTTTTTAACATTGTAACCAAAGCCACTCGTGAGCTAAAACATTTTTTTTGTTAAATAAAAGAAGAAATAAACAAAATTTTTACGCAAATGCCGCAAAATTAAACCATTTTGTGGCATTTGTGGGTTTTATTGCTACTTTGCTATTGCTAAGAGACACCAATTCAAAACGTTGGTAAATGTTTCTACGTACTAAATAAAATACGCTACAACTATCGAAAACTTTTCTTATCAATTATATATACGTAAAAGTAATTTCAAATTTTGTGCCAAAGTGTTTGTTATATTTTTACTGAAAACTTGGCCCCACAGAAATGGTGCTATGCAAATACATTACAAACCATCTGTTTACAATTTCTTTTTTTTATATTCTATACATAATATGGAGAGTTATAATCAGTTTTCTGAGAGATCTTTATTTTGCTTTTATAATAATTACTGTATTACCATTAGTGGTTAACGCAATCAATCCTATTGTCCAAAAAGTGAAGGAGAGATTCTAACACATTTTTATAGCCATTTATACACTTTCTACATACATATCCATTATAAAAATCAAGTATGCAAAAGCAATTGATATCAGTCTATTTTTATCGTCTACCTCATAGAATCTAATATACTTTTTCATTCTTAATAATCTCACAATTCAGAGTTGTAAAATCAAAATATTTATAGAACCTTTTCGAGTTCCTATTGCATCACCCAACACACAAACACAGTTTACTATTATATTTGTGACAACATAACCCAATTCAAACAACATTCTTTTCAAGTAACGGAAAAAGTAAAAATCACTACAATACGTGAAGATACGTATTCAAAATACCTAATTATGACTGTAATAAATTAAGGAAGCCGAAATTATTAAATTATTGTTGTTAATTAATAATATAGAAAACTACTGCATGTTTAATCGTAAATATCATCCCGTCATAACTCATACCACAGCCAAAACGCGTTCTTGAGTACAACAGTTAAAGACTAAATTAAGTTGTCAGCTTATCTTCAGCCGAGGGAAAAGAATTGCTTGCCGGGAATCTTTTGCCTCAATTTTTTCAGGAACTCTCGAGCTTGCTTATCGCCTATGCGCGTCTCCAATGCTTTGATAGCTTCTCCATCTGAAAAAAATATTCTTGTCAAATACGACGATTATTTTTCACTACAAATTTTATAAAGAAAAATAAAAAAAATGTTTGAAATTTTTAACACCGTGACAAACAGGCAAATAATGCAAGATAATTTTATAAGTCTGCAGTAGAAGTCAATTGCCGTTCAACATTTGAAATAATAGATTATAATATTTACATTATAAAGCAAATAAAGAGACCGACAAACAAGCACGTTAATACTTTAAACACTTAAGACGTCGTATTTTCCTCTAATAAACTGTATTTTTGTTTTTTACTCTCCTTGTAAGATGCAAAGACTATAATAAAGAAATAATTAAGTTAAAACTACTATGTCTAAACTTAAAAACTAAAAACCTTAAAAAATATAATAAAATATCTAAAATATATTACTAAAAGGAGTCCCTTTAGGCAAGGTTCCAAAGATACTGGCAGCATCCCCCCTTTGAATAGCTAAACTAATTCTTTGTCCGAGGTAGCTGCCAGCTCTTCGGTCTCCTGTGATGTCGACTAACCTTTTTGATATTTCTTTATAAAGCCTTATTGCGCTAGGATCCCACGGACCAAGGGTCTCGACACCAAATGGGACAAAATCATTCGGAGCCTAGACCCCTGTATTTGCATGCTTTAGCTTTTTCAGCCGCTTCACATGCCGCACCAGCTCTGTTGTTGGTTCCATGTAGATGGGAAGGGGCCAGTGTGTCTGAACAGGTTGCATCCCATACCAGCACCCGGCCCATCTTCCATGGAATCAAACTCATACCGTCCGGTCTCTTGCCATCGTCTCTTGCATTTCCAGTCGGCTCAAGTAGACTTGGCACGTTAACGGTGGCAAGGGACCGGCGTATGATATCGTTAAGTGCGGCATGTCTCGAGAAGCGGCCTGCACTTTTTTGGCATGACAGTCCGTGATGTCCTAGCTTGTCGACATCACTGCCACAGGGACATTTATGAGGAGCGCAGACCGGAACCCCAAGCCGTAGACAGGTTGCGATTCGCAGCGTGTCAGGCTCAAGAAATGTTCCTGTATTTGACGAAGGGTACGCGTGAAGCCAGTAACCGGCCTCATGCGCACCCACGGCCAAAAGCCTAGCACGCGCCGAACCTGTACTACAGCTTAAAAGATTGTCAAAAGTAAATTTACAGTTTATGTCGTCCCAGCTCCTCTGTGAATTTGGAGAATCTGGAAAATTTTGACCTGGGCATACAATTGAGAAAGCGTTTCTAGCTTCTTCCAAGCCAGCAATCTCAAAGTTTGAAGGCAATGCCCTTAAAATTTTACTTATGAGATTTGCTGAACTATGGACAGAAGATAGAAAGGCTGGTAAAGCGACACTGGAAATTTTGCGAATTCCTAAACCACCATAACGGATGGGCAGGGATGCTTGGGTCCAAGATTGCTCGTTCAGCTGCATATTAAGAATCGATTCTAAGCTAATTTCAAAAGGAGCAGCAGCGGAGCACATACGTAGATTTTGGGACGAAAAGACAGAATTTTAAGATGCAAAGTGCATAATGTGGGCTAATTTCGAGGAGACGGTAAGAAGAATTTTGAAATTGAGTAATTGAATTATTAAAATATTCAGAAATAGATTCATCAAAAATTGGAGAACCTAAAAGGTAAAGGGAATTACTGTTAACTATTTTAATATTTGGAGCTAAAATATAAAAATTTTTGTTTTACATCGTTTAAATTTAAGTCGCAGTTATTTATAAAAAGTTCGCATTTGCTAAAATTAAGCTCCAAACCAATGGCTTCAAATTTATTTTTGATTAAAGAAAGGTCCGAAAACACAGTATCCACATCACCTCCTAGGGTTCCGTCGTCCAAATACCAAACGTTGAATTTAGAATTTAAATTTTTGATTATCGGATTTATAGCCAAACTAAAAATTGCAGGCCCAAGGGGATCACCCTGTTGACAACCTACTTCTGAGGACAGTTCATTAGAACGATATAACAATTTTGTTGGGTCAGCGTAACTGAGAAGAAGATAATTGTATATTTCCGGTATGTGTTGTTTTATTTCCGACAGCAGGGTATCCCTATTTACCGAATTGAATGCATTTTTGACATCAATTTTCAGCAACACGTCAGGCTGTCCGTAAGTTAGGCATGGACGGCTGCCTCACACCCTCCTTTTACACCGAAGCCAAACTGTACGGGTTCAAATCCGAAATTAATTTTGGTAAAATAAATCGAACAGCAATTTTGGAGGCCAGACGTCGTAGTGTAGATCCAACAGCAATTGGTCTCACCCCTCCGTCCTTTTTGGTGAGGGCAATGAGGTTCGCGCCGAAAAGAATGGGGACAATTTCTGGATTTACATTACCGGAATACATAAAGTTGATTAATTTAGTGATCGAATTAACAAGTTGCTCGCCTGCATCACCCACAGAATGCGATGTTAAGTCTTTCAAATGTTGGGTGAGACTCCATCCAAACCTGCAGCCGAACCTGGTTTAAAAGATAAAATGGCGACCATAACATCTTTGTTTTGAATTTGAAGGCATGCTTGCCCTGCTGTTGGTGGGTCGAGAAAAAATGGGTTAACTGGAGCTGGAGGATGTTTTGTCCGTAAGGCCTGAAGGGTGTCGGGGGTATCTGGTGATAGCACGTCGTTGGAGAACAAAAGGCGAGCGGCACCTTTGAGATCTCCGTCACAGATTTTGTTTTCGATGAGTTTGTTGCGATTACGAGGTGCATCATGTTTGATTAAAGGTGCGGGAGAAGGCGAGGAGCTCACAGCACAGTTATTCTTAATCTTTTGTGTCAATGATAAATTCGGTTCAACAGTTTTTGATATATGTAATATTTATTATTAATAAACTAAGGTGGTAATTAGAAACTCATAAGAACATCAGTTACTCTTACTCATTTATAATTTTAGACACGAGACGTACATAAAATAAAAGACAACTACAAAAAGGCCTGACTATTCAGTCTAGTGTGCAAAAAGCTTATTTAATTATTTTTTTATTATATTAAGATTAAGACTTCTAAGAAACTGGGAAGAAAAGAAGAACTCCTAGTCAGTGAACGTGTTACTCGAACTATAGGTTCATTCTTTTAGTCAAACCTAAGCTAAATTTTTTTCACCTCACACGCTCGGAAAAGTTTGGTTTGGCAATTCTGCATGGAAAATTGCGTTTTATCTGCTAGCATGGAAAAGTGTTTTAAAATTCGAACTTTTCAATTCAATGAAAAATGTTATGTTTCGCTCGTCATTCTAGTCTATATTAGTTATATTTTATTCTTATTTAAGTTAATCCTATAATAAATTATTTTAATTCCTTAAATCATAAAAACAAATAGCATATTAATAGTATAAATAATATTTTTAATATGCTATTTGTTAAGTATAAGAATTTTATATGTATAATGGGTGAGATTTCATATCATATGATTGGATTTCCTACTGTACCCCAAAAAGAACTGTCAGTGATCCGTATTATTAATCAATTCACATTTAAAAAAATTGCATTCCTCATCAGTAATTGTTGAAATTTCATTTTTAATTTAAATTAACCAATTTACTTTTTTATTTAAGCTGTTTTTCTTGCATATAAAAATTTTCCTCGCTGTAGAGAGGTGAAAAACCTTTAAAACCCTCGCTACACTTAGGATTCTATCTCTGAACCACTTTCAATAGAGGTAACACGCGCGAAATCTCAACTTTCCCGCCTTTCATAACAAATAACTACTTTTCTTTTATTACAAGGCTATAAAAGATGTTTCTTTTATTACATATTTAATACAAGCTAAATAAACATTTTTAAGGAAATTTGAAAAACAAACATCTATTTGACCATAGGACTTTATTTTGAACACGCCCTTGTTTGTCAACTCTCGAGGTTAATAGGGTTGTCTTGGATTTGTAATCATCAGCCTATTAATGTCCCCAATGCTGGAAATCTGTTCTTCCTTACGATTAAAAATACCGTAGCTAGAATCGGCCATAACCCACCATGAGTCCCATTTATATTCACTGCGTAAGGAGCTATCGTTTGCAGATGCAGCCGGGACCAACGATTTAGCGTGCCTTCCGTCATGGAGGAGCTCGGAATACAAAATATTTGGTCACCCATTCGTTGACCGGCTCATGCCAAAGCTACTTGTTAAGGACGTTGGTGTGCAAATAATGATAGTGACGGTGATAGAACGGAAGTATATTATAACATTCTGTCCGTACAAGTATCTTTCTAAACTAAAAAACATGTGTATAAAAAGGAATAGTACTATGACCCTGGAAACACACGAAGCAGGAAACACAGAATTATTGTTTAACTAGCAATTAAATAGTCGCTACGTTGTATATATTTCATACGTGTGTTTTCCACTAATACTATTTTGGGCCTATGGTACGCTTCTTAAACTCCGCTTTCGTAGCCCAGTGCGCTAACTATTCGTTGCATTGCAACTAAATCTTGTGATGACTCACCCAAGTTGCCAGGCCTATTGAGCGGCAGCAGCTGCTGCGGGAGGCTACTAATGGGCGCCTTGGAGTCAGGCACCTCGCTGAAGTGCAGGTACGCCTCTCCCATGAATGTGTTGCTCATACTGAACATGTCCTTGTCTTTGACCACGAAATGCATGAGGCCTTCGTTATTACGTCTTTGTTCATGCGTCAATGGTCTAATCAAAAAGAAATAAATTAATAAAAAAAATTGTGTTTGAACGGATAATACATTCGTCAATTGTTTATAAGTTAATATCACATTTTCCATAACGACTACCTACCTAATAAATAAAAAGCCACACTATTGTCTTGTATGCTCAAACAGTTTCATATTATAAAAATTAATTACAAATTAAATTATTTATTCAATAAAAATTAACAAAACAAAACACAGCTCACTTTAAGTTTTGCCCCTATCTACATCCCTTTTTCTTTCTATGTTTCTGGCAATGATAAAACTCAGTAACAAAAATAAAAAGAAGATTTCGCGACTTGCGTTGAACTTTTTCTTTTTTTGTAATTAAATTTTAAAATTGTCTAATTTCTTCATTCGATTCGCTCATTTTGAAAGAAAGAAAAACAAATGAAAAATAGTGTGAAACAAAATTTTCCTAATTTGATTCTTTTTATGAAATGTTATCTTTTTAATGTCATGAAAACCAGCCAGATACAAATAGTACAGCCAAAGATATTTTTTTACAAGTTTAAACATACTTTATGCGAAAAGACTTTTTTCCCGACCTAATATGTATTTGGCTTGTGAGATTTGTGCATCACATGGTTTACTTTGGGTTAAGCTAGTCGATATAAATGTAAGAAATATTATAATTATTAATTACTTACATGATAAACATCTCATCATACAACGGGAAAAGATTTTTATTGTGTGTCTGTGTCTTAGGCTTCACAACATTGGCAAAAGTGTCTTCTGGGAGTAACGCCACTCGCACGTATGAGTCACACAAACCTAAAATTAACTGATTCTATTAATTTAAATGAATTATGTCACCTATATGTTTTATGCTAAACTACTAATAGATCGATCACGTTACGAAAAACTATAAAAACAGCGCAAAAGAATTTAATTTTGTTCCTTTTATGAAAATTATGAAAAAATATGAAAACAGTCATATTCTTAAGAATTAACAAAATGGTGGCGAAAACATTGAAAAAAAAATCATCTTCAGAAGGTTACAGTTAAGGTAAAAAGTTTTCATTTATCCAGGCGTTATAAACCGAAATATTTTGAAAATATAATAAATCATGGTAAATTTAACATTACATTAAGGCATCTACAATCCGCTTTTATTACTTCCGTGGGATATATTTTTATAACTAATTTTTCTTACCGTTGGAGTCCATAGGCATTAAATTTCGTGCATTCATGACCTCAATTTTCAAATTATCGTCAATAAACTGCGCTCTAACTGTAAGTATTCCATATTTAGGATCCTGTATCGTCTGTTGTTCTTGCCACCTTTCTAAATAGTACTGGTGTATTAAGTCTCCCGTTTCCATCCCGTGAAGTTTCAACAAATATTCTACCCTTTTTAATGTTTCGGACGAATAAATTTCCTTACTATCTTGACGGAACGATTGAACCATGATTTTGAGACATTCATGGAGATTCGCAAAGAAACTGGGTGGCCGCCGTTTCTGAAATTAACGGAAATATTATAAAAATACGTAAAAAATAAAGCAAGTAGTAAAAAAGGTAACAAAATGAAGCTGTCATCATGGCACAAAAATGCTGAATCAGAAAACAGAAACAGAGAATCAGCTATATTATTTATAGTTGAATGTTCGCCAAACTTAAGGGAAAATTTAAGAATAGAAGTAAATGGCTATAAAAAAGTATGTTTAACAATTATTATATAGTGATATTTTAATATCTACTCTGGAGGCCTTTGTCCTTAATTATGTTACATTATAAACGACACATGACCAACACCCCAATTAATTATCTTTAGTAATGAAGTGATACTTATTGTTATTATGTTACATTATTGTTTTATAACTGTAATGGGCATTGTTTATGTCTTGAGTTATTACGAATAATGATAACAATCTCTGTTTCTTCACCCTGAGCCATCACCACACATGCACAAATCTTTAATTTTAGGGTAAATTAATAGATGAGTAGGTATTATACTTGATACATGGTAGCTGTAATTGTATTTCCTTTATAATAACAGAATAGCTTAAGTATATGTAAAATATAACAAAATGCAAACATGCACATGCAATGAAAGATGAATATAGTTTTCCAAGCCATGAGGATTAATATTCTACCAACAGGCTTTCTGACCACATGAGTATAATTAAATATATATATAGAGATAATTTAAAAAATCTCTATTATAGACGTAGTGTAACCTAACGTTAAAATTATATGTTGATTCCTACTTCAACGAATTACAAAAATATAGTATTGAACTAACTCCAACGTTTGGCCATAACGAACAATGCTGCCCATGCCATATAACTAAATATTAATACAATGGTCGAACAGGACTTCATACATACAGTAAATGATCGCGTAATAACAATAAAAAGGACTGTAAGCGTTCTAATATAACTTTGCTACATCAATAACCACAATTTTATCAATTTAAAATAACCAGAAAATTATTAATTTTAGATATTATGTAATAATACATCTTTAGTCAAGTACTCATGTATTTTAATTTTATGTTGCCCGAAGTTTATACTTGATTCTATAATAATTTTGTCTGTAATTAGAAGTAAAGTATCGTTATTGATGTTTCAGAGTCATTACATGTAACACAATAACAAGACTATTCACAAAGTGCTTTCTAAATCTAAAGTTACCACATCTAAGTGGGCTGGATCCGATTTGCTCAAGCGCCGCGGGTTGATATATCGAGGTATCTTTAGTCGCCGGTGCTAGATAGATAACAATACGAAAATTTAACCACAATAAAAAAATATCCGGAATAAAATTAATAAAATCAATGAAAATAATCTACATAAGTACACAAATTAAAATAAAGAAATATATCTATTTGTGGCAGTGCGCACTAAAGAAAATATTGCAATAGCGTGGGTATAGGCAATATTATTTACCCGAATGAAAACAAAGTTTGGAGATACTTTGTTTTTTCCAAAATATCTACGTCTAATCAAGCCGATACGGTTGGCGAATGTCTCTTTCTATAAACGAAAGTTGAATATTAGTTATGTTAGAAAATGAGTTAAGGATAATTCAGTGAAGACTTTTAATATTCAATCTACTGTGATACGTAACTATAATTATACATATAGTTGTATACATAAATAAATTAAAGCAAATTGAAGTAATGTACTAATACAAAAATTAAAAGCTAGATTTTATATTAATATCTACAGCCATTATGGCAGATATGCTATACTGGGTGTCACTTAGATTTTATATTAATATATAAAATCTAAGTTACTATTTTTCACTGATTCCCTTTACCAAAAATTAAAAAAATATATAATGCTAATTAATTAAGAAAAATAAAACTGTTAGCACTCTTAAGAAATAAAGCTATCGATTAGCAGTCATAAAATACACAAAAATACTAGCATAAAACGTACCTCTAAGTTAACTTGTATAAGTTCATACAAAACTTCTCCCAATTGCTCCCACACTATGTCCAGCGTCCTAGAAAAGTTCTCGTTGTTGAGTTGTTGGTATAAGGTGTCGAGATTAGCTTCAAGGTACCTCATTACTCGCTCCATACTCGAACAGTCTTGATGAAGTAATTCCGCCCCCTCCACTAAGAATCGCTTGATGGATGGCATCATCTGAAACAGTAACAAGTAATTCGTTATTTAAATCTAAAAACTATTTACTATACTGTGACTATTGTCAAAGTTATTAATTAACTTACTTTTTTTACCATGACTTCTAGAAGATCGACAATTTTATTCCTAACAGTATCGATTGCATTAGCGATAACATTTTGTAACGTCTCCTTACATCTGAAAAAACAAGATATTTCTTGGTTCTTATTAAATGTAACAGCTTAATCCAACAAAAACGATAGAAACATACTGGACAAAGCTAGGTGAAATTTTAATCTCTTTTACCTTTGTGCTTCCACAGGTGACTTAGCCTCGCACATCTTCTGAATAATGTCATCCATCCCCAATTCTTCAACGAAAGGCTCTAAACTCTGCCTGACATAGTCTATGTTGTTGATAGCGACGCACCATTCGTTGGTCACCTCAAACCTCTCCTCATAAACTGTGGTAACTCTGCCAACGTTATCAACTCTATTTGCCATCCTGTCTGAGTAGAATACGCAGCAATGGCAAATATCCTGAAAACAAGGACACAATTTTATCTATGACAGCTGCCTCCACATGTGTAAACATAGAACCAAATAGAGTAACTAGCGATGTGCCGAGTACGGCTTGACTCGAATCAGACTCGATTCCTGCTTTGGACTCACCTATTCGAATACCAATTTATTTTGATTCGAGTACGCCGGACTCGATTCCGGTACTATTTTGTACTCGCTGTCTCGAAACTATTATGCGAGTCCAATTGTCCCGAGTCTAGTATTCGAGTTAGCTTGACTCGCTCGTACTCGATTTGTTTACTTAAGCAATGAAGTGACACCTAAAATAATAGTACATACTACATAATAGAACAAATACCTGTATTTCTTAAATACTTAGCTTCTAAAATGATCTCTTTTTGTTAATAAAACAAATGGAACTTGATATCATTAACATAAATTTTCTGGTTCCTAGATATCTCCTTACTATTCTATGTTTATTTGTTATGTTCAATGTTTAAAAATATTTTTCATTAAAATGATCGTAATGTCATTATGCTAAACCTAGATGCTGTTTGAAGTTTACTCCTTTCCGATTTTTCCTTTTGTACTTAAATTGGTAACAGACTCGAGTTCTGGACTCGAATTACCAGATTAGGGTTCGAGACTCGAGTCCAAGACTCGAGTCAACATTCGAATACCAAACATAGAACTCGAGTGCTGGGCTCGAACCGCGGAATCGAGTCATGATTCGAATACCGTACAAACTGACTCGAGTCGACTCAATCCAAAAAAACAACGACTCGGCACATCACTAGTAATAACTTATTATTACTAACAATCATTGAATTTTATTCGGTTTAGGTTCAGCCTAGACGTTCCGGATAGACAAGGCCCTTCTTGAAATTGTCTGATGCCTTGACGAAACATAGAACACAATTCAAAATAATTGAGCCCCTGCTCAAAGAAACATTGGTTAAATTTAACCATAATACAATTTAAAATGTAATACTTACGTCTATAATTTTAGCCACAAAAGTATAACATCCCTCAATGTCAGGCCAAGCCAATTGTTGCCAGAATATCTTGATTTGCATGAAGATGGCCAATGTATCCACTCCAGAACTGCTGTACTTGACATTAGGATCCACCGGTACTAAGTTGTCTAACTCGACGGCTTTATCTATACGAGTACGAGCTTTGTAAGCAGCTATCTCCAACCATCGGGCAACGCCTCCAAAGAACCATGAGTGGAATTTGGATATTGCATAATTATTCCACTCCGTTTCATTTAGTCCCTGGCCTAACCTGCGATGTCAATGTGTTACAGGAAATCTTTTATTTAGTGCAAAGTATAGATAATATAATACATTAACCTAACAAAAAATGGCAAATTTTCTTAGTTTATATTGAAACTCGTATGTACCCAAAGTAGAATGGAGAAATTTTACATATGGTGTAGGTTGAATGTATATTATTAGAATGTTACTTACGTCAAAAACCTCTGCAAAGTCAAATACAGCTCGAACAATGTAGTCCCCATTGCCAATGGTTCTGATCCAACATTAGGGGCCCCCAGAGTTGTATCTCCGGTGATGCCTCCAGCCAGATGTACGCTGTTGGTCGAACCATCGCTGTGATGCAGCCTCTTTAAGCTCTTGCACACTTGTATTACTTCAGGCTCTACTAAAGAAGCGATCTTGTTCTCGTATAAACCATACAAAGTCTTGGAGTAGGAGAAAGACATTACTCTGTAAAAAATTAAAAATCCTTTTATTATTTACTCCACCACTCGTTTCTATACACGAGCAGCTTTACCAATTTGGGCTTATCAAAATTAAATGAAAAACCATAGAAATGACGAAAAACCGCACTCGACTTAAAAAGTTGCCATATCATAAATAAAATGAAGAAAAAACAATTGCCCGTTTATATATTAAATGTATTAATACTGCTTACTATATCATACTTACTCAACAAAAACCCTGTCATAATACTCCACTGCTCGTTGCAAATCAGAACGCACCAACTGTATAACTCTAATCAAATGTTGCAACCTTGATTCCTCTGTTTTATCCTTGCATTCGTTATTATCCAATATGTGAACGAACCAATCAGACGCACCTTGAATAACTGCCTGGTTGAGTACTTCGTGAATTGTTAACTTTTTTTCATCATTTCTTAACCAACCGTACAAATTTGTCGGGAATAAACTAATAGTCTCTGGTGCGTCTATTATAGACAATTTGTACAGGATCTTAAGGACTTCGCGAAGGGTTTTCATAACTATTTTATCTCCGGCTGTCTTCTTCCTTAATTTCCTAATGTGACTAAAACATGTAGGCATAAGTTTTTTAGCGCCATCCCAGAAAAGCTTAACATCCTCTTCATTTACGAGCCCTGATAAACAAAACAATGAAGTCTACTTTGAAAACAAATTTCACTACATAATTGGATATCAAACTACTTACTACACTGTCTGACCCTCTAAAGCGGTAAAAAGTTTACTAGGTTAGTCATCGTCTTAAAATTTTAACACCAAATTAATCTAGCCTAATTAAATTAAACCTAATTAAAAAAAAAATTACATCCCACCTGCTTGAAGCGGTTTTGCTAGCTTGTCTAGCAATTGATTGAAAAGGGTGAAACTGAGGGGGTGGTCGGCAGTAACGGCGCAGTACACGCTCCACTGAGCGAGGCAGTTTTCGGTCTGCGACAGCCCGCTCTGCGCTGCGTGCTGCGTCACTATAGCCTCCGCGGGAGCGCTAAAGTTGCCGCACCACCAGAACGGCGCCACCTGAAGTGCATAAACAACTCATGATAATTTGTGTCGTAGTATTCTACTGTATGCATTTATTACTGGATCTAGACCAAGAATTCCTCAACGATAAATCTTCGCTGTTTTCTACAACTAAACTATATCACCTGTTGGTAGGATACCCGCTGTGTCTTCCAGAAATGTGTGTGAAAATATTTCATACCTAAAAAATTTACTTTATATAATAAACTAACTTAGAGAAGACGCTCCGATTAAATTTTATTTTATTTTTATTTATTTATTTTAAAAGATAGTTGAAACATACGTGATATCGTCAAATTTGTCGATTTTCCCGCTCAATGGTATTAGTTAATTGGATTTGATTGTATTTAAAATTAGTTTAACTGTTTTGAGGGTTTGATTTTAATTATTCGAAATATTTTTCTTTATGGTGCATATTTGGTCAGCTTCTTCCAAAAATATCGTATGTAGGTATTTAAATTTAACATCGTTCTATAACTGATAAGTTAGGTTGTATTTTTCGAATAAATAAATGCTAAGCTAAATTTTAAAAAATCTCACAATTCAATGAAATTGGAAATTAACGGGGTATTCCCGAATAAGCAAAGCATCGAGTCCTCATTTTACCATAGTTCGGGTTTTACGGGAAATCCCTTAATCAATATAACTCATGTGTTATATTTAGAATACCGTCACATATTTATTATTGCACTTGTTATAAACAATTATTTAAGTTTTGGCAAGAATTATTTGTAAGAGCGTAATGAGTAATAAAAAAAGCTTTTTTGGATACCTAAAACGCGTCTATTTTACTTATTATATCAACACGTATATTTTCTTATTTAATTTAGCCCTGACGATATCAATACTTTAAAAAAGTGTTTTAATTCAATGAGTGGTCGGATAAATGTATGCAAACTAAGCATAATAAGTAGTTTAGTTCTTTCGAAACAATATTGTTTTTTATTTTGTTTATTTATTTTAGAAGTTTATCGATCATAAAGAAAATAGTAAATGATAAAATAATAAATCTTGTCCATATTTTTCTCGATAAAAGGACTAATAACAAAAGGTAACGCAGATATTAAATGTGTACAAGGGTAAATTTATGAATTACACTATCTTGAAAATTTAAAAACATAATCCTTCGATTGTTAGGAGTGCAAGGGTACATTTATTCTAAGAACTCGTTTAATTAGGCCTTAATAGATTTTTTCGTTATTCATTTGATTTGCAGTGGAGATCAGCGGAGTACTTAAAATTACCCTCTGACTATCAAGAAACTGACTGACACTGACAACTGAAAAAGCTTGACCGCAATCAAATACTTTGGTTGAGCAAGCAATCAATCAATTGACGAAATTTTACCTTAGAGCTTTCTAGCTCATGCAGCAGAATTATCCTAAGCAGATGCCTGTGTTCCTGCGCTGCTACTTGTGAATTTTTCTCTGAGGAAAAGTTGAGCCGCACTTTTACTACACCCTGACGCCGAAGTTTGCTCTTCTTACTTAAGTTAAACCACATCGTCATACCGCCGGCTGGTACTGTCTGGAAAAGATAAAATTTTATTTTAAAAGCATTGGTATGGATAGGGTTTTGTAAAAAATACTCACAGAAATACATATGTATAAAAAAAAATTACTAGATAGACGATTACTATAAGATATTTAACTACACTTTGGGAGAGAAGTTTGCTTCCTAAGAACATTACGTATTCAGTTTTTGTGTTTGAAATAATATTTAGTACAGTAGAAAAGCATGTATTTAGAAAAAATAAGATATGAATGGCCCGGTTAACGAGAGTTAACGGATTTGGGTCCTATCTGACAACTAAGAAAAATTATATTTTACGTCGTAGAAATTGTTTTTCGATACCAAAATTGAGCATTTTAATTCTTAAATAATATAACAATAATTATTATACAATACGAGAATTTTCCAACAAGACTTTATTTAGCGAAACATTTTAAATACCTTTAATGCTATGTTGGAAGTTCCAATGAGCTCATTATCATGCTTCCCAGTGGAAGCCGTGATGGCTATCTCTTTCATGAGCTTTCGAAGACCTTTGACTCCTTTTACTTCAAATATTTTTGTCATTTTTTCTTTCACTGTTTCCGCCGGATCAAAGTCCCTAGAAAAGTTGTAATAGTATCGAATACAAAAAAACATAGACAACCGCAAATCTTACACGTACACTGACGTTCCGAAACGAATTTGTATTTGATAATAGGTATTACATGAAAGGTATTTCATACAAGACATAAATAAAATCTTGAATATTTTTGCCAATTTTTCGAATATATATTTTCCCCATCAAAGTTGCCCCTCAAAATCAAATCCATACTCATAATCATAACATGGTATCTTTATGGTGAAATGTAGATAATACAAATGTAGGTGAGAGGTAGATCCAGTTAGATCTTAATGATAATAAAAATCTCGGGTTATTAAAGCCATCAGGCACTAATTCTATCTTATTTTTTAGTCTAAATTTGAAATCAAGGACTCCGAGTTTCCAAAATATTTTTTTTGTTTTTTAATTTTTGAGGTCTACTGCCATAAAAATAAATTAATATGAGTTATCAGCATTTGATGAAAAAAAAAATATTTTTCATGGGCTTTTTTGTATAGACAAGGACCTTATAGTAGTAAATAATAGAATGGCTATTCTTTATAAAAAATAATTATAATGTAAGATTAAAAACTACGAAAGCACCGATTATTAGTATAACAAAAAAAATTCTATTTCAAGTACAAACTTAACTTTGTAGTCAAAAAATTGCTCTCGTACATCGATAAACAACACTATCACAAAGAGAAAGAATCATCAAATTCTCTCAAAGATAAGGGGAACGAAATAAGTAAGGGTTCCTTTTTGTCTTTAGTATTTACTATTACTCTACAAGTTTGTAAGCCATCCGCGTCATTTCAAAGTACATATACTCTTCTAATTTGAAAAATATAGTTATGAAATACTAATTCGTTTCTTTTTATGTGCTCTTAATAAATATTAACAGTAAATATAATATTTAAAACATTAAAAACCGTTTATTTCTCTTTTACAATGTCTGTATCAGACACTTACCAGACTTCCAAACAAAGCGAGTCTTCATGTAAATTTCCCGGCATCGGTCTGCAAATATAAACGTATCCTGTTAGAATTTCGAGTTAATACAAACATGACTAAACTTTCGTTCTTATGTATATACACGATTCAAGTGCAAGGCCCGCGTATTACATATTTATATTATCGTAAAATAGTTATGACCGCTTTATGGGTCGAAACATTTGTTTCATTTACTTTCCTCGTAAAACTTACAATGTTCAAATTTAATTCTATATCTTCTAGTTTGAAAAAATACATTTTTAAGGAATAAACAAAATAAGGCGACTGGTCCAAATTGAATAATAATCACTGATGATACCTATATTGAATATAAAACAAAGACTAAAGTAAAATCTGACTTACAAAGAGAAATGTTCCTCCCATACTGGATTAAGGGTCCCTGACTTCACCGATGTGTTATACCTATGTGCCGAATTCGACATCAAGTATATAGTGACGAAGGGATCACTAAGGCCGTTAGGGTCTTTGGGTACTAGGTCTTTTGCTTCCACAACCTCAACATTCAACATAAGCTCGGGAGGCTCCTTTGCCTCTGCCGTTGTAAGCAATTCTATATGTTTGTCATTTGCTATTTTGAACGCTTCTTGGACATAGGACAACATTGATGCTTGTCCAACTTCACAACCTACGTCACATCCCCCGACATTGTGTAAAATCTCGTAGAGAATCTCCAAGTATAACTCATCAATCTGGAATCAAAGTGAAGGATAATATTTATATATTTTTCAAGACATGCCGCAACTAAACAGCTGAGTAATTATATTAATTTTAATAACCACTTCAAACATAAGAACAAACAAGATCTCACAGAACTTTACGACTAAGCATTGGCTTTTATCCAAATAATCATTTATTTCATGAGAGGTAATCAAGTAAGGCATAGTAATCGATTCGGCTCACAAGTTATATTCAGGCGGGAACCGTTTTAAAAAAAGTAATAAATTAGTTACATACCGACGAATCATAAAAGTATCTTAGTTTCATTAACTGTTTATAATTATATAAAATATCTGTATGTAACCCACAACAAAAACCCACTACACTCCTGCAGTGGCTAATACTTAATGAATCAACGTTTGGTAGGGTGAGCCCCGTAACCAAGGAACCACTGCGGGGCAAACCAGAGCAAACACGCGACCAGCTACAACTGTCCTAACAAGACAGCCCACAATAACCCACCACCGACCATATAAATTTGCAGGGTTACTGCGCCGCCGTGGGAACCATATTGATCACTGAAAGGTGCTGTTTTCTGTTAGCCGCTACGATGGTTACGGAGTTTCTAGACTTGCATTAGCTCAACGAGGCGATATTTAAGTTAAAAAGAAAACTTCCCTGAACTAGATAGATTCATTCATAAAAGAAATGAGAATACAATTAGCCGAACCATAAACTCCGAATATCGACATATTGACCAGTTTTTAAAATAATCGTTCTTTATTATTGTTAAAGGTTTATTGTTGCAACTGGCAGCTATATTTCTTATTTAAAAATATCATACTTAAATTTTTATTCAAAAGTTTATTTCTATTTACAATTAGAATCGGATGTTATATTAATTTTTTAGAATTATATTGTACTATAGTAGACATAAAATATCACAAAACATCGAAACTTTAAAAGTAACTTAAGGTGCGGACTATGCTTTAGGAAATCGGTAACAATTAATATTATCTTCTAGGAAATCTTTCTTAAATTAACATACAGTCATCGACTGTATGATGAGGCTGGTCTGTCTATCCAGAAGTTCCTTCTTCACACCTCTGAACTTAGTCCGAAATGTCCCTGTGCCGTTCATCTTTGAGAATATCACATACACCTATTTACATAACACTAAGATGGCCACAATAGCCACTTCATTCACTAAATATTCGAATATCCGAAATCATCGAAACACACGATATATATAACGAGTGAGGTGTGAAACAGAAATGTATCTGGTGGGAGCTACCGGTGCACTGACGTTCGTAACTTGGGATTCAACCCGCTCTGAACGCCAAAATCTATTTTTGCAAGGCGCCGCCAACGGAGACGAATGCGAACTCAACCAAATAACAAAAAAATGTCCAAACTTTTTCATCAGCTGTTGTCTGAAAATTGTGTCCTTATTCTTTTAACACATTACTAAATTACTCCGGTATTATACTACAATTCCGAATTTGATTATCTATTAAAAATAATTTTCTATAATGAATAGCTACACAGGTAAGTGAATATGCTTCCTAGTCAAATAAATAATTATTCTTGCTCTGACGTAATTTCTTTGAGCATCTCCTAGTGCAACCCATAATGTACATGCTAATGGAGAAACGGATTTATGATATTCAATTATAGACAGAAAATCTATAACATAAAGCATTATGAGAAGTTTTATTAGCCCCGAAACATTCCACTGTTCGCAATAAACTATAAATTGTATTTATTGATCTTAAGGTTTTGATACAGTCTTCAGTGGTATAAAAAATACGTTTGCTATTATAAAAATATTTGAAGTAATAAAAGGACTTAAAACGAATACTTAAAATTAAGTTACTTAAACAAAAAACAAATCACGAGTTTATGTCCAATCAAAATGAAACAAGATTTGCTGTGGTCAAATGGGTGAATTATTCTCAAATTGTCTATTTATATAAATTTAAATTTCATTAAATATTCAAAAAGTAAGCAAATTACTAATTCCGGTATAAAAATGTAGCAACAACGTCGTCATGCTCATTAAGATACGACACTTAATAAATGGTTAATATTTTTACAAATGAAAATTTTAATATTTGGATGAAACCTTATAGACTGGCAAAATTAAAGAGTGGGCTCCTAGGGATGCATTTAAAATTTTTGATACCATGAAGAGCAACTTTTATATTTATAATGAAACCACTTACCCGCATACTACACGAAGTAATTTGTGTTAAATTGAGGTTACTAGGGATATAAATCCCTTATTACAGCTACAGCGAGGAAAAGTGTACTTTGTTTGTTTATTATAATGCGATCTGTTTCAGCACGTTTGTAAAAGCCAAGGCTCCGCAGCGCGCTACAACAGACGCGCGTGCTGATAGATTTATTTATTTTATTAACTACACATTGGTTTATGTTCCACTAAGCGGAAAGTACACTATGTAACAAATCTATTTACATTCAGAATGAACAAATACGCGGCTGTTGTGATAAAACTGATAATAAATAATCAAGACATTGTTACTATAAGTGGTACTAGACTGTGACTCAATTATTGTCTATAACCTATAAAGCCTTAAGAGAAATGTTATCAAATGAACCCCAAATATTTAATCACATAAACCACTTTCCCTTTTAATACCTTTTAATTTGCTTTAATGTATAATAAAACTTAGATTTAATGTTTTTCTTATATAGATAAGCACGAACATAGCTGTAAGTGCAATATTAGTAACAAATAAACAAATGAAAATAATAAATTTAACAGAGGTTTTCCTTGTGACTTAAATTTTAAAACAAAATTAGAACAAACTCACTATATTTCAGACGTATCAGTAAAAACAGGGTATGAATAAAATTTTAATGTTGTTAGTTATATTAAGACAAAAACAACACCATAGATATTATGACACGCATCTATTATAGCTTATTTAAAAAATCTTTTTACCGGAATGTTTATTTTAGGTTAGAAATTTTTAATTCTGAAATTGACTAGCTGGACTCGCAAAAATATGAATAAACGTAAATCGTAATGCGTTACTGTAAAAAAAATTCAAAATGTATTTCAACTAGTAGATGCGATATTGTAAGAACTATTATCACCTATATTTAAAGTACTTCAATACATCTGAAGTAGTTACTAATAATGATTGAGCTTCTGCAGCATGTAATAAGTAGGTAGGATGCATCAATCTAATATCAGGCGGCTTATTGAGAACATCACATCAGCTGAGGTTGCCTCGCTCCTATCAGTATAGTATTTTGAATCAGATATCTAAATTTAGTTATTGCTTTTATACTTAACGAACATTTGCACTATTGCGAAATTCGAAAGCGTGTATTCAACGCTTATATATTTTTATATTAGTTATGCGTTAAACACAATGTTCATATTTTCGTTACCCTGATAAGCTAAGCATTCGTATTATCGCTCTTTTTACTGTATCAGCAATTGGGACTTACATCAAAACTACCCCCAGAAACCAGAGGTCTACTTCTTAAATAGCCCATGCTGATTTTGACTATTTCTCTGGATGACTACTTAGCATACAGCCTATTTTGTATTGTAATAGAAAACTGTTTATTCTTTCTTGCAACCCAGTACAGTAGATTTAAGGTGGCTAGGTACTGAACTCTTATTATTAATAAGTATGTAGGTAATAATAAATAACATCAAACTATTTTAATATAACTAAATTAAACTTAACTACCCACTCCCACAAAGCTAATAAAAGTGCATGTCACACGCAAATCTATTATAGTCAATGACATAAGTAGAAGGAAAATTTTGATGCTGTCTTCAAAACGACAGAATGCGAAATAGGTTGCTTGCTAAATTGGCCGATAGCGAAGGATAACATTTTGATTTACGTAGTTTTTTTGTTTTCTTTCCTCGTGCCCTACAGTGTACTGAAGCCCTACTATCACCTATAGTGATTTAAGTTCCAATATTAAAGAGAGACGCACTATAGACCGCGTATGTAACGGTATCTCACTTTGACAATCGAATTTACAGCGCGCTAAGTGACAGATCATGGTAAGGCCACTGATGCTCCAGAAAAGTCATGCACTCGTATACTGCATATCTGTGCTGCAAATATAGCAATATATATATGTTTATCATACGTTTGCCCTATATGTTTGACTAACGCAATGCAAAATTGCGAAATTTTACGCTAATTGAATCATTAAACGTTTGTAATTTGTACTGGATCATTTTTTTTTAGGGTTCCGTACCTCAACTCAAGTCTGTCACGACCCTCTATCTAGAGAACGCGTGGAGGTATCGAGTCGGAATTAAAACCATATACTCAGATCTTGAAGCTGTGAAAAAATCTAACTTCCAAGTTAACGTGAAAAAAGATACGGCGTTTATGCCGCAAAAAACGTATTATTCTACACTCTCAAAGGTATCAAAATTAATAGCGTATTTTCCTTTGACCTAGAATCATGGAATTTGACATGAAGCAACGTCATGTAGCACGGTCGTAAAGAAAAAAACCGAAAACAGCAAATTTGTTGTTGCATCAAAAAAAAAATTTGCAATCATAAACGACTCATCATTGACGACTCTTTGGTGCAACGGTAGCGATCCTGCCTTTTGCACCGATGGTCCTGGGTTCGAGTCCCGGAAGAGGCAAATGTTTGTGTAATGAATACGAGCATTTGTATGTTATATTCATGACATATACATCTGCCCTTGTCGAGACTCGAACTCAGGCCCGTCGGTGCGAAAGGCAAGATCGCTATCGTTGCACCAAACGATCTCTTACAAATTGTTTGCATCTACTTTTTATGTCATTGTTTCGTAAATAATGTTATTATGTAATTACATAATTTCAATTTCACTTTGTTTTTTAAGACGTTAATTAAGACTTAATTTCCTGAATATATGTACCTACTATATTAACAATACACCAAGCAATATGTGCCACATGAGTTCTTTGAACCGAGCGATGTTACAGACGAGCCTTGAGTTCACAAGACAATTTTAGCGTCTCCAAAGCGACATTGGACTGGACGCATTCTCTAATGACATTAGTCATTGAGATCAACCTTGGTGAGGAAGTTGACAAAATAACTGGGGAAAAGTAAGTGTTGTTGGCAAAATGCCACGACCACCGCTAGCGATTATTGTGCGTTCCCATATAACCTTTTTTTTATGTGTTGTGTGATGCTATTGTTTGACCTTGATTAATTGTAAGAAGTTAATTATTGTTATAGAATTTTAAACTCAGAACATACATATTCAGATCAGCGTTAACTTACAGAACAAAACTTCGATTGTGTCATTGCTTTGGAAAAGTGCCCAAATAAACGAAATCAAGAATCTGTTGTTAGACGCCGTTACGTCTCTGTACGTGACCCACTTCCCTGAGCACCACACCTCAGTTAAGACCAATGTCTAGTTCAGTTCAAAATAAAATGAAAATCGTCGTAGGTGTTTGTCTATTCTGCTAAAAATATAGTAGCCCTTCGAATTCATATAATACCGTTTACGAGATGATGGGAATATCTATCATAGTACGAATAAAATCACTCATGTGCGTCAATCGTAAAATATTTAACTAGTTTTTTTTATTTAGTGGTAGTAAAGATTTAAATTGCATAAAATATGTCTATATTTTTACCACATACTTTGTATAACATGCATATTATTGCTTTGCCAAATTCAGTCTTATATTTAGTGCTAGTGAACTACATAGCTTGTCAATTTAGTGAGATTTTAGTTTACAAGAATACCTAGTTGAACTAATGAAATAAAAGTTTTTCCAACCAAAAGTAGGCGTTGTGAAGATTATAAATAGGCTTGTTATTATTATTAATATTTGTATTATTATAATCAATTATACTTGTAAGTTTTTCGAAATTTCTATATCTTTATGCTGTTTTAGTAGACGTATTTTGAAATCTAAGCTTGTGATATTTACAAGTAAAAGACGTCTAATATTGTTCCAATTATGAGAGGATTTTTAAGTTCGAATGCTATAGTTATCCTTAGTACCGCATGTTTGTGTGATGAGCAGAAATATTTGTTCCCAAGTTATGGCCGTATATTTTGTATATATATAGGCAATATATACGTTATTTATTAACCAAGTTGTGCTTAGTATGAGAGTTGTTATTTACTATTTTACTTATGTTTATAGTTCTCTTGATGGTAATGTAGAAGATTAATTATAAAAACATTTCAGTTGCTAATAATTACGATATCCGAATAGCAGCAAAAAATGCTAATACGGTGGTTACTTACGTTCCATCCGACAGCTTCGACATAAAGGTCTATTTTTTCAGGGTCATCAGGCTCAGAATCGGTATCAAGTAAGGTTTCATTGCCGCTATCTGAATCCCTATTGATACTGCGACTCTCACTTTGCAAATCAACTTCAACTTTTTGCTCGCCATCTTGTTCCTCGATCTCCTTTAGGGGTGCCAATGGCGTGGACTCTTCTAAGGCAGCCTTGTGTGATGCCTGCTTCAAAATTGAGCCGAACTTTTCAAAGAAGCTGTCATCGACTTCTTGAATCCTGTGGACAATTAAGCTTATAGTTTTATCGTTTGAATCTCTCATACTTAATTATAACAAGAGAGCAAAAACCTTATTATATACCAACCTTTTCTTTAGTACCAAAGGGATGATTGAGCATAAAGTAAATAAAGAAAACAAAAAATATCACTTCATATGTATTTCTTTAAATCTGTACATTTTCTATACAAAGTAAACAGGCAAGTTGACAGGTATGGCACCAATAAAATACAATGTACTATTGTTACACAATACAAACAAATGATTATAATGAAACTATCTTAAATGCAACAGATATCTAAACAATCTTATTTAACTGCTTAAGACCTAAAACACACTTTACATGCATAATATCACAATTCACTGGAAGACTGGAATGATTAAGAAAGTAACATGGTTGACATAATATACAACATAGTATATTACTATCAATTACTAAGTCAGAGTATTTAATATTTATATTTTCAATGAACTTCATATTACTTACACTCACAGTAATATATTTTATTTAAAAGAAAACCAGAAACAAATTAAGACTTATGACATGATATAATAAGTAAGTAGGAAACATTTAATAGTGATAACATATATAACTATAGTAATACAAATAAAATACACAAGATAGACAATTATTTTTGGTATTGAAATTAGTGAGTAAAATTATTTATTTGTCTAGTCCTGATATTAAAGTATACTTTATATCAGTATATTCCTCAGCCCCATGCTTACCACCCTCCCTTCCAATACCAGACTCTTTAATTCCTCCAAATGCTGGCTCACTGGCAGACATGATCCCATCATTTATTGCAACCATTCCGAACTCTAAATTCCGTGACATTCTAAAAGCTTGACCTAAATCCTTGGTAAAAACATAAGCTGCCAGACCAGACAAGGTATTATTAGCAATTTTAAGTGCTTCTTCTTCACTTGAGATTTTCAGACAAGCAGCTACTGGACCAAAGACTTCCTCATTATATATTTTCATGTTTGGTTTCAAATCACCTAAAAGTGTAGATTCGTAAAAGTTTTTACCAACATTTTTTGCTACCTTGCCACCATGTAACACTTTTGCCCCTTTTGAAACAGCATCATCAACAAAAGCAGCAACTTTTTTTAGATGGTCAAAATTAACAAGTGGTCCACATGTTACACCCTTTTTTATTCCAGAACCTAGTACACATCTTTGAGCCATTTTTGCCTTAAAACCAGCTACAAATTCGTTATAAATATCTTTATGTATGAGGAATCTATTAGCACCAATACAAGCCTGGCCATTATTTCTGAATTTAGCTAGCATAGCATTTTCAGTAGCATTTTCAATGTCTGCACTGGGGAACACAATAAAAGGAGCATTACCGCCTAACTCTAATGCAACACGCTTAATGCCTTTTGCTGCCATGCCATACAATATTTTTCCAACCACGGTAGACCCAGTGAAAGATATACATCTTACTTTCTCATGTTCACAAAGCACTTTTCCAACCAAAATAGCATTTGCCCTGCTACATGTTACAACATTTATAACACCTTTTGGTACACCTGCTTGTTCTGCCAGACTCACTGCTGCTAAAGCTGCTAACGGAGTATCTTCAGATGGCTTTATAACACAAGTACATCCTGCGGCCATTAAAGCTCCTACTTTGCGTGTTATCATTGCAAATGGAAAATTCCATGGTGTTATAACAGACACTACACCTAAGGGTTGCCGGGTCAAAAGAATTTGCTTATTCGGCCATGGGCTTGTAATAATCTCACCATTGATATGACGAGCAGTATCAGCAAACCATTCTAAAAATGAATTCCCATAAGCCATTTCACCTTTGGCTTCCAACAAAGGTTTTCCACACTCAGCAGTTATTATCTGAGCGAGGTCATCAGTATGTTTCTCACACAAATTATACCATTTTCTCAATATATAAGACCTTTCTTTAGCTGTCGTATTTCTCCATGTTTGAAAAGACTTTTCAGCGGCTTCTACAGCAGTTTTCGCGTCACTGTCATTCATATCAGGAATTTCGGCTACTACACTATCATCTGCCGGGTTAAGCACTTTGAAAACAGCTTTACTGCTTGCCTTCACCCATTTTCCATCAATATATGCATCTTTTTTTAGCAAACTTAAGTTTCTACATGGCGCAGTAAATGTTTTATAGCTTTTTATCAGTCTGAACTGCAATAACAACATTTTTACGTAACTGTTACGAATAGGTGGTACCTTGAGAATCGGTATTTCTTTGTCACAACGTAAAGGATGAGAATTTGCTCTTGAAGCGTAGCACCAACTACACAAATTTAAAGCATTTGTAGTAGCCAACCAATTCAATGATTGGGAGGCAACAACAACACAGATACAAGTAATAAATAAAACATTAGCGAACGAACACACGCACAGCACAGTGAGCACAGCAAAGATAATTTGACATTGGACTTTGACATCTGGAGTTGCTCTGCGTTAAATAGTTACGTTTCGTTTTACGTTATTTTTAATTCTTATCATGCTAGCGATCTGCTCTAGTTAAAAGAAAAATATAAAATATTTATGTTTCAGCTCCAATTTGATTTCTAGTATTAACTATTTTAAAAATAAAAATAGTCAGGCTAATCAGAGTCTACTGACCATGTTTTTGTCCTACTACGAGACTACGCAAGGATAATATATCACATAACATAATTGGATTTATACCGCCTTTATAAGCATGAAATAAAAAAAAAATACTAATTGAAATAAGGACCTCATAATATGATCAAATATGTCGTAGATATTCCATATCCTTTATCAGAAAAATGTTACAACAATACCTATTTATTTTAATTTACATTAACTTTGGTTGCTGTGATATAAAGTTCATTAGCAATTGTAAAGTGTATATATAAATAAAGCACTTTAAGAGAGAAAGAAAATTATAAAGAGTTTGGTACATTAAATAATGTAGATATCAAAATAATAAGAATGCAAAGGAATAAAAGTACAGCCGACAGCATTTCAGTTTTAACCGTTGACTTTTGAACCTACCGTAGGTATACGGTATATGGTAATATATAATCTTTATAATTTTATTTTTGGATTGTTTAACTTTAAGTAGGTACTATCAACCATACCTTATAGATCACTGATTCCCAAAGTGGTCCAGGTGGACCCCTAGGGGTCCATGGGAGACTTGACTGGGGGTCTACGATAGCGTGACAAAAAGTGGGGGTTTACAATTCGAACACAGGTGTCCACGAAAATTTATCCGGTTTCGATAGTGAAAAACTAATATGTTGGCTTCACTTCACCTATCAATATAGCCAGATAATATTTTAAGAAGCTCAGCGACTGTTCCTTCCTGCCACCGTGGAAAGGGATGAAATACGACTTGTGGTATGTGTGCTCGCAATCTTGCATGAACTTGTTAAATTCTTCACAAATATAAATACGAATGCCAAGTATAAAAGTTAATCCTTTGTTTCCGGAATTTCGAAAAGAAAAATAAAGTACAGTGAATCGATGTTAATGTTTGCCAATGTCGGAAAAACTAAATACATACCTACCTATTTGTTATACACACTTTTATTTTATTTACTATCTATTTATTTTACAATTTCTTGTAAATGTAAGTAAACAAAAAATTGTCAAATTACAAAAATCTACGTATTTTTGTAATTTGTCAATTTTTTGTTTACTGGTATGGCCGTGAGACATATATCTAAAAGAAATCTCTTCCAACCCACCTACGAAAAGCGCTATATTTATGTTGTGATTAGTATATATGTCATGTGTAGTAGGTACGTATTAAAAATTAAATACTCAACAAAGCCATTATTAGATACTTCCATAAAACTGAGTAAGGTTGAACTTTTGACGTGACAACGTCTTATAAATTGGTTTGCCGGGTGACACTTCAAGAAACTGCGTTACGCTCCGCTCACGTTATGCGCTTACAATGAGAGCGAGTGAGAGGCACGCGTCCCTTCCACTCGGGCATGGTTAGCCCGCCTAAGAGCGAGAGAGACAGACATAAAAAGTGGAAGGGACGCGTGCCTATAAATTAATGTTTTAAATATAATTCTTTGTATAAATAAATGTTTTAAATTGTTACTATTATTTCATCCTTCTTCCTACTATACGAATGAATATTCACATTAAAATTATTTTACCACTCAAAGTCGTTGTCACGTAAAACTTTCGCCCGTATACCGACTTTACAGGCAACCAACCAGTTTTTTTGTCCTTAATTTATTAATATCTTTTTTACCCGACTGTGTGGTGGTGGTTCGTTAATAATTAAATATATTTTCATAAATTGTACGTGTTTTTACATACTCGTAACGTGCATCATATATTTTTTTATAAGTATTTTCATTCAAGTTTACAAAAATATATCAAAAGATAATTAATACAAAAATGTTTTACATTACATTAAAATCGGTTCAGCGGTTTTCATAAAACTCTATCCTGGATCTTAGCGATTTATTTCTTTGATTAATTAATTATACCAAATCTGTTAAAATAGCCATATCCCGTTAAGTAAGACCGCCTTAAGATTACTAAAACAAAGTTTTTGTTTTTATTTACAGGTAGGTAACTGCTACGAAACATAGCTGAATCTAAGAAGAAATGTCGACAGTACAGAGTGGATTATTTAAAATTTGATTTTCATCCATCAAAAGCAAACAAGCAATTGCCCATATGCCTTTTATGCAACAAAGGTTTGAGCAATGACTCTATAAAACTATTGAAGCTTGAAGATCATCTAAGAAGGTGTTCTCCTGATAAAATAGTAACAAAATTTTTTTTTTTCAAACATTGAAGACAAAATATGAAAAAATACACACAGTGCACAATATCTCCAATATACAATATCTCATTATTTATAGCGAAATCTGGAAAACTGCACACCATTAGAGAACAGTTAATTTGACCCGCTGTTGAAGGGGGGGAAAACTGTTTAGTAATAAAAAAGGAGCAGATTGAATTGAAAGAGCTAGGAGATTTGCGGTTATTACTAACAAAACTGAAGCCAAATATTAGTAATTTGCTGTCAATCCATCAAGTACATTCCTACCATTAGAATAATGACTATTTTGTGATTATCATTGTAGAAATTGTAATTAAGTTTTGAATGTTTTATTTTAATTATATTACGACTGTTATCATAGTACAATGTACATATTACAATTACAACACTAGAAAATTTCCTTTTATTTCACCACTCCGAATGGGGAGTTTTCTAAATAAAATAAGTGAGAATTGATTGGTTTCTTGTGCTGTGAGTAGATGTCAAGAAAGTAAAGTTAAATCGAATCACTTTTGTATTGCCCAACTTTACTTTTTTGACATCCACTCACAGTACCATCAATCAATTAATTAACCAATAAATTCTCACTTTTCTTTCCAATACTGTTAATTCGTGATTCAGTCGTAACGCAAATTTCCATAGTAAGATCTAATCTTCATATTTTTTGTCGAGTTTTGGGAAATGTAGCTGAAAGGGTCCACCGACCATAACCAGCGAAATTCTGAAAGTGGTCTATGAGAAAAAAGTTTAGAACCTCTGTTATAGATCTTGCATCTTTTGGCACAGCGCGCGTTATTACCTTTAAGCTACCAAAGCTATTGCTATTGCATACGTTACTGCCAGCTAACCAGCCGAATTCGAAACCTTGATTTCAGCATCGCTACCTTACCTACCACGAAATGTCAAAATTATCCCGTCAATAATGAACTATATAGGTTAGAAATAAAGTTCAAAACTGTATTTTTGACAGGTGATGACAGCTTTTGACTGTACATACTAAATAATGATACTAATAACTTGTAAATAAATATACCACAACGTTACTTATTGTATTGTTCTATTTCAGTAAGTCGAAGAACGCTGCGTCACGCCTTATATATTTTTGCAACACGTTTCCTATGATTTAAACATGTTATTGTATTACGTAGGTACTTTTTATATGTATTAGCAAAAAATATAAGATAGCATAACTGTTTATTTGGATACCTACGACCATTATCATTATACTTAATCAAATGGTATAAAAATAAAATTGTTTTAGGTAGATACCTTCAAATTTTTGATTTTGTTTGTAAGAAATAACTGATTTCATTTTTCTCAAATTTACCTCCACCAAAGGAGGTGGTTCTTATATGAAGTTAACCCATATGACAGTAATTGATCATAGGTACCTATGTAACTGCCTACTGCAACCTACAGATATTATTTTCTACACAAATGTGTAGAATACCGGAATGAGAATAATACAGTTCACTTAAAAGAATTTTGTAAAATAAGAAATGAGATGCAATATAGCTACAATTACATTTCTTAACTAGCGACCCGCCCCGGCTTCGCACGGATGCAATGCTCTACTATATTATGCATGTATTATACATATAAACCTTCCTCTTCAATCACTCTATTAAAAAAACCGCATCAAAATCCATTGCGTAGTTTTAAAGATTTAAGCGTACATAGGGATATAGGGACAGAGAAAGCGACTTTGTTTTATACTATGTAGTGATTACTTTAATATTTTTATACAGTTCAGCTTTACAGTCATAAGTAAGATCGTGAAATCATTCTGTTATTGTGTATGCAACTGGGTCAATATTGATAAAGTTAACACATTAATAATAAGTTACCTGTTATCGTGTTCTCTCTCTTCAATAGACTTTTGCTGCTGTAGTTTTTCATAGACACCTTTCCACATTGATTCTTCATCCATTTCGAAAGCACTAATTAGTATTATCTAAACACTGTCAAAATTACTTCGATGTTTCTTCTATTAAAAAAAGCTAACACTGAACTATAATATTTAATACGTTAATACGTTTTCTTTAAAAAATGCAAATACCGGCAACCGATAGTGAATCACTGAACCGACTCATATGATCCGCGAAGTAAATGACGTAAGGAGCAGTAAACTCGGGGTATGACCGGCCTCACGGAAATAACGTTTATATCTCATCGGATGAAAGTTTGCTTTAGAGGTCACTGACTTCCTTGCAGCAACTTGCAATTGAGATTACTAACCCACTGTTAATACTTTTTAGAATGCCGTTATGAGAATATATGATTAGTTTATTCGAAGGCGTTCAAGCAAGCGTTTATTTTGCTTCGTTTATTATGCGGCGACTTCGCGTCCCAGACTGACGTAATACGAGACGACCGCCGCGTACCGCGCGAACCACTGCCTGAATACAAACACGGTAATCGAACTTTTGTCATAAACCGACGACGTGCTTTTGTAATGTCATCATATCACTACAATCATATTATAAACAAAGAATGGTTAACACAATACACCTTTTAATAACTACCATCCGGTCGTTTCTCTGCTGCAATTACGTCGTATGATGAGTGTACCTATATATAATTTTATAATGCCTAATAAAGCGAATAAGAAAAAAAAAAAAAGTATCATTCCGCAATACAATAGAAATCAGCAAAATTAAAATGTTCCATAACAAAAGACTTAAACGCGTTAGAAAATCAATTTTCGATAACATTATTGCTCTTATTTTTGTGCTAACATAACCATTTTTTTATATACCTAGCTACATCAAGGTGTGAATTTACTTGTATTACGTATGTATTTGAACAATACCTTAAAAATTTATATGTAAATATGTATCTACATCTAATAAGAAAGTACGTACTGTATAACGAAAACCGCATATAAATATTACTCATGTCTGAACCTCAGAATTTTGTATTTTGTTATATTACAAGCGTTAGATGTATTTTTTTATAAATAATTATACGTTTGTGCCGAAGCGTATCATTTGAAATACGTCGGTATTGGCGACCTCCAAATGCGTTTTAGTTTAACTTCCTTTTACCATTTTTTAACTTTCAATGCCTTGTTTCGTTATTACGTACCGATTTTATAACGAACTGTAGTTTACAATATGTATGATCACCTAAGATACTACATGCCGTGAAACTTAGTATATATGACATATCCTTGATGATGGGGCGACATAATGAGAACGTTGCAAAATCGAAAATACTTACAAAAAATATCAACTTATGAAAGCAAGTACCTACGTGACGTTTAAGCAATAAAATCACCAATAATTACACAGGTCAACAAAAATTTTACCCAGAGACGTGAGTATACTTTTCCGAAGGATTTTGGTGTGCTGAACCCAAACCCGGTAGCAGAATTGCTCTATCACGTCAGGTTTTTGAGATATTCTAACCTAAAAGTGCAAAAACGCCATTTTCGCCCATTTTTGAGGTTATGTGATCCTTTAGTTTTTAGTATACCTAAGAAACTACAGGGGTAATCTTAAAGTACAAGTCTTGAACTTTCAAATGGCGTTGAGTTTGTTTACAAATTCTTTTTTTCTTTTTGCTGATATATCGTATTATGAAGTTCATTTTTTCTTCAAACTACCTATACTGTCATTAGTTTAGTTTAGATTAGATTCAAATCTCATAAACCTGACGTGATAGAGCAATTCTGCGACCGGATTTGGATTCAGCACACCAAAATCCTTCGGGAAAATATACTCAGGTGTCTGGGTAAGAAACTTTGTCAAATTTTATTGACTTGTGTTATTAAACTATTTTATTTGATTGAGATGTATCTTGCATACGTCAATTTGGTGCAACTGTAGCGATCCTGCCTTTAGCACCGACGGTCTTGGGTTTGAGTCCCGAAAGGGGCAGAAGTTTGCGTAATGAATACGAGCATTTGTACGAGTCATGGGTACTTATTTATATTTCTATTTATATATGCATCGTATATGTATATCTATCCGCTACCCTAATATCCATAACATAAATCTTACAGTGTTTATTTTGGCTAGGCTAATTGGTGTAAATGTAAGAATTATTATTAATATACCTTAACCCCCATAATTATTTTAGACCTACGGATGGCAGCAGGCTGGTCTACCATTTACTAAAAATATTGACCTTGACCACGCGCTGGAGTCAACGTTCCAGGAAAATCGAGATAAAATGTATTCAGTGTGTTAATCCAAAACACGATAGATATTTTTATTTAAATTTCATCAACACTATGCTAACGATCGTATACTTGCCTTACAACAAACAAACTGAATATATCTTTAATATTGCTAAAGTGCAATTAATTTGTACAAAATACCTCCTAGTTTAAAAAAAAAGTTATGGAAAAGTTAATTTTACATAACATTTTGGAACTCCAAAAAAACACTATGGTCACATAGTTTATACTTATTATGTCTATTAAGGATACATTACTCTTATGCGATTTCACATTTAGACGAACATTATTTTCAACAAAGCATGCAATGTCCGTTTACCTACTTACACTTAATTATGTTGCCTTGTATTCAATGTTAATGTATGTTTTTTTTTCTAAAAAGACGCCCATATATGGACGTGCTCAATAATGGTTATGTTGAACTGTATCACACTTCAACATGTAACTAAGTAAAATTATCGAGAGAGACCAGATTTTGTAACTTGATTCATACTTAAGAGCACCTAATCGATAGAACTGCTGAATCTATGTGGAAAATTATTTTTCCATTTGAAAAGCATGGTAAATATTCCGTTTCGCATGATACTCAGTGACATGTGGAATTAAATAAAGTCTTGCATAAATATTCTGTTAACAGTGCGCTTTGTGTTTTCACAAGACGTGGTGTTCTTGTTTTTTCTAGTGTAGTATGCCCCAACCGGAAAGCAAACCGACGTTAAGGTATTGTTAAAAGTTCTTTGGGAGCCTTGACCTCTTCACGTGAACGACAATTTCCTGATTTAGTGCATGACCAAACAACTAGTTTAACTTCAATAACACAATAAACTTACGTAACAATAACATTACGTTTGTAAATAACACTGAATTTGACCGCCGCCGCCGCTATGGTCTAATCATTCAATATTTGATACAAAAATCTCAGGTTCTATTCTCTACAAGACTAGTAAGACTGGTTTTAACTAGTTTTCTTCAATTCATATAAAGTTTATTGCGGTAATAAATTTTGATGTTTCTGTAAACTCAGTACTTCAGTTATGATTTCGTGTAATGAGAGCTTCACTCTCAACTGGTTTTTTTAACCACATTAAAAACAAATTAAAAATTTATTAAAACAAACCACCAACAAACAGTCAAACACTGCTAACTGAGAAAATTAAAATACATTGCAATTCAATACTTTAAAAAAAATGTGAAATTAAATTTTAAAATAGGTGACCTACGAGCGTTTGGCGCAACCGTAGTGATCCTGCCTTTCGCACCGATGGTCCTGGCTTGTGTGATACATGGATTTGTGCCTGAATCATGGGTGTTTATGTATATTTCTATAAATATTAATTATTTATTTATCGTCTATCCGGTACCCTTGTATTGTTACACAAGCCTTACAGCGCTTACTTTGAGCTAGGCTGATTGGTGTAAGCAATATTATTATTATTTAATATTTCGTGAATTGTGTTGACAACGTTATCAACTAAAAGTCACTCATTTGCCCTTAACTAGAGCATTTTTATCTAAAATACTTCGTAAGATAGTGGCGATCATTACCGTCTGTCCATATTAAATGACAAAGACACAAAGTTACCAGCATGTCATGAGTCCTTGAACAGAATCATGATCTGCATATTTAGATTATTTATAAGAGCTACGTATTAAATACTTCATAATATACTATTTACATTGAGATACTTGGTGACTAGACATGAATGAAATTCAGTATATATTTATTATTCAAAGCATTTATGTTGCCATGTAGGCTTTGAGAAAAACAGCAGAAAATATAAAATTTAACAACAGATTTTTTTCATTGTAATGATAAAATTATTGAATGTTTGCATGCCATTAATAAAATAATTGTGATTTGAATATAAAATCCATCGCCCTATTCAAGGCATTGGAACAAAATATTAACAATTGAGGGCAGATTTAAGACTAACGCAACAGATCCAGATGACGCCTCATCTCAAAATGCTTTTCTACTGTTTATGCAAAACGCATTATTTGACTTCAATGAAAACAATAAAAGGAATATTTCATTAGGAGTTCAGAACTATCTCCATAAGATTAGACATTAAAACCATCACTGAAACTCTACATAGCCACTTTGGCAATGACTTATATGAATCAAATAGAATGCCAACATTTTATGCACTTTGTACCTCTTACATAATCTTAGAGCATTAATCTATTGTGGTTTCAATAAGGGACGTTTGATTTATATATGAGGCTCTGTTTAGAAAGATTATATTTCCTGTACACGGGGTATACCCAAACAAGTCTACTTCGCAAAAGGCAATGCCGCGAAGGCAGTTTTATAAGTTCCTCTGGAACTTCTTGTGTAAAGAGCACATAGCATATAAAGGAAGAATGCATAAACGATAGTTTTGTGCATAGAACACTAAATATGAGTAGACGTTGCATGCCGCGGTGTTTTCAAGGAAACCCTGCGTAACCTAACTCACACAACTTAAAACGCGAAAATTGACAGATTTATTAAAAAAAATGAAAACTTTAAAGCATATAAGTATCACAACATGAATAATTTCATATTCAACCCTTTTTGCATATAATTACAATAACAACAAATAACAGCTTACTTATTTGTTCTAGTACCGATTTTGTATAAAAGATGGCGTTATAGTTATGCTATTAGCAGCACTGATTACTATTCACTGCAACAATTTACAAATACAATTTTAATGAAAATAACAGAGAATATGAATTACCGATGGTAAGTTTATATCTTATAGATAAGTTAATCCTTCGGCTATCATCTTAACACCGCAAAACTGCACAATATTGCACATTAATCTATTTTTTGCTATATTGTTTCGTGTAGAGTTTGCGATCCTGACTCAGCAAGCGAAAGGTCTAGGTGCGCGGATTTACGCATACTTGAGGTTACGCGGGAGGTTACGGAAAATGTGCCTTAATAAACCATACTTTTCTATTATAGTCTTATAAATATTTGTCTGTGTAAATAGTAAATAGTTTTGTGTCACTTTGTTTGTTTGCTTATTTAGCGATGAAAAAGTAAAAAGTAAGTAAAGTGAAAAAACGCGACATCATATTACGGAACACTTTAGAGCTGTTTTACTGAAATTGACATAAAAACCTTGAAAAGGCAAATGGATCTAACCTGTGACGTAGTTAATTGCAAAATATAAAATTTACTTTAACAAGCAAATAAAGTCGATCACAGAACAAAAGTACTTACTCCTAGAGAAAAAGTAAAGTGTTAATTAATATTCCAGCAAGACTAATAAGAGCAGACAGCCTAGCAGTTACAGTGCGTCTGGTACGAAGTACCGTTCAGTTGCTCTGGCAGCATGACATACAATGTTGTATTGTACATATTATACCATTGTCATTTAAGCCTAAATTCGTATAGAAACGTTGAAGAATTATTGATACCTTATAATTTTTGTAATTACCTATGCTTCTATAATTTATAAACAAAACTTAAAACAATATTTTCCTTTATTTAACAGTGGTATATTGAGAAATGAGACTTTATTTGAGTGATAATCATAATAGCAAGCCACACTAGAGGTCGCAATATTATGGACTGATACTGATTATGTTGTGGCTCCTTTTTTTCGGACTAACACACGATAAAAACTTGTTCCAATAACACAAAAAATTAATGCTGATTCGTTGAGCTTGAGACCGAGTATTGCTAAGATCACATCTCGCTCGGGTACAATCTCGAGTTTATTCATTCAACACGCTCATTGGTTACTTTGTTTAAAAAAAAAGGATGAAAAAAAGTATAACAGGTATATTAACCGAATCATAGACAGGGATAAATGACCTAAAGACATGTTTTATAGTTACGTCGTAAATCAACCAACCTCCATAGCGAAAGTAAATTTAATTTGAGAAAATACACTTTTCAATTTAACTAGGCGATACAGTCGCTAAGCATAAAGCTACGCTAGCACCATATAATGGAGCGGAGCGTAACACCTAAACAAAATATTTTTTTGTTTCGATGGGAATTTTTGCGAATTTTAAAATTCGGGCTCCGTCACAATCTGGTCTTAAACCTGTTGATTCGATTCTACACAAATATTATTAAAATCGGTTAAGAAACTCTGGAAGTTATAGCGTAACAGACATTGCGCCATTGAAGCTGATCCATGGGAGCTTCGCTCGTTTCGCTCGCTCCGCTCCATTTATGATGGCAGTTCCTCCGGAAAATTAATAAACATTAGTTGTCAGATTCCCCGAATTTCAGTTTCATGTCATCGAAGCAATGTTTAAGAAGAACTTATACATAATGAAATTAGTTCCTAAATACTGTTACACTTTATATACATTTCTTTTCACATTTGTAAATTTAAACCACGTCAAGGCCCCTGCAGACGCTAATAGTGGTACTTGTTATACATAGTTAACATTTTGTTAATGAGGTTCGGTTTAAACTCATTTTAAACAATTAAGTACGGTTCAAGGACTGTATTTCTGATCTACTTACAGGTATGACGATCTGGAAAATTATCAATTTACTGTGAAATAAAGTTCGTTATTCTTAATGTTAATTTAAAGAGTACAGAAGGTACGCATTAGATACAGTAAAAAGTACTTGTTTACATAGTTTACATAGTGAATCTAATCTTAGAAAAACGTAACAACAAGAGAAACAAAATCACAAACATAAATGTCCGGTTAATAAACGATTAATTTCATTTATTGACTATAACACACATATTACAAACCGTCGTTCTCTAAACAAATTTGAAATGATCTCTGATTATTGATTTTGTATATACAGACAAATATAATGCAATCGTAGATTTTGTTTAAACTAAAACATTTCTTAGTTTAGGTATAAGTTGCAAGATGAAGTTAACACTTCGTCAGGAATAATTTAAGATTATTTTCTGCATTTAGCATCATCGTTAACGTTTACCCAAGATAAGTTATCAACTCCACGGTATTGCCAAGATAAAGTATCAAAATGCCTAAATGAATGACGCGAGACTCTTCGCATCAAACATAATTTAGAGTTCTCAAAACTTAAGGAAAAAGCTACGTTTCTTATTTTAATTGTCATACTCGGAAAAAGAAAACAATAAGTATTCCGTAACACTAGTAAATAGGAAGTGAAATTAAAAGTATTTTAATTCTGTAATGACTTTGTATTCATTTATTATCATAACTAAATACAGACAGGACAGGACCAGGTGAGACAGGATCGAATATAGATATCGGAAGAGCTTAATAGAAACAAGTTGTTTAATTTTGACACAGAAAAATATACGGTATACCAAAGTGTCATAAAATAAAATGTACTATTTATTTCCCCCTACAATTTTATGAACCATTCTATGCCCCAGCAATGGGGATAATCAGACTTTGCTTTATTATAAAATATGAACATATTATTGAAATAGATCAAAATTTGGCGTAAGTTATATCGAATACCTTGTATCTAAAAACGATATTATCAATATTGTCCCCAACTAGTCCTTATTCAAATACTAAACTAACTCAATCTGTCCTGAATACCTTCGTAACTAAATCTTCTGTACAACCAGAGCTAGATTAATTGCCAAATCATGATGAAGCATGTGTATGATCGCCAAGGCCCCCGAACATTAACACGATCAAACACAAACAGTGGCTTAAACGTGATACAGTGACGATGCAATTGCAAATTTTCAAAGATTTTCGGCGCCGATTCTAAGCGTGAACTGTGCTCTACATTAGGTACTTGTTGTGTTTTTCCTGGGGTTCGTAATATTTTGAAAGGTTTTGTTATTTTATTTAAAAAATCACAAAGAAAGAGTTACGTCTTCCCCATGTAAAATATTTGAATTTGGTTATTTTTTTAATTGAGTTTGTTTATACACTGTCCAATTACTTTTGATAAAGCAGGTTATTCAGCTTATATTATATGAAACAAATTTTGGTGTTAATGGTTTTAACTACAAACTTTATTGCTCTTTAATTAGTTCGGCTAATCACTTCCGATCCGTGATGATTAATATTAAGCAGAAAAAAAGATAATAGATTCGTTATAAAATACTTCTTTACTTTTTCTTGTGTTTCGGAAACACACAATAATTTTAGAATACAATAATGAAATTTTAATTCTAATAAATATTTGCGACGATTTCTTATAACTAAATGAAAAAATTATTGTAGGTTTTGAAGTCAAATGCTATAAAACTATTTCAGATAGATACTACGTTAGAAGAAAAAAAAGTTATATAAAAATAAGTACCGGTTTTAAATCTAAACGCTGTAAAAATATTTAAGACGGATACGTTTCATGAAAAAAGTTGTATAATGATGAGTACTTACTTTTTCCGGCTTACTATTTCTTTTTCTTGCAGTTTTTTATACACAAACATCCAGAGATCAATATTTTTTTTCTCCATATTTCGGCTTTTCCGTGATCACAAATTACCCGTCGATTCTAATGTAAAACTGGTTCCACAAATATGTCTTTACTTTTCAAGTTACACTTAGTAAAAGTTATTGTAGTTTATTTTTAAAATACATAAGAAACATTCAAAAAACAATTCCCCTCTTGCGGTCGGGTAAAATAACCGTGCACTTGCTTATTTCAGACTCGGTGATAAGCGTGTGTCAACGACAATAACGCTGAATTGTTTGCGGCTGTAAGCCTTATTCGTCAGTGTTTTACGCAGTCATTTTTTAGAGATCCAAGGCTGCCCTGTAGAAACCCCTTTTTTTCTGACAAAGAACTATGTATTGTTACGAAACTTGCTCGGTATTTTTGTTTCCCACGTTGATTCCATATTAATTATTAAGATTTTACTTAAGCTTCAGTCATTAATTAATTGATACAATTTGCGTAGCACTTTTTTCCGTACGAACTTGGTTCTATTGGGTACCTATCCTATTGGTACCTTGATAGCTACCTATAGCCTGTTTCAAATTACTAAAATGGTGATAGGTGCACTATGCAAAAATTACTAAAAACAAGACTAGAGTGAAAAAAGAAAACATTTCGAAAGGCAAGGAAAATATATTTTTTTATAAAAAATAAAATCTCTAAGCTCCTCAATACTCTTTCACTGCAACTTTTTTCAAATGTAATAATGTTAATTGATAGGTGACTATTATAAAAAAAACGACGCCGACATAGGTTATCTAAAATAAAATAAAAATCGGTACCTAACAATAGTAACAGAAAATTAATAAATAAATAATAGTGAAACACACTTCAGAAAAAGTCAATTTGTTAATAAACTTTCAGGAAGAACTATGGCATCAGGTATGACAAAAAGTAAAGTCTGTAAGATACCTATGAAATATAATTACGCATACAAAACAACAAGTGTCCGACCGAACTTTCAGTGTCAGTCAGTTTCAGCTAAAGTTTCGGATTCGGCCAAGAATCGGCCAAAACATCGGCTGCGCTTAAACTCATCATTCATGTATTTTCCTTCGCCTTTACCTATAGGCTATAACATAAGAACCTTCTTATGTTTATTAAGCGCAGTAAATAATGTTAAAGTAAAAATTTGTAAAATCGTAACACTTGTTTGCAAAATAAATGGCATCTAACCAAAGAACCTAATATTGTTTTTTTGATAATTTTACGTAAGTAGGGGTAGTACTTTCCTTTGTTGTCACCCTTGGGCGCCGTGTCTCACGATACAGTAAATGCTGAGACCATTGTGACTGATCGGGACTTTAAAATACCCGCTAAAAGATTGGCTAGAATCATTGCGGGCATACAGCGTGGGAAATCCCCGGGTCACGATGGTCTCAGCATTGAATATTTTAAATATGCGGGATTCATCTACCTAGGGTGTTGTCACTGTTTTTCATCTTGTGCGTAGGTCACTTTACCGGAACCACTTATGCGGACCATAGTTATTACTAAAAAATAAGACAGGTGACGCTTCCAGAATCGAAAATTATAGACCGATTTCACTCGCTACCACCATGGCCAAGGTGTTTGACAGTTTATTGAATGTCACTATCAGAATATGTAACACGATGCCCAGTTCGGGTTCAAAGCGAGGGTTTCAACGGAAAGCGCCATCCTAAACCTAAAATGTACCATCAAGTACTATACAACAAGAAAGACTCCGGTTTACGCTTGCTTTATCGACTTGTCGAAATCTTTCGATCTCGTCGCTTATGACATCTTATAGGACAGGTTGAGGGGTGAGGGAGTGCCGGCGGAGTATACAGCGCTTCTTAAATATTGGTATGGTCATCAGACGAACCAAGTAAGGTGGGTTGGTGCCCTGTCGAAGGAATACGGGTTAAAATGCGGGGTGAGGCAAGGTGGAATAAGCTCACCCCTGCTATTCAATCTGGACATGAACCATCTTATCGAGCGGCTGAGCAGAACACATTTCGGTTGTCACATTGGCGGTATATGCGTCAATAATATAAGCTATTGTTTGATTTGCCTCCAGAAAGGCTCAAACACTACAAACGACCATTCACGAACATTGGTCTCGATTACTTTGACCCCATTGATGCTCTGTAGGCCGGCGACGAAAAAAAAAGTCACCATTTACACGTGCCTTGTAAGCCGTGCGATACATCTGGAGGTAGTCGGGTCGCTTTTCACGGCTGCTGCACTACTAAGCATGAGGCGTTCTATTGCTCGTCGTAGTTCGCCAGCCGTTATTATATCTGACAATAGAACCAACTTCGTCGGTGCAAATAGAGAGCTTAAGACGCTTCACGGGGACGACGTGCGAGAGTTCGCAACGAACCATAAAATCAAGTGGCGCTTCATTCCTCCTTTGTCACCATTCATGGGTGGCGCTTGGGAGCGCTTAGTGCCAACTTTAAAAACTGCTTTAAGGTACACCCTTAAAACTACAGCTCCTCTAGAAGAAATGTTAAGCACACTGCTATTAGACGTGGCATCTATTGTCAACTCACGATCTCTCACCTATGTCTCTAGCTTTCCTCTCTGACTCGGACTTGGTACGACGATGCAACTGGCGGCGTACCCTTCGTCTTCCTGATCACTTTTGGTTCCGATGGTGAAAAGAATACCTACCTACTCTGCGTGCAAGAGGACCTCGTGGAAGCCAAAGAAAATTTGTAGAGGGTGGTGTAGTGATCATAGCTGATTCCTCTCTTCCGCGTGCGTGGCCTCTGGCCATTAGATAAAAACAAAATTAAAGTATATACTGGGGCTGACGGTACAAGTGGTTGACGTGCATACGAAGGGGGGCACGCTCCGCCGTCCGGTCTGTAAGCTCCTCCTCATTGTACCTGAGGACCAACCAGCTTCAAACCGTTCTTTTTGATCATTATTGTCGGTGTTCTTTTGGTGTCTTTTGCTAAGACTACTCATTGAACTAATCTTACCAAAATATATTTTAATTCTTTTAATTTTTCCATCAGTTATCCATACAGTCAGAATTTAAGTTTATTCACTTAAATACAAAATAAAACAAGTAATAGTTTTCGTCAGATGTATGATTTGGATTAAATTAATGAGAAATAATATTAAAATTCAAAGCCCTAATAATATACCTTCTAGCTTAGTAAAAACAAAAAAAAATCATTTTATTAAGTAAGTAAGAGCAGATTTAAGTTTAATGTGAAATGTTACCCCCTCTAGCTGAAATCACAGCTTGTATTCGTTTAAGCATGTTAGTGAGAATGAATATCACTAATGGTTTCGTCTGGAATACACTTTTACTTAGTGATAATCATTTTTTTTGCACTGTAATGGTCTGCGACGCCGGCACGGTAGCACTGGTCTCTGTCGAACGTACGTCTCAGACATGTTCTATGAGATTGGCCAGCACGAAGATCCAAAGTACTCTAGCACATATGCTTTTAAATCACCTGATTGGTAGGTGCGAGCGTTGTCAATTAAAATTTATTTACGCTAACAGCTGCTGAGGTGGGTTATGCATAAGGAACTAGAGCTTCTCGGTGCCCAGTCAGTGAGCTCAATTTAATAAACACTCCATACGATGAAATGAATTTGTTCCTGCCCAAAACATAACAGAATTTGGTATTCAGAACTTCAAAACATGCCTCTGCAGAGCATACACATCGTTTTCGTAGCACCAACTTCGCCCTTCACAGTACAGAGATATCCTACTAGCTTTATCGAAAAACAATTCGCTTTTAAAGTCGTATTGAGTCCCAGACACACAAACAATTTGAAGGGTAGCTAAGACAAGCACCGAGTTGCTCACGGAGTAATTTCGGGCCACGGGACGAGCGATGAATGTATATTTGCAACCAGAAGCCTCTCACTGACTGTCCATAGAATAATTGTTTAAGCATTTCTTACTTCTTCGAGGTTATTTTTAAGGTCCACAATTCCACAAAAGATTTTTTTTTTAAATAGTTTTATTTACATTTTTATTGCGGACGGATTAGTGTTTTGTATATAAAAACTTCGGTTACGGCTGAAAATCCTGTTTCAGTTGGAATTGGAATAAATGACTAATGAGAAGTTTATTGCATATCCTTTTTAACTTTATGGTATCTAATATTCCATACAGTTACTACTACTAGCTATTAGGTTTAATACCTTATAATTTCAGGAGACAAAGTATAGGTCGAAGTTACTTAAATTACATTATTTAGCTACTCTTTTATTCTAGAAAAAAATTATAATACAGGCTATTAAATATTCAATCTTATTTTCCAGGTATGTAGGTATACTGTTATATTATTTCTGTTATCTAACCAATATTTTGACAGTCTAAAGTTTTTATTGGAAAAATACTCATAATATTTTACTAAGGGGCTTGGAAAAACCACGAACCAGTACCTGATTCACACAACCAACACGCAAACAGAACAAAGTCATTTAAAATTACAGGGTATTTACTTACTTATAAATTTACTCAGGTGTCATAAAACCTGTTTTAAGTTTCCCGATTTACGAAAGAAAATGTAAAGAACATATTAACGAAGTGTTTAATTGCAGGCATTGTTGCAGGTTGTTTCGTAACTCAAATAGATAAAATTACCCAACAGGGTAATACGATATACAACATAATATACAATTTAATCGGCAAGAGAACACAAATAACCAATTAGTATGTTTAATACTTTGAAGATTTATAAATAGGAGTTTTTTCTGCTTATTACCTAAACTGCTACTAGTAATTTTGCTTTGGTCAAATGTACCTACAATAAAGTTTAGATTTGTTCAATTCAACTGCATGCTTCTTGCATATTAGATAATAATGTAATATAGTCTAGACGCACCAAAAAAAGATGGGTTTGATGGTAAATAAATTCATACTAGCTCTGACAAAGATCAGTGACCGGTTACTAAGTGTGAGTTCTCCATTCTAAATTCATATCTATGAAAGGCGATATAATATTAAAATTGTCGTAGGAGTTTCTAATCACATGTGTCTCTAGTCCTAATGTGACTGGCCTTCTCACGGAAATTCTCTACAAAATGTACATCATCGTCGACGCGTTCTCATTCAATTCATAATGAATTTTTCTGACACGTCTTATTTATGAGTGGTTGATGAAATAAATATATAAATAATATTCACACCAATTAGACTAGCCCAAAGTAAGCACCATAAAAAGGCTTGTGTTATAGTTACTGGGATAACAGAAAAACACGTACATACATAAATAAGTAATATAAAAATGTATAAATACCCATGACTTAGATACAAATGCTTGTATCACTCAAACATCTATCCCTTTTGGAACTCGAACCCGGGACCGTCTGGCTTTGAATATAGGATCCCGTTCGGTAAAACTGGTAAACTGGTAGCCAAAAATATATTTTTGAAGTTCGAGTATAAAATACGGCCATTTAAAATTAGTTTGGTTAAATTGTGAAAGATACTGTACCCTTGATACTTTATTAGAATCGCTCTTTATCGATGACGATCACGCATGATAACTTTTGAAAAATACCAGGGCGTTGTCTTAATTTAGCAAGAACGTAGGATGCTGTTCATTATGCATCATGCTAGCTCGCCAAATACATCATGTAAATTTGCAGCGAGTTTATTATAAGAGACGAGACAATCTAAGATACGGCAGATATGTATTCAAATGGATTAACCGACCTAATTGGTAATTGATTTACTCTACTTTGCTCATATTAATCTATGTCTTCGGTTAGTACAATTTAGATGTCATTTTAAAAATAAAAACCATAAGCAGTATCGTCTTTTATCCCGAACATTGTCTGAAAAAATCTCAGGAACAATTTTATTTCGCTGTCAAACAAAAGAGTTTGGCAGAGAAGTAAAAGAGATTTTGTGGAAAAAAATATAGTGGTTGAAAACTTTTTAGTCGTTTGTTGACTGTATATTCTGTCACGTAATTTGACCCGTAACTCGTCAAGACCCCTTTCAATTGATGTTCAGTTGGATGAATAAGAACAAAGAGCATTGCATTGCATACCACTCCACGATACGTTTGTGCAACAAGTCGATCAGGAAACCGTCAAGATAACTAGAATTCTAAGAGGGCCGTTGTTTGATTGCGTTCGACTGTAACACATGCTTTGATCTTCCCATCTATGCCATTACTGCATCTTTTAGTTTATCTATTACTTCGCCTTCACGTATGATTTAAGTGAATCCCAAATAAAGATTTTCTAAAAGTAGATTAAAGTAAAATGAGACACTTATCATTTAAAAACTTAGTAAATATTTTAAACTAGCTGTACCCCGCGGCTTCACTGAAATGATTTCCATTCCCATAGAGATACCGAGATAAAAAGTGTCCATGACGATTCTAAATGTTCACGGAAAGTATTGGTGAAAGAATTTCTTATATAGATTCTCAGTAGATTCACCGCCACTCATTGAGTTATGGTGAATATTTCATAAAAATATTTAACTCCTTAAAAACTTAGAATCTCTAAAACGCTGAAATATGTCTGACCATCGACCTTTGAATCGAATATCAAGCTTTTACCTCAATAAGTTCAATTACAAAGCGGTTTTTAGAAACTATATTTTCAGTAATACATGTAAAGTTTTTGTGAAAAACCTCAATACTTATTTTAACGCCTCGCGCCATGCTCATGCTCGGCCAGACAGTCACACAGGACAAAATCCTTTATAAATTTAGATTAAAGAACGGTTTATTTATTTACATACGTTATCGGTAAGGTACGGGATATTTTTCTTAAAATGAATCTTCCTCGATTAATTTTACATTTACTTAATTAGTTTCATTAAAGATATTCGAATGGAAGATCCCGAACTTGACCGCAAGGCGTATCTATAGTCTGATTAAGTGTTAGTTACTTTGCCACTTACTATAGTCGTAAATATGTTTTGTTGCATTTTATGAGGAATATTTAAAGGCAAGTGAACGCATATAATACATGATTCAAGGACTTACCTAAGTACAAATTTATGAACGATTCTTTTCCCCCGATTTTAATAGAAATAAACAAAAACTTACAGATACCTACCGATACTCCGTTTATTTTCATGATTTGATCTAAACAGACAGACAGTTTAAGCAGTAATTTTATTTCTTAAGTCTTGTTTTACTGTAATATAATTATCATTTGCCAAGACAGATAATAGTTTAAATTTGCGTAAATTATATTATCATATAACATAATGTAACCAAGTCAGGTTCAAGGTTATGTGATGTAGGTATTTTTTTCTTGGGTAAGTAAGTATAGATTGGCAGAGTAGTTCGTTGCTTGCCTTTATGTGATACAAAACACCGGCTCTGTCTGTAGACACCTCATATCACTCAGACACAGTAGATGACCAAATTCAGGGCCGTTACGTGAGTCATCACATCATCATATAGCTACTTGCTCAACTCATTACTACAACCATTCTGATTAATCTGCTACATTTAGAACAAAGTAATTTTGGAATGCCAGTCGAATACACATGATGAATATAGGGAAACATAGCTTACAATATTTATCTGTTATAATTTAAAATTATTATATTGAATTATAGAAAGACTACCTTGTGTTAATGGTATTTTTACAATACCTATCCTATTCCCCAATTCTTATTATAATACTATTATTAGGGCGCTACCGCCGAAATACTATTTCTATTACTTACTTCAAGACAAATATAAATAACTAAAATAATGATCGATTAAAAAAGCTTTTTAATTTCACGATTCCATTAAGCTATTATTAATAAATTGTTATAAAGTTTTTTCTATACTAATCCACTTCAATGACCCATTCCATAGTAACAAGTGGCATTATTATTCGAGAAAACTCTGAAAAAATTGTATTTAAATGTTACATTTACTTAACGGGAACGCCATCTATCATGTGTATTCGAACTAAGTTGAAGAAGAATCGCAGCTTTATAACGCGGATTTGAATCACAGTTTTACAAATAGTTCAAGTAACAGCCGCAAGTGTCGCTTTTTACACTTTGTTAAACTTTGAATTGTATTGTCTTAAAAAAACTAAAAGAGAAGTATTTATAGGTTATTTAACTGATAGATTTTTATATGTAAAGAAATTAAAACAAGAAAAATGCAACTTTTCTCAGGTGTGAGGCTCTTGGCTCTTGGCTCTACGTTAGCTAGCGGGAGCTCATCTCGGATAAGTAAAATTAAGTAAATAGAGAGGAGATCAATTCTTCTATATCTTATAGTAGGTTTTTGTTTGTTATTGAAATATTATTGACCACAGTGCGGTCGGGGAAATCCTGACGAAACCACGAAAGAAAAAATAAGAGAACGTTGCCATTCAAACGTTTGAAATATGTTAGTCTTTATTAAAGTAATTTTATTAATTGCATTGGCTCTGGATGGTTTTGGTAGGTACAGCCGATAACACTTCAAATTATTTACTTTTGCGATGCAATCTACCTACCTAGATAGGATATTGTAACAGATACTATTTTATTTCTAGAGTACAATGCTTGATGTCTTATCGACAGTACCTTCGTTGTCTTGCATATTTAGACTCAAAAACATTGAAGGAGAAAAACTGTTTTAAATATGTAGTTCGTAAAAAATTAAAAATAATGTTAAATGATACTTATTACCTATTTATAGGATGTTTGCCTCATACTTTCTAATATAAAGAAACATAATTTATGTGATTTATACAAAACCGATTTTTAACAATCAGTTTCCACTGTTCATATTCCGTTCTAGTTCGGATTATCTGTTTTAAAGCTATTTGAAAAATTTGAGAAATTTTTATTTAACAGATTGGTTAAGAATTGACTATGATAAAGTCCAAATAAACGGGAAAACCACAAACAATGCAGCTATCTCTCATAACCAGGCTTCGAGAGCTGCTCTACGCCAACAATGACCGCTACTGTCAATTAATTGAAAAATCTAGGTCAATAAAATTAAATACATATAGTGACAACAAATATACAAGAATGTAGGTAGATTATTAAATAGTTTTAATAACTAAAGCAATAAATTTATTTAGAAGATATTTGATATAAGTGTCTTCAGATATAAAAGTTCTCTGAATAAACCTTAGTTTAGTACTTGAATTTTAACTAGGTAATAAACTTAAGATTCTATTGTAAAACAAAAGACGAGACATGGATTAATGATTACTGGCTGTTACTTTCAAAACGATTTTCTAACTGTTGTATTTGAGAATCTAAATTTATTTGCCTTTTACAAACAATGACGCCACGATTCGTAGAAGACATCGACGCCGCCGTGGGTAGTGCGCTCGGCATACGATTCAGAAAGTTAAGCAACTACTTATGGCAAGAGCCCGTCACACGATGTGTGACCATAATTATCTGAAGCTCCTCTAAGCTTCAAGAACTCTTCAACCGCGATGAATGCATTTGCAATCGTTAGCGCCCCTACGGTATTAACAGTCCTGAACCCAAATAGCGGGGACATTTTTAAGAAAATATATTAACAATGCATAAAATACTATATTATATTCCCGTTTAATTTTTGTGTCACGAGCGGGCCCTTAGTACTTTGGCGCGGATCGAACTTGTTCCGCTGAGGACGAAACATGCACAGACAATTTTATGAATATTTATCATCAACTGAAATTTTGCATGAAACTTTTCGTACTTGTACTTTTATTTTTCAATAAATATATGTTATTTATTATATAACTTAATATGTTTTATACGAAACATTTTCATGCTTTTTCGTAGTATTGTCAAATCAGCCTTTGTATAATAAATAATTCAGACAAATTATATACCTATTATTATTGTACACTAAGTTTGCGGATAATCATGCATTTTAAGTTTTCAAATCATAACTTGTTTAATAAAGAGGGTAAGAAATATATCGTTTCGTTTTTTATATTATTTAAATGGACAGTTAAAAGATACTCTTTAGTTTACTAAACACTATGATTATGTCACCGTGCTTACCTGCAATCAGATTCTTTCGGTTTCGGCTTCCTTCCGCGCCACAGGAATAGACAATCCAAACCACTTTTACGAAAAGGCGGCTTTAACAGTTTCCACCGTTTTTTTGACTCTGTACTCTTCACTGTGTCCACTGATTCCCTACTAGAGCAGACATCCAAAAGGTTAGGCTCTGAACTACCTTTTCTTAGTTCACTTTCTGTATTATAATTAGAACACTTTATGAAATTGTCCACTAACACTGTATCACCTAAGGAATAAGTCTTTCTGTGGGACAAAGGTGTAGAGGTAACTAAATCAGAGCTACTATTTATTTCTAGGCCACTGTCATTCATTGCTGAAATATCCTCACTAATGCTATGGAGCTTCTGACGGCTACGCCGTCTTGGCACAGGTTTTGCATTTAATATGCTGTTTTCTTCAAAATTACAACTTTTAATACTACGTTCGACGTTTACAAACGCAGTGATGTCCTCACAGCTCTTCGCGTTATACTTGGAATGATAACGGGGCTTGGGATCAGCTGGCGGATTCGGATGCAACTCCATCGCACCCACTACGTTCGCCAGGTTGTCTTCGCTTTTCGAAAGAATTTTTAAGCTAGTTAACTGCTTCTTCGGTCGCGGTGGTCTCTTCGGAGGTATCGCGGGGGCGGGTCGTTCCTTAGCCGTTGAGTGCCGCTCGTCCGTCCTCTTGTAGGGATTGGAATACTTTGCGATAATTCTGTTTATTTCAGCGCTGTTTTTGCGCCTGTTTGTGTGTCGTTTGAAGTTAAGTGGCTGCTGATAAGACTCGGCCACGTTTGCTCCGGCGACCCGCGCTGACCTCTCGCGCCATTCTGACACTTTGTCTTCTAATATCCTTTGCAGTTCGAGAGCGCGCATTATTGGCCCTAATTCTGGCATTTTAATATTCTTTAAATTTATTTTATTTTGGCAGCCTCTTTGGTATCTATTAATTAATAATATGCGTATTTGGTGAAATATGCAATGAATAATTTCATCTCCGAGAACTGCAAACAAAAAAAAAGTGAGATCTATTATCAACATCGATCATATCATCTACATTACAGCTGTTTCATTGTTCTTGTATGGATAACAGTCACAAACTTAATTTTGGGACTCATTTCCTTGTTATTTGCGTCAATAACAGCGTTTAAATGTTAAAATTGAAATGATAACGTCTTTATTAAAGTTATTTTTATGCTTTTTTAACTACATATTATGTTAATGGCAGATAAGAAAATCGGAATAAAATGATGATGAAAATTCTTTCCACAACACGTAAGAAAAGTCCATATTTTCAGTTTCATTCGATCGTTATTACCCCTATTTATGTATAAATCGTTCATACAGCGTTGTCAATAACAATTATTATTATACTACTAAAATATTAGATTTAAAGCTTTTTGACTTTTGCTCTGCGATATTCCACTTTAAGGAGATCCCAAATTAAAGTTCGTGACTCTACTGTACATAAACTGTAATAAAACATAATTAATATCGGAATTAGCAGATAAAAAATCCTGTCTTTTTGGGTAGATATGTATTAATAGTGCTAGTGACTGTACCTGCAAAGGTGAGATAGGTTTGTGTCGACAATATGATCTTCTTATAAATACTGAACATTATGTTAAGAAAGTAGCCTAGTATTTTATATATTTTTAATCATAACTTTGGATTTGTTGAATGAACGTAAAACTAGCTAATTTTATCGGTACCAATTTGTTTATATTTTATTTAAACTTTAATGACATTACATACAAAAACAGTAACCTAGATTTCTTACATCATCGATTTATAAAGCAGTTACACAATTTTGCATTTCATTAAAAAAGTGTCTAAAACAATTCAGCATATACTTATATCCACTACATAAAAAGACGATCTTAAAACCACCAGAATGACACAAAGCCATGATCAATAATCTGTTGTTTAATTTAAGTGTATAAGCTACTGTTGTAAGTATATTTAAAATATTTTTAACAATTAAACAATATGTAAAGCTGAGTTATGAATCGTTCATTAAGTTTACAAGAGCAGTAACACACGAAACTAATTTAATTATACTCAGGATTAATTATGCCATGGGGCCCATTACTGATTCTAACAAGTTTTCCTCGAACAGAGGTAGGGAATAGAGGGGCTGTTTAGACCAGAGGCTGTTTTGAATTATTGAATTTATGAATGCATTTTGTATTTTTCCTAACCTTCAATACCTTTTTAATATTGGTACCACAAACTACACATCCGTCAGTTCTTAATATCAATGTCATTTAAAAAAAAGACGGAGAAAAAATATTTCTTTTTTTGTTTGTAAGCATATCACTGACAACCTAAGTATTATTCTCGAGTTGTGACTATTTTATAGTGTTGCATATATTATAACCAGAGTATTTACCAATATAAGTTCATTAAACACAAGTTACTTTCTCGTCCACATATATTTATTTCTGAAGGATGGTATCGGAGCAAATTTTAACAATAGGTAACTCTGGGGCACTTTTGAATAAAATGTTCAAAAGTGTGTTGTCAACGATGGCAGGAACTTCGGACTGCGGCTGCCATATAGAACATTAAATATATAACATAAACAACCACTTTACACCATAGAGTAAAAAATTATAAGGAGAACGTTACCTAAAAAACTAAAAAGTATAGTAGCAAACAAACTGAGAATCAAGTTTTTATCAATGAAAAGGAACATATTAATTTAATCATTACTTATTGCATTCTTTAACTTAATGTCAGATTTGATAATAAGTTTGCTACACATGATCGAGACTGCCCCAAGTTGTTAATAATTCTATAAAGTTTGTTTTTATCGTATAAAATAAATTCCAATGCACGGTGATAATATTAGGGGTTAAAGTATGAAATTGCCGATTTGTACTGAAAATCTATATTGTTTATTTTTTAAATTTTTAACAAATTTATTTAATCAAAATAGTTGCCATTATTATCTATACATTGCTGCCATCTAATGGGAAGGTCATTAATGCCTTTGCGATAGAATTCCGACGATCTAGACTGCACAAACTGTGTGAAAGCATTTTGTACTGCCTCCTGGGAAGAAAACTTCTTGTCACGTAGATAATTGTCCAAATCACGAAAAAAATGGTAGTCCGTTGGAGCAAGGTCTGGTGAATACGGAGGATGACGAATGGTTTCTAACTGCAGTTCCTGAAGGGTCAAAATGGTTTCTCGTGCTGTGTGAGGTCTCGCGTTGTCGTGGAGCAATAATGGTGAAGATCGATTCATGAGTCGGGGCTGTTTTACTGCTAGTTTTGTCAACATGGTTCGGAGTTCGGCACAATAGACATCTGCCGTTATTGCTTGACCAGATCGGAGAAAACTATAGTGAATAACACCATGCTGAGACCACCAAACAGTTACCATTACCTTTTTATTGGTAAGTTTTGCTTTAGGACACTGTTGTGGCATTTGACCTGGGGTCAGCCATTGCATTTTTCTTTTCCGGTTATCATAAAGAATCCACTTTTCATCACATGTTACAATTCGATCCAATATTCCTTCATTTCTGTACCGGTTCAACAAGGCAACACAAGTTTCAACACGCGTTTCTTTCTGCAGATCAGTCAAATCATGAGGCACCCATTTTTCGTATTTTTTTATTTTATTGATTTGACGCAAGTGAGTCAATATTGTGGGTAAGGTAACGTTAAACCATGCCGCTAATTCCTGGGTACTTTGACTAGGATCGGCTTCCACTATCTCTCTTAATTCATCGTTATTTACCTGTGTGGGCGGTCTTCCTCGTGGCTCGTTCTTTAAGTCGAAATTTCCATCACGAAAGCGTTTAAACCAAAATCGCACGGTGCGTTCATTAGTAGACCCCTCTCCAAACGCAGCATTGATATTGCGGGCTGTTTCTGCCGCGTTAGTTCCGCGTCGGAACTCGTATTCAAAAATAACTCGAATTTTCGCAGTATCCATCTTTCTTGTCTAAATTGAATAACAAAAACAATTGAAAGTCGATATTCAAATGTTTTACATTTTTTAAAAAAAGAACATCATAGAAACCATTTAAAAAAAGTTTCATTCGAAAACCTCAAACCATGAAGATTCTATGTCAATTCAAAGAACCTATTGCAATAAAACGGCAATTTCATACTTTAACCCCTATTATAATTATAGTCTGAATTACGTAATTTTCATTTTATTCTAGTTTGTTAACACTGCCCCTAGGGTTTTCAAATGTGATCCGCATATAAGGCACATTAGAATAAAATAGGGTTGCTAAAAAATTTTAATTGTGTTTAACTAATAAGTTAAAATAAACAAATATATATTTTTTAAATTTCCATATATATTTTCATTCCGTATATGAGAAATGTAACGTTTTACTCAAAAAGTGTTCAAACACTTCGACTTAAGAAACAAAATGAATCACTACCTAAATAAACTTGTTTAAATAGCGACGTTGCAGCAACTTGGCCAACAAATCTACGAATTGTGAAAACACAGTACAATAAGTTAAAGCTATTGCATATAACCACTTCTTTACAAACAGCCACACAACTGTGGAAGATACAATAGTATCTCTTATGTAAGTGGTTTCCTATTCTGGTCGATTTCCGCAAGGTGAAAAAGGAAATATCTGCGAATATAATATGTGCGAAATTTGTTTGAGAAAATATTGATTACATGCATGCATGCCTATCATGCCTATCACATAATAATATGTATCATAAAGTACAGTCTTAGAAACGCATTCTTTGTATCTTAGTCAGCTCGACACAGATCAGATATTATCAGCATAATATTTATGTTTGCAGTTTCTTGTTTCTCTCTAGTTTAATACCTATATTGAAATCGGCTGTACAAAAATGTTATTTGTTTTACTTTAGCCCATTTAATCTGTTTCCTTCTAAAGCGATTTTTTTGCTGAAATAAATTATTTCTCATTTAATTCTGTATTTTTTATAAGGTCATCTCAGTCGACTCCTCTAAATTTAAGCTAGTGATATCATAAAAACGAAGAACACACTAAAAAGTTTATTCCGGGTTTAAGAACCCTTTTGTGGGAAGTATTTATTATATTTTATTCATCCTATAGAAGCAAATTTGCTCCAAATAAGCACTTTTCTGAATTTTACTCTGAACGTGGTGCATCATTACTTAAATTTAAATAAAAGTAGAATTGACCTATTCGCATTTGTAAGAGTCATACCACAATAAATATATTAAATTGGAACACTATCAAAGTCTTTACGATTAATTTTATAAGCATGATAGAAACCTAACTGCAAAAAGCAGCGAAAAGGTTAACATTCTTCCGAAAACATTCAACTGCACATCCAACCGGTAGCAGACCATTAAAGGGTAACTACCTAACTACTTATGATCATGCTAAGTATGCAATCGGAAATATTGAAATCTTTTATTACTATCATGGAAATTAATAATAGCCTGCCTACAAAATTACATTTCATCCGTACTTTAAGCAATTACAATAAAAACTTGCTCAAGGCCTACAAAAACCAAAGTATGAAGCATATTCAGGGAATAGATACAATTTTTTCCAGACTAGACATTTAAGGTTATTAGTACTTTATGGAAAATATTTATTATTATTTTTCTTTTTTATGTAACTGAAATAACTTACATAATGTTATGTTAGTAATGGTAGAGTCACAGGACACAGATTAAGTAATATATTGAAACTCACTTTATTCACAAAATAATTTGGCCGAAACACGCGCACGAGAATTCTGGATGAATTCATGTAAACAATGATTTTAAAATCTATCTTCGTAGCCAACTGATAAGGTTCTCGCCAGATATTTATCACGGCGGAGAGAAGATAAAATAACAAATAACTGACTCTATCTGAGTAGTAGTTACGCCTGAGAAAAGTTTTACAATTTTTGTATCAAATTATTTGGGTTTGAAATGATCGCTTGTGATTGTTTAGAGATAATAGAACTAATGCATGCAGATAAGACAATTACTTATAACTCAATGTTATTCTCCTCAACTGAATATAAAGGCTTTACCTATTTCGAAATTAATTCCACAATGGGCTCGAAAATGTATTTACATATGAATAAAGTCATTGTTAACCGTAAGTCGGATACTGTGATAACTTTATTCAGGTTTAAGCAAAAATATGGAAATCGTGTCATCTTAATATCCATGTTACTTAATACGTACCCACAATCGGTTAGCTAACTGTACCATTTAAATTGAATAATAGAAGCAAAACGAAATCTGCATCATAGGTCAGCTTTGTTTTAAGTCACTTGAACACGACACTGAATTTATGAAAATGGGATCGTTTGTATTCATTATAGAGCTACGATAAGACTAGCGTACACTGCCTGTATTGAATGAACGCAACTTCTTGAAGTATTACGGTATGTCAGCGATCAACGTACACGTGTGGATACCCCACGTGCTGATTCCGTAGTGAGCAAGTCAACGTTCCAGACGAATGCTCCTGCACTTGACTCAGGCACCATACCCATCCGCTGACAACAATGAGCTAAATAGAGCATCCACAGGTGTATGTTGCGAGGTAGAATATGTAATATTTTTCCGTACGCAATATATTTACTCATTAAAAAATTATCTACAATTATGTAGAGTTTTCCGGAATGCCAATATGCAGCGGGTGTAATTACTTAAAACGAAGGCCGAAAAGATCTTAGAATGATATGCATATTATTTGCGATTTAATATAAAAGCTTTTTGTACATACAGAAAAAATAAAGAATAATTAATCACTCTGTTATAGAAACTACTAGGTATCTAGTGGTCGAACACATAAGAATTCAAAAATGTTAGACTTTCCTTCTATATCACAAAATTCCTTACAATAGTTTCATGTGTGCTCAATAAATAGGCAATTTGACTAATTTTGAAGATTGTTTTAAATGATTCTATGATACACCATACTCCATTGATATTCCTGACAGATCTACTGTATTATTAGTAAAAAATAACGTTAAAGTTTAAATTATCGAAACCATGACAAAAGCGATTATGTATAACGGCACAAGCAAGTCAACAATTCCTAAGCTCAATGAAATAGAAATAGAACAGCATAGTTGAAGAGATTTTTATAATTTAACTTCGTCTATAAAGAATCCAAACAAAATGTTTTTTTCTGTTCCAACGAACCCCAAAAGACGAAAGATGTGGTTATAATTTGCTAGAAGAGACTTTAATGCTTACAAATGTTTTTATGTGTGAAGATCACTTTAATGTAACTTATATTTACCTGTTTTATAACACTAGAACATAAAAATATTGCACATTTTAAAAGCGTAACACCGCAGTTTGTATGTAGAAAAAATGAACATAAAAATGAACTGGTAAGTTGAGCCAATTTATGTACTTGTATAAAATACCAGATTAACAAAAAATAGCTTCAGAAATAGCTCACAGATGTGTGTACCGTGTCCCCCGTGTCCCTTATTTTATTTCATTATTCTGACCTATCAACCCCTTTCTATGATAAGTAGAACAACGACCTAACTTCCGAAGCAGTGTTCCAATAGCAATGGGGTATTCGCCACCATCTACTAATGTAAGTACAATGTTGTGTTGCTCGGGCATTGTTCGACGCTGCGGGCGTGACAATTGCTTCCGCCAAGTTCATTGTCGTGATGTGATCGGTCATAGTACTCCTAATACAACTATTTTTCCATTTAATTAGTGCAAAAGATAATTTCATATTTAAATTTATGTTTAGTTATCATATCGCAAGCTTTCGATGAAATTGTGAACTAAAGATATTATTTAATTATTAATCTAGTTAAAGAAACAATCCATTTTATGAATTTAATTAAATACCAAACATTTTGAAAGAACATAACTTTTAACATTTGCTTTTATTTACCAGATAAATTAGAGATTCTTGGTTATACGTCGGAAATGCAGTGGGTCTTAAAAGATTCTAAACATAATTAATTGATACAATGAAAAAAGTAACTACACCAAATATAGTAGTCAATAATCCCGGCTATTGACTGGTTCAAATCATATCTTCTCGGCCGTCAACAGTGTGTTGCCTATAATGGCTCTTTTTCGAATTGGTCAGATATTTCAGCAGGTGTACCACAAGGTGGCGTGCTGTCACCTCTTCTTTTTTCTATATTTATTAATAACATTTCCTCTACTATCTCTTCCTCTTTTCACCTTTATGCTGATGACCTTCAACTCTATAGACACTTTTCCCTATCTGAAACTGTTGATGCGATTGATGCCTTAAATCAGGATCTAGCATCAATTAAAGCGTGGTCTGCATCTTTCGGTCTTTTAGTCAATCCTTCTAAATCTCAGGCTATAATAGTTGGCAGTGGCTTAGGAGCCAACTTGATTGGAATCTTATACCTCCCCTTAATTATGACCAGATTCCAATTGCATATAACGACAAGGTAAAAAATCTTGGGCTGTTCATGGATAGCTCTATGTCATGGTCTTCTCACATAGGTGAGGTGAGTAAACGTCTGCATTACTCTTCTCACTCTCTTAGGCGACTCCAATACTTTCTTCTCTTTAAAACTAAAATAATGCTTGCGCAATCTACCCTGCTCCCCATTCTCGACTACGCTGACGTCTGTTATCTGGACTTAACTGAGGATCAGCTGAATAAGCTCGAACGTCTCCAGAATCTAGCCATCCGGTTTATATTTGGGCTGCGAAAATATGATCGGGTGTCAGAGTTTAGAACTCGATTATAATGGCTGCCAATTCGTATGCGCAGAGACATGCACATTCTTACCACCTTGTTTCAAATCTTAAAAGACCCTAACTCTCCTCCCTATCTACGTTCCCGGTTCCAGACTCTTCCCCCTCCTTCTCGCCCTAGGCGGGCCTGCATTACTAAGATGCTAGAATTGCCTAAAGCGAACACCAAATTTTTTCACAACTCCTTCTCATTCCGAGCGGCACAACTCTGGAACAAACTTCCTTTAGGCATTCAAAACTGTCCGTCCATCACTTCCTTTAAAACCAAACTTAAAGATCACTTTCTAGCACAGTTATCATAGTCTGAACATAACCAACTTACTTACAACCTTTACTATTGTTATCTACTTTATCTATTTACTCAAAGTGTAATTTTATTTATTTATTATATTTATGTGGTATATAGTTAGTTCCTATTTATGTATTATAATTTATTTTTATAAATATTATATGATCTGCACACTTAAGTTGTCCCGCTTACCTGTTTAATCACCCACATACCCTTGGTTGGCTGGAAGAGATCTCTTTTAGAGATAAGCCCACCATTGCTCACAAATATATGTAAATGTACTGTCTAATTACTTTATAAGTGCAATAAAGAGTATATATATCATATAAACGATTCTTATAATTAACGGCTATGCCACAATGTACATTATAGAGTAAAGAGTCTATAGACTCTAGGCAAAACAACAAACTTACAAAAGCTAGTGTATAGGTATTATCTAGGCAGGATTAAAAAAAAGCTGTTGTAAAGATTATGTAATTAGACTATAGTTACTAAAAATTAATAAATATTAATATACATATATAATTACGATTGTATGTAAAAATAGCAATTGTAACTTAGTGTTAGTTTCTACCCTACTAATCATTTGTCTACTTAAATATGTCTTGCCAAATTTAAAATTTTATCATGAGTTATAAAATATTGATGATGCATTGTATCCCTGTTTGATCTGTTTGTGATCCTTGGTTGTGGTCTGAGGATGGAGACTTGGTGACCTATAATAAATAAAATAAATAAGTTGTGTTAGAATTTGTATCCTACACTTATTTATAACTATATTAAATTATATTAACATATATATTTATATGTTAAATTATATAACATTTAAAATATGTACGTATTTGATATGTGGTGGGAAATAAGCGATTTTTATTTATTTATATTTTTTTTACTTTAAAATCTATCAGGAATATTAGGAATTAATTGTCTCAGTATCGTAAAAATATTATTATCATAAGATTGCAAGTCTCGATTTATTTGGGTCAGATCTTTCGCGTAAGGTGAGTGTTCTACTTCTACATTTTGTCAACACATGATTAATTGCAAGGCCCCTGTACCTAATTATGGCTTTTATAGCTTTTTAATCAGCCAAGGATATTGTTGACGTATATTGATTATCACTAGACTCAGACAAGACAACTTATATAGATAAATAACGAATATAGCCCGTGTCTAATTTTTTACAAAAATTTTAATGTCAATGGTTTGGTACATACTTCAGTTGCTAAAATCATCATTGGCCTACTAAATGTCCCCACTAGTGGGGCCAAAGCCTCTACTTTACATGTATTTTAAAGTATCGTATGAAATATTACCTTAGCCCTTCCTGTGAATCCTGTGATACCTCATTCAAACATACCTATACACTTTACCTTTCTTTGTGTCTGCCGTAGTCGAGACAAAAAGGTATCTGCCATGTTGTTATAAGTACATTTTGTTTACACATTTCTGTATAACGTTTGTATCAAGGCACCTCTGTGTTACTCAGGTGCAAAAACGAAATAAAATGACAAGTAACTTTATTCAAATACACTTAAAATAAGTTGTTTTGAACTGTCCAACTTTTCAGCTGACAAAGAACAATGGGCGCAAGAAAGTCGTCAGCTTTAATAGAAGTCGTGACATTTACAGTATTATAATAGTCACCATACAACAACAATATTATTCTGTTGTCACAATAATAGTAGTGTTATGGTTTCATAACATTACGAAATATAACGTTTGCGACACGGGATAACCAAGTTCTTTCCGAAAAATATTTAGGTTTTCAGGATCAAGATTGTATAAACTGAAAATTGATTGCCATAGGTAAAAAACATAATACATTTTTGTAAATTTGAAATAATAGGGGTTAAAGTATGAAATTGCCGTTTTATTGCAATAGGTTCTTTGAATTGACATAGAATCTTCATGGTTTGAGGTTTTCGAATGAAACTTTTTTTAAATGGTTTCTATGATGTTCTTTTTTTAAAAAATGTAAAACATTTGAATATCGACTTTCAATTGTTTTTGTTATTCAATTTAGACAAGAAAGATGGATACTGCGAAAATTCGAGTTATTTTTGAATACGAGTTCCGACGCGGAACTAACGCGGCAGAAACAGCCCGCAATATCAATGCTGCGTTTGGAGAGGGGTCTACTAATGAACGCACCGTGCGATTTTGGTTTAAACGCTTTCGTGATGGAAATTTCGACTTAAAGAACGAGCCACGAGGAAGACCGCCCACACAGGTAAATAACGATGAATTAAGAGAGATAGTGGAAGCCGATCCTAGTCAAAGTACCCAGGAATTAGCGGCATGGTTTAACGTTACCTTACCCACAATATTGACTCACTTGCGTCAAATCAATAAAATAAAAAAATACGAAAAATGGGTGCCTCATGATTTGACTGATCTGCAGAAAGAAACGCGTGTTGAAACTTGTGTTGCCTTGTTGAACCGGTACAGAAATGAAGGAATATTGGATCGAATTGTAACATGTGATGAAAAGTGGATTCTTTATGATAACCGGAAAAGAAAAATGCAATGGCTGACCCCAGGTCAAATGCCACAACAGTGTCCTAAAGCAAAACTTACCAATAAAAAGGTAATGGTAACTGTTTGGTGGTCTCAGCATGGTGTTATTCACTATAGTTTTCTCCGATCTGGTCAAGCAATAACGGCAGATGTCTATTGTGCCGAACTCCGAACCATGTTGACAAAACTAGCAGTAAAACAGCCCCGACTCATGAATCGATCTTCACCATTATTGCTCCACGACAACGCGAGACCTCACACAGCACGAGAAACCATTTTGACCCTTCAGGAACTGCAGTTAGAAACCATTCGTCATCCTCCGTATTCACCAGACCTTGCTCCAACGGACTACCATTTTTTTCGTGATTTGGACAATTATCTACGTGACAAGAAGTTTTCTTCCCAGGAGGCAGTACAAAATGCTTTCACACAGTTTGTGCAGTCTAGATCGTCGGAATTCTATCGCAAAGGCATTAATGACCTTCCCATTAGATGGCAGCAATGTATAGATAATAATGGCAACTATTTTGATTAAATAAATTTGTTAAAAATTTAAAAAATAAACAATATAGATTTTCAGTACAAATCGGCAATTTCATACTTTAACCCCTAATATATTACTAACTAGCGGCCGCCCGCGACTTCGTCCGCGTGGAACGTTGTAACATAACTTTATTTTTCTAAAATAAAAGATTTTTTCTAAAATCAAAGTAGCTTAAGTTACTCCTTATTACATCAGCTACCTGACAAAGAAAGTCCCGTCAAAATGCGTCCAGCCGTTTCAGAGATTAGCCGGAACAAACAGACAGACAGACAGACAAAAATTGTAAAAAATGTTATTTTGGTTTATGTACCGTATATATTCATATGCATGTAGTAAAATACGGTTATTTCAATATTACAAACAGACACTCCAATTTTATTTATATGTATAGATAAGTACCACCGGGACTGTATAATAGTTATGTAAGAAATTACTGTGTTTGCCAGGCAGCTGTGATTTTAGTGCGTCTAGTTTTTCTTGATTGAACTAATCAGTTAGTAAACAAGTAGAGAATATAAATTAAGACAATTATAATTTATTAAATTATTACCTTATAATAATAAAATACCCCTTATTATCTATATAACAATAAAAATGTTTTTGCAAGGTGCCGTAATGTTTTCTCGCATGTGATATTCTAAGTACATACACACGCATGTCCCTTCCAAATCGCTCCTTGCCAGTGTCAGAGCTTTGCTCTCTTCTCAATTGTCTAAATTAACTTGAATTAAGGATGAACACAAAAAATATCCTCGAGGCCCGAATCCAATTGTAAGAATAACGTCTGCACCTCGACGATTAACGTAAATTGTTTCTAAGAATGTTTCTTTTAATGGCACACAACTCTAATAGGTCATTCTAAACATACCTATTTTTTAATTGTCTAATATAAAACAATACTTACAGTCTAATTGATTTGCCAAAATCCTCCGTTTTGAAGAGTCAATTAGAGTTTAATGATTGTTCCATATTTTGGCTTTTTATGTAGACAAGCTTTGCCAGGGACTTCGCATTTTGTTTACAGATTTTAATTATCATTTTGTTGTTTTGCATTAACTGCAAGATTTTTATATTTAAATTATTACGAAACAAACAAGTTTCTAACTTGTCAGCAATTCTCATCTGTCTCGGATACTGATCTCCTATCTGACACTTCAGATTATGTAGTTGAGCTTTTTCTAGTTAAAATTACTTTAGGTTTTTCTGGTTTTCGAGTTTGAAACTTCATAGGACTTTGTCATCAAAATACATTTCAATAGATTTACCCAAACTGAATCTTCTGTTTTTTGCTTAAAACAGTGTATTTATTTCAGTGTTGATAAAAAGACACTACCTTTTAAACGTTTATTAAGAATACGATCAGAATTTAAACTTTTATGAGTAGGTACTTCTCAAAGGGATTTTCGCCTTTATGTCATGACCACCACGCTGAGTCGGGGATCTGATTTGCCTTTTGTGCTTGTTATGTTATGTAAAATATTATTTTGTGTACTTTCGTGTGCTACCTGTATTTTAAAAGTTATTTATACTTTTTTATTATTTTGTTATGAATTGTCAATAAATGCTTGTTGTTCCTCTCTTAAATTCTGGAAGACGAAAGTTGGAATGTGCAACGCAATATTCTTTTTTTATCGACATACTAGACAGACAAAACGTCAATACTGAAGATCTCTTTGCAGTCTTGGATTTTGTTGGCTCGTTCAATTCCGACAGCTTCGTGACCAATGTTTTATAGCGGATTATTCTAACGAATGTAAAATACTTCACTGATAACTAATTTCATAGCGCTAAATATAAGACGATAGTCTATAGGTAAGTTGGCGTGCCATCCACTGTAAATTCATGACATACGCTTGCCTCGAGAACTACAGACCAAGATTCAAACATGTGGGTTGAGTCCTATAAAAAGTCGATGCAAAAGGCGATGAAAAAATCTGACAAGTTGCCAGTTATATGCAAGCACCCACCCTTTCTTTTCATTATTTTCATTGTATGCCATTAATTAGAACCGCAATAGATTTATTGTCTACTTACTTAACCACTTTCTCTTAGATTCTTCCATGATGAATTCTAAAGCAATGTCGTTTATTCTTTTCCAAATGTATCATCTAACTTTATCGATGCCCGCATTAGTATGCAGCTGGTATGCTATATGGCAGCCAACAGTGTAGCATTGTCTTGGTATGGAAACATCGGACCTGATGCCAAACTTGATAGAGAGAAAGTAGAATTTCACTTAAATACTTACATGTTTACTCTTTCCATGATGATGATGATAATGAAAATCCGTACTTCAGTCACGTTTTTGGGACCTACAGATTACGTATCTCTATTTCATAATGAATAGCGAATAAAAAAGGGGTTTATCAATTATTATTTATTTCATAAATTAATTCCTATAATTTTAAAAATAAATAAATGCTTATAAAATGATATGTCAATAAATTAAGTAATAAAGTTCAGACTTTCTAATGGCACCTATCACTCGAACGTCTTTTATTAGTCGTTCGATGTATTGACCCTGCAAAAGAAAAATTAACGTTAAAAGAACTGAAACCGAAAATCCTAACAATACTTAGCACTATGCATAGAAATTTAGGTGTGACATCTTACTTATACGGTCACCATTATAATCGCTGTAGTAGCCACTATATTAGTATCTTAATACTGTGATGGTATTTTTAGACTTTGTTTTTATTACGATTTTATTTGAAAAGCATTTGAAAAATTACATGTGGTTAGCTCCTATAGCAATTCTATAGAAGAATTAATTACCACCATAGTTTTCTTACGTCCGTTGCATACTCTACATTGCTTACATTACATTACATACGTTATTCACTTGTTTGATATACAACTTACGAGTACAAGAAATTCTCGCAAGTATTGTACTTACGTAACAGGTGAATATCTAATCTACTGACCTGAAATAAGGTTGAAATTCGTAGATATCATCGATGACTCTGCGCACGCGACACGTGATGCCGCACGACGGCTGCTGTCGGCCATATACAGAGATCGCGCGTTGCAACAGCTGGTGAACTGACGTCAACTCCACCACTGATAACAATGGACTAACAGTCACTACGCTGATTTTTGTTCAGAAATTATGAATACCAAAGAAAATAAAAAGACTAAATTGCAGATAAATGACAATACTTGTTATGAAAATAAAATTGTGTTAGAATTTGTATGCTAATTCATTATATGTACTTATAACTTCTCATTTTATTGGTTCTCATATTTGATTAAGGTCGTTTTTCTGTAAGACGCCTAAGTACCTATATCAATTGAAATCAGGGCTTCATGATATATATCTGATATACATTCTTGGATATATATAAAGGATATAATATATCATTACTGATTTTAAAAATACAGACATAAACTTGCTTTTACTCATATTTTGCAAATCGCTGACGATAGCTGGGTGGTTTTGTTTCTACGAATAACTTGGATTAAAGGAACTTAATGTCTCGAACTCTTAGCATCCGTACTTTAATTAAAATATTTAAAACAACATTAAAAATGTGTTTTTTTCTCAATTTAATTTAATTCCTTTTCTATATGCCCATATAGATACCAAAATTTTAGGACTACTGTATTTAAACAGTATTTACAAGAATTAGTCATATTGGTTGATATATACCTCAATAATTTAAATATATTCGATACATATCATAAATCCTTACTAATATTATAAATCGGAAAGTGAGTTTGTTTGTTTGTTTGTTTGTTCCGCTTTCACGCCGTAACTACTGAACCGATTGCTTTGAAATTTTGCAGACGTGAAGATAAAAGTCCGGATTAAATAATAGGGTACTTTTTATCCTGGAAAAAATTGATATTCCCGAGGAAAAATAAAAATATTGTTTGCTTGATGGATGGATTGTAGATGGCGCTGTGTGTCGTTTAAAACAAGGTAAAATATTGCAAACGAATATAAACATGTAAATTTAGAAGCTAAATGATACGATAATGAATCCCCGAAAATGAGGAATTCCCGAGGAATGACGTACAATTTGTTTTATCGTCTAAACTGTTTTTTTTACATCTACTTACTTATATGTTACAAACGAATATGAACATGTAAATTTTGAAGCTAAATGATACGAAAATGAATCCTCGAAAATGAGGAATTCTCGAGGGATGACGTACAATTTGTTTTATCGTCTAAATTGTTTTTTTACATCTACTTATCCTGAAATCACTAAAGTCAACGAATTACTAATTGGTAATTGGTATAAGTATTAGTTACGTTATTTAGTTCTTGAGGTATGCGATAGAGAGAATTCCACGCGGGCGAAGCCGCGGGCGGAAAGCTAGTATTGTATATGTATATATTGTATTTGTAAATATTGTATATGTATTTAAAATATTTTGATAAATATTTTAAATACATATATTTTCGAAACCTGGTAAGAATACGTTTATGCGTATTTATTAATTAAGTTTGTGGATATTTCACTTTTCATACTTGTACACTATAACCATAAAAGATAATATAATAAGTACTAAAAATCTCTAATGCCATTTGCTAACTTTAGTTAAGAAGCTTAAATTTTGAATATTGTTTACTTACTGTTTTGATTTCCAAACTTTCTTTCGTCTTCATCGTTACTAGGAACATCGTCGTGACCTTTCTTAAAACCAATAAGTTTCGGAATCACTAAAAGCATACATACTACGGCGAGCATGGTCACAAGTTTCTTGAAAATAAGAAGTTTTAGTAGAAGTTTTGCTATAGTTAGTATGTCCAGTTTCAAAGATAACTTGTCTAAAAATCCTAATCCCGGTGCCGTGTAGGGGATTCCATATGATGGTTTTAGTGGTGGGCCGTACACTGGTGGCAACGGCTTAGGACCTGGAGGTCCATAGCTAGGACCTGGTGGACCATATGCTTGCGCGGGAGGGCCGTAGTTTGGTGCCGGAGGGCCGTAATTCGGCGCAGGAGAGCCGTAAATAGGTGCAGGTGGGCCGTGATTTGGTGGTCCATAGCTTGACGATGGAGCGTAATTTGAAGAAGGTGGGCCGTAAGAATTTGGTGGCAAATTGTAAGTTACATCCGATTCGAACTTCACATGGCCGCTAGGTGGTAAATAACTATTGGCTGTAGACGACCCGGAGAAACCAGATCCGGACGAACTGAAACTGTTATCACTTGAATAAGGAGGTGAATAGTCGTATCCACTGTCGTCGCGATTCGATATGTGCTTCTCACCATCTTTCGCTGTTACTATTATAACACCTTTCTTTGCCTTTTCTGCTTCCACGCGAGATTTTGAATATGCATCTAAATATGAGTCGGTCTTCGCATTTTTCAACTTGGTGCTGTTGCCCGCTGGACCCACAATCGCGCTAACACACGCGCAAATAGATAATATTGTAACACAGTTCCGAAGCAACAGCATCTTGTTAATCCTGGAGCTGCCGTTCAAAAGGAGCGACCTCCATCAACTGTAGCTGTCGAATGACAAGCGATGTCGAGCGCTATTCAGTTTTCACTTTTGACTTACAGTAAAAGAACCTAAATATGATAATGGAACACAATTAAATTCTCTAAGTGACCCCTGCGTTCCGCATTGCTCATGGTAAGTAGGTGCGTGTACGTGTGACTCGAATACTGATAGTCGCGAGGCAGTGTTCGGAGGTTCGACGGTCCCCACGTTAGTGGATGGCCGCCCCGAAGGCCCGGGATCTTTTATCGCATAAACTAAACTATAATTGGACTCAAATTGCTTGTGAAAGTCAACCTTATATCTTTTAAACGCACTTAATAGTCGTACGTTATCATTTTTTGTAAGCAGACTGACTGATGTAAAAATATTAAATATAAATATTGTTGAGTTTACATTTTCTATTACATGTAAATGATCAATAACAAATTATTTAAAACCATAGCACTGAGAAATCATATTATATTTATCTAGCAGACTCAGCAAACGTCCTGTCCTGCCCGGTTCCAGCATCCCCTGCTGGGTCTAATAGTGAATCTAAATTATCAAGAAACCCACTCAAACACACCCAAAACCATTCATCAAAATCGTAAGCCATTTAGGAGGAGTTCAATGACGTAAGTACACAAATGTACAGAAAAATAAAAATACAGACTGGTCACCGGTGTCCTACCCGACCTACGGTAAAGCAATATGATTACTTTTATCGACGAATCCACCATAATAACGCATTGCCCCTACTGTTTTGAAATGGCAGCCTATTTTTTACAGAGTTTGAGTGGATTCATTAAGTAAGAGTAACGAAAGTATGGACACTGTGAAAGAGGGTTGAAAGACATAAGACCTGGCTTAAGATTAAAAAATTGAAATAAAATTAATTTTATAGGTTTTCCGCGTTTTTTAAAAATAAGTGAACCTTCCCCATCCATCATAATTTCCATGTAAACTTAGTAAAGGCAAAGATAAAATATGACCAGAAAAACATTAAAGCTTAATATTGTTGACAATAAAAAATATGGAAATACATTTGTAGATAAATAAATCGTAAGAGAAAAGCAAGAGGGGAATGATGTTGGGAAAGGAACAACGAGGGAGAGGAGTTCGTTTAGGAATACGGATACGGAAAATGTGGTTTAGATCGACTGCGTTCATATCATACTCACAAGTGGCATCATCTTCAATGCCAAGCTTGGCAAGATGAGCAGGAGTGCAAACGTAACCAAGTCTCATGCGTATAAATATAGTCGTTGCAGTCTTAGGAAACCATGGTTTTGACGTGATATTTGTAAATAATGCTTTGTGATCCCTGGTTTCATTGTAATAAGAATGCCATTCGTCACTCGGATGGTATAGAGGCTAAGACTTATAATTTTTGTACCTACAAGACTATGATCCCACAATGCGCTGCTAAATCAGATTTTTCGTTACCCACAATTCCCATGTGGCTCGGTAGCCAAGAAAATTCTACCAAGTAATTCATTTTAACGCATTTATTAATGCACTTTTTAATATCAAAGATTACAGAGAGAAATGGTTTCATTCTGAAAGAGTACTTGTTAATGGCTTGAAGAGCACTAATAGAAACCAAGGATATTATCGTCTTTTTATTTTTAATAATTTTTATTTCTTAGTTTTTGTCCTTGGTAACTATATCTAAGTTATTATTTGTATAAAATCTACCTATAGTCCCCGGCATATAAGTTGAACCTGGTTTTGAAATCACGTGACATGCGCAGTAGCAAGTTTAGATACATTATTCACTACTGCGCATGTCAAGTGGTTTCAAAACCAGGATCAACTTATATGCCAGGGACTATACGTATCTACAAGCTCATGCTCACGAGACGCGCGCTGCAGCCAATCAGAATAGATACACCCTCCCAGAGCGGCCGCGTGCGCATTTTCATAGCATAGCATGCTCACGCCATTAAGTTTTAAATTCCCTACCAAGGACATCTCTACCATACAACATAATAAATTTAAATAAAAAGATATAATAAAAAAACCTCTTCATCAATATTATAAACTCTTCGTCTGACATAAATTGTTCGTTTTCATCGCCTTTTAGAATTCGTATTAATTGTTCAGCAATCGTCATCATATATTTCCATACATATATTTATCGATACACGAACGTTAAACTAAACGGATAAGCACAACACTGATGGAAAGTTCTAGAAGTCGGCACTCGTTTATGACGTACAAAGTGGTCATCTAAAGTCGGATAAATCCGACCGTGGCGCAGGGCGTGCTAACAACATAAGTTTCGAAATATGTAGGCTAAGGTTGGGAACCATCAACTCAGTCGCTGGCATTTAACAAAAAAAAAATTGCCTAATTTCAAAGGAATCAAATGGAATACAAATTTCGGTAACAAAATTTTCAATTGAAAATTGTTGTATTTGTTTTGAGGTTAATTATTCAGTATAAAGCGGAATATTTTAATTTACGTTTATTTCTATATCGCTAATGTCGGATTTTCCCGACACAGGCGTTGTTCACACAATTTTCTAAAAAATATATTAGTAATTCATCTAACTGCGGAAATTATTTTTAAGATTTCTAATTAAGAGACTGAAGAGCATTAAATTGCAGATGGTAACTAAATTTACTATTTATCGAAAATAAACATTTTTTTGATAAAATAAAGCGTAATTAAATAAAGAAGATGGGGTATACGGTCGTAAATATAAGACTAACGAAACGGACACGAAACTATTTCCCGGATTAATACGACGGAAGCGGTCAAAGGGTTTATACTATTGGCTGGTGCTACCAATGGTGGAGCCAATCTGTTTATAAAAACTTTGGCTATTGCAAGGGGGATATTTCTCAAACTGGTTGTATTAGAAGCAGACTTAAATCAATTAATATTTAGCCAAAAAAGAGTGAAATGTGTAACAGGGGAAATAGAGCTGCAAAAATTTCTCCATACTTATTCTTTAAAAAAAATTGTCTGCAATAATTTTTGATCAGATATCATGGTTAGCTTCAGACATATTATTATTATATTGTTTTTCCGCCCTTTTTCTCTTCCTAATGGCTTCTGTACAGTCGCTGTCCCACCAAGGTGGGGTTTGCTACCAGAATTGCTTATGAGTGGATTTAGTTCTCTAGCTGCTTCATTTCAAATATTAGCTAGAGTAATCTGCACAGTTATTTACATTATCGGATCTAATAGAAGGAAGAGATGCTAACTTACTAGAGAGTAAATATAGACTACCTGACAAAATCTCCAGACTGGTCTAAATACAAATCTTGTGTAGAGACTCAAGATTTGTATTTAGACCAGTCTGGAGATTTTGTCAGGTAGTCTATATTTACTTGAAAATTTTCTTTGATAGATTATTGGTTTATTAATAGGGAGGGTGATAAGTATTGGGAAATAATGGCTTCCATATGTAGATGAGAGAGTATAGCAAGATAAAAAAGATGCCAGGTTTAGATTACAAATTGATGGATCTACTACTTTTTCTTTTCTTGGATCAGTTAACTTCGTTAACGTTACCGTTAATGTGCTTTTTTTTAGGTTGGATCTCCTGCTCTTGTTTTGTCATCCCTGCATACTACTCGAAGACACCTTCGCGAAACTTTAGGCATAAGATAAGTATGTAATAGTGTGTAGGGCAAACACTCGCAAGAGAGCCATCTTTATAGGAAGTCAAATAAATAAAGAAATTAAAAACATGCATTTTTATTTTCTTTCAATTATCTAATTCAACTTTTATTTTAGTATTAATTTTTGAGGATCTTCCGCAAAACAGTTGACAACATCTCCCATGTAAGAATCGCCCATGCTATTTACAAGTTTTTTATGTACCTACTTACACTGAGTACCTATACAAACCATTGGGCAATCTATCTTCAGTCATTGTAGATCTCAACTAAATTTTTAACATGTTTTATTAACTTAAACTGTATGTTTGCTTGTTTGTTTGTAACGGAATCTTCACCCACTTCAAAACATCAGATTAATAAACGACATGAATTATGAAAAAAAAACACTCCTGGAGTAGATCGAACTAAAAACTTAAATAAATCATATGTACTTTAAAAAACTAAAAAACACGCTTTTATGGTACACTATGGTTAATTGTTATATTCAAATTTATTTTTTACTTTTTAGTTCGGTTTACCAGAAAAGCGTTTTTTTGACGTGACAACGTCTTAAATTAGGTTGCGGCTGGGAGTCACTTATGAAAAAGTGTAACGCTCGGTAACGTTACGATGAGTCACCGAACGAGAGAGAGGCCCGCCGAATGCCTTGCGTCTCTCTCCCACTCAACTATGATCGGTCTGCCGCGCGCATTGTGCAATTTAATTATATTCATATCAATAAATATTCTACCGAGAAAAAGACGTTGTCACGTAAAATCTTCGCCCGTAAAACCGACTTTATTTTACTATAAATTTTAATAATCAATACTCTAACCTGTCAAATAAATGCAAACCGCTCGCAACTCCTTTCCACTCAGCCGGATTCAGCATACGTGACGTGTTTTTTCACATGCCGAAAGGAACGGGACGACTTCTTGACATCGTTGCATGCAAAAACGAAGGAACAAAAGTCTCAGCATACAGGACGTGCTTTTTCTCGTGCCGGAAGGAACGGGACGACTTCTTGACATTGTTGCATGCAAAAACGTAGCAGCATACGTGACGTGTTTTTTTTTTCGTGCCGGAAGAAACAGGACGATTTCTTGCCATCGTTGCAAATATAGCAACAAAATATAATTACCGAGAAACACGGACTGGACGGGACGGCACGAGAAAAAAATCGTTGACGTTAAATATTGCTCCGTTCTGCACGTCCCGCCTCGTCCAAAATCCTGCCGCGTATGCGCATTACCTTACCTGACGTCGTAGTGTTGTAAATTGTTTTGTTTTGCGCGCCATTCAACCACGACGCCATTATGAATGCCGAAAAACTAATTCAATTTGTTCGCTTTCTTACAACCCTATACAACCTCGGGAATCCAAAATACTTATTGTTAGATACTAAGTAGATAGTGAACATAGATTGCAGTGATTTATTTTCTTTAGTTATTATTTCATAAAAGTTTTTATTGAACTCATTTCTGGTACGGAGATAAAAAAAAAGGGATATAAAATATAGGTATTTATAATGTAGATCTAGCTCTACTCTAGAAGTGAAGGAAAATAAGTATAAAATCTGCTTTCATTATATAAGTTTCTTATAAAAAGTATGGTATTCGCCTTAATTCTCTCTTTTTTACCATGTAGGATGTAATCGTCTTTTTTTTTGTTATAGCATCTTCATCTAATGCTATGGCAATAATTGCTAATTCTTCAGTAGAAAAATTAAAAATATTGAGCTAAAATTTGGTCCAGTACCTATCATGTCTATATTTTAAAACCACCGTCACATTATGGGCGATGCACGTCACATTTCCGTTTCGTCTGAGGAATCAAGCCGTTATGCTGAAACCTTAAGGGGCTTGTGAGATTTTTTCAAAAGTTAACCCAAAGTACATATTTTTAAGCATTCTGCACAATAGTAATTAACACGACTCTTATAAGGTTATTGAATTATTGTTTTTCTTTTTACTTTCTTTTATTAAATAATCAACATTTACTCTATCAACGTAACAACGTTTTTGCAAACTTTATCATTTTCAGTATAAAGGCATAAATAGCCAGATATGTCTTTTAATTCTAACATTTTGTGTTAAATTATGAAAATACATTAATGAAAAGGCACATTTGGTACATATGCCTATAATATTTAACTCGCGCTAATTAAATAAATAAACAAAAAAGACATATCTACACATTTGTGTCCTTTTTACATAATATTAATCAGATGTGCCCTTTTTAAGTACAACAGTATAAATAGTACCTCAGCAGTGCCCTTTTAGCTTATGGTATATCTATTTATCTTGTGACTGAAATTCTACAAAAAATTAGGCAAATAAGTCTTTTTCTCTTTACTTTTAACTCAATTTTGAAAAAAAAAATCTTTTTCAACGGCAGAAATGTACCTCGGCATCACAGCCCCGCGAACCCCACCCACCCCGCTGTTTCGGGCGATATTTGACCTTTTGGGCGACTTTTGTTTTGACCAGTAACCTGCTGTTGTAATAATTCGCTGGGATAAAATATTTATTGCGAAAATTTTACTTACCATTTTTTTTTTTTTACTAAAATGAGGTGTTTGAATGATTTTTAATATGTACCTAGAAAAAATTGGATGGTGTTTATAAAATGACCCAGTATTTAGAATATATTTTTTATATTCACCTCAATTAGCCTTGCACCGTGAATTATGAAAGTACCAAACATGCTCTGACGAAAAGATAAACGAATTGACGGACAAACTTAACTTTGCCGTTAGAAAAATGTTGTCCGCGTTCATCGGTATATTTCGCTGTTAGTTTACCAACTGCAAATAATTTTATAATCACATTTTTTTGTGATGAAAGTACAAATTTATGGTTTTTTTAGGATATTTTCCTTTACTTGTGCTACATAACTTTGCTTCATGCCAAATTTCATGATTCTAGGTCAAAGAAAATACCCTATTTTTGATTCCCTTGAGTATCGAAATATACGTTTTTTGCGGCATAAACGGCCGTATCTTTTTTTTACGTTACCTAGGAAGTTTGATTTTTTCACAGCTTTAAGGGACTGTAGATCTGAGTATAAGGTTTTAATTTCAACTCGATACCTCCACGCGTTCCCGAGATAAAGGGTCTTGACAGACAGACAGACTGGTACCAATGATAGAATCAATCAGAAGAATAAAATTTTACGAAAAGCCCTTTGCAAATATACTTATAGTCTACAATCATCTTGTATACTAAGAATAAGCTTGCATCTCCAAATAATTGTTATCAAAAAAAAATTACCTCAACTCAATACTTTCAATTGCCGTGTGATGAAATATTTTTGGTCTTATTTGGCGTGGCGCCAAAAGCGAACAAAGCATGCATTATATTCGACCAAAAGAAACCACCGTGGTCAGAACTGTGGACATTTAAATTACTTTCCGATTTCTACTTATCTGCAATGCAAGAAAGATATTTTCACTTGCAAATTTAAAACGACACTAAATACACACAGCTGTGGGCGAGGCACATCCAGGCGACATTAAGTATTGCACCTAACTTAAATGGCCGCCTTTTACAGGCCCATGTCATCAGGTAGGTTTGTTTTTTTTTGTTTTTAATCGACTTCAAAAAGAGGAAGTTCTCAATTCAATTGTTTATTTTATTACTGAAGAGAAATTTTGTAGCCTCGTTTTTTCCGTTTAAGACCTGTCGTCGTGCCAAAAATTGGCAAAACATACTGAACATTATTGTAAATACTGTATCTGTTAATATTTTACCATGTTTCTGAGCAAAATAAAGATCATTTATCATTACATTCTTTGAAGAAAATAACGAAATAAGTATATTTTTCTTTAATATAGAACCAGAACTAAAATATAAAGTTAAGACTTATACATAACAACGATTTTCATAAGTTGCAAATTTTCCCTTATATTTTTAGGGGCTTAAGACCATCAAATTGTAGAAGGTATGAGTTGTTTTGTTCTTTGATTAGAACGTCAATCGATAAAACTTTTAATAACAGATAAAAAAAATAACGTAAAAGTAAACCATAATTTTTGCAATAAGGCGCAAATTTGAATCAATTTATGTACAACAATTTATTGCAGTATAGCAAAGGACGTTTTTAACAACAGAAATTGAATTATACACAGGGATCGCATACGCAAATCGAAAATCTGTATAAAAAAGCAATTATTTCAATAATACATTTCAATATTTGAAAAAAAATCCAAAAACTATTACCAAAAAGTGCCTAAAACTATTACCACTAATTTTCCGCCGAACCTCAAGCCGAAAAATATAACAAGAGTAAAAAGCGGCTACTTTTGTCCATTTCACATGAAAGGATAAATAAATGTATAATTATTTCATTTTTTTTTTATATTTTTGTGAAAAAAATTCTAAATCCTAGCGCCCTGCACATTCTTTGCACAGCCTTATAATCCAACCCAATAATAAATTAAAGATCCAATGAAAATTCACTTACAGGAAGTTTTAAAACAATAACTTCAAAGTTTAGACGATGTCCCTCTAAACTAGGACTTCACAAAAAGGGGGCACGACCCCCCTAGGGTTAAAAAAGTTTCTTTTTTTTTAAACTTAATTAAGGGGGCTTGTATTTCTTTTTGTTAGGGGGGCCTCGGCGAAATAAAGGTTGAGAAACCCTTCTCTAAACAGTCTTGCAGTCAAACAGTCAAGCTAATAAAATCAAAGACAATGTTCGTAAACGTGCAAAATGTTATTAACATTTTCGCCTTCGTCAAATGCTCGGATTATTGTTATTTTTAAGTTCTCGAGACTTTGGGCCTACTTCACATAAACCGCCCGTTTAATTTCTCCCCACAAAAGTCACAAGACGTGAAGCCTGGTGATCACGTTGACTTCCGACGAAGTGTCTTGGTGCGTCATTCGTACTTGCTCTGGAATTACAATCAAAGAAATCAAAGATTTCGTCTTCGATTTCAATTGCAATTTTTCCATCACGTCCTCGAGCGTGTAATGGTGTCGTAAATTTTCCGTGGTCAAGTAAGCGTTGCTTCGCAGCCAAAGCGTTTGACGATTCAGTGTTTTAGCATTTACGAAAACACCATTTCGAAGACGAGGAAGTCTTTACGCTTCGTACAGTGCCTAGGCACCGTTTAAGCTTTATCTGCTTAAAATATACCACCGTTCCATCTCGTAATACTCGCGGTGTGAATACATTTCGTTATGGAGTTACTTATGCGACGTAAATGCAGGACTGAGGGCGACTGATTTCATTGCGCGCAGTCCCGCCCTGCAAATCCTACCCCGCTGTTTCATTCAAAACATTTCGGGCGGTATTTGACCAGCTATTGTTATAATTGGCTCGGATAAAATATTTTTTTGCGAAATATTTTTTACCTACTTATTTTTTCAAAAATTAAGTGTTTGAATGATATCTAATGCCTAGAAACAATTTGGATGGTGTATATAAAATGACCCTGTATGTACTAAATGGAGATTTGTAAATGTTTTTTCAATTTACAATATATTTTAGAATAATTAATATGTGACTAAGTCTTTAAACAAAAAATATATAAATAAAATATTTGTTTGATATTAATCAAGTTAGGGCACATATTCAGACACATTCAAAATAAAAGCAATATCATGTTTATTGTATCTTCTAGCTAATTTTATTGTCTTACCATAAAAAATATTCTTACATCTATGGGATCTCCCATTGATCATAATCTTATTCAAATGCGTTCTGCATAGTCAAATATCTTTCTTCAAAAAACTTATGCCTTTTCCTCTTCTTTGTTTTGTTTTCATTGGGAGGTGTGAAAAAGGAACTAATTGATTTCATATTTGCTTTCTTTGTTTGGCCATCATCATCAACATCTTCAAATGTGCATGTTGCTGCTTTTTCTTGCAACATCAGTTCAGCTGTTGACCAACTGAACCTCACCAATAAGGGATAACCAAAAATGTTGTCAATCTGGTCTCTAATGAATTTCTTCGTCAAAGGATCTGAAAGTTGTTTTTTATAGTTTAAATGCAGCGATTAACCTAATACTCTGCTCAGCACTGCACTAATCCCGTAACCACATTGCTCATCTTATTTTAAATATACACAGTGATGGGCTAGATAACTGGTCGAATTGATGAATTATTTAATATTGAATTCCTTTACAAATCTGAGTAAAGGTTCAATTTTCTAATATGCATACATACTACATTTAAATTATGTGGATTAATGACTAAAATTATGTATTTTAGGCAAGAAATAATCTTAAAATATAAATGATTATAATAGAAAAATACTAGAACTCGACTCGGGTCACAAGTGAACTCTCAGGCGGGAATCGAACCCGCAACCTTTGGAAATCCGGTCCAATGCTCTCCCGATTGAGCTACCGAGCCTTGTGAGCACTCGTCGAAATTTTCTAGTACCTTTCTGATTTTACGCTGTAGGCCAGCGTTTTTCTAGTATTCAAAAGAAACATTTTTACAAATGTTTGGGCAATCGATTAAGATGAAACAGTCATTTAGTTTTATAATTTTTATGCATTTTTCAAGGCGTTCTTATAAGATAAATTATTAAAATAAAAGACAATGGCGAACTGCGAGTTGCTCAAGCGTGGCATGGAAGGCGTCGATGCTGTGCTGGAGGTGGCTGCAAAGTCCGGGCATCTAAAGTGCACTAGCGTTAGAGCTCTGAAAGAATGTTCGGAGAAATGCACGGTCGCCACACCAACGAGGACACCAAGAGGCTGAGGGAACGCTTTCTCCAAACGCAGCCGGAGCTCAGTCGCACTATCGCGCAAAATTCACGTATAGCCGCCGAGAACAAGCGACTCCGGGAGGGACGGCGCGGCGCTCCTACGAGAATTAATATATATATATATTAACTGTATGTATGTGATACATGAACATATCTTACCTCCAGGATAACCACTACCGAATTCTTTGTAAGTTATTTCTAAGCCTTCTTGGAAGTGCCATACTTTTAAACTGTGGTCTCTTGTAACCTTAGCCACAATACTTGCTGCCGATACAATGGAATATAATGAATCAGCCTTTTTTGCAACCTAAAAAATACAAAGTTCATAATAAATACTTGATGTAAATGATTATAAAGCTGTTTTGCATTTTTCTATGCTTGAATGTAATTGCCAAAAATGCAATTCAACAAATTGTTTCATATAAATATGAAAGCAGAAAAGTGTGAGAAAGAAAATTGTTTTTGAAACTACATAAAAGAACATGCTCAGGCGTGTCATTGTACTTAAACCAAATTGATATCAAAAACTAATTTTCTCAACACGCTGTAAAATACTGAGCCATAACTTCAACAGAAAATAATCCACATAACAATTAGCAATTAATTCACTTCACATTACCAAGTACTTTAATGAATTGGAAGATCAATTTAGCATATTAAATAATTAAGTATAGGAGATGATTTGGACTGAGTATGTTACAAGAAGACGATTTTATCTTTCTATGGTTTTCACAGCGTTCTATTTTTCACTAATCTTGTTGTGTTATGCTTTTAACTTTACATGCAGTTTTTGTAATGTTAACCCTTATAATTAAATTAGTCTAGACGATAAATACACACTCCACTTACAGCTTGCATAGGCAGGGGTATGGCCAATCAATAGATAAATGAAATACAATTGGTTGATAATACCCCTACTCCCAGCATCTATCTAAAGATGCTGGGTTTGGCAAATGGTTTAGGGAGTAACGGTGATGATGGCCCTAAACAAGGTCAGCCTTGTTTTTCGGCCAACTACCTTATGTAGTTGGTACTACAAAACCAAAAGACAGAAAAATCCTGTCTTATGATCAGTGCCGGATTAAGGTCGTCTGGGGCCTCTAGGTACTTTATGTTTGGGGGCCCCCTTATACAATGTGTCCCGTCACCAGTGTCGGAGCCTTTAATGGTGTGAAATATAGCATTTTTTATCGACAAATTGCCCCTCAAATAACATTTTTTTTTTATATTTTTACATTTTGGGGCCCCTTCTACACCGGGGCCCCTAGGCACGTGCCTAGTGGGTAATCCGCCACTGCTTATGATTAAACCTGTCATCTTTTTGGGTTGCTAAAACACTAGAAAAGCTGTGCTGCTGGATTCTGTAAGCAGTGCTGTGTAGTTTCTTCTGCTTCCATGCAGCCTCTGCACAGGGGACTGTCAGACCCACCTATTGTGCACAGGTGCTTGTTTAAGGGGCAATTTCCAGTCATTAAACCAATAACTTTGCGAACTTTACCCTTTTTTAGTTTGATGAATTTGCAGGTCAACTTTTTTGATGCCACCTGTACTGCATTTTTTGTTTGCCTGCATCTTTCACTGGTATTCCATTTTTTCAAGTCTTTTTCTTCCGTGTTACAATGCAGCCAAGTTTCTATTTGGCTTTGGGTATGGGCAGTAGTGGTTCCAGTCCCTATACTCCATATACATTATACTTAAGCCCCTTTTGGCCAGCTCATCTGCTGCGTCATTTCCGAGTGAGCTGCTGTGCCCTTTAATCCATTGCAGTCACTTTGTTTTTGCTTGCAATGTATTGAAGTGTATTATGGCACTCCAAAATAAGGGCTGAGGTTATAGTGTGTAGTATGAAGAAGGGTAAAAATTTGATGTTTTTTATTTTTTTTTATTTTACCTGTCAATCTATACTCTGATTTTTAATTAGATGGACTAAAGTGACATTAGTAATGATACCACATAATGGAAAATAAAAAATAGTGTTGTCCCCTTATCCAATTGAAATTCAATTAATTGTTCAAATTCGCACATTGTTAAATGCAAAACACTCGAACTGTGTTATTTTTATAAAAAACTACTTAATTAGAACACATAAATAAAACCCAGTTCTCTATCGACTATTCATTTTAGAAAAAATATTTACAGAAACTGAATTGGTTTAAATTAACTTAATATTGTTTTTATCAGTTTTGTCTGTTAAAATATGTATGTACCAAAATACTTGTAATTGAAAATTAATCGAATGATGTAGTGATCCCCACCCCAGCTTAAATATTTTTTTATGATAAAGTGGTTTTCCTGCAAATTCTAAAACCATCACGTGACTTCAAATATTTTCGGACTATAAGATTTTGTTATATTTGTTATATTTTGTTACGTTGTTTTTGAGTGTTGTTGTTCCTATTTGTTATTTTTTATTCTGTCATACGACGTTTTATAACATATTTGCGAGGAAATAAATAAAAATTAATAAATTCATTACTACTTTACGACATTTTTAAATAGAAACAATACATCGAAACTTACTAAATATGTATTAAAAATAAGAGCACAAGGAAAAATACGACAAAAACATTTTATTATACCTATAAACAATCATGTCGATTACACGATAATTCAATTCAATCGATAAAATTACTCGCGTCACAATACTATGCTCTTCAGTTGGCAACATTAAAAAAAATACAGTGGCACGGTTGCTGTCACTTTAGTCCATCTAATTAAAAATCAGAGTATAGAGAAAAACTGTTTTTAATAATTTAACCTACACTTAGCAACCTAAGAATATGTTTAAAATCATCATGATACAAAACCATACAAAGCGACACCAAAGTCCATACTATGATGGGCATTCTCCTTTATTACCATACACATGTAATAGTATTTAATAAAATAATAATTCTTACATTCACACCGATTAGCCAAGCCCAAAGTAAGCACTAAAAGGCTTATATTATGAATACTAGGGTAATGGATAGACATCATATATAATACATAGATATGTAATATTTATAAATACCCATGACTCAGGTGCAAATGCATGTTCATTCATCATATAAACATCTGCCCCTTCTAGGAATTGAACCCGGGACCGTCCGTAGCAGGATTGCTACTGTTGCACCAAACGGTTGTTGATAATGTTATGGAAACACTTTTTTCTTTAATACTTTTTTTGGTTGAAGTATAGCAAAGGGTGTGCAAGGCATCTAGGAGTTTATATACTATTTAATAAATATTGATACTTACTGTGATTTTATAATTAGGAAATATTTCACTCAGCCGGGCTTGATACTTTTCAGGTGGGCCTACAGTATCTACATAAACCTCAGTCAAATTAACTCCAGATTCTGCTACTCTTTTTATAAGTTCTATAGCAGAATTCATAGAAACCTGTAAAAAAATCATTATTATTGTAGAATTAAATTATTTAAGAATTTATCTAGTAACTGAAACATTATAGAGTCATCATCACCCAAAAAGAAACTTGACTGTACTAATTACAATTGTAATATCACTTTACTTTTTTGTTTCATTGTACACAATGAAATATTACTATTAAGAAAATTTAATTACAAAACCCATCACCTCATTCAGTGAATGTTTGGCTCTCTTATACATTGAATTTGAAATGTAATTAGGGGAAATGATATCTGCAGCCCATCCTACATTGCTGAGAGCATCCTCCTCTGTCAGCATTTTTCTGAATATAACGTCCCTTTTCTCTTCAGTTAGCGCTTTAGAATCAGCACAACCAAGGGATTCTAATGTAGAGCTTTTATCTAATGGACAGTAAGCAACGCCATATACCATCGGACCTGAAGGACAAATATTAGTTACAGATTGATGTAGTGGACGGCTTCATAATCAAAAGTTAAACTTAACAGAATTCAGGCGTGTCTTAGCTTTTTAAGTTTCGCTTGAAAAATAAGACTTACCTAAAACTGGGCCCCTACCGGCTTCATCAACCCCTAGCATGCATGGAGAAAATTTACAAACTTCTGGCACAGCTGATACGTTAATAAAGTTTCTAGAATTATTCTTGGTCTTGATTAAATGTTGCAGTTCTTCAAGGGACTTCATATTGTATTTAAAAAAAAAATTACCTACTGAGTAAACGTATGATTGTGTGATCAATCAAGTAATAAAAACAAAAACAGCCAATAAATTTTTGTAACAATACGTTTCCCAAGGGAAGGCAAAGGGCGTAAAGTACATACAGCGTATGTTGAGTAATTTCTATTGTAACAGCGGGTGGCGCAGTGGAAACCACTGAGCAAGGAATCACTACGTTTGTGGAAACTAAAAAAAACTAAAAAGGATTTTTTTAGAGTAACATTTTCAATTTGACATCAATTCAAATATATAAAAAAATAAAATTCTAAACCATAAAAAGTGGCCAGGTGTTCTCATTATATAATAAAAACAAACCATGTAGGTTTAACACCCCTCTGTAGTGGGTACACCTTGAATATATATTTATAGCTTGTTTTACCACAAAACAATGTACAAAAGTTTAACCTAACCTTAAACCTACAAACTCTGAACAAATTTTACATGTTTTAATTTAAGCAGAGGTTTGGTAAAAAATGTCGGCGACTATATATTGTGTTGCTATGTATTTGATGTTAATGTCATAGTGTACAAGTGAGTCTCTGATTAAATGGTGCTAATGTCAATGTGTTTAGTATGTGTGTGGTACGTGTTATTGTGGGCCAGTTTGATAGACCTTTGTTTGTCAGTGTGCAAGATTACGGGATGTGAGATAGCGAAAACATTTTTCGCTATCTCTAATAAATAGGGTAATATTAATAGGGTAATGAAAAAAAATTAATAACAGGGTTTTCAAATAAATAGCCTCTTTGCAAGCCTCAGCTAGAGCCATATACTCGGCTTTTGTTGGTGAAAGGGCGACAGTACGCTGCTTCCGTGCTTCCCAAGATATAGGAACTCCATTCATCAAAAAAAAAACGAATCCAGAAAAGGAGCGTCTGTCTACGAGGTTATTTCCGTAGTCTGCGTCTACGTTACCAACTGGAAAGGAACGTTGTTCCTCTTTATTAAAAAGAAGTTTAAGCTCCTTTGTTGGGTTCAAGGTTACTTTGTTTCAGGTATTGAAGAACACGCTTAGCGGCCTTCCAGTGTACCACCCCGTAATGTGCGTTGAATTATGACAAGTATGAGACAGTGTGAGCAATGTCTGGTACTTGTACATATGGCAAGGTACATAAGAGAGCCGATGAACTCTTAATAAGGAACATCAGTACATTCTTCCTCCTTCTTAGGTGAGGTTTTGCCCCGACCACGTCAATACAAATGCAGGTCTACGTGCCCCGCTGAACAGAATTATGAACACTTTTAATGAACATATGAGTTCCCACGAGATTGATGTCTTCTCAACCCCGACGGCCCCTTTCAAGACAAAAATCTACAAATGATTGTCGCATTAAGTTCTTGAACTGCCCTACGCGAACATGCGAGTTTTATTGTTATTGTTAAAATTAATTTAATTTATTTTGCTGATACCATTCAACACTTGCGACACACTTGCGAGCCTCGACGAGCCATTCCTGTTATTTCTTGTTATAATATGTTACTATAATAACGCATTACTCTCTTATAGTAATCTGTGGATAACGCTGCTGGTTGTATAATTAGTAATAAGATACTTTATAATCCTATAATGTGTAAAATTGTACAACTGTTTGTTATCCCTCTCATAAATAAATAAATAAATAAAAGTAAGCTTGAGGCCAGGTTCCAAAGGCGTAGTCGCTGATATTGCATTGCTCATTCCGCATTTATCAATGAGTTTCTCGATATATTTGGTTTGATCCAGTGTAATCTTGCCTTTGGTATGAGTTACTCTCATTCCGAGACAGTCTTTAAGAGGACCAAGATATTTGACAGAGAAAGTGCTTTTTAAATTTGTTATAAAGTTGTCCTTCATATCATCATTGATGCTAAGAACGAAAAAATCGTTGCCTTCATTTGTATAAAATAAACAGTATTCCGTTGTGGCCTGTGTGAAACCTTTTGCTACGATTTTTTTACAATTTCACCACGTCTTTTTAATTTAAAAAACCCAATTATATTTTGTTGTTTTTCATGACATTTATCATTTTTCTCTTTGAGGTTGTTTAATGATTTCCTTATATGTTTCCGATTCAATCTGATGTCAAGTAGAGATCCTCAATATATCTCTTTGGTGGACGTCTTTCCCTTTGTGGGTTTTGTGTATTTCCCTTTGTGGTACCTGGGGTACCTCTACAACGGGTTCAGATTCGAAGACTTGTGAGATTTCAGGAATCAATTTAGTATCAGAAGAAGATGGTAAAAAAGATGATGACACAGGCTCTGTGTCTGGCTGTATACGTCCTTCTTCCTGTTGGAATTGTTGCTGTGGAACTTGATTATGTTCTAGATTGGACATTGGTAGTAAAATTTCAGGAAGACGGGTTGGAAACAGCGATTCATTATCTGGAGAGAGGTTTGACTCCTGAAGTATTATGTCTTCTATGATGATGAATGAGTCGATAGCCCTTACTAGCCTACAAAAATACAGGCTTGCGTTTTAGATTCAAGCTTTCGCTTTTCCTTTGGAATGAGGACATGAACTTTACAACCAAATACTCTCAAATAAGAAAGATCGACTTTTTTCCAGTTCACAATTCCTCTGGACTTTTGTTGTTCAATGCTTGCGTGAGTGACCGATTCTTTAAATATATAGCAGTATTTACTGCCTCTCCCCAATATGTTCTGAGAAGCCTGGAGTCTTCTAGCATGGATCTCGCCTTTTCAACTATAGTTCTGTTCGCTCATTCAGAAACTCCGTTCTGTTGTGGAGTATATGGAATAGTCGTCTGATGAATAATACCAATTTCTTAAAAAAAAACAGAAATTTCATTGTTAACATATTCACGACCGTTATCTGAATGTAGAACTTTGATTTTGTTACCAGTTTGATTTTCAACTAGGTGCTTAAATTCTAAAAAATTGCAAAATATTTCGGCTTTTGATTTTAAAAAGTATCCTAAAATTTTACGACTGAAGTCGTCTATAAAAGTCAGTAGATATAAGGCACCAACCCATGATTGTGTACACATAGTTCTACGTAAGTCCGAATGGATTAATTGTAGGACAGCGTTAGACTTGCTTTTGGATTTTGGTAAAGGCTTCTGGGCTAATAGCCCTTGTAGGCATGGTATGCATTGTTCGATACTATTTTCTTTGAAACCTATGCCAAGGAATTATTTTTTAGAATGTGCATACTCTTTATATTGAGATGACCTAAACGTCATCTACATCTACATATAAACCCTTATGAACTGGATTATTTACAGATAAAAGATTTGTTACGATATTAGGAATGTACAAAACATTACTTATTTTATTTAAACTATCGGATATATATTCACAGTACCTTTTCCTTGGCTTAGCACTCTAGCCTTATTAGATTAGATTATTAAATGAATAATCCTTTTCGTTAAAAAAAAACAATCTTATAATTATAATTTAACCATCAATCAAAAAATATGGGAAAAATTGCTTTCATTTCAAACTCCTGTAAAATGATTGGTAAAATGAGCAATAAAGTCCATATAAAAGATAAAAAGAATGTGTGCAATTCAAACTTGGTAGAAGCGAAACCTTCAAAACTAATACGTACACGTATACAAAATACCACGGTCGTTGTGATGCCTTCCTTTGTACTACGCATGCGCATACAAACACGTATTAACACACGTACATAATGCTTCCTATCTCATTTTCTCCTATGCTAAATGTTATGAATTTATGTGTCTGTCTCTTTTTACTGTCGCTTTTTTAATGTACACACGTAAGAAGTTATACTTCTTTATCATTACTAAACAAAGATAACTAATATTATAATTTGATATAAATTATTGTTAACTACCATACATATTATTTTCTTTTATATTTTTTTTTATGCATTGTCAATGCGATCTTATAAGATAAATAAATATAATTATTATTAGCATTGGACCGGATTTCGAAAAGGTTGCGGGTTCGATTCCCGCCTGAGAATTTACTTGTGACCCGAGTCGATTTTTTAAAGTATTTTTCTTTTATAATAATTTATCCTACCATACTTAAATTAAAATTACACCCACACATTCATAATTAGCGGCCAACTTCATCCTGCTGGTTTATTCTATGACGCTTTTGCGCCCAACTTCAACATGATAATTTTGTGTCACAGTGATGCGTGCGCTTCTTAAAATTTCACTCTTATCATTTTTTCATAACGCGCCTAAAGCAGTTTAACTTCAAAATGTTCCAAAAATATTTTTTTTGTGGATTTTCAAAATTCTGTCGGGGCAGTTCGGTGCATCCTTAATTATCTTAGACTTCAACAGATATATTCTTAAGATACAAAATCGTGTCTCTCCATATTTGTGTATATATGTTTAATTCAGTATCCCTATTACTTTAACGGCAGCTGACTCGATACAACTATAGCAAATCTGCTTCTAAATCTAAGAATTATCAATCGTAATAGCCATTATTGTAAACTATTTGTCTAGATAACAGTAGATATGGCCCTACTCAATCCAATGATTGGCTGAAGTCGTTAACCGTTTTTTATTCAATAACAGATATTTCAATCGATTATGAACTGAATATTGGATCAACGAACGTTAATTCGTTGGCTTCGTTTGTGTTTAACAGCGTTAACAGCGTAAGAATTTTGAAAAGACAATTTGACATACAATATTGTCACTATATTTGTTTGAAGCCTATATCAATAATATAGATGTCTCTTTCGCACTTACTGTACTCTCGAAAATACTATAGAGAAAGGTATATAGAACAGAGGTTTCTGAAGTCTATGGGCTTACATTATAAGCTGGATTGCTAGTAGCACTAGCAATGGGTTTGAATAATGATGGGGTGAACAATTTATAATCTGTGTTATGTGCATTGTAAAAAAAAAACATAGCGTAGCATAATATTTTTAGATGTAAGAAAAAGTGTCATTAGATTATTTATTTTATCAAATTCAGTCTCGCAACCAAGGTAAATATTTTAATTATTTTACTTCGAGCCACATTATCTGTGTTATGCTATGAAGGTTAATACCGAGTAATCACTGAAAACTCGTTTGTAGGTTAGAAATAGTGCGATCTAATATGCAGAACAACCCCCAAGAGCTTTCATGGCAGGCGATACAGGCTATCGTAGGAGTTAAACTTCCTTCAAATGTGCTTCGTTTTGATGACATTGGGTTTCATTTAGTCAATAATTCAGTCTCTAGTGCCGAAGATTCCGATTCAGATGTGGAAATCGTGGAGAATGACTGGGAGTCGGATAACAATGTATCATCCCGACCCGAACATTCGGACAATGAAAAAACTTCACCGGATCGAGAACAGAGTGAATCGCCTGTTCTACATCTCGTAGAACCAGACAATAATAATACAGGTAAAGACGCGTTGCTATATACTGGTAAATATTTGGAGAAAATGGATTGTAAAGATGATATATCAGAAAAAGAACAAATTTCTCAAAGTAACATTGACGATGCAGACAGTTCTAATGGCAATGTTATGTCTATTGAAAACTATTTGGAAGTAACACTTTCTACAGAATCAGAGACTAACCACACATGCAGCCAATGTAATCAAATATTTTCCAGTGAACAGGCTCTGTCTTCTCATCAATGCAGTACAAAATTATCAGAAGATAAGAAATACCCCTGTCATGTATGTACAGAGAAATTTCCAAGTTATTGGGAATTGCGGAAGCATATAAATAATCATTTCCCTGGTATGCTTGATTCAAAATCTAGTTTCTGTCATCTTTGTCAGAAAGACTACACTAAAACAGGATTCATGAACCATCTCCGTAAACACACTGGCGAAAGACCATTTGTTTGTGAGCTATGCCACAAAGCTTTTTCACAATCCAGTTCATTGTCCATACACATGAAATTTCATTTAAATGTACGCAAACATGCTTGCACTGTGTGTGAGAAAAAGTTTGTGACCAAATCTGAACTGTCTCGTCACATGACAGTGCACACTAAACAAAAGTCTTATTACTGTGGGGTGTGTGACAAAGCCTTTACACGCTCTGATAACATGAAGAAACATGAAAAAACTCATGGATAATTTATTATAATAATGTGAAGGGCATCATTTTCAATTACACTTCATTTTATCAATAGAAATCAACTATATATTTTGTCAGAAAATATTTTATAATATAGGAATAGACTATTGTAACTCATTAACCAGTTGTTTCTTGGTGAATTGTATATGGTGCATTTCACATAGCTAAGTTATCATTTTCTCTATTTGCCAAAAAATTAGTTTTATACTTTACATTTTTGCATTATTTTTTACCAAATTAAAAATATCATGATCTAGTTCATAACTTAGTCACTATGGTGTGTTTATGTGAGTGTGGCAACACTCACACAGTGTGCTGTATTTGCTTTTGAGTTAGGATTTTATTTATGCTTTGTTTAATGCATGTTTGAGGTAAATTAGTGTAATAGATCAATGCCTTTGCAGGTGCTCTACAATAAGGTCACACATATCTCAATCCAAAGTTGCCTTTTAGATATGATAAGTAATATTTTTACAAGTGGATATAAGTCTAATGTCCAAAGATTCCATTTGCCGTATTATAATGTTTACATAAGATAGGAGAAATGCCTATTACTCATTTGAGGCCTTCTAACAAAGTATGTTAAACCTTATATCTAAATTAAGCAATTTGTTCCTGTTTCAAAGTTTTCATCTTTGAACAACTATATTAATATTTTTCACAATGATGTTTTCAACAAATGTAGAAGAAACTTTTATGCCAAATCTTAGATTAAGTGTTTCATGTGATTCTTATTGTACTGTGTTGTAACCAAAGCAATAATAATGTTAATTGTGCCTATTTTTATATAAGTATGTATACCGAATATATTTTAGATGATAAGTTCTTGACATGAAGTCTTTAGTCTTAATGAAAAAATTAACATGTAACAATGTGAATTAATGAGACTCTATCAAACAATTTTTTCCTCTGTGGTCTCATAAATTATTTAGCCATGTCGAACAATATAATTTATTGCTAATACATAATTTTAACTGAAAACAAAGAATTCATCACAATAGAGAAAAATCTGTCTTTAAAGGACTAAAATTCCTAAACCTAGGTACCAAATATTTATATGCTATAAATAATTCCAAAGATAATAATAATGTTATATAGTTTTAATTGGCGAAACCAAAGTCTATATTTTTCAACTGTGCCACTTTTTCAATTTTATATAAAAAACTGGTTGTATAGTGGGTAGTTAAACTTACAACACCTTATCATGTTATGTGTAAGAATAGACAATTATCATATTTTAATATATTTATTTTGATATTTAATTATTTAGATGTTAAAATACTTGACTCATTTGTAGGAGAAGAGTTTTAAAATGAGCCAAATGAGAAAATTTACACAAAAATCTACAAGACTGACAATAATATTCAGAGTAGATGTAAACTTGTGCACAAAACTTATTATTTATTGAAAAGTACTATGTAAAACAATACTGTAATTATTTCAAAGAAATGCACCTTGTTAAAAACTCAACATGACAATTAGTGTACCTAAGAGACATTTGATAAATGAAATATAATTAACCCATGTATTATGGAAAATGTAATTGATAAATGTCGATTTTATTAAAGAGTTGTTTGTTGCATTTTCTTTTTTTTTATTTCCTAACTATACAATTAATTTTCCCTTTGTTCTAGGTTGAGTGAGTGTATCACGATGTCTGCCCGGTTACGTAATCTTAATCCATATGAATTACATAAATATCTTGTTAATGTGTACTGTCTAAACACAAAAGGTTCTACGGGACTTATAAAACGCGACACGTCCAAGGATCGAACTGATCTTGACGTTATCAGAGAAAACCACAAGTTTCTCTGGGAGGAAGATGATGTTGTCGATTCCTGGGAAAAACAGTTGGCCAAGAAATATTATGATAAGCTCTTCAAAGAATATTGTATCTGTGATTTAACAAGATACAAAGAAAACAAAGTAAGTTTATAAGTAAATATATTTGTGTAAAATTCTAGATTGTAGATCATCTCTTATGAAAGATATGTATGAACAGATTTACTATGGATAGATTTTTTTAAATTCCTAATCCAATATTTACTTATAATGGATCGCAAGAAAAATTTTGTCGTCCAAAGATTTAAAAAGTGAAGCAAATAAGAGCACTTCGGTCAACATTACGTCAACGTTACGATTATTACATAAAAATATGACGTGAACCTGCGAGTTTTATGAATGAACGAAGGTAGTTGTCCGTTAGACAAACCAAACAATTTATAAGAATAACAATATCCCCTGATTTGAGGCTGAGATGGGGTCGGACCCCAATGTAACTCAATTGCCTTTTTTTGCCTGCTAAACAAAGGAAGGCCTTTGTGCTATACTGGGGAGTGCAACCCGCCACTAAGGCCGTGGTGGCTTTGTAGGCTAAATATAGCTACTGTACATGCACACGTTGAAGGTACTGTAGCGCACATCTGCTGCGGTCACGAGATTGAACGCTGAGAATTATACTATCTCCCTCACACAACGCTGCGCTAGTGACTAGTTGTATTGACTTAACAGTGAAACGAATAACGGTGGTTTCCCTTATACTTTTTTGTTAAAATGTCATAATGATAAAAATAATAAGTTTTCACGTTCTACAAGCAAAAATACAAACCCTCAGTTATAATTTTGGAAATCAATACATAAAGGTATAATACAAAATTCTAACTCGCGTCTTTGTGAATCGGGCCAGACGTCATAATCGAATGAATACTGAGAAAAAAAATTCAAGGAAGAACCCTTGGAATTTTTTTTTGTGGAATTTAGGTATTATAGCATCCAATTTGAACAATACGGGTACCTACTAATCTATCTACTAAATATTTTAGAAAATCGAATTAAAGCAACTTGTAGTACCTTAACAAAACACCCTAAATGGGATTCCAACTCAGGTCTTTCTGGAAGATTGATTTTTTTTGTCTTTTCTCTTAAGACAAAGTAGCTGTTTTCGGTGGTCTCATTCTTGGCTTCTACTAAACCGAGCAACGGATTTGGTACGGTTTTTACTCTCTTATAGAAAATATGTTCCGGAAGGTTAATATCTTTAATACGTGTATTATATAGAGAAAGCCGACAGTTTCAAAGACTTACTACCTACGAGATAGACCAAAATAATGTAGGTATCACGTAATTGTATATCTTTATAAGCTCTAAAGAAATGTCCCCGATAGTGTGTGTCTCCTAAAGATTACCGACAGTAACCATTTTTATCTTTTACATGGGTTAATTACGAAGCTATTTTGAGCAATACACATAAATCAATATTAGCCTTTACGATATTAAAGTATTTCTTTTTTTTATGCGCCTTTCCGTGGCAACTTGGGCACGTTCCGGACGCGGGAGAGGGAGGTGGTGAATCCTCATGGCTCAATTGACTCATGGATACTCCGGCCCGGTTTCGAAGTGATGTCAGACTTGTACTGATTAAACACCACCATGGAAGTGCCATAATCTAGGAAATATAGGCTTTATATGTATAAGCCACCACCTCAGGGGAACGCCGCGGTTCCCGCAACAAAATAATATCTTAGCAGATATCACATATAAATCGCTTCGTTCGCACTCTTACGTTCATAAGAGTTGAATATTTTTCATATGGACAACTATGTTACCCTTTTGCTAACCAAAATCAGTGTGCTATCTATTTAAAAACACCTCAAAACATTATAAAACAAAACACTATAGTAATAAGACCTCCGTCACATACACTATGCGAAGCGTTGGCGAGTTGCTAGGTGAGAATAAAAATTATATTTTTTCAAATTGTAGTATAAAAAATATAATTCATGTTTACGTACTTATTGGATTGACACAAAAGTAGGTAACAGATAAAATTAAAATCTAATTTAAATTATAAATATTTTTAACAACCTTTTAACAAAGTAATATATATTTTTTAAGCTCTTCTATTTGAAAAGAACCTAGGAAACCGAGCTTCACCTGTTAGCTATAAAAGATACATAGAGAGAAAGCCTTTCGCAACGCATAATTTCTTTACTCTTGGATATACATATATCAATGATACACTTATATTATTAATTTTAACACATACACACATAAACACATACACACTATAATATTCATTATAAATATCGCATATTTTCGAATCCTGATAATTTCAGGTGACATGAAGTCACTTGGCATACTAACCAAAAGGCATAAATTGATATACATTGCAGGTTAGGTTATATTAGATAAATTTTATCCTTTACCAGCCAGCAAGCTATATCAAATTATGCCTTATAATTATACGTTTTTAATTGTTTTTTTTTTTATTTATGCTATCTGGTGTTCATAGTGTCCATGCCATGGAAACCGAACCGTATGATTTTCTTGACCTAACCAAAAAAATAGACTGCATCACGGCTGCAACCACAGATGAATGCATAAAGTATACTTAATATTTTGTTGAAACAGCTGCGATATGCCAGTTAGAAAATTTTGGATTGCACCGTTGGAGTGTATGAGATAAATATGTGATATATTTGTAAATATTCAATTTTATTGTGCTAGTAGTTTTTTATTAACAATGCGTTAACCATATTATTAATATTTATTCCCGTTAACTCCTGCCGTAGTACGTCGGCGAAACCGAACTCGGTCCGATTAACGCTAACATCTCAACCGATCTACGAACCGGCTACGGCCATCTTTAAGTTTAGTTAATTGACAAAAACAGTAACTGGGGTAACGTACCGCAGCACCCAGAAGAATTTTTATGTGTATATTTAAATAGATGTTTTGTTGATAAGCTAACTAGACGATGTAAATGCTGTAATAAAATTTGCATTCGTTTCAATTTATGGTTGCGAAAATATCCATAATCATGTTGAAATGATAAACGCACTACATACTTTGCTATTACATACTTTCGTGAGAATCCATGATCTGCTATGAATTCAAGACCCTACTTCTATTGAGAGCTATCGTTTCAGACCCTGTGCGTCCTGTACAAATGAGAATCAAAATAATTGCGAATAGCGTAACCAGACGGCGGAATTTCGGAATGATTTCGGGAAACTAGTCAGGATTTCCTTCAAACATTAAAAAATTCAAAGTTTTTTTAAGTGATATTCGATAAAACAAAAAGCTACACCGAAAAGAGATAAACTGAGTGAAATTCTCGTAAGCTACTAAGTATTTGAATGGCACATACACACTTTTATTAAAAATTAAATACATATTTTAAAAGTTTTTATGACAAAAACCAAAACAATAATATCATCTAGTAAACATTATACTTAGTTAATGTTTAATAATATTTCATAAAAATGAAAATCAGTCACTTTTAAGAAGTCAACGTTAATTTTTTTTCCATTTGGTAGGCCCATAAGACACCAAAACATCTGCTCATCTTCAAGAAGGCCCACAACGCAAATGGTATTGATGGACACAATAGGGACTCTTTCAATTCGTAAAATAGAACCGCCCTTTATGTCGGTACTAAGGACTGGCACATAAGTATTTAATTCAGAGGGCTGAGTGTAAGTTTTCAAATATGCAACGTTACTATCGTGTTTGATTTTAGATGTCAATGGAGATCTTATTTTATAGTGTTAATACCACAAATATAAAAAACTAGCTGTTGCCCGCGACTTAGTTGGCGTGTATTTGATTTTATCACGCGGTTAACTGATATACAGCAAAAAATAAATAAAACAAAAATACAAAGTTTGGATTAATGCGTAAATTGTAGATAAAAAGAAAATGTGAACAATTGGACACAGATTATTTACCAACTTAACCTGGCCGCTGATTGAACCCGGATCCCTGCAGGCCAAAGGCACTTGCGGTACCATAAATGACCACTGTGCCACAGAGGTCGTTTGATAAAAGCGGCCAAGTGCGAGTCGGACTCGCGCACGAAGGGTTCCGTACCATATGTAGCTAGTACCTCATAATGCCTCTTTATAAACAAACAGTTTGTTTGGTTGACTTACACTGGACAAAGCGACATAGAGCTGATAGTGTGAGAAACAGCCGACGCTGAGGTCCACGCCGGCAACACGTAGCGTCTGCCCTTGGGCTTTGTTTATAGTCATAGCATAACACAAACTCACCGGGAACTGTACACGTTTGAAATGGAATGGGTAATTATTGGGAATCAGTGGAATTCGTGGTATAAAAACTCTTTCACCGACGCCACATCCCGCCAAAATCTCCGCTTCTATTATGTTACGCTGCAGAGAAGTAACTTTCAGTCTTGTCCGTTGCATAAATTTAGGGGACCTAAATTTCTCAACAAAATAATTGGGACGCCAGTTTTTAATTAATCTTGTGTGCTTGAAGTCCAGGAGCGCTCAGAAAATTAAGAAATTCAACTGGATATTTGGTAGCGCCATCTTGCTCCATTACTCCGTTAATAGAAGTATACTCAACTACTTTACCTTCAACATTGTTGAGTATATCCAAGTGGATTCTTGCGGCTTGGTCATTTCGCGGAGTCAAAATTGCTCTTTTGCAAGTTCTCATTATTTGTTATTTGATTTTGATCACCATACACGGAGGAGATAAGTTTCTTTAATTGAATCAACAGTGTGGCAGAAATTTACATATAAAACAATTTGCCCTTCTTCTTCCGGATATGTCCCTTCGCCAATTTTTAGCAATAAATCAGGAAATTCCTGCGCATTTGTGTTGCCTCCTGTTCGCGCCCTCATGTTCAAAGGCCAATGGCTTGAGCTCTTTAAGCATGCTCTTATCTCATCGGTTTTTGTTCCCCGTGGTACTACTGACAACGTTTGTCTAAAATCCCCACAAATCAGCATCGTTACGCTACCCATAGGTTCTGGCGTCATTTTGACGGATACCTCTGACAGTTGTATTAACTGCTTCTACTGCTTTTCGGTGTGCCATAGTGCATTCGTCCCAGATACTTAATTAAACAGCAATCGCCTAAAACCTTTGCTTTATGACTGCTTCTAGTGAAACCACATACAGGATGTTCACTTATGTCCAAATCTATGGGGATTTTAAACATCGTATGAGCAATTTTACCGCTGGGTAACAAAGTAGCTGCTATTCCAGACGACGCCACAGCAAGAGCTATTTTGGCTTAAGCTCGTAATTGTGCCAAGATCTTAGTGAGAAAGGTTTTACCGTCCCACCGGCTGCATCTAGACATATAATTTCTCCTATAGCATTGTCAATACTGTGACATATACGGTCGAATACAGTGCGCTGTTCTACAGTAAGACTGTGGACTCCGGTTCGTAAAGTTTCAGCTAGTTCAGTTGGATCATAATTTATTTCCGCAGGGTATTCTCTATTCTTACGTTTCCCTTCTATGGTCGGCGCTGGCAAACCATACTGTGGGAGAGAAGCACCACCCATAGATGTAACTAAATCTTGTAAAGCTACTAAACATTGATTGAAAGCAATCTCTCGTAATCTATGGCTAAAGTCACCGTCAATATTTTGTCTTATATTCCTAAAAAAGTCTTCTGCTAATCTTTCTTGATATTTAAGCCACTATTGCTCAGCATTTGAAAGACCACAAAATACCAGTAATACAGCAAATAAATGACGCAAGCGGTGTGGGCTATCACTGACGCATTCATTGGCTAAGGCGCTGAATCCCGTCACTTTTATAGGTTTTATATTTAATTCGAGCGGTAATATAAAGTATCAGCATAAGGTAAGTACATAAGTTGTGTGTATTAAGATGTCCAAGGTTTTTTTACTATCCCACGGGAACCCTTTAATTTTCCGGGATAAAAATTATGTAAGATGTTGACCAGGAATATAAGGTATCACCATGCAAAATTTTATTGAAATCGGTCCAGCCATTTCGGAGATTACCCCGTACAAACAGATAAACAGACAAACAGAGAAACAAAAAATTTAAAAAATCATTTTTTGGTATTTTACCTCTTTTTACATCCCCCTGACTTGGTTTTAAGCATTTTTTTTCTATGTAGGTACAGAAATTGGACCTCTACAGTTTTATTATAAGTATAGATAAATAAAAATATTTATTTTCTTCCAAAGTAACAAATACATAGCGGATAGCAATGGGTGCAATTCTTTAAATATTTGGATGGACTGGAGCCTAAACTAGGAAATTCCTGTATTTCACGAAGGTCTCTCACCCTTAGTGAAAGACATAATGGAGACCAGTCACGTTTTATGTTATGAATGCAGTTCTATAGACATTGAGAAACTAAAACATAAAGTGCAAAAATTTTTGTTCTACTACCAAAATTGACAAAGTTATGAGCAAAATACCGAACGAGGTTCACAGACCGCGCGAACGCATGCGATGACGTCACAATGACCCAGCGCATGCCGCCGAACCACTGCGCGGTTTTATTCTGTTTGCGATATTCGTCCAACAGGGAGCGTAACGACACAAGTTTATACACAATCGATTAATAACTGATTTTATTTGTTTAATATTAGAAGGTTGTTATTATAATATAACAAATAAGTGATCGAAATAAGGTAGATATCGGTTTTGAGCAAGCGCAATCCGATAATGTACCTTAAGTGGATACCTTCATGGTATTTGATTATCTTAGTAATCATTTAAACTAGACAAGCTCTGAAATTCGTGGTTGGAAACTCAGAGGTAGGCAAATCTCATTATCAACCTAATTAGAACTGTAGGATAATAAATAGGTAGGTACACGTACTTGGACTAGCCTATAAAATACCCAAAAGGTTTAGGTTAGTCAGCCAGGGCAGTTGTGTTTGTTGTTGTAACTACCTACGCCGTTATTTTAACATTGTTATGTAGATGAGTATGTAGAAACTTTACTGTTCAAAAATATTATGTATACAATAAATAAAATTAGACTTAAATACTTCATTTGACAGGAATGTACCTACGTTCTTTGGACACGTAATTTTGAGCTATGAATAAACGAAATCGCTTTGTTAAGTCCTAGTATTGTTTCTAGGTAGGTAAGTAGGTACTTCTTTCTAAAATCCGGTTTATTTATTATAATCTTAGTACCTACTATATTTACAGCAAGTTTCGTGGTGATAGCAGCAAGAAAACTTACTTATCCATACAAACTTCTTTTGTGGTCTTCCTAGTCCCTTGGGGTCAAGGCGTGATTATTGTACAAAATTATGTTTAAGAGGCAGAATGATACTCGAATTAAAAAAGTTTTATTTAAATACGTCTAACTGTTTTCACATGGAAAGCGTACAACAGACAGACAGACAGACGAGAAATTCAATAACAATGTTTTGGTTTCTATTGCGTGTATGGAGCCCTCTTATTCAAAAAATATTCAATGTACAGAATTAATATTCCCGGGAACGGCACATTTTATTGTAGTTAGACCTGAGTATGACCCTGGTTTTTACCCAAGGAAGGGTTATTAGAAACTTCATTACTTACACTTTTTATCATTCATTTACTCATTGAAATATACATAATACGACCCTGTATTTTTTTTTACATTCGTAAACAAGTTTTACTAAGTTACCTACCCACTTGTTTACCACACGAGTAATGATGATAAAAGTTGGTATACAATTGTTGTGTTGTATACAAGGTAATGGTTGGTTGGGAGGTATTTACATCAAAATGATCCTCGCACTAAAATCTTGAAGCTTGGCACGAAAGCGGAATTTTGTCATCCCTCTTCATGACAGTACACCATTTTTGGCGCATTTTTGAGTCCTTTGGCACATTGAATAACAGTTTTTCAGGTGTACTAATTGAAGTATTAGTACATTTTATATAATACAGTACTTATAATCATATTTTCACTTAAAAACTGCAAAACCACAACACCACCCGCGCAGATCGAGGGAATCTTAATAAATGAATGGCGGAGAGCGCGCGCGCGGGTGGAAAGGTAATCGTGACGTCACATAAGCTATTCGGCCGCCCCGCAGTTGGCTTGTACAAAATGTGTAATATCTTCGCAACCAATGGACCGATTTCAATGATTTAAAAAGTATCGTACCTAAACGAGTTGAAGGAACAGCATTATATAGATAATATATGCATTTTCCGACTTGATACGGGGACCCATTAAGGTACAATACGGTACAGTACGTGTGTGTATTGTGTGCTATGGTTGTAGGTAATTTGGGGAAAGATAAAAAAAATTACATAAAGAATGCGTGTTCGTTGAGTGTTTATGTGTGTGTCTTTATAAGTAAGTATTTTTTACTGTATATGATATGCTTATAAGTTAAGTGTGTAAACAGTATTAACACAAAATGATAAAAAGAGATTCTGTCTCGATTTAACTTATATTCAATAGGAAATTAGTGACAGTTCATTGGCACTGATAAATTGTTATAGGATAGATATCTAGTGCTGAATTTAATTTGTTGTACCTACGAGTACGGGACGATAAAGCATGTTTGTCGACGTCAGTATAGTTCCCGGCATTTAAGTTGAACATGATTTTGAAATCACGTGACATGCGCAGTAGTAAATAATGTACTTAAACTTGCTACTGCGCATGTCACGTGATTTCAAAATCATGTTCAATTTAAATGCCGGGGTTTATATGCAGTGTTGTGAGTTGTGGTTTTACAAGTTTTATGGGTGCTCCTGCGAGTGGCATAATAGCTCAATATCTTACTGTCAATATTTTTGATTCTTGGTAGAGGCTATTATGTAGAAAATCTTAACGGCTTGCGGAACATAACCTTGAGCAGCGATCTTTGAGCGCGTTCTAAGTTAATAATTCTCGTCTTGCACGACCCTCCCCAAGCTGACATACGTACCTACAATAGCTTAGTAATATGAACTTAAAACGCAATCGCAACGATTGGATATTTGAAAACTGACAATAAGGCTCGAGGTATATGGCTTGCCATCAGTGTTGATTGGTATAGGTAGGCGGTAGGTATACTATTACAAAGGTAGGTACATGAGTTTACATGTAACACAAGCACTATCATCGATTGAAATACATAACTAGATAATATAATAAATTTAAATCCATCGATATAGACAAATAACCCAATTGTATTCAGATTGTTTTTGGTAACGTAATAATATGCGTAAGCAATGGCCATTGACCTACATGCAACTAGGTAGGTATCTACTCCAGCGCGCAGTGATGTATATAGTGATATATCCTATCTACCCATGTCTTCATATCCAAGATTCTCTCATACGGACAAAAGTTTCGTAACGCACGACATGGCACGTGTCAGTAGTTTAGCCTTCTAAGTAAAGCTTCATCAGACAGACCATTGTTACTTGCATTAAGATAGCCGGAATCGCATGAGTAATTTTGTTTATGGGTCGATCAACTTTAAAGTGTCCCAATTGTAATATTTTGTACTTCTTTATTAATATTTAAATTTTACTTATGAAATTATCTTAGATTGTAGAATATGAATTGAATTTTATATTCCGATATCGACCAGTGATTTTTCAATATTTTCAGTATAGTTTTGATCAAAAATGTTCAACCCGACAAGAAAAATGCGTCTCTCGGACAACTACTTTGTAATTTTTTTTATTGAGTAATTTTTATTGAAAATCATAGCTACTCCTTACATATTATTAAAAATATTAAATACCTCAGTTGGCATCCTTTATATTACTATTTACCGTAATATTTCAAAAGATATTTCCATTTAAAGTATCTGTTGGACAAACATTGTCCTAAATTGGGTGTTTTTTTACATAACACGGAACAGTGTTATGTAAAATAGTAGCTTAACATTTATCCATAGAACATACACGAAATAGTCCATAGATTTAAAAAAATCTTATTATGTATAAACGCGGAATACCGCTAATCTATTGATCTTCCATAGAATAAAATTATTCCACCCCTGTGGGTAGTTTAACGGTGGTATAAGCATGGCATAGCTATTATCTATGACGCATAGATAGTTTCACAGTTGACAGTTGTGTATGGTTTGTCTCGGTTTGCAATTCGATCTCGTTGTTGGTAATTCTTACATTCTCTTACATTCACACCAATTAACCTAGCCCAAAGTAAGCACTGTAAGGCTTGTGTTATGGATGCTGGGGTAACGGATAGACATACATATATGATACATAGATATTTAATATTCATAGAAATGTATATAAACACCCATGACTCAAGCACAAATGTTCGTATTCATCAACAACATCTGCCCCTACCGGGATTCGAACCCAGGACCGTCGGTGCGAAAGGCAGGATCGCTACCGTTGCACCAAACGGTCGTCGACTATATATCATATGACTACAAATTATAATTACAACACAATCAGTACAGTACAATATTGCAGAAAAATTTGAGATTTTAAAAAGGCTACCTAATTAATCTTAAATTAGATTAGACCACTGTGGGCACAAAAAAGGCAAAAAAATTGAACTCATATTATAAGTTTTCATAATGTTCAAAGTCTTGCAGAAGCTAGATTCGGTCTGGAAATATACAGGATCCTTAAATTTTTGGCTTAATATCAGCATTTCGGAAAAATAATCTTTTTTTATAAAAGGGGAGTGCATAATAGGATAGGGAGCAACTATTTTTTAATTTAATTATTATAACTTACATTTAATCAAAATTCTGTTTTTACTAACTTTGCATGATATAACCCAGGTCGCACTGCGATGGCGTGTCGAGAAAGAAGTGGTGCTGGGCAAGGGCCAGTTTCAATGTGGAAGCAAACACTGCAATGGCGACACCGACCTTAAATCTTGGGAAGTTAATTTCGCTTATATAGAGGACAACCACAAGAAAAATGCTCTTGTTAAACTTCGTAAGTATATGTGTTGTAAGTGTATGCTTACCCACCTAAGAAATTTCCGATATTTATATATATTTAACAAAATGTTTTTTTTTTCTAACTCACCTTTTAAGAGTTATCTCAATCATGAGTCAAAGTATCAACTTTGAGTGATTTATTTGTACTTAACTGTACTGTTAACCACATAAAGCAAAAGAAATATAATAACTAAAATAGAAAAACTGTGTAATTAAAAAAAATACTAAACATCAATTCTGCTTAACCTAAATAAGTCATGTAAATTTATTTTTCTATATTTTGTACTGTATTTAGATATCGTCGCCGTATAATAAAGTTCGGTCTCTAAACTACTACCCCAAGTCACTTTTGATTACTACATAAAACTATGACCTTACGGATAAATAAATATCTAGAAAAATATAGGTAATTGCATAGGTAAGGAATTTCGTAATTATGTTATTAACAAATCCTTACGGATATTATAATTTCTTGTTTTAGTAAATAAATTTATTAAGTACTAGCGGCCCGTCCCGGCTTCGCACGGGTGGACAAAATTCTTTAAATTTTTTCTAGCATTAAATATAGCATATGTTGCTCAGCGTGAATGTAGCTTTCCAATGGTGAAAGAATTTTTGAAATCGGCTTAGTAGTTTTTGAGTTTATTCATTGCAAACATACAAAAATAAAAACATACAAAAATACAAATCTTTCTTCTTTATAATATTAGTGTAGATAATGAATTAAACATCAACAGGGTTATGTCCTAGTTGCTCGGATAAACTGAACTACAGATCAAAAAAACGTGAAGTCAAACGACTAAAAAGGAGAGGTAAAGCGAAAAAAAAGAATAAAGACAAAGAGGGGTCTGACGTTGAAGAGAGCCATGACTGCAAACCTCGCACGCCGGAGAACGAGATGTCCGAAGAACAACCTTCCACTAGTTGCTCTGAGATTGCTGATATCGATCAAGGCGTCTCGTTGTGGAAAAAAGGTTTGTGTGCATATATTACTTAATAACCTCTATTACAATGGCATAATGTAAGCCCTCATTATATAAATTGTGAAAAACCAAATATCTAAAGTCACGAATTCTTCCCATTATACCAATGATTTTTAGTACGAGATCATACCCTAGAAATACATACCTATAATGCTTGTCGTACTGCATACATCATATTCATAGGTCGCGGCTTAGTGAAGGGTCCTTTACACCCAGTATTTGTAATCGTCTTGTAAGATGAGTACAAGAAATATGTAAAGAAAGGTTATCGACATAACCTCTGATTTTGTATAACGAAATATATATCTGCCTCAGAACAGACAGATGCTTTAAATATTTAGACTTTAAAATGAAAATGAAAAATAACTTTATTTAAATGCACTTAAAATAAGGTGTTTTGAATCATCCAGTTTTTTACCAATTCAGGACGTCTTTTATCTGACAAGAAGAACGGGCGTAAGAAACTCGTCAGCTTTAACAGAAGCAACGACATTTACAATATTATACGTCATCACAATACACAAAAAAAAAAACAAAATTGTTCTGTTATCACAATAATAGTAGTGTTATGGTTTCATTACATCATTGATTGCAACAAAGTCAACAAGTATCTCTTTTAAATAAATATCCTTAAACACTTGCAATAATATACAGGGAATAAACGACTTTAAGAAAGCAACAAAGATGTATGTATAGTATATGTCAATAATACTGAAGGGTAAAGCAGACCAATCTCCCAAGTCAGCACCAGTTCACTAGCATGACGCATGATACAGCCATCGCTTCGCTCAACCATATCTTAGGGAACGTAACGACCCGCACCACATACCACCACCCAAGAGATGTTTTAGGAGAGCATGTCATACTGCCAGTAATAAATTAGTGTTAAAATTAACAAATGCTAATAGCTGTATGACACAACTTGTAATAAATAGTGTTATGTTGAAACGATAGATATTACTTCCAACACTATTACTTCCATGCATCGCGATCTATTAAATAATCGTTGACCCTGTAACAACCCTTGGACACGAGCTTATTTTTCACATATGTACGTTTTATATTTATGCAAAGGCAAATCAACTATACTTTGTGAAACTTTATTAAACAGTGCTATACATTTCCTCAAGAATGAGCCTCCTGCCTTTTGAAGTGTACAACTTGGAACGCAAGTCTATTTATATTTCTTTTGTTAAAGCAATGTACGTCGCCTTTTTTAAATTCCATTTTGCACTTTAGTTCGGTTCGATGCATCGCGTTGACAAATCGCGTTTTATCAACGCAACCGTACTAAAAACATATTTAAAAAAATCAAAATAACAAAGGAACAATCTAAAAATATTGATTATAATTTTTTGTTCTGACATTCCAGCACCGCAAGAAATAGAAGAAAAGACACGTGAAGAAGAGTTCGAAGAATATTTAGAAGACTTACTATTATAAAATAAATAAGGTATATATTATTAAAATCTTTTATTTAATACATATTTAACATTCATGTGATTACATAAAAAAGTGTGGCATTACTACAAATAGAAAAATCACCTAATTATTTTCATAAACTTATTTTGTACCTATGTGTACCTACTTATAACATCTTTAACAAAATACAATACAATAAGTATCAACATTCAATATACTCCAGTCATAATTCACTTGTGAGTCATGAAGTTTTCATTGTGAAAGAGACTAGATCACAAAAATATATGTAACTGTGCGTCACATAATTACAAAGAAATCAACACAATAAAACGCTGCCACTCATACAAATAATATGTAGGTACTTACATTAACTTTAAAGAAACATAATTTGAGATTTTAAAATCGTATAATTATCTATCACACATGAAAACTCTATGGACATAACTTGACTGGGTTGCAAAATAAAATCTCCAATATCTTTAACAAAACCACATCAAATAGATTAAGAAATAATATTAGCATAAATAGGTAGGTACAGGACAATATATAATATTTTTAAATCGGTAAATTATTCGAGTAAAATACTAAGAAAACGTGTTTTAAAGTATTCTTACAATGACTTTCGCTCTTTTTACTAAAATTTATTTTAGGTAGAAGAAAATAGAACCAAAGGATATAGCTCAGATTAAATTATTTATCATTTAATATACCGGCTGAAAAAGCGTTATTTATTGTGTTATTTTTGTGAATTACAGCAATAATTAATAACGGACAATAGCGTAACTTCAACGTTAAACAAATGACCTTAATCAAATTTAGCACAATGACATAATTTTAGAACATGTTTAACGTAGAACGAATGAGGATTAAATTTTGTGTAAGTATTAGCGACTTCTAAATCAAATTATGTTATGTAACTGATGTGAAGTGAATTGTTTGTTAACTGTAAGCATCTTATCATTCTTATGACACATATTTTCCTAATAACGAGCTGATTTTAAAGCATTTATTTCCTGCTATCGGACTTCACAGACGTTGTCTTGCCCGATTTTAGCCAATCTGAATCTAAACCTTCTAGACTCACTTAAATACGCACGAAAATTTTATCTTAATCAGTCGAGTCTTTAAGGCCAAGTTCAATGTCACTCACACGTAAAAAAATGATGTATTTTAAGATAATAGCAATCATGCAATCAGAGTTTCGTTACGCGTAATTTGTCAAACTCATATTGAATAGCAGAGCAGATAATCTTTAAGACAACTAAAGCGAGCGAGAATCATTGTAGAGTGCGCTATACGTATGATACGCTAATTGGTCGAGACATCTTGAATCGAAATCTCCTGGAAAAATCTTGCCTTACTCGATACGACAAAACACTGTTTAGATTTTTTCTCTCTACGTTCAAACGTTGCATGTTGCGTTATAGGACTTTATAATTGAGATTCCGGGATTTTCGAAAGTAAAACTCCTCGAGCCCGGAGAAAATTAAACTCAGAGGCCTTAGTGTGAGTTTACGCTTCGATACTCCATAGCGTCTACGTAAAATACTACCATGGAGTTATGTACGGGTGCCCCTAGCGGTAACCATCAGGAACTACTATTATTCATAGAAATCTGTAACGCGCTTGATAATGTGAACAGAATGTGTAAACTCGCACTTAACTCCCTGTTCACAAACTACACATTATACCCAACAGTGACAAACGGACTCCTAGCAACAAAATAATTAACACGTTAAAGTTACTACCCTGATTGCTGTACAAATGACTATTTAAACACAACCAAGCAAATACTTTTAACGCGTCCTATCGACTTATAAAGAGCACAGAAACCAGTCTCATTGACGTATGAGCTTATTTTTAATTTGACTGATAAACTATATAATCACCTTTCACGCAATTACCCATACAAATCACAGAATTGACTCGACACTAAAATGACGTTACGGGAAGACCAGTCGTTATTCAATTCTAGCTGTTCTCATTTTCTGTATTGAATAAAATGTATTAATTTTTTTAATTCTAATTAAGGATGAATTGGATATTTCTATAACATTAAAAGTTTTGTACTGCGAAAAAAAAATTGAATATTCATTTTTCTAATTTCCGAGAATAGTAATCTTTAAGGTTGTAGGATAACAAATATGAAATGGCAATTATTTAGTGTGCGCGGATTTAGCGACATCTTCGTCGTCGGAGCAGTCCTCGTCGTGCGTGTGCGTCAACTGGCGCGGCGTTTCCGGCCTCACGTGAGGCACTGACGCCGGCGCTATTGTCTGTATCGATAAATTGCTTAGGTTACTTACGTACAGATAAATTATTTTAATACAAAAAATATTTTGGAAGTCCGAAGTTTTAACGCGTAAAACATGAAAGGTACTAGAAAATTTCAACGGGTGTTCACAAGGTTCGGTAGCTCCATTGGGAGAGGATTAGACCGGACTATCAAACATTGCGGGTTCGATTCCCGCCTGAGAATTCACTTGAGAGCCGAGTCGATTTTTTCTAGTATTTTTCTATTAACAAGATGGCGTTTAAAAAATGAAAAATATATATAAAAAAATAAATTTACTTATATACAGTCAACAAACTGTTTAAAAGTCATTTATTAACTCAAGTATCTCCGGCTTAACTAAATAAATAAATTTGTGTGTATGCTTAGAATTAAAATAAATGGTTAAATTTTGCGTCCTCCAATTATAGGAGACCACAGCGTGCAATTAATCTTAAATGTTACCTGCAATAGCAATATATATGTATTAAGAATAAAAAAAGTAAAATTGATAAATCATACTAATAATCGCAATAATAATAATAATAACAACAAAATAACATTTTCATATTTGACAGTATGTCGTATCTTGTCGTGCTGTTGTTTAAACTATACAGATCATGCTTCATTAATATCATATTATTGTTGAACACATAGAAAAGATGAGTATTAATCGTAAAAGAGAAGAAAAATAGGTGTGAAACAAAGAGTAATTAGAATTCACCATTTTATTCTGACTCATAATCTTGTGTGGTTGATGTTTTGAGGTGTTATTCAGTAACCTATCAAATAGTCTATTGGCCGTCGCTGACATAGTAATTCGACGCGACCGTAACACAAATCGTGCTGCTATGTAATGAAACATTTATCTTCAACCAATTGCAAAATTGTCAAAAAAATGGCGTGAGGCGTGACAGTGTTATGGAATGATTGTCTAATCCTATTATCTTACCTTTCCATCTGTTGCGTCAGGTGCAATGGCATCTTCCGCCTCCAACGTGTCTTCCGAAATAGACACTACGCTGAAGGCCCTTTGCGCACTGGGATGCCGAGAACTGTAGATTAAACATTCGTACAGAATATAATTTATGTATAACGTGAGACGTTACGTAAGTTGGTATATAAAGTACTTATTTTATATAATAACACAACACTTAATTCAGCAGCCTTTTAGAGTCTATTATGATTTTTTAATAAAAAAAAAAAACAGTTATTCATCAAAGAAACGTTCAGGTTTAAAAGTTACTAAAATTAAGGAACGCTTTAAAAAGCGTATTTCAAGAAACATCTTGACGCATGATTTTTTATAAACGACGGACGATTTTTTTGAACACTAGTGTCAAAACGAAGTCTACGCTCGATAAAGCAAGCAAAAGCATTTGAGTATTGTTGTCTTTGTAATAGAAGACGCCTCATTTCATTAACTTTAATATAGTTCTCTTATATTTGCTGTTCTCTTATAAACGTTTATTGCAGGGAAATAAATTGACAAAACGATGTCAGCAAAATTACTGCAACGAATTCTTTCCAAAAAAAAAACATGTTTTATTTCGGTAATTCGCAAAATATTTCATGTTTTACGCATTTACGGGTTAATTGCCGTAAAAAGCTCATTATAGTTTTGGCAAATCCTGTTACAAAACTAATACAAATCGTAAATATTTTCTCCTGTAAAATTTTCATTTTTTTTTCTTTCTGACTTTATTCAGGGGCATCGAGTAGTGTAGATTATGACTGGGATTCCTTCAGTAGCGCGTGCGCGGGACGACTGACCGGTCGATGGTGGGTGTGTCGACAGTGAAGCGCTGCTCGTGCGCGACGGTGGACTCGTGCGGCATCAGCATAGCAGGGGCGCGGAACATGTAGCAGAACGGGTAGTACATCAGGTTCAAGAAGGACGCCGCGTATAGGTCCGCGTACCTCACCACCTGCCAACACATTTACATATATTCACTAATTTACATTTATGTATTTAACCGCTAGTCACTTGACAGTCTGTTACCGCACGCCCCACCCCTCTCAACAGTCCCAATGCTGCGCGATTTGTAAAAAAAGATGTCGGGCTCTTAGAGAAAAATGCAATTTTCTCGATAAATAATAAAACTAGGACAAAAAAAATACTACCGTAAAGCTCATTAAATAAAAAATCCACCGCAATATATTTGGATTTCTAACTCAAAAATTAATCATTACAGCAGGCCACGTGGAAATTTGAATATGGTAGCAACCGCTACCAGTGATTGACGAGGGGTGTGAGTGTAGGATATCGGTAGCAATTTCTACTGTGAACTGACACTTGGCTAGATTATATCTAAAAATTTTAATACAGTAAATTAAACTTTTCCGAAGCGTTAGGCGAGACTTTTTCTGTATATAAAAAACCGTAGCAGCTAAATGCTTAAATAACAAAAAAAATGACAGTTACCTACATAGCAGTTTCTTCTTTATAAATATATAATCGTAAAAGGATTACCTAAATTCGAGGTTGTAGGTAGTAAGTTGCCTGGAACATGAAGAGATGGCGCTGGTAATCAGCTTAAAAATATTTGGAGAAATACAAGGGATCTGTGAAAGTCTCAACAGCTCAATTGGTAGAACACTCGTCCGGGTAGCGAGAGGCCGCGGGTTTGAATTCAAGTCAAACGTCACGTAGAATTTCAGTGCTACCCGAGACAAGTTGACTTTTCTCTAGTTAAACTTCTTTAAAAGTTTGAAAAGTAAATGCCATTTTAGTTATGCCTCTGATTTATAGTATAGTACGCATCTGTTTTGATTATTTTATAAGTTATAAACCTTAGGTGATTACTTTATAATCTTTTTTAAAAGATAAAAAAGTATTGTGTCCCTAATGTTAGGGAAAGTGGAACATTATATTACGTAGACTTCTGTGTTCATATACTGATTGCAGCAAAAGTAATATCATTGTTGAAAACTTGAGTCGAGTATGACGAGGGGGCCACAGTAACTTTTACTTGTGGTAAAAAGTTAAACATAGAAAAGAAAGCGATATACTAGAAAATATTTCCACTTCTCCCATTTACCTGCGAAGAGAAGAAAGTCTGCCTGGAGCCAGATCGAAACAGCGAGCCGAGCATACCATAAGCCAAGTCCATTTTGTGGGTGACATCACGGATAGACATTCGTAGTATCGTAATGTCCGGCTTCTCCTTAGTGCTAGAGTCCAAATCTCTGCAAAACGATTAAGTAAAAACATGATTTCAAGATACTAGATAAACCTAAATTAATATTTTAAAAGTATCAAAGTTTATTATTTTTATATTAGTTAGCAAGTAGATGGTATATCTGGAACTTTAAATAATTTTTAATACATTATTTTGATAATGTAAAACTTCTAATGTAGTAGAAGAACTAATAAATGAGAAATCCGGGGTGGTGAGGATGGTCAATTCCCACCCACAGGCGAAAATAAAATGACGAGGCTTATTTATCCTCCTTTACAGGACATGCTACATTATTATGTTAATATCGCTTAAAAATAATTGTAAAGCTTTTAGATTGGCAGTGTAAAAATTATGATAAAGAGGCCGTTCGAATAATCAAGTTTAAATAATAAAGCGAATCTAACAATGCTATGCAAAAAAAAATTCCCAGATTCTAGACAGGATTATTCTGGGTACTAAACATTTCTATTTTATTTTTAATTTGACGAATATTCAATAGTTTAGATATTTTTATAATTTACATACCTAACATAAGCGACATGACATGATTTTCATAAATAAAGTGCTTCACTTAGCTACTTAATTTGGGTTCAGGACAATATACGAGTATGTTATATGGTCATATATTTTATATTTACTCAATATATTAATAGATTTGTCCATTGTACATATTTAGTAGCGTACGAATTTCCTTAAAGAAGTACCAGCTCGATAACTTCGACAACTAATAGCAGAGAAAGATCTTATTATGCAATTATTCAGTTTCAATAGTTTCAACTGTAGTGCTAATTTACACTGCCAAATCTAATTGATTTTTACTTAATAATTTGGAAGACTTGACATTGACAACCTACTCAATAAGTTTTATTCCACTTCAGTTATATCTGGACTTGGGGTATCAACTTTCGAATGTCAATATTGCTCTAGAAGGTTGCACATTGATATACGAAGAAAAAAAACTCGTTTTCATATACAAAATATTGTGATGCAAACGTGTAAATTCTGGGACAGTTGTGCACATAGTAATATAATTTAATACAATCTGGTTATGGAATACATGCCTTAGGTAAAGGTATACTAAAATATTCTTATAGTGATTGTAACCAATTCAAATTGACTTTACGACTAGAATAATTGGAATTCGTTACTAAACTAGAATACTATAGTTTTTATAGTTGAAACCACAGCTCAATTCTTTATTATAACTAGATCTTATTATTATAACAATAAATATGGTAATGTAAAAACTATCAGAAAAGTATTATTTAGGATTAAATTGAGTAAAATTAACTTAAACATTTTATTTATTTAGAAATACAGGAACTTTTTTGTATTTTTTTGCTTCTGAACAAATAGTTGACACAACTAGCATCAAAGTAATGTTAACCGAAACAAACAACCGAAATTTACAAGATCAATTTAGTACTTGCTATTATTATATAGTTCCAATTGAGAAAAAAAAATGTTAAAAGTGAATGATATGTTTGCAAAGATTGTAATATTTGTTACAGTTAAAATAATTTACTAAACGCTCTAGTTAGGTATCTTGTTGTTAAAATTTCTTTCAGTGTACTAATGCCAATAAAATAAAAACTGGTAAGCTCACTGTAACTACAGTTAATCTTGTTATATGTTAGTTTAAAAATAAAAATTGTTACACAACAACGTCTAAATATATTTCTGTAATATTCCATATTATGACATCGCGAACTCACACGCTTTTGATTAATGATATCAGCTCTGTACTCTGACGCATTAATTACAAAGGTCATAGATAAATTTAATGATTGTATTATGAATTTTAAACACGTATAAGTACGTAACTTATTACTTTTTATTAACTTTCTTTTCGTTCTTTCCTTAATAGAGTTCACAAAATAGTAGGACTATTCGCTTTGCCCTGGACTCTAAAAACGACATTTCATGTGTTTTTTATTTATTTTTTTGCATTCACAATGCAATATTTATATATATAATTATATCTTATAGAAATATTGCATTGTGAATGCAAAAAATTAAATAACAAACACATAATTATAGCTGGTTCCATCTTAAGCGATTGTTTAATATTTGTAAAAATATTACTTTCGATGTTGAAGGCAGTTAGCGTTCAACATTGGTGGAACGATACTAGCTCATAGTAAAAGTTGAAATACGTTTGTAAAATTCGACACGTTTGCCAGCGTCTCGGTAGCTCAGCGGTCAGAGCACTCGCCCGGATAGCGAAAGGTCGTGGGTTCGAATCCTACCTGCGGGCTTGGAGCCGTAGTTTTTTACACACGTATTTTATATTTTACGACATTTCATGTTTGAAAAGCAATTAGCTTTCTTCGCTTATTCCAATCCCGATAATTTTTAAAATTCTAAAGTTTAAGGACAGATAACTTACTTATACATATCTCCGAGTTGTATATCGAGGTTCTGTAGTTGTGCGAATAGTTGACACTTGTCGGTCCAGACATGTAACTCTTGAACCAACTCTGGGACGATAAGGAATGTCCTCCAACCGCCAATCTTCTTAGACTTAAGAATGTCACCGAAAATGTGATCTCCTATGTAAAGAACGTCTTTGCCTTTCGCACCGATAAGTTCGGTAAAGACGTCGCAAGATCCTGCAATAAAAGATTTGTTACTGAAAACACTGTGAATAAGGTATGAACATTTCGGGCAACGCAAAGTTTTATGTATTGGTTTTTAAAAGAGAGTTAATAATAAACAGTTATATTGAAATATACCAAAAAGTTTCATATTCTCAACAACATTTGAGTTGACATTGGCGTAATGGCTAATTACGCTGATATATGGTAAGTGATTTTAAAAATATTTCGTATGAATATAAGTAATCATGTCCACAATAATAAAAGTCCTTTCAAATCAGTTACTAAGGGGCAATTAACTGTTTCAGTACTTCGGAAAAATCTTTAAATTATTCAAGCAGTAACTTATTTGGATGCAAGCTGGCTGCTTTTCACGCAGTTCCCGTATCTTATACAAAATCATATATAAAAATACATTAGTGGATTTTTCCTCGAACACCGCTTCGATGATAATGATAACCATGATAGGACGCAATACACTGCTGCACACTAATATACCGACTTTACAAAAGACGTATACTGATAACTGTTATTATGTACTTAACACACAGTTCTTGTCTTAAGTACTTCTAACGACAAATTGTTTACTTTGATAAAAAAGACACATGGGGTTTACACACTATTTTTTAAAGAACGTAGCAAACCAGATCTTGTTTGGTTATGAGTATGTAAAAAATATTATAAGTAATCCGATGTAAAGAAGAAATAAATAATATTATGGCACAAAACCGAATGTTATAGTGAAGTGTAGGCTACGAAGGGCTGGCAGTTACCACCTTATTTTTCATAGTATTAAGGCTTATCGTACAAGTATTAAATCAAACGCGATAGTAACGTTTGAAAATTTAATAACTTACACCAAGACCTTAGATCTTCGGAAGCGACACAACAGTATTACTATGCGAAAAGGATTTTTTAATCCTATGTTGAGAAAACCAAGTTTAACATTTGGCTTTTTTAGCACGCAAAACAAAAATATTAAATGAAATTGAAAATAAAATGATTAAATATGAAAATGAAATTCAAAATTTCATTATAAAATAAGTAGAAAACAATATAAATCATAAAATAAAATTATTCGTGTATAGTTGCTATCTATTTTCTTTTTTTCAGATAAAAAAAACATTTAAATTAAGCAATAAAAGTTGTGTCAAATCAATATCATCAATTGTAATAACATTTATAGAATTAAAACATTTCTTTAACAAGCCACGTTATTAATTTATATTTTTAAGATTTATTACATAAGGATTTTTTAATTCATTTAGTTAATTTATTATATATTTTTGGCACTATTGGAGGGCAGCTTTAGGAGTAGTCTTAGTATTGAATTTCCAAAAGTCAGACCAAGCAAGACATGTGAATGTTTTTTTACAAAAAGACAACTATGGAATTCCTGTATAAAGTCAAGAACACAATTGGGATCGGATAATGGCCAGAGGTTCAATGTCTATTAATTAAATGTAAATAGTTTATTTATTTGATAATGACCGAAAATCATTATAATAAAAATATTTCGAGTAAACCTTAGTTTTTACTATCCAATAAAAAATAAACGTTGTGATTATTTATTATCAGTTTTGTCAATGAGTGTCAAAATAAGTAGCCAGTTCCAATAATATGTATATTTTAGAATTTCTGACGAAGAGAGAAAAATGTAAATTCCCAGTGATTTTCAACTACTTTAAGCTTCTGCTATCGTAATACATACTCAACACTTATAACTAAAGATATTAAAAACTGCTAATTATTGGATAAATATTATAAATTAAAACAACAAAACAATACATTTTATTGTTTCCTTATTAGTCTAAAAAAGTTCGCCTACATAAATAGAATACAGTAAAATATACCTATAGCATTTACTAGTTAAAGAGTGACGTGACTAACCTTAGAATCGGTTTAACTTGACATGGTTTTATAATTAGAACGCAAGTGTGCGTGCGTGAACCTGTTATATGAATTCAAACTATGCAAAATATAACTTAAAGTAGCTACTAATAAGGCACAAATTTACCTCCTGAGTATATGAGTCCTTCGTGTAACGGTCCGACATGGTGTCCCATTTTGAGTGCCCCAGTGCGCGTGTCCACTTGTCTCAATGTGGTGCCTTCGCCGAAGAATAGCGGCTTCTTGGCGTCTACAACAATCCAGTCGAAATACGTCTTCCAGTTTCTATGTGGTTCGCCAGGCTGATAAATAATATTACATGCTTAACCAGTCATGCTTATAGAAAGTAACTTAACATGTTTCAATATTATCATCACCACCATCACCGGCGTTTTAATGTCCCTAATGCATTGACCTTGGAAGAAAACATCGTAGGGAGAGTGAGCCGTAGCCCACACTCTTATTATTGTGGGTAATAATTACTACAAAAGTAGACGGGAACAACGGATTATTTTGGTTTCAGGAGCAGGAAATAGCGGAGGTAGATTGAAAACTTGAACTCCAACATCGTAGGCCGAACGCCCTAATGTCATCGAGCATAGAGTAAAATGTTTCAATATATTTTTTGCAAAATCCAAATACCTTTGCTCCATGTGGGAAATCGAAGAGATAGTTCATGATTTTATTTGTGAAGTTGTAGTCACTGTTTGTCAATATGAACACTTTAGCTCCACTCTCGGTTATCCTGGATAGGAACATCGGAAGTCTTTCATCCTTTTTCAGGTACAAATCTAGATTCTCTGTAGTCTTTTTCTTCAGATCCCCATGTATGTGCACGTAGTCTACTGCGCTTCTTACATCTTGAAAGATTGATTTGAAGGACATTGCTAAGTCGCCACATCTTACACCTGTCTTCTCTCTAAATTAAAAAAGATAATGCTCATATTATAACACATTCGCTATCGTTTTCTAAAATCCCTTTTAAAGAACTATCAAACACCGAAGTAGGTACTTGAAAATTATGCAAGGATAAGCTCTCGCACTTTTTTTAGTGTTGCATTAGGGAATTATATTGCTTTTCGGAAGCTCAATTCAGAATTATAGTTGCTACGATGAGTCAGTTAAAATCGCAATTCAGCGTCAACGCAATCTTTTAAGTCTTTTTAGGTACTTTTATTAGTTTTTGACATTTTACTGCCAAAATTTAGTTAATTTACTGTCAAGTAAGCACTTTTTGTACACATTTAAGTCGAGTTTTAAATTTCTTCTATACCATTAAGTTCCAATGTAGATGACACTAAAATTACAAGTAGGTCGAATCTGTTGCTGCGCACCTATATGACGCATAACTGCGAGTTAAGATTCTGCCGGAAAAACAAATGACTTAATGTCAATGTTCAATTCTCAATTTGGCAAAAAGCCAAGAGCCAAAGGAATTTTCATAACCATCTCCTGATCAACATGAAAATACTTTCATATCGTTATAAACGTTTTGATATAAAAGTAATATGTGAGTATAATATACAAGTAAACTAATTTAATACGTTTAGGGGTGAAAATCCACAAAAGTAGAAACTAATTTGCCGAAAGCGAGGTTCTGTAAAGTGAAAATATTACAAATAATTATTTTGGGTTTAATGACAAAGTAAATAAAGGAGTGTAGGTATTACTCACAACTAATTTATTTATCAACAAGCAGTGATATTCCTCGCTAATACATAATATAAAGTATAGTATGTATCTACCTAGAAATTAAATAAAATACTTACCATATATTTCGTAGATTTGTTAGTTAAGTAATCATGTCAGTACTTTAAAGAACATATAGGAAAATGTATGTAATAAGTAGTATTAAATAATAAGAAAGCTTACCTCGTGTATTGCGGCGAGTTTGTGAAGAAGTCTATCAGGCACGCTATTAAATATGTTTCAGGCAGGTTAAATAGTGTGTTCAGCACATACACTCTGGACTCGTCTAACGTCAAAAATTTATTTGGATACAATTGGTATACTTGTGAACTGAAATTAGAGCAATTCGATCGATATTGACAAACGCCTGATTAATGGCAATTTAGTAAAGGATAGACATCATTTCAATTTCGTTAGTTTTTGGTTGTAATCAAAAATTGTTCTTGTTTTAAAGACTAAACACGAGTGATCTACATGTCTTCTTTATTTTAAAATGTTAATTAGCAGTAAAATTAACAGTAAACATCTAATATTTGAGGAAATCCAAGTATTAGCTCCTGAGCAACGACATAAGCTTTATTTTTTTTTAATAAATTTGTTTAAAGCCTAAATGTAAAGCATAGACTACGTGGATATAATACCAAAATACGAAGAAACTCTAAAGAATATTCTATAAATAAATTCAATTATGACAACAGCAAACATTATATCAAAAGAATTAATTCTCATGAGGAGTTTTTATTTTGAAATTTTCTATCTGAACGAATTCGAAATGATGTCATTTAGATAAAATATTATACAATTAGACTCACTGTTTCAGAAATTCAAATCCATGCACGCATACTAAAATGTTACCATAAGCGTCTACTTTCAATAAGTTACCATATAAAGTGTCGAACCACAGGCCTCTGAAATATAATACAATAATAATTGTACTATTTATATTATTCAATAATTTTTATTATTATTTATTATATAATGTCACAAACAGACACATACCTTACTGGAAACGACGGATCATATTCAAATTCTAATATTTCACTAGGATAACCTTTATATACTAATCTTTCTTTGGTTAAATTAAATCCTAAAGTCTCATATTGTGGCGATTTATATTCTGTAAAAAAAAAATTTTGGTTAACAATTTTTTGCATATAAGCATCACGAAATTGAACCCCTGCAGCTAGATTCATAGCCAAATAAATGCACTATTTTATACCAAAAACAATAAACATGTTATGTTGCCGCTGAAGTGACTCACAGTAAACCAGCACAATCGTTATTATGTCATTAATTTATTTATTTAGATAAGTAACTTACCAGCCAATGTGTAGTCCATATCAAACCCATAAAATTTAACATTTTCTAAATGTAGCGATCTGTTTACGAATATTCTGCAACAAACAAAATTTGTCAGCACCAACGCATCTTTTCTAAATTTAAATTCCTACCTATCAGATAACACAAAGTAACTCCTCTTCAGTGGAATTGTAAACACAATCGTTTTCAATAGTCAGACACCTTTTTGAAAGATTTTAATTTTAGCAATAAAATGAAATAACTTTGGTAAATAGAAAGAACTAAGAAACGGAGAATCTTTAAAAGTTTCTTATTGACTGAACCCTAAATATAAAATCGGAGTAGTGAAAAATAATGAGGAAAAGGAACTTTAATGTTTTTGTACCTAGTAACATATAGATTTGTTAATAACTGTCCTACATCTGTATGTCCATGAGGTTTTAATAACAAAATTATCATCTTGATAGAAAAGGTATTTAATGCTTTGTTGTTTAAAATGAAATACACTAATTCAGACTATGATTACCGGGGTAATCTTTATACTGTTGTTAGAGAAATGCGCCATTTCACTATGGTGAAATTTTCATAAAAATATATTTAAGATATTTACTGATTGAACAATAGATAGTTTAATAGCTAAGCAGTTAAAAGTTCGAATGGGTTTAAATAGGTTCAAATTAACTCACGCGAGCATTCTCTGTCGGCGAATTCTACAGACGTGCTTAATCGACGTAGATAAGAATTGCGTCACATCTCTTGACAATATTAACGATAAGACCTTAATACATGGATCAGAAATTTAATTAATCTTGTATCGTGAGTTGTGATCCAATGTGAAACAATAAAGAGACGATTATCCAAAAAATCAGTTCATTTAAATTTACAAATACATTTATTATGTCGACATTCAAATTTCAATTATTTTATGAAGAAATTCAAACGTAATCTGCATTGCATCATGTAAATATAAACGACATTGAGAAATATCAGTCGTGCTAATCCAGATTTAAACATTGGCGCTAGTAGGTGTTATGTTCATATTAATAATGAACTACTGGAGTATGTCACTACACGGATACTCGGCTTTGGCTGCTTTTGAATTCCAGCGCTATGCCAACAGTCTAACAAAAGTCGTGAACTGATTACTTCGAAAATATATATTAAATATTTGTTTAGTTGTTAATGTCAAATCGGTTACGTAGCAAAATATCATCAACTTTTTGTAATGGACATATGGGATACAACAATCAATACTATAAGAACCTTATATACGAATAATATAAGGTCCTTTATCTGTCTGTGGCAAAGATTTCACTAATAAATTGTACGACTTTTGATGAACTTTCACTTTAGATAAGGACGTTATTGTAATGCACGAAAGAGACCATTTTCATACTTTTGTCACAGAAAAATACCTAATGGAATATTATCAAACCATAAATGGTGTATGAATCAGAATGCTCATATTGGAACCTTCTTCGCATTTTGATCCTTGATTAGATCCTCAACAAAACGAGAAAGCATTTTTAAATTTTTTTCATTTCTTCACCGTAATAAGCTTTATATTTGGTTTGTAGTAACTTTCCAGCATTTTATTATAATTTAAAAAATTCACGATATGTGACCGTAATTCTCCTTAGTCCAAATTAAAACAGTACAGTACCTACAGTTGGAGAAAGTAGTAGAAGTCGCACCGGACTGTGGGCAAAATTGATATTTGTAATTCAACAAAATATTAATATGTACCTACCTACTTACCCAATACATTGGATAACTCTATGACGTAGCATAAATCATAAAAAGTAGTTCTCAGTACCAGATAGAATACAAAATGACCAAACTTCCTAATTCAGTTTGTAGTACTTGTATTGGTTATTTAACGCGATCTTCATAATTCTTCTCGTTTTAACCCAGTACCTAAAGATTGCTTTGGCTGTTTCCATTTCGTCATTATGCTAATTTAACACATTGCGCTAAAATTTTCTCCACGAAAAATACTTACTCGTTCGGTGCCGCCGTATATCTGTCTCCTTTGCCATATGAAGACCCATTTTTGTACGCATGTTCTTTAGGCATTTCTGCACTTACGTTTGCCATGATCTTTTCAAACTTCATGGCATTTCTCTTCGATAAACAGTTATTAATTTGTTATAAACTAAACAACTACGCACAGTTCCGCTAAACTCAAACCAGTCTCTATCGTAACAACCGACTAGCCCACGATGGTTTAGCAATTCTCGGAATGGTTCAATCTATTACCACTATGTATGTACAAACAAATTCATGCTCACCCGTATAGACATTATTCCGTACATACTTATATGCAATAGGTACATTTACGCCAGTGAAACGCAGTAAGCGTTTGACTAGATATCCTTGACAGTAACAAGGCCAATAAGCCGGTTGAGTTCTATCCAAAGATAAATTGCTACCTAAAGCTTATAGAAAGGCTATTAAATTATTATGCATGCAGTAAAATAAGTATTTCGCATTAGAGTATAAGTTTAAGCTGGTAAAAGTCACCTATTACTTATGTAGGTAATCACAATAATTGTGACGTAGTGATATGGATAACTTCTGCTTATCTTGCTAAAATCAGAAAAAGATATAGGTAAGTATGATTGGTAATAAACAGGAATACCAAGTATTAACTGAGGCATGATTCAGGAAATGAAAATTATTTAAAATAATATTCCAAGAAAGGAAGTTTATACTACGCATTAGTTTTTAGTCATTTGGAATGTATGAAACGGTATCAAGATATGATTTGCTATATACTTAGGTATTTCAAACAATATTTATAACAACTTGTAAGAAAAAAGTAAAAAACACAAAAGATTAATAAAAAGAAGGCGGTTTATTAGAAACTTTATTCGTATACCAATTTAAGAAATCCTATATATACTGGGGTTTTAAGGTTTTAAACATTAAAGTTAATGGAAAAACTTTATATGAAATAAGACACTAATCAAAGTGGTAACAATTAAAGAAAACAAACAATTTTTAATGTGCCTGTAAGCCAATGATAAAAAAAATAACTGCACTGATCGACATGTACATATCCTTAGGTAGTAGTGCTTAAAATGATAATATGCAGTTAGGAGACATAGTTAGTAACTGCATGAATGGAGCCACAATTGGTTCAATGGGGGCCAAGATGGGATGCAAGGCGCATGGGGGAGCGAGTGCCAGCTTTGCCAATCGATATGATTCAACACAGTCATTAAAGCTATAATTTTTCTATTAGAATTCGTAGTTGCGAAGGTACAGGTATGGAATGAACTGCCGACAATATTGTAAGAATTCATAATTACAAATTATACTTTATCAAAAACTTAAAAGTATTCGTAATGTAACATTTTCGACGTAAATGTTACTTAAACACTAACTGTTTCACATATCACCACTAAGCGCAAAGTATATTAAAGTGTTGGTTTAAACAGAAGGAGAAAGAAAAACAACAAACAAAGGATATTGTAATGAATGATGAATCACGAGGAAGAACAATGTGGATATTTATAAATCAATATAATACGTATTTATACATGATAAAACTTTTCATCGGTTATACTATTACCAGTTATATATTAAAATTCAACCAATCCTACGGTTACTAGCCAGTTAAATGAAGTCATAGCTTGCATAACGAAAGACAGGATTGTATATGTAGCTACGTTAATGCAAAATCAACGCCAAAGTCAGATAAAATCACTTTCGAAACCACATTCTTTATAACTTTGTTACTGTCAAAGATACACACGATGTAAGTGTCGTCGCGAATTGAGTTTATACGAGCGAGCAGACATTACAACACGTAGGGAGAACAATTGGAAACCCTACATATTGGTGGCATAATAACACTACAAAACCAACGTCACTAATCGAAATATCTGCGATAAACAGAATTACAATTAAGTTACAGAAACGTATGCTGCAGCGAGGTCGTCCGCGTATACTGACGCTGTGACGGCGTCGGCATAGCATATACCCAACAACAAACAGCATGCCTCCCCACACGTAACAGCTGATTCACTACTTCATTCATTTATTCGACAGCGTTATCAATATCGTCATTCCTTACCCATGAAAACTTTTTATGATAAATAAAAAGTAAATATAAATACATTATCAATATGGAATAGATATTGCAAGCGATTTCTATGACAAAGATATTTGCCTACTCATTAATTTGGGATTAGTGACCGGTAATATTATACAAAGACGAAGGAAATAAAATCTTAAGGGTTAAAAAGTGTTTCCCTTGCCTAATTTAAGGTGGATTGTGTTTAATACACTCGTAAAATCATGTAAAAAGTGTTTTTACGGAATAATATCAATCAATCATTTGTTTAAAAACAACTATTTCTCTTATACTTACCAGTTCTTAGTTTAAAATTGAACTGGAATAACAGAGACCTTCAAAACTATGTAAATAATTCCATTGTTTGATTGACTTATCTACTCTTGAATGTTTATCGCTAAGCTATTTCGTTTGTTTCAAAACGGCAATAAACGATAATGTTATCAGATGACTTATTGTTAATCTGTATGAATTCGCGCAATTAATGATTTGTATCAACTAAATGAATTACCTTATAATAATCATTCATTGCATTGATTTAATTTACCTAAGTTTTACTTACGTGATTGTCCGTTCAACTATTATCCATTTTTAATTCGTCAGTTGGAGCAACTTTGGGATTTTTCAGTGTTGTGTCATACATGACTGTTATTAAAGCATATGTTTAGTGCTATTGAAAGGCAGATTACATTTATATTTTCCTATGAAATAAATTTGTGGGCCCACAACAATTGAACTGTTGAAGGGACAATCACGTAATCACGTTTACTAAAAGTGCACTACTAATGTCTCATTTTAGCCACATTATGTTTTTATAGAATTGTCAGACATGAAAAAATTAAAGCAAAAGAGAAAGAGCAAAATTAACTTAACAAACAATAATAAGTAAACTATAAAAGTGGTACCAAAAGGTTGGTAACAATAAGTTGTGATTACTACAGGAGTAGCATATTAGTTCTTCCGTTTCGAGAGTTAATTTTAAATTATGGAGACAATTTACGTTCATTAATGTTAAGCATTAATTAATTTTTTCCGTTACAATATTACTGTTGTGACCCATTTTTGTCGTCAGTCATCATTCGTCGGTTTGGCATGACGCCTGAGTCCTGAGTATAAAATAATGTAAATGTTATTTTCCCGTTTCAGTTAATATTTCTGTGAAAGACCTAAGAACTAGGAAAATAGGATCTGAATTTAAAATCTTAATGGCGATAGTAACCTAGTATTTGAAAACTTACACTATTACTCTGAAAGCATATAGCTAAAAACTTACAGACATTCACATCAGCTTCGTTGCAATAAATATTACTTAGAGATAAAATTGATTCGTTTAAGTAAAGTTTATTTGAGACGTTTTCGTTGTCTAAAACGGCAAAACTTCGGTAAATTCTTAGTGTAAACTCGTGGATAATATCTATTTATACTGCTATATTATCCGGTAGTAACTGGTAGTAACATAAATTATTTTGTAATGTGGAAAAAAAAATATTAATAGCTATCGGAATATTATCTTTGTATGTAGGGAACGACTTTAAAAGGAAATTATTTTTTACTCAATTAAAACGCGGGGTAAATTACTGATACGTGTTCTTTATCAACTCTATTGCAGCTTTGTGTTGTCGATGTGTTTAAACCTTGAAGTATGACGTACACAGCCAATGTCAAATCGCAATCAAAATTTTCTTCGTGTTTTTTTCAGTAAGATTCATATCTTGGTAGAATTTTTGAAGTTTGTTATTGTTATATCAATGTCAACAATAATAAAGTTAGTAATACTAATTGCGTAGACAGTAAATACGCAACCCGCAGAGCTATTTTCTATTGGAAATTTATGTGAATATAATTATAAAAAAATAGCTTTTTACGGTTTTCGAAGAAATGGCATAGATCAGCGTGTGCATTACATACAATTTTTTTTTTCAAAATTATATTAGATGTAAGAGGCAAGAACAAACTGTACCTGTGTTCCAGAACTCTCTTGTCGAACCAGGTACTATGCATTGTCGTTAATGATTCAGCAAAACTGTCTAATTCTATTTCACTCCTGTCACTCTTCAAAGGCTTGTCAACGCCAACTATTGACTTGTCGGGAATTTCTAGGGCTTCATCGCCAGCAAAAAACGTCACGAGCGGCTTCTTTTGCTTGGATGATGAGTTCGCGCGTGCGCGTATATCTTGGGGATTAATAACCGGCGTCAACGGATAAGCACTTTCAAATGCGTCTGGCATTTTAAAGTTTTTTTTTTTTAATATTAATATATAATACAACTGCTCCGTGTAAATTTTTAACGAGTACTAGCGGGTTCTAGAGTGATAGCATAAAACTAATCGTTACGCGTTGACCTCAACTAGCGATAACTCCATGAGGGATCGTGTCAACAACTGATGTAAACAATTAGGTCTCCCACAGCCTCCTTGTCTTCGGCTGCATCAAAAAAAATCTTACGCAATATTTCGTTTTAGTGAACTATTTAACCGATTCGTTGCTACATACAACTACAGAAACGAAGGCTACGAGCTTGATTTACGTGAAAAATGAAGATTATTATAGTTTTATTATGGGTTGATTTCCCTAAAACTTTATTTGAAGGAGTTATCATCGATTTAAAAATGACACGGTTTCAGTGGCTAACGCCTCACGAAAAAAAAAGTGATGACACGACAGGCGTGCCATCAGCATCGAATAGGTTAAGAGTTTTATTAACTTGTTTTTATATATTGAACAATATTGAGTATCGTTTTTCCGAATAATTTATTGCACCTTGTTAATTTACCCTTAGTGTGATACTACGGCTACGTAGTCATCTACGTACATTGTTCGACACCGCTCTTTTTCTAATTGCAAACATAACTTGTAGCTAGGCAGCTGGTGGCAGTAATTTTTATATGATTTCATCGTCTGAGAGAGGTTGATAATATTAGAGTACTAAGTAAAATAATAATTTTAAACAATTTCTGCCATTAATGAATTGCTGCAATATCAAATAGGAGCTCGCAAAAAGAGTTAATAAAGATAAGTATCTTAAACGATATTATCGCTTCTGTCGATAATACAATTTATTACATTTGTATTTAATATAAGTAGTTAGTATATTAATGCTAGCAGCAGAAGTTGCTGCTGTGTTTTAGAGTATTTTTTTTTTCCTAATTATTATGATATATAAAATAAATTACTCCATCGGCAGCAGATAAGAATAATTATTGAAATTATCTTATAAGAGATAAAAAAATTACTTCTGCCACTATGATTATGTTGCATTAATAATCTGTATTAGTTTTTAAGTAGTTATAGTCAACTTTTTGTTTTTTTACATGCATTAGAGTTTAAATAACAGTGCTCATTAGGTTTTATTGTTAAATAGATTTTATTTATTACGTAAATAGAAAGGGCAAGTATCCGTATCAAAAAGGATAGCTGCCCTAGAGGCAACTATCCGTAACTGTAAATTCTTTAACGAGCAGAAACATTTTTTTTTCTTTTGGTGCTCTTTTTAACTTATAGTAACTTGTTTTAAATAAAATAAGAACCGAACAAAAACCAATCAAGGAAAAAAAGGCAAAAATTCGATCAGAGTCGCTGAAAAGATATTAAAAGTGAAAAACGCAAATTTAAAAATATTGCGCAGAATGTTTTGATTTACAATTTTACTAAATCGAAATCAGATTGTATTTAATTTAAGATGTGTCAAATGTGGTTGCATGAAACTTGTTCCATATTTAAAAACCATTGCATGATATGTGGAAAGTTAAAAAAAAAAAAAAAGAAACCCTGGCTTCTGGTGATAATTAATGCTAATTCCAAAGTTGAATACCATATTTTTCTATCTTTAAATTAATTAATAATATTTCATTATTACCTAATCCAATTTAAAATTTCGAAACAATTTTTTTGTAATTTTATAGTTTGATACTTGAGGACAGACCACTGTTTTAGAATGTAATTAATATTGTGGTAAATACTTAATAAAGAATCGCAGTAAATAAAATAGGCTTACTGTTACTTAAATACTTAAAATTACTTGAAACTTATCTAAAAGAAACATAGAGAGGCGTCTATCCTTACGCGAGGCAAGTATCTCCCGAAGCATTTTTAACGTTAGGCTACTATCCGCTATAGTAGGCAACTATCCTCTTTTTGAGAGGTCAAATCAAACAGGATTAACTCGAAACATATATTAACTATGTTTACAAAAATAGGCTGTTATGAAAGATTAAAGACCTATGTGTTAATATAAACGTCGATTTGTTCTTAATAAACATATATTTTTTTAATTATGGAGCTTTTTTGAAAAGTAGGGCAACTATCCGGCTTTTACCCTATTGATCTTGCCGAAGACTCGGTTGGTATACCAGGGATATAATATACGTGGTGATGGTATTTGGCAAGCCAAGCCGACGGTCAATTATCATTATTGATGTTAAAATGATTTTTGTCATGTACGGAACGCCCTGTTTAGGACAATACGTTATGTAAAAGTAGTCTTGATTTAAGGTAATAAGGGCGTTTTTAGTGATTTTTGTAGGTAAAAGCAAGGTAGTTTAATTAAGTAATAATTAAAATTTCTTTTATAAAATCATGTCCTAGGACATGAAATAGAGTCATAATCATAAGTTTTTTGAAAAGTTTTAATACTTAAATAATTAATTGAGCGAAGCTCTCTTTTAGGCAACTCAAAAATTTCGCTTGTCTCCCTCCTACTCCTTAACGGTTCAACCGATTCGACCGAATTTTGGCATGAACATACATGATTATAACCTGACGGACATAGGCTATGTAAAAAAATATAGACTTCACCATGGAGGAGTAATCACCGAAAGAAAAATTCAAAAGCTGATCACAGCCAAACCGCTGATACTACATTGATGAAATTTGGCGCCAAAACTCACATCGTGGTCGTGATTAATGTGCAAAAAAAGTTTTGAAATTGGACATAGCATCGAGGAATAATCACTTTCCAAAATCTAATTGCTTCGCTCAGTATTTGCAAACAGCAGCAAGCATTGCAGACCTAGTACTTTCAGTATTATATTTTTTCAAAATAGATATATGGACCGTTTATTTTGAAAGTGGTGTAAGTCCATTTTCTTTTGTTTCGAGAAAATTAAAGGTTACTATATTTGTTGATTTAAAAATACAGGCAAATCATATGAGGTCTGGCATTGTTTCTATTGTTTTATCAACATTTAATTTGTTTATGTAAATTTGTTTTTGGCTAATTAGACTACGATAACACATATTTATGTGCTGTAAATGGACTTACACCACTTTCAAAATTAGACAATTGTAAAAATCGTTTAATTTCAATTTTGAAAAATCAAATATCACTTAAAATATACTTCATTTTAATATAATTTTGTTTACAAATACGCATAACAACACATAAAATTTTATTTTAGACGGCAATTACATTGTCATTACAAGATACTGATTACAAGAATTTACTTATTCTCTGCATGTGGTAGTGTTTCAAAATATGCATGATGCACCGGAGGTATATAGGGTAGTAGCTGCTTCATGTCTTTATATTTTTCGTACGTAATAGGTCTGGCATTTTGGTACAAAGGCTCCAGGGCGATTTTTTCAAATTTTAACAGTCTTCCAGGACGTAGAGGTAATAAATTCATAATTTTAAATTCTGCGTCCGTCATCGTTGTTTTATAAAAAATGGTATATGGTGCAATTTTGAGGAACCTCAACCAACATATTTGCAACCAATTGACCTGTTTACCATTAGTTTTTTTTATCTGTTTTTTAATTGCATTTTGGAGATTAGTTGAAATGAAATTCTCCCGTTTCATTTCATATAAAATGAATTTATCCTGTTTTCTACATTGCGCTATTACATTATAGTAATCTTGTGGTGTGTACACAAAATTCATTTTTCTCAATGCCATTTCTATGTCACCTACCTCTGTCAATTGGACTTACACCACTTTCATAATCGATGATTATGCAATTTCATTTACCGACCGATTTTAAGTTGTACAAAACATGGGATGTTTTTGAGAAATTAAACACGGACTAGTTATATATAAAAAAATATATTAAAATAAGCATGAATTACGTGATAGCTCATTTTTCTCAAAAATGGACTTACACCACTTTCAAAATAAACGGTCCATATTTGTAAAGGTAGTGCTATGTATGTAGAAGACCAACTTTATTATTATATGTTTTTTGGGGCTATGCAGCTTAAATGGAACTGTAGACAATATTATTACAATAAGGCAATTAGCTGAGAAAATTTGAAAAAAGTTTTAGAATAAAACCTTACATTCTTAGATTTTTTTTATAAGCTGAACAGTTTTTTAGTGGCGTAATGGGTACCATACCAATTTAGCCATAATTATTTTTATTTGTGCAAGGTATGCCCTTCATCTAATTTTGAAAATAAACAAGTAAATGGAAATCACGATTATTTAAAAAATATAAATAAAATTCAAAGAAGAAACTTTAAATTATAAAAACAGGAAAACTACGTTTAATCGCAGAATATTATAGGCGCGATTTGGGACAGCCCTGTATGGTCAAAACTGGTAAAAGATTACGTGGACAAACTGTATGAGCTCAAACAAATTTTTTCTAAAATTGTCACCAGGACATTCACGAATCATCGTCAAAGAAAATCCGTTAAACTTGCAAGATATAGAGCGCAGGGTAAGCAAATAAGCGAAAAACCTTTCAACGGTGTTTCGAAGAACTATTCAACTGCTTACAGATTATCTTCTAGGCAATTCCAAAAATACTGGTTAAATCACTATTAGTTCACGCCCAGCGTCTGGATAGAAAGACATCAGAACTCGAAGAAGTCGAGCAGAGCGAACACCAGTGCCTTAATTGAACTCTGTAGGTAGAGTAAATAGACTGCTTATTTTGCAGATAGTGAAAACAGAAGAGAGAATTACTCTAACATCTATACGATTGTGGATCATTTATGCATAAACGCAGTATTCACCTGGGATGATTTATTGTCAGCCCGGGGGAACTGAGACCTCCCGAAGTTAAGAAGATTTTGGACGTCCTAGAAGCTTCCACAGTAAAAGAGTTTCTTACTTGGAGGCAAGTCATAATAGATCTTCCAGCTTGTTGTTCATTCTTAGAATGAGGCCGTGTATTCCACGTCCTACATTGTAACACATTGTGATCTATTTTGGACTCGTCTGTAAACCAGACTAGGCTTCCAGCCTAGCAGGGATTTTAATCTTTTGATTAAGCTCCTTTGCTAGGTAGTTTTTTATTACGGCCCCTGGATTGAATTTTTTTTTCTTTTCTATGTCTATCTGCAATCGGCTCCATAGCCATGATCAGATGTTTTCCAGTGCTCCTTACTTGGATGGCTAGTTCTCCATTAAGAATTATTGCCATTTAAATTTTATTCCCTAGCGTCAGTGTCTTTCATGAAGATTTAATATTTGCCACCTTTTAAGACGAGCAAATTGTTCACCAGAATTTAACGAATCTCGAGCTAGATTATTTGTGTGATTCTGAAGCCTTTCCTTATACTTTGTGCTTTTTTTAGCTATTTCTTGTTTAACAGTTGGCATCTCTAGATATTCGTGTATTACAGTATTACGAGCATACCAGTGTGCGTTAGACAACATTCTTAGGACATTATTTTGGAATCTTTGTAAGATCTCTAGATTTGAGTTACTAGCTGAGCCCCACAGTTCTAGGCCACAAGTCCAAATAGGCTTTATGATGCTTTTGTATATGAGTAGTTTATTACTCAGTGATAGCATGGATTGCCGTCCAATCAGCCTTTCGATATTGCATATTTGCTTCTTGTCTCTTAGCTTTAATATGACTGGCCCATGTCAGTCTTCTATCCAAATGAAAGCCCAGGTACTTAAAACTGGTTTTACATGGTAGCTCTTGGTTACCCATGGAAACAGGTTTGCAATCTCCCCTGCGCAATGCAAATGTCACTTGTGTTGATTTTGTGGCACTGGGTTTTATTCGCTATCTCTGTAACCATTGATCAACCTCATCCAGTAGTGATTGCAACCAAGCTGATGCTTTGTTGGGATCTTTATCACTAGATAGCAATGCTGTATCATCGGCATAAGTTGCCGTCAATACTCACTCTAATACTGGTAAGTCTGACGTGTATATTGAGTACAGCAATAGCCTTGTGGTACAGATGCTTGAATATCATATATTTTAGAGAGTTCTCCATTAAATTTTACCATGAATTTGCGATTCTGTAAATATGACTTTAACACCATATATAAAGAGTTAGGGAGAAGCATCTTCAGTTTGTATAACAGTCCCTTGTGCCAAACTTTATCGAACGCTTGTTGGATATCCAGAAAAACTGCAGAACAATATTCTCATTTATCTAAGGATTGTCTTATAGTATCCACTACTCGATGAACTTGTTCTATAGTTGAATGTTGAGATCTGAATCCAAACTGGTAACCTGGGATTATGTTCTCGGTTGTGAAAACTGGTTTAAGCCTAGTGAGTAGGATCTTCTCAAATAATTTGGAGATAGTAGGCAACAAACTAAGTGGTCTATATGAGCTGAGTTCGGTTGGTGGTTTGCCAGGTTTTGCCATCATATGTATGACTGATATCTTCCAGAGTTTTGAACAGTACTGGACTCTAGTGATTGCGTTAAAGAGCATAGTTAAGTAAACTAATGCCTTTCGTGGCAACTGTTTCAAAACATCCCCAGTGATGAGGTCAAACCCAGGGGCTTTCTTATTTTGCAAACTTCTTATTGTTTTAGCCACTTCTTTTGGTGTTATCAACTTTAAGGGCGGAGACAACTGCTGGTCGCTGTTTATTACTCTGTCTATTTCACTTTCAAATTCTTGGATTGAAGATATGGCACCAGTTATCATGAGAGACGCTAATCTTGGCAAGCTTTAAGATTGTTGGTGACTTCAGTTTTTGTTGTTTTTTTATCACATCACACAGGCATACGTTATTACCGGTCTAGCGATAGCGGTAGACTCTCAAAGGTCTATATTGAGGTTTATGCCCCATTTCGTCTGCACTAATCGACTACATATTCCTAAGGCAAATTTTGTCTTCTGAATCATATTGTTTATGTCTTTAATTTTAAGTAAAGTATCTGAAGTAATTGACCTCCATAGGAAATGGTATAGTATCCCTTTAATAGACGGGTTTGTGCATTCATTCGGTTCCTTCTGGTGAAAGGGACTATTGTTGACTTTTTTCGTATTTACTGATAACTTGTTCTCTATAAACCATTTAGTAATGACGTTCAGAGATTTTAGTAGTATAGATGATACAGTGCATTGACAAGGGTCAATGACGTAAACCACCTCATTGTCCGCATGGCCCTGTATATTAAGGTGAATTTTCGAAGCTTAAGTTAATAATTGATCAAAATCTAATGACAAAAGTAGGAACCGATAAAACGCCTCCCTGGGGACAGCCTCTTGTTCTTGCGAATTGAAGTCTTTTCTGGTTCCGTGTAGACAGAATCATCTGACACTTACACTGAGGATTTTAGATCCAGCGAGTGGTTTTGTTGTCAGTCTTGCCTCCTTCAATTCAAGTCTCCTTCATTCTTTATATGTTTTTCGTAGGGCCATTTTTTATCTGCAAGAGCCCTTTCAATCTTGTTTGTTAGTTCAAGCTAAGCAGTTTCTGTTACTTCGTAGTAAGAATGTTTTTTTTGACTGACGGGGATGTTCGCATAGTAGCACGTCAATAACCTTTTCCATACTCTTAAGCAAGACTCGCTTCGACTTTGATTGGTTCACAGGACTTTGGCTGTGAATAATTGAGCCTTAGGAATAAAACAAACTTTTAACATAGTCCATTTTCTGATATATTATATTCTCAAGCGAAGCTGGCCGTAAAGATTTTAACGAGAACTAGGACTAAAATATACTTTACTTGCTGCAAGTAAGCCAGTAAGATATCATCCTCCGGCTTATATAAGTCTATGCCCATTCCACCTTGTTTGTCCAAATTTTTATTGAGATTCCGATATTTCGGCACTGCTGCAAGCGCCATGACCACGGAGCAACTGAATTAATTGCGGGTGGGCTGTTATTGGCAGATATATCGGTCTACCCTCTTAAGAAGTCTTCTATTGCGTTTGATACCCGTACCACTATTCACATTCTCACTATTCACTTGAAACTGTCTTCGACACACAACACTTACAGTATCGGATCGCGACATGACACTTTTTTGATTATTTCGGTTTTTACTCCTGTACGAACTGTCTTCACTCCCGTACGAAAGGTTTCACAATACCTACGGTTTCCTAAAGACAACTTCTCCTTGGAGAAAACTGGTTTCTATAAGATCGATTGCAGCTGTGTACATTGGCCAAACAAAACAAACAGTAGTATGCCGAATAAGGGAACACATAAAGCAATCAAGAACAACGACAAGCAGAAATCGGCCATAGCGGAACATTTGATTGATTCTGGTCCCAACCACTGGATTGAGTTCCATAACTCACAGATTATTTCAACAGAACGCCACTAATGTCAGGAATTGTGTGGTTTGTATATGTAAAAACCGAAATAATAGAAAAAGTGTTGTGTCACGATTTGATACTGTAAGTGTTGTGTGGCGAGGACAGTTTCAAGTGAATAGTGAGAATGTGAACAGTGGTATGGGTATCGAACGCAATAGCAGACTTCGTCAAAGGGTAGACCAATATATCTGCCAAAAACAGCCTACCCACAATTAATTCAGTTGCACCGTGATCATGGTACTTGCAGCAGTGCCGAAATATCAGAAACACAATAAAAACAACTTGGTTTTGTTTTTATTGAGTTTCTGATATTTCGGCATTTGTACATGGTAAAAATCGCTTATTATAATGTAAACATGTGACACAACCATAGCACAGTAGAAAACAATGCTGCATAGAAATATCACAATTCCATAAAGTCACTATAGTATGTATCATTACAAAAAATTAAAGATTACCAATCTGTCTTTCATACATTGCAGTATCATATTCAAGCAAACAAAATATTATATTTTTTATAAACATATTATTTAACCTTCATTAGAGTAGGTATTTGTTCACAGCCAATAGCAATCTTAATAATTGTACAAGAAAAACAAATTTTCCTTTGAGTTTAGTATAATACATGCAAAATATATTTAATTGAACATAAAAATCCAAAAATATTTCCTTACCTGTGTTCAGCACGACGATAATATTTTTTTGATAACATTGTATTTTTTTCTTGAGTTAGGCATTCCCTATTTTTGCAAGTATCCATTTTAGAGCCAAAAGATGTCTTCTGTTTGTACAAGTTGTAGAGTAAATACTTGAGACTTTGGTTTATCACTTTACTTATAACGACGTGTCGTACGACGCTATACATGCACTATCTCTATTCAGTATCTTGACCTTACTTGACGTTACCTAAAGATAATAAAAAAAAATTTCATTTATCGTTGCGGCGACATGTGTTTAGAAATTATTTACATAACATGCACACAAAAATACCTTAAAATGCAATTTAAATTATTTTATTTAATATGTAAAACATGGAGAATCTTGACCCATTTAAATTGCCTACGTATTATCCAACTGTTTCATTATAAAAGCAAATAAAAAACAAACAAAAAAGACATCAAAATCTAATTATAGATATTACAAGCATTATTTTAAGGATCTGTGCGTATGTAAACTTACGTTCAATACTTTCAGAACGGTTTAATTCTATGAATATATAAATTCGATTAAACTGCTACCGGAGCTATGAATTCGAAAATCAGAAAAGTGAAGGAAATTCTTAACCCTTATTTATATTCAAAAATAAAAATTCAAATTGCCATCTATGATAATTACTATTTATCCGTCTAGCTGTCAGTGTCCAATTTTTTGTTGAAATGTTGTTTTTTTTTGCTGAGATTAAGGAATGCAAAGGTTACAACTCACATACTGTCACGCCTTCAATAATTTATTTTTTATTTAGATCCATATAGGACGATGAGTGCTGATTGATGAACAATAGATGGTCCACAGATGGAAATAACCCCTTTCCTAGGGGAAACCCTTTGAGTAAAAGTAAAATTGAAAATAATTTTATTCAAAAGCACTTAAAAATAAGTCGTTTTGAATCGTCTAACATTTTTACCTACCACCCATTCAAGACGTCTTTTGACTGACAAGAACAATAGGCGCAAGAAACTCGTCAGCTTTAACAGAAGCAACGACATTTACAATATAATACGTCGTCACCATACATAATCCACAAAAAAAAACAAAATTATTTTATTATGACAATACTAATAGTGTTATGATGTCATTATTTCGTTGATTACAACAAAGTCAACAAGTATCTGTACTTATTTAAAGTAAGTATCCCTGAACATTGCAATAACATACAGGGTATAAACGACAAATTTAATCCATTCGTTGCTGCGGACGCCCATTGGCGTTATTTTGATGTTAGATTCATGTGCGGAAAACGCCCATCAGCGTTTTTTAATTAATGCTTATATCTTGGCCAAAATAAGCCACAAAAAACTGTGCTTGCACTTTAAGCACATTTTTCAAGGATAGAACAAGGTATTGTACGCCCGTTAAGGAATTTATTTTTTTGTAAAATTGCATATTTCTTCCCAGGTGCGAAAGACGCTTAAGAGCGTTTTCCGGGGTAAAAAAACCTTTCGATGTTAAATAAATACTACTACCAATACGATAAAATTACATACTATTCTAATACGTATTTAGAACAAAAATACATACATACATAAATCCTCACGCTTTTCTGCAAAGGGGGTAAGCAGAGATGAAAAAATGTGATCCTCGATCCACATTTCACTATTACGCAAATATTTATAAATAGAGGAAAATACGGTAATGTGCAAATATGTGCCTCTAGTCTTTTTAAAATAAAGTGTTATTACATTTACAGAATCAAGGAACAAAAAAAAAATTTGGGTTTTTCTTATTTGTTTGATGCTCACCTGTTAGGGTACAATTATTTTTAAAGAAACCTTAAACTTTAGCGTAATTTGCGGCATCTTATCCTCAAAAGAGATCTAGAAAAATAAATAACAAGAAGTAAAATTATACTAAAAGAAGAATTTGTTAAATATGTACTCGGTTACTATCTAATAAGTAAAAAAAACATCAAAAATATTTTCATCCCTACAGCCCGGAAAGTGAAGCCCCCAGGGTTGTCACATAGTATATTTAAAAGTTTTATATACGGGCCATTTCTTTATATGGAAACGTATAAATCCAACCTACAGAAAAAGAAATAATGTAAAACAAAAATATGTAATCCAAAAGCGAGTCAGATTCTGGACCTCCTTGGTATACTTTGTTTTGATTTGCTTTGCACGCGCCATTTTGTTTTAACGTATGAAACTGAAGTAAAAAAACACCTACCTCAATATTATTTGATAAACATAATATAAATATTTCCCTGTAATACCTATATAAAAAAGAACAAACGCTTTTCGCAATAATAACTGACTGAAGTCATAGTTTGTCATTAATTAAATATATAAATAAAATGTGGCAAAAAGTAGTTCGTGTGAATTAATTCACTCATTTTTTTAATTAAAGTCTATTCACTGATCATTAAAAGGACTCAAAATTTTTTTTTATAATATTGCATGGTGAATGCATATCACTTAAAAATATGAAAATAAAAATATCAATATAAAAGGGCAATGGTAAAAGTATAATTATGAAAAAGGTCAGAAGGTATAAAAAAGTTTGCCACCTCTGATATAAAGTTATACTGATAATTTAGCTCTTCCTATAATTTGAAACTAATATATATGAGACAATACGTTAAAAAATATCTATAATTGTTTAAATAAAACAATTTACTTACCATTATTAGCCATATTTTCACAATTTTATTATTTACACCACAAACACTTCCCAAAAAATTCTAACAGCTGTTTATTTAATTTTTACCTCAGACTCGGTCGTGAACATTCCACTTGTTCGGCGTGTATGTAATTTTTCTTAAAATTAAAGCGTAAAAAAGGTCAATTTCTTTATACAGTGCTGAAAACGCCGATTGGCGTTTAAAAATATCCTTGTGAGGTGCGAAGGACGCCCATCGGTGTTCCGGACAAAAACCGTTCCGAATCAGTGAACTCTCCTTCTCCTCTCTGTGCAACTTTTGGAAAAGATCTCTCTGCTGTTTTGTTTCACTTATCAACATGTTTCAGCATTTATAAGATAGATAGAATTGAAAAAATGCATAAAATATATACAAAATTATAATAATGTTCCAGCACATTCACGAATACTAAATGGTTATTAATTTTCAATTTTATTTAATAATTATATTATATTATATTACAATTTGTGAGTTGTAATTTTTTTTATCAATTAAAAGGAAATATAAACAATGTCAGCTCTCAATATATTTAGTCTTTTTCAAATTAATCAAATTGAAAGAAAATATATCATGATATAATCGGCTATTTGACAATATAAAAAATTATGAATTATTAATTATGAAAGTAATACACTTTTCTATTCACTGTATAGGTTTATGTAAATACGACAGAACAACCGCCCCTAGTATATTATTTTTTCTTTTCAGTGCAGGAAGAGAGTCTTATGGAGACGATGCCATTCACTACGTCCAGCTGCGTCGTGAATCCGGTATAGACCAAAATAATAATAAGATAATATGCTGCTAGTGTTTAGATTCTGCTGCAACTGCTGGTGACTGTAAACATGCTGTGGCATTTTTAAATATGTACACATTGAAGGAGCGTTCTTGTACTCAGGTTGAGTGTTACTGGAAAAAGCCAATACTCTCCAGAATTAGCACCTCATTGAAATATGTTACTTTGGATCAGTTATGTAAATTAAATGAAATTCTTTACTTACTTGGAACATAGTTGTCAAGGTTGGTAATACAATATGCATAGATTAATACATAGAATTAATGAAAGCCACCTGCAGTGGCACAAGCGCGCCTAGCTGCGCAATAGCACATTTCGCGACACATCCAATGCCGCGCCCGCGCTCTATCTCACGCGGAAGACAGCGGCAAGGCCTGCCAAAGCAGCAGCGCCAACACACTCTGGACCCACGGACGCAGCCTCTATATCCCGCATTGTGGCCCCAACTCCCACCCCACGTCTGCAGGGAACAAGGAAACCCAGACCGGCCCACCGAACGCCCGGCGCCCAGACAGCCTGGCCTCGCTCGTCATTTCCACTACTTTCGGGAGGCGGCTTCTAATAATCGTCAACCGGCGCTATTGATGATGTGGGACCCCGGGAAGTGTGTTGACTTGTAGCCCACCAAAGTGGGTGTGGCGTCCGAGAAGAGGTTATCTAATTCGCCTGCCATGACACCAGAGTTGTGAGGGCGGTACGCCACGTACCTACACTCTAAGCTCGGCTCCGCCCACGTTTACTGTGACGCCGCACAGTGGTCCGTATTTTCAAAAAGGTGGACGTAGGATCGAAAATGCATATTTAACTTAACAAAAAATTGTTTCGTATAGGAAATTTAACGCTGATTAATACTTATTACTACAACTTTTCAAAAAAACTGCTCCTTCACGTCAAAAAAAAATATTGATAATAAAAATGTATGGGAGAAAATCTATTTTTTTTTTTCTCCGTTCAGTATCAAAGTATAGCAAGCAAACCTTATATTCTGGTAAGTACCTATTGTTCTTAATACGACGACATATAAATTGCGTGCGCATCTCTGCGGCCTTGACGCCTACGACGATTCAAAGTTTAAAATTTCAATTGGTTTTTTTTTTTAATTATTATCGAGTTTTCAATTATGCTGAATTTAAAATATAATTTCTTAATTATATAAGAATTAAAACATACGCATTCCAGCATTTGTTTCATTTTATTTTAATAAAAAATAGTAATAAAAGTCTTCAACAACAGTCACGTGCTGATTCGTTGCCTATTTGTAACTGACTGAAACGACTCCTGTGATATAAGAATCATTTACCCCCACCACCGGAGACATCGACGACGCTGATTGGCTGTTGAAGATGTGGTACTAATTTTGTCAGTCACTACTTGCGCGCGTGTGTTTGTTATAAATATATGTGCATGAAACAATTAAAGGCACTTGTTTCTCAACCCTTGAGGAAGCAACATATCTAATTATCCGTGCTGTGTGAAAGTTTAGTGAGTTTCGTTATGGCTGCATTTGTAACAAACTTGGACATCTTTATGTTCCTCCGTGTTGAAGGAGATATGAAAAATTGGGCACGACTCTATGAAGCTATTATTCTACATATCCCAGTTGAAACATGTTCACAAGATTTAGAAATAATCAAGACCTTTTTGAAGAACTACGTCAGTAATATCAATCGCAGATGGACAAGTGCTTCTAGAAATCAGAAAACTTTCATGAATAGACATGCTGCGTGGTTACAATCAAATATTAGTTGGCCAAATTGCACTACTGTTAATTTATCCGAGATTTTTCAAGCCCAAGATGAAGTTATCGAAAACATATCGTCAGACAATACTTCATTTGACATCGATACTACAACAGCTGTGATTCCGTCGACATCTAGTACAAGAACTGTGGGCACATCTACCGAAGTTCAGATTAGGAAGCCTTTTGTTGACCTCAGCAACAAACAGAAGAAAACACGTTCAGAGTCTCTTTTGGACTATTCGCCGGAAGAACTTACTTTTGCATTAGTCGAAAGACTTAGGATAGACAAGAAGAATGACTTAGCTCGTGTTATTGACCATATAACGAAGAACCCTGATAGTGTTGCTATCGTTCAAGCCACATTGTTTAAGAAAAATACGAAAAAAACTTTTGATGGAGATTATGCTCTTGGTCTTTATACATCATTGAACTTGAACGTGAAGTTCCAGTGTTACCATCGTATCACAAACTCCTTGAAGCTAAAAATAGATGCTATCCTCATGATTTAGAAATTACTGAGAGAGGAGCCAGAGTGAAGCTTCAAGCCCTATTGGATCTGACAGTCCAGAAGATTCTTCAAATTACTGGTACCCAGATTGATTCGTCAACTGAAGGATTGAAGTTAATTAGTAAATGGGGTTTTGATGGTGCTTCTTCACAAAGTACCTACAAGCAAAGGAGTGAAGATGTAGACTTCAGTGATTCATCGGTTTTCATGTCAAGTCTTGTCCCTCTTAAATTAGTTTCTAATAATAGCACCATATGGGAAAACCCAACACCTTCTTCAACACATTATTGCAGGCCCATTAAGTTCGAGTTTTGTAAAGAGACAGCAGAATACATCAAGCAAGAAGAAGCTGCATTGAAGGAAGAAATAAAAAACATCGATTCTACAAAATGGGCAGGGCTAGAGATTAGTCACAAGCTTCATATGACAATGATCGACGGAAAAGTGGCCACTATTATAACGGATACTTCGTCTGCATCTGCCTGCAATATTTGCCTTGCTAAGCCAACTGAGATGAACAAGCTGTCAGAAGTATTTACAAGACCTGTTCGAGAAGATGTTTATAAATATGGACTTTCTACTCTTCATATGTGGATTCGTTGTATGGAGTGTATTCCACACATATCTTACAACATGGACTTTGAGATGTGGACTGCACGAGGTACTAACAAGCAACTAAAAGCTGCGAAGAAACATTTGACACAAGAAGAATTCAAACAGCAAATGGGAATAGTTGTGGATTTTGTGAAGCAAGGCTTTGGAACCACAAACGACGGAAACACAGCCAGAAGGTTTTTTAGAGATTATGAGAAATCTGCCGAAATAACCAATGTTGACAAAGACCTGCTAAAGCATTTTGCGGTTATTCTTCAAACGATTTCATCAGGATGTGCCATAGATATTGAAAAATTCAGGACTTATTGCAGAGAAACAGCTGAGATCTTTGTTCATCTATACCCATGGTTTTATATGCCCGCAAGTGTGCACAAGCTACTCATACACGGTGCAGACATTTGTCATCACTTTGGCCTCCTACCAATTGGCATTCTTTCCGAAGAAGCTGGAGAAGCAAGAAATAAAGAATTTCGAAGAGTTCGTGAGTCTCACACAAGAAAATTTAACAGGATAAAGACCAACGAGGACTTGCTTCATAATTTTTTTAATTAGTTCAGACCCATATTTATCCCATATTCGACCAAAATACAGCAACTCAAAGCAATTCAATTTTTTTCCAGATGTTAAAGAGCTTTTGTTGTTGCCTGAGGTAGTAACAGAAGAAACCGAAAATATGGATCTACAGGAGTTGAAGTCTGAACATGATCCATTAATGTAAACGTGACAGATTTAGTGATGTTGTAATTGTTAGAATTTTCAAGACTTCAGAAAAAGCCCTTTTCAGGGCTAAATCTATTTCTAATTGTTTCTTTCAAGATAAGTCACACTAGTAGTATAACCACCAATATCAACCATGATTTATCAATAGGAAATATCAACAGATGAAAGAATAATCAACAGAAGATTATTTAAAACAAAAATAAGCAAAAATGCTTATTTTATCATAACGTCACGCTTTATATTCCCCGAAGGCAAAGGTGTATACTACACTATAGTACACTGTAATTTCGCCAGTTATATTTAAGTCCCAAGTAATAGGGGGCGAGCCTAATAAAAGGATGGGGCACGCGGGGGGCTTGTTTTATTAAAAAATATATTTTGGATTAATTTTAGTAGAAAAACTCGTTAATAATAATAAGATAATTCAACATAAAAAATTTTAACTTTATAGCATCGTAGGCGCCAATGCCGCAGGGATACGCAAGCAATTTATATGTCGTCGTATTAAGGACAATAAGTACTTACCAGAAGATAAGGTTTGCTTGCTATACTTTGATACTGAACGGAGAAAAAAAATAAAATAGATTTTCTCCCATACATTTTTATTTTCAATATTTTTTTTTGACGTGAAGGAGCAGTTTTTTTGAAAAGTTGTAGAAATAGGTATTAATCAGCGTTAAATTTCCTATACGAAACAATTTTTTGTTAAGTTAAATAAGCATTTTCGATCCTATGTCCACCTTTTTGAAAATCCGGACCACTGTGCGCCGATCGTTCTAAACTATGCATAGGCAGCCCACGGAAGCTCACTGTGAATGATGTCTTTACGGGCCAGGACCGCCATACCACGGTATGCATGTCCTTCTGTGGTTGTTTCATCCCGCCTGTAAATAATATAATTATAACATTAGGTTTCAGAAAGGTCTTTCTCAGAAGGATTAAGTGTAGGTCCTGAGTTTGGGCGAGAAGGCGAAGTTTGTCAGTGTGTGGATCTATTCCGCCTTGGTTCCAGTATGCGATCCGGAGAGACCTTGGATGCCTTGGGTGAGCCTCCGTGTTGCGTTGATGTTTCTCTAAATTACTATTAAATACTAAATTCAAGTCCATTATGCATTATGAAATGTTATAAAACTGAAACTCAGCTCGCTATGTAAAAAAAAATATATATTATCTTGTTATATCAAATTATATTGGTCGATATTTTTCATGACGCCTCTAGTAGTTAGGTGCACATGTAGAATCGCAGCTATCAGAATCAATCAAAAGGCCGATTGTTCATTCGTTTATTGTGCTAACATAGGGGACTCGTTGGTCACCGTGCAACACGCAGGCGGTATCGATCGAAAATTTATCGAATAATACGCTTTTTTATCGAATGCGTTTGAATAAATGATTATTTGAATAATTAAATTGTTATTGCTAGCAATCGGACTTTTTGGCGGGAGCTCGAAGCGTCACTTTTTAATGGTTTTAGTTTTCTTGTTAAATTTTGTGTTGTGGTTCACATTAATGTGTAATAATGGTGGGTTATTAACCATTGAGTGTTTCTAAATATGCATGGGTGTTGGCAAGTGAAACAAAACAGTGGAAGGTGTCTTTTGCGCTCTCTCAACAAAGACCACTAGGAGGTTTCAGTAAAACCCCACATATTTACTGAAACCTAAGAACTGACAATTATACTTACTTGACGCTGGCTTAATGCACAAATCGTGCAAGCCACAAATAAAGAATTATAATATATTACTAGCAATTTGGGATGGCGATTCTTTCCGAAAAAGATCGTTTTTTAAATCGATCTGAATCGTAAGCTGATGAATCGATTCACAAAAAAATCAAGGCCAAAAAGATCGATTTCCGAAATATCGATTATTTTCCAAGTTGACATTCATAATTTAAATATAAATCAATTTTTTGAATAACAAGAAACATACCATAATAAATTATCTCTTACCAGTAAATTAAGTTTTTTTTAGTTCGAATTCGGGAAATTCGATAAATACAATTATTTATATCAGATACTAGCTGACCTGGCGAACTTCGTACCGCCTTAGCGTAGCTTTGAATTGAATGACGTTGACATTTGTCAGCGCGGTTATCGATGTGGTGTCACAGATTACCACAGATTTTTTGTTTTAAATTGAATGACGTTGACATTCGTTACGTTATATTTTTCAATCTTTCTGAGAGATTTTCTTTATATTTTTTTCCGTAAGAACCTTGTACAGAGTATTAGAAAACTACAAAAAAAAATCAGCCAAATCGGTCAAGCCGTTTTCATGTTATGTCGTGACAACGGAAAACGGGTTTCATTTTTATATATACAGGGTCATTATATAAACACCATCCAAATTTTTTCTAGGCATAAGATATCATTCAAACACTTCATTTATGAAAAAAAATTGGGAGGTAAAATTTCCGCAAAAAAAAATTTTGTCCGAGCGAATTATTACAACAGCTGGTTACTGGCAAAAAAGGTACTTACAGTTGAACGACCGACCGCCCGAAGCGCCCCACCGAGCTGCGCGCGCAAGTTGTAACGACATCGGCGCAATGAAATTAGTCACCCGCGGACTTTCCGCGATGTACAATGTTGCGTTCACGCATTTACGTCGCATAATTATCTACCTAACGAAATGTGTTCACACTTGCAATTGAAATCGAGGGCGAAATTGAACGACGGGTTTATGTGAAGAAGGCCCAAAGCCTCGAGAACTTAAATATAAATATAATCCGTGCATTTAACGAAGTGACAAAGTGAAAAAACAAGTAATACAATTAAAGACAATGTTCATAAACGTGCAAGACTGCTTAGAGAGAAATTACCTACACTTTAAGGTAAAGTGATTGTTTTCAAACTTCATGTAAGTGTATTTTGTTTGGATTTTTAATTAATTATTTTGTTGGAGTAAAGCAAAATGTGTGCAGGGCGGCTAAGACTTGTGAAATTTTTCACAAAAATATAGAACTATTAATTATACATTTCTTTATCCTATCGTGTAAAATAGACAAAAATAACTTAGGTAGGTAGGTACTAAGGTTTTGGCACTGCATTTTTTTTGCGATTTTCGAATTGCCTTTGCGATCCCTGTGTTTTTTTAGATTCTGTGGTTAAGAAACACCCTTTGCTTTACTCCAACCAATTATTGTACATAAGTTGATTAAATTTTAAAAAATACGACGTAAGTGCATAAGGTGTGGCTTACTTTTATGTTAATTTTTTATTTATTAAAAGTGTTATCGATTAATATTGTTATAATCAAAGAACAAATCAACTTATCTCTTCTTCATTTTGACGTTCCTATTTTTTTTCGTTTAAATTTGCAACTTTTGAAAATCATTGGAATGTATCAATGAAATACGGGAGGGCGGGGCGGGGGTCGTGTAATCATCTGCTACAACACCGTGCGTAGCTTGACTGTGACAGCAATCGGTAGTTTTCCTCGGATAACTTTGTGTAGGCTTAACTTAATATTTTAGTACTGAGTGATATTAAAAGAAAAAAATCTTGTTTCGTTACTTTCTTCAAAGAATATAATATATAAATTTGGATGGTGTTTATAAAATGACCCTGTATAGATGAAAGAAGATATTTATTTTCAAAATGTATTTATTTCGTGAAAAAGTTTAAATTCCCAATGCTTTAAATCTAAACTTTTAAAAATAACAGTTTGTCCAGTCTTTTCGGATCCAAGCGGTTCCGCTCATCACTTCCAATTTTTTCAATTGCCGGCAATTGAAAAAAGGCGCTCACAAGGAACAGATGATCCCACGATACTTATATACAACATGGCTATTGAGTGAATGTGAGCCACACAGCAATCCAACGAGTTTTTAAGTAATTAACCCTTTAACCGGCAAAACCGCAATATTACGGGTACATTCAACTAATTGTAAATAATTTTATGGTTTTTACCAAAATAAAAAAATCGAATGCCGATTTTCAAGGGTGAAATATCGATTCACCGGATCGATTCAGTACTGCATATCAATGGGGACCAGTCACGTTTTATGTTATGAATGCAGTTCTATAGACATTGAGAAACTAAAACATAAAGTGCAAAAATTTTTGTTCTACGACCAAAATTGACAAAGTTATGAGCAAAATACCGAACGAGGTTCACAGACCGCGCGAACGCATGCGATGACGTCACAATGACCCAGCGCATGCCGCCGAACCACTGCGCGGTTTTATTCTGTTTGCGATATACGTCCAACAGGGAGCGTAACGTCACCAGTTTATACCCAATCGATTAATAACTGATTTTATTTGTTTAATATTAGAAGGTTGTTATTATAATGTAACAAATAAGTGAAATAAGGTAGATATCGGTATTGAGCAAACGCAATCCGATAATCTACCTTAAGTGGATACCTTCATGGTATTTGATTATCTTAGTAATCATTTAAACTAGACAAGCTCTGAAATTCGTGGTTGGAAACTCAGAGGTAGGCAAATCTCATTATCAACCTAATCAGAACAGCAGGATAATAAGTAGGTAGGTACACGTACTTGGACTAGCCTATAAAATACCCAAAAGATTTAGGTTAGTCAGCCAGGGCAGTTGTGTTTGTTGATGTAACCTACGCCGTTATTTTAACATTGTTATGTAGATGAGTATGTAGAAACTTTACTGTCCAAAATATATTATGTATACAATAAATAAAATTAGACTTAAATACTTCATTTGACAGGAATGTACCTACGTTCTTTGGACTCGTAATTTTGAGCTATGAATAAACGAAATCGCTTGGTTAAGTCCTAGTACTGTTTCTAGGTAGGTACTTCTTTCTTAAATCCGTTTTTTTTATTATAATCTTAGTACCTACTATATTTACAGCAAGTTTCGTGGTGATAGCAGCAAGAAAACTTACTTCTCCATACAAACTTAACTTGTGGTCTTCCTAGTGCCTTGGGGTCAAGGCGTGATTATTGTACAAAATTATGTTCAAGAGGCAGAAGGATACTCGAATGCAAAAAGTTTTATTTAAATACGTCTAACTGTTTTCACATGGAAAGCGTACAACAGACAGACAGACAAGAAATTCAATGACAATGTTTTTGGTTTCTATTGCGTGTATGGAGCCCTCCTAACGCGAATATTCAAAAAAATATTCAATGTACAGAATTCACTTTGGCTACAGTTTAATTACATGTATAGATAGATATATATATTTATTCCCTAAGGCGGGAATATTCCCCTATGTTCCGGGGAACTTCAATTTTATTGTAGTTAGACCTTAGTAAGACCCTGATTTTTACCCATGGAAGGGTTATTAGAAACTTCACTACTTACACTCTTTATCATTAATTTACTCATTAAAATATACATAATACAACCCTGTATTTTTTTAAGATTCGTAAACAAGTTGTAACTAAGTTACCTACCCACTTGTTTACCACACGAGTAATGATGATAAAAGTTGGTATACAATTGTTGTGTTGTATACAAGGTAATGGTTGGTAGGGAGGTATTTACATCAAAATGATCCTCGCAACAAAATCTTAAAGCTTGGCACGAAAGCGGAATTTTGTCATCCCTCTTCATGACAGTACACCATTTTTTGCGTACTTTTGAGTCCTTTGGCACATTGAAAAACAGTTTTTCAGGTGTACTAAATGAAGTATTAGTACATTTCGGTATTATACAGTTCTTATAATCCGGCACATTTTCACTTAAAAACTGCAAAACCACAACATCACCCGCGCAGATCGAGGGAATCTTAATAAATGAATTGCGGAGAGTGCGCGCGCGGGCGGAAAGGTAATCGTGACGTCACATAAGTTATTCGGCCGCCCCGCAGTCGGCTTGTACAAAATGTGTAATATCTTCGCAACCAATGGACCGATTTCAATGATTTAAAAAGTATCGTACCTAAACGAGTTAAAGGAACAGCATTATATAGATAATATATGCATTTTCCGACTTGATACGGGGACCCATTTAAAAAATCGATCTTTTCGACCTGAAAAATCGATTTTTCGATTAATCGATCTCAGATCGCCATCCCTACTAGCAATCCCAAATCGCTACCATCGCTAATCTGTGGTGTGATGGTGTAGTTAGTGGTTGCAAAAATGTAATTAGAAAGATAATTTTGTAATTTCAAGTAAAATCTTGTATGCATATGAATAAATCTTCATTATAAATTTTGTTTATTTTTATAATTAGTTACATTAATGACTTTCACGTATAATGGCATATACTGAAAAAGTGTCACTCAGTGGCACCGCGCTTTCCTTTCTTTTGTATGAGTGTATAAACTCAGTAAATAGCCAGGTAATTATTCAAAAGGAATAGGTTTGCAAATTTTTTGATACCTATTGACATTTAATTTATTGAAATATTCTCCTTGTTTCAGGAGGGATTTCTCATTGGAGACGTGACTTCAGAAATCACTAATCACATATCTGATTCCCAAAGCGAGAATGCACGGCTTGATACTCAAATTGTGATACGAACTGTACTACCATTACCTTCTGTATCGTTATTTTACTTACCAACAGGTAGAATTAAAGAAGATGTGTTATCAGGTTTGTTATCCAGCTGTGCAAGTGAAGTGGTAGGTTGGTACAAGTATAGAAAAAACACTAATATAAAGCCAACATTCAGAGATAAATTAATATCTAAAGGTCTCCAAAAATACTTTGAAAAATATCATGGCAAAAAAAACTTTGTTACTTGTAATTTATCAAACAAGACCTCATCAGCGGGGTCAACTCATACCTTTACATACAGGTTTGGCAAAATAAATTGTTTTGATATGTATGAATATATTGAAGATGTAACTGCCAATTTAGGGGAGAAATTGACTGGATACAAGAAGCCAAATAGATTATCTCCTGACAGTGTATTTAATAAGATAATCAAAGAGAGTAATGTGCAGAGTAATAATACAAGTGATGCCATTCTTCATATACAAGAAGCTGTTGATGTAAGACTTGTAAGAGAAGCCAAAATTGCTGCTAAAAACGAGACCACTATAAGAGAATTGGAAGCAGAAATCAAACAAATGAGTGCTATACTCTCTGACAAACAGTCTATTGAACTTCGTACAGCTTATAACAAAATGTTAGAAGAGAAGTTCATGACACAAGAAGTTGAAATGGCAGAAGCTTGTATCAAAGCATTGAAAACTCCACCAGACATAGATATTCTAAATGTCCCAAACGTCCTTATGAACAGTAATCACTTATCAGAAATTGAAAATTCAGTTTCATTGGTAGAAAATGACACAAAAGACAGAACTCCTAGTCCGATTGTAATGGCTACCAGTTCAACCAAACCAGGAATAAATTATGCTGCTGCCTTAAAAAGCTCCTCTGATGTTGCTTCAACTAGTGTAAGTAATTATTCATCAATGCTGCAATACACATGTGCATGTGACAATAGTAGAAAAAATTGCCCTTTTGGCTTTTAAAGCATCCAAGATAGCATATAGCACCTCCTCTGGAGTGATACATAGGACTTTAGACTCCACCTAATAAAAATAAAAGAAAATTTCTTTATCTTATATAAAATAAGACACAATTTAGTCATTTTCCATTGCATGAAGTCATGATTCAGACTCATGAGTCATTAGTTACAATTAGTGCTTGGTTGGCATATTTCTATGCAGTACTTGGGGCGTCATTATAATATTCATACTTTCAGTAATAGATATTATCATTGATATTTATTTAAATTTGTAATACAGTTTCTAGTTAGCATAAAGCAACTACACCTATTAGGAATATAAAAGATTATATGCATATGAAGGCCCATTTTTATCTCTTTTCTTGATATAAAATTACGATAATTTAGACTTTTCTCAAGAATTATGTTGTCAATGACTTTTAGTTCTAATGGCATCTGAATAAAATCCTCATAATTACTACTAGTTGACATCTTGGATATCTAAATATGGCCCATATGGTATTAACCCCTTGACGCCCGGCATTGTGTTAAATGCGTTATTTCTCTCTCTGTGGCGCTATAGAACATTATATAATGCTCGCAGATTTAAGGTATTGTTGTCGCGCGCATGATATAATGTTCTCGGGTTTTGAGGGGTTAAGTTTTCTTTCTATAGTGTTCAAAATTAAAAAAGAACAGAACCAAGTAAAAGTTTTTAATGTAACTTTTCCACCCGCATAAGCAGGGTAGTAATAGATTATCTTTCATGTAACTTTATCTACCATATCTGACAGTGAAGATAGACTTTTAAAGCAGGCTTAGCAATCACCATATGATGCAAGAATCATAAATTCCTATTTAAAGTGAAATTTTATTTATCAATTAATATACACTAATAATCTAAACATCAGTTAATGTGAATTTTTTAATGCAAAAACTTTTTAGTCATAGTTTTCCAAGCATTTTTACTTGAATTAATTGCAGTCAATTCAATTTCTAAACCAATTATGGTTTTGAAAGAGTGGCATTGAAAAAAGCCATTAAAAAATATTGTCATTTTATATTAAATACGTAATTTTAATATTAATATACTAATGTACTCATGTGATATTTTTACAGAAATCAAGCCCTTTCACTGAAGACCTGATAAGTTTTGATGTAGACGACAAACATGTAAAGAAGCCTATAATTGTAAATGATGATGTTAAATATGTAGGTGATAGTTCACCTGAATACTGACAAGTGCCTTATAGTATCTTGTAATGTTATATATGTTACCATTATAAGTAAAACTTCTATTGTAACTATTACCATTCTGTTACTAATCCCTACTTAAATAAGTATTGTTAATAAGTACTATTTTCTTTACTTATACATATTGAAATTACAGATCTCCAGAAAAGTTGCTTTTCTGGTATGTCAAAGATAACCATTAATACATCTTTAGTATTAAGAAATAATTTTATTTGGACTATTTATTTGTTTTCTTAGTTAGCGCTCCCACATATGCATTAAGGTATCATCTTGATAAACAATGGCTATAATATAGACTTTGTTACAGAAACAGAGCCTAGTATATTGGCACATCTGCCAAAAATTGAAGTAACCTATATGACCTATATATATTTAATGACCGAAGTGCAGGAGTTCAGAGATCCAAATTCTAATGTATGATCCATAAAATTGGAATCCGTTCAGTGTGTTTCCTTGAACAAATAGACGATGCCCTCCAAATCTTGAAGGGTTTTTCCTTGTCCCTTTGCTGTTGTCAGCCGCTTACTGATTAAAAGAAATAACGATTTCGCTTAGTCAATGTTTGCCGTACTAAAGTACTCTCACATATTTGCACAAGGTCTTGCTTCATCCATAACATTTAATTTGTTTTGAAACAAGTCTGTTTTTACATATTGTGATGTTACAATTAGAACATATAATTTTTTCGATATGTTATCCATTTTCATAGTAGCGGTGGATACCCTGCTTGCTCGCGGTCGTGACAGAAATACTATAAGTCTGATAAACATGCTAAAAGAAGAGAAGTAGTATTTTAGATTAATTCCTACATACAATTTAGAGTAGGCGATAGTGTTTGTTTTTGCATTCTCCTATTCATTTCATTGGTTATATTGATTATCTTCTAGAATATTGCCCAAATAAGGTCCACTGAATCTAAAAAAATATGTCTTTACTAAAAAGACATCGTACAGAAATAGACCAACCAGAGTGACGGGCCAATGGGTCCGAGTCTAGTATACACTCATCCATTTTAACCTAAATTATATTTAGATGATGACAATGGTGGATAAATCTAATTTTCAAAATTGAGGCCGATCCCTGCTATGACTAGTAGATATGGTCGAATAGAACCAGGTATCTACATTTGATTAAGTTTTGGTAAAAATTACCATTTTAATTTTAAAAAATCGAGTAACAGTAGAATTTATTTGCGGTTGTAAAGAACAGAAAAAGATTTGAGATAAAACCAAACAAAAAAACAAGAACAAACCCATTGCTTTCACTTTTTGAATATTCAACTACCATCCTTAAATATTAAATTTCTCTCATGGGGATAGTCAAAGGAGAAGGAGGAGTACAGTCTATTCATCCTAACTTGTCCTATTTGGTAAACAATCTTGGCACTTCCTTTCATTAAAAATGCAGCAGTATCAGTCTATAATAAAGATTTATTGTAATAGATTATTGACTTTGTTATTATTTTATTTTTAAATGGGTGATTTTGTTAAAAAGTTGTGTCAAGATTGTTTACAAAATAGGACAAGTTAGAATCAACAGACTTTATAAACTTAATGTTGACCCAGGCCGAGATGCTTTCGCTATGAACAACCTCACTGCAATAAACTTTGTATTTTGCTTAAACGACCATTCCTCCTCAAGAAAGAAGAAGTAGTAGCCTTACTCTTGATACCAATCCTGATATTTTCGATCGATCCACATTGAAATCGTAACGTTACTTGACCTAGAGTTAGACTAAATTGCAATATGAGTATTACAAATTGGTAAAACTTAAATGTGGTGTAAATATGGCGAATAAGTTTCCAACATTTGCATCAAATTTCAGTTTAGTTGGATTGTTTTGCAAGACTGGTATACTCAAGAGTACGAACGTCACGATTGATAGACATTGTTTTTAAGTGTACAGCTACAGATCCAACTAGAACATACCAGACAGAAGACAAGTATAAAGCTTTTAAAAGATTTACCCGCCAGTAGATCTAATATACAGCTGATGTTGCCCAAACGGGTGCCTTTTGTATGTCCTAATGTTTATTGTACTAAAATGAATCCTAACAAAATATTAAATTACCCTATTATTCCTTAATTCTAATTATATATTTTCTTACTTTAATTATAATGCTAAATGTCTTTGGTCTTATTGTTGGCGTTTTAAACTTGTAACTTAGAGCTGCCTATTGCTCGAGTTTTCTCAGCATTCAAACATAAGCCATACCACTGACTTCACATAGCAGTCAGATAGTTGATAGCAGTTGATTATTTCAATAACATAGAACAAGCGTTCTAAAAGTGCATGTGTGTTTTCTAGGTCATCAGCATACAAGTGGTAGGCTTGGATGAATTAACCAATTGGTTAATGCGTCCGAGGTGGTTGGAAGAAGAAAGATTTTGAGAGATCGAATTAATAAATATCGAAAAAAAGTAGAGGAGATAAAATCTTGCTTTAATTATCGTAAAGTGCTTTAACCACTGAACATGAAGTGGACTCATCACAATGTATGTGATATTGTCTTATATTTTAATTTATTAATAAAACCTCGTCTTCCAATGTTTAATGTCTTAGATGAAGCAGAAGATGACTTTTTCGCCATCAGTTTAGTTTCAGGGATTTATTTCGCAATTCCACATTAACACACTCCGGTGATGCTCTTTGTTTTAATATTTTCAACAACACATTTATTCGACAATCGTATTGGCATGTTTTGGGCATCTAATTATGGCTGCCAGCTTTTACAATAAATATTGGTAATAAAACACTTAGCGGTGAAAGCTTTATGAATAAAGCGCCGCTGCATAAGTTTACCTAGACTAGTAAGAGTATTCGCGGACATTTATCATAAAACGTAATAACAATTAGTAACCTTAAGAAAATTTTGTTGATTTAGTTTAAAAATACGGAACCTCTGTAGAAAACAGTAATTTAGTACTGTTTTCTACAGAGGTTTTCTACATGAAGCCAAAGTCGATATAAAACTTTTCCCGGACCGATGACAAATTTGTCTAACTGAAAGTCAGTAATCCCTTTCAAAATCCTACTCTGTATTAGAATAATTACAATTTGAGTTCTTAATAATTAAAAAATAACTTCACATAATTTGAAATTTAGATGTCATAAATTCTGTTACAACTAGGGTTGCCAGATAGGAACTTATCAAATCCGGGACAGTTCTAAAAAAAAAAACAATGTCGGGTCGTGGCCATAATAGAAAATATCATATATTTTTTTTATTTTCAAAGGATTCATATTTATATTTAAAAGATGAAATGCCATTTTTTCAAAAAACATACTTTTATTAGCTGTAGGTATGTAATTAGCTTAAATTGGTAAATTAAAACTTTGGTAGACAATTACTAAATTACAAATTAAATAGTAATAAACTGAAGAAAAAAAAACAATAATAATAAGATACTATGTACCTTAAATAAATCTTATATCAATAAATTCCTAACTTAAAAAACAATCGGTACCTTGCTTTTTGGTACATAATGTTTTGTTATTAAGCTTTTGTAGGAAATCAGTACAAACAAATTATGTATCTTCTAATAAAAATAAAACTTCTTCTGATAGAACGTAAATAATAATGTTAAATAAAACGGCGATCAAATCATTTTTTGAAATATTTTTCACTGGATTTTGCCATTTTTATTAGTTTTTCTCCGTCAGAGCTTTGTAAGACTGTTAGAATTTCTGAGCAAGACACGTCAAAGTTTATACGAGTCTGCAGTTCGGACTTGATTAAATCCATGGACATCCGGTTTCGCTCTTTAGTCCATAAACTATTCAGTAGGCTCAATATTCTTTCGCAAAAGGCATTGCTTGTTGGAATAGAAAGAACGAAACCAACTATTTTTTTTAAATTATCGAAATTTGTGGACGTGTTATTTCTGAAGAAATAGGCCCATATTTCGTCGTTTGGTAAGTCTTTCGGAAGCTCCCTATATACCGTTTTCAGACATGCAAACTCTGAGTAAAGGGAGTCAATATTAATAGCGTCTTCTATATTTAATATCATGGGCAATTCGGAAAGCACTTCCCAAGTCAATTTTAATTCCTGTGGTTTGAGGGACAAAAGTTCAAACTTTTTGTAGATTCCATCGGTACTAAAATCATATCTTTCTTCTATATATTTAATGCTCTTTGCAGAAAAATATGCACCTGTCCTTTAAATAGAGCTCTTTCTTCTTCATCAAGTTTTCTGAAAATGTCCCTGACTTTGCTCCCAAAAAAGTTATCAGCCATCCTACTTTTTAATTGGTCGTGAAGACTTCGCATGGCATGATCAATGTCCAAAATAGTGAAGCTCTCACTTTCTAATAGCAATATCACTTTTGTAAATTCAGGCAAGATATTGCTCAGGAAGAAAAGGTAACAGTCATTTTTACATTCTTCATCATCATTATTCATAAAATCAGTACTACAACCTTCTGAAATAAAATCCCATAGCACCTTGTGGCAGTTATCACGACCTTTTGATAAAAAATAATGTTTAACAGCAGGCCAACTCCGAATTAATCTATAGCTGGCAAAAGTGACAACCATCTTGTAGGTACATGTCTTAGCAGTTCTTTATACTCTATTTGGGCAAAATCACAACATTCTTTAAATTTTTTTGTTTTTAATGCTGATGAACTGAACTCATTATAAATTTTTATGACGATGCTTTCTATATCAACATAGAGGCCTTTTAACCCTTTAATGCGCAAGGTGACTTTTTCTTAAAATTATATATTTTTTTGTTATAAATGAGTTATTTATGACGTATATACTTGTAAAAAAATATAAAGAAAAATCAATCATAGCCACATTTTTAGAAAACATATGTTAAGTATACTCAACATTATGATGCTATCAGAAAGCAACATGTAAAAAGAAACGTTGTGTATATTTAACATTGTCCGTGTATGGGAATACCTAAGTAATAAACAAATGAAGGCAAAATAAAACAATACTAGCTTTATTTTGCTAAATGAAAGTTAAAAAACAATTTCTTTTATGAACTAAACTCAACCTCATTGAGTACTTATTACAATTGAGATTGGTAAAGCCATTTTTGCCTGCGAAAATATTGCCATATACCAACGTTTAGTCTTAAAATTACTGTGGTATAGAGTCACTAACATGTTGGCAAGATCGAAGCCTGGGAGGCTTGCTGTACATATTATATTGTTTTATAATTTGAGGACAATCAAGGTTCTACTTTACATTTTGATTCTTTGCAATACTTTCTCAATTGGGTAAGATTCAACAAAAGAGCTGGCTATAGTTACAGTTTTATTGTCTGACCATTTTACCACAACTATTTTATTTTTGTTACAAACAACCTGCTTGCATGCACCCCTTTTTTTAGCCAATACTTTGTCTTCACAACCTTCCAGCCTGTAACCTTAAATTGTCCCTAAACTAAACAAACCATGCTCTTCTCTCCAAAAATGTATCAATATCAATGAAGTAAAGAAATTATCGAAGTACAATGTAAAGGGTCTTTCCTTGATTGTTTGAGCTAGGGCTAAAACTATTTTAGCCCCTAAGCCAAAACTATTTTCCTTTTCTATGAATAGTACTCCTCTGAATGTTTCTTCACCAGTCTATATAAACTAACTCTGAAATCCCTGCTCCAAGTATAAAATTTGAAACCCCATTTCTTGCGTTTTTAGAAAGCTATTGCCGCCGATTTACAGCTCTACCTTTATAAGGCACCACCATCTCATCGATACTGTTTCGCCCTTTCTCTTCAAGTAGCAGACAGTTTCGTCTGATTTTTTTTATAGTTAATGGGTAGGCGCTTGACCACTATCTCGTCTGATGGTAAGCGACGATGCGATCTAGGATGTGACGCGCTTGCCTAGAATTTACCTATTCAATCGTGACTTGAAGACCCCTCCATTGTATTTGTCAGGAAACACAGATTGTGGCAAAGAGTTTCAGGCCTTAGTGGTAAGTATCACAAAATTGGAACATTTTTTTATTTTGTAATCTTATTTGAAAATTTGGTACCTAAGCTTAGTGTGGGTAATTCTGTATCGACACCTGTGGGAAACAAATAATTTATGATTGGAGTTAAAGGAACCGTATCTACGTCATATGGTAACATAGGTGAATCCAAATTCAGAATAGTTATGTCATTTTCATCGTCATCGTCGAGAATATTCAGTTGTTCGAAAGACGAATCTATAGACTTTGTCTCTGAACTAAAATCAGTTGCTTCGTAGACATCTGGTGATTTCGTAAATACCGTCTCATCCTCCGAAGTACTATAACTGACAGATGGAGCACGTCCTGGTACCAATGCTATAAAACGCTTAGTGGTCCCATTGTGGTCTTACCTAAAGAAATAAAAAAAGCACTCAAAGCTCAATCCAACACCATAAGCAAAAGTAACACCTGTTGCATACTCTAATATTTAAATAATATAAAAATATTGAATTGCTCCAAATTGCAAAAATGTATTTAAAGACCCAAGATCAACCAATGGTAGGTATCATCAATGAAATCATAAATGTACAAGCAAGCACGAACTTTAAGTCGTAGGTCATTGATAAAAAATAATTTATAGTCAACAAGAAGTTACTTGTTATATTTTTTATGTTCATACACCATGGGTAATATTACTTGGTTTTACAGTTATTTTTTTTATTTACAGATTGCTTCTAAAAACAAAAAAAATAACATTCTATAAATTGCGCAATGTTGACTATTCTCAACACAAAAAAATGTACATGCACTATTCAATGTCGCGCAATGTTGAGAATACTCAACGTTCATAATTTAGCACTGTTATTTTATTATTTAATGTAGTTCTAAGCCAAATTAGTAAAATAATATGAAGAATGGCAATAGTTAGTGAAAATTCAATCATTAATTTCGCATAATTTCAAGAAAACCTTAGGTAAATAAAAAGAAATTGCTTTCTGTCCGCGAGTTGAGACTTTACCCGGCGCCATTTTGCCGCTAAGTGTCAAAATATTGGCACTTTTGTCACTCTATTGTTTGCTATTGATTAAGTTTCGTTATACCTTTAATTATATGGTGTTAAAGTATAGATTACATTGTTATATTCCGTGAAAAAAAATTACGTTTCGGATGTTGTGTATATTCAACATTGCGAATTAAAGGGTTAATGCATATTTTACGCAATTATTAACAACGTGGCAATAACAATTGGCTTTAAAAATATGATTATTTTCTTCTTTTAATTTCTGGAATACAGAATTATGGGCACCATAATTAACAGAAGCATTATCTGCACTGTATGCACTTATTTGATCCATGCTGAGATTAGAGTCAGTGGTAATTTTTTAAGGCAGTTATATATATCGAGCGATGTTTCTTCAGCTTCCTCGTAAAAGTCCAATAATTTTCTACATATACCTTTATTACAATTAAAATATTGAACGGCATAGGGAAATGTTTTTAAATTACCAACATTTGATGCATCTGAGGCTACGGAAAAATAATAACATTCTTTTAATTCAGAGATCACTTTTTCTTGTGAATAGGGTCCTAAAACATTGCGTGTTATTGCCGATGCTTTTGTTCGTCCACATGTCAATTTTGCTGCTATTTGACTATCTGGAATGAATTTGCTAATATTTTTTGCCAAGCAATCCAAGCTGTTGTAACTCAAACCATGCTTCACATTATGATAAATAAGAGCCACTTCAGAATTTATTATAGAAGTTTCTTCTGAGGTGTGCTTTTTTATAAAAAAAGCATCCAAGCATTTGGAAGTTTTCCTAGCCATCACCATCTTTTTATGTTTTATACTATTAGCGTGAGCCTAGAACAATGCATATAACAAATTTGAAATGAATTAGATGTATACATGCGAAACAAACGCACGCGATGTTATCGTATATACAACGTGTTTTTTTAATACTCATAACTTTAGGATACCACTGACGAGACCACTTGCAGCTTGCAGTAATTCATGATTTTCTTAATACTTTATGTAACACCGCGTTATTGGAAAACGTTGCGCTCTGTTATTGCATACACTGAAACTTAATACGATTACAATTTTGATATAAGTAAAAAATTACTTACTGCCAGCGCGCGGCGACCTTCATATTGAATTGCAATATTCGAGTTACATGCTTTACAAATTGCAGTTCTCATTTTTTTTCTCTCTACCACTCTTTAAAATCGGGATCGGTGATCCACTTATCATTAAATCCTGTAAATCTTTTTTTACTTGTGGATGGATACGACTCCATGATGAGTAATTGTATCGCACAGTTCGCAGTTTCGCACGCGTGACGCGTCTGATTCAATCAAAGCAAAACACGACTGAAAGAGTGACAGCGGACGCGGGCGAGAGAGAGGGGGCGGCGGGCGCGGCGCGGGCGAGCGACAGCGGACGCGGGCGAGAGAGAGGAGGCGGCGGGCGCGGGCGAGTGAAGTAAAACTATTGCACGCACTCCCGTCCCGCGCGCCTCCCGCACTCGCTCACCGGCAGCCATGTCATTCCATTCGTTGCTAGTTTATTTTGTTAAAAAATAATAACTTTTCAAAATCCGGGACAATGAGCGCTAATTCCTGGACACGGGACAAGAGGCAAGATTCCGGGACAATCCCGGATTTCCCGGCGGTCTGGCAAGCCTAGTTACAACTGAAGTTAAATAAAGCAACCCATGCCCAATTGTCGGGGCAGATTTCAACCAGAGATGCCACGATGCGTAAGGTATGAATGAGGCTGAATGTTATGTAGTAACACAAATTAGCCTAATACCAAATCATGGACTTAAAATTCATTACAAAGTTGCAATAAAACTAGTTCGATGAGTAATCTGATTTTTTATTTTGTTTTGCTTTTTATTAGGCTATATCAAAAACGAGGAATCTTTATACAAATCCCTAACGCATTGGACAACTAGTTTTGACTGTGTCAAGTTCTGCTATACGTACATATATTTGCCGTGGTATAGCTCCACTTAGGCGGTTCACACACTAGAACTGCGTCCCGCCGCGGTGCGCGTAGCGACAGAAAAACGCGCCCCCGCGCGGAGGCGCAGATCTGCCTAACTTAGCGGTTAATCTGCTTCCCCGCGCAGATTTTCAATACAAGTTGACCTTACTTCTTCACGCCCCGCGCTCCCGCGCAGAATCTGCGCGCGGGGCGCCTACCCGCGCGTTCCCGCGTCGGCAGTGTGTTGTCATAGGCGTGTTTTCTATATTAATTGAGATACTTGCATACAACAATAAAATCTGCGGCCACGCGCTACGCGACGGGGCGCGGTGCAGTGTGTTGACCGCCTTAGATAAGTCGAATTTCAAGTAACAACAATGTCAAATCATTAGGCTCCCCCACTAACATGAGTTACAAATACACAATTGTAGTCTTTTGAATTTTACTTTAGTCTATCATATATGCCTAGAAGGAAGAAAAACTACGCGGTAATAAATACTTAATCCAACATTAATATTACGAAAATAATATGCTATACACACATGCGAAAGGTGGACTGTTCTGTCTGACTGTAATTCCTGGTCTGGAAACTAAATTTCAATACAAAGTAAAGCTCAGAATATAACAGCTTTGTGTGGATAGCATTTATTGGTATCAGAAGATTTTTTTCATCTGACTTATAGCAAGTCTGCCGGTACAGCAGGATTGTCACCAGCAAGTTCGTGCACTGTGTGCGCCAGCCGACGAGCTTGTTGCACTGCGGTTGATGCGGGCAGTAGCCCCAGATGCACGCAGATCAACTCTTTGATGCTTACACCCTGAGTATCGTTGGGGAAGGCTTGTTCCAATAATTGCCTGGGGAAGATAGACGTATATTTTAAAAAATTAACACAGCCTGATCGGCTTTCCTACATACGACCGGATTTTTACCGCACAGCCATTTGTGTATCATACACTGTTAATTCACTATCAAAGCTACAGAAGAATTATTGGATGTATAAGTTGAGTCTTTCTATAAAATTTTATAAAATTGAATAAAAATCGGTGACAAAGTGAAGTCAAAGGGATCGCTTAAATTAGAATCAATCGATCAAAATGCTTGAATAAAATCGACCATTTTGTTTTATTTCCCACAATGTATCCACAAAAGTAAAAGCAGTATTCGTTATTTTTTTTATGAGCCTAGTCTAGGCTGGGCAATTATTTCATTTCAATTTTAAATTCATCAGCTGATTTTCATCTGTAAATCCTCGTTTAAAATCTATTGAGTCAATATGACCTTTCAGGAGCTTGAAGTGTTGCTTACGGATTTAATTTCTTGTGGATATAATATGTAATCACATTATTAATTCTTATAAGCTGTAAAATGTTGTTAACTATTTCGTCAAAATCGGTCCAGCCATTTCAGAGATTAGCCGGAACAAACAGACAGATAAAAATTGTAAAAAAATGTTATTTTGGTCTATGTACCGTACATATATTTATATGCATGTAGTAAAAAACGATTATTTCAATATTACAAACAGACACTCCAATTTTATTTATATGTATAGTTTATCAAAAATAAACAACAAAGTTGTTAAGTTGTTAAAAAGTTGTTAAAGCATAGAATTTTATATGACTACTTTTTATCTAGTATCGAAGGAGTCAAGTAGGCTAACAAAACTATTGTAATAAGTTTTATTTTAAATTATAATATAATATTTGTTTTTTTTCGATCCTCCGGCTGATAATTATTGAGAAAAGTTTATATAATATAAATAACCAAAAACACACTCACTTCAATTGTCGCGGCAGTTATAGTACCTGTAAAAGCTGGCGAGTATGTCGCCGGGCGGCGGCAGGGCGCGCACTGCGGCCGGGTGCGGAGGACGGGCGGGCCGCACGGGCTGGCCGCGCCGCTCCCACCACAGCACGCAACACGCGTGCAGCGCGCCGCGCCGCCACGTCGCCGCGCAGTACCCCTCGCGCACTATCGACAACCCGCGCCCAACAATGCCGCGCACCTATGACCACATTGCGCCAATCGCACCCAGTTAATACCGTAACAATGTGTCATATATACACTCGAGAGCAATGAATCCGGGTCACTTAAAGAATGTTAAAAATCTCGGAAACTAAAAATGATAGGTTAATGCAATAAATTGTATTTAATAGACAATGTAATACTCCTTAAATGAAAGTAAAAAAAATATGAGTCACCATACATTTTATTAACACAAAATTACATAAAGAAAAAAACTGCTGATCTCTCCTTAAAACAAAAATAGGAAACATGAAATGTTTGAACTTTATTACGATTTTCTTGAATTTTAATACTTCGTATTGCCTCCTCGTGCTTCCATTACTGCGTTTACGCGGTTTGGCATGCTGTACACCAAGTTCCTTATACGATTTTGGGGAATATTCTCCCATTCCTCTGTGAGAGCAATTTTGAGCTCACGAAGCGTGATTGGGGGAGGGTTTCGTTGTTTTACGCATCTGCCTAGCTCGTCCCAAGCATGCTCGATCGGGTTGATATCCGGGCTGCGCGCTGGCCACTCCATACGAGTAATGTTCATCTCTTGAAGGTAGTCATTCACAATCCTACCTGTATGAGGTCGGGCATTGTCATGCATAAATATAGCATCCTCACCTAAATTGACCATAAATGGACCAACGTGATCATTGAGGATTTCTTCCACATATCTTACGCTAGTTAAAGAGCCGTTTTCTATGATCACCAGCTCTGTGCGACTTTCAGAAGAAATTCCGGCCCACACAAGTACAGACCCACCACCGTAGGCTACTTTTTCTTCGATGCATGCTTGCTTGAATCTTTCCCCTGGTCTTCGATACACTCTGTGTCTTCCATCGTGCTTGTAGAGCATAAATTTTGATTCGTCGGAGAACATAACTTTTGACCAATCTTCAATACTCCAATTTACGTGGCTCTGGGCATATCTTAGTCTTGAAATACGATGCCCACGCTCCAGTTTAGGGCCGTTTGCAGGTCTAAGGGGTTTTAAGTTAGATTCAGCAAGCCGACGTCTTACTGTCCATGCACTTGGGTTACTTCCTCCGAGGCGTCGATACTGATTGGTGAGTTCAGTTCCTGTGAGAAAGCGATTTCGAAGCATGGTGTTCACCAAGTATCGGTCTTCTCGTGCTGTGGTACACCTGGTTCTGCCCGTTCCTGGTCTGCGTAGGTTAGAACCAGTTTCTTCGTAACGTCGGAGAACTCTTTGTACTGTTGACAGCGACACACCGACAGTCCTGGCTGTATCGCGCTGACTCCGGCCGGTTTCCAGCATTGTAAGTATTCTGGTGCATTCTTCAGGCGTAAGCGACATAATTTCAGCTTGAATAATGAATATAGAGCACTATCAACATGGTTTATGTACCCACATAAATGACAGATTACAAACAAAAGCAAAACCAAATGCTGTAATTTCGTAGTTCCATCTTCGAAAGTGGCCCTTTTTCAAATTTGATTTTTTTATGATATAACTTTACAATAACTAAGAAGTTTTAATACCTTCATTTAAGGAGTATTACATTGTCTATTAAATACAATTTATTGCATTAACCTAGCATTTTTAGTTTCCGAGATTTTTAGGATTCTTTAAGTGACCCGGATTCATTGCTCTCGAGTGTATGTGTATAATACAGCTAATTTAACCACGTTCAAGAGAAATGTATTAAACAATTAACACATTAATGTATTTATTTTATTTTTTGCACTCACAATGCCATATTTCTATTAGATCCATAATACGCCTGTATAAAACAACCACTTCTCCTAGCCTTCAGGAGGGACACGATGAAGATAAAAATCTTATTCACTTACAAGCTTCAGCTACTGTCTACGTAAACAATATTATATAGTATTATATCTCACCATTTTATGAAATAAATATTGCGTATTTTACAACCTCAAAAACAGTGCTGTTAAGGCGCTTCGGTACACCAAATTATGGAACTGTCACTGTCAATTTGGTAATTGTGATTTCTTGATGTCTATCGATCCGTTTTCTCGCTCGAACTATCTCACGATACAGGGAATGCCATGCCATGGGATACGCGATGCCATGAATATTAAAATATAACAAAAACAAATACACTCACCGTATCAGGCGTCAGCATTTCTACACAGTCGGCCATGTCAGGAGCAAGGAATCTGCCGGTGGTGCGGTCGACATATATAAAATGGATCAGTCCGGGGAACTCCTCCACATACTTGTGCAGCGTTAGGGAACAACTCACATCTGTCTCGCCCGTGCACTCACAAACAAACCACATTAAGCGAAATAATCGAATCAAACATGGCAAACAATAAAAAAATGGATTCAACTGCCTCGTGATTAAAGATTCATGCATTATTATTTGAATAAGATTCACTTTATAATTTAAAAAATCAGTTGAGTTCTATATGAGATATGAGTGCGTGAAAGTATAAAATGGAGATAACCTTATAGATATCACGAAACAATTTTCATATTCATGCATTAACCGTCCTATGTTACCGCCTTTGCTGAAACCTGACGGGTCACTGGCTCATTCTGCAGTTGAGAAAGCAAGTTTATTCTCCTCTCTGTTTGCGAGCCATTTCCGTCTAGACACCGGCTCTCAACAACCACCAAACATACCTAGCTGTGATTCTTCGATGTCGGAGATCACAATTCACAATAAGCAGGTCCGTAGAGTCTTACTTAGTCTGGACGTGAATAAGGTCAGTGGTCCTGATGGCATTACAGCAAGAGTACTAAGGTATTGTGCCTGATTTGCCTCCTGTGTTAACACGCTTGCATCCCCCCTCTCTCAAAACAAAAACCGTACCAAAATGATGGATGCCAGCTTATCAATGTGCAGCCAGTACCCAAAAAAGGTAGTCGTGCCGACCCATGCAACTACAGACCGATCGCCATCACTTCCATACTTTGCAAGGTTATGGATAGAGTGCTGAACAGGGAGTTGCCCATATATCTAGAAGATAACAATCTCCTCAGTGACCGTCAATATGGCTTTCGCCAAAGACGTTCAACTGGGGAGCTTCTTGTTTTTATGTGAAGCACTGCTGAGGCGAGGCCCTCAAAATACACGGCGTAGCACTTGCCGTGTCACTTGACATCTCGAAGGCTTTTGACAGGGCCTGGTACGCTAGTCTGCTGCGCAAGCTTCCTGCATATGGTATGCCCACTGTCTTTTGTAGTTGGATAGCCGATTTCCTGACTGAACGGTTGATCAGAGTAGCTATCGATGGCTGCTCCTCTGACTCAGTGGCTATTGATGCCGGAGTGCCTCAGGGGTCTGTTCTTTCTTTGACGCTTTTCCTGCTGCACATCAATGACTTGCTGATACTAGGAATTGTTGGGTATGTAGACGACAGTACTGTCGTGGAGAGATACCTGTCTAATGCAAAAGCCAGCAGTGCCGACGTGATGTTGATGAGAGAGGCCATGGTTGAGCGAACGAACCAGAGGTTCAGCCACGTTTCCCAGTGGGGTGACAGTAATTTCGTCCATTTTAACGTCTCCAAAACGCAAGAGTGTATTTTCAAGGCAAAAAGGAGTTTCTTCATTATTCTCTATGGGCTAGCTAACTTTACGTTACTAATTTTTATGATTATTACGGAGCGATCATGCAATATCATGAGTAAAATTCCTTTTTAAAAAAATCATAAAAAGCTGCCATATCTCTGTATAAACCAATAACAATAATGTAAGATGCCAAACATGCCGATTCAATAGATACACAAGCAACATTTTAATAAAAAAAGCAACAATATTAAGGGCATTCGCTCACTGCGTTTTTTAATGCGTTGTCGACGCATGTTTTAGAAACGTTTTCTTATTCGACAGAGCAATTTTTTGCATGTCTAATGCGTTTGTAACAATACAGATACCGATTCAAATGCGAGACTGAATTTACGCAGGTATTCAAAGGTAGAACTTTGAACTCCTACTGCGTTTGACTCGCATAAGTATCGTGTTTATATCGATATAATAGCCGGTCGACGACACGTTTAAAAAACATGGTGTCCAAAGGCTCTAAGTCTTAAGGTATTTTCTTTTTGTCCATTTACTAAGACGTACTTATTACTATGCATTGCACTTTTTTATCTCATCCACTTTCGTGGTACATCAATCGACAAAGAAATAGACATAGTTTACGGTCCAAAAAGTAATCTCTGTGTAAGCGAGTAAGGAAAATAACTATTTAGTTTAACAATGGACAACTTACAAATTGACATTTTAAGAATATACGAAATGGGGACGTCTGGGGAAAACGAAAAAAAAAATGAAAGTAGTCGATATCATTCTTAAGAAAACAATATTAGCACTTCATGTGGTGTGAACGTTGAAATGGCGGCTATCACTAAACGGGTCTGATTTTATACTAATAAATTTTAACAGATTCTCTCTCATACAACATCAATGTGTTCATCCATAGCGATGACTGTCTCAGTAATTGGCGATGCAAAGATTCTAACTAGCGCCTCAAGCGTCAAAATTGTGAAGCTGTCTAAGGACGACACTTTGACAGTTTTCCATACAATTTACGGCACGGAAAAAAATATATTTATTAAATATAAATCAGATTTATGTGGTTCAATGCTGGACGAGACGATAATTATGTTGTCTTGTAATTAAAGCGTCTGCAGGATACACAAAGCAATGATTTCTGGAGAAGAATTATTACAGAGTCGAATGGTGATTTCTGTAGAAAAAAAAGAAAAATTAATAACATAATTCATGTACAAGTACTGGTACTGCGCACGTCGGAAAATAGTTTGAAGCTTGAAAATGATGAGAACAAACGCTCATTGCTGGTGAAATCGGCTTGCCTATTCTTAAAGCAGTCTCCCATTTTTCCTTCATAATTTTGTCTTTTAAAACAAATAAAAACTTATTCCCAAATCTCCGTAAGTACTACATTGAGGAACGCCACAACATTTCGTATTTCTGCTTTTATTAGCAACTGGTTTCTGTATGTAATCGTGATCCATTTAAGCTTAACCTAAACTTTATAGCAGTGTCGTTCTTAGACAACTTCTAAATTTTGCCGCTAGAGGCGCGCGGAATTGATTGTTTCTTTGCATCGTCGATAAGGTCATCAACGGGCTGAGCATAGTAAATCATTACCCAAGAGTCCAATATCACACGACATTGGTGAAATTTATTATAGGTACTAGACTGCGACTTCGCAAGCATAGTATTTTCGGTTTAGGCATATCACCATATTTATATAGCCTATATGCAGAAGAAATTACCTTTTACTCTCTCCCTTATATATGGAGAGTTGGTGCTATATTACTCTTATACCTTAAAAAGTTCAAACAATCATTAGCGCATTTTAGGAAGCAGCCCTATTTTTAACCCCCGACGCAAAAAGAGGGGTGTTATAAGTTTGACGTGTCTGTCTGTCTGTGGCATCATAGCTCCCGAACGAATGAACCGATTTCAATTTAGTTTGTTTTTGTATTACAGGTGTTTTACGGGAGACATGTTTGATGAAAATCGATTTAGCCGTTTAAAAGTTATGGGGGGTTAAAGTGGGGAAGAAAAACCGAATGTCTGCAAATATTATAGTAATATAAGTTATTTGCGGGTTTGCTACCATGTACCTTGTTATTGAGTTTCCGATATTTCGGCACTGTTGCAAGTGCCATGATCACGGAGCGACTGAAGTAATTGCGGGTAGGCTGTTATTGGCAGAAATATCGGTCTACCCTCCGACGAAGTCTCTTATTGCGTTCGTTACCCGTACCACTGTTCACATTCTCACTATTCACTTGGGATTGTTCTCGACACACAACACTTACAGTATCGGATCGCGACACGACACATTTTTGATTTTTTCGGTTTTTACACATACGAACCACTGGATTCCAGACATTCGACAATTTAAACCCGTCCTCACGATTGAAATTTTCATGTTTTGTTATTTCAATCGCTTCCCTGACCAATCTTGGTATGTAGTGGCGTTCTGTCGAAATAATCTGTGGGTTATGAAACTCAATCCAGTGGTTAGGACCAGAATCAATCAAATGTTCCGCGATGGCCGATTTCTGCTTATCGTTGTTCTTGATTGCTTTTATGTGTTCCCTTATTCGGCATGCTACTGTTCGTTTTGTTTGGCCAATGTACGAACTGCCACAGCTGCAATCGATCTTATAGACACCAGGTTTCTCCAAGGGGAAGTTGTCTTTAGGAGACCGTAGGTATTGTGAAACCTTTCGTACAGGAGTGAAGACAGTATTTAGCGAGTACTTATTCAGTATGTTTGAGATCTTGTCAGTCACTCCTTTGACATATGGCAAATAAACGGGTTGTCTGTCTACTTTGTGTCTCTGGTGTCTTAATTTGTGTCTGGATGGAAAGTGTCCCTTGTATCCATTACTCTGTAAGACTCGTCGTACATGCTCCAACTCTTCTTGAAGATGTTCCTCATCACACAAGTCATATGCACGGTTCTTCAGTGAAGTCACTACAGAGTTAAGATGTTTAGGGTGGTGATGCGAGGACGCGTTGAGATAGCGGTCAGTGTGTGTGGGTTTGCGGTAAACGGAATGACCAAACGAACCGTCATTCCTCACCCGAATCTTCACATCCAGAAAGGCCAGACTTCTGTGTTCTTCCATCTCATAGGTGAAGTTAATTTTAGGATGGATGCCATTTAAATTTGCCAGGTGAGACTCAACATCATCTTTGTTACCCCTTAATATACAGAAAACGTCATCGACATACCTCTTCCATAGTTTTATTTCTGTGGGTGCGGTAATGAAGGCTTTTTCTTCAAAATGCTCCATCCATACATTGGCAACCACAGGAGCCACGGGACTGCCCATTGCGACTCCATCTATTTGGAGGTAGTACTGGCCCTGATATATGAAGAAATTCGTCGACAAACAATGATGCAACAGCTTGGCATATACCATCGGGATGTCATTTTCTTGTAACTTCACCTTCACCACTTCAAGACAATCTAACACAGGTACATTTGTGAACAGCGATTCCACGTCAAAACTGACCATCGACTGATTTTCATCTACCTTGTTTTGGTGCAGGATTTCTATGAAATGGCGGGAGTCCTTTACAAACGACGACGTTCGTCCTACTATAGGCTGCAATACTTTTGCCACATGCTTGGCCAGTTCATATGTGGGTGAGTCTATCTGACTCACGATTGGGCGTAGGGGGACATTCGGCTTATGGATTTTCGGCAGACCATATAGTTTTGGAGGCTGGGTGTTCCTAGGACGTAGTAAATATTTGACAATGTCATCGTCTAAAGCGTAGGCGCATTCTTTTATGAGTGAGCGAGTGTTACGATCTGTCCTCGCCGTTGGGTTGTAATCCACCTTCTTGTATATATGTTCATCAGTGAGTAGACTAAGGTTTTTGTTTTCATACTCACTGGTATTCATTATGACAGTCGCATTCCCTTTATCGGCCTTTAGTACCAATATATTCTTGTTCTTGCGAAGATCTTTTAAGGCAACTGATTCGGAAGAAGTAATGTTCGGTCCTGGTGGCCTCGCATGACGTAACACTACAGCAACATCTTGCCTGAGTGTATCCGCATCTACTGCTGGTATCTTGTTACGTATGACACCCTCTTCAACCGACCCAATCACTTCCTCATAGGGAATACGTCTGGGAGTAACGGCGAAATTCATCCCTCTTTCAAGAACAGACTGTGCAGCGTTGGACAACTCAATATTCGACATATTTATTACCGTTCGGGTTGGTAGTGAGTTCTCGTGGTAGGGGACATCTGGCTTTTGTCTTTGCAATAACATTTCAAACCTACGATCTTGTTTATTGGCGCTTAGTTCCCTGGTACGTTGAGCTTGTAAGTATGTAACACGATCGCAAATATCAAAGTCACTTGTCGAAAGAGTTTCACTGCACTTCTGATGGATTTCGTATAGTTCACACTGACTTTTGTCCAGTTGGTACCTACAGTTACGAATCGATTTTCGCAATAATTTTACACTCGCGTTTCGCAAATAACTTATATTACTATAATGTTAGTGACCATGAAAGTTTAAAACAATATATTGTCTGCAAATATGCTCAAGTGGGGTCTCAAATGAATTTCAAATCGACAAGAACCTATGTATTTACAACTTAACCAGAGATATTATAAGTATGTTTACCTTTAAAGAGTATAAAATAAAAAATTAAATTAAATATTTTAAAAACCCCCGACACAAAAAATATAAGCTACCTTTAAAAAGTAAAAAATAATAAAAGAAAATTAATCCTAAAGTACCTATATGTATAAGTATGTATTAATATTTAAAAAAAACTTCGCGTTCGGGGACCGCTCCTAATTAATTAGTGTCACATGCTGACCCCGAACGCGAAGTTTTTTTTTAAATATTATTGACATGTTTACTACAGTACATAGTTTTTGGACATCCCGTTTAACCTACTTTTCCACTTTCCCCATATATCATTAGTGTTATTCTTACAGTATAGGATATTTTTGGGATCCTTATTTTTTAAAATAAATATAGCTTATATCCACCCTAAAAACACTTTTTAAATATTGGTGAAAAAATTTTTGAAATGAGATTAGTTCCGTGAAAAATGGTAACATTTTGCCAATCTACTTAGAATTGCAAAATGTTACCATTTACTATTACACATTTTCTTATTTATATTTATATATTAGAAGATAAATGAGAAAATTTGTAGGTGCGTGTAGGCTGAGATGATGGTGAATATTTAGAAGAAATTTATTACTTTTTAAGGAGGTGTCTCACTAGGTGTATATCTTGTAATATAAATGTTACGCCACAATAAGTGCTAATATTTTTAAGGCAAAGTAGAATCTTATTCCTTTCCGTCAAATAAAATTTCTATAAATTAATGTCTTACTTTAAGACTTTTTTATAATTGTTTTTATTATTACGCTATTACTCACAAACACAGTTCATAACAAAACGTTTTAGAATAAGTTTAGATTATAAATATTATTGGGGTAAAATAAATTTTTACCCCAATTTATTATACCCCAATAATATTTCTAAAAAAATCAGTTTATGAAAAAAAGTGTAAATGCAACACAAAAATATCACATAGCGTATTACAAATATGTAAAGGATATGATCCCACACTGAAGAATCTCATCGCTTTCACTTGAAGAAATTCTATGTAGGGAGCCAGAATAGTTTTCAGGTCCTTCAAAGGATGTTCTAGTTTGAAGCTCGGGATGTCTGGTTTCAGCTGTTCTATGACTGTTTCTAAGGCGGTGTGCATCGCTGTTGCCGCTGTTTCTGGTGTTAATGGCGTTGTCGTAGTGCAAGATTTCCGCAATTCAAGCATGCGTGATGTCAATCGAGCACATAGACTAGCATTTGCTTTATTCTTACGCAGAGCATCAGTTGTCTGTATACAAACCAATTAATCAATCAATATTTATTGATTTCCCAAAATATATATAGGACCTTATTAACTAACATTCCATCATATTCTATTGATTGTATCAATGTGCAAATATTAGTAGTTAATAATATAAAACGGGGTCATAAATAATTATTCAATATCGTCAAAAAAGAATGTAGGAATAATTATGTCAGAAAGAGAAATGAAATACAGGATATAAATTATTTATCACTTATATATTCACTAAAACGGCATAATGCATTTTATGTATTAAAAAATTAAATAGTTCTCTTTTTCAACACCACCAATAAAGAAATAAAGCACTAGATAATGTATGTAAACTATTTACCTTTTTTAATACTCCTTCCAATGAGTCAAGTGTGCTAGGGAGCATTTCCAAATTTCTTTGAAGTAGCAACCTCCTTAAGTTGGACAATATTTGGCCTGACATATGTGCTGCAATACCAGCATCTCTGTAATTGGAAAGATAATAAATTCGCTTTTGTTTACGTGTTTGCTACAAAATCAATTGTTACTGGCACTGGTCAGTTTGTAAATATCTAAAAATTACTAACCTCATATACATATCAATAAGCATTACGAAGATGATTCGAGGTGCTACTTCAGCTATGTGCATTGAGTAAGGGGCGCACGGGCTGCACGTTGCCCCAGCACATAGATTAACAATGGCACTGTTTTCTTCAGATAGCCCTGTCGCATAAATATGCACTTTTTATAATATCCTTGACATTAAACTGGTATTTGAAATACAGTTTGCTGGTAAATTAATAAAACCTTTTAAGTACCAGTAGGACTATTCTTAATTTATTTATTTATGGGCAGCCAACAAAACACACCTTACACGTTTCATTTACATTATAACAATACGTTACATAGTGTTGCCTTAATTAAAGGCTGTCACGACATATATGTAAAGACAAGAACTCAAAAATATAAAAACTTGTAATCAGCAATGTAACTATTTCGGTAGCTACAATTCTCATAATACTGAGTCTAAACTTGCGTAATGAATTTGACAAATCAAGCTCAGCATTACTGCTTGACAAACGTGATACTTTACTGTACTGCGACTGAATTCTGTTTATTGTAGAAAAATGATCTAGTTTTGTGCTGAAAGCAATTGCCTTGAACGGTAGACACCTTGCTAATGGAGCCAGCTTATAAGGAACATTGTAGTTAATTTGCTTCAACAAGTCAGGGCAATCAATATGACCGTTTGTAGTCTTGTTAAAGAACAGGAAATCCAACATTATTCTACGATTCTCCAAACTAGTCAAATTGTAGTGCCGAACCGAGATATGTAAGTAGGAAGCTTTTTCGGCAATCCGTCTTGAAAGGAGAGGTGTCATAAGAACCTTTTGTGAATAGATTCTAAACACTTCTCATACATCTCGAAAAAAGAAATCCAAACGACACTGCGGTATTCTAAACCTGAGCAAACTAATGAATTAAAGACCGCTATTTTACTACTAGCGTGTTTAAAATTACTATAGTTAAGTACGTATTATAAATATCCTAGTAATCTGAAACTTTTTGTAACAATTTTGTCGATATACTGGGTCATTTTATAAACACCATTCAAATTTATATATTATATTCTTTGAAAAAAATAACGAAAAAAGTAAGTTTTCACTTCATATCACCTTGTACTAAATTATTAAGTTAAGGCTATACAAAGTTATCCAGAAAAACATCACGTTTATTGTCACTAGCATGCTACGCGCGGCGTTGTAGCAGATAATTACACGACCCCCGCCCCACCCTTCCGTATTTCATTGATACATAACAATGATTTTCATAAGTTGCAAATTTGAAGGAAAAAAGATTAAGAACGTCAAACTGAAGAAGGTGTTTTGTTCTTTGATTAGAACGTTATTAATCGATAACACTTTTAATAAAAGATAAAAAAATAACATAAAAGTAAACCATAACTTGGCACTAAGGCGCATTTAAAATAAATGGAACGAAAATCGGTAAAACAAGCAATCAATTCAACGATACGACATTTCAATACTTAAAAATATCCAAAATTGAAGACAATGTTTTAGAGATTTTATATTTTACAGAAAAATTATTCTAAGTGTTACCGCTTACACTATTACCGCTCGTTTACTGCTAACCACGAAGCTGGTGGAAAAAAATTACAAGAGTAATATGTGTTTATTTTTTACTATTTTATGCTACAGCATTAATAAATTCAAGCTTTACACATTTGATATTTTACATCAAATTATTTTAAGTGTCAAAACCTATTACTACCCATTTACCGCTAAACCTGACACCGGAGGAAGAAAATAAGAGTAGAAAACTGTTATTTTTGTTCATTTTACACGATAGGATAAAGCAATGTATATTCTCAAATAAAGAGTTTTATATTTTTGTGAAAATTTTTACAAGTAGCTAAGACTTGGCCCTGCACACAATTTGTTACACTCCAACCCAATAAATAATGTAAAAATCCAAACAAAATACACTTACATGTAGTTTGAAAACAATTATTTTACTTCAAAGTGTAGGCAATTTCTCTCTAAACTTAGTCTTGTACCTTTACGAACATTGTCTTTAATTTTATTACCTTCTTTCACTTCGTCAAATGCCGCCAAAGCCTCGCCAAACATTTCAGGCGGTTGTTACATAAAAATAATCTATTTTTATTTTTTAGTTCTCGAGGCTTTGGGCCTCCATCACATAAACCCACCGTTTAATTTCGCCCTCGATTTCAATTGCAAGTTTCGTTAGGTAAGTAATTATGCGACGTAAATGCGTGAAGGCAAGGCTATGGGTCACGGGAGGTCCCATGGTGACTCATTTCATTGCGCAACTCCGCATGCACCATACGTGCGCATCTCGGTGGGGCGCTGCTTCATTAAAAACATTTCAGGCGGTTGTTTAACTGTTGGTATATTTGACCAGTAACCAGCTGTTGTAATAATTCGCTCAGATATATTTTATTTGTGAAAATTTTACCTTCCTATTTTTTTTTCAAAAAGAAGTGGTTGATTGATATCTTATGCCTAGAAAAAAATTGGATAGTGTTTATAAAATAATGCTGTGTACATTAAATCGAATTGGCTATCAATGTAAACACCAAGGTTTCGAATAACAGTAACTTCTCGAATCAGTGGGTTATCAATTTGGTAAGAATTAAAATAAGCAGATTTTCGGCGAGAGAAATGGATGAAATAACATTAATCAATATTTAGTTTAATTTTTTTATCATTGCACCAATTAGAAAAGCGGTCCAAGTCATTCCTGAGGCGTTGGTATTCATCAGCAATGTTTGTCGCATTGTGACTTTTGTATCGTCAGCGTATAAGTATATCTTCGAATAAAGGAAGCAAGTGTTCACGTAATTAATAAAAATTTTGAAGAACGATGGACCCAAGTGCAATCCTTGAGGTACCCCAGAAGATCCCATAAACGTTTTAGATGTGGCGCCATTAACAACAACTCTAGAGTACTTTTCATCCAAATACGACGCGCATTACTTCGGCAGGACGCCAGTTATGCCACAATGAAAAAGTTTTTAAACTTAGATACGATGATCCACCTTGTCAAATGCTTTGCTGAAGTCAGTATAGTTGACATCCACCGAAAAACTCTTATCTATTGCATCAACCAGTTCGATGTAAAACACACAGGATTGGTTGCCATAGACATGGCTTTAATAAAGCCGTGCTGTTCAGGTATGAGAAAATGCTTTACATACCAAAATAGAACTAGCCGGATGAGTGTTTCAAAATCCTTGGCGAAAACAGGAAGAATTGAAAAGGGTCTATAATTATCTATGGACGCCTTATCGCCGGATTTATGGATAGGCACAATCAGAGCAACTTTCCAAGCGGACGGGAAACATAGCTGTTTTAAAGATTGATTGAAAATCAAAGATAGTGGCTCTGCTATGTTCTCACTACATTTATTTACAAAGATTAGCGGTATGCCGTCTGACCCAGCACCTTTGACAATATCAAGTCTTTTTCACGCCTTTCCAACCATAGCTCTCGTGAATGAAATGATACTTAAGTTATAAGAGTAATTGCCTGAGGGGATAGGTTTGTGCGAAGTATCAAGAGACACTTATGTGTTTACAGACGGATCTATGTTACTTTCATAAACGAATGAAAAAAAAAAGAAGCAAACTGGTTACAAAACTCTGTTCTATTATAAGCCATTTCGCCATTATACTGTATTGGGTATGAACTAGTGCCTTTTCGTTTATTTTTTAAAACAGACCAAAATAATTTAGGATTAGGTCGATGTAATGGATGATTCAATACAGGCAATGTAGGTTTTGTAATTAGATTAAGTCAGTTTTGTGCTTCTCTCATTGAGTAAGAAAAATGTTACATCATCTAATGGATTTTTGTACTTGCTGTAACGTTGCCTATATCTTTTTCTTCTCATGTAGAACTTTTATAAGCGCTTTAATATACTAAAGTGGGCAACTATTTGAGCGGCGTTTGCATTTAGGAACTTATTTCGGAATGCATTATTAATAACATTGTAAAATAATATTACACAACTCATTTACATTTGAGGATACTGAAAATACATCCCGCTTTTACATTTGAGGATACCGAAAAAACTGTATATTACGCAATTATATAATTCTTTAAAGAATTTAAATCTAGGCTCCTGTTCAGTCTGAGTGACAGTTTGGAAAGTACAACCCAGTTGGAACTCTAGTGGAGGGTGGTACTTATCTACGTTAGAAAGATAGATAGATATTGTTTTTAACCCAGTTACATTGGTTGAGATTGTGAAAGGCAATAAAGTCTGAAAATTTATGTTCATTTACACTCCCCTGATTTATGGTAGCAATAAGTGGGGAGCCTGGAGATCCGTCCCATTTTTTATAATGTACAAGTTAAAGTCGCCTACCAACAATATTTTGCAGTTATCATCCGGGATATCAGGGAAATTGTCCAAAAAGTGGTCCAGAATATGTTTTTGTTATAGGGATCGAAGGTATACGCCGCATATCATTAGCTTTTCCACTTTTCCGTTATTACAGATCTCTATGCCAACCCAAATATCTTCGCACTTATTTTCGTACTGAGAAAATCTACATGAAGACAATTTTTCTATTATAACAATTTATCTTATAAAATCGCATTGAAAATGCATAAAAAATATATAAAACTAAATGGCTGTTTCATCTTAATCGATAGCTCAAACATTTGTAAAAATGTTTCTTTCGAATACGAGAGGATGTTCCTCTCATTGATGAAACAACGCTGGCCTACAGTGTAAAAAAAAGAAAGTACTAGAAAATTTCGATGAGCGTTCACAAGGCTCGGTAGCTCAATTGGGAGAGCATTGAACCGGATTTCCAAAGGTTGCGGGTTAGACTCCCGCCTGAGAATTCACTTGTGACCCGAGTCGATTTTTTCTAGTATTTTTCTATTATAATAATTTGTCTTATGAAGACAATTGCTTAGACACCCGATTTGTTGTTTTGAAACCCGCTAGTTCGCTTCCAAGTGTACGATTTACGAATATAAACTCGGCCGCCGCGCATCCAATCATATTTAAAGTTATTTTGTTTCGCCCGCAACCGAGCCGCTGTATGGAGATTTTTGTTTTCGACGGTCAAGTTTTCCACTACATAAAGAGGCATCTTCTTATCATCCAATCCCATTACACTTGTGTTTAATTTATCATTACGATGTTTTTTGTTGTATTGGATGGTGGCAGCAACTACAGAGTCCCTTGTTTGTGAAGTGGAATATTTGACTAATATTGATCGAGGTCTTCAGGCATTCTCATAGGACAACAATATACCTACGAGGATAACAATGAACCAACTTGGTACTACTTAATATTCAATGATATCGATTATATAGTAGTACTATCGAAGCCTCTGGCGCCTTATCAGTCCTAAGTCAAAAGTCGCTAGCACACTGCACGATGCCTATCGCTTCAGGCCACGCCCCGCTCCATTCATTCAACAATGGCGCGCGTGCGCAAACAAGCAAGTGAGAGCAAATTGACAGTTGACAGTACTGACATCAAGGGCGATTTTAAAACTAATTGTTTATGATTGGCCGTAGTATAAATCGCAGTAAAATACGAAGCCAATTAGGGGTCGTGTGGGCGTGTCCGATGCGATCAGTTCAAACGAATATTTCTACAAAGTGGTAAGGCACGAGAGACCTCGATAGTACATCTGTATTGCCTTGACTTTGACACTTTAATATTTGTACCTCAGACTGTAATTTTTAGGTTGGTAGAAACTACTTTCCTAATTCAGTTTAGTAGCTTATAGGGAAGTCCTGTCTCATAAAACGTAGTGTTCCTTGCTCATCGAGCACTGCGAAGAAACGACTTTTCACAAAGGCGAATTACGCGAATTTTGAATTTTGATTCTTACTTATCTACAATTTTTTCATTATGGTAACCACAGATTTATAATTTTTTATTTAAAAAGATTTGTAAGAAACTATACTTACATGGCAATCGTACAACATTATTACTCTCGCTTTCTGTATTTTTTATGTCTTTCCAATGTTCTTGTGCTGCAATACACTGTATGCTCAATAATATTAGATCTGGCGATGTGAGATCCTCGCTCCCGCGACTGAAAAGTAAATACATGGTACAAATCGTAATAATACTACAAATCCAGTGGCATCTTTATAATTGTTTGTCCGCACGGCTATTGTGCCTTCTCTGTGTTAGTCTCAAAATTACTTGCTAAACAGTACAATTAACTATGGTTAGGTGATATATAGTAATAAATAATTATTCCGCCAAATTTATTTAGTGTTTATTCCCTTTTTAGTTCTTTTATTCCGCCCCACACACTGCACGCACAGCGCAACCACAAAAAGGACCGCATCGTCTTAGTCCCGTTCCTAGGTACGATCTTTTCTATAAAATTTATATTGCCTTCCCAGGTCAATTGAGGTGGTGTTACGTCAGTAGGTGTGTGACATAACCCCATATATAATGCGCCTGCGAGGTATATATGCACTGCATTGGTGGTGAATATTGCATATAATGCAGTATTCACCACCCACCCTCATAAGCAGCCGGGCCCATACCGATAGCTTCGAAAGCAAAAATAAATGATGCTTAGGTAAATGAGAATCCTAATTTTGCACAATGATAGAAGCAATTTGGAAATAATCTTCGGAACAACATAACGAGTAACCTGAGCTATTTTATTGGGACTATCGCGATTGAGTTTGAGGTGAATAAATCTTACGTTTATATTGGCATTTTGACTACCAAATACCCCCAGAATTTTTGTGGATGGATGTGGCAAGTTTTAGTATTAAAAGTTTTAGTAGTAAGTTTGTAAAAATTGTATTGTTAATTTGTGCAAACATTATTATCACGTTAAAGTTACGATTTTAAAATAAAACCTTATTTTCGTGGTATTCAGTTCTGGCTTCAGATTTCGCGTGTATCTATCTCACATACAATAATAACTATGGGACTGAGAATGCTAGGCCAATATCGGAACAATTAATAATATGGTATAATTAACCTGGACACTAATAATTTTAATATTCAGAAAAATAATACAATGAACTGTATTAATATCACATAGTGTAACAAATATGTAAATGATCCCACACTCAAGAATCTCATCGCTTTCACTCAAAGAAAAAACAAAGAATAGGACAGTTTTCAGATCCATCAAAGGATGTTCTAGTTTGAAGTTCGGGATGTCTGGTTTCAGTTGTTCCATGACGGCTTCTAAGACCGTATGCATCGCCGTTGCCGCCATGTTAGGGGCGTCGTCATTGTGCAAGATTTCCACAATTCAAGCACGCGTGCTGTCCATCGAGTACATATTTTAACATTTGCTTTGTGCTTACGCAGAACTTGGTCAATTTGTAGCGGAACAATGGTACAATTAACTGTACAGAGTATTAATTTTAATATTCAGAAAAAACTGAATGAATAAACATTACAGCCAATTAAAAATGACTAGAATGTCATATAAGAATACCAATTATTCTTAATATTATATTATACTAGCTAACCCGTTCACGCGTTGCTATGGTAACGTTAATTTATTATAAAAACTGTTATTCTTAGGTTTATGGTAACTATGGTAACAAACCCACAAAGTCCTTCTTTTATATAGTAGAGATATTATTTTATATATAAATGTATAATGGGAGTTTTATGTTTTAATAGTTTGAGAGTAATATAATAATTGTACACTAAATACTTATTTAAGTGATTATAAACATTAAAAAAAAATATTTGAAGTTGTATTAATATTTAAAAAACACAATTTTATTCAAGTGATTTTGTAAAAAAAATATGAATAAAAATGGTTTTAAATGTATTGTTTTTAATAAAATCACATCTACTTCAGCTTATATAAACAAATATAAATCTACAACTCTTTGTGATTTGTAAAAGTAACAAAGATACAGGCCTTCCAAGTCACCACATCAGAGCTTATGTGAAAGAAAAACCATGTAAATCTAAAAATCATAAAAAAATAACTATTTGTTGGTACAGATAATATTTTTTTTTAATTTATTTGCAAATAACAAAAATTGCATGGTCACTGTTATTTGACTTGTTCATATTAACCCTTTGAACTCCTATTTTTACTAATTAAGTAACTCCTTAATTAATTTACAAAAAATGCCATAAAATGTTAAACAAAAATTTATAAAACATATAATTTTTGAGTACAAAATACATAGAAATATATAAAATTAAGAACTTAATATAGACTTATTCACTTAAATTTTTCAGTGTGTGGAACTTTTTGAAACATTCTCCTGGATGGAGGCCAGGTTTCCTGTCACAAGTTACGCAATAGAATGTTGTCTCTTTTCTCCATCCCTGTATTTTCCGATTGGAACCATACAGTCTTTATGTTTATATTAAGTATTTTAAAGAAAAAAATACATTTGGTAATTTAAATTATTTTAAAAATTTAGTAACTATATTGTCGAGTCTGTATCGACATAGGAGTTGGTGTAAGATACATAATGTCGAGCCACACTCGACAAAGGAGTGCAAAGGGTTAAGTGTTATGAGATTGGCATTGTAATATAAAACCCATGGATTCTATGAATAAGAAAGATATTTAAAATACTTTAGAACTCAGTTATTACTCACCTTGAATAGAGTGCAAGTATCTTATCACCGACATAAAGCATTAAATGATAATGCTGGTAGGGAGAGCACTTGATTTCTTTTGAGATGGTCTTCAGAGCATTCAAGGAGGCAGCTGAGGCTCCACTTTCGCCAATGATACCACTGGCACCAGGAATTGAATCACCTTTCAACCGGCTATCCAGTAAAACTGACAACCAATCTTGGTATATGGGAGATTGCAATCTGTTTGATAAGGAAACATTAATTTATAATTCATACATAGCTATATGTTCATAGCTTAAAAACACTTACAGATTTATGTTCTGCCCACATATGTGTTGGACAAATGTTTTGCAATCCAGAAGTTCCCTGTGCAAGTCATCAATACTGTCTTCACCAATGATCACGAAAACATGATCTAACCACTAAAATGGAATTTATTATAACTTTTTTTTTAATAGTTATGTTTTAAAATACAGATTTTTTACAATATTACCTCATCAAAAGCGATAGTAGTATTATCATTACATTGCATAGAAGAGTATGTGTTGCCAAATTGTGCAGCCATTACACGTTGAGATGTTATTATCGGAGAAAGAAGCTGAGATATACTGTAGATATCAGATATTCCCTCGGTTTCCTAAAATAGTAATTTTGGTAAATGCATAGTATGTTGAACTAAATAAAAAATAAACATCTGAATAGCAAGTGGTGCAGTTAATATAAAATTATATTTAAAACTCCTATATGATTTAAAAAATATATTTATATTGTCTTAAATAGCAAAGCTGTCAAAATAATATAGATAATAATAATTATATTTCATAATCGCACCAATTAGCCTAGCCCAAAGTAAGGCTTGTGTTACATACCAATCACTTGGGTAATGGATGGATACATAAACATAATAAATTATCATAATAGAAAAATACTAGAAAAAATCGACTCGGGTCACAAGTGAATCTCAGGCGGGAATCGAACCCGCAACCTTTGGAAATCCGGTCCAATGCTCTCCCAATTGAGCTACCGAGCCTTGCGAACACTCGTCGAAATTTTCTAGTACATTCCCGATTTTACGCTGTAGGCCAGCGTTGTTTCATCAATGAGAGGAACATCCTCTCGTATTCGAAAGAAACATTTTTACAAATGTTTGGTCAACCGATTAAGATGAAACAGCCATGTTAGATTTATAATTTTTTATATATTTTATGCATTCTTAATGCGATCTTATAAGATAAATTATTATAATAGAAAAATACTAGAAAAAATCGACTCGGGTCACAAGTGAATCTCAGGCGGGAATCGAACCCGCAACCTTTGGAAATCCGGTCCAATGCTCTCCCAATTGAGCTACCGAGCCTTGCGAACACTCGTCGAAATTTTCTAGTACATTCCCGATTTTACGCTGTAGGCCAGCGTTGTTTCATCAATGAGAGGAACATCCTCTCGTATTCGAAAGAAACATTTTTACAAATGTTTGGTCAATCGATTAAGATGAAACAGCCATGTTAGATTTATAATTTTTTTTATATATTTTATGCATTCTTAATGCGATCTTATAAGATAAATTATTATAATAGAAAAGTTTCTAGTATTTTTCTATTATTATAATTTATCTTATAAGATCGCATTAAGAATGCATAAAATATATAAAAAATTATAAACATACACATAATGTTAAATAGATGTTTTTATTAAAAGAAATGTTCGTATTGACCTGACGAACCACAAACCTGACCCTTCCTCAGACCTGTCCAGTCTCGCAGAGGCTATCCCATCGACATCGACTACGACAAAACTGGACACGACAACCAAAACAAAATGGAGCCTAGCAGCAGCGCCTTTGCAAAAGGACCGCTAACAGAGTCGCGACAACCCATGAAGACCAAAAACTGACGGACGAAAAGAAGAACCGACCTAACCGCAATCGCCCCAACAGGCGCGCAAGAAGGGAGGCCTTCAACGACCCAAGACCCAACCGTGACCGTTTCAAAGAACACAGCAGCGGCAACGCACCGCGACCCTGTGCCATCCACCTCAAATCCATTCGCGTCGAAGGCACAAGAGAACACGACACTGCCATCACCCCCACCACCCAACTAGTCGAAAAGGAGACGAACTCCGTGGGATCATCGCGGTCGAGACTGCTGCTGCTGCGACGGCACCCACAGCTCCTGAAAGGAACGTCCTGGGACCGGGGGTCGTTCGAACGATAGAGTTTCAACGAAGCGCGCTCGTCTGGACGACACTCGATCACCCAGAGGGTAAGCCAAACTCGCGAAAACCGACGCGAAACCGAGGCGGACAGTTATGTAGATGCGATGCAATCGCATCTGAGAATAGCAGTTATACCAGTCCCGCCGAGGGACCTCTCGGAGGAAACTATCGATGATAGTAGATAGTTCTTCAAGCGGTACTGTCTTCACCATCTCCGAGTGCACAAGCTAGCTACTAGCGATGTGGTGTGAGGATGCAAACGCTCTAAGCTGGCTGGAAAATGCTGTCAAAGGAATGACATCACCGGTACCCGGCACCACTCTGGCTTTTATCAAACAGTCGGAGCTGAAAAAGAAGCACAACTCAGGGCTTCTCATCCACACACGCATCACCGACGCCGAGACACTGCAGAGAGTCCTTTGCGCCCAGAACCCCTGGTACAAAGTGCCAGGAATCGGCAGTGCTATGACATAACGATACTATGAGTAATCTGGTGAAGAGCCGTCCGGTGTCCGGAGTCCGGTGATCTTATCCTGGGCATCCCGGAAGACCAAAAAGCAGCAATCCTGGATAGAGACTGCCGCGTAGCTGACATGTCAGAAAGCGGATATATCCGCGTTTTCCACGCTGAAGAGGAGGCAATGGGCCATAGCAAACAGGCAGTGATGGACAGAACCACGGCGAAGAGGACATCCACTCCGAAGCCGACCACATAACTCTGGCATCGCATGAAAAAGCTTGCCCGTTACCTCACTAGACTGAACAGGGACACAATCCGTAAAGTACTAGGTGCCATAACTGGACACTGTCCTCTGAAGAAACATCTATTTACTATAGGTGCGACAAACAGCCCTCTATGCAGAGGCTGCATGGAGGCGGAAGAAACACCACATCACATGCTCTTGGAGTGTAGGAGCGTGGTTGATCAACAGGCATGTCTTTTCAAGTCTCCAAAATCTCTACTGTAACTGCGAAAAATGGCCTGTAAAACTAACTAACTACATACCAATTACTTGGGTAATGGTTAGACACATACACATCATGTTAATAGATGTTTTTATTAACAGAAATGTTCATATTCATCACACAAACATCTGCCCCTTCCGGGATCTGGAACACAGGACTGCCAGTACAAAAGGCAAGATCCTACCATTGCACCAAACAGTCATCATTACAGCAATATAATTAAATGAACTTTGTTTGGCAAAAAAAGAATATAGTAACTAAATACTTAAAACTAAACTTACAAGAAAAACTAAAAATACTGACTTCCACTCAGCACTATGTCATGGCTTATTGTGTAAATGTGGTTTCATCCATACTCTAGATTTATCTAATAGAGGTTACATATTCAGTATTCCATCAGTTTGAACGAGGGATTTATTAATATTACCTATATATTTAAATTTTCATCGGTATTTTGGCAGTTAATGTGTTGTACAATGAGTCTGGTGTCAATTAAAACCAAACTTATGGAACAAACTGATAAAATACTGAATCTTAGAAATATTAAGTACTTAAGTACATCCCACTAAACTGATTTTAGCTTTCACCATAAACAATTATTAACAATATAAGTGTATCACTATCTTCCTTTTTAAACTGGCAGAAGTTTCAGCAAATATCAAAGTTTAACTGTATACCTTTTTAGTGCGAATTGACTTGCTAAATTACTTGACAAATTTCTTGTATAGATAAGCGGAATTTATTACCTGATGATCATTGAAACATTTCATATGTTGAATAAATGCATCATCCCATTTGGAAAACAATAAATCATTTACACAATCAAATATTAATATAGCCCTCATTTTAACTTGCGATAGTTGAGTTTGGCAGACTTAATCTTTTAAAAGGATTATGAAAGGAATGTGAAAATTAGCTTTTTTAGTTAATGTTCCACAGCAACTGTTTCTTTTTCCCTTATTCTTATCACATCAGCATCTTGTGAAAGATTCGTCGCAAAGAGCTTAATACATGCTTGTCGTGTCCATGAAGTATAAATATTATGGTCTTGTCATTAACCTTGCGAAATCGTGATAGATGTTAAACAATATTTTTATTTATTTACTGTATTTAGAAAAATAAATTGATAACTTTTTTTTTTTGTAAGTTTTCCCTAATGATAGGCAAAGGGTACAAAACCCATACATCCTAGTCTAGTAATTTTTTCTTTCATTAGATGATTAATGAAGTGAGAGCCGATCTATAAATGATAGATGATCAATAAATAACGGATGAACAGTGCAATTTCCTTTTCTTCCCTAGGTTTCAGTAAAGGTGTGGGGTTTTACTGAAACCTGTGGTTTTACTAAAATCACATACAGGCTAATCTTTAGTATTTCTTTCTTAATAAGCCCATCATGAGAGTTGATTTACAAATGATATTTGATCAATGGATGACCAATAAGTAACGAAATAATTCTTTCACCAGAGTTTCAGTATAGGTGTGAGGTTTTACTGAAACCTCCTCGTGGACTTCTTGAGAGAGCGTGAAAAGACACCTTCCACTTGGTTAATAATCTACCATTTCCTTCATTCTAATATCCACCACAATACGCTTTAACGGTTTATTTTCATGACAACGTTATATAATGCAAACTACAGTTGTTTTCTCTTACAGGAATTATACAAATTAATACTATATGTGTTTCTTGTTGCGTGAGGTATAGGTGTAATCATAATAGTATAATTATTCAACATTGATACCCTGATTTCGATATCATTTGGTTTAAATAGAGGTAGACACTATTTAAATCTAGGTCCAAAAAGTACATTTTAGGTTGTCCTTTCTGGTATTTAGGTTTGTTTAGTTCACCTGGTACACCAGCCAGTTTGATTCTTATCAAAATAGCGGAAGCTGTCTTTTCACGCTCTTTCATAACATCTAAGGAGGTGTACGAACAAACCCGTACATTTCCATATGTTAACGTAATTTGCAAACGCTGTGCGTAAGCGCTGGGAGTTATCGGATATGCATTTGATTGTAACATAAATCAGTAGCAATAAATTACTCGTTGAAATAACATTTATTTATCATTTTATCTCCTTTCACTCTTTTCGGGACAGTTTCGCGATTATCTAGTAATTAGCAACTATCAGCAACAATCCCTTTATGTACGGTTACGAAACCATACATCATAATATGGTCCTTCAAGTTAAAATAGCGGGATCACTCGCGAGTCACGTGTACTATCAAAGGCGTTTCGTGTGAGTCTTCCGGTGAAATAACAGCAGCGAAGAGAAATCGATTTGGAGAAGCAGCAGCAGTCACAGTTAAGCAGAATTAACAAGTAAGCTCTTTCCATTTATCGCTTACGTAGTTATTACCAAGTCAAAATGGAAGACCTATTAGCAAACCAGTGCCAGATTTTTGGAGCTATGGAAAAGCTCCTGAGCAATTTTAAAAAGATGGTGCGGATAGAAAGATTTTTGATTATATAAATAAAAAAGGTTAATGAATTACTAGGAGATAGACAGTGAACTCGAGGGTAAAGACGATAGATATGATCAGACATTCTTCTTTCACGAATCAATATATGCTGATATTAAGAATCAAATTAACAGCAAATACTGGTCCGAAAAACACAGAGAGCAATCTACCCCTTTGATTTTAATGGTAATTATCATCAATGGGTATCATTCGAAGACCTTTTTACCGAGATCATCCATAGCAATCGTTCACTTTTTAATGCCAAAACATGCAGTTTTTGAAAACAAAACTAAGAGTTGAGGATTAGTTTAACACCTGCATTCAGTTCCGAGACAATTATAACGTATGTTGAGATATACTTAATCACCGTTTTAATAATCAAAAAACTGGTTGGTTGCCTGTAAAGTCGGTATACGGGCGAAAGTTTTACGTGACAACGACTTTGAGTGGTAAAATAATTTTAATGTGAATATTCATTCGTATAGTAGGAAGAAGGATGAAATAATAGTAACAATTTAAAACATTTATTTATACAAAGAATTATATTTAAAACATTAATTTATAGGGACGCGTCCCTTCCACTTTTTATGTCTGTCTCTCTCGCTCTTAGGCGGGCTAACCATGCCCGAGTGGAAGGGACGCGTGCCTCTCACTCGCTCTCATTGTAAGCGCATAACGTGAGCGGAGTGTAACGCAGTTTCTTGAAGTGTCACCCGGCAAACCAATTTATAAGACGTTGTCACGTCAAAACTTATCTATAATTCACATATTAGCATTTTATTTAATTTACCTGGCATGTAAACCTGTCGTTAATATTATCAAACGCATTCCAACACGACCATGGAGTGCCTAAATGCCACATAAAGCCAAAAACTGGACTCAGAAACATACAACGAGTACACAGCATCTCTTAAACATCCCCGAGAGATGTCTGTATTAGCAGATTTTATGTATTTCTAAGAAAGTAAATTTAATGTAATGGAGTCATCAAAAAGAAAAGTCAATGTCCAGCATAATAAACATTACCCACTAAATTATCGTAACAACAATTACCAAAAACCATATAATTATAAACAAGCGTACTCTGGAAATAAAACTATGCCATGGTTTATTAATAAACCGAGTTTCCGCTCATGTAAAAACTGCTAACTTCGCATATTTTATTGCAAATAATTTCAACAAATGACACCCATAGCTAAGCTACAAACAATTTGAAAGGTTAAATTACTGTGTTTGTTTGACCATAACGGAAATAAATGAACTTCAAACATACGATGCCGCGAATGTAATGAGTGTCATAATACGATACTTCATGAAGCTTATGTTAAGCAAGAATACAACTTATCACCAGGAGCATCGAACGCGAACAAGGTCATTCCGCGTGATACTACGATTGGGGAAATCGAGTAGAATTCATCATGATAGCAATTCGCACATGGCCCAGGCGTTGGAAATGCCAGATACATTACTTTCTACGGCTATGAATAGAATCTAAAAGCGTGATGACTTTTATCAAACATTAGGTGCGTTTATTGATCAAGGGTCACAGCTGTCCTTGATATCGGAAAACTTTTAACAACTATTAGGTTTGCCACGGATCAAATTCAAGGGTCTGATAACGCGATTAGGATGGGTTCAGTGTGGAAATATGAGAAGTTTTTATTGCAACGTAATTCAAATCGACACTGACGCCGTACAAAAAATTTGGGAGATAGAAGATGTTTCTCCAAATCAATCGTCCTTATTTTCAGATGATTATTAGTGCATTCAATTTTATAAGGCGACCTCAAAAAGGTTAACTGTCTTCTGCTCATAAATAATTTTGAAGAATAATTGGGAAAGTCGAAATCAATCGCAATAGCACAGTATAAGCAGTTAAAGAGAAATTTTTTGAAAAGGTAAAGATCGCTCAAGATTATAAACAATTTATTAACGAATACAAAGCATTAAACCACTTACAACCGTCTCACAGTAACACAAAACCGAAATGTTACTTACCACACCACTGTGTGGTGCGTGAAGATTCCAGCACTACTTCTTTACGAGTAGTACTTATTTAACGCTTCCTCGAGTACAACATCCGATAAAAATTTTAATGATCTAATGTATAAAGGTGTCAATTCACAAAATTATTTACAGCGCCTTATATTAAAATTTTGGCAATATCGCATAGCATTTACAGCGGACATAGAAAAAAGGGTTCGTTAAATTTGGATTCAAGTAAAAGATCAAAATTTGCAGAAAATTATTTGGAAAATTACGAATGAAATTTATTAGAAGAATATAAACTATGCACAGTACGGAACTAAAGCCGCACCCGTTTTGGCTATGATGACCTTAAGGTTGAAAGATTAAATTGACAAGAAGTAGCTGAGGTGGTGGAAAGTTCTATTTATACTGATGTATTAAACATGGAATGTCTAGTTTGGAGGCGGCAAAAAGGATGCAGCAGGATCTGATATCATTATTAAAGTGCGGTGGATTTAATTTACGGAAGTGGTCAGCCAATGTTACTGAATTGTTAGAAAGCATGAATGAAGCGCATATGTATCAGCAAAATAAAAATTTTGAACCACGTGGGTCGCCAAAAACGCTGCTTAATTTGGGATCCAAAACGAGACGAATTTTTATACCAATACAAACCTGAGTTATCATCAAAAAAGATAACAAAAAGATTAATTAAATGATGGACCCTTAACATACATTGGGATGATGAAATCCCAGAAAGCAAAGCGATAGAGTAGACCGCTTTAAAAATAAATAATGAATATAAACTTTAACGTTATTTATTCAAAAACTATAGAAGAAAATCAAATGAAAAGAAAATTAGTTACCGCTAAGTCCAGATTAGTACCATAAAGCAAAAATGTATCATTACGCGGGTTAGAGTTGTACGGAGCAGTTTTGCTATCTAAACTTATGTTTACAGTCAAAAGCTGCCTCGCAGCATGTCTAGAGATGGGTAATGGCCCGATAGTTTGGATTATTAGCGATTATTATCCATTAAAAGCCATTATAAGCCATCCATTGGCTAATAACCCCAATATTAATTATTTCTTACATTTTCTTCTATCACCTTTTTAATTTAGCTCAATTTTAAAATCAAATATTAGTAAAAAAACAACATCGATGTAATTTAGAAAAAAAAAGATTCTAATTAAGACAAAAAATCAATAAAAAATATATACATTGTCAACATAGTAAGTAGTATCCTTGTCATAAAGTTCAAATATTATGGAAAAAAAATATATAAAAACGCAATAAATATGATGCCTCAGAATCGTCGCAAATTATTGTCAATTAGAATAAAGAAAAATCGTTGTACATAGCTGATTAACGTGGTAGGAAATTGTCTTTTCCTGCTCCCTCAAGATGTTCACGGGGAGGTTGAGTAAAACCACACATCTTTACGAAAACTAGGGTTTGGAAGGAGAAATTTCACTGATCATTCATTGATCATCTATTATTAATAGATCGGCTCTTATCGACATTCATCATCATCTAATGAAGAAAAAATTACTAGACTAGGCTGTATGGGCTTTGTAACCTTTGTCTGTCCTTATGGAAAAACAACAATCAAAATAAAAAAAATGGTGTCAGTATTTCACTTGACATTAGGATCTGTCAAAAATTTATGAGTTTAACCCATTCAATGCCTTTGAAATGCCGGGGACGCCAATCGGAGTTTTTTTAGTAACTTGGTCTATTTTTACTCTCTTCAAGAATATCAATATCATCAGAACACGATAATCTGAATTAAAAGACATGGTTTTCTTGTATTTTTTAAATGATCGTAACATCCACATGCCATTGACGTCAATAATTATATATTTATTGTGTAAAAACGTTAAATAATTTAAAAAAAAATTGAAAATAGGGGTGACCTAAATTTTGTAACATTTAATATCAAATTAACATTGGCCGTGACGGGCCTATTGAATGGCCCCCGCGGCCAATTTTAGTCCATTTGTCATTAAATCGGGTATTCAAGTATTGTCTCACTTCTGCCGCGTAGTGACATAGTGTGCTGTCTTTTTCAAAATTCTTTTAGTTTGTAGATTAATGTCTAATAAGTATTTGATTGATATCTTGGAACCATAAATTTAAACAGGTTGAAAGCCTATTAAACGCACAGGAACACATCGGAGTGAAAAGCTATAAAAATAAAGACTTTTAAAAAGACGATAGCTATAATATACCACTTCTCAAGAGAAATAACGATAAATTTCCCAGATGCAGTAGAAAGTGTCACCGATACGGGCTTAAGTTTAAATATATTGGATATTAATAAAGGCGTATGTTGTAAACATTGTGTTTTAACTGGATCGAATGTTGAAGAGCGTTGTCAGGTTACGAAAATGGTAATGGTTTACGACCCCTGGTTAAGTATTTTACGATATTTACCTAGGACCTGAATTCAGCAAGTATTCAAAGATAATTTGAAGATTATTATTTAAAAACGCTATTACACAAAAAAGTTAATTTATTTACTTACAAATTGGATCCATAATTAAGAGAAGTAGATCACTCTAATAATCTCACTCTATTATTTATTAAAGCACTTTATATAGGAAAATGCAATTTAATATGAATATACTTCTCTTATGTCTAAAGCGCCGACTGGCGTTTCACAATTTATCGTGTGTCGTGGACGCCAATCTGGGTGGATATTTTCAAAGGCACCGCTCAAGGTTGTTGGTTCGATACCCACCATTCAGACATTGAATGGGTTAAGAATCTGACTATAAATTAAGTGCGATGTGAAACTAAAAACAGCGATTCATTTTTCAATTGTAACCCTAAATATATGCGTGAAATATCAGTACACATTTTTATTGCATAACAATGTACTTGTTGACGAAACTTGTATGTAAATTATTCTCAAATAATTATTAAATACCTATATAAAACAATAACGGACTCTTTGACTTAGCATGAAATCCTTTCATTGCAGAGTTCAGAATGCGTAAAGCAGAAAATACGGCCCTATTACAATCAGACTCGGTCATTTTGGGAATATGTTAACATGATGTTTAATAAGCCTGATCCACAACGCATCCAACAAGTAGGTCCCGATCGCGCATGTGCTGAATGGGTTCTTCGCAATGGTGGCAAAGTCGTATGGGCTGATGGAAAGACATTGGCAGATTATAACAATTTACCTCCAGAGGATCAGGATGTACCCAAATTGGTTGAAATTAATGGAACAGACTCCTCAATATCTCACTATGGATTTCCTCATTTAAGTAATACCTACTTTTAAAAGTGAAAAGAAAAAATCATTATTATGATTTTTTGTTTTCACTGTATATAAAATATCAAATCTTTTAGGTGGGTGCAGTTTGTTACAAAGGATGATTCTGCACAGTAATAAATATGTAGATGATAGAGCTATGCAAGGACTCTCCTATGGTAAAGACACACTTCTACATGTACAAGTTTCAAAATGTCCAAATGTGACAGATGCTGGTCTCAAGGAAATGAAAGTACTCAGTAAACTGCAAATGTTAATTCTGTTCGATTTAGAAAGTGTTTCCAATTTGGAAGAATGTAAAAATTATCTAAAATCTCAACTTCCAAATTGCAGCATACAAGGTAAATAAAATTGGTAAGGTACCTAATGTATCAACAGCTAACATGTATATATTAACTGCATTATTTAATACCATAAAATTTGTCTCATTACAGGAAAACCACAAGTAAAAGAAACTACTTCTTAACAAGTCTGTTATAAATTTTATTTTGCTGTAAGATAAACCAATTAAAAAAGAGCCTTTGAAACTTCTACTGAATTGTGTAACTAAATCAACTGTATCAAAATGTGCGCCATATCATTATGCTCACTTCCAATAGGGTCTACATTATTATGAAGTTCACAATGGCACTATATCCACTCTTCCTCATTTATCACAACTAGAGGATTTATTTTACTTCACAAAATGTTCACTCAAGGAATCAGTCACTATAATTACGAAATTAAATACCTTTAATCCACCAAAACAGAATGAGCGAAATAGAGATTAACATCTCTTTGTTACAAAATATAAGAATTATTTGTTCAAGCTTCTAACAGAATCATAGCTGTCCTTACAGTTAACAAAATTTCAGCTTGTTAAGATAACATAAGTCATCCCCTGAATGTACATTAATTAAAAAAATAAAGAATCATTGTTGGCCAGTGCAGTTATTATGTGCTTCAAATTTTGTTGAGGAAATTTATGATGGTAATTTTGTTATAATTCTTTACATAGCTAAGTTATTTCAATTATTTTTAAGAAATTTTCTTTTTTTTCATTTAACATATTAAGAAAACAGGACTTATCTTTGTTTTCACTAATACCTTTTCTTTGCAGGTAATAATATATGAAATAATCCTATCCAAACACTCACATGCACAACTTAACAGGCCAATTTAATATAATTCAAACATTTTAATATAATCGCCAGCTAAGGTAAAATTTAAATAAGGTAATTTATTAATTTTCAACCATACCAAATATAGATGCATAAAGCATCTAGAAGTTATTAAATTAGTAGTAAAATAGTTTAGAAACTATCATATTTTAGACTTCTTTTTACAATTGTAATAGTTTTATTAAATAAAGAGTTTTATTTAATTATTATTCTACTCCTTTACCAACAGCTTCATTTACATTTCTGTACCCATTCTTCTCAAGTAAGTCAGCCAATTCTTTTTTAATTTTGGTAACAACAGGAGGCCCATGGTATATTAGTGCTGTGTATATTTGTATGACACTGGCACCTGCTAAGATTTTATCATATGCGTCTTGTCCATTAAACACACCTCCAACACCTATAATAGGTATTTGTCCTGCAAAATGAATTACTTACAACAATTTATGTACAGATCAAAATACATTTGCTTTTTCTCTGTTTACATTAATTTGTAGCTACTGGCATAAACAATACAAAATTCATGTTGTGTAACAGCAAACTTGCATATTGTTTGATGATAATTTTTGATAATTCTACGTTTTGCTTACCTTTAGTTAATTTATACATTTGTTTGATCATCTCTGTTGATTTATTAGTCAGAGGTTTCCCACTTAGACCACCAACTTCAGTAGAAAACTCTTTGTTTGTAAGGGAAGATCTGTCTACTGTTGTATTTGAAATTATAAGACCATCAACTTTACAGTCCTTGTTAGTAATAACTGATACAATATCTTTCAATTCATCTAAGCTGAGATCCGGAGCTAGTTTTAACAGTAGAGGTAATTTCTTGTCAACTGGTATCCCATTTCTTATTTTATTTAATTCTGAGAGAAGTGATTGCAACTCCTTTTTATTTTGTAATGACCTCAAACCTGGGGTATTCGGACTATAACAAAACTGAACATAAGTCATTATATAAATAAGTTATTATTCTCAGATAAAAAGAAATTTTGAAGGGGTATTTACCTGCTTATGTTTATAACAAAATAATCTGCAATATCCCAAAATTTCTTAATGCCTTGCACATAGTCTTCAATTGCATCTTGAGATGACTTATTTTTGCCTAAATTGATTCCCAGTAACCCTTTACAAAAAATTACTCTATTTATATCCTGTAACTTCTTATAGACTTTGTCATGGCCTTCACTATTAAAACCATATCTATTAATAACTGCTTTATCCTCTGGAAGTCTAAAAACACGAGGCTTAGGGTTTCCTGCCTGAGCTTCAGGAGTGACTGAACCTATTTCTATTATTGAGAATCCAATATTTTTCAGGCCTATGACAGCATCTCCATGTTTATCAAAGCCTGCTGCTATACCTAAAGGATTGCTCAAATTACGATCTAGAAATTTGGTTTCCTGCAAAAGTTCAGAAAATTGTTTTATTTGCCCCTTAATTTATTAAATTTCATTTGATTAAAATATTTACCAAAATCTTGGGGTCCTCATAACATTCTATAGGGAATAAACCATATTTTAGTGCTTGGACACCAAGCTTGTGAGCCCATTCAGGATTTAAATATTGACTTACTGGTTGTAAAACTTTGTCATAATAACCATTGAAATCTTTTTTAAAATAAATGCACTGATATGCCACTGAACCCCCGAGGGTTAAAAAGCAAAGCGACTTGATTTTTTTCTGTAATAAAATGGAAAGAAATAGTAAATAAGCACCAAAGAAAATTCGGGAAAGCTTGTAAACTTTTATTCCTTACCACAGCTTGTTTCTTGTGACTCATTTTGCTGCGAAGGTTTGTTTGACATAAATTTTAAACGTTTCACTTAAATCGCAGGCAGTTAAAACTTATATTTTTTCCGCTTACATTCACTTCATCATTTTTATGTCATTCAATAAGACATAGATAGAGAAACAAATTAGGTAACTAAAGTTTTTATTAGTAAAAATGGTTATATTAAGTTTCTCTTTTTCTAATAACAATCCCCCTTTATTATAAAATTTTCAATTAAAATCTTAAACTGTATTAATAAAGTTGCTTTGCTAGTTGCTTAGTTTTTCCATTTCATTTCTTTTTCCATAAGATAAGGCAAAAGGTACAAAGCCAACACAGCCTAGGCCGCTTTCCGAATCACGCTAACAGCGCTTAGACCGCTGACGTCATTTTGTGCCTGGTCCAAACGGACGTCCAAATCATTAGCACGCTATGAGCGCGCTTAGGGTATTATTGATTCGGACCACTCTTAGCAGTTGTGAGCAGATTCATGACACTTAAGTGATTTAACGAAAATGAGCAAACAAGTTTTTCATCAAGCATTTGCTATAATTATTGAAAGCGATGGAGACACTGACATAGAAATTATATTACTATCTTTATCATCAAGCGATGACGAGGACGACAGGCAATTATGTACACGGGAAGAGGGAAGTTTGTATTTGAATCCGTGTCATTGCTAACAGGTGCTTCTTGTTGAACGTTCTACAAACTGAACGCTTCTTCGTTCTAACTCTTCATTTACGAGACTTGCTAGATACTGAATGTCTGAAATCATAACGAAGTCGGTTAGTTTTAACCTTCATACGTTCCTCAAAGTTACCGACGTAAAAGGGCTTTGGGTCTTATTTGACCCAGTGCTATGTTGCCCTTAATGTACACTCAATAATTGCATAGTGAATAACATTAATGTTTATAATTTAATATGTATAACTTATTAATAAAAAAACGGTTAGTTAAAGTAAGTTTTTATTAATATGAAGTAATGAACATAGAACAATTTTTGTGAAATAATAACAAAATCCTATTATTATATCTAAAACAAAAAGTAATTATTACTTATCACATATAGTACATAGAGTAATAGTTTTAGAGTGCTTTTTACATATAAACTTTTTACATGTAAGGCAAACTAATCCCGTTTTATTATCTGTTTTTGGACATAATTGGCATCTACTTCTCTTGGTCGTTTTTTTCCTGTATTGTTTTCAGACTGGATTGAAGTTGATGGCTGTGGATCGTCTTGCGTTGAATCGCGTATATTTTTCGCAATTTCCAGTGAAAATGGTGCTCGAGGCAAAGTTTGCCGGGTTTTCACGTAAGGGGCAACAAGCTGCATACCCAGATTTTCTAAAAAATAACGGCGTTTAGCAAGACACCCTTCTTTCCAGGCATGATTAGCAGAAGTGAATAAGATAAAAGCATTATAGGCTGATATATCAATCATATTACTAAAAACCACTTGAGGCCACCGTTTTGTCTTTCTTCTGCAAGTGTAACATGAAACAGCTTTATCCATTGTATCTACACCACCCTTACATTTGTTATAGTCTAATATAACAACAGGTTTTCTGTCTGTGCGATTACTCAATTCTGAATCATGATGCAATGTGCTCAGAAGATTTACGGATCTATTCTTTTTAGGAATATAAGACACAAGAGTAGTGTCCGCAGTAAAGGCAAAATTCGATGAAAAAACTGGCCTACTTTTTGTATTCAGGAAATCTTTTGGTAGTTCAGGCTTGTTTTTACGTATCGTTCCTACCAGTGTTATTTGCTTCTCCAGTAATTTCTGTCCCAGTTGATATGACGTAAAAAAGTTATCTGTGGTGAGATTATGACCCTTCAGACCCACAGTTAAATCAAGAACTACTCGTTGTCCCTGGTTTCTTTCAGGAACACTTCCGGATTCTTTACCTGTGTAAGGTTGAATATTCCAAACATAACTTGTTGCAGAATCACATAGCACCCAAAACTTTATACCATACTTTGCCGGTTATGATGGCATGTATTGTCGGAATGGGCACTTTCCCCTGAATGCGACTAATTGTTCGTCTACTGTCACATTTTCGGAAGGATTATAAAGCTTCGGTAATACCTCAATCCATTGATTCCATAGCTCACGAATGGGAGTAAATTTATCCGATAGTCGCCGTTCACTTCGAGTTAGATTATTATCAAACCTTATAACTCTTGATATTTTTTTGAATGATTTTTGTGACATGGTTGCTCCGAATATGGGTCTACCTTTTTTAGAATCCCACAAACTTACAGTACTTTCGTTATTTGATCGAAAAACACCAGCTAACAGGAGTAAACCTATGAATGCAAATAAATCCGTATTATCAATATCAGTCCATTCTTCGTCAAATACACGTCTTCCCTCAATATTTGTGTAATACAAAATAGTGTGTATCAACGGAGGCGGAAAAAATAATTCAACACTTGATCTTTCTACTTCTGTGATTCTTGAAGAAGAATATCTTGTCAATCCTGGCATCATGTTGATGATATTTTCTCTAGCGGCTCTTCCTTGACTGCTTCCAAGCGGCTTTTTGGAATAAGTTATTTGGCCATTCTTTGATATCATTCTTTCAGAAGGAACAAATGTACTTTCACTCTCACTAAAACTAGTGCTAGATGAAGCAGCATTCTCCACATGATCCTCGAACTCTGAACACGGTTCTTCTTCATCGGATACTTCGTTCAAACAGCTCTCAATCTCACTGTCCCTCATTTTCAAATGTAAAATAATACTCGATCGTGAAACACCAAGACGTTCTGTGCACTCAAAACTATGATACTGCTAAAGGTAATAACAACACATACACGAGTATGTGTTGTTATTACCTTTACCAGTATAACTACAAAACGGCGGGTAATCCGATAACAAAAGTAACAGATAAGAGTTTTGTTTGTAAACACATAATTCAGAAGAACTACAATCTTTTAATACGTAGGGTCAATTTTGACCCGAGGACCATAAGAGTATAAAAATTTGTAAATTAAATATTTCAATATAATTTTATAAAACAATAAAATATTTAAATTGAGCTCAAAACTTCAGAAAAAGTCATTAAATATCAAGTGTCAAATAAATATATTAAAAGAGAAAACTTAGTTTCTTTCCTAAAATGGGTCTAAATTGACCCGAAGACCGTATAAAGGTTAAGTACGTAGAATTTATATAAATAGAAAAGTTTATGAAATTTATAATGATGAAAAACATTTCATTTTTGTACATAAAACAACAAAAAAATTGTAATTATCAGTTTTGGCTCTCGCCACATCATCAGGAAGCACTTTTAATAATATGACTTTATTAATATCATCTACAAATACAGGTAGATCACAAAATTTAGCCATCGTATTGTAAGGTTTATTTATTGTTTGTTTTCTGAGATTGCAATCGCAACTATTGACAGCACTTTGACATTACGGCCAATGTTTCACACTTCTCACAATGTTTTCGCGCCGTAGAGTGAGCGTCGTCTGCACTGAAACGTGTTCTGACGTCACTTGACGTTATAAGCATGAATTGGACCGGGCGTTAGTGCACTAATAGCGCTGTTAGCGTCATTCGGAACGCGGCCCTAGTCTTCAGTAATTTCTTTTTTCATTAGATCATGATGAATGATGATAAGGGTTGATTTATAAATAACAGATAATGAACGACTAATGAAATAATTCCTTTCCCTTGGCTTCTGTAATAGTATGGGATTTTACTGAAACCTCATGGACTTCTTGAGAGAGTGACAAAAAACACCTTGCACTGTTTGCCAAAACTCGCGCATGTTTTGTTACGAACACTTAGTGATCAATGATCATAGTGTGAAATAATAATAAAGAGGGTCCTTTCACGAACTTTCATTGATTCCTATCATCAACCTGTGGCCTCCATTACAAATGCTGATAAAAATAATGCCAAGGTTCTTGACAGTTATTGAATAATGGATAATAGTATCGCCAAAAGAAGGAAACTGCCAAAATATTGATGCTAGAAACGTAATGACGATTGCTAATTTATATGTTTTGCGGTTTCGCTGGATTTACGAGCAGATTAAAAGATTTATTTGAATTGCGATATTTGCTTGCGCTTGATCACATTTGCGCGTAACAGTTCTCTCGAAGGCACCTGTGTATAAATTAATAAGTCATCCGCGTAGAAGTGATAGGACCTAGATATTGATTGTGTAATAGAAAATCGAAAAAATAATGGAGATAAAACACCATCTTAAGAAACACGGGCATTGATATCACTACACTTAGAAAAGGACTTACCATTACCAGTGCAAATTTGCTGCCGTGCCGTCGCTCTAGAACGCAAACTAATCAATAACAGTTGGAAATATTTTTAAAGAACGCAAAACACTATGAGTATATAAATTATTTTAAAAGAAAAATACTAGAAAAATCGACTCGGTTTCACAAGTGAATTCTTAGGCATTCTATTAATTTATTGTATTAAAATAATTTATCTTATAAAATAGCATTGAAAAAAATGCAAAAAATATATAAATTTATAAAACGATGAAGTATGTCAAAATTAACGAAGTTAATTAACTTTGCGTAAACCAGCCGGATCGAAATTAAGGAGCTGATTTGTATCGGTGTGATCAGTAAGTTGGCGATGGATCAACTTTTCCAGGACTTTGGAGTAATATTGAAGAATCTAAAATTGGTCAGAAAACTGTAAAAATGGTGGGTTTGCCAGTTGATATAATTCAACTGGCTAAGCATTGCAACCCTACCCAACCATGCAATTTCAACCGCTACCGTTTTGAAATTACTACAGATTAAGGAAGATCCAAATCACGTTGTTATAAGTGTGAACAGCACAACATGTAGGTGGAAAATGAGCAGTTGATCAAAGTATTGTTTCTTGATGTGTTGTTTATTCAGGTATTCATAGTGCAACTAGCAAAAGTTTTTGGGACAGAAGGAAACACTTGACTCATAACTGTACATTATATGCAAATGCCTCTAAAATTATACCTAAAGTATAGCTTTATTCACCATTAGCATCTAACACGCCTAAACCTGAATTGTTTAGACCAACTCCTATGAAAATTTACATAAAACAACAACTGTAACATTACATAAAAAACCCGCTTCTTTTAAGCCAGTCCGTCTAAAGTTATGCAAAATGGCTATAACGTGGAAGATCATAAAGCGCCTATAGAGGATTACAATTTTCAGCCTTCGAGTAAGCAGTAATTTATTAGATGATAATGAAATATTTACCAAAAAATAAAACTACCCCCCGAAAAAACGGTGTTTTCTGGAGAATGCTTTGGTATTTTAAAATCTCTAGAATATATTCTACTTGCAAAACCAAATCTATCATCTTCACAGACTCGAATAGTGCTCTACAAGCTTTGCAGAAATTTACTTTTAAATCTAGCTTAACCTGTGTTTATATAATGGGTCCCCGTATCAAGTCGGAAAATGCATATATTATCTATATAATGCTGTTCCTTTAACTCGTTTAGGTACGATACTTTTTAAATCATTGAAGTCGGTCCATTGGTTGCGAAGATATTACACATTTTGTACAAGCTGACCGCGGGGCGGCCGAATAACTTATGTGACGTCACGATTACCTTTCCGCCCGCGCGCACACTCTCCGCAATTCATTTATTAAGATTCCCTCGATCTGCGCGGGTGACGTTGTGGTTTTGCAGTTTTTAAGTGAAAATATGCCGGATTATAAGTACTGTTTAATACCGAAATGTACTAATACTTCAATTAGTACACCTGAAAAACTGTTTTTCAATGTGCCAAAGGACTCAAAAGTACGCAAAAAATGGTGTACTGTCATGAAGAGGGATGACAAAATTCCGCTTTCGTGCCAAAATGATTTTTATGTAAATACCTCCCTACCAACCATTACCTTGTATACAACACAACAATTGTATACCAACTTTTATCATCATTACTCGTGTGGTAAACAAGTGGGTAGGAACTTTGTTACAACTTGTTTACGAATGTTAAAAAAAATACAGGGTTGTATTATGTATATCTCAATGAGTAAATTAATGATAAAAAGTGTAAGTAGTGAAGTTTCTAATAACCCTTCCTCGGGTAAAAACCAGGGTCTTACTAAGGTTTAACTACAATAAAATTGAAGTTCCCCGGAACATAGGGGAATATTCCCGCCTTAGGGAATAAATATATATCTATCTATACATGTAATTAAACTGTAGCCAAAGTGAATTCTGTACATTGAATATTTTTTTGAATAATCGCGTTAGGAGGGCTCCATACACGCAATAGAAACCAAAAACATTGTCATTGAATTTCTTGTCTGTCTGTCTGTTGTACGCTTTCCATGTGAAAACAGTTAGACGTATTTAAATAAAACTTTTTGCATTCGAGTGTCCTTCTGCCTCTTAAACATAATTTTGTACAATAATCACGCCTTGACCCCAAGGGACTAGGAAGACCACGAGTGAAGTTTGTATGGAGAAGTAAGTTTTCTTGCTGCTATCACCACGAAACTTGCTGTAAATATAGTAGGTACTAAGATTATAATAAATAAACCGGATTTAAGAAAGTAATACCTACCTACCTACCTAGAAACAATACTAGGACTTAACAAAGCGATTTCGTTTATTCATAGCTCAAAATTACGTGTCCAAAGAACGTAGGTACATTCCTGTCAAATGAAGTATTTAACTCTAATTTTATTTATTGTATACATAATATTTTTGAACAGTAAAGTTTCTACATGCTCATCTACATAACAATGTTAAAATAACGGCGTAGGTAGTTACAACAACAAACACAACTGCCCTGGCTGACTAACCTAAACCTTTTGGGTATTTTATAAGCTAGTCCAAGTACGTGTACCTACCTACTTATTATCCTGCTGTTCTGATTAGGTTGATAATGAGATTTGCCTACCTCTGAGTTTCCAACCACGAATTTCAGAGCTTGTCTAGTTTAAATGATTACTAAGATAATCAAATACCATGAAGGTATCCACTTAAGGTAGATTATCGGATTGCGCTTGCTCAAAACCGATATCTACCTTATTTCACTCATTTGTTATATTATAATAACAACCTTCTAATATTAAACAAATAAAATCAGTTATTAATCGATGGGGTATAAACTGGTGACGTTACGCTCCCTGTTGGACGAATATCGCAAACAGAATAAAACCGCGCAGTGGTTCGGCGGCGTGCGCTGGGTCATTGTGACGTCATCGCATGCGTTCGCGCGGTCTGTGAACCTCGTTCGGTATTTTGCTCATAACTTTGTCAATTTTGGTCGTAGAACAAAAATTTTTGCACTTTATGTTTTAGTTTCTCAATGTCTATAGAACTGCATTCATAACATAAAACGTGACTGGTCCCCATTGACTGTCGACAGCTATTTCTAAATTGTCTAAATTCAAAGGTTATGATGTTCTTTTTGTGTGAATACCTGGCCATCACAAAATCCCTTTGAATTAAATAGCTGATAAATTTGCGAGAGATGCGGTAAATAGTGGTGATATGTCACTTTACAAAAATGTTGTGTCTGACCTTCTTTCCACTCCTAAAGACTATTTATTTAGGTCTTGGGAAAGTGTTTGGAATAGCTCTTGCTGCCATACAGGCCGTTATTATAAAAATATACAGCAACGAATTCCTCTGAAATGTGGTAAAATAAGTCTATGTAATAGTGGTGAGTCGTCGACGCTTTTACGATCGACGAAACGAGACTGTTTATCGTCTACCTTAAACTAGTTTAAAAAACAGTTTAATTTTCGACTAGTTTACGTAGTTGTCGACAAATACTAAACTGAACGTCGTAGACGATAAACGAATGACAACATGAAGTTGTTTTCTAATTCATATAAATGTTTATTTATTAAACGACTTCCAGAATAAACTGTTAAGATAAGACTTGTATTCTATCTCTTGCTAGTTATGTGTCGGGCATCGTTCTATCGACCAAGTGAAAAAAAAGAGATGGAAATATTAGCAAAACCAAGCTAGTCAAAAGAACGGAATGTTTGGTCGTCAGGTCGTTTGGTCGTGAACAGTTCGAGTCCGTTGTTCAGTCGCACAGCGTCGCCAACGTTCGCGCGTTCTCGCCGTTCATGCATTCTCGCCGTTGATGACTAAAGACTAAACCAGTTTATCAGCGGGCCATAAACTAGTTTAACAGTTGATGCCCGATAAACAGTCTAAAAAAGTGTTCGTTCATTCAACGCTCACCACTACTGTGTAAGCTTGCAACTTCTGGTTCTTAGCTTGTACTTTTTTATTTAATTCGTACCAATTATTAAGTTTCATTAAGTAAACAAAGCTAATTTAATCTGTGAATGGACTTTAGGAGTTTTTTTTACACAATTTAAATGATTCTATTATAATAGCTGTTTTTTTTGTGCTTTGACATAAAAAATGAAAATGTTACTTTTTGAGTTGACCCATGTCACTTTTTGAGTTGACCCATGTTACTTTTGAGTTGACACTTGACAGTCGGTTTCTGGCAATGGTAACACTGGTCCTGTCACTAAGTGATTAAAATTTGTTATTGTTCTGAGATTAAAATAAACTAAATGCCTAAATAAAACTAATGCAGAGATTTGTTTGGTTTGCATTACTGTAAAATTATTATTTCGTGATCTTTCTAGGACTACTAAAATGTCTGAATCATATGGTAAGATTTGACATAAGTAGGTGACTTTAATAAAGAAAAGAAATGGCTTTGTTTGTAAAATTACAATGATTTGTTGATTGGGGTTGGTTGTTGAAAAGAGAATTTTGTATGTTTCAGATTATCTGTTTAAATTCTTAGTAATTGGAAGTGCTGGTACTGGTAAATCAAGTCTCCTAAACAACTTCATTGGTAACAAATGTAAGTACAGAAACAACTTTAGTTATAGCTGCTAATTTCTTAATAATAATACTTTGGAAATATAACTGTTTGCTATAAATTATTTAATTTTGTAATGTATTTATCTATCCAATTTTTTTAGTCAAAGAAGACAGATGTCATACAATTGGAGTTGAATTTGGTTCTAAGATTGTTAATATTGGTGGCAAATCCACAAAATTACAAATATGGGACACTGCTGGTCAAGAAAGATTTCGCTCTGTGACCCGGTCCTATTATAGAGGAGCTGCAGGGGCTCTTCTTGTGTATGATACTACATCACGTGACTCCTTCAATGCTCTTTCCAACTGGCTCAGGGATGCCAGAACATTAGCCAGCCCTAATATAATAATATTACTTGTTGGAAATAAAAAAGATTTAGAGGAATCTCGAGAAGTTACATTTACTGAGGCTAGCCAGTTTGCACAAGAAAATGGTGAATATGCTTTTGTTGTGCATTTTATTTTTTATTTGAGAAAATTACTACTTTTAAGTAATAAAAATAACATTTTAAATTATTTGTATTAAATATATATCTTACAGGTTTTTATAGTATTGTTTATTCTTTAGGACCAAAATAGGATCAATACTGAGATCGATTTAAGTTAGCAGCAATTTTTAGTCTGGAATACACATTGACATGATACATTGTGACAATGTAATGTTTTTAAACTGAATTTTTCAGTTTGATTATACAGAAATGTGCTGTAATGATATTTTTCATTGCAAGTAAAATTTTATAAAAAAGCAGTGTTTCAAGTAATGTTTACTTAAAGTAGTAACCAAAAAGTAGTACCTACTATAACCACTACTCATTTAATTTGTTTTGTCTGAAAAGAATAACAAATTTATAATTACTTTACTGGCATTTGGTATAAAATTTATTAGACATTGCTAATAAAAATTCTAGAGAACAATTTTCTTGTAAATTGTTATTATTTAAAATTTGATTGAAAGCTGTGTTTGGTCGAGACAAATCAATTCATATATTTTAATTCAAATTGGACAAAAATACAGATAACAGGTTTTTTAAATAAGAGTACAGAATTGTTCATAAGAAAAATGCATTATTATTTTACAAGATAAATGAATGATGCACTTATTAAATATATAAAGTTGTGAAACTAATAGAACTTTCTTTTCAATTACAGAGTTAATGTTTCTGGAAACCAGTGCAAAAACGGGAGAAAATGTAGAAGAAGCATTTTTAAAATGTTCTAAGACAATCCTTGCTAAAATAGAAACTGGCGAATTGGATCCAGAGAGAATAGGTTCTGGTATTCAATATGGCACCAGCACATCTAAAAGATTAAGTGCACCTAAGAAACCTACTCGAACAACACCGGAATGTGCTTGCCGAGTTTAAATTTTATAGATTTTATGATACGCTGTTAATCGTTTCAAAATTTATTTTCTAATTTGGTTCACAATGTGTATATAATAGAAATGCCCAAAATATGTATCCATTTGAGAAATTTGACATTTCTTATTATAATTTTGAATTTAAGAAGCAATTTATATTAATAGTATCTAATAGAAATTGACTAATTATTGATTTTTAAAAATGGATTCATGTTTTTTGCACTTTAGATCTGTGTTACCTTACCCATTGACTGTTTATTATTATATTAAGAAAAATATTACTAGGTTTGGTTTTCCCCTCATCAAGACTACATTGAGATGCTATTTTGTATTTGAGTGAAGAACCCCGCACAAATCAAAGGGAAACTGGCCCTCGGTCAAATTGTCTGAAATTTTAGTATGTTGTATAGAGGAAGTCGTGCTGAACAAAAGTCTCAGGGGCACTAAGCTCGAAACCTCATACTTTTTGAGTTTTAGGCCTACGAGGAATCATAACTTGAAAAAAGGTACCTATCATTCAAAGATATTTTATGACAATTCTTTTGCTTTCTTTGTCTTGTAATGCAGTATGTGTTATTTCTATGTAAAGCAATACTGAATACAGTAATAAGTACGAAATTCTTTGACGTGCTAAAGTATACATTTCAAAGCGCTATTTGTCAATATGACTTTTATACTTTGTGAATAAAACAAATTATATTGTAAATGTTGGATATTGCTTAATTATTATATGATATAAAGTAGTGATATAATTATATATAGGTGTATGTATAACGTCTGTAGGTGTGTATATAACGATAATGAAAAACACAATAAGTCATAACTTGTAATTATAATAGGGAGGAACTGAACTCAGTGACGAGAGATGCAAGTTCTGTGGAAAGCAATGGGACATACAATGAAAATGCACGTATGAACATTACTCCCTTCTCCTGAAGAAAAGGAAGAGTTTAGGCGGTAGAAACGGGCTGGGGAGGAGAGATTTGTGAGATATTGATTTGTGCGGGGTTCTTATTTGATTGTCATGAATTGAAGAAATAAACTTCTCAAACTTGTTAATACCATATAAAAAAGTAAACTAACGGCTAGTTGTTACTGTATATTGAACTAACTCAAAACCTTCGAATTTTGATAAAATGTTTGTGATCTATGGATTCTCATTGTTTAAGTAATAACTAATAATCTTAGGTTATATACTAAGTCTATTATTTTAAGTTTATCCGTGATCTTAATTTATTTAATGTTTTGCGCCCCCTATATTTTTAAGCATTTTAATATAACACGGGACTATAGTAATTTAAATTACCATTTCTGATCTGTCAAGTAAAATCGTGACGTGCCAGTCCTGCCTTGTAGTGTTTAAAATTGTGAAATTATAGTGGTTTTTTTGTGTAATAATTTCTGCATTAAATTTTTGTTCCAGAAAATAATTAGCATGGAAATATGACATTATTCAGGTTAATGATTTTATATGAAAATAAAATATATATAATAGGTACCTACTGTTTCCTGTTATTAGATCATCGAAATATGTTGAGGCGGTAAACCTGGGTATTGACAACCTGAAAATTGGTCCTACTAACCTGGTTCAGCTTCATTGGTTTATTCTTCAGTGATGACACTGTACAATCATAGTTAATTATTTAACATTATTTCAATCATTTGCAGTCGTCCCCACCTTCTATGCCACAACTGGTGATAAATGAGATTTTTTCTCAAAATGTCTCTCTTCTGTCATCAATGGTGACAATTGAGTAATGATTTTGTTCCCACTTGTTTTCAGTAACAATAAAAGGGATAAATGCGATAAAGAGGGGTAATGTTATTAAATAAACTAGGCGATGTAGTCGCTAAGCACAAAGCTTCGCTAGCACCATAAATTGGAGCGGATCGTAAAAATTTAAGAAAAAAATATCAATAATGTTTAGTAAATTTTAGAATTCTATAATAATAAAAACTTCCAAAAAGCGCGCGCTTTTTGTTTCAATGGGAAATCCCATAGAGCGGAAGTTTTTTGGTCATAACTTTTTTATTTTTGTGAATTTCAAAATTCGGGCTGTCACAATCTGGCCCTTAATGTGTTGTTTCGATTCCACACAAAAATATTAAAATCGGTTAAGAACACGGGAAGTTATGGCGTAACAGACATTGCGCCATTGAAGCTGATTCAGCTTCGCTTCGCTCCGCTCCAACTAGGCGATGCAGTCGCTAAGCATAAAGCTACGCTGGCACCATATAATAGAGCGGAGCGTAATACCTAAAAAAAGAAAAAAATTTTTTTGCTTCGAGGGGAATTTTTGCGAATTTCAAAATTCGGGCTCCGTTACAATCTGGTCCTAAGCCTGTTGATTCGATTCCACACAAAAATATTAAAATCGGTTAAGAACTCGGGAAGTTATGGCGTAACAGACATTGCGCCATTGAAGCTGATCCATGGGAGCTTCGCTTCGCTCCGCTCCAATTAAAATATATCAAACTCACACATTATTCATAATAATTTGTTGTTTTTAAGTAATTGGTAGTAGATATAGAGGGACTGATATTAATAGGTCATGTGCTTTACGACATGATTACATACTTTTTGCATTCGTGCATCACAGCAGTGAATGCGCAACGGACTTGGAGAGGAGTGACGGGGTGAGGTGTGGCTGCGTAACGGTAGAGGTCTATTACTGTTACTACGACGCTGCGATGATGCTTCATCATGCCTCCCATCGTGGAACGTTCCGAAGTTGTCGTAACCAACCACCATAATATGGCTACAGAATGTCTATGTCCAATTATAGTAATATAAGTTATTTACGGGATTGTTACCATGTACCTTGTTATTGAGTTTCCGATATTTCGGCACTGTTGCAAGTGCCATGATCACGGAGCGACTGAAGTAATTGCGGGTAGGCTGTTATTGGTAGAAATATCGGTCTACCCTCCGACGAAGTCTCTTATTGCGTATATTTAAAAGAGTTTTCGACATTTTTGAAAAAGAAACACTATTTATGTAGGGGTTAGTAGCAAGGGCGAGAAGGGAAGAATTCGACCGCCCACGGAGGAAGTATATTTCAAGTGCTCTAATCTAACGCATTATCACGTTTTATTCAATCCAAGTCTCAATACTTTAAACAAAGGATACTGAAATTTATGAAATTTTATTACACATAGGGGTAAGGCTCACAAAAAATGTACTTCGTCTCTGTTTCTCACGCGCCCAATTTAAAGTGAATATAAAAAAATAATAGGAGTTATTGATAAACCATCTGATTTTTTTCTGTGTTGGGCATTAATTGCTTGTTAATATTAGTCGATTTAAATTGTAAATAGTTTCAATTTAAGTAAAAATAAACTGATACAAAAAAATGTTAAAATATTCTTCCATAGAAAAATAAAATGTGTCCACGCCCAAACGATCTTATTTTTTTTCATTACTTCATCGTTTACGTAATGTATCGTGATTTCTTAATGTTATACTAAATGTAATGGCATTAGACTACTCTTATACATAATAAGTTTTATAAAACTAATATAAAAATAAATAAAAAGCAAGTGAATAACAAATGTGTTCTATCTGCTTCACGTGTGTTACAAAAACTTTGTTACATAGTAGCTTTTTTGAAAGAAGTATTACTTCTTCCATCATTTGTTTTTTCACAATGGCAACATTATAACTTTCATCAGAAAACGTCAATGTCATGTCAGACATCTTGGTTGACAAGCAGAAGACAGTGTTCGGTGTGTGTAAGTTTTCGACATTGGTTTTAGAGGGATTTTAGAAGTTATTTTACAAGGTAAGTAATAATATTAGTTGGTTTCGTATATAGATAGTTGGAAGAGACATTAAATATTCCTAAATAATGAAGATTACCACTGATTTGCGTTGAAACTAAAGACGCTACATGAATTTTAGGTTATTTTATTCACGAGTGTTTGTTCACGTGTGTTGCGTGTGTTACGAAGTTGTGTGACGTAACACACGTGAAAAGTATAAAGCTTCGTTCACATTGCAATAGTGAGCTATAGAAAAAGAGACTATTGTAATTAATAGAGTATGAACTTACCGTACTTAAATATTCACTTTTATTGTAAACAGAACATGCTTTTTAACACCGTCTGTTTCTCAAACCGTGTCATTTGTTTTATGTATGTAATGCAATTTTTTCTCATTCTATATACCGATTTCAAACATTATTTTGTTGATAAATTTTAAGAATAGAAAAAAAAAATTATTTTGTTGGTGAATATGCCATACCTTCAGGGTCCCATATAAATTAATGGTTTGATTAAAGTATGATATTGATGGGTTTTCAAACTCAAAGAAAGGTTAATCTATAACAGAAAAGAGAGCTTAAAAAGTAACTGCATTTATGGTTTTTACGTTGATTTCCCAGATGCCACTTACACCTGCGGAAAGGCAGAAACGCTATCGAGAACGGTTGAAAGAAGTAAATCCCGAAAAATTTGAATTACAGCAAAGAAAAAATGCAGAGAGAACAAAAAGAAATAGAAAAAAAATTGCAGAATATCCGTCATCTGATCAAGATATTATAAGAAAGCAGTGGAGAGAGAGAAAAAAGAAAAGTAAGGAAGCACCTAAGCCTAAAGAAGAGCCTTTAGAAAGACATGGACAAGTTTTAACACAGAAGAGGAACTATAATAGAAGAGTTATTTGTAGACTGAAAAATGAAAACACAAAACTAGAAAATGAAGTGAAAAAATATAGAAAGTCGTTGAAGAATATGAGACACAGATTAAACCGTTTTATAGAAAAAAATAACAAGTTACTTGAAATTATTGAAGAGAAAAACCAAATCATTCGTAGCTTTGAAGAAAAGTCAAGCCAAAGTGCCAAAAACGATGAAGACCTTGAACAAATGACCCCCGTTTCGAAAACGTGCGCATACATTGACCAAAATTTACCTAATATTCGTCCTGAAGAAAGAGAAAGCGTGAAAAAAGTTTTGCTAGAACATAATGTAATAGTGGAGACTATAAAAGAGAGCTATAAAAATAAAAACACCAAAGAAAAACGATTAATAAAAGATGTTTTTGCCAAAAGTTATAACATTAATAAGTATAATATGAAAACCAAGATAGCTACCTATTTAGGGCTAAAAGGAAAAATTCGCCACACAAAAAACAAAAATAAAAGCCCTTTAATACAGCAACATTTAAGACTATTTTATGAAAGGGATGACGTGAGTAGAATTACAGCAGGGAAAAACGAAGTAAAAACAAAAAAGAAACAAAAAAAACAGAGAAGGTATTTGCTTGGCACTCTACGTAAACTATACCAGAAGTATAAAGAAGAAGGAGGAAAATTATCATTTTCAACATTCAAAAGGTACAGGCCGTTTTATGTATTGCCACCAAAAGCCGAGAAACGAGAAACTTGCGCTTGCAAGAGGCACGAAAATTTGCAAATGAAAGCCAAGGCATTAAAATCAATTGGTTTAATAACAACTACAGATCTTGATGAGCTATTGAGTATGGTTGTTTGTTCTTCAAAATCAAAGGAATGTGCTTACGGAGAATGTAATTTATGCAAAAATAAACATATTGATTTTCGTATAGGTGAAATAAATCTAAACTATAGTGTGTCTTGGGATGAATGGGTTTTAAAATCTCATGAATACAAACCAAAAAAAAACTGCGAGTTGACAAAAACTACGAAGAAAAACGACATAGAAAAAAAATCTGGTTCACTAAAAATACTCCTAGATGCCTTTCAACAAGAATTGCAAAATTTCAAAATCCATTCCTACAATATCGTGCATCAGTATAAACAATATCGGCAGTGTATAGAAAATTTAGATGATCGTACTGTCGTTGTCCACATAGATTTTTCGGAAAATTATGCTTGCAAATTGAGCACCGAAATACAAGCCATGCACTTCGATGGTTCCAGACAACAAATAACTATCCACACTGGGGTCTTATACACCGAAAAAGGTCATAAATGTTTTGCAAGTTTGAGTCCAATCAAAGACCACGGACCAGATGCCATTTGGGCACATCTTTTACCCGTGCTTAAATTAATCAAGACAAAATTACCCAAAGTAGACGGAATTCATTTCTATTCAGATGGCCCTACTGTGCAATACCGCCAAAAGAAAAACTTTTATTATTTCGTAAAAAAATACAAAAGAATTGGGCTTTCCATTTTCCACATGGAACTTTTACGAAGCATCACATGGAAAAGGAGCCGCTGATGGCGTAGGAGGAGCCATTAAAAGAAAGTTAGACTCCATTGTCGCTTATGGTTCAAATGTTCCTGACGCGAAAACAGCTTACGAACTTCTACAGACGTCTGAAACCAAAATACAGCTTTTCTTTATACCTGAATATGCCATGCTGAACGAATCAGTAGAACTCGTACCCGTACCAAACACGATGAAAATACATCAGATTATTAACAATTTTGACTCAGATAACTCTATTTCCTACCGTTATTTAAGTTGCTTCTGCCAAAAGAGTAGGCCAGGTTTTTGCGACTGTTTTAATCTGAAATCTGCAGACTTGCTGAAGCAAACAGAAATGTTGAATGAAAAATCTTTTGCGTCTAAAATGTCGGTTACAGTATTATATTACAGTATGACATTAAAAATACTAAAGAAAACAAAGCTCACTTTGATTTAAGCCATTATGGACCATTCAATTTAAAACCAATAGACCTCAAAACAGACATTGCTGGCAAAAGTTCAAAAGAAAATTTACGGTTTGGCTCGGAATTCGGTTCTCAAAACAAAATAAAGAAGTGTTCAAAAAAAAGAAAAATAATAGACATACAACTTAAAACAATTAAGAAACGTAAAACGGAAGATGAGAGCAGTACAGACGAAGACATGACGATTTCTGTGCATGATACTTCTGATGAAGAGTATCACATTACAGATGACGAAAATGATGTGGATTATGACATGAAAGAACAGATCGTTACAAATGTAAGAAATAAACCGGACACAAATAGAATGGAGAGAAAAGAAATAGAACAATCAACTAATGAAGATGAAAAAAATACATACACTGGTATAGACACCACGAGAGACAAGAGAGACACGACACGAGAGACAAGAGGAATAAACAGTTTTTCCAATGAAAATGAAGTTGAGGTTTTGAAGAATGAAGAAAATGAAGTAGTTAAAACTAATTTGGCTGGACAATCTGTACTTGCTACTACTCTGCAGGATGATGAAAACAACTTTGACAATTCTAATAATAACTCTGAAGTGACATCAAATATTAGTACAGATATATGGAAATTATCTTTGAAAGAAACTGTACTTGTAAGATATTATCAAAGAACCTCATGGAAATACTACATAGGATTCTTAGAAGATATTGTTGAAAAAGAAGGAATATCTTATTTCACCATACGGTTTCTAAAGACTATAAAAAAACCGGAGCTAAAGTTTGTAGTTCACAAAATAAAAGATGAAGACACTGTAACTGAGGATTTGATAGTTAAGCAGGTAAAAATCACACAAAACGCAAAACGACCAAAAGAATACTTATTAGCTGATCCTAAGGATGAGATTTATTTTGATTAGAATATTTAAGGTTGTACTTTAATTAATTCATTAATATTTGTATATTACATGCGAATAAAGACGATTGGTCTATGTGGTGATAAGGAACAATTTTATCAAATTTTTTTCTAATTTTTTACATACTACGTAGTTCAGTAACTTTGGACATCACCGTATGCGTCAAAATTAGTTCTGGTTTTTTACAGACTTGTTTATGATGTTGGCTTAATAAATAATCCAAGTTTGTGACCTCGAGCGCCGAACGCATCTTTGTGAAAAATCAAAAAACATCGTTTTTTCATAGTTTTACCCTAAATGACTTAGGACTTAGGAAAAAATCTTAGGGTATTTTTAAAGTAGACTAAATTTGCAACAATATTATCCTAGAGCTGCCTCTGCAGACCCAATGGTTTCCGAGATTAAGTCTTTCAAAGTTTACTATTTTCAACAATTTTGAACCTAATGATAAAATTTGAAAGGCTTAATCTCGGAAACTATTGGACCTACACAGACAGTACAAGTATATTGTAACAAATTTAGTCTACTTTCAAAATGTGTTAAGAAAGTTTTTTCAAAACTAATCCCTGAGGGTTATAATCGCCAAAAAGAGAAGAAGTGAAAAATCATAGTTTTTCAAATTTTGACAAAGCAGCGGTCGGCGCTCGAGGTCACAAACTTGGATTATTCATTAGGCCAACATCATAAACGAGTCTGCAAAAAATCAGAACTACCGGATTTTACGCATACGACTCCAAACTTTCAAGCGACAAAGTTACTGGACTAACAACTATACTACGTAATTAGGAACCATTTTCTCTTAAAGTATACTTTGGTTCAATTTTCAACAACACTATACAATAAAAGTTTTTCTTCTGTCGGTATTGTACATACATCTGAATAGAAACGAATTCCGTCTACTTTGGGTCTCCTTGATTAATTTATGCACAGGTAAGAGATATGCCCAAATGACATCTTGTCCGTGGTCTTTGTTTGGCACTCAAACTTGAAAATTGTTCCTAATTTCATTACACACTACAACTAAACTACATTATTAGGAACAAATTTATCTTAAAGTATACACTTTAAGACAAAATTATTCTTAATTTCAACAACAATTTCAATTTGTTGTTCAATTATAAAAAATGATCCTAATGTGTATATGCGCGTGGAAATATGCGTGCGTAAGAACACATTTTTTAGTATAGATAATAGAACCTATTTTTCTACTATTCTAATAATTTGAAGCGAAAGTTATACCTAAATAATGAAAAATAAGTGTATTCAAAAGAAATGCCTTTATTATGCCTGTATACGAAAAAAATAATAAGCTTGTGTAGTTACCTAATAAAAAGAACCAAAGCACTGATCTCATTAGTAGAATAATTAGTATCTATGAGGAATAAATATAAGTTGTGTTTCTCCAAAGTCTATGACTTAAATAAATGATTCTTTCTATATTCGTATTTTATTTGAATTCAATTTTTATTGCATCATGTGCATCAACCTTAACAATATTTCTCGTGTGTTATACAATTCCAGTGTGTTATTGTGTGTTACAAGTTCCCGTGTGTTATGGTACATTTTCTGTGAGCCTCACCCATAGAAAGATACATATCGCTCACTGAATTCGATACCGGCACAAGTCCGAATTTGGCGAAATTGAGTTAGTAACGGATTCGTAATCTACGCCTCCGATTTTATTTTATGCATTAGAGATCCATAATATTAGTTCATTATTTTGCCAGTTGGTGACACTAGTGTCAATAGTGCACGGCACGAAATCGCGCGACTTCATCAAACGTTACCGGCATATCTCCAGTCGGCCGCTTGTACTTGCGGAGATCGCACGCTAGACGTTATGCAATATTGGCACTTTTGGCGTCATAATTTTAAGTTGTGCCGGTGTTTGAACATAATGGATGAAAACCATACTTTTCCTTGGTAAGTATATAATATTTCAGACTGTTTTATTTATAATAATGGTGTAATGTTTATACTGCTACCTACTCTGTTGCAATATCTCCTAGGTAACAAAGTATTAAGCACCTTATGTGTGTAATATACACCATTAAAATAGCCACTGAGGTTGCAATAATGGATTTGAAAGTGAGGTCAGTATTAATACTTTTCATCATGTTATAATTGTTTATTGTTGTTTGTTTCGTGTCTATTTTCGCTTTTACGTAATGTATTCGTATATAAATGTGTGTATGAGTAAATGCTTAATGATGTTACTTTTACATTTTGGGACAAAATAGAATACATTACCTGACTATTGCTATCTCACTAACAATACAAGCTGCATTGAACGACTTTATATTATTATATTAGTACACTGTTATTACAAAAATAAGTCATTAACCCTTCTTTAAAAACTAGATTTATAATTTAAATAATAACACATTGGATAAAAGATATCCTTTTAAACAAGGTTTAACCTTTATCTTACTTTTTTGTAATCATCAGTTTTATCTATGCTTGAGCATCTACCTATGAATGGCATTTGGCTGGCTAACCATAAGCTAAAATTTGTTTCAGGTCGACAAAACCAAAGATGTTAGCTGATGTCAAGAACACAAATGAAAACAAGAGGTTTTCCGGCCTTGATTATGATCTTATGAAAGAACTTTTTAAAAAAGGTGAAATAACAGAAGCATCACAACTGTTATGTGGTTCTCCACTGAGTACGTTAGACTTTGAGTTTAGCCAAAATTCATTGGAAGATGAAATTATGATTGGCGGTACTTGTCTAAAAGATAGCACAGCATCGTTGATTCAATCTACATTGAACAGTCGCTCAATGCTGGATATGACGACTGAAATATCAACAAACGATTCTGTAGCAGAACATTTACTACAAAAGGACTTGGCTGTGGACCTGCCAATGACAGACAGTAACTCCAATCTATCAAATGTCTTTCCAACCAATTCTTCGCACATTAATATTCCAGCTGGTCCAATAATAGATTCACAGGACATGATAAGGGATTCAGTTCCAGTTTTTGATTTAAAAGATCTCGTGGAAACTACTGCAACCAATTTCAATGTTAACAAAGATGGAGACAAATTTAATTTTAACGACATTTGTATTACGCGTTGAAAAAGATAATCCTGGCGTATACTTCTATAAAACGTCGTACAAAGAAGAAAGTTACAAAACAGTAAACATTATAAGAACCAGAACTTGAAAACAGTTAAAATTGTTGAAAGATATTCAACTTAAAAAGGCGTATCCTGAAAAATTACCAATAACTGAAAGAAAGTATAATGATTTAGTATCATTAGTAAGGTCTAATACCATTCCAAGCTGTTATTCAGATTTTTATTTAAATTTCAAACATGAAGGCTTATTTTGATTAATATCATTCAATTACCATTTTTTAATTATACTTTTTGTTAAATGTTGTTTTGTGATTAATTACGGAAGCCAAAAATATGTTAGTTATTTATCTTGTATTATGTTTAAATTAAAAACTTACAAAAATTTTGATAAGCATGATGATTTATGTTTTCTTATAGAGGCTAATAATTCCGATCTCAGTTAAGTACTTACATGTTTTAATAGTGTTTTCTACGTGTTATTTTAATTATGTTTTTGATAGTTTTGACTAATGGAAACTTTTATCGTAAATAGTTGGACACAGATATGAAAAGAATTTGCATAAACAAAGCAAAACTCCGATTATTGTTTTAGTTATTTTCACAATTCTATTATTTACCATTTTAATTTTACTATAATATCAAACATGCTAAGAAATAAGGAAGAAAAAAGTAATTAAAATAACGATTTATCCTAACAAGAATTATAAAACTGCGCTTTGTTCATATAAATTATATTTCTATTTTACCCCAACTATAATGTGATTAATAATAATTTTAACTCATTATTAATGTTTCATTATTTTATTGCATTCAATATCGTTTATAATATGAATATATTTTTTTTATTTTTCTATAACACAAATAAATGAATAGAAACTATATATAGTTCTTGTTTCACTTTCCAATTAAATAAGCCCATTAATTTCTTATTGTTAGAAATATAATAATACACTAATTAACTTTCTTTTTCTAGCTCATGATGTGGCATTAAACCAAAAATAATGATAATAATTTATACAATACTGGCAAAACTTGAATTCGCCGTCTTTAGAGTCCTATATCTTTAAAACTAGTGTAATAATTAAAGTATTAAAAAAGTAAATTAATGTGGAAGTTATCACAGATTAAAAAAACAATTAAATCAAACTTATAAGGACTATACTGTGGTCAATAAAGAGTAATTATTGCGCGCGCACCCATTTACGAAAACTTTAACGCGCCATATCTCAGAACCGTGTTTTAAGACTTGTGCCGATAATGTATTCAGTGAGCGATATATAAATCTAAAACTTTAAAATAAAGCAATTTTGATATTTTCAGTTTACAAAAAATTTATTATATTTATTTTCCTTAATAAATTTTCATAACTATCAGTTTCCTTATTATAAAGTATTTTGATTTGACTAGTCGTGTCCTTTAACGCTTTTTATGGTACAATCGACAAAAAGTTAAGTTGTAAAGTAAAAAAACCTCAAAAATTACCTGTATTGAATTTTTAAAAATGTAGCGTCTACAATAGGTTATTATGCTTTCATTTGTTCGTTTATTTCTCGACAATGAGTAACTTTTTTGACACCCACGATCAATGCATTGAATGACAAGAATATCACACACACGTATAGATGTAAGGCTGGTTTTAAACCAATTAAACCGATTGGTTTAAAACCATTTTAAACCAAAAAACCGGTTTAAAACCGTAATAAACCATTATTTTTCGGTTTAAAACCGTTAGTCTTGATGATTGTGTTTTCATAATTATAACTATTTTATCTTGATTTTACCGAGGTAAAAACATTACGAAGTACCTACCTATAAACTGTGTTAAGTTTTTAAATTTGTTATATATAGATTTTGATAAATTTAGCAGAGATAGGGTTTTAATAACTCACGCGTTGCGGTTATTAGACTCGAGATGCGCTCACTTCCAGTGCACAAAAATTAATGATAATTTGACTCGGAGGAGGGAGGTGGTGAATGCTCTATGGATACTCCGGCCCGGCTTCGAAGTTATGTCAGACTCGTACTCACTAAACACCACCTGAGATTGGCTTCACCTTCGTTTGATACGACCGCCCCTCTAAAGAGGGGCGGCGCAAGCGCTACACACCTAGGATGCGCATAGAAAATTCGACCGGGTCCTAGACGGGGGATCAGTCGACAATTGAGAGGACTGGGGTAAATCTGAAGGGTCGGTCGTGACTTTTTTTTGGCGGATTCCTATGCCTCTAAGAGATGGTTCAGGTCGGCCGATAGCTGATTAGGTTGATCCGTCAAGATGGATCTAGGTTATCTGGACTGACGATTTGAGGAAGTGGAAGGTATATAGTCGGATGCGCTTCGGATAAGAGGATTTGAGTGGCTCTCTGACATTTTAAAAAAACGATCAGAGGCCTTCGTATAGAATTGTTGTAGAGTGGGGAGTGCGGATATACCAGGGAGCATTTGAAGATAATTTGATCTTATTACATTTCTATTTATACTTTTCGGAAGCTTCTTAACTAGGGAATCACTTAGTGAGAAGATCTAACGGAGACCTAACCTTGATATTTTTCGATTTATGGCCTATGAGTGAATCACCATGCGCTGACGATCACTGTAGGTACATTCGCGGCGGGGTGGCAACGGCGCGGCCTTAAAGACAACGTTGTCTGTTTCATGCTCAAGTAAAACGGACGGCATTTTGTTGATGATTTCTTCTAATGGAGTGTGTAATAAATAATAGGTATATATTTCTTTTAAATATAGGTAAATACATTTTACATAACATCACATTGATCTAACTCCGAAATAACTAGCTTTAATTAAGTACCTACTTGTGTTACGGATATAAGAGTTATCTTCACTAAAATTACAAATATAGGTATACAAATAAATAACACCCAGAAACAGAACAAATACAATGTTCATCGCATGAGCATAGTAACTGTACCTACATAAAGAAACTAAAGTGTGTAGGTTAAACTACATACTACTACTTAAGTTGTCGTATAGTAGGTACCTATGTAAGTATTCTAGTGTAGGTAGGTAATTTCTATTTTATTGTCTATAAACTAATTAAAACGAAACATAATATGTCGTCAAGTGATCAAAAATTGCCCTTAATGAAGTGTAAAATACAGTTCTTTTATTTTTGTAGACAGGCAAGTTTTAAACCACATCAACCTTTTGAAATGGTTGAAAACTGGTTTAAAACCGCAAAAACTCATTAAAACGAAACATAATATGACGTCAGGTGATCAAAAATTGCCCTTAATCAAGTGTAAAATACAGTTCTTTTAATTTGTAGATAGGCGGGTTTTAAACCATTTAAACCTTTTGAAATGGTTGAAAACTGGTTTAAAACCGCAAAAATTGGTTTAAAACGTTTTAAACCGGTTGATTTACATCTATACACACACGTGAACCAACTGCTCATGAATGACCAGTAAGTGCATGTTAAGGAATTTAAGTTAAATCTTAATTAATAAAATTTATAATGTTTGTTCTGTGCTTATTCATAATGTTTATATTCATGTTTCTTTGCATTGTTTGAAGAAATACGTGGTTTATTCGATGTACATATACATACCTAACTTTAATTTAACGCAATAAAAACATATAATGTAAACACGTCAATATTATTAATTAACCCGCAATTAATATCAATAAATATTTCCACTTATTGTAGGTCTGATATTGTTATTTTAATAAATATTCAGTACAGGGGAGATAAAGGTCTGAGATGTACCTGAAACAATCTAGGGGTTAGTCTGAAACCTCACCAACGGGGAGGGGGGCTTAAAAATGCCAAAAAAACATCATGTGATTAATGGACGGTTCTCCATTGCCTCTAGGTGACCTCTACTCGAGACAATGCTGCCCATCCGAACTAGATTCAACGTGGACTATCTTTCGCAAAGTTGGACTGTCTTGTCCACGTTCATCTTGAAACCATCTCTTTGGAAAAAGTAGACCAAGCTCTTCGAGCATCGTTTTCAGGTCTCCAAGATCTCAGCCATAGGAACTTATTTATTGGTCAAGCTGAAGCGTTTGCTATTAATGTTGACGCCATACTTTCCAATTTATAGAGTTCATATTTTTTTCTAGCATGGCAGTGAATAGTTTAACCCTTTTAGTACCAATATATGCTAAAAATGCCAGTATAGAATATGCGATCGAAGATAGTTAGAATGCAATATCTACACTAATATTATAAGGATTTGTATTTATGTATGTTTGCAATGAATAAACTCAAAAAATAATAAGACAAAAACTACATTCACGCTGAGTAAAATAGACTATATTTAATGCTCGAAAAAATTTAAAGAATTTTGTCCACCCGTGCGAAGCCGGGACGGGCCGCTAGTCTACACTAATATTATAATAATGAATAAAAATAAAAAACACGGCCGTCACCTGTGCGCGCGCGCGCGCCAAAAGAGAACTCAAAAGGAGCGCTATCGCGACGCTGGCATTTTTCGCAACTAGCGAGAGCAGCTAGAGTAGTTATTACAAGAAAGAAGCGAAGTTGTCTCAGATGTTACGTGTCAATTAGAAGAATTGTCGCTCGGATATAGAGAGGACGTGGTGGGTTCATGTCATACTTAATATCGGCATTTTTTAGTTTAACATTACCTACTTACCTTTTTGTTATTTTATGAAAAAAGTGGAAAAATGTAAGAAAAGAAAACAAGATATGGTTTATATAAATTTATTTTAAATAAGTAACATTGCTCATGCACTAAATTCAAACATTTAATTCTAATCTGTTTAAACATAAATTTCCTTAAAATATCTATCTACAAAAAAGTATACGTAGCATTTTATTAAAATCACATTTGAATAATAAAAAAATTCCATTATGTACATGATCGTGTAGTATTAACAAGAATATCAAAATAAAAGGGAGGGATATTGATTTTGATTTGTGTCTGTGATATGTGTTAACTTTTTACCTACTGCTTTTAGATAAATAAGTTACAATTGCTGTTTTTAGTATAATTAGTTCAAATAATTGTCTTTGAGTGTTCTAAGAATAAAACTCGTTTTTCTGTATAACTGACATTTTGAACTTTTAATTATTCTTACACTTACTTAGCAGCAGACGCATGGAATGTAACATTTTCGTGACATTTTCCATGTAGCAAAAATAAATTCACCGTTGATCGCTCAAACTTGAACTAAAAGGTAACCCGTTAATTCAGTAAGTACATGATTCTTTTTTGACGTAAATAATTAAGTATAATGTAACCCGACTTAGGTATATTTTAAGTAGTTAAGAAAAAATAAAATCTCTAATATAACAGCATATTTTTATCTATAAAACCAGTAACAAATGATAAATGTTAAGAAATCCCCGTTCTTCAACACAGTTCCTGTGAGGAATAAAGATCATCTATTATCGATTTTTAGAAAATTTAAATTTTAGAATATCTATACATTTTCAACAATAAGTATTCGTATTTTAATACGAACATAATATGCAATGTCATGTCACTTATTATAAGAAAAGATGCATAACGCAAGCAAGACGGTATTTTTAACATTTATTGTCTATTAGATTAAATTTTCTTTGCCCTGGAATATCCATTTAATATTCTTGATAAAAATATGAATGCTATTAATTCTTTCGTATTAACACTCATGTTCGAGGTTCGATGATGAGGCTTTAACTCACAAAACGACTTTGTACTATATTGTATTTTTTAATTCAATAATATTAGATTCATAAGACTTTAACACATAACTAAATTTCGATCAATTATTCACAGAAATAAATATAATGTATCTAAACGTTAAACTATACTTTATGCATAATAATCTTTGTACAACACCTACTCGGAAAGTACGCTGTTACTTGCACAACTGTGCAAGAACGGTATAGAAAGTAACTCTTTATGCCATACAATTATGTGAGAGCTTTGCTGGCGCGGGCATTAAAGTTGTATAAAAATTCTTTACTTGTCTGCTATTTTTTCTTCAACGATATAAAAAGAAAACTTACATAGGTTCAAAATCTAGAGTTCTATTTCGATTTTTTTTTTAAATTGAAAATGGATGACGGCTTTTCATTTTATATTGTCTATGTAATTGCAGTACAATTCTTAAATAAATATTCAGTATGTCATCTAGTAGTGACAGTAACGCTTTTATAATTTCGCCACCAGAACTAAAATATGCCGCCCAAATACCTAGTCATTAAAAGCTTACTTTCTAACAAGTCTAGAAGTAAACACTATAAAGTATTTATCATGATTTCATGCAATGGAAAAATGAGAAAAATGCATCTTCATTTTCATATAAATGTAATTTCAAGAAATAATATATTTTTTAAATTTTTATTGTAGGTGTAGAATAATGTACCTACCCTAGAGAAAGTGCACCCTCTATGGTTATCGGGTCACATTCTCCTCTCGATGAACAATTTAGGTACTATTAGGTACACGTAAACAAGCTGTGAGCATACTACAAAAAATTCACAAAACTTACTTACATAAAATAAAATGCACCTATTTTATTTATAGGAACTATGTGTGAATTCTTTCTCAATGATTCAATATGTTGTGCAAATATTATATAAATTTTGATTAAACGAAAAAATTCTATATAATAATAAGTATAAAATAATAAAATAAATTTGTGTTTATTTCGAACACTGACATCTATACATTATTTCAGGCAGTGCAATCGGTGCAGCGGTACTACAACGCTAAAAAGTCATAGGGGAAGGGGGGCAACGTGGAAAGGGGGGGCAAAGCGGTATACACTCACACAGTCACAGATATTGACACGTGATAGCTGCCGCGGCTCAGAGGCACTCACACGTCAATCTCTCGACTGCTGTCAGATATTAGTGTGCGCACGGCACTCGACTGAGTCACACGGACGTCACGACTTTTTTATCGCCTTTTCTTGTGAAATCACGTGAATTGTACCGCCTGATATTTTGTTGAAAGGTACGTATTTGATTCTTTATTGATTACACTTATGTGGCTACTAGGGATATAGAATGTAAGTTAAACTCAATATTTGCATTAGATTTATTGCTTTTTCTATTGTCAATGTAATTATTGTATGGGTGACCTACGGGCAAAGTGGAATTTGTAAACAAGGGGCAAAGTGGAACCCTTTCCACTTTGCCCTCTTTATGATTTTATATGAGCAAAATAAAACTTAGCATTATGTAATTATGGTTTTGTGCTGCAGATGGTCCACCACTACAAAAGGAAGACCCAGCAAGCCTCATGGAGCGAAGAAACAATGAGAAAGGCTATGGACGAAGCAAAAACTTCCTCAATAAGATCTGCCTCAAAGAAATATGGAATTCCAATCGGAACTCTTCATCGGCATATTAAAAAGGGGGAGGCAACCAAAACTCTGGGCAGGTTTCGGCCAGTTTTTAGTGAAGAGATTGAACGACAAATAGTTGAGTTAGCTGTTGAACTTGATGCTTGTTATTATGGCCTAACAATGGAAACCCTGAAAAATTTAGCTTATCAGTTGGCTGTCCAAAACAAAATACCTCATCCCTTTCAAGGACAGCAAGCCGGCAAGGCATGGATTGAGGGTTTTATGAAGAGACACCCTCAATTAACCTTCAGGTCTCCTGAGCCTACGTCAATTTCACGTTGTTCTGCTTTCAATCGTACGCAAGTTGATAGATTTTACGATAACTTGTGGCATGTACTATGCCAACATGATTTCATGTCCCGTCCAGATGATATTTATAATATGGACGAAACTGGGGTTAAAACAAGTGCTAGTCACCCACCCCGAGTCATTGCAGTTAAAGGGAAAAAGCAAGTAGGAGTCGTATCTTCCGCAGAAAAGGGACAACTTACGACTATAATTTGCGCTTGTAGTGCGACAGGCAGATTTGTACCCCCATGCTTTATTTTCGGAAAAAGAAAGAGAATGAATGCTCGTTTGCTGGATGACGCCCCTAACGGTGCACAGGGTTGGTGTTCAGACTCTGGGTGGATCAATAACGAGAACTACAATAATTGGTTGCAAGTGTTTATTGAAAAAACTCGGCCAACGAAAGAAAAACCCGTGTTGTTAATTATGGACAACCACGCCACCCACCAAAATCTGGATGGCCTGAATATGGCGCGAGAAAATAATATCATCATAGTGAGTATTCCTCCCCATACAAGCCACAAATTGCAACCACTCCACGTTTCAATTTACGGTCCATTCAAGGCGGCATTTGAAAGAGCCATTGATATGTTCCAGAAGAACCATCCTGGAAGGCGAATTACTCAATTTGATGTAGCAAAGCTCGTTCGAACTGCCTTTGAAAAGAGTGCTACAGTACAAAATGCTACTAATGGTTTCAGAAAAACAGGGATATTCCCGTATAATAGAGACTTATTCACAGATTTGGATTTTGCGCCTGCGATGGTTCATGAAAATCAGCCAATTGAACAACTAAATCGTAACTCCGCTGTGCAGAATACACAAGCCAGTGAAGAACCGGACCATGACACCACTTCGAATGAAACTATGGCAGCAATTGAAGAAGCTAATAGTAGTACCAATAACACTGCGGTGTCTACGGAAGTGGCTGCGAATTGAACTCCTGAACAAATTGAAGAGTCAGCTCTTGATACCACAGTGCCAACTAAAGAACATCAATCCGACTTGACTGCAATAGCTGACAGGAAGAATCATAAACCAGCTACTAACCCATATAATAAAGCGTCGAATCTACCTTCGACCAGTTCCTCAACTTTTGTTTCTCCTAAACAAATAATACCTGTACCCAAAGTCACCCCAGCTATAAAGAAACGAAAAATAAAGGCACAGCAGTCTGAGATCATTACTAGTTCGCCTTTTAAAGCTACATTAGAAAAAAAGGCTGAAATGAAGCGGAAAACACCCCAACCAAATAACAGAAAGATTAGTAAGATACCCAAGCTAAATTTAGAGGACCAACCCAAAGATCATAAGGTGAAAGGAAAAGGTAAAGGGAAGAGAACTAAAATGACAGATAAGGAAAATCGAACAGAGAATCAAGAGCAATCATCTGGTGAAGTTTCGTGTTCATTCTGTGGAGAATTATACATTGATCCACCACAGGAAGACTGGGTTCAATGCCAACGGTGCCATAACTGGGCCCATGAACTATGTGGCGATGTGGTGAAAGGGCAATTTAAGTGCATTATTTGTGCATAATTTCTTGTGATGTGTGGCATTTCCACTTTGCCCCCAATGGGTTTCCACTTTACCCTCCTAGAGTAGGCAAAGTGGAAAATTAAGTTGAAACCAAAAAGTCTGATTATTTGTGTTCAAAATTCATATAATTAAGAAGTCTTAGTGTAATATGTTAATTGTTTAAATATTGTTTGAGTTTATGCAATAAAGGTATTTTTGAAAAAGCATTTAATTTTTTTTTTGTATTTTGAAGTTAAGTGATCCACTTTGCCCCCCTTCCCCTAATAGTTATTAATATATTCATAAATTGTTGGTAATTTTTTAGTTAAAAGTTAAGTAGAAGTAAATATGATTTAAATGTAACACAGTCAGCTTGTGACTGTGTGCATACGTATTTCTTACGAAGCAGATATAGCTCACATATATATATAGCTAGATTTAATATAAAATACAAGAATAAACGCATCATAAATCCGGTTAAAGAGGTTTTATTTAAATGTGCGATAAGCGCAAAAATGTAAAACTTTAACAGCTCACAACATTTGTACATGTAACAATTAGAAGTGTGTAGCTTCGTGGTACCGCAACAGAGCCGTAGCAGTGCTGCTAATTTTGCCTAACATAGCCATAAATAATAGAATACCTAATGATAAGATACTAACAAAAGTGAAATCTAGAATGGCAACAAAAACATTTTTTACAAAATAGTCCTAGGTTCTATCACAGAAAAATATCAAACACTTACATAAATATTATCTTAATATTTATAAAATTATGATTTTTGCAATATCTGTTTTTGTCCAAATAAATAGCAGTTAGTTAAACTAAGCAGCATTTCATTGATGGTGTAATTATCGATTTAAAGTAAAAGATTTAATATATTCAAATGATCACCATTTACATAATGAAATTAATAGTAACACAACGGTTTTTGTTTTTTATTTTATTATGTTTTGAGGCTTTACTTTTATACGTGCACGTAAAATGGAATGATCAAAATAATGAAATCATAATGCGGGTAAACAAATTATGCACACCCTTCTACATATTGAGACTCAAGCGATAATTTACTAATACACTTATTAAGTCAAAATTTAAATGTAAAGGCTTTATCATAATACCTATAAACTATTTATATATAAGATCTCTGAAACATTTCCATATATAATATAGTTAAAGGATTCATTTACAGAAATGTATAGAGTATAAAATTGCCTGCACACTGTCGCATGTATTTATTCTGCGTAATCTACCTAGTAACTACAATTACTCGAGCTATCTCTCCGTTACATTTAGACTACTTATTGCTAACATAATATTAATCACTGTAAATAACATCTTGGGTAATTAATGATCATTATCTAAGATAGGCACCCTTACTAAAATGGAAAGGTAATGTCATTCTAGTATTGACTGAGATATTAAGGTTTTCGAAAATTACATTGACAAATCAACGTAGTACCGAAGAGAAGGTAGGTTGGAAGTGTATTTGTTTATGACAAATCAGTCTTTTACTAAAAAAAGCCAAAAGTAACAGATTGAAATTAAGAAATTAAGTAGGTGGTTTCCTAAAATTTCCGGTTTCTGACTAGATTAGTAAATGTTAAGTGCCTACGCATAGTAAAATCTGTACCGAATTAAGTGCCCGCTGAATTGTGCCTATCTTAGATATTGCCCATTTTCAAAGTTCGGTTTTTAAAACATTGAACTGAGAGCAAATACGCTGTTTTTGAAACAGCTTCCATGTTAAGTTTAGTGTCTTTCGACTTAATAGTTTCTATAAATGTTCCTTTATAAGGAGGAAACCGTAGGTAGTTAAGAAATATTAATAAGATAAGTTTATATATTAAACAAGCAATGGCTTTATTCAATAAGTACTTATCTTTCTTAAGAGCTTGTGGAACCTTGAATATCGAGTTTGATTGAGTAATATTTTAAATAAGGTTTTGAGGTGACTCCTATATTTATTCTTTAAAAACCAAACTAGGTACTAAAGCGTCTTAATAGTTTGCGATTCATTAGGTACCTACATCCAACTCATTAGTACTCTGCAAACAATGGTCCATACCTGCTACGCTATTGCGCGTAAAGTGAATGAAGGACGCCACGCTTAAACGATGCAGCTACCAGATTTGATAATACTTGGCATTAACATAGTTATGAGGATATCAAGCGGAGAAATGCGCGTCAAACCCGTGGTTATTCTACCGAGATACCACGAAGGTTCGGTGGAGATCGATGAAGGATAACTGGTGATGCGTTCTTTTACATTAATGCCTGCTGCTGGCGGCACGCCACGGCCGCGACGAGGGCCGCACCGCGACCGCTGCCGTCCTCCGATAGCATCAAGTCGAACTAAAACAAGGTAAACAACTGTAAATATGTGTTCCTCTTCCTCGTTACAAAATATAAATTCGTAGTAACATACCACAAAAGAATCAATAATTGAAGATAAACTATAGTTTATTGAACCTAAGCATAGATAAATTATAGTAATTAATTTGTAAATATGTGTAAGTATATTTATTAGCGAAATCCGGCTAACGTTCCCTTTCCTGTGGTGCTGACTTATTACAATGTTGATAACTTAAAGATATTTTTAATGCTAAAATACCTACGCGTGTAATTTTTATTGTGTTCGGTTTAACAGTGCAGAAGTTGAAATGATCTTGTTGTAGGAAATGACAACTCTTATAACTTTTTAATATCCCCTGTACTTAAATACCAATGTATATCTATTTCCATGGCGATCGATTGATTGAGCTTATACGTAGTAATTTCTTTACTTTACGGTTGAACGTTACAAAGCGCCACCTACTGGAGAGTTCTTTTTGGTCATCACGTCATCAGTAACCTTCGCGAGTTAACGCAGAACAAGTCACCACAACAACAACTGTTTAGTGAGGCATAGAGAAAAAACCTAAAATTAAGAAACTTTTTTTTTATCTATATGTTAAATATACTGCGTGTAATACGAGTAGGTAAATCAATAATAACATTAATAATATAAGAGAACATCAATTACATTGTTCTGAATCGAATTTAAGTAGCAAAAGCATTCGTGTTATGAAATTGAACGACGGTACCACAACACCCAGACTTATAGAAATTATCATTTTCTACATGGCCGGGGATTCAACTGGGGATCTCTAGAGTGATGACCATGAAAACCGGTATACGAGCCATTTGACTATGGCCGTCGTCAAGAAAACTCGCCAGAATTGTCGCCAGAGGTAGGCACCATCTCCATGGTGACGGCTCTAGACGCCGCTACTTAGATGGGTGTTCTTAAAAAAAAATCTTCCGATTTTGCAATGTTACGATTTTGTAGCGATCCTGTTATGCACCAAAAGCCCAGTTGCATCCTGATATTACGTTTCGTTGGTCCAGATGAACAGGGTATTATATCGAAAATACATATTTTCTCGGAAAGCAATTGTAGTTTCTTATAGAATTTGTTCACCGCTATTAGTATTTTGGTGACATCACTTAGTATTTGGGTGACATCACATAGTATTTTTGAATATTAATTATTTTTATTCAGTTTCGTAGTATAGAGAAAATCTTAGAAGTTAATTTCACTGTCTTTTAAAAGTAAAAAGTTTTGAGTTGATACTCCGAGGCCCTAGTGTAAGTTTACGCTTCGACACTCGATTACGTCTGCGTAAAATATTACTATGGATTTTGCATAAGCGTCCCTAACGGTAACCATCCGAAATTACGAATCTTCATAGAAATCTGTAATGCGCTCGATAACGAGTATCGAATGCATATAAACTCGCACTAAGGCCTCTGTTCATCCAAACCAACGGTTTGTATGACAAGCATTGGCATTTGTTTTGACGTCATGGAGTTTTTATATTCATTTATTCACCTTATACCTATTCACCTTTAATTGTTTTGAGATGTACGATTTTTTTATTTATCTTCGAAAGTACATGGAAAAGTGCCCACCGCAAACAACTTCAAATAATCCTCCGAGATTATCTACTCTTTCCTGTAATATTTGCCAGCAATGTTCTTTATTACTTGAATATAGAGTCAACCTATAAGAAACTAGCAAGTACTTGATAGGTACTTTAGATTTATCACTTAGTTTCTTACAAGTGGATAAGTAGGTAATACGTCACATTACGCATTCGCAGACGGTTACGTCTGCGACTTGATGAATGTCATGATAGTCTCATGATCATGACAATCATCAAGATAGTTTATCATATGCAAATATATGTTAGGTATTTTTGATGGATAGCGTTAACAATTCCATACTCGGTAGACGAAATTTTCTATCCTCTTTATAAAAATATTTTTTTTCTTTTTGTGCAGCAGTAAAGAACCATGAGAGGCAGAAACTATGAATGTTTGCCGTGCATGCCTAATAAATTTCCGTTATCATAAACTTTATTTAAATACAAAAACGCACGTTTACTTATCAGCTGATAAATCCAATGACCGGGGTCTAGAGCCGGGACAATATTTAAAGATAAGTATTTGACAAAGTTCAGTGTCCAATTAAATATACAAACAACATTATCTTAGTAGCCAATTTAATTTCAGGGGCTCGACTTTGCTACAATTGTTAACCAAATAATAAATATTTACTACAGTAGCTACTATCTTAACATAAATAATGATTATTTGATTAAATGAACGTCCTGGTTGGTTCTTCTAATGGGTGGCGGCTATATAGTATCATTGAACTTCGATATTAAGTTTGAGGTCACTTGTTAAAATTAATAAACACATTATAACTGTGTTTAAATTCTGCCGTTCCATTAACATTTTATTGTGGCATTGAAATGGGTTTTATAATCCATTGAATATATTTTTTAGTTCATAGAAGGTAGCACAAATTACCCGAATGACTGAAAACGTTTTTTACAAAGCTTTCACTGTTGTATCATGGCGCTTCAATCGTTTATACATCTTTGCTTTAAAGCCGAATTAAGTGCAATTTTATACAATTATTAATTAAAGAGTAGCAGCTTTAAAGAAGCAATATTAATAGCTTTTCAATAATTTACCAATAAGAAACCAAAGCCTTTCAAATACGGTTTTTTATTTCAATTAAAATTGTATAAAATGTGTTTATTTTCTAAGTCTAAAGTAGGTATAATGTTAAATTCTAAAATATTTATGTAAGTATAATTAACTTAAACTGGCGACTTCGTTTTTTATTGTGTTATTTAGTAGATGATATGAATTATATGGCATAAGGGAATGTAATTTTACTCTTAATATATTCTGTGTGATAAAATATTCAAAAATTATAAGGTATGCTATTGAAACAACAATATACTAAGCTGAATATTGGATATAATACTTCAGAAAATTATGTTCAATTTTCTCTTTCTTTTCTACAATAGAAAAAAATACATAAATAAAAACATGGAATTGTTTTTTATATTAAGTGCAGTTAAAGATCTATCTATTAGGCAAAATTGCAATACATTGCTTAGTCGCAATTAATATAGACAAAACGGAGTGAGCCCAAAACCGACCTCACAGAAACTTAAAATAAACAAATTACTAAACAAACAATATTTATAAACAATACAAAATGGAAGTGTAATAGTTATATTTAGGTATTGTAAGAATCCTTTATTTACCGAAAGTCATTAACAGTTATTAATTATGTAGCCATTGATAAATTAATGTCGGTATAATAAAACCATTATATGACCTTTATGCGATAAATAAGCTAATAACCGCACTTTTATATAGAAAATACCGATTATTTAATATGTAAGTAGCTTTTTCACTAGTGCTTTATACAAAAGTCATTTAATATGTTTACACAAAAAAAAATGAAATAAAGCTAAGTAATACTATTTATATGTATATATAAATAAAAATCTCCGTCACAGTGTTCTACCGCGATGAATTCCGAAACTATTCAACCGATTTTGATGACTATTTTTTTCATTTTACAGGTTTTGTTTGGACCTTAGAACAATAACTAAAGCTATAGAAGCTGTGCTAAAATAACAACACAATACGTTAGTTCATACTATTTTGACTTATTTAATTTTACGTATTTTTTATTTTTAACCAAATTTGACATTTCGACTTATCCATAGAACAGAGTACGATGTGATCATGTGATCATGACTAGTTTTTTAGCTAAATGAGACCTTATCTTGTACTTTTAGAGTTTGTGACAATGACGTGAAAACAAAACCTTTCAATTGTTGCCTATTTCGCTCTTGCCCATGTATGTTAAATTACTTTAAGTGAATACGAGAGCTATTGTACAGTTTTTATTTTAGCACGGCTTCTATAGCTTTAGTTATTGTTCTGAGGTTTCGACATAGGACAAAGAATATGTTTCATTTTCAGTTCAAACAGTTACTATAATAATATATAAAGCAAATTTTGACTCAATAATTTTTAATTAACTTTATGCCGTTTATGTCAAATCTTACACTTTAGTGCTACCTGGTTAATTATTTATTCAGACATATAGTCATCATACATCATACAAATCGACATATCTTTTACGACGCTTTGAAAACTTATATTATACCTATTTTTTAATCTCCAATTTGTTCCATTATCTTATTCACATAAGTAACATGGAACTGCATGGTTAATTTTAAACAATAGATAGTTAGTTTAAATTTTTCTCAATGTTAATTTACGTAGGTTGTGCGAATTACGTCAAGTGATTGGCGTCACCGTTTAAATTTATCACGGGGAACATGTGCTCAGTCATCGATGATTTATAATGTTGTATTTTTTCGTAGTTATTTAAAGGTGGAGGTTGAATAAGAGAGATTTTGTAATTTTTTAGACGAGTTACAATGGATCTTTCAGTAGTGACAGCAAGGGCCACTAAGTGTAAACAATTTAAATGTGAAACAAATTTTATCAGATAACGATAGGGTGAATTATTTCGCTTATATACTTAGTAGGGCTACGTTCTGCAGAGATTATGTACGTGGCACCCGCCAAATAATCCAACCATGGCATACATAGCCTGTTTCAATAAACTTTTAGATAAAGGGTTATTGTGTGGGGTAACTAATGACACATTGGTAATGTAACGGGGATATCACGAAATCTTGCAGACTTGTTTAAACGGCCAAAAATCTTGACCGTTGTATCCTTATATATTTACAAGATTTACAAACTTTTACAAAACACGTGTTTATAAATGGATGCAGTCGACATACTAGACACATTGTCACATTGTAACAATCATAAATTTAATTAGCTACAAAATGATATGAAGGTTTTATCAGAAAAAGTGCTCAAATGCATACTAATAAAACTAGCCGATTTAAATTTTAGCCATCCGTAATACCAGTAAGTTTGTAAAAGTTTATAAGAATGACATATTTCTTTATTTACTTTTGTCTGTAAAATTCAATTAAATGTGTGATAACTATATCGCACCAGTTTCTGGTGAAACGTGTGAATGTTACAACCAACGTGCCATACGAAATAAAAATATTGTCACCTGTATGCCGGGCCGCACCAACTGTGCAATTTTCTCGCACATGAGCGCGTGGAAATGCGGATGAAAGCGGTAGACGGAGCCGTCGATGCCAACGGTGACGCGGGGCTCGTTCATCTTGTTAAGCAGCGTCGCGATGCCCGCCGACACGAGGTGAGCTGCACGACGCGATATGCACTCGCACACGTGCCTAACGCCCGCCATATCAGCTTCAGTCGCGTGCGATAACCCTACAGAAATTTATTATAACATTGAACAAAGAGCTCATTTACACAAGGCTACTCGGACTCGTAACAAATTCTACATAATATATTGTATTAATTCCATCGGAAAATTTATAAGCAAAACAGTCTGTTTCAGTTAACAGTTATAGGCTTTGTTTTCTAATCAGAAAATCATAGTAGAATTTCACTCTTTTAAAACTACCTAAGGCGTAATTTGATAACGTTATTGTCATTGTCTTATTAATCTCCCACCGTCATAATGTAGCGACGCAGGGACAATGAGCCATACATGGTGAGTGCGGATTGGTGGTTGCATACAACTGCTAATGCAGGCGGGACAAACAACATAGCGTGCCCTCCGAAGCACGGGAAAATATTATTTAAGATCACCGGTAAATTTCATGACCACTTTAATTCCAGACCGAATGCACCATCTGTGTATCAGTTACTGAAAAACATTTGGTATTGTTGTTCATTTAAGAACAAGACTTTCAACTACTCCAACTGCTTACAGGCAAATAACACTTATTATCTTCCCTCCGCAGGACTTTCACCCATACCATGCCAAATTTAATAACCCTATTCCACCACCTTGCTAACTCTTTGATATTGAGTAATAAGTATACTCTTGTTTGGAGGCTTTATATTACATCTTAGTTACATTAGTTCACTCTCTAATTGAAAGCTCAGACAATGTATTTGGATTTTATAATTTTTGTATATTTTTTGTATTTTTCAATGCTATCTTATAAGATAAAGTTTGTATCTTTAAAATTCTACCAACACTTATGATTAGGTATTTGGCATTTCATTTATCACTTTTATAAAAATAATACTTTATTCGACTTTTTAGTTAATCAGTCAGTCAATATATTTGCTTTGTTCGTTACTGAAAATGAGATTTTTTATCCGTTGTCATAGTGTTACGTTAATAAGTGCCAGCTTATCGCATCTATCGTATCGTATTTATTATTATTAAAGTTATCACAAAGACCAGACTATCTCAATAATTTTGTCTATGTTTCAAAGCCGTACTACCTTAGAAACATACACAAAATAATTGTTGTGATGCTGTCAATTTATGATCTTAAAAATCATTTTGAGGTTTTTATAACCTTAGGACTAATAAAAAATCTGCGCTAAAGGTTACTCAAAAATCGATACAAATGCGCACACAGATGCCGCATAGTATTTTTGTCATATCTCAATTGAAAATCATAAAAGATTATACTATATGATATTTTTTCTAAGAGCAATATCAACGATATGAAAAAAGTGGTTAAATCGCAATCCAAGTTTAAATTTCGTGTCTTATAAATGTTCCTTTTCTTCCATGACAAGCAAATAATTAACTTGTAAGTATAAAGAAATACTTATCTAAGCCTATCTATTTCAGATAATCTTATCGATAGGATAGATGCCTTCTAGTAATGATGATATGCATTAAAATACTTTCCTAAAAGTACCTATATTACTTTTGAATTTAAAAGAGTTAAAAAATAGGTAGCTTTCCTGTAGCTTACCCAATTCTTCTAGAACTTCCATACAGCTTGTGTAGTCGCCTGGTTTGTCCGATTCGATTTCAGATACGTATTTGGTGTAGAAGCTGCCTCTTTGGAATAGCAAGTCCGACCCCCGACCTCCGAAAAGTAGTCCCATTTTCGTGAACTTAACCAAAGCGAGGCGAACCAGTTCTCCCATGTACATTCCCGAGATCATCTTTTCTTGACTGCAAATTATAAAATCACAATGTTAAGCTTTTCCAAAAAATTGTGGGTATTTACTGTGATCACTTTATATTTAATTTAAGTACAAGACTGATTTCCGTCAGTTTCGTATATTAACAAGAAAATAGGTTTGTTGTTAGTCTCATATCGAAAAAACCTATATTGTGTCAAAGGTTAAATGAAAATGTAATTAAATAATCTTGTTTGTAGCGTGTTATCAATTCTAGTATATGTTTTGAGAAAATTTGATCATCATCTGACTGTATTATTACAAAGCATATTTTAGAAATGTAATTGTACGTTTAAAATTTTTAACGTGTGTACTTGTGTTCTGACAAGTTTTCATTAAACTATTTTGTATTAGAAAAATAATCGGATTATCTTTATTGTCTTCATAAAAAACATTTATTCTAATTATTTAAAGAAAATATTATGGAGTATCTTACATTTGTTTGCCAGGATTGATAGAGTTGTTGTCCACGTCACGATCGAATTCCGTTCGGACAAAATCTAGAGTTCCATCATCCCCGAAAGCACCCCACTCAGTATTGATGAGTAATTCATCCTTGCCGGGTTCTCCATCAAACAACTCACAATTCTCTGTTTTTTCCACATAGCACGCGTTGCTTCCGGTACCTATGGTGGTTACGTAATTTCAGGATAAAATTTGCCGACATATTAAAGGGGCAAACAATTACTCAATTATGAGGTGTGATCAATGGTTAAATAAATTATGCTCTTAAAAGAACATCATCCATTAGAGGCACATTATGGGTGACTATGTAAGTAAATAATTGTTAGGTATACTTGCAATATTTCACCCCGCATTGAAATAGTAAATGAATGAACTATCAAATATTATTGTTAGCTTTACAAATGGAACAAGTTATGACTTTTTTATATTATGACATTGAATAATATAAGGCTACTTTGAGGATTGTGATAAGTATGACATGATTCATGCAAGGAAAAGTTGTTAAATCTTAAGCCGGGGTTTTCCTCAACCGAGATGCGATGCTCATGCTCACTGCACAATACATGACTGAATGCTAGTTATTTTACAAGTATGACCGATGAATGTAAGATGATAATTTATGGTTATTGGAGCCAAATAATTTAATTATGCGCATAACTACAAGAAGCAAAAACTGACTGAAATCTGTTTTAAAATAAATAAACTCATCATAAAGCTATACACCACCACACGGCAAATAACAATTGAAACCTACCAACGATGAGTCCTATTTTGCAGTTGTGGTTTTTCCACGCACAAGACATCAATGTGCCCGTAGTATCATTCAATATAGCACATATGTCAATCTGTACGTCCTACAAGAATAGGAGAAACATGCGGATTAATAGATAGATTCCATTCCATTTCAGACTGGCAATGAGGATATATTATGAAGATTCCTGCAAAATGTTGAAGATGATTCCAGAGGCTTTCAAATATTATAGCAACTCAGTTTGAATATTCCATGCTACATTAGGCATTTTTTATGGTATGTAATCAATATATGCAATTAACTTTGATAGAAATTAACTATTACGCAAATAAATCAACTGCCAATTCAATGTAGTAGGTAAGTCTTAACAGCATCATTAGGACTCCGTATGCCATAGAACAATGAAGCTAGCTATTTGTTTAACGCCTTCTTTAGTCATTACAGATTCATGTCGATGGGTAATATTAATTTCGGAATAAGATTTATAACGGTTGTATATCACCTGGTTCACACTTCTTGCTTTATGGCACTATATTTATTTTTTATAATACAATAAATTTAAAATAAAAATAAAAAGCCAATCTATAACAATAACAGCCAGATTTGTCATTTATGGACAACAGAAAAATATCGATTTGGACTTTTTTTATGCGTCAAACACATTTTCATTCGTGGTAAGCTCGATGTTTGTGTTGCGAGTTGTCCCACGTCCGCAGTACATTGGCGTTTTGAATTTTTTTCACTCAGTTCAAAGCTGAACATCTCCTTAACAGATAAACAGCGGTTGTGTTAGTCAATTTCTTTCATTGGGTTTATGTCCACTAGATTTTTCTTTCCATAAACGATCGTGCTTTAAAACAGTAAATACTTAAGCAAATGGGAGGAACATACTATAGACTAAAAAAAAAACAAAAAACAACGATATGATTGTGACATTCTCGTTTTCGAAATGCAGTGAAATAAGTTTAAGTGCTAAAGTAGGAAGAGAAGCTGAATCTGCCATTGTCTGTACTGAAAACAATAAGCACTGAGTTGTTATAAGAAATATTGAAAACCTCTATGGCTCTCGTTTTGGCTTCATAGTATCATGCCTTATTTTACTAGAGAGAGCTGAGAGAGATCATCGTCAACTCACCAATAATAATCCCTATCCGGCAAGTAGGTTCCTTGTGTGCACAAGACATAAGGGTGCCAGTGGCATCGTTTAAGATGCCCATCACTGACAAAGAAAGGTCCTGGAAAATTTCTTTTTAATTTAAATGTTTGGTAACGAGGAGAGGAAGAAATGAATAAATAAGAGGCAGCAAGACAAGATATAATTAATATTTTCCTTTCCTGCGGGGGTGTGTGTAAACTGGCACCAATGATGAGACCATGTGACATGTAGTAAAAACTATAAGAGTGTAAACAGCTTATCTGCGGAGATCTTATCGTATTTTAAAGTTATTTAAATGATTTGGACCGTGATTTTGAATAATATCCACAGATACAAAATCTTCATCGCAGAAGCATCCTAGCATACCTAAGTTAAAAATTTGCTTAAATGCTTAACGGTATTCATCTTTATTTCATAACTAGATTTTTTTTTGCGTACGTCCACATGATTATGTGGGGAAGAATTGTGTTTAACAAATGAATAAAATAAAATAATTATGTACTTCTATAACAACTTAAATCTTTATATCTCCTTACCCCTCGTCTTGCAATGGCATCTTTCAACCCTTGTACGACATCTTCGCCAACAACTCCGCTGCAAGAAAATCCTTTAGTCCAACGTTGCAGGATGCCTTTGGTGAGGCCCAGTTGTTTCAGAGGAAAACTGAATGTGAAACCCAGAGCTAACCGTTCCTGGTATACGTTGTGTTCCTATAAAACACGACAGACATATGCACAAACATATTAATAAATAAAAGTTTATACACAGGTGCCCAAAAATAGGCTCAATTGCAAGTCTAGAGCATCACTACATGAGCATGAAGCATGAGGTTGGTGACCTTTGGAAAAAGTAGTTTAACTTGAAAACTATAAAAATATATCGGAATATACTTGGCATGTAGCCCTAGTGATGCTCTACCTCTGGACTTAATCTGGTATTTTTTGGTAATGTTTATGTAATCCCGAATAAAGTCTATCTACCATATTAGGAGTAGGTTACCCTGCACACAACCCCGAAACCAAAATGATAAGCCTGATAACAACCACTTTTTTTTTGTATAGAAAACGACAAAGTGACGACCCTAAACGTTTTTGATAATATATTCCATTAAAGGTCAATCACGATCTCGTCTAGGATTGCCACTATACAGTTTTTGAATAAAAATAACCATTATTTTTATAGTCGAGTGTATGTACCAAACTCGGGATTATACAGCCTGTATATATATCTGACTGAACTGAAGAAAATAAAAACTTAATTATATAATTCTCTATTTAAACCGCTTCTTTAATTACCTTCATAAAGTTAGCCAAACATTCTGCAATGTGATCAAACAAAGCGACACCTGTACCAGTCATTATATGGTTTGGTATAGCGTATATTTTTGACTGCATATCAAAATGGTTTTCACCGAGATTTATTATTAATACTCGGAAATTTGTTCCACCTAAATCCAAAGCCAAAAATTTACCGCGTTCTGGAAATCAGAAACAAAAAATTATAAAGTACTGTTAAAATAAGTTTAAATTAAAGAACCTGTTTTTAGAACTATGTATTTTATTTACTGTGTTTCTGAAATTTTCCTGGTAATTTTTTTTATATTGGTATGAGTATGAGGAAGTAAGTTGCCCTTTCAAAATTACAAGTACAAGTAATTATAACATTAACGTCTAGAAATCAATGCATAATGCAATAAAGTTTTGAAATGTAGGTGCTTTTTTATAGACGTATTTAAATCTTATAAAAATATGGCATTTTGGATACAAATTAAAATAATTACAATATATTGAATGTTAAAGTTTGCAATAATGGTAAAATTAATAAGCTCACCTTTCCCATTTGGTAAATCTTGTATATATGTAAGCCAGCATTTTACAATGGAAGTGGCGTGTGTGTCTTTGCCAAGACCCTTTACGAGGTCATTGTGGAGTCTGCTCATTATTTCTCTGATCTGTTTGTCAGTCAGATGTAGGATTTCGCATTCTTCGCGGATCTGAAACAAAAACGTAAATCATTGAACAACTGCAAAAAAAAAATCGCCAACTCTTAATGACGTCCAAGAAGAATAATGCTAATTTTAGATATTGTGTAAAATATGAATAAGCATTGCAAGGGAAGTAAACATCTAAAAAACCGAGTTATATTTTAGAAGTTTGCGATTTTCTAAACTTAAATCAATAACATTTTAAAACGGTATATTCGTAACATTGCACTAAACTTGTAATACCTGGGTATTTCGGAAAATTCGGAAGCCTAGCCTAATTGAGTTACAAGTTAAAAGTATGTTTCCAATGATAAAAAAAATCTTTAAAATTGTTTTAATAGTTCTAAAGCTTAACCCTGTATACGAACTAACAAAATATTTAGTCTCTCTATGATATAATTTATAATAACAATAAATAAATTAAACGTTTAAGGCATATCGGTAATTTTTTAATTAAACTGTACGTTATTATATCCTCAATATACGAGTTATATGATGATTTTTATGTAATTATCAATTAAATCTAACATTCTATTTTTTTTCTATTAACCCTATATGAATCAAATGCAGTTTTCTTACACAAACGCTGAAAAAGCGATTGTAAGCAAGCCGTTCATTATCGCGAACGAGTTTCACAAGGTCAAAGCGGTCATTACAACACAACCGTTGCTTTCCAATTTAATTTTAAAGCCGGCTTTATATAAGTATTTTTTTAAATTATCGATTAAAATTATATTACTCACCAACGGTAAATTATTGATGGCCATGCCCATTTTTATATTTTATTTTATAAACAATTTTAACAATGTAAAATTTCACGTAACAATACACTACGAGCGTAAAAAAAAATACTGCACGTCTTGCCAACCTCGCAAGTAAATGAGGAATACGGCCACAATAGTTGAAGTCGGACTATACAAACCCGTTCATTTCATTCATAATAGTTAGCACTGCTGTTATCTCTTTCGCTTGATTCATATTTCTATGAGTTAGAAGAGTACAGCTATATCAAGTATGTTGTCGCCCTCAATATAAATTAATTTAGACATTTACAAGGATAGCGGCTTTTTGTTACTATTTTAAAGATTTTTGATAATCATAGACATTAAATTAATTATTCTCTATTAATTGTTCGAGGAGGATGGTTTTTGTAGACAATTTATATTCTACAAACATGCGCTTTCCTTTGCTATCCCAAGTTGCCTTCTGATTGGTTGACACGTGGGCTCGTTCGTGACGTCAGCGCACATTCCTCACTGTCTGTATTCACGTTTGTATCTGTAGTGGTAAATGCATGTGTGTGTCAAGTGGGTGTGTTAACTCGTGTGTATACACGGAGACGGGCGTGCTATACCCATAATTTTTAGTTTTATCAAGTCGAAAGTTATTATAATTTTCCTCAAGTTCCAGAATTGTAACTTATATCAAAGAAAAATGTTTGTGTACTTAACTTTTCCAAATAAATACTTTTAAAAAGATTTTATTTGTTATAATAAATATAATATAATAGTAATTTATAATAATAATTAGCCTTATAATACGTTTATGTTGACGGTTACTAGTATTTGACAACTAGCATTTTTAAAGTTGTTTTATTAAAAAAGAAGCGAATGAGCAATTAAGTTAGGTTATTTTTCTAATTCAGACTAACTCTTTGTAATTTTATACACATTTTATCGTGATATTAGCTCAACAAAAAAGGCTTGGCACAATTTTTTTCCCAAATTAAAACTTAAGTCATATGCTATATAAACCTGTCGAGCGACGCGGCGTCGGCGAAGCGCGTCATTTCTGTAATCTTATCTTAAAAAACTACTTGTATATAATCCGGAAAAATCCGGTTATATTCTGCTTAAGGCCAGTGCGGTATTTTCCATTTACTATTTTTATATGTATGTGGTCCAATATAGCCGTTAAGTATTTATATATTTATTAGTTGTTATTCCTTTTAATATCAATGTGCAGCTCATATTAGTCCTAATATGCTGTGCATAGCGATGCAGTTAGAGGATATCTTAAGAAAATGTAGGTACCTGCATATTCATATAGGAGGTGTAATGTGTATTGAGGAAAAATACATTAGTTTATGATCACTTGTTTTACTATAAGTACTTATTGCAAAAATTTTCCCTATGTAACGCGGCTTATTTCTACTATCTATTATTAAATGTTATAGAACTATACGTATTTAAAAAGTTTGAGCGATTATGGGGCCGACTTAAGTATGAAAGTGACAACCATGCCACTATGACTATACCAATATTTCGAAATTGTCTATAAGTTTTTGCAGCATTATAAAGGGTAGTTTACGAACGTGTTTTTAAATAGATATCGCTACAAAGAGGAGCTCCATTTTGCACTGCTTAAATTGAGAAGCACCCTAAAATATTGTATAGTATTCATCGAGATAAGAATTAAATAGGTCAACATTTGCGTCGTTTAATTTGTTATTGTCAAATAAAACATTTTTTAAATAGTTACTCGCTGCGGCTGTATCTTCATCAAAAAGAGTTACGAACGCGGATATGAATTTTAATTATAAAGTTCTACAATAAAAAAAAGAGCAACAGAATATATACAAATTATGGTACTAACTATAAAAATAGAAGTATAGACCGTGGCAGGTAATTGACAGCTAATTATATAGCTGTTGTTTTTGTTAATTTTTCTTCTATTATTATGGTTCTTCTTTAATTTAAGTTTCATATTGGAATTCGTAACTGATTTTTGCGTAAAAAAATAAAGTTATAAGAAATCAACAGTTGTTACAACGTTCTATAAAAACACAAAAAGACCATTAACCCGATGAATAAATTCCCTCACTATGTTCATAAAGCATTAATTGTGGACCTAATGTTAGCTGTGCAGTTCGAATGTGGCTTAATTTAGAACATTGTTTGCTTCATGTCAGGACGAACGCACGTCGAAGCATTTTCTTGGCATAGATCGTTGTTTATTTTTAAGATGAGCGTCTCGTGACGACGATGCGCCATTTTTTGTGTTACTTAAATACGCCTTGCTGTGGCGAAAAGTTACAAGCCTAAGATATTTTGTTATTAAAGAAATTTTTACGGGAAAAAATTCAACTTGTACAAGCGTCAAAAGGGAGTCGAACCCACAGAATATCGTTGTTTAAAGTGGATTTTATAAATAAGACATACATTCTGCCGTCAACAGCATAGTTACAGTAAGTACGCTCTCGACTGTTTCAAGAAAAATGGGCTAAAAGTTTTGGTACGAAAATCTTTCATAAATCTTTTGTTTGTAATCGGATCATGGTGACTGTAGCTTTAAATGAAAGAGGACCTTAGCACCTATATATTTTCATACCAAAACTTTTATCACGTTTTTCTCGAAATCATCGAGAGTCTACTTACTGTAACTATGCTATTGACGGCAGCATTGCTATTGTCCTTTTTTTAAAAAAACTGACTCGATCACTAATTAACTATGAAACCGGAAAAAACAAGTCTTAATTGATAAATTAACATTTAGTTATCATCATCATCTCAGCACTAAAACGCTTCACTGTTGGACGGAAGCCTCCTCAAAAATGGAAGGAACTTGCTAGAAATTTGGAGGAACCTCCACCTAAATTATTACAAACGGAACAAGCCTCTTTTACATATGGGAAATGTCATAATATTATTTTCATTATCTTTGTTTCTAATTTGCGAAATGCAAAAGATAAACAAGAATAAATTTATTGTAATGTATAGTGTATACTTATGCGTTACAGATTGATGTTATATTATTACAGAATAAATTTACGTGCAATAAGTTAAATACTAATATAAAGTAAGCAAAAGGATTAATGATACTGATTCTAAGAACAAATATTGACTAAGTAATAGTTACCAGAACAACATTGTCGGCTTGCTTGTTATTGTTATTAAAGTTACTTGAATTTTCACGGAGACAAGAAACTATATGAAACCTTAAACAATACGCATTTGAAAGAAATCTGCTAATTGCACTTATGGCAGTAGTTAGTCAATAAAAAGTTTGTCTAATATGGAGTTACTTTGAGCTATAGTGAAAAATAATTATGAATTATAATATATAGATATTTTTTTTCATTATAACAAGGCGTGGCACGACCATGTCCAGACGCGATGCCTTTAGGCCTCGAGTGCTGATAAAGACCGTATCCACTACACAATGTTTCTGATAACATTATCAGTGATGCAGTATCATTATCCTGCAGCTGTGATTACAATATTTGTTGTGATTATCGTTGAATAGATATTGAAAATAGTTATAATTTAATCTCTGTTGTTAGGAAATACTGCAGTGAAATCTAAGGAAGCTTTAAAACTAGCATCTACTGTAATTAATTTTTATTATACAAAAATGTATACAATCCTCACTATGTGAATAGTGACATAATTGAGTCAATAACTGGACAGTAATCATTATTTAACATCCAGATTTCATATCATTTGCCTCATTATATTAATTAATACGATTTACTCATGTAACAGCATAAACAATACGTTCAACACCAGGTCCAAACTCTGCTTATTTCTTGTTTATAATAACAAATGTATAAAACTGTGATAACACTTTCTAGAATCCGACTTAAAAATAAGTATAAAAACGTTGTTGTGGAAAATTTCCGAAAGAAACATTTAATAAAGTGCTTCTATAAGTTTTCTTAAACCTACGATAAAATAAATTATTATAAAAGAAAAAATTTTCTATTATAATAATTTATCTTATAAGATAGCATTGAAAATGTATAAAATGTATAAAAATTATAAAACTACGATAAAATACTTTTAAAACCCGGTAAAAACCTTTTAATAACTATTATATCGAATTGTTTTGCAAATTTTTACTAACTTAAAAGAATAATCAGAAACTAACAAAAGTGATTATCACATCTTTTGTTCTAATTTAATGCGTCCACTCCTTTCATTAATGAATTAATTATAATATTAATTTATGTTAGTGATTTACGTAAACTTTCTCACACACTACAAACGTTTAAAATAAACGTGTAAAAAAACCCGATAAAAACTCTTAAAAGCTATCGTATCAATCTAGATTTTTGTATGTTATTTTAAAATAAGTAGGTGTGTCGGACATCTCGGTCAGTTGGCGTGCTATAAAAAATAAATCTTACTAATGAAAGTCTGACTAACGAATGTGGACAGTTTTGCATCACGGGAATCGAGTATTGAAGATTTTTGCTTTCTTGCGTTTTATTATATTTTAAGTTGCCCTCTCGAAATCAGCGCCCAAAAAGTACGCGTACATATATATCTGTACAAGGCTGTACCTCTAAAAATAGTTTTTATGAAAAACTTAGTCAAAATGATAGACAAACTGCGCCTTGCAGTTCAAAATCACGTGTGTGTAATGTGTCTAACTGCAAATGTAAATTTGTAATCGGAAATATATTTTTTACGTGACATAACTGCTGTTTAATGATCTTGGGATTTTATCGCTTTTTTACCAAAATCCATTTTTAACGGGAGGTTCCATATATGTTTTGATTTACTGTCGACTGTTAAAATATATAGAAGAAATCAACATATTTTTTGAATGCCTGAATTTTGAAATACAGATGTTTGTGGCACCAAGACCCGACTCAACAAATCGTCGCGTTCATTCGAAAAATGACCACAGTTAAACAGATTACAATACTGGCTGACAGATGAACGGATAACGATGTGATCCCAAATATGTTAGAATCCCTTTATACCTTTTGATCTTTGGAATCTTAAAAACAGCGATGAAATGGTATTGGGTTATTGGCAATGGGATTATTTTCATTTTGAATAACATTGTAACTATGCTAACATTTTTAATGTAACCATTCTCACGAGGTTTAGAAAGAACGTTTTATTTCACTATTGTAAATAATCACTCACGAAATAAAAGAAGAACGTAATGTTCAGTTCTAATGAAATACTTAATAGTTTTATGGCCGTGTGTTATCACAGCTTGCGTCATGCTCATTATTTACATCAACGTAATTTCCCTTGCCCTTCGACACCGAATTAGTCGGCATCGGACAAAGTTCGATGATAATGATAAAAACTATATGCGTGCTCCAAATATTTTTCGATGTAAACAAATATACGGTTATTATTCGCTATGTTTTGGTGATAAATTAATTGTTATACTAAATAACTAATCATAATTTCCACGCGCATTAGTGATTGATGTTAATTTGAAAACATGGCCGTTGAATTATCATATGACATTTTATTTGGTCTGCTATTTATACAAGAACCGGTTAAAACCAACCGATGAAACTTTTAAATCGATGTGTTAACTCGCGCGCCTAACAACCGTTTGCGACGAAACTGGCGTTTGCACTTGGAAAATGTTTACTTTTTATAATAAGTGGACAATAACTTTTATGCTAAGGCTGTAGTTAGCTTATCATCGGTAAAAGCACGAGCACGTCTTCTATTACTACTATAGGTTAGAACCGGGCCCATTCATGGGCCTAATAATGGGCCCAATTATGGACCCAATTTTGTATTGATGAAGTTTCTTGAACAAATGCAAATAACTCATACGCAACGGTCGGTCGATGGATGAATGATCAACTATTTTCTCCTACTTTGTAGAAAGGCACGTAAAAGTTTTGATTCTAATTGCATCATGAATGTGTATAAAAATACTTATATTGTTTTGTCTACCTATCTGGACGCTTAATATTAGTCAAAACATGTACGTTGAAAACATGTGGATAAGACAAAAAGGAAATTTTGGAGCAATTAGAAATGATAGCATTTATTGGTGTTATAAATGTGTGTATACACTGGTAATCAGCAAAAGAAAACATAAAAAACATAACAAGAATCTTACAGCCATTAGAAAGAACAAGACTGATACTTTCAAAAATAAATGTTAACATAAAAATGACGGCTTGATTTTCTTTTAGTTAAAACAAAAAAATAATTTGCTGCTGTAGGGTGCACTAATTTATATAATAGTAAGCACAAGAAATAATTTGTTTATGTTCAAATATAAATCAGCATTTAGTTGTCAAAAATATTTTTTTTTTCAAACCAAGAAGAAGAAAAAAACACCTTTTACATATAAGTAACCTTTATCTAAACGATCATAATTTAGTACTAACTTATCTTATCCTTATCACATATTATATAACGTAAAAAAAAAAAATTGACTAGAAAATTAGTTTAATTTCATTTTATAAGTATTAATATTCAAAACCACAAATTTCTACTTCAATATTAATGCTTACTTAACAAATAAAAATAAAACGGCGGTCTTAACATAGGTAACTATTGGCATTTACGATTATTTATTATTAAAAATCATAGAAATATTAGTAAATTCAGTAAATCATTAATAATGCCAGTAATATAATAAGAAAATCACTTACACGAAATAAGCTGTTTAACTTTATATAAGTTAGTGAGAAATTTGAAGTAAAATCTAAGTTGTTTGCTTTATTAACTTGGATAGTTAATTGTATCAACTACTGCTGGGTATATTTTGTCATATTATATATAAAAAACTTTATTTCATTTACGAAAACTGTTAAAACGCTAGCAATTACAATCAAGATGTCTTTGACATTTATATGTGCCTATCGAGTGACCTTCAATGACGACCTTCAGATATGAAACAGCTAATTTTAAAGAAATAAACGCAAACTACGATATTTACTATTTTACTCACCAAATGGAGCAAAGAAATCAAAGCAAAAGCAAATTTTGTAACCAATTTCAAAGAAATGTCCATTAATTGTGTAATTTTGTTACTTTTCCCACCCATAAATGATTTAATAATTTTATTACATTAAACTGTAAAATACCGTTTTGAATATAAAAACTTCTTTAATCGACACCGTAATTAAATTAATAAAACCTAATAAACAACTTTTCATCAATTTGGCCTTCACATAACCTCACTTTGTTATAGTCGCAGAGGTTATTTTTACGTAACTTTCGACAGCAATTCTTGCAATACAGAATTTTATAAAACAACTACGCTACGTGCATGCAAATATTTATCTTTTTTTCTACTTACAATATCTCGCGCTTGACGCATATCGATTCGTCTTGTCAGTCTCGCCGACTGAGATAAGAGGTGATGAACGAGTAACGTTGGCGCCCACAGGGTGCTGTCATAAATTCCACCGAGTACAATATTGCAATGGTATCCGCGTTTTTGCGAATACCGGTATCGGTGTCCGTTTAGTCGTGCAGAAGTGAAAGGAGCAGAGAACTCTGACCGGCGGCGGCTACGTAGAATACTTGCTAGTCGAGTCGCGCGAGGGTCACCTTGAGACGGACGGTCGGCGGCGCATGTGCACCACACCCTCGGTAGTCCCCGCGCGCGCTCTGCCCCCCGCGTGTGACGTCACGCAGTGCGCGGGCCTCTCAGAATACCAGCTACCAAGCGCTCACGTGAGGTGACGCGTTTCACGTTCATGCGATGAAATCATTGTGTAACTAACCGAAAATGCATCAACATTAAGAAACACTTTCTTTATCAAGTTAAACACTTTCGCTCCAATTTTTATAGGTTTAATTTTTATAGTTTATAGTACTTCTACAATAATTACTGAGTACCATAAGAGGACTTATCAATATGTAGGAGGAAATATCAAATTATGAAAATATAATCGTTTTATTTTGTTGAGAAAATCTTCAATATAAAAAGAACATTGTTTGGGGATGTAGATTTTCCCCGCTTTTCCATCCAACTGTGGATTATAAAAGACTTATAACAAGTCGTTGATATTACTTTTGGGTTTCATAGAAAGTTTTCGATAATCCGATTACCATATAGGTCTTGTACGAAGGAAAGATTGATGAAATATTATATCAATCATCATGGAAGTGAAATCGGTTTTAGGAAACAGGTATTTGAAACCTGATATATAGATAGATATTCCTAATAATAGCTATAATCTTTTTAAGGTCAAAACAAAATCGGCAATAAAAATCTAATTTTAACATGACTATAAAATTTACGATTACTTAGATTAATTTACGATTGCCTACTAAAAAATTTAAGGTTATGTTAAAATGTACACCTTCTAAAATAATTGTGAAATTTTTCCTTTTGTTATCTATGAGGAAGGCAGACTGCTTTGGTGAATCATATCCTTTGCGAATTCCAAGATATAGTTGATTGTAGCTATCATATTTAGATAACGTTTTGTTTTTACTCGAACTTCACATATATTTCAATCTAGTTCAAAGGAGTGTATTAAACTAATTTGGAAACTATAAATAAAAAACTTTATTTTTAACAATTTTGTTAATATTATAACATTAAGTAAGTAAGTATTTATTGTGTACAGAAACGAGGTAAAAAAAACAGATCTTATTGTTGATTTGCAGAAAACAGTTTCACACATTTCTGTCTTTTACGGCGTATACACATTTAATAGGAATGAAAAAAAGACTAAATATATGTAAGATACATATTATATTTTACTCATATTCTATTTTAACTTATATTCCAGGTATTCTTGAATGCTGTAAAAACATTTTTTTACTAACCATTCCTTAACGATGGATCTAAATTTGATAAATTTATATTCTTTAAACGCGTCAGGTAGTTTGTTAAAAATTTGAATACACATTAGGAAACAGTTATTGCTAACTAAGGCTAATTTTAGGGTTAAATATAAAAACAATAACAAACGCGTCGTTTATATAGTGAAAGCTTTATTTAAACGTGGGACAGTGTAAGAACTAATCCTTATAATACTAAAATTAGGGTAGGCTAGGCATTCTTAGGAGAACCGATGGCCGTTTGGGCGGAAAGGTTCTCGAATGGCGACCGCGTGCCGGACGACGCTCAGTGGGTAGGCCCGCTACGAGGTGGACCGACGATCTGGTTAAGGTCGCGGGAAAACGCTGGATGCGGGCAGCACAGGACCGATCGTTGTGGAGATCCTTGGGGGAGGCCTATGTCCAGCAGTGGGCGTCGTACGGCTGATATGATGATGATGATGAGGCATACTTAACAGCTTATAGAAGCCACTACTAGACTACTTTTCCAGAGAAATAACACGACTAAAATGGAGAGTTACGTATAATGTTATGATTAAATAAAAAACATAGAAGTAATAAAGTGTTAAACGCATTAAGAAATCAACTGTACTTGCGAGGGAAAGTACACAGTACCTACATTGTTATCTTCAATATCAATTTATTAATTAAAAAGATGCAGATTATTATATGTTTTTTATTATTTAAGCGTTTAACTGCTAGATTTTTATATCTAAAGAAATTATTACAAGAAAAAATTCTACTTGTCTCAGGTACCACGTGTCGTAAATATACATAATAATTAAATAGCTGTTTTTGTGAGGAGGGGGTTTCACAGAGCGGACACAGACAACATCTTCCCTGCTCTTTTACAATGGGGGGAAGCACTTATCCTCGGAATTCTTACTCACCTGCTGCGTGCTTGCCTAGCCCATAAGTACACACCACACGGCTGGAGGAACGTAAAGGTAGTATTCATACCCGAACCGGGAAAGTCAGACTATACCAACCCGAAGTTTTTCAGACCGATCAGACTGACATCTTTTCTACTAAAAACATTAGAGAGGATATGCGACAAACATCTACATGAAGGAGTGTTGAAGTCTGCACCTCTCTAAACATCAGCACGCCTACAGCGCGGGGAAATCTACTGAATCTACTCTTCAACAAGTGGTTGGTAAGATTGAAGAAGCCTTTCGAACCAAAGTGTTATGTCTTGGCACATTTATCGATGTAGAGAGAGCTTTCGATAAAACCAACTTCACCAGCATTGAGGCACCTCTTAAGGTGCATGGAGTTGAGCAGCAAATCATAGACTGGATTATTAACATGCTTCGCAATTGAATAGTAAGTGTGTATAACATAGACATGTGTACGTTTTGGCTTGTTAAGGGTGTTTACCCTGTATAATTCTAAATACTGTCAGTCAGAACATCATAGCATCCAAAACTTGCAAATTTGTTTTATCGATTTTCGAGTTAATTTTCAAACAATAGAATTTATTATTCCAATGGGAAGTTTTGACAGTTTGTGGTAATGTGCTGTTAGTGTTTATACCCATTGCATTATGACCACGCGCTTACTAGAGAGCGCTAGGGTAATGATTGCACACGGGCGCTACATAAGCTTGAGACCCTTCTGATTGATTGTTAGATATTTGTAAAAGTATTTTATCCGATGACGTAGGTATTGGTGTAGAACCTAGAGCATGAGGTAATTTCACTTTAAGAAATGCTTGGAGAAACGCATTTGTAGATTTATTTAAATTAAATCCTTATTTGTCCATAAATTTGACGTTTGACGACCGTTTGGTGCAACGGTAGCGATCATGCCTTTCGCACCGACGGTCCTGGGTTCAAATCCCGGAAGGGGCAGATGTTTGTATGATGAATACGAGCATTTGTACCTGAGTCATGGGTGTTTATATATATTTCTATGAATATTACATATTTATGTATCATATATGTATGTCTATCCGTTACCCTAGTATCCATAACACAAGCCTTACAGTGCTTACTTTGGGCTAGGCTAATTGGTGTGAATGTAAGAAATATTTATTTATTTTATTTATTTATTTGTCCATAAAAAATCTAGTTTATTATATTTAATTGATTAATTGATTGTAATCAAGGAAGTTAATGCTACATAATCTGCATAGCTCATATGTCAATTTATTAAAGCTTCCTACAATACCTGTTTGGTTATCAAGGTTATGATTTAATACTTGGATTTAAGCTAAATTGGTCTTGTCCATTCGGTAAAAGATTACTATTGCAGTGTGGTAGACACCACAGAGTAGAAAAGCACCAACCCTCTACACTTAATGGCGTAGTAAAAGGCAAACCCCTCATTTATCAGCAGACGTCTCTGGATATGCTGAATATCACTTATACTATGTACTAGTATAAGTGATAGTAGTATAAGCATAATTATGTAGAACAGAAAAATATTAGTCTTTACTTATTTGTCCGGGAAACCATCCCGAATATGACGTCAGCAAAAATGCGACGCAAATTTTGTCAGTTTCTTGAGATTTAACCGAAGACTAAAGCATCTTCTTCAATAAATATTTCAAACTTTTATGACATTTCGGGTTATGACGTGTAAGTTACTCGCTAAATATTACTTCATTTGTAACAAAAACATTAAAAAAAATATCAATATAGTCATAGACGTCGTGCTCAAATTCGTTTATTCTATAAGAAAAGACATAAACGTTAGCTTAAATGTCAAAAATATCTCAATTATTTGTAACAACTTTAACGTGTAATCTTTTAAATAAATCCTAAGTCGCTAAGCATAAAGCTACGCTAAAAAATTTTTTTTGTTTCGATGGGAAATTTTGCGAAATTATAAATTCTCCGCCACCATCTGGTCCTAAACCTGTTGATTCGATTTCACACAAAAGATATTAAAATCGGTTAAGAACTCGGGAAGTTATGGCGTAACAGTCATTGCGCCATTGAAGATGATCCATGGGAGCTTTTAAACATAATAACTCCTATACTTGATCAAGTAACAACAAGAGAGTTAAAGTAGTCTATTTTTTAATTTTTGTTAACGAAAATCGGTGTATTTCTTATTATTAAGGCGTTATTGTTAAGACACGGGAAATAACCGTAATATTTGCAAGACATAAGTGATTCAGTCACTCGAAATTTAAATTACGGATAGACCATTTACCACAAAAAGACGCAAAGGAAAAAAGTTTTGCATGCCTTTACTATAAAAGGGGCCTATACTACTAACAAAAAACTAACCTACTGGAAGTCGGACTCACGGACTAAGAGAATCTGTACAATCATGAGGATGTGTAAAAATCGGTCCATTGGCTAGTCTTGAAGATTTCCAGTTTTTCAGAGTATGTTTTAAGTTTTTAGTTAAAAATATTAAGGATTGAGACAGGGATTATACCTTTATATATACCTTTATTAATTAAACACAAAAATACAAATCTTTCCTCTTTATAATATTAGTGTAGATAAGCGTATTTTCCTATTAATAATCACAGGAAAAGTTGAGGGTGGTTAGGTTTTTTTGAAATTGCTCGTCACGTAGGAGTAGTGGTTGGGTTTAGTCCAATCTTAGTTATTACTAAGCAAATAGCTAGACGACGAAACGAGGTAAATTGAGTAGTGTTAAGGAAAAATAAACATAGTGTCAGGTTGTCAGGATTTATCAGTTACACATCACAGTTAAAATTATGTATGTTTAGTATATCTTTATTTCATTTTATTTATATTAATTACTATGCTTTTATTATTGATTACACTTGTTCCGTACTTTCGTTATAATTTAGTTTATCATAGCACAAACAATACTACATCCAATCTTTCTTTTTTTTTTTCTATAATATCAGAGGCACAATCCCTTTGGCTCAAAGCCGTAACAAAGCCAGCCATTAGTGCTGCCATCTTAAACATTCTCACTTGAACTATACACTCCGATTGAACCGTTCCCCGCGGCGCGCAGCCCAATAAATTATATTCCTCATAAAACTAAATCTACAGTGCAATCAGTGCAAAATCGTGAATTAGGCCAGGAGACCATCGTAGAACAATACAGCTGGATCAAGAACACGGAGGTACCTCCAAGAAGACGACCGGCAGATTCCAAGGTGAGTGCCTCTGAGTTCAAATCCAAAATTAAGTAAGAAACGCGTAAGGATAAATCATAAACTAAATTCCCATACAACACTGGTCTACAAAATTTTCCTTTTTGTGTGCCTTTCAATTAAAAACTATATTTTTATACTTCTTTGAAGTTATTAAATACTAGCTCAAGCTAGCTCTTATTTTAAAAATATACCAAATATACAAAATCTGACTTCAAGCAAAAGTAACAGTCGTTGGCATGATTGATAGGTTTCTTCCAAATTATTGAAAAACCGAAAAGCAATGAACGATTCTTTTTGTTTAGCCACTTTATCAGATTTGTAAAGCACAACTAAAATGTGGTATACCTGCGATATGTCTTAGTTTTAATTACAAAACAATGGAAGTGAGCAGTTTCTACGTCATATTTAAGACCCACATCGCTGAGTTATTGAGCATCTTTGGTTAATAAAGTTCATGTAACCAAATATATAGCAAAAGTCGTCATAATGAAAACTGTAAAATTTTCACCAAAAATGTAAGAAAACGATGAAAATTTCACGTTTTAATTGGGAAACAAAACACAGACAGCGTTAGATGCAACATACGAATAAGAAATTGGTAATCTTTAAATATTTTGGACTATCATCATTAATGGAATAAATCTATTTAGATACTTGCTTTTATATAAAATAAACAATAAGAGCTAACTTTGAATTATAACTTTTATATTTTGCTTTAGCAAGTGAAATACTATAAATGTAGTACATTCAGGCATATTTGATGTACCTAGACTAGTTTTATATAACCAATATTTAAAAAAAAACAATGTGTTTTTTCCACTGATAAAATATTTCATAAAGCTGGAGCTTACGGGATTTATTAATTTAATCTATATTGATAATAGGCACGTGCAAAGTTGATTATACGAATATGACAATTCCTCCGTTAATATGTCGACTCTGGTTACATTTTAATAATTCGCACATCTAAAAATTATGAACTTAATGAATGACATGGAAAACAATTTAAAGAAGGTTTGATCAGGAAGAGAGTCAAATGAAAAAGAGTATAGTTATTGACTAGTAAGTAGAAAGATCATTTTTATTGTTCTGGTAGAGATAAGTGCGACGTAAATCTCGGCACGTAGCCTGTCCCACTGCCTTGACAGTACCGTTCGAGCGGCCGCTGACATTGAGTTAGATCTACCACTTCGTCAGTCCACAAACATCGTTTTTGGAAACATATTGCACCGACATATATATATTTAAAAATTCTGAATAGGTCTATTGTCTTTGTTGGAAATGTAATCGCTATTGGAAATACTTTTTATGTTTAATTAAATGAGTTTAGGTGAAAACACAGCCCTAGAATTTATTTTGTGTTCAGTTAAGGGGTAATTTAAAGCAAATTAGTTTTTAACAAGCCGGATGAGGCAGTTACTTCAGCAGACATGTTTTGCGTCGTAAATTCTTGTTCTTATTTAAAATAAGTGTACATTGTGAAATAATTGAGATTCAGTATTGCAAGTCAGCCTACGTGTACGGTTTCGCCATGTCATGCTAGGACTTACAAAATAACGCAAAGTGTTTGACGTGCAGTATGTCATGGCAGTAAAAAGGTGTGGCGGCTTCACAGCCGTGCCCCGACCACACACTGCGCACTGCACTGCACGTAGGAATATTATCAGGGAAAACGTCATACTAGTTGTATTTATCATTACGTATATTCTTACTTTAACTTTGTTATTGGTACTTACAAACATCAAAGTTAAAGTTTTATTTGATAGTTTAGAGTGCATTTCACAATACTTGGATATACGAGTACGGCACGTTGGTGCTATAAATATTTATTGTTTTTTATGTTTTTAACTTGATGAAAAACGTGACATTGATAATAATCGTGATTGCAACAAATGATATACCCCTTACTGATTAAATTTAGCATGATTTAATGTTTAATGTAACTCATTGAATTAAGATTGCTATTATTTATCAATTCATTAAAGCCTTTAATGAATTGATAAATATAATAGGTAAATTGTGTTGATAAATAATAGGTAAATTGTCTCGATGTGCATAACTTTCATCTAAAAAGTGAATTCTCGTTCCTAGGTTATTTATTTATTTAAAAAGCTTTATTGACCATTTATATAAAATGATACAAAAGGCTGACTTAATGCTAATTGTATTCCAGTCAACCTTTGGGATAAACGAAACTTGAAAGCGGTATAGGTATATAATTGACACCCATCATTCTTATTTTGTCTGATATTATTTTTGAGTAAAATAGTCCGAATCTACGAAAAATCGACATTCATACATATATAGAGTTTTGTTCTTGATATTAATTGTTTTGGCGAAGGTTAAAAACAAATCGAAGAACTGGAAAAGGAATTAATGTATTTCCTCGCACAAATAATATTTTAGTAGCTATACAACGATGATTTTCATCTTGGCCACGCTACTTGTGGGGTCAAACTTTTCATATTTATTTTAACTAGAGATTTCTCATTTAGGTATTTTATGTTATCTTTTTCTAATTGGATTGGATAATTGTGATTTTGATTAACTGTAATTTTCTGGCGTGGGTCATTCTCTGATTCAGAAAGAGTTTAATTTGCCACAAATTAAGTTTATGGACAAAGAACAGAAATATTTATCATATTATATTACATCAAACAACATCGAAAATGTCGTTTCTATCTTATATTATCACAATGAAAATTTTACAGGACAAATGCATGCAGTAATTAGTCTTAAGAGGTCCACTTTTAGACGGAGCCTCCCTCTAAAAATGTGGGAGCACTTGCTTGAAGTTCAGCTAAAATTTTCACGCCTAGGTGGACTGCTGGGTTGGAGATCGCTAGATAATACGGAAAGAAAATACGGTCTATTTTGTGGTCACGGTATCGTTAGTCGCTTTATACGGAAAGAAAATACGGTCTATTTTGTGATCACTGTATCGTTAGTCGCTTTTTACAATACCCTTTTGTGTGTGAAAGGTTGGTATTGTTCCACTCTACCGATACGTATACGATATGAAAAGTTATTTATTACTTTTAGCATGAGATGGTAAAATTAATAAAAGTGATAATATAGCAGAAAACCCAAAAAATATAAACAGCACCATTATGCCCATAATGTTATTTAATATGTTTATAGCGGCTCATAAAGATATTGAAATTAAAGTGTAAACGGGTAAATTACATTATAAAACAGTTATATCTGTTACGTGATACAAGAAAGCGAACAAAAGAAGAATATATATAACATTAGCTAGGTTGATTTATTGAAACGAATAAAACTTGGTATAACTTATAATTAATACAAAAAAAGGCAAAAAAATATTTAAAGTCTGATTTGAAACTGCCTATGCGCCTTTTTTAATATGTTAACCCTGAATTAAAGTGAAATAACACTATTTCGAGGTAACCTTTATACCATCTGTTAACCATTAATAATTTCCTCCAAATATAACCATATAATCTAATTTGGACAAAAAAAAAACTAAACAAAAAACAACCATTATAAAAACCTTAATTTTATAATTAAACAGAATTCAGATTTATGTTTTTCAAAACATTTTTTTAATAAATACTTTATACCAATTTTGGCTGTGTACGTAGTTTTATATTTGATGTCTCAAATAAATTTGATTTCTAGAAATTATCAATATCATGTATCATCTAAAGTTCTAAAATATTTCAAAAAATTTAAATTTTACCTTGCCGTGCACTAAATCTTTGTTCATTGTTCCTATGCAGGCCTGCAGTGGCACTTCCAACACTTTCAATCAGTTTGCAGTTGGTGAGAAAATGGCACAATTAGTGTGTCGTAACCTCTTTTTTAATAAACGCCACAATAAAATACTTATCTGAGATGTTTTACCACAATAGTAGTTATAATCCTTATCTAAATAGAGACCGGGAGATTACACCGACTAGAATAAAGTTACCATTATTATCGTTATCTGCTGGATATATTTATGGACAATAAACTAATTCACTTTTATTTGCCGATATGGATTTTATACTTGAATGCCGTATTGATGATGCAGAACTGACAACTTCGATAGTGGATTAAGTAACGAGACGCGCTGACCACTTGGCAAACCACCTATAGGTAATTGGATGACTACCAAAATTACGCGAAACGTAATCTTTTTTATTTTTTACCTTTTTGTTTTCAGTTATATTTGGAACTTTGAATATAAAAATCGCAATGTTTGAATGGAACGATTGAAGGTCATTTGGTGCATTTATTAATTAACTCATTCTGACACATTATTTTTTTGTTAAATTTAACTGCTATATTTTTATATATTGAGAAAAAAAAACGATTTGTAGAATTTAATTTTGTAGAATTTAACAGATTTAACAGTTCTTCACAGATAATTATTGACTAGTGAAAACAATCCTATTTCGCAGTAAGAGAATAATCTCAGAATTTAATTTTTGAAAATTACTTTATTTATTACTTAAAATTACTGTCGCCACAATATGTGTGTACTGTACGTAGGTAAAAATTGATCAGCTGTCACTATCCCACGCTGATATGTTATTACATCGGTGTGACACAATACAATAGGATACGAGACGTTTTTGGCTTGTACTAAATTCGTAAGTTTTTTTATCCAGTTCTTACGAGTCAAATTTGTCTTGGTTAATTTTAGTTATTGTGTGTGTGTTATCGATTAATATTAGACATGAACGTGAAACCTTATTCTCTGGCAGGGATTTTCTATGAAATTATTACATCAGATAGGGACAGGCTGCTTTTAAGCTTCGCATAGCATAAACAAGCCAAAATGAGCTTACAACTCACATGTTTTGGTTTGTATCCTGAACATTTTAGGAGCAGAAGAACCAAGAGCACACACATACTTAATATATAACTTTTATTTTAATTATAATGAAGTATATAGAACAAGAAATAGGATAGATTGGAATTTACGATTTGTGTTTGTAAAATGTAAGTTTGTATCGCTTTTGTAACACAACAGCGACTTTATGTTACTTCATTTGATTGTGAGCTAGCAAACAAAAAAATTAATTGTAGTACCTAAGTTTCAATTACCAAGGAAGTTAAAAACGTGCAGGCGTCTCAAACAAGTAAAACGTTCATAATTGAGATGTTACGGTAGAAATGAGTGTTAAGAGCTAAGGCTTGCAATTATCCATCCAATTTGACTATCTGGAAACTAATAAAAGCGTTTAATTATTTTTTTATTAAAAATAGTACGTACAGATTGAATCCGATTAAGAATGCTCTAGGATTTACATTCCTTTTCATTTTTTCTATACACCAACAATTTCCTGCCTTAAAACTGCACCGTGTGCTCGCTTTTCCATTAAAGTAAATATTAACGTAACGAAATTTCAATACGAATGTTATTAGTATATATACAACCTTTTTTGTACAATGGCCCAATCAGGAGGCTAAGTGCGGAAAATGCCCCGTAAAACTAACTAACTAATATACAACCTTTTTTTTTATTGGTTCGCTCCTGATCCCAATCAAGCCTGAAGGCCTATACAGGATCCACGATGGATGAGCTAACACAGGAGATGCCTATTCACCCTGGCGGAAGGGCTATAAATACTCAGAAATATAGACGTAGGGAGGGAATTCCACTCGTTTGCTGTGTGCATTATAAATGAAGCTGAGAAACGCTTCGTGCAACAGGTAGGAATAGCAACCAAGAATAGTGGTAGCCCGCAGTGCGTCTGGATGTCCGATGGAAAAATAAAGATGGCGGAGTAAAGTACATTCGGTAGAAGACTGACATATAGGTAACTTTGCGGTGGCGAGCAAAGGTGAGAAGCTTACTTTTCACCAATATGCTCTGCGCTGAATCGTGTCCAGTGCAGTAATTTGGTATCTTGCTGAGCCGTCCCAGAGGTGGCTGCAATATTTCATGCAAGATCGCTTTATATAGAGCTTAACCTTTATAGAGAGCTTAAGCTTTTTATAGAGTTAAGAGTTGTCCCGGCGTGAAATATCGCTTGATCTCATTTAGGACGCGTAACTTTTTAGCTGCAGTTTAAGCCTTGGACTTGATGGTTTTGCCGAAATATATGTCTGAAAACAACTCCACGCTAAGAAACTCGAGGCTACCAGTAACAGGTACAGATGCACCCCGGAAAATAGGCGTCAGGTTAAAGGGATCCTTCTTTGCCGTGAAAGGACATGCTTACGTTTTGGAGGCGTTGAAATAAACGAGTATACTGTCACCCCAATTCGAAACGTGGCTTAACCTTTGGTTCGTTCTTGGCCACCCTCATCAACATCACGTCATCATCGCTGGCTTTTGCGTTAGACGACAAGTACTGTCGTCTGCCTACCTAACATTTCCTGGTATCAACAGATCACTGATGTTCAACAGAAATACCGTCGCAGAGAGAACTGAAGCGTTAAAAAGAGACGCTGCTATAGACCGCGTATAGCGGTGTCTCACTTTGGCAATCGAACTTGCATTGCGCTAAGAGATCATGGTAGGCCCTCAGAACACTAAGGAACTCCGGCATCAATAGACACTGAGTCAGAGGAATAGCCATCAATAACTACTCTGATCGACCGTTCAGTCAGAAAATCAGCTATCCAACTACAAAATTCAGCGGTGATACCATATGCAGGAAGCTTGCACAGGAGACTTGCATGCCAGACTTTGTCAAAAGACTTTTAGATGTGAAGTGATACGGCAAGTGCTTCACCTTGCTTTTCAAGGGCCTCACTTCAGCAGTGCGTCACATAAAGTAGAAGATCTCCAGTTGAACGTTCTCAGCGAAAGACATATTGACTACAAATATAAAGAGGTAGGTATAAGGTGGTATTTACTAACCTTTGGCTGAGGATTATTTTTGTGTTCGATTATATAACTCTTTCCGATCTGTGTATAAATATCGTTATGACTGGCTAATTGCCGCAGTGGTTTCGAAATGGTATTGTGATTTCCCGTTTCGTTTAATATAAATAGTTTATGGTCACTGGATCATTTGCGCTCCTATTACGGATGACACCCGAAACGAATCCGACCGTACCGATTGAACGCGAAAGCACTGGCAAGTTCACCATGGATTGTAGGGAGGGAAATTAAACGTTGAATAGTTCACGCATTGCTCTTATTGAATAAAAATCATTTTATCTTTTTTCTTAGTTGAACGTATTATATTTTAGAGAAAAATATCGATATTTATAGATATAAATATAAAGATTATTAAACTATTTCGAGGACACTTCCCGGAATACATACCTATATTATTTATATTTAAGAATCTTATTTCAATTTACATTACTTTTTTAGTAATCTGGGTATGTTCCTGGAGTCAAATAACATGAAAACAGATAACATTTTTAGTATATTTTATTAGCTTTAATTGGTCATCACATGAGTTGTGCGGCATATTTTGAAAGATAAAATAAAATTTAATAATAGTTTATTTTATAAGTAGAAAATATAATTATCCGTATTATTAATTTTATTCGAATAATAACACCAATGATATCCGGATTATTCGGGTATACGGTACACTCTATTTCAAGCGCAACTCAAAAATCCAATATTAATTTATTCTAAGATAGCCGATGTGTGTTTAAGAACGACTATGGCATTTCAACAACTCAGACCCAGAATAATAATGTAAAAGGGAATTTACTTACTTCTAATGACTACAACTGAAATCAAATAACAATAATACCAGACTCGGAATGCTAGTCTTGCAACCATCCAGATCGTCAAACAAATAATTTATTCTCCACACAAATGAATATAACATGAACGTTAATATACAAAATAATTAATAGAAAATGAAGATTTGCAGTAAAAGAATGAAGAAGGGAATTAGTGTGTTACAGCAGTAGGGACATTAATTGGTGGATGTTGATGATGAATAAAAATGCCAACGGTGAAGTTCTTTATCATTTATAAGTGTGTTGCGGTAACGATAAGCAAAAGATAATTATTTATTAATATGGTTATGGTTTTATATTTATAATTGTAACTAGAACATAATAAAATACTTGAAGTGATTATATTTCGATGCCGTGTGGTAAATACTAATGAGAACAATATAAATTCCTCATAAACAAAAGTTGATTGACGCGTTTGCACCTACCCAACATAGTCATGGTCGTACGTAAATTCAACAAATTCTAATTAGTTTAGAAATTTTATCACGTCTTGTTAAATAAATTATATAAACAATATCTCATACATAAACTAGTAAAAATAGCTTTATGAAATAAAAACAATGTTAAAAAGAGTTTTATGTTACACATTAAAACCATTTATGCTTGATAAGATTAAGTAGGTACACCTCAAAGTTTCTTTGTTTTCATAGAGCTATCATGAATTCTTTGAAAAATATCGTTATTTTTGCTAGTTAGTGTAGTCAGAGTCAGATTATTTATATTTATTTTTAAAAACCTTGATTTACAAATAATTTATTGATTACAGTTACATTCGTTGTTACGATAAGTACATGATTTTATTATAAATAAAGTGAACCAAATTCCACATACCATTGTGCCACAACATACAAAATTAAAAACTATAAAAAAAATCACACAATACATTTCTTTCAATATTCTTTTAAAACTTTTAAATTTGGTAAATTTTATCAATTTTTCTTGTTGTAAGAGCTATAAGTTATCATAATGAAATTACATTCGATCTAATCCAATGGGATTAGATATTTTTTTGGGGATAATGATTCCAAAAAAAAATATTTAGAGAAGTGAGACAAAATTAATGCGAATGTAAGACTATCTCTCTATGTAACAAAACGAGACATGTAGTGCCATCTAACGATAATGAGCTCAAATATGTATCCTCAATGCTACGTATCTCGTAGCACGATATTTACTTCTCGTAGCATGATCATGGAGCTCGTAGCAATAGCAGCTCATAGAATTACGTAAGTGCTATTATGCTATGACTCTAGATGGCGTTAGAGTCTTATATTAGTGGAATAAATTATACAAAACTTACAAAAACAAAAACAAAAAATAGTTATTGATTACTTATTATTAAGATGTAGTCCTGGCCAAATTACATTTTTATGTCATTTTTTTAATTTTTGTGCAAATTTTTATAAATTGTTATAAAATAAAATAACTTAATTTTGACTGATTACATTATCTACACTGGGAAGAACATCGATTAAACGCTGCAACACTCCAAATGTTATTTGAAAAAAAAAATGAAAAAAATAAAACTTAATTACAATGCAACTGATCATAGCGGTAAAAATAATAAGATTTTATGGTTTTTGGACACGCGTTCTTTAATCAATGTGTGTATTATGTATATATTCAGTATTTTTTTTATTAATTAGAAGATGATGAATGATTAATAAGGTAATTAAAGAGATGATCAATTGATGATAAATAAATAATGAAGTTTTATTAGGTTTCTGTACTTCCCTAGGTTTCAATATTAGTGTGGGGCTAAATCGAAACCTCCCCGTGATCTTCTTGGGAAAGCGTGAGAAGACAATTTTTGCTATTTTGTTTCATTTGCTAATATTCGTGCATAAACTTAAACACCCAGTGGTTAATAATCTACCACTATAAGAACAATATACACCACAACATAAATTTTAAAATTAAAACAAAAACCACTAAGGTGACAGTTCCCTCTCCCCGCAAAACTTCTAAATATACAAGCAATAAAAAGCAAAGAGATGTGAATCTAATTGCTGTTAGTCCAACAAATGTCCCAAAGGCGTTGTAAATATTGGGAAAATAACAAATAATGGCTATAATTTTTAAAGGGAAACTTTTGCTTTTCGGTCGTTAACCCCGTGACGTGAAGGAATAGTAATAAGTAACCCCAAATTCCCATTATGCCGGAATGGGAATTTGGGGTTACTTATTACTATTCCTACTTTCTAAATAATTAACACGTTGAACGCCACGTCAGCCATCAATGGCTGACACTAGACTTTCCGTTTAGGCCGCGTCAGCCATCGGTGTCTGACAGCGTGTAACATGAGAACTATAAAATTTTACACTATTTTACGGAATTACAAATACTTTATTTAAAATTCACTTAATTTGGTATCATTACAGGATTAATGGGATTTATTGTAACATGGCAAACATAAAAATGGGTTTCCTTTTATAGTTCTCATGTTACACGCTAGTCAGCCACCGATGGCTGACGCGGCCTAAACGGAAAGTCTAGTGTCAGCAATCGATGACTGACGTGGCGCTCAACGTGTTAAACAATTTAGCCTATAAATCAAGTTGACTATGAAATTTAATAACAAATGTTGCTTTCGGAGTAAACTGTTTTTAAATAAAGAGTTTAATTTTCTTTATATGCTTATTTTTTCTTAAGTATCCCGTTCAGCCGGTTTCTCATACAACATTTAATTAAGTTATTCCTTAATTCAAATATGGTAGAATAAACAGCAAGAGTTTTTTTAGTTTCATAAGAAGTATAACTAGCCTGACCATTAATACTTTTACATAAAACCTTATCTTTTTTCCAACTTTTTAAATATTTTAACTATCAAATTATTTACAACTAGCGGCCCGTCCCGGCTTCGCACGGGTGGACAAAATTCTTTAAATTTTTTCTAGCATTCAATATAGCCTATGACACTCAGCAATAATGTGCCTTTCTATTGGTGAAAGAATTTTTAAAATCGGTTCAGTAGATCCCGAGATTACCCCTTACAATTTAACAAATATACAAACACACAAACTTTACTTCTTTATAATATTAGTATAGATATGGAATAGGGTGTTTAAGAAAATAGGATTGCAGCGATCGCCTTGCACAACGTGGTGATGGAGCCGTCGTCGGTCATATTCCAGACACTTCAAAAGCTTGGTATCAGCCGTATGTTCGTATATCGTATTATCAACAGATACAACAACACTTTCTCTGTCGAAGACCATAAAAGATAGAGGCGGCCGCGTGCTGTTAGAACTACAAAGGCTGTTAATGCTGTTAAAGCCAGAATTCGTCGAAGACCTATTAGGCTGCAAAAAATCTTATCGCGAGAAATGAAGATTCCCGCTAGGACTCTATCGCGTACTATAAAACAAGACCTGAAGCTCGGTGCTTATCGTCGATATACAGGACATGTCCTAAATCAATCTAATTCGATTCGGATCGATCAAAATGCCTTCGGCCACGATACGCAGGTGAAGGGCATTATACATAACGATAAAGTGTAAAGAAAAAGGTACAACGTGGTCATCATCCTGCGTCAGTGCTGGTTTGGTGGGGAGTGTCTTATCAAGGCGTCACAAAAGGAGTGAAAACTTTAGCCAAAGTGTAGACAAAGACAGTCTTGGATCGTGTTGTGAAACCTCACAGCAATACACTTTTTAAAATGTACCGTGGACTATCCAGCCTGGCTCTGCACCTGGTCACAAGGCACGAACTACCCAAGCCTGTCTTGAAACCAACGTTCCGGATTTTATAAGAGCTGAAGACTAGCCCTCATCTAGCCCAGACCTCAACCCTTTAGACTAGAAATTATGGTCACTTTAAGAGGACATGGCCTGCTCTAAACGACACGACGACATCAAGTCTCTTTTTTCATGTAGGAAGTCTAACTTTTTGTTCAATCTTAATTTGACAGTGATCTTTCAAATCTTTTCGAACTGATATGAATATAGTATTTTTTTTTTTGTATCTATTATGTGAATGGAGACCTTTCTTTTCGGGCCAAAAAAGTACCTTGGTACAAGTTATTTGATAATATTCATAATAATGTACAAACACTTATATCATATATAATATACCCATAAATTAGATTTTTATAAAGTTAATAAAACACGATAAATTATACACTAAATCACAACTGCGTAGAACGAAACGTTAATGTGGCACTTGTGTGTGACAGTCGGTTAGATTTTAACAAGTTTTTCGCAGCTTTGGAACATGGTATTTTAGTAAAGTCCGTAGGCTGATAAAATAACTAAACGCTTAGAATGATTCGCAATAGCGAGAAATATCTATTTTTGCTCTTGATCCTTCTGTATACATTAAAAACAGAATAATTCATAAAGCAGTATGTTGCTGATAAACTTGTATACATTTTATGTTTAAGACTGAATATCGAAAAATGTTTATATAACTTTAAGATACAAAAGGCTTCAAAATCAAAACAATTGTGCTTGCCGGGTAAAAAATACATTTGTTGCAAGTAATGTATATTTTTGAATTATTTTTTTAAGTGGTACAAATGTATTTAAAAATAAATAAGTATTTTTTTCGGAATAAACATTTTTTTTGCTATTTTTTGGTATCTATGAATCTTAGGTACATGTTTAGCCTTAGTTATATGGAAGAAAGAAAGGCTCCTTTAAATGTAATTATGACATTGTTATCGTCTTTATCTATCAGATCATGATGAATTAAAGGCGAAAACTGTAAGGCATCATAATAAATATATAATGACAGGACATAATTCTCAAATATTTTGAAAAGCTTATTAATTTACAATATCGGGGTTCGTAGATCCAACAATTTGATGATGATTTGACAAACTTTTATAGAGATAGATTTTATAGCACCTCTAATTATTTTTAAGACCTTAGATTGAACAGCTTTCATTGGTCTACTGCTTTAATCAAAATGGATGACAACACTATTGGTTGATATAAGGAAGTTTTTTTTTAGGGTTCAGAATATGCAAAACTACATATTACTTACATGATAAGGGAACTTTTACTTTATTATGACAGTTTTAATAAGACCTAAACAATATAAACGTATACCGTCGTTAAAGATAAGGGAAAATGTAATACGGCATGCCGTCGTATCCTGGAGTGGAGTCTTAAGCTCATGGAGAGATGAAAGAGAATTTAAACCAGAGAGCTTATGTGTGACAAGCAATTTTGTAAGCAAAATCGATAGCTACAGCTGATGGTAGTTGAAGTTGAATAAATAAACGATCTTTTTATATTTTGCAAAACAGGGGTAGAATGTGTATTCGAGAAAATAAAGTTACAGAAGGTACACCAACTTTAAAATTTATTCTGTTTAAATGATTTATATGTATCTGAACTATTTTTACATAAATGCTTATTATTAAAAATTGGCAAATTAATACTATAGTTTCTTTCTGCTTCCTTACTTTTTAATAGCTGAAAAATATCACGATGGATGGATGACTGGATGGGAGAGTATTCCGAGATAAACATGACCTGTTGATGATGTGGATTCAAAAATCTCAGCACTATATTTTGGTTAGAATTTCCGCTATTAGTTGGAGTCAAAATACATACAGCCACGATTCAAAATACAAAAACTCACAAAACATTGGTAAGATTATATATATAATTTAGTATTACAGCAATCATTGGTAGAATAACTATTGTATGATGTGGTGGTAAGGGATGGTAAGTGAATTGGCTGAAAATGATTACTATTTTTTAATAGTAGAGCTACGCCACCACTATCGTTTTTAAGTCTATATTCCATTATGGATTGACAATCATTTAATTTAAAATATATGTAAGTCTCAAACCATGTATCAGAACGTGGTTTATTTATAAACTAATATTCTTAAACTTAAACTAATTCTTTTTACTAATTGCACCAAGAGCCTTTGCGCACCACGTTCTTTAAAAACACTGCCAAACCTGCTTTTTGATTGCTGGAAAGCTAATTGATAAGAGTTAAAATAAAATCATTTTAGAAATGTTTATTAAAATTGTCAAAAGCGTTATTATTTTTAAGTGTACATCCATTAGAAGAAGATGGGATAGTAAATTCCTTAATGGTAGCTTGGTGAGCATGTTTGTCATATCTTATGAACGGAATGAAAGGAGATCAGAGTTTGAGAGACACGTTCTTCCTATAGGATCTTGATGGGGCTATGTTAGAATTAAAGTTACCTTGCTATGATAGGCAATGTCTTATTTATTGCGTAAACTTAACTATCTAAACTAATTAAATACTTAATTACTTTAGATAATTAACAAATTACCTAGTGATGTTTATGATAAACATTTTGCAATCTTAGACAACCCTCAATATTAATAATTTAATGAATATATTTGTTTTTAAATAGATATGTTGCATGCCCACAACATAGTTAAATGTAGGTATTACACAAACTGTGCACACCGTTTCATGAATTAATGTAATTGTGTAGTTAATTAGTTGAGATGAATGAGCGATAGCAGCGAAAAATAAATCTTTAAGACTTATTATTTCTTGTATAAAAATAATTAATTGTAACTTATTTTTGCGTAATGAATATGGGTCAGTCGGTAAAGGCAGACCAAGGCGAAGTTTCAGTGACCTAATAGAAGATCTAAAATGGCTAAGTCAAAAGCACCCTTATCCGACGAGCTTGCAGGAAAGGTCTGATCAGAAATGAAGAAGCGAGAGATGTAGGTATATCTTATCCCTACGGAAAAAAGGCGTGATTGTATGTATGTTACTTATTTTTGGATAATAAGAAAAATTGCAAAGTGATTTGCTTTACAAAAAGCGACTTCATTAAATACTCAACATGACTCACCTCTCACTCACCCATATGGTTATGTCTACATTTAAAACAGCGTGGCACACTGTATCTTTGTATGTCCAAAGCGGCAATAATTAAGGTATGAATAGTAGCATTATAATATACAAAAAACTTTTAGCAAGACTTGGTTGTCAAACGTAAGGACAATGGTTGGAGATGGGTTCCAAGTAACAGAACCATATACAAACACATCGTCTTCATTTAACTTCTTATCTTTTAGAATCCTTATCCAGATATTCTCTAAAGACTATTCTGCAGGGATACCTTACCAAGCCGATTCTAGTAACATTAAAGTTGGTATAAGTGTATTTAAGTTGAAAAGATATATTTTGAAAACATACAGTCATCTAGTTACAACCAATCCTTACACACTATCATTAACAGTGTTATGAAAAAGGGTTTCTTTTCTGGAATTTGCAAAAGGGCATACATTGGATGCATATGGGTCCCGTCATTTGGTGTTCATTACAACCTTTAAACATGAACTATAAAGGGCGCATCATCGTTATTATACAAATGGACTTTGAAATAGACTTTGAATCGTAGTTATTTCACATGTTTTATTTTCTTTTATTTTAGACTCTCTCTTTAAGATAGATAAAGATAAATCTTTACATAACTTAGTGAACCTTGGTTACGTAATGTTGTGAGTCTCTATAGTTGTTTTCATAGATAAGTTAAGCAAAAAGAAGTAAAGAGAAAAGCGGTGTATAAAAAGTAATAAAGTATCAATGCATCAATTATGCGAAGTAAACAGAAGTCATATAAATATTCCAACAATTTATATAAGTAGATAAAAACTTTAGTTTGCTTTACAGGAGTTTTACGCATAACAGTGTAGGATGATATCGGCCAGTTTAAATTAATAAGGATATTATAGGTATTAACATTGAATAGGAACCTTAGGTCAATGAGGTTCGATCAAATGAAATGAGGTCCAATTATTTTAGGCGAGTTAAAGGACACCTGTTTATAACAAACTAGCGGCCTGTCCCGGCATCGCTCGGGTGAATAAAATTCTTTAAATTTTTCTAGCATAAAATATAGCCTATGTTACTCAGCGTGAATGTAGCTTTCCAATGGAGAAAGAATTTTTTAAATCGGCTTAGTAGTTTTTGAGTTTATTTCAAACATACAAAAATACAAATGTTTCCTCCTTATAATATTAGTGTAGATAACAATGAGATCCCGACACTTTTGCATGCGTCTTGTCTTGCTTGCATCAAGCGCGCGTGGATTTCCTTAGCAGAGTTATATTACAAATGTATTTATTATACTCTTCAAAGATCTTATACTTACAATCATCAACAAATATATTTCGAAAAAGATTATTACAGGATTTTATGTTGATAAAAAACTCTATGGCCCATAACTCATTAATACGTACCAACTCTTAACATCTTACACACGTGATAACTTTTAAACGAAATATCCGATTGAGATGAAACAAAAAGTATTTTACTTCTACATAAATACTCTTGATAACATAATTTCGATAAAGATTAATATTACGATACATATTTAACGTAGTTTTTTTTTCTTCAGACGATTTAATAATTATTTTGAACACAAAATCGGTTATTGTGATTAAACCATGATAGCTAGATATATGTTCTCGCGGGCTTTTTTGTAGGTCTTTATGGGATCTACCAACCCGTAGTACATCATTTTGTTCTATTGTCAATAGTTTTTGCAGCGCACGCAAAAATAGGTTTTCGATTTTACACCTTGTGTTACAAAATAGCAATTTTATTACGGATCCCTAACTTTGAAAAAAATATATATAGCCTATAGCCTTCCTCGATAAATGGACTATCCAACACTGAAAGAATCATTCAAATCGGACCAGTAGTTCCAGAGATTAGCGAGTTCAAATAAACAAACAAACTCTGCAGCTTTATAATATTAGTATAGATGATTATATTGATTGATAAAAAGCATATAACTTTTCCTTTATGAATATCATCAGAGATTTTTATATATTTGACAACCGTCTCCATCATGAGCTTCATAATGTTGGAATGTGGGCGAAATAGAGGCAGCTAAATTTAAATAATATTAAATTCGTTATTTCAAGCGTTTTAGTAACCAATTTGACTTGGTCAGCAGCATCACCAATTATAGAGAGTTAAACATGATTTTTCTGTCACTTTCACTGGAGACAGTTGACCTAGTTGATCCCAATTCTAAAAGTTTATGGTATCGTCGTTTATCAGGACCTAAACGAGGAGACACGACTTCAACACTGCGCCATAACTTCAATTATTTTTACGGCATACTGCTTAAAGTAAGGGAATACCAACTGTCTACAACATTTCATAATTTTAGACAGTGATTTTCTATTCTGAGCAATCTTTTTGACCAGCGATTGCTGGTTATTAAATTTAAAATGTATTATATTTTTTATTGTTTATACACTTACATTATTTCAAATATCTTGAAAGTATTGGTTCAAACCTGTTATATTCTTTAATTCTCTTGAGAATGATAAATAAAATGCCTTTTACATGGCTGTCTCCTTTATTAAATAATGGAGAGATTGATCTCATGGTAAGAACTTAATTATCCTGATATTTATATACCTAATTTGTAACAGGTGTAGCAGACAGGTAGATGTACATAATAGCCGTAGCGGCCGTAGGCGTCCTTGCGTAGAGCGGTGCGTATGATGAGCACCGCCTCCGGCGAGCGGCCGGGCGCTCTCAGTCCGCAGGCAGCTTTCGATGCGCGCACGCACCCGCCTAACCGCGACCCCTCATTAAGCGCTATGAGGATACGCGCGAACACAAAACGCTACGAACTACTTTAAGTACCTACACTATTTTTTAATATTTTGCAAAAGACAACCGTTGTGATCTCAATGATAGACTGACGTTGAAAATGTGTCATTGATGTATCGTGTACATGTTTGGATGACGGTGCGCAGGAGTGTCGACCGTGGTCACAATGAGCCTGTCGCTGAATTGGCACAAATGGCTAGTGTTGTCGCTGCTCGGATTGGCTTTGTCCGCCCGGCAAATTGGCTGCGATTACAGTTCCATCACAGAGAAATTTGGAGCGGAAGCAGTTTCTCGATGCAATGAAAAATGTCCATTCCAGGTTCGTTTTGAACATCTTAATTCTAATCAACCACGGTCCCAACCACGCTAATAGTTATGTGTGGAGATTTCTCATTTACTTTTCACAAAACGTCATTATATCACGAGTTTAAATCACACATAGGTGATACGAGTATTTATTGTAAAAAAAATAATCTAAGTCATGAGTATTTGAGTAAGGTGTTAATTATTCCATAGCCTAGTTAAATTAAACATGTATAAGTAAAAAATTGTCAAGTTTATATATAATAAAACATAACGTAAAATATATCAGACGAAACAAAAAATAATAATAAAACATTTTAAAATACTTTATTTACAAGAATTTGGTTCACATTTTAATGACAAATTAATTAAAGAGTTGGGTATATTTCACCTTCGCCGTATCAACACAGAATTCTATCAGGTTATAATTGCAAAATTGATATACTTGAAAGTATTTTTATAACATTATCATTATCTCTATTCATATATTATTAACTGTTGCCATAGTTAATGTTTATATGTGTAAAATACAGAATTGTAATCAATTTATCAGGTTAATGTTTTGTATGTGTAAAATAGAGAACTTTTTAACAGAAAATACCTAATTCCAGATGCAATTGGTATAGTTATTTTATTCCATATACAAAAAAAATTACAAAATTTTACAATTTAGTCCCACAAAACCGACTAGTCAGTTTAACTAAGGGATCCTACACGCCTAACTGACGATTACTATATTGAGAGATTACCTAACACAATCTCAATTGGCATCTGAGTATCATAATAAGTAGGTTGAATTGAATTGCTCACTTTTTTAATACCTAAACATGATGTCCAAAAAACATTGATTTTAAAAGAGTCTTCTAATTTATACACACTATAACGCATAATAAAAGTAACAAAATAAATTAAGTAACAGTCGTAAATCTTCGTTTTACTAATGTAGCGCAAATATTAAAACTTATACTTAAACAAACATAATTTTTCCTGTTATGCAAACCGCGATATCTCCCACATTTTCTTTTAAAACAGGTAAAATGTGAAAGTGAAAAAAGTTTCAGTTACGCGCCAAAAAATCGCAGAGAGTACTTAATAAAACCTAAGTATGGAAAACTATCGACCTTACTTAAGACGTGGTGCAAACGACGTAATAGTGTGGTGCAAAGATGATCGCGTTATGTTTGTGCGGCGCCCGTAGAGGTTCAATGCACATCTAAGTAATTGTGAACAATTAGCGAGCCATTGTAATCAACAACGCTGCTAAATATAGAGCACCCTGTATCGTTCATAACCGCCGAACTGTGGCCTTGTTCTTTGCTCCACAACTGGGTTCTGTTCTCTTTAAATACTTTCCTCAAAGAAGCACAAATATATTGAATAAATATATTCCATAATTTATAATCCATAACATGTCTAGAAAAAATATAGAATGTTTTATGTAAGGTTATCGAAAATGCTGGGTTTTTTACAATTTTATTAATTAGGTAGTTATTAAATGGGTTTTTACACGTTGTAATAAGTCCAATTTAAATAACGCCAAATCTTAGATACCTCAACTTATATGAAATTTATATCTCGAGAAAAAAGTTATTTTTCATTAGTCAAGTTACAGAAGATATTTGCATTTCAGTTGCTTCATAATTGTATTACATAAAGTTATTAAGACCAAGCTTCTACATTGTACCTATTCTTACCCATTAGAATGAAATTACACGTGGTAAACCTTTACTTTATAAAAAATTAAAAATAATAACATAAAAATGTTAAAAAGCCTGATTAGTCAAATCGACTTCTTTTTCATTAAAGTCCCAAAGCTAAAAACCGCAGGTATCAGATAACCTGCAGAAGCCTCGCAAGTCCACCACCAGAAAGGTTCCGGTCTCACGCTCGCAAAAAATCCACTGAAATAGTATCTTCTTATTCAAATTTCTGCTTTATCATCAAACAGGCTTAAATTTTTTGGAAAACGTTTATAAAGTTAAATTCAATCAACCGTTCAAGAAAATAAAATTACATTTTTTTTATTCAAAGACAGGTTAACAGAGCACATTCATGAGATTTATTTAATGAGATTAAACTGTACCGTAACCTGCATGATTTAGTTACATTAATTATTACTCGTAATGTTAGTATACGTTAAAGTTATAGTTCTTCCTTCTTAGTAAGTCCTAATAGCCAATATTTATTTCACAGGTTTTCAGAAGGCTTTCTGCAAGTAATTTCTGTTGAAATTTGACATAAAATAAATTTTAGTTAGCCTACAAACCGAGGATAATTTTTTTACATATGTAGGACAGACAGACAGTAAAATGGTGAATGTTATGAAAAGTTGGGGAATCTAATAGAATTTTAATTTCAAAAAAATTTTTTCTCCATATTCATAATTATCAATGAGAGTATTAGTTTCGGGTTTTAAGATGTAAACTTTTCATAGTTCTGAAAAGATGGAAAGAGAGAGTGAAAGTAATAGAGTTAGTATTTTCTCTTACGAGAACCATTAATTGTTACCACCAAGCGCATAATCTGTGAGGCGGAGAGCTCATCAATCGCAGGTAGAGTCCCATAATTGCACGGTTGGCCGCGCACGTGCCGTTCACGCCGGAAGTCAGAATTGTAGCTCCGGTGGACATCCTTCGCTTAGTCGTTACAAAAAGCGGACCCTAGTATTTTAACGTACAATTGTCTTTTAAAGGTAAGCAGGTCAGAGGATGTCAAAAACTTTTTAAAATCCGTCATAACGTCGAAGATATTCAAACCCCGTAATGATAGGCCATAGTAATGAATTTTATGTTAGTATATCTCAATCGTAAGACAGTATCTTGATACATGGACTACATTTTTGACGGCACTGAGTTGTATGCTAATATAAGTTGGTTTAGGTAATTGCTTTAGTTTTGCAGAAGCAAAAAATTTGTCTTCTTGAAGCAAGGTGATTGATTACAAATTGTTCATTTCAGAATCGAACTGGTGATGGTCATTTTGATGTAAACTGCGGGCCCGAATGCAGTGTAGAACAGGCAAGTAATTTTGTATGATTTTAGAAGTGAAAAAAATAATGTATTCTATTATTATAAGGAAATATCAAATTTTGTATGATTGTTTATTATTGTTGTTGTTTATATCTTTAGGGTCATAAAGTCATAACCGAAAGCAACTAATCTTTTTAACATATTATTTCTCTATTAGAAAACTCAAATTCAAATTCAAAAGTTTTTTTTGCACTCATGTGGTATACATAGATGGATTTCCGTTTTTCCTAGTGTATGTGGTATACATAATTGGATTTCCATTTTTCCTAGACGGCTATATAAAAGAATCCTTTACTTAAATGCTATTTATCTCAAGATTCATTGAAGTAAAATTCAAATTTTTGTTTGCAGAATATAGGTAGGTTTACAATAATTGCTGTTGTTTTACAAATCTGATATGATAAGTTGATACAAATGTAAATTATTATAATAGAAATGTCTTAAATTAACAACTCACTTCTTTTGTGAGAGTAGGAATTTTTAATTAATTTCTTTAGCTTTATATTAATCAAAACAACTAGACAAACGCCGGAAGAACTATGCATTTCTGTTTCTACAGGCTATTTTAATGATTTTAAATATTTTTTTTACTAATAAAAATATAAATGATTTGTATATCAAATTTTGGTAACGGTATTTTGCAATAAGTACATGTTGTTTCGAGTAAACCAAACGGCTTGTAAATCTGCTTTTGAATCCTCATAATGTTACGGTAACCTCCTGTTGTAATAAAAACGAATTGAAATGAGTGATGTGTAAAATATTTTTTAGTCAATTTCGAGATGTAATAATAATAGGTAGTAGTAAAATATATTAATATATTATTTACGTCGTCCAAGTTATATTTGCTTGTAACGCAAACGACAAGTCGTAAAAATCACAACACGAGTGGCAAGATAAGCCAGACATAAATATAATATACTGATTATTTTGTATTTTATTGACGGTTGTGTAACCCTGTCTTAACTTTAACCATGTGGCGGAAATCATTTTCGCCTTCCAGCTACAAGCTGTTAAATTTTTACTGGTGCTAGTTCCTATCCATGATAAAGTTTTAAATGCTTTATGTATGTTGAAAGACTATCGATGTTGCATGTAAAACATCCAAAGATAGCAAAAAAATTATTGGTTAAACTGGCGTATTTAATTCGGCAATAGGATGTAAAGATGTAAAGTTACCGTTAACGAAATTACATATCAGAAATTTCATTTAACAAAATTACAGGTATAAAAAATATAATAAAATACTGTTCATCATATAGCATGTAAACTTGAACATTTCTAACTTAATCAATTAGATTAATAAACTTACATAATCATAACATGACTAATCAAAACTTATCATTGTGAGGCCAACTGAGGCCTATGCCTTAGCTTAAGCTACTACGGGACAAACAGGATGTTGCAGTGGCGCTGTTTTTGTGGTAGAATCTTCCAAAAATATATTCTTAATTATTCTAAATAAATAACAGTATAGACATAAATTAAAATGTATGTCCAAATAAATTTTTATAAACAAATAACTTAAATTAAACAGTTATTGTTTCTATTCCACTTATCAAGGGCTAAAATACAAAAATTAAATATATAACCAATAAAAAATAATTGTAACCAAAAAGTAAAAGCCACCACCAGTAACACTACTTTGTAAGAGAACTTAAATAATTACGTCCAACTATTTTAAGTTTTATAATTACTACCAGATATCTAAATCACCTCTCAACTATGACCTATAACGAGATATAAGGCATTAAATGAATACTGGCACGTATTGATAAATTTAACATTAAGATAATTTTATGAATCTTGTGAATTTTTCTTTACATGTCAACAAGCTTGAGACTAATAAAAAACACTTCCATGTTAAAGACTGATTAGGTATGCAATAGATAAAAGATGTTCTTACAATAAAAACAATTTTAAAAAGAAATATTAAGCTAAGTTTATATATCATATTAATAATTGTACCGTTTTTACTATAGATTTGGGTCATTGCAAACATGTTTATGACTATTCAAATGAACTCGAGTGTGCGAAACCAACTAGGTAGACAAGCACATCCAATTCGTTCAACAGACTCTTTTGTTGAATTGTTAACTGATACCTTATTTACTTATTTAAATTCAAAGAACATAACGTGAAACATGCAACACTATTTTCTGTTATACAGAAAGATAACCATTTAGTTTAGTAACTGTATAGAATTTACAAAAGTAAGAGTAATCTCTGATGGTATGTTATCCATCATAAAATGCACAAAAACCTGACATTAAACGGAATGCTCCCGCCAAACTCTGACAACAACCACTGTTTAACGTCAAAATTATCAGATCGCTTCGGTCTAACTTACGGCTACAAGCAAAAACTTCAAGTGGGCTGCCCGACCCGGGGCGCGCACCCTTCGCCGCCACAAATGAATTCAATTGACTTGTTACCATTTATTATTATTTGGTGACTTATATGGTCACTTTAGTGTACATGAAAGATTTTAATAATAATACATTACATTAACTATTCTTTGAACCCAATTTCAGAAATATTATGAAATTTATATGACCATTGTTTTACTCAGATGTTTACCTACGAAAGTGTCGTTAAGTATGGGATATATTCTGAAGCGTTTTGTTTTTCTTAGTAATATTAAAAAAAAATTACATGATCATTCGAAACAATTTTTTTGTTTTATAATTTAATTATTGGTCACAGAGATATTATTATTAAGATAAATACTTGTTTTTTCTTCTAAATTAGGTAAACAACATAACTTGAATACAAAATAACAATAATACTATTGCGCCCCAAAATGTGTTGATCCTCATGCTTAGTAAAAATACTGCATAATATTTTCTCTGTCACATTAAATTGTGCCATATTTATAAAAAATCAATAATAAATATTTCTTAGATTCACATCAATAAGCGTAGCTCAAATTAAGGAATCTATGGATTGTCAGTCATATATGTACATGATGCATAGATATGTATTATTCTCATAAATATATGTATATTAAAAACTGGGACTGGTTTTAAATTTTTAACTGCAGTTTTCATAGATTTCTCTGGGCTGCGCCTAGATAGAGAAAGTAATAGTTGCCGTAGTTGAGATTTTTATAAGCTTTAATTAAAAACTATATTAAGGCGTTATTTACGCATAACGATTAAAAATACTTAAACTATTCTGCAAAAAAATCGTCTCCGAAGTTACTTTGCCATCTGAAAACTATGTTTAATTTATACTACTATATAAATCTGTAGGTTCTGTCTTGTACATTTATTTCTTTGAACATTTTTTGTGTTAAGTTTCTACTATTTTTATTTTTTTTGTCTGTCTGTCAGTATCTCCTTCTTTATAGTGTTATTTACTCATGATTGCGTAAATGAAAGGATATTTTCATATCGCTAAATACCTTATAGTCCTAACTTACGAGTATATAATAAATACCTCAGTGTGTTTGTTTGTTACACTTTTACGCCTTACTTATCCAGTCGATCATTTTGCCAAGGGTATAGGAAAGTACATAGGGTATCTTTCACCCAGGAAAAAGTACTATTCCAGAGGGATAGCAATATAACTTTTAATTGATAGTCTAAGCGAGCGAAGCCGCGAGTCAAACTGAATATTAATTTTATTTATTTTAATTTTGACAATCCTCTGCTAAGGATTAGTTCATTATATAAAAGAAATATGATTATAGAAATGTAGGAACACTATGATGACTAGGGATCTTTTTAAAATAACACGAATTTATATTCAGCTGTATTGAGATTTTTCAAATTATTATTTTTATAATTGATATAATTCATACATATGTACATTATCAATTAAACTTTACCACTTTTACCATAGTATTTTATTTAGTTTAATAGACAAAAAAAATTCGTAACATTTGCGTTGACATCCCAATTCGTCCAAATATTTTCTTTCTCTGAAAATCCTCAAATAACTGATTATAGAACATACATACATTAAAGATTGAAGCTTGTATAGTTTAAAAAAATATGTAGACAACACGTAATCTAATATATATTTTTCATTGCTTCCTTTTTAATAGTATATATCTATAATTATAATAAATGTTAAGTAGGTATGTAACTTCCCTTTTCTTTAAGTTTTGTAACGAAGTCAAAGTTTTTTGAAGCATATGTACGTGTAACATACGATACCTTGTCAATTAGACCTTGTTGTCTATTTTCTAACGGTTGCCCTTGCTAACATCTTCTGATCTGATCTTGGCTTTGTCACTCAACACCAATCAGATTACCTGAAACAACGCCAGTAAAACGCGCCGCAGCACTCCTTCCATGGGCATCTGCATTTTAAATGCATTACCAATCAATATACATTCGAAAACATACATCCGTGCCGCCATAAAAACATTAACACCCAATTCTAAGCCTTGTTCGTATTTTTCATCTTGTTTCTCAAATAGTTCATAGCACATTTCCGGCGGATATCACAGTTCTGCATATTTGATAAAGGTGATCTTAAATTACGTGTGTTTCAATACTCGAGTTTGATGATTAAATAAAAGTGTTAATAACCCGAACTCATTATTTGCCTTCATAATTTGTTTCATTATGTTGTTTATACAACTGTTACGCATTTAGTTCAAATAGTTATGCAATTGTAAACACATCAGTTATTCGATTTCAGAGAAGTTGCTTAACTCATTTACACTAGCATAATCCTAAGTTATCTCACAAAACAGTAACAGTTATTAATTCAATATTTTATTTTAATTTTTAATTAATTGCTTTTTCCAGAATTTTAGTAAATATTTATTATGTTGACAGAGTGGAGAAATAGTTTATTCGTTATGATTAAATTCGATAACTGATCAAATTAGCTTAAAATATTATAAGAAAATTGATGTCAAACAACTGTCATGTTTCCTATGACTACGAGCTTTCGCTTGTTGCTTAGTTAATGTGCATCTCTGCTGATCTCTACCATCAGAATCTCTATGTAAGAAGAGAAACTAAAAGTATCGTTTATGGTTTTATTTAATCGGATTTCTCTTAAAGTGGTAACTTAATTTGTCCAATTGTCCTGTCTGTTGTGGACACTCGTATCCGCTGGTCATCCACCATGGAGCATGGGGCAGGCTGGGGCGCCTTTGCCGCCGGTCGCGTGAGACCCATCGCCGGATGCTTGCAGGAAGGAAGCTGCTAGTTGCCAGTCGACTCCCCTAGATCTATTTTAGAGTTCGTTTACTAAATAGCTTAGCCTGTGCCGGGGGTCGCCGACATTGCGAAAACACGGTACACTCTACAACAAGTAACAAATCTATTAAACCAACTTTTAACTGAAGAATAGTTTACATTCTCAAATAGTGTTTGGAGGTGAACCTCCAAAAACAGAAATTATCTCTCAACTCACTCGATCCCTTATTTATTTTTACAAAAGATTCTTCAAACAAGACGTGAAGAAGCACCTCTTGAACTTGATATTTTTAATGCTATACTTGTGGTCGTAACGGTAATATTTATCTAAAAGCAGTGCAGTAATATTTCACAAAACCGACATCCAAACTAAAATCTGCAAATGAGATTGATTTGAAAATATATATTTTTACCGTTAAACGGGCCTTTTAAATGTTTTGTGTGACCAATATCCCTCTTAAATGATGTCAAAAAAGGAAGTTCAAACAATATTGTAACTGCATAAGGCACGCATGGACGCCGCTGAATCTAGTTCAGGAATTTAACCCTATGGGTGCGCTTGGCTGCTCTATGGTCGGAAACGACCAATCACCGGCCGGAAGCTAACAAGAGACTTTCATAAATTATTTGTGCTTCGATAGCCTATAGGTATGTGTAATTCCAAAATGTTTAACTTTCGAATACAGTTCAGGGATTTTGGGATTTCCATAGTGGGATTTAAACCGAAATTCTATATTTCGGATGGGTTTGCCCTTGATCCCAATCAATTCCGGGGCCCAAGACATGATCCTTATATATTATTAGATACCTTATTATAAGATATATACTATAGTTCACTATAGTATATATGTATATTTACTGTAGTCCGTAAAGTACTGTAACTTGTTTTGATTCGCTTGAGGATTAAAGTATACTAAAATATGGTCTAATTTTTAAATATTCGATTCTATGTAGTTACGTAATATTAACTGTGGGAAAGTCGTTTAATAATCTACTGCCGTTCAAATGATTTCCATAATTTATTCGTCAAGTCAGTAGAGCAAAACCATCAAAACAATGCTATAATGAGACCGGCCAATGACTTGGCGGCAGGTGCACTCATGAATATTCTGAATTTCAATATAATTAGTGTTGAACTTTGTACACTACAATGTTTGATTTAATTAAAACTATGAGCCTTTCCAATGAAGTATAATTTTAAAAGATTAATGATTCGCGGTTGATTGTCAAAGTGTTTATGGCATGTCAAATGCTTTCACACGAGAAATTTCTCCGAAGTACTCGGTGTACACTCTACAAGCAATTAGGCAATAATTGTAATACGCGATATGAGGACGACTGAACCCTTTTATTAGCTAATCAACGCTGATTATGTTTGTTATTATTTGGTTGTTGTTCCAAAATTAATATTTTTTATTGTCGACCAAGAATGTTGTAACACTTGACAGCGTAGGCATTGAAACTTCAGCAATGTTTCTAGACACCTATTTTTAGCAGCTGGAACATTAAGCTTAATTTTAAATGCTATTTCTGTTTTAATGACTTGATCCTTCTAAATTGTCATTCTTGATAGCGTCTAGAGTCAATTAGAAGCCAGACAACTAAGTTTAAGACGGCATATGTACTAATCGTATTACAAATGATTTCCTAGTATTTTCTGGATGGGGTGATATTGTTTACATGTCGACGATACATAATAGTTCGGTGCAATGCATTCATTGATCTTTGAAATACGTAACATCTTACTTTAAGAGTTTTCAAGTTACGGCAAAGAGTAAAATTAAAGTTAGATAATATGACGCTGTCGTATGTACCTGTGTCGTATGTACCATGTCGGGAATAAAGCGTTATAGACAATTCTACCGTTGAGGGAGAAATACGGGGGTTGTAATCTTATAAGTATGAGGAGTTGCTACGTTTTTAATGTAGAATAGTGGAATTAATTATTAAGGCATTTGATAAAAAAAATGTTTATGTATTTCGTTGTAAATTGAAATACTACCCCTAAGTGGATAAAATAGATTCACGAAATTTGATAGGTGCACTAGTTCCTGGTAAGAAATGACTGGACATTTACTTCAGCGTTTTTTTTAAATATTGGTTTGATCTAATAGTTTGAATTAGTTATAATTTTTACATTATGCGACATTCTTAGTTTTTTTTTGTTATACTCTCGAGATAGAAATTACTAAAACTAAATAAAGGTTTTATTGGAAATATTTTCTTTTGCTTTTTTTGTGCGCAATCTATCGTGCGCACCTTTCACTTTTATTTTTAAGTTATTATTTATTATTTCCAGTGCCCGTTCAAAGACAACCGCTATTAAGGATTTAAATTCAGTCATGCGTCGTAGCTGATACACACACTTTTAATCTTGTTTAATTTTTACCATTTCATTTCATAAATTCACAAAACGATTGCAAAAAAAACAATGAAATGTTGCCACGACAACGTTTTCCGGGTCATTTAATAATATATATCTAATAAAGGTCTAAAAAATAGGGTAGTTTCCGTAACTGTAAAGCAACTTGTACTTACAAGTGTAACTTTACAGTCTAGTAGTCATATCAAACCATAACCTGAGATAACGCTTGCAACTATCACATTGTCCTTTCTATACATACGGTGAATGTCAGGTCATTTGCGAAAAGCATAAATGGCATGAAGAGCTACTTTACCGAAATACTAATGTCTTTCGGTTTTGATATTTAAGCTAATAGAAAAAATTATAATATTTGATATTTAAAAAGGCCTTAAATAAAAGTGTGTAATTTTCTAGCTCGTTTATAATCAATTGTAACGTGACTAATGGCGGCTGGAAAAAAATGTTTTTGAGGATATTTAAAAATTTAAGCTCTTAACCTAAATGAAAACAGCATTTATTACATTTTTATTGTAACCTGAGGTCATCATGCTGGGTATTGTATTTTTAAATAAAACGGTTTTGTTTAAAAAACATTAAATAAAACAATCTGTTTTTGTCATAAAGAACTGCACTCGGCTTTATCGCTCGCTAATTCCTATTTCCTCATTAGATGAAGCGTTCCCCGCCTGCGTGCTGCGCTCGCGCTGCGCCCATTCAGAATATTCCCCTTCTTTGTCCCCCTTCCCCGCGGTCGCCCGGTGTAAGCAAACTATCACTCCCCGCCCGCCTGATCATCCTCTAAGCGAAATTGTCCCCAGTAAACTCAGCCAGAGTAAAGTGTTATGATTTATGGATCAAATTATAGCACTCTTAAATAAACAGAAAAGAGATTTAATAATATCCATTCGTTATACTGCTATGACACTAAATACACTGGAAGTAAAACCAGTGTCTTACTTCCGTTAAGGGTTCTACAAATATATTGTTAGGCGTACCTAACGTGACGTATCACCAATTCTAGGTAAAATATTGGAAAGTATATTGGAAATTCAAAAGCTATATTCTAAACAAGACTACAATACGTATTTATTTCCGAAATTACGTTAGCTTGCTTCTTTATCGGTTCCAACTTTCATTGGGGTTGCGTGATGATCTTTTACGAACTATTTTTGTGACCCAAAAAAGCTAACGCTCAACTGATAGAGGCCAGCGTGGTACACTAGATCAATGGAGAGGAGAGCCCTTGAGGTCGGCGCGGCGTTGGCGGGCGGGAAACGGTGTGGGCCCCATTTGGTCCGAACATTATCCAATTGCCAGAGTCAAGCAGTTGGCGTGGGCTAGCTTCTGACCTGTTTGCGCATTTTTGGTAATATTTAAAATACATACCTTATTTCATTTAAGAAGAAAAATCATGAGGTAGGTATCTACTTTTGTACACACAAGGTTGTTAATGCTCAAGCCCATGACAAATCTGAAAATAAACGTTATAATCATCTAATTAAACTTTTTATTGCATTAATTTGATGATTTTGGCAACTATAAGTGTCCGTTGTCAGTTTTTCATAACCAAAACAAAAATGTTACGCAGAACCTAATAAAAACTCCCTCATTTAGATCAAGCACCCCGAAACCAATATCAGGGATCTGCTATTAACGCTATAGACTTAATTAGCTAACAAGTAGACATAAGATAAAAGTTAAATTATTTTTCATCTGCTGTATGTAATTAATAAACACATTATATGTTTATATTTGTATCACGATATGACAGACTGATTTCCTTATGTGTAAACTCATATAACGTGCTAAGTAAACATACTTTACCACTGTTTAAGTAATAAATGTAACATATTGGAAATCTTAAAAGTTATCACGGGGTCACGACCGTTAGAAAAACATAAAGATTGATATCGTCGGTTGGCGCCATTCGCCAAATCCGACTGTGAGCAAATTAATTAAAATAAACATTTAAATATGAAATCTGTTTTCGGGCTGCAGTATCCAACACCAATGTTGAAGCGGTCAATTTTCGGTCAGAGGCCACAATTAAGATAGCATGTATCGGCTGTGGGCTTATCTGTTTTTCGTGAGTACCCACCTGTTTCTCATTTTTACAGTCGTGGAATTGCTCGAGAAACTTATTTGTATAAATAGATAATATACCTTTTGTAAACTATTTAAGTCTCAATTTACGAGTAGTATCAATTTAAGTATTTAATCTATATTATATTGAAGAATATTAATGCACTGCGATAAACGCATTATTATTATTCCTGAGATCCCTCCTAGCAAGCTAAAAGCTTGTGTTACGAGTGGTACACATCCGTAGTACATCGGCAAGAATCGAACTCAGTCCGCTACGGCCCCTTTATGAAATAATACGAGAATCGAATTAAGCTCAAACTGCGGCATTTTGAAATTGATAGACTTATAATATCAGTAAAATCTTGCACTCGTGAAATTCAAGGGATCCTTTCATATCAATTATAACACATTAGTCAGAATAAACATTATAGCAATTAACAAGTAAATTATCCGTAAGTGCTTTCACAGCGCCCTGCATCCGCTGCGCTCTCAATTGGACTTCCGACTCGCGCGTTTCCGAAATCGGTCCGAAGTACAACACGCGACCGTCTATTGTTTTGTTATTGCCGCAGCACGAGACAGGATGCTGCCTAATTAGCCACTAATTTACTTAGCCGTTTTATTGGCTTTTCTAAGTCTGCCTTTTTATTGACAATTGTTTTTAATTATCATAACTTGTTTGTATTTGTCAAAAAATTGAAGTACAATTGTTTTTTTTATTAATATACCCAATTGAGTTTTTCATCGTTTCTATGTTACTTGTTAAAGATAGAAGAGTGAATAATACAAGGTAATTGAAACAATAGGCGGTACAAAAATAACATAACTTGACATTTACATGTGTAATGAATTTGTCCGACAGATCAAACAATAAATTGGGCATTGTGACGGTGGGCGTGGTGTTTTGACAGCCCTGGCGGAAGAGACGCGTTAGCGAGAGCATCCCTATAGGCGCGCTGTCAGAGTGATCGACTACACCCGGGATTTTTCATGTTTAACATATTTGAACGTACACCACTTAATTGACCCTTAACATCAAGTACCGCAGCACAGATGATTGTGTAGATGTTTACCACGGAAACTTGTACACAGAGAATATGTTGTGTATTCCTTATATAGTCTCTACATGAGCTTACGAGCTAGAAGGAATGGTAATCAAATAATATGACCCTAGGTACCTACACTATTAATTATTTTGAAGTGTCAATAATGACATTTTGTGATGTTGTCTTATTTCCGGATTTTCTTTTCTCATCCGCCATTCAGTTCCTGGTGCAAAAGATACGTAGATCTCAGTAATAAGAGAGTTAAAGGAAGTCGAAAATAAGTTATTATATATATTATTTGCATTATTATGATTTTTTTACTTTTTTACATTATTAACTAGTTAATTAAATTATTTGCGTAAAAAAGCTGTACGCTCTATTTAGTTATTATAAAACATGCGCAAAAATCCGTAAAAAAGTGTTTTATTCTAATCTATACTCTCTACTTTAAGTAAAATATGAGGCCACCAAACTGGTCCCAAATAACCTTCAAGTGTCATATTGCATGGAACGACAATTCGTCATATTCTTTCTGCAAACATACATTTCATTAAATGTAACATTCTGATATTTTTTTTCCTGTCGAGTATCATTCACATCTGAGAGGCAGTTGAATTGCGTTCAATGTCGCGACCTGCAATTACACAGCCGAAACAAAAGCACTGATCCCGCGTACATTCATCACGCCAACCTAATTAATAGTCTCAGAACTAAAAATGACAACGACGAATATCGCAGAGCAGCTATAAAACGCTACATGTTAATGTTCCTAACAAATCATCCATAAATAATATCCTTACAGAATATAAAAATTATCTTTCGGTCCATATTATTTCTTATCCAACAAGAATTCAGGATCAGTCAGTGGGACAATTAGGATCGACGGTATTCTAATGTCTAAATGTTATTAGAAATGATATTTTTATACGACTTATTTTTTTTATCGATCTCTAATTCATCAATGTTGCAACGAAACTAAGGTTATACGATTGCATCTTATAGAGAATGAAATGTAAATTGATGTCTATATAACCTTACCTAACTGAATATGTCGATAATCTATACATATAAATAAAATTGGAGTGTCTGTTTGTAATATTGAAACAACCGTTTTTTACTACATGCATATTAATATATATACGATACATACACCAAAATAACATTTTTTACAATTTTTGTCTGTCTGTCTGTCTGTTTGTTCCGGCTAATCTCTGAAAAGGCTGGACCGATTTTGACGGGACTTTTATTGGCAGGTAGCTGATGTTATAAGGAGTAACATAAGCTACTTTTATTTTAGAAAAAATACTTTGCCACAGCAACGCGTGGCTGGGTCAGCTAGTAATAAATACGTAACGTGCTGGTATTTATACATTTATTTTTACGGTTTTACTTTGTGATAATACTGGTAAAACTAATCAACTGTACTGGAAAAATGGAAGTGCGTGGGTCAACTCGCACAGCAATTAGCCCAAACAATCCGCACTGGATTGCGACCTCGGCGCCGCTGATCACTGGGCGCCCGCGCACTCATCCATAGTTTAATTGTTCCCCACATTGCTCATCGCGTTTTATACTCGATGATCTACATATGTCCACATTTAGTAGCCATTTTAAAACGATGCCCTATTTACAAAATAATAAATCTCAGCTCAATAAGTAAACATGCTTTTTTGTTGTAACAGCTCGCTTCATCCATTGCACTCGCAGGAACCCGATTTAAAGAGTTTGAGTGACTTTAGGATAATTTTTAACTGCTGTTATCGCTTTGGAAAAAATATGCCGGAAGCAAGAATGTGGCCCATTAAATAAATAAATAAATATTTCTTACATTCACACCAATTAGCCTAGCCCAAAGTAAGCACTGTAATGCTTGTGTTATGGATACTAGGGTAACAGATAGACATACATATATGACACATAAATATGTAATATTCATAGAAATATATAAAAACACCCATGACTCAGGTACAAATGCTCGTATTCATCATACAAACATCTGCCCCTTCCGGGATTTGAACCAAGGACCGTCGGTGCGAAAGGCAGGATCGCTACCGTTGCACCAAACAAAAACCTAGATTGAATGACAGTATAATCAACCGAAATTAGGGTAAAATGCAAAATAAATGTTTATGCCAACTTTTATATGTTAATTGGCGCAAACAAGTGGTATAACTGATAATAAATCAATAAGTCAATACTAGAACCGACTATATTAGTTAGTTATTTCAACTATGAACTTAAATTAACAGGTCGTGTATTTTTTGTATAATTTGCATAATAAGTTTAAACTTTCTAAAAGATGATACATGCTCTAATTTCTTTGACTAACTCATATCACAATTAATTTGGATCATTGAACAATATTTATCTAGTTTGGAGAAGAACTAGTTGACAACATTGATAACTTCATAATTGAGGTGACGGACACCCACTGAGATGTTAATTGAATTTATCTATAAATTCAAATTTCAACATGCAACAGAAAATTGAGACACGCGATACTAATTAGGGCGTAGAGATACGTTAACTTCGATAAACGTTAATTGAAAAACACTTTAGTGAATTCTGTAACAAAGCTAATAAACGTTTCAAAAATTATTAACGTTGCCTAAAATAAATAAAAATACTAAAATATTTATGAAAACAGTGTTAATTTACATGTGTAAAAAAAGCCATATTATATAAATTATTATAATAGAAAAATACTAGAAAAAATCGACTCGGGTCACAAGTGAATCTCAGGCGGGAATCGAACCCGCAACCTTTGGAAATAATATAATAATTAAGAAATATAATAATTTATCTGATAAGATCGCATTGAAAATGCATAAAATATATAAAAAAAATATAAATCAAGCCATATTATGTATTATTTTAGTCGGGTAATGTAACGCGACTAAAATAATACATATGACATTTTTTCTATTTACAGTACTGTTTTAAAATTATATTAAAAATGTTTGAAATAAATTGTTACTTGCTATCTTTTATTTATAATATTGAGCAAATCAAGAAAAATAAAGGTGATTGGACATAAATCTGCTTTCAATTGATTTTTTTATGATAACATTACTAATAAACTTGTAAGATGACATTAAAACTCGTAGTGTGAAAACCTATATGGGAGAGTAAACACTTTGTATTATAATTTTACACATATGTATATTGAAGATTGGCTAAAAATCGTATCGTAGAGACTTGGGCGGCGTAACACCTGCAACTTCCGTGGTGGGCTTCCTTCGCGAAGGTCGTTATCCGACCGTGAAAATCCGTTACAAATTATCGTAAGCTTCGTTGCATCTACTACCGGACCCTTGGTTGAACATACCGTTACACAGGTGCTTTTATATGTCTCTGCCAAAAACTTTATTTCTTTGCAAGGTAAATTCCAAATTGTTGAATACATTAGGTGTTTTGTTATTATTATTTTGGATATTAGATACACTGTAGTGACATTACAGCTGCAATAAAAACATGTGTTCACAGATTTTATTGTAGTTATTCAAAATAAATCTTAATGAAATAAAGACTTTGTAGGATCTTTTTTAATTATCTTAAATGTCAACTTAATATTAAAATAACTACATGTAAAAAAAATCTATAACTCTAAGTTTTTTCTTAACTGTCGTATCTTTAATACGATATCGATCGATCGATTAGGCGATCTATAATACCTATCCATGGAAATTAAACTGGATTAGAATAATAGCTAGGTACCTATAAGAGATAATTTAATAACTTCATAATTATCAAAATAGGAATAATAATATGCACTTTTTAGACAAATCTTTAAAGAACGTTACGATACTTTCTCACGAAAAAAAGTATGAGGAACACAAAACAGACGATCGAAATTGCGCAAACTCTTGAGAACTGAAGATACAGTTTGTTTACTCTCAATGCTGTTTGTATGTGCATCGACGTCGTCCACACGTGACAGACGTAAACATGTAAAGTTTTTGCGAAGAACTTATAATGCTAACAAAATAATACCTGAAAAAATAGAGCAATGTTAACTAGATTTATTTTAATTTCCATTACAATAAAATATAGATTTCTCCGTCTTTACAGTAATAGGACAAAGAAACAGTAAAAATAAACAATACGAGTATATTAGTTCGAAATCCATTTAACAAATAATGAGTACTCGCTTGTTAAATACAAAAAAAGGGTGAAACTTTGAATTAATGAATTTAGAGATTTCTAATAAAACGCGTGTTTATTGTATAAAGATAAGGTAGAATTTGACTGCCGTGTAGTTACGGCCAAAATGAGAGAAATGGGCGATCGCTCTTCTCTTTTCAATTAACAGCTATTGTCAGGTTGATTCTTAAAAAGTGGCGTGTTTTAGTGATCTATCGGCACCTAGACAAGAACGAGTTTTCCTTTGAAGTAACTCGAAATACTTCTGTTTTGAAACAAAAGGTAAATATTAAACTATTCATTATTCAATGTCGAAGAGAGTTTTTTTGAGATAATATGTTTCATTAGAATAATAATTCATTAACTGAATGATGAATTTCGAATTAATTCTGTTTCTCGTAAAAGTGTGCTATAAATCACAAAACTAAGTACCACAATATCAGTTAAGTTTTAATTACTACTTCCTAGATGCAGAAGCAATTTACTTTGCAAAACTTTATTAATAAAAATGGTAAAGTTTATCAAATGGCATTTTGAATTACTTCTTTTTCGACTTAAAATGACAAAAAAAGAAGGTAGGTGTTTTCAACATTAATTATTTCTTCTTTATGATTTATCGATAAAAATATGTTAATTTGTAAGAAATAAAGTAATAAAAACATAATTTATAGAAAATGACGTCATGGAGGTCACAAAAGATTCTGGGTTTGATTTCCGAAACTGAAATCAACGACCAAAATGACGGACTTGGAGTAAAAGATAATGAAAAAATTAAGGTTAATATATATCTACTTACTATTATTAATCTATTACATTAGATTGGGTGAAATTAAGTATTTTTATTTAGTTTATTCTTATTGAGTATGGTGGTTAAGTTATTGGGTTAATCAATGAGTAAATTATATTTAGTTAATGTAATAAAATACCTTTTTCTCAGGCGGGAATAGAACCCGCAACCTTTGGAAATCCGGTCCAATGCTCTCCCAATTGAGCTACCGAGCCTTGTGAACACTCGTCGATATTTTCTAGTACCTTTCTTATTTTACGCTGTAGGCCAGCGTTGTTTCATCATTGAGAGGACAATCCTCTCGTATTCGAAAGAAACATTTTTACAAATGTTTGGGCAATCGATTAAGATGAAACAGCCATTTAGTTTTATTATTTTTATATATTATATGCAATTTTCAATGCGATCTTACAAGATAAATTATTATAATAGAAAAATGCTAGAAAAAAACGACTCGGGTCACAAGTGAATTCTTAGGCGGGAATCGAACCGGCAACCCTTGGAAATCCCGTCCAATGGTCTGGTCGACGAGTCTTAGAAATATAAAAAAGACTGATTGCTTAATGATTTTATAAAGATAATTAATATAAAATTTATGAATATATCTACTTTGGCTAAAGACATTTTTTTTAATTATAAAGAGATAAAGGCGAGATAACTGATTGTTAGCTTGTAAAAATAATTAACACTAATAATTATTACTAACTTTGTTAACTTTTAGTTCATTAGCAAAAACTGTGAATCGTCTAAAACAATAAATAAATAAATATTTCTTACATACACACCAATTAGCCTAGCCCAAATTAAGCACTGTAAGGCTTGTGTTATGGACACTAGGGTAACTGAAAAAAAAGCTTAATTAAAATAAAAAGAAAATTGGGTTGTGTTTCCTATTTAATTTAATACTATAATGATAACATTAGTGTATAAAATACAGGAGATTATCTGTGAATAATAATAAATGATCCATTCAGTAATAATTTACAAAATTAAAATTGTCTTTAAAACTAAAGTGTTTTTTTTACTTACTACACACAAAAAAAATAATGTAAACTTAATGTAAACTTTAAGATACTGTAGTAATGTATGTAGTTATGAAATTTCTAAAATCTCTATAGTTTAACCTAACAATATCGACTATTAAAGTTCTAGTTCTATCTGATAGACAAGTTTTAGACATTTTTGTTAAGACAAGTTGTCTTTAAACACTATTTCCCACAAGTTGTGATTGTCGGGTTCTTTTTAAATTAAGTGTGCGTTGTGCTTGACTCGATAAACAATGAAACAAACTTGTTCATTAATTGAACTTAAAAGTCAACAAAAAAGTGGCGCTTAAAAATCTAAAAAGGTTGTAGATCTTGCTCAATACAAAGTGACATGTCCGGTATCAAAATATTATGTAAAGTGAGAAGTCTAATAGCATTAGCGCCCGCACTATTAGCCACTAATTGGTGTAAGTAAACCATGGCGGAAGCGGGTACGTTGCTTCGCGCTTCACTTGTTTAAGTACGCTATCTCGTAAATAAAAAGCTTAGTGTTTTAATATGTCACCGAAAAAATGTTAATATAATATATCTCGCGAAATTGTAAACTGTCGAAATATTATGAACCGTAACATACTGCTTACAATTTAACGCATTAAATAACCTAACCTAACCTCACCTTCGAACGGTTGACTGTATAACGCTCGACAGATTGTGATAAACAGTTTCACGTCGAAATTCCATAATCTACCGAAAAATAATGCGTTCAGTTGTAAGCAGTATGTTACGGTTCACAATATTTCGAGATAGTTTACAATCTCGCGAGATATATTGTAATCTAACGCTATTTACAATTTTACGATTAAGTATATAAATAGGAATTTACATTACATAACAATTTAACTTTTATCTTAGCTTTTTGCCCATTTGAATAAGGTTGACTTTATAATGTTACTGAATTATATTTTGTTGTTGAAGTTGTTCAAACTCGTCAAAGCTGATATTTTTCTTTTGCTTAAAATCATATTGATATTCGATTTCAACAGTGGTTTCAACGAATGTTTATATAAACTCTTTTTGACTTGTGTTATTATTATATTCTCCGTTACACGCTTCATTGCCTCGTGTAGTTATACCTACTGAATATTTATAATGATACATACTAGGATATTTATTAATCTAATTTTATGTTCATAGTGTACTATTGGATGCAGTCTTTGGAGAGAAGGGTTGGAAAATTCGTGTCAGGCAGTTTGCGTAAGTAAAATTGTTTATCTTAAAGTAAATGAAGTATTATTTTCTTTCATTCAATAGTAAGCACAATTTGTTTAAGAATAAGTTTCAAAAATATTATCTTATTTTATATATGAGTACAATCTTACCCATATCAAAATAGACACAAATCAGTTTAAGGTGAATTTAAATGCTGCTTACCTGCTGCAATATCAAATCGATTATGTTCACAGAATGTCACATCAGACTCCACTTTTTCTCGAGAACTGTATTGCGTAATGGGATGCAACGAGGCCCTTAACACATACTTTCAGAAGTTGAGAGGTTGGTAATATTAAACTTTCGTATATATTTCGAAATTTTTTTCCATGATTCTGTTCTTCTTCAATTTTAAATTTAATACAGATACTTAAAAGTTTAACAGTGTCCTTATAAATCGAAAAATAATTACTGAATTAACTTTAAACATTAAAAAGCTCTGCCATAGAGCACATTGGCGAATTTTCTGAAAATGTTGTATTTAGTAGAGTCAAGAGAAAATTTTATTTTATCTACTTAAATATTTCTTAATTATTGGAGGTGCTATTCCTTCGACTTTAAAATGAGAAATGTTTAGGTAAAATGAGGGGAAAATCCATAATAGACATAAAAAGAAGTTTAAGAATAACTAACGAAATTTTTTAGAGTTGATCGGCATTCCACCTGCACCAGCGTTGGTGGCAGATAGTCTAACTGCTACTTCTCTATCATTGGTGTGGGAGGCACCCACCTTGGGAAACCTTAGCTACCTGGTGCAATGGCGATACGAGGAGCTACCAGGCACCTGGCAATACTACTCTAACACGAGCCACTCAGATAGATCCATAATACACGTTGAGAACCTCCGCCCGTACACCAAATACAGGGTACGTAAATTACTTTTTTTTTTTTGATATGGTTGTTTTATAAGTTTTATTTAATAATACTTCAACGAATTTTGAAATTATATTTTTCAGTAATATATTCTGAATAATATAGAGATATACTCTTATAATAAATAATTTTGTCCTTTTATTTAGTTGGAAATAACAGCGGCTTATATGTATATTTTAGTTTCGAGTGGCCATATTTCTGTCTGGACGCGGCGGAACGGGAGAGCCAGTGTATTCAGCACCATCTGTGGTCATATCTACCCTGGAAAGCGGTAAACCGAGTTCGGAGCCGTCGTCATTGCGGGCGGCAGCACTCGATCCCAGCAGAATTGCAATTTCCTGGGAGCCTGGACCTTTTCCCAATGGTCCTCTCATATCGTATGTACTAAGGCTCACGGACACACAACCCAACACAATCGACGCTTTAGAGGTAAGTGATATCTGCATTATATATACTAACTGATTGCTCAATTATATATATTTCTAAATGATTTTGTAAATATTTAACAATAATTTGGCACCTTTATGTTTAATATTTGGTTTATAGGTGTTAAAAATTTATCTAAATACAAAACAAATTGTTATGATCTTTCCCGATTATTGGGGGCAAATAGTAAATTCCAATTATCTGGCAATTACCAGTAATTTAATGTTGTTTTAAATGTAACATTCTCTTAATGATATGTGCATTAATAACAAGTAAAATATTTAATACTAGTGTCCCGGCTTCGCACGGGTAGACAAAATTCTTTAAATTTTCTAGCATTAAATATAGTCTATGTTACTCGCGTGAATGTAACTTTCCAATGGTGAAAGAATATTTGGAATCGGCTTAGTAGTTTTTGAGTTTATGCATTGCAAACATACAAAAATTCAAATATTTCCTCTTTATAATATTAGTGTAGATATTTACTATATATAATATTTGATTTAATTACTTTTAAAATGTTAACAAACACTGAGGTAAATGCGTAATATCACATTAGCCTTCTCTACAACGATGAATATAAAATAGCTTTATTTTTTCAGGACATGCCCGCTTCAAACAACACGTTGTTTTACATGTTTCAAAATTTGGCACCAGCTCGTGAGTATGAAGTGTCAGTGGCGATGCGTAACGCTGTGGGAGAAGGACCTAAAGCCATCGTTAGAATATCAACTCCACCCCTACCAACACGTGAGTTAATTTTGTTTGACAGTCTTTTGGTGGTCTCAAACAAACTTAAAAATATACAAACTTAAATAAATAATTCATTTACAGCTGCCCCTAGTCAGCAACCAATTCTTATTTTGGGTGGAGAACAGAATATTTTAGCAGCTCCAGCTAATGACATGCTTTCTGACCCAATAGAACTATATAGTACTGAACATACTATTACTGGTAAGGTTAGCAAAAATATGAATCACAAACTTCTATCGTAAGATTTTGTATAATACGAGTACTTTCTTTTACAGGTGTTGGTCTTGATGTATCTAGTGACTCTTTATTTGTATCTATTTCCAATGGCTTTGTATATAGAAGTTCCCTTTCAAAGAAAAGTGCATCAGAAGCAATCTTTATACCTGGAATTATCCCGTGTCAACCTCTAGACTTGTCAGTGGATTGGTTGAATCGTCATTTATATGTGCTTGGAGAGATCACATTTGCCGTAGAAGGTTCAAATCCAGCCACAGAAATTATGTCGAAATGGGAAATAATACGATGCGATTTTGATGGAAAGAATGTAATGGTAGCTTATTCAGGGTTCAATGTACGTCCAATACATTTCGAAGTTGATGCTTATAACGGGTAATTAACTTATGTTATTTATGAACGTACATAATCAGTTGCCTGAAATACACTAGTATGAGGCTACTTTTACATATAATATTTTTTACAGATACTTATTCTGGGCTCTGCAAGGTGGTGAGCGTGGAGGATTATATCGACTCGATCTAGCAAACATTTCGAATGGAGTCCGACATGAGTCACCTCCAGAACTCATCGTAAGAGATGCCCACCTAGGCGCCTTTACCGTAGATCACGCAGATTTCAGGTTACTCGTTGCTCATCTCAAACGGAATACCGTATTAGCGGTATCTTTAGACGGGTTAGTCCTAAAAAACACAACAACATTTTTTAACCAAATGGATAGATTTATTTTTGTTAATGTTTTATTTTGAATTTTTAGGCGTGAAGTTACTGACTTTCGCAGTAATACCCAAACTCCAATGTTCATATCCACTCGCTCAATTGCATATGCCGGAGGTCTTTTCTACTGGACAAATGGTCGTGAAATGCTGACTGAAGAATACCATGCACAAAGCGATAGCTACTTTCACAATGAATATCCTCTAGCTTATAATACTAAAATAATAGCGACGAGACAAGTTCTTGTAGCCTTAAGGAGCTGTCAGCCTATACCTGTTCCTGTAAATCCACCGATCGCAGTACAGAGTGTGATGGGAATCAATCGAGCAAAAGTCACATGGGCACCGCCTCATCTCTTAGGCCATCAAGGCAGCGGCGCGTGGCAACAGTGGGCATTTCACTTGCAGTTAATACATGCATCTTCTGAGGAAACCATTGATTTGTCAGTATATAAAATTTGCTAAATAACAATATATTTTAATTATCTATTTAATAATATAATTTTCTATCCACAGAAAAAATATCACGGAAACAACATATGTCGTTGAAAATCTTGAGCAAGATGCTGAGTATAGTATTAAAGTAGCAGCGGTCACTTCATCTGGCGCTGGTAAATATAATTGTTAACAATTGAAGTTACTAGTTGTACTTGCACCATCACTTACTAGTTGTTTATAATGTAATGATACTCATATAAACTAGGGCCTTGGTCATCGGAATTTATTGGAAAAACACTGGCATCATCTCCCACAACCCTACATAGCACTTTATTGTGGTCAGGACCCGATGGTCTTTTGCAAACGGATCTTACTGGTGACAATCTTCAGACTTTGATACACAGGTAAATAGTCTTGTTTACTTATATATTACACTTTTTTATATCTTTGCCAATTAATCACTTTCAATTGTTTTGTAGAGCTCACTTAAAAAACTTTCATATTACTGATATTTCCTGGTATCGCGATAAACTCTATCTCGTAACAAACGAATCGACAGTTATGTGGTACAACACAACATCAAATGTAATAGGAATGATGTCCAATATGGATAACGTTGGAAGTTTAGCTGTAGATTGGGTCGGAAAAAAGATATACTGGTCTAATCCTAAGCAGCAACTGGTAAGATACTATAAAGCGTTAATATTTCCAATAATAAATGAATACTATATTTTAATAACAATAAATTTCTCTTAGATAACTCGAGGGAATTTTGATGGTGGTAATCGGGAACCCGTACCTATCGTAACTGTTGCAAAGGAACTCACCATTGACTCACTCGGAGCTTACATCTACTGGAACACTGGACACGCCGTCGAGGCTGCTAAACTGAATGGTGAAAATAAAATGGTTTATTATCCAGCCCAGCTATTTAGTGGAAAACAAGGTATAACAATGTCTAAGAAAGGATGAGGTTCATATTTATTTAGCGGCATTGTTGACAATATTTGTTTGCAATTTATTTCAGTAATGGGTCTAACAGCTGATTTGGAAAAGAAATGGGTGTACTGGCTAGTAAGAAGTTATGATGGCTCTGAATTACATAGGGCACCCAGTGCTGATCAACGGATGATGCACGGAGGTGGTGAGGTCAGTTGAGTACTTAATTTATACTTATGGTGGGCTTTTTTGCTTGCTTCTATATAAAATAAAATATCTACATATTTTAGGTTGCTGGCTCCCTAGTAACTCGATTGGCAGGCACTGCTACCCTAGGGCCGTTGTGTTACTTCAGTGGTCGATTAGTTTGGGTTCAAGATGCCTCTCGAGCTGTTGTGTCTGATTTGGCTGGAAGATATACAGCTGAGTTGATTCCACGGGTCCACGTCATCACTGTCAGAGATCCTATATTGCACGCTAATAGTGGTAAGTAATTTTGCTAGTAAAAATATGGATAGATTCTAAAATATCATGTAAAAAAGAATTGCTCAATCATAATACCAAGTTCAAATTAGCATTACACCTCTACAGCTTTAATAGCAAATGGTTCAGGTTTCAAAATAATAAGATTGTATTATCAGTCTATAATTAAAAAAAAGTAGAATATTAAAACTGAACCTACGTAAAATTATTAAGGTCGTATGTTAGTTAACAAAGCCATTGCAGTTAATTTGTCGTGAGATAAAATTATATAATATGTTAATCGTTAATCTCGGTCATAGTTTTAAATAATGCAATTGCCTCACAATGCATGAAATAAACTGCAAAACTGTTATTCTTATCACAAATCGGTAACACAGTAGTATAAGACGCGGTACAGTTCCTAAGGAACGTCTGCTTGCAGCGCTGGTTAGGACGAAAGTGAGTTCAACCACTTCAACAACAACCACCACCTAAACTCTGTTCAGCACCGCTAGACGGCGCCTGTGTCCGACAAGATCCGACATATATTTAAAGCAAAATGAGTAGAATTTCTCAAACTTTTTAAAGCAATCAAAATTTTTTAATGAAATTATTACCAAATAAAATAAAGCATAATGATTACAAGTAGGCAGACTGCTTCAATTTTATAACAAAAGTTCCTTTTCTTAATTAAGATTATGTCAAACTTCAGAGTATTGTAAAACTAAATTTGATATTTTTTCATAAGCTCTGTACCTATTTAATAAACTTGAAATGGTGTTTGAATACCAGCGTTATTTAAAACAAAAATGTTTCAGAGTCCTTGATAGCTATCCCAGAGACGATTGATACCACATCGATCGCAGTGGTCGGCGAGTGGGAACGATTTAACGTAACGTGGGATCCTGCCACGCGCGTCAATATCAAGAATAGTCGTGTCTACTACGACGTCAGTCTAAACTTCCCAGGGCAACTTAAAATAGAGGTATTTTCTATGAAATAGTAATGTATTAATAGTATAAGATAAATAAAAGAAATCCATGTTAAAGATCGTTTGGTGCAACGTTATCGATCATATGTTGCGCTCCGAGTGACGGTGATAAATGCTAGATTTATACCTGACTCATGAGTATTTATATATATGTTTCTATAAAGATTTAAATATTTATGTATTATATCATTGATGTATGTCATTTGTTTCTTTAGTATCCATAACAAGTCTTACAATGCTTAATTTGGGTTAGGCTGATTAGCTGAATATAAGAAATATTATTGTAATTATTTATTTGTGACAAATTCAAATGTAAAACATAAATTAAGGTAAGCCTTTATTTACGGCATAAGAGGCATTTATGGCTAATGTTAATATAAAAAGATTGTAAGGGCACGTTCAGATGAAAAATCTGTTAGACCTTAGGTCGACACTAGCAGCTTTTAAGCTCTCCCTGAGCTTATTAATGATCGTCGTGAAGAATCCGCCTACTTATATCAGTTGGGCGTCAGTGGTACCGATGCTCAACTGATATAATAAGTTGACATGAAACGTAAACATTAGTAAAAACAATAGAAACGTACTAAGTTGTAAATGTAAGCTCACCCTTACAAGGCGAAGGAAGTAAGCTGCCTCGCGGTTGCGACGACCAAAACTATATTATTTTCTATGACTAAAGTGTCAGGCTCGCTATTAGATAAAACCTATAAGTAATGTGTAACTAAAAGTTTCCTTGCGTAATGGTGGAATAAAATAGTATTTAGCAAAAGTAGCACTTCATAAGGAGTTAAAAAAGAGAGCCAAAAAGTAACTCGTTTGATATTTATTTAGATTAACCATAGTTATCGAGATATCAACTTCTACAATTTCTCTACCGATTCTCACATAAAGTGCAAGACATAAGTAGTTCAGAAATCACAGAATAGACCTGAGCTACAGTAATAAAATATGGTCACCAGCACATCAAACGATAAACCTTTAAAATAAAATTGTTTTTAAAGTTAACGTCTAAGTTTATCGTCATTTACACGTTGCTGGTTTAGCCCGTCTTTGATATACGATGTATATGAACGCTTTTTTTTATAATGCCTCCTTGAGTGTCAACAATATTCATTGAAAATCAGTGGTGTGTGATTTAGAAACTGTAACATCAATACATTTCCTTAAATAAACATGATAACTTTAGCGCTTGCCCTATAGGCCTATAGCCCTTACAACACTGTATAGGAACTTAAAAAAATGGATACACTTCCAGCGTACGGTGGAGGTTCCTTGGGTGACGGTGGAAACTGGTGTGACGCCGTATAGTGCACTGCAGGTGTCCGTGCGCGCACACACGGCTTGGGGCGGTGGCGCGCCCGCCAGGGCCACTGCGCGATCGCCGCAGGCCGCGCCGTCTCCGCCGCGATCACCTCGCGTTTATGTCCAACCTCACACCAGGTAAGAAGGAAGGCAGTTGATAAGCTATACAGTAGGGAAGTCGTGGATCCGTGAATTGTGAAGTATCGTATATAATGCATTGTGAGCGTGAACTGCTGTATAAGCAACCGTGTTCGCAAACGTATAGGATTGTTAAATAGTCATATTTTGGATTAAGATTGCAACCTAATCTTATAAAAAACAATAACATTAGGAACATCAAAGCTAGTACAATTTGCAATCAATTCTATTAACTTCTATCTATAAGAATCTATCAGATAGGTTCACTAAACCAAATCAGTGTCTTTAACTCTTGATATACGTGGACATGGACATAATTATCTATCTATTCATATAAAAATTCCCTGTCACAGTTTTTGACCGCAATGAACTTCGAAACTACTCAACCGATTTTAAAACACCATCCAAATTTTTCCTAGGTATTAGAAACACCATCCAAAATTGTTTCTAGGTATAAGATATCATTCAAACACTTCATTTTTATGCCCGTATTTCATTGATACATAACGATTATTTTTATAAATTGCAGAAGGTATGAAGTTGTTTAAAAAATTTACAGGAGTAAAAAACGTTTATTTTTTTATCCTAGAGCATCAATAAATTCAAGCTTTACACATATCATATTTTTCATCAAAATTATTCTTAATGCTAAACGCTATTACCGCTCATTTACTACTAAGCCCGAAGCTGGAGGACAACAATTACAAGAGTAAAAATTGTTTATTTTTTACAATTTATGCTACAGCATTAATAAAATCAAGCTTTACATATTTAATATTTTTCATCAAAATTATTCTAAGCGCCAAAAACTAAACTAATTTTCATATAAGACGCCCGTTATGAAAAAAATATAAAGAGTAAAATTAAGTGATCGTCTTTTGTGAGCAAACCTATCGTGCGCACCTTTCACTTTTATTTTGAGATTTTGTTTTATTATTTTCTGTTCCTATTCAAAGACAATCGTTTTTAAGGAGTAAACTGACACACACACTTTTTTATTTATTTATTTATTTTTTAGTGGCGGCTCCCTGTCAGCGATATTCCGCTGGGACGCCCCGTCTCGAGCCAACGGCATAATTCGAGGCTACGAGGCTCAGTGTTGGGTGCGCTTGAGAGCCGCAGATTCGCCCGACCCAGCCGAAAAACCGTCCGCCTGCGCGGATGCCCGTCTCTCTCCTGCCCACACGCAACTCATGCTCAAAGACTTAGCGCCAGCTTCTACTTACTATTTTAGGGTGAGCATGGGAATCATAATGTCATCAAAAACAAACTGCATATTTTTTCGTTAATTTGTTAAGATTTTTAGTAGACACGTAAAAGAATAAAATTACTTCAGTAAAAGTAAATTTTACATGGTTAATATAAAAAAATATAATGGCTGTGATGAATAGTCAAAAAATAACTTTAGTTTCTTTCTATCAAACAGGTAAGAGCTTACACTGACGCCGGTTTTGGTCAATATTCCGAAGAAGTCTCGTCTTCCTCTGATGAAATAAACCCTGTTCCAAAAGTAATAGTCTCTTCACAGGAATCTATTAGAGTCGTAGATTTAGATTCTGAAGAGAGCGAAACAATACCGAAAAGTATGGGTATACCTATAGACTTTACCATCTCGATTGAAGAAAACATAGTTTATTGGGTTAATAATTTGGAAGAAATATTTTCTTCTAGAATCAATGGAAGTGGGCATTATAAAGTAAGTAACATACATAGTAACTTGCGTTTGCAATTTCAGTTTTTGTTTTTACAATTTCTATGTAATGTTAAATTTTAGCTTACATCAATAAATGGCTCTGCAACGAGTATAACCTTAGACTGGGTAGCCCGATCTGTTTATTGGACACAATTGGAAATGACCTCCACAGAGTCATTTGTTACATATCGAGCCGATTTAGGAATGGTTAGTTCAAGACCACATATCACCCGTGTGTTCGCAAGAAGGCAGCCCATCTACAGTTTGCAAGTAGAACCACTGCAAAGGTAAGCAAATATGTTTTGCATCAATAGATAAAATATCTAAATGATTTCGTGTTCAATATTCTTTGTAATTACCAATATTGTTTTGTGATTCAAGGTCGCTGTTTTGGTATGAAGAAAGTAGTCATCCGGGCTTGGGTACGCTTATGACAGCTAAAATAAATGGTTCCAATATAAGGAACTTTTTTAACAAAACTAGAAATCCCAATGAGAAAAACTGTAACTGTCCCGAGAATCCGCAAGTGGCTAAGTCGTTTGTAATTGATATATCGTCTTCAAACCATGAACTTTATTGGATTGATCCTTGGGTACATCAAATATTAGCAGCTGATATGAACGGATGCAAATGTAGAGTCGTAGTTGACGCTACTGAAAAGAAAAAATATGGTTTTACACCAATGTCCATCACTGTTGATAGTAAATACGTTTACTGGTTTAACTCTACAGAAAAAGAGATATTTTATACTATAAAAAGTAAAAGGCAAAAACTAAAACACGCTAAAACCTCGCACGGATATAAAATAATGGCTCTTGATCCAGCAAACCAACCTTATCCACCTCAAAATTGTCTTTATCCCAATGCCCAACAAATGCAACCGGAAGTGTTAGCGAATACCGCCTATAGCTTAACACTACAGATGCCTATGATTAAAAAACCACAACATTGTCGAAATTTGGAATACGAAATGACGGCTCCCGAGTACACAGTGTACTATCGCCCACAATCTACAAGTAATCAGACTGAATGCGACAAAGAAAGCTGTTCGTACATTACTACTACAAGTTCGGAGGTAATTTTGGATGAACTGAAACCATTTACGAATTATACGGTCATGATCGGAGCAACTAATTACTACGCCAAACTTCATGAAATTAAACCATTGGTCGGAGCCTCGTTAATATTACAAACGGCTGCTGAAGGTAAATATCATATTACCTAATATCCATCTGCCTGTAAACGATAAGGGTCATGACTAAAACTAATCTAAAAACCTTTAATATTAAATCTTGTTACCCATATTTTTCGAAAAACAATAAAAACTGAAATCCATACTTACGTATTTTCAGCACCAACTGCTCCAAAAAATGTAACTGTGGTAGCATTAAGTCCTGTACAAGCCCGAGTGGAATGGATTCCAGATCCTGGACTGAAATATGAAGTACACTGGCGAACAAACGATTCCACATCTTCTCCACATAGATATAAAGGTGACGCTTACTTAACAAATTGACCGCTTAGGTCAGAATTTAATCTCAATCAAACTTTTAAATGCTGGTTTATTTTTGATAATTTAAATGCACAACTTCTATAATATTGTATTATTTTTTTTATTTTTTGCATTCACTCTGCCATATTTCTATAAGATATAAAATACGCATGTAAAAAAGAACTACACTTCTGAATCCGCTGAGCTACCGAGACGCTGGCAGACGCGTCGATAGTATCTGTAGCTCGGTCAGAGACTTGCTCGGATAGCAAAAGGCCGTGAGTTCCACCTGAGAGCTCGGAGGTTTAGTTGTTTTTTACGGGCGTATTGTATATTCTATAAAATTATTTATATTTAAGTCTTATGGGACTTACGTATTTTATTCTATCTTGGCATATTTGTTTTTCCCATAGGTAAACTGTTAAGTGACAGTTTACATTATATCTTTCTGTATTTTTGTAATCTAATAAGTAATCTAAAAAATTAATACTCAACATAATTATGGTCCCCTAAAGACTTAGGATGTGACGTATCATACAAAAAAAACGATCTGTGAATGGAATAATAGTTAATAGTTCAATAGAAAATCGACAAGGAAGAACATTTTTGGTTGAAATTTATTAGAATCGTGAATACACGTTATTTAATTATAATGGTTGTCCGTTAGAGCACAGCACATTCGAAGTATCCTCCGGAGGTAGCGTGGTGATGTCTCGCCTGGAGCCGGGCACGGTGTACGCAGTGTGGGTGCGAGCGCGATCGGCGCATAGCACCCAACCAGCGGACAGCGCGCCACTGCGCCTTGCCACGTATCCTGCGCCTGCGCCCTTGCTGCTGGTCCACCGAGCCGCTTACCGTCTACGCCTGTCCTGGCCACCGCCTCTAACCTACACCTTGTACAGGTCAGTGAAGCAAAGAGTTGCCAACCATACTTATATTATACTACCATACTTATATAATAAAGTACCCTACTTCATTTATGACTTTTTTGTATTTTGAATCCTGTATAATAGATATTTTAATAGAAAAATACTAAAAGATATGGACTCGGCTCACAAGTTATTCTCAGGATTGAATTTTTTTTTAATTTTTTTCTAGTATTTTTCTATTAAATAATTTAACCTGTATCATTTCTTATTATATATACTCTTATATCTTATATACTTTAACACAAATTTACTTTGACACACTATTTTAACGATGAAATTGTCCCACAACTTCAGCTTTTTTTCTAGTTTTAATTATTAATTATTTAAAGCTATTATTGTAAAAATATTTTTTTAAATTAAAACATTAGGAATTAAATAAGATTTAAAATACAAATGTGAGAGGGGAAAGGGGAAAGAAGAGGGAGATGTAATTGTTTTTACAGGCGTATTTTAAATCTTATAGAAATACGGCATTGTAAATGCAAGAAATAAAATTAATACATAACCAAAATATAGTACTATCATAAAAATTACATAAATAAAAATAAATAGTATAATTAAAACAAAAAAAGCTTAAATTTTTCGAAATGACATATTTTAATGCATATTGTACGTACGAACGAATGCATACGTTGTTTTTTCATACTCACTTTTATCAAATCAATATATTAAAAGAAAAAAAAACTTTTTTTTTTACTAGCAAAGCTATTTACCAAAACTCTTTGTTTCTAAATCCGTTTTCTAACAAAACCCTAATCTAACAATATAATGTTTTCACAGAGCAATAGAACAAATATTATAAATATTTATTGGTCTGTCTTTTTCATATATCCTATCTGTTCTAGGTATCTTTATATTAGTTAACTCATTCTTGGCATGCTTTACAATTCTAATTTAATATATCATTTTGAATAAACATCTCTCGAAACAATATCATCATTTTGAAAAAACATCATTTACGTATATTTCGCACTCCGCCAAATTCAAAGTGTGGGAAAAAACCGGCAAAGGACAAGTCGAAATTGCACATCGAGAGTTCCGAAGAAACTTGAAAATATGTAAATAGTTCTTCCTTCACAAAACATTCCTCTTTTTTCCGATTATCTTATAACTTTCGCCCTTTAAATAATTAGTAATTATAGTAGCAATTTATTAGTGATGTGACTATTTTACGGATTTCGAATTTTATCTTATAGTTGTGCTGAATTACATTAGTTATTGCTAAATATTCTAATGGGAAGTAAGTACCCTATAGGTGTTGACTCCCTTGCGAGTTCCAAATAAGCTGCATAAACAAGAGATAATAGGCCGTATCTTTTAATTGCGTTGGCTTAGATTTTTAATTTTGTCATTACTTCAAGAGATTGCAGTCCTGAGTATTTAATATTAATTTCAACTTAATACACAAACGCGTTCCTGAAAAAAGGCTCTTGATTACCATATAGACGGACACGTTTTTCTTTTTCATGTGCGAAACCCTAAAAAAGTACAGAAAATTATTTAAAAAGAAAAATATCTACCTCATTTGCCCGCAGACACAAAGTAGAGTACACTGAAGCAAGCGTTACCAATGGAACTTGGAAGGAATGTGCGAATCGCGACGACGACTGGACGGCAAACAACCTACGCCCGAACAAAAGTTACCGCTTTAGGCTCCGTCTGCAATACGTTAAGGGGGCGACGCCATTCTATTGGCCCGAAGACGAGAGGTTCACATATGAAACTTTAGGTAAGTTTGTCCATATTGATTTTTACGTGACGGAAGATTGGTGCAACGGTAGTGATTCTACCTTCTTCGCCATTGGTTCGCTATCTTGGCAGGAGCATATGTTTGTGTGCTGAGCACAAGAATTTCTTCCTGCGTCACTGTCGTGTACATAATTATTGCTGTATTCTATACGTTTTTAGTACCCCTAATAGAAGCTCTGCTTAATTTGAGAAAAAATAATTGCTATGAGTCGTACTGAGGGTCTTTATTTATTAATAATAAAGACTAATCAATGCAATTTCACTCTGGTACGAAACAGGAAATAGAATTCAAATTAAAAAAAAGGATTCTATGTTTTAACAAAGGGCTAGTTCTAAGAAGGATAAATTTTTTTTTGTGGTTTCGTTGAGACTACTCGTAATATAAAACGTAGTAAATAACCTACTGAGTTTCAACTAAAGTATTGTCCGATTATTCAAAAACCCAGGTGACGTCCCATCGGCTCCTGGTCCTCTCCTAGTGGAAGCAGTTGAGGAGCGCGTGTTACGGGTCTGGTGGACGGAACCCGACAATCAGGGATCGCCCATCACTATGTATCGAATATGGGGCCGTCCGCTACACAGGTAAACCGAATCAATTTAGTACTGCATATCCACAATATAATATATATTATACTTGTTATGTTAGTAACCCAAATTAATCATCATTTCATACTCTAACCATTAACCAATTCCTATAGAATACAATTATGGGATTTACTAGATTAAACGTGGACTTATCGATTTTTTAATCTTTGAATAAAATTAAGCAGTCAGATAAATACTTACCTACTAAAGGTAAAAAAGAAAATATTACTACTTATTATATGATATGTGACTAACTTTTTTTTCTGGGATTTGAAAATTAGCCTTAATCGATGGCACTAACAGAGGTAAACGCATCAGTGAAATTATCTCTATGGAGGATAGTTTTATCATTCGTCTTTACATCAGACTGAAAAATCCCGATCTTTCGTTTCGGAATAAAACTTACTAGGTTCGAAATTTGTGTCTATTACAGAGTCAACTACGTGAACAATTCCAACAACATCAGTGAGATGTTAGCTAGCCTGCCCTCGGATATGCCCAATGATATGAAATTACAGATTTTACATGATGGCTTGGAACTACTTCATAATGGAACAGGTAAAGTAAAATGTGTAAGGGTCTAAGGTTGTTGACAGCGAGTTGATAATCATTAAAAAATATTTTAATACAAGAATAGTTTTTTACTATGGGTGTGATTCCACCAAAATTGATTAATTTATGTCGTATGACACAGAAACTTATTGGTTTATCGGCGCGAGTCAAGTATCGGAAGGCTACGTGGCGCGAGTGCAGGCCCGCAACAGCTACGGTTGGAGCCCTCTGTCGCCAGGCGCGGAACTGCAGGCAGCTCCTGCCCAAGCCGCACAGCCGCACCCGGCCACGCTCACCATCACAAGCGCCATATTAGCCGCTCTCGTGCTCGCCGTCAGCGCCGCGGTACTCTATGGTGAGACAAGACGTGCAAGTACTAGTTGTGTCAAATATGAAAATCTACAGGCTTTTTTACATCTTTAAAAAAATATTATTAAATATTTAGGCCACAGTTTCCTTTTAAGCAAGAGATTTGCTTGTGTTAGGAAGCTCCGCTCTTAACAATGCGTACATACTACCTATTTTACACTTTGTTGTTTTGAGGAATATAATGTTATATTATTATTACTACTTTAATTTAATTTAACTATAATACTAGTGTTTATAGTTAAATTCTCGGCCAATAAGCCACCAACATTCGCAAAATAATAATTTACAGTATCTGTAGACTCTTGTGGAGATGAGAATAATTCTTTTCATAAACCAAGAAAAGGCCAGTCAGGCAATTGCTGTTTTTTTATACCACATTTAAATTCTTAACTCTTTGATATTACCACTATTATGATTATGATTACGATTTTTTTATTTTACTTAATCCTACCCTTAAAATCTAGGCTATATAGAGATCTGCATTAAGCCAAGTTAATAGATTGTTTTTTTTTAACTTGTTCTAGAATATTTAAAAGTATAATTTCAGGATAAAAACTAAGTATCACTATTTTATAAATAGTATTTACATCTTACAGTGTATAATATCAGAAGTAAGAAGAAAGCAGCTAAAGAAAATCAAATCCAAACCAACGTGGTAAGGAGAGGTTCAGACTTGGAATTGGCCACATTGCGACAGCTTCCAATCAGGCATTCCACTAATATACTCTATAACCAGGTAAAATATTGTATTAATATCAACTGGAAAATATGTACTGAAAATAGATTAAGTATTAAATTGCTGACATTTTGAGATGCTAGTTTGCATAAATCAAAGTTAACTCAATTGATAACCTTTTGACTCCATGTCTCTACATTTTATATAATCGTACTCGTGTTATACACATGCATGTGTATAAGGTTATAATAAACATTAGAATAGGAATTTGTATTGACCGAACTTGTAAAAGAATCAATCGCCTTCTTCGGTTCTTTTTGTGGCTGCTGCTCCGACGAAATGTTGCTTGCGATCGATTCACAGTTGTTGATCTGTATTTAAAAGTTACAAAATAAACTTGCAATTAAAATAATCATATTCGATTATTTAACAGACAATCCTTTATATCAAATTATTGAATATTATAAAGCAAATGATAATCACGTAATATGACCCCAGTGCCATGCAATCGGTTAATCGCATGTTCTGTCATTTACACTTGTCTTCAACCTCTCCGTCAGGGTGTGCACTGCCCTACGGACGCAGAACTCGCGAGCCTGCCGCATATCCGACGCGAGCAGATCACGCTCACAAACTTTCTGGGTTCTGGTGCATTCGGAGAGGTCTTCGAAGGCGTCGCGCGTCATATCAACGGTGCCACTGCTAATACCAAAGTGGCTGTTAAGGTAATTGATGCGGTCAAACAAATAAAGTGTTAAAAGCTTTTATAAGGAAGCGTCTAAAAAGCTATTTGGATTATGATTTTGTATCATGCTGCCCCAAGAGAATAAAAATTATTTATGTTCTTTCATATATACGACAAACGCAAGTTTATATATAAACTAACACAATAATGACGACTATAACATTAAATAAAAATAAAAAATATCCCAACGCAAAAAGAATAGCGAACCTTTATACTGTATTTTAATGTTCAATTCACAATTGTATATAACAACCGTAAATAGTTTGTAATTGTGTTTAAGTAATAAAGATCTGTTTATTTATTCTATTTAAATAAAATAACTTTTTCACCTCACAAGCTCGGAAAGTTTGGTTTGTCATTCAATTTCTGCGTGGAAAGCTGCGTTTAATCCGCTAGCTTAAACGCTAGGAAAAATGTTTTAAAACAAGAACCTTTTTATTCAAAGTAAACACACATGGTATGTTCCGAATCATCTTTATAAGTAACATTGTATTCTTATTTAAGTTAATACTATCACACTCCGTTTTGGTTTTATTAAATGATTTTAGTTCTTTAAATTATAAAAACCACAAGAATAAATATTATTCAGAATATACTATTAAAGAGTTACTATTAATCTTATAGAAATATACTACGTTTAAGCATAAGAATTTCAAATGTATGGTGAGTGAGATTTTTCGGACCACACCCGAAAAAGAACTGTCAAAGTGATCTGTATTCTTAGTCAATTCACATTTCATAAAAAACAATTAGGAAAAAAAAAGGTTCAACATTGCTAATTGTAGTAATTTCACTTTTAATTTAAACAAACCAATTTACCATTTTGAAGTTGTTTTTTGCACCTAAAAATTTTCTTCGCTTAGTGAGGTGACAGCAAAATTTAAATAAAAAAAACACATACGCACACATAGCGGTCAAACTCATAACACTTTCTTTTTGCGTCAGGGTTAAAAAATAACGAAATTGTATTAAGTTATGAACTTTTTTCATTGTCTCAGACACTCCGCAAAGGAGCAACAGAGCAAGAGAAAACAGAGTTTTTAAAAGAAGCAGCATTGATGTCCAATTTCAAACACGAGCACATCCTCCGACTTCTTGGAGTTTGTCTTGACAACGACCCGAACTATATTATCATGGAACTCATGGAAGGTGGTGACCTGCTCAGCTATCTAAGGAAAAAAAGAGCTTACCTGGTATGATATATTTGTGATTAAATAATAAACAGTCAAGAGCAAATCAACCTATAGGTTGTATACAAAATTTTCAGTTTTGTATATAATACGGAAAATTTTCAGCTTCAGTTTGTAGTCGGTTGACGAGCTATTCTCCGTATTACAGCCCTATGAACAAAACTAAAATTCCCACATTATTTCAATTGGTGTCATACAGCATATATTTTTACCCGGCTGCGGCGAAACCCAAAGGGTTATAATAATATATCTTACTTTTACACCAGCCCAAAGTAAGCACTGTTACGCTTGTGTTATGGATACTAGGGCAACGGATAAATATATATATAAATATTCAGGCACAAATGCTCGTATTCATCACACTTACATCTGCCCCTTTCGGGATTCGAACCCAGGAAAGGCAGGATCGCTACCGTTGCACCAATCGTATATTAACAGTTTAAACTTTATATACATTATGTATGACATATAATGTTAGATATTTTTGGTGGCAGGGGTATAACTGGAAACATTAAAAATATAAAATCAGACCTACAGTCTTGTTCAAACTTTATTTTCTTCCCAAAGTCATCGAATGCAATCATGCGACGCTTGATACCAAAACAAGGGGTTTTACAAGAAAACATCAAAATATATGTGTATTATAATGTTAATACTTTATAGTTATTTTTTAGCGCATCTTTAGTAGCACTAGTAACGTTCCCTTTATTCAAAAAATCGAGTAACACATTAAGGTAGCATAAATGCTAGTTTCTTACGGCTTCTTCTCGATACAAGGTCTCCCGATATAGGACTGAGGAAACCACGGCATAGTCGTTGTGTTTCAATAAATGCATTTTAAATCTCATGTCAGTTCATGAATAAAAAAAAAAAATGTTTATCTTTATTTTTTTTTTTATTATTTAGAATGGGTTCGCCCTTGATCCCAATCAAGCCCGGGGGCAAAGACAGAATCCACGATGGAACGAGCTAACCCAGAAGGTGTCTATTCACCCTGGCCCTGAAAACAGACGGGTTATATGTACTCGGAAATACAGACGCAGGGAGAGAGTTCCACTCCCTTGCTGTGCGCATTATAAAAGAAGTCGAGAAGCGCATGGTTTAATGTCTACTGACGCGACATTACTATTCACTTTCAATACCATAGGTAGCCATAGGGACTTAAGCATAATAATTTGGGCATATGGTATAAATTGGAAAAACATTCCCGATATTTTTCGATGAGACACGATAATTTTGCTCTGAAAAATATGGAGGAAAATTCGAATATCAAACTATGGTACTAATTTTTTTTCAATAATTATAACCGACCAGGGGCTCGTACATAAAAAAATATTACGCAAAGCTTGTAGTAGCCTTGTATATAATGTATTATAAATCGACAGGGGCTAATTGTACCCGGCATATAAGGTGAACCTGGTTTTTAAATCACGGGACATGCGCAGTAGCAAGTTTAGGTACATTATTTACTACTGCGCTTGTCACGTGATTTCAAAACCAGATTCAACTTATATGCCGGGAATTATACATTGTTGTTTATTTTATGTATAGATATATAATATTACCAGAGTATTGCGATCTTGTAACGCTGCGGTTTAAGGTGTCTTCGAAAAGGATGTCCTTTTTAATCCTTATAAAATCAAGTAGGTAGCATGTTTCAAGTAATATTATCATTACTTTTCAGTACACGCCAGAGTCGCTGACTCTACTTGATTTGCTGAATATGTGTGTGGACGTGACAAAGGGCTGCCGATATCTGGAAGAGATGCATTTCGTGCACCGCGACCTGGCGTGCCGCAACTGCCTGGTGGCGCACCGTGCAAATGGTCGCGTCGTCAAGATCGGCGACTTCGGCTTGGCAAGAGACATCTACAAAAATGATTACTACAGAAAGGAGGGTGAAGGTAGTATCTATGTTATTTTATGTTTATTATCATATTCCTATTAAATTTTGACGTTGCTGAGAGTTTTAAAACATCAGTATTAATTAAAATATAAAATAAAAATGTTTCCCGTACAATGATATCACCTAAACGCTCGGACGATGCATATATGTTTCACGTGTGTTTTAAACATACATCTGAGAAAATTAAATAATTATTAATAGTAACTACGTACAATGGCGCCCGTTATTAAGGACTTTGTCGAAAGCTTTCGGTAACCTAAAGAAAAAATTTAGGAGCAAGTGCGTTTGGAGGATCATACAGATAGCAGTTTAACTAGCCAGAGTAGTCAACAAAATCAAAATTTCTTATTACTTTCAGGTTTACTACCAGTGCGATGGATGGCTGTAGAGTGCCTGATAGATGGCGTATTTTCCTGCCAATCTGATGTATGGGCATGGGGAGTTTTATGTTGGGAGGTAAATATATATATTTTAGCTCCAAGTAGAGCAGATTTTATGTTCATATTCGTATTAGGTATTGTTTTTAGGCGTTGGTATGATTTTGATCTCGATTTATTTCTGGCATATGTTTGTGTGATGAGCACGTACCAACGCCTCTATTCATGACGTTGTCTAATCAAGGTCGTCTTTATAAATATTAGGGGTTAAAGTATGAAATTGCCGATTTGTACTGAAAATCTATATTGTTTATTTTTTAAATTTTTAACAAATTTATTTAATCAAAATAGTTGCCATTATTATCTATACATTGCTGCCATCTAATGGGAAGGTCATTAATGCCTTTGCGATAGAATTCCGACGATCTAGACTGCACAAACTGTGTGAAAGCATTTTGTACTGCCTCCTGGGAAGAAAACTTCTTGTCACGTAGATAATTGTCCAAATCACGAAAAAAATGGTAGTCCGTTGGAGCAAGGTCTGGTGAATACGGAGGATGACGAATGGTTTCTAACTGCAGTTCCTGAAGGGTCAAAATGGTTTCTCGTGCTGTGTGAGGTCTCGCGTTGTCGTGGAGCAATAATGGTGAAGATCGATTCATGAGTCGGGGCTGTTTTACTGCTAGTTTTGTCAACATGGTTCGGAGTTCGGCACAATAGACATCTGCCGTTATTGCTTGACCAGATCGGAGAAAACTATAGTGAATAACACCATGCTGAGACCACCAAACAGTTACCATTACCTTTTTATTGGTAAGTTTTGCTTTAGGACACTGTTGTGGCATTTGACCTGGGGTCAGCCATTGCATTTTTCTTTTCCGGTTATCATAAAGAATCCACTTTTCATCACATGTTACAATTCGATCCAATATTCCTTCATTTCTGTACCGGTTCAACAAGGCAACACAAGTTTCAACACGCGTTTCTTTCTGCAGATCAGTCAAATCATGAGGCACCCATTTTTCGTATTTTTTTATTTTATTGATTTGACGCAAGTGAGTCAATATTGTGGGTAAGGTAACGTTAAACCATGCCGCTAATTCCTGGGTACTTTGACTAGGATCGGCTTCCACTATCTCTCTTAATTCATCGTTATTTACCTGTGTGGGCGGTCTTCCTCGTGGCTCGTTCTTTAAGTCGAAATTTCCATCACGAAAGCGTTTAAACCAAAATCGCACGGTGCGTTCATTAGTAGACCCCTCTCCAAACGCAGCATTGATATTGCGGGCTGTTTCTGCCGCGTTAGTTCCGCGTCGGAACTCGTATTCAAAAATAACTCGAATTTTCGCAGTATCCATCTTTCTTGTCTAAATTGAATAACAAAAACAATTGAAAGTCGATATTCAAATGTTTTACATTTTTTAAAAAAAGAACATCATAGAAACCATTTAAAAAAAGTTTCATTCGAAAACCTCAAACCATGAAGATTCTATGTCAATTCAAAGAACCTATTGCAATAAAACGGCAATTTCATACTTTAACCCCTATTATTTATGTATTCTACGCGTTACTTAGTAGGTACCCATAGTACAAACTCTGTTTAATTTGAGACTTAAACATTGAGTTGTACCAAATTTATTTAATATTATTGTTTGTCACGGAATATTATGATGACACTTTCATAGCGATTTCGGGATGGAACCTGCGCAGACGCCGATCTTTTTGTTCTGCAGACCGGAGCGGACAAAAATAAATAGTCTACGTGGTCTAATCTACTTCTGAGGGTGTACGTCACCCGTCCGTCCATCCAACCACTATTTGAATTAAGTCATTGCTAAAACATTCGTTATAGAAAAAATGTAGTAGAGTTGATTAGAAAAAGAAGAAAAGAAAGAAGACGAAGTGTGAAGGTGTTGAAAAATCTATTTATAAATAGGTTAAAATTCGTAGATAATAATTCAGGCAACTCACAACAATTATTTAGATTATTAACTCACTGTTTTAGGTGCTATCGCTGGGCCAGCAGCCGTATCCGGCACGCACTAACCGGCAAGTGCTGAGCTACGTGCGCGACGGCGGCAAGCCTGACTGCCCGCCTAACTGCCCTTCCGTCTTGTGAGTACTACTTTACTAATACTATAGAGTAAATAAATATGTACTATATAATATAGAGGTTCAATGCCCGTAATAAAATATATGCCACTCGCACAGACAACGACGGTAGTGAGTAGGTGTAGGTAGAATATAGACTACCATAACAATGATGGTAACAGTATATGATATACCTAAGACGATTCTGATTCTAATATATAAAAGTAAAATTATAAGTATATACTAGTATAAGTGTTCAATATATGTATTATTATGAAAAATATATAACGCAAACCAAATAATTTTCATTATTTTCATATATATCTTAATTTCAAAAACTAAAAAAATAAAAGTACTTTAATGGTCAATAAGTATGCCCTCTATGGTACTTCAGAGTTTAACTGTAAATGATCACATAAAATTTTTATAGTATACAATAGTTTGTTTTGATTTTTAAAGAAACATGTACCCACGAGAAATTATTTTGTGGATCGCGTGAATGTGAAAAAAATAAATCATTTTTTTTTACAAAGACAACTGATTTTAAAACTTGTGGACGACTATTGATGTAAACCTGGGGGCCAATCGACATAAAAATACGCAGTTGGATAGGAAACGAACTACGGCTGAACTTCAACTTTTACATTTCCTATAGCGGTAGTGATTTGACAGACGGTTGAGGAGCAATCCGATTGAAACTGGAAAGCAGCGGCTGTCAAACTGCAAAGTTAATGCCACGCTACTTTTTTGCATTGTTGTTTAACTTTTCGCCGAATGAAAAACTATCAATTTTGACAAGTGATTTATTAAGATTATTGGAAAGAGCTCATGAAGTTGACTTAGCTTCAACTCGGGCTTAAGCCAAGCAAGAAAATTTAAATACAAGAGTGTCCAATGATGCAATCGTCCTATTCTTTGATTCTTTGCACTTAATGTTCGGCAATTCGTCAAAAGATATCATGCTTTCGAAGGAGTTAATTCGAAAGCTAATGAAAGATTTGTCCTCACATGACTCCCACTAATCGTGCTGATAACTTGGACGTAGAAATTAAAGCGTTTTAGTCTGTTAAAAGACTCATCGATCATCTAATTTCAACAAAAATTTCCCACATTTTCATTTTCCTATAGTTAAATCAAATTATTGTTAATCTATTACCCAGTAGCCTATAATGTCGGAGTCAGGAACCATCCCTTAAGGTTAATATTATATAAATAAATAAATATAAGGCAGCATCACATACATTGTTCGCAATTCGAGTAAAATAGCTATAGCACTTAGTGTCATGGGAATCAGAATAAACGACGGCACCATAACATCCAGACAAGGGTGAATATAGAAAAGTTCATTTTCTACATCGACCCGCCAGAGATCGAACTCGGGACATCGGAGTGGCGTCGCCATAAGGTTCTGGTGGTTTTGCCATTAAACGTCGGTGAATCATAGGTTAGAGATAGTTGGGAACTAAAACTCTTGAAAAAAAATATTTTGAATTAATCAAACCATAGTAAAAATAAACCACAAAGGAACGAACTTTAGAAAAATTCCAGAGACAAGAACCACACGGTTCGTTCAAATTGGAAAGTGGTGCGATTGGCCTCCTGTACTATGTCTGGAACTGTCCTACGTACTATACCTATGAATCCCCGACATTGTAGCGTGGGGTCGCTAAAGCAGTTGCTGTACCTTGTGGTCACCAGCCATTTGGGTGCTATAAGCATTATTATGTCAGTAAAGTAACAGGGTATTATCTAAAAAGCAACCGCCGAATAAGTAAATTCTTAATTTACCTCGGATAAAAATTAAATAAAAAATACGTCTATTTTAATTTTTATTAGAAGATTATAGTTTTGTGTGTATGTCGTGTCGTAAAAGGTGACTAGGTGAAGGTAAAATTTACCTTCCGTAGACGACAAAATAGGCAGCAGCGTGTTCGAATTATGATCTATTACTGCGACCCGCCTGCCGACCAAGGAGGTTATGGCAAAACCCCGCAATTTTAATTGAAGCTGCCTGCCAGCAGAGGCACAGTCTTTAGGCTGAAATGATGAATTGAATGTACGGTGAGACCCGAACTTGAAACTTAATAATTATTTTATGGGCAACATCAGCGCCGATTAATGCGTTCGATTGTTATTGAGGTAAAGATGGTTTCGTAGGTTTTACGAACAGAGTGATATAAAATCAATGACTAATGTATGTGATTGTTCCTCAGCTACGAGTTGCTGCAGCGATGCTGGAGCTACTCGGCGGAAGCACGGCCGTCATTTCGCGAATGCCTGGAGGTGGTGACTGCGCTGCGTGACCGCACCTCGCCCAACATCCGACTCATCGCTACACCCGGATATGCGCCCTACCTCACCCTCCTAGGAGACGGTCAGTCAATGCCCCTCACTGCTGAAAGCTCATCTTTTTATTAATGGGTTCACCATAAGAAAATTGACATTCATCTAGGGTCAAGGCGGCAACAGTGGTTATAGCGGCAACAGTGACGCACTTGTCGTTGTATCAATAGTATTATAGGTATCTTTTTATATCTCTCACTCTTCGGAAGGTCTCCCGATAGATACTGGTCACAACCAGTTTCCCTGGGTCAACCATGTAACAAACCCGTGTTGTAAGTGTTTTGTTTGTTTTGACGAAAGAAAAAGTGAGTGTTCAGGTGAGATATACTTGGTATTTTTTCACAAACCTTTTGTTTCACCAATGGATTTATATTTTTGCTAAGTAACAAACTTCGTTGAGGTCATTTTGGCGTATACTGCATTTCGATTTACGTAAAACCATCACACGTGGGATGAGTTAAATCCAAAATGGCAGTTTTGTACACAGTGGCTCAAATCATTTGAGTTCACAGTGGTTCATGATCCACTGTGTACTACTGGTACTGGATAATAACTACCCGGACATTAGCAAAAATCGAGACGTAATAATTTTTGTTAATTTTCCCTTTTAGGATGACTTGACCAACAAGGCCCCGTAAATAGGGAAACACATAGCTGAAAAGAAAAAAGCAAAACTATATTTCTTTTGTGTGTCTGAAAAGTCACTATGAGACTGAAGTAGTCAAAAAGTTACCTGATTATTCATTTAAAGGATAAAAAGTTTTGTTTGATAGTTTATGCAAGATACAGAAAAAGTTTTCTGTTGATGTAATCATCAAGTCAAAAAAAAATTAAGATAATTTAGTAAATTTTAAATGTGTAAGACTGAACAGTCACTTTGAAGTGAAGTAGTAAAAAAAAACTCTTTTTCGATGTAAAACTTATTGTTTGATTAAAACAAAAAATAAAGATCGGTAAAAAGCAAAAAAAAAAACATTTTTATTTGAGTTATATTATAGATGATCCACTGTGAACTTGCCTGATTCACTGTAAACTGAGGGCCGATTCACTGTATCCCACCCCCAGTACACAGTGGCTCAAATGAGATTTTTTTTTAAATACTATTTATTTTCCAAAATATTACCATGTTTAACTAAATCCATTGGAATAATCAATATACATTAGTTACACTATAATACTAATCCTTTTACATCTTTCCAACACTCACCCACATCAAGTTACATCACTGGAAAAAAAAAGTGACCCACTGTTGCCGCCTTGATCCTACTCGCAATTTTTCGTCTGAATTGCCGTTTGATAAACCATTGATCTCTCGTATTGTATTGACAATATCTAGAGCCTGTCTATCTATATAGCCTGTATGTTTATCTATCTATCTTTAATGTTTTTAGATGGAGGATAGCATATCGAGATCACGAACTGTTTTAAAACTGTTAATAACCGGCATTATTGTAATTTAGTATGCGCTTGATAAAATATCTACCGTTTAAACAATATTATAAATATATGATATGCTATTGTTACGAGCGGCAATCCTATTAACACCCATTTTTTTACCATCTGCTACTGCTAATGGGTTTATTATATCGTCAGATTAACATCACTAGATGAAACTAATATATTTTAATAAAAAAATGAAACCAATAAAATATAAATATTTTATTGGCATATCTATTAATTTAGCTGAATAAGACCATTCTAGGACAGCAAAATAATAAAATATTCAATGGCTATGATATTAAAATTGGTCACCGTAATGTACAACTGTAATTGTACACAATACACCAATCGGCGCCAGTAGTTCTGTGGGAGCAAGAAGCGAAACGAGGGACTAAAATAACTATAGATGTAGCTTGATTACTGAAATGAACATCGATCATTAATCAAACCATAAACCCTTTTTTAACAAGTATCAAAGACAGGATAATATTATCCTCTCATGAATGAATCCCATTTCAGTAATAAAACTTTTTTTCATTGTCACCTCTCACCTTAAATGTATATTTTACATATTTATATCAAATCTTAAAATGATAAATCAACATCCTTTTCTTATCCCTATCATAAGCATGTATATTAACGCATTACAGATACACTTACCTATATTTTATCCTGTCTAATGAATCAACTAACCAAACATTGTATTATGCATGGGCCGCATGATCAGACGCCATCGACAACCGCACCTACCTGCTGGACGAGAATGACAACGCCTGCTTAGGTTTGTCTCATACATTTACTAATTCCAGAGATGTCAATAAGAATTCTTCATTAAATGTGAATTTCTATATTACAGACGAAGATCTGCCAGAACATCAAATGGAGCCGTCGCGATTACTACCAGGAAGTACGCTAAAATATTTAGACCTAATGCACGACAGCGACTCTGGGTCAGGCACAGTTTTTGACGGTTACGAGATTCCAAGAAGTCCTATAACGTGCGCTCCGTTCTCCAGACACAGTATCGTCGGCGTAGCGCCCAATAGACTGATCAAACCGCCGCTATATCGAACACACTCCCTACGCACAAACACGCGGCCACCCAACGCCACAATACGAAGCTTACGTAATGGCATAGTAAAGCGGGCTTCCTTGTGCGACGGCATTCAGAGCAGCGGGATCACTCGCGAACCTTCTTCGCGAGAGAGATTACGATTCGACCCCAACTTCGACAAGCATCTTTTCAAGACTACATTTTGAACTGTGATACTAGGCTTTGTAATCAACAATTTGTACATTATCCACCGAATGGCAGACATTTTGTAATATGTAGGTAAATATTTAATGTTATTTATTTTATTGTATAACTGTAAATAGAAACTGTTCGTTGTATATATTAGCATAAGCGAAGCATGTCTATTTTCATAAGTATATTTCTTTTACAAAATCGCTAATCAAACGTGAAGTTTGTTAAAGATTAATTGCTCTATGAGTCTAGTTGCCTTATTTCGATAGGAATATTAATTAAAAGACTAAACTTGTGTACAATAAGTTTTATTTTCTATGTACGATATTGACAATTATGTGTCAAAAATATATTAAGCAAGCTTATTATCTAAGCTTTAATAACTTCTACATACAAATCGAAAATAAACAAGGTACACTTTTGTGTACATAAAAAAATATTTGGAAGTTTTATTACTGAATCTGAAGTTATTGCTCAAATTTCAACCTTGATGACGTTTTAGTATAAAAAATGACATTTTAGCATGAAATTTAATATTATATATATATATATATATATATATATATGGTTTTTATATTTTTCTAAATTGCTTTTTTTAGTAAAATTACTAATCCCAAGTTTTGGTGTGTGTTACGGCATTAGTTATTTGGACTAAAAAAATGTTTGTTCAGTTACAAACAAACGGCTTAATTCCTATAACACCAAGAAAATAGATTTTAATATTAAATATATATTTAGAGAAAGAAAATAAAGGCTCTATTCAAGGAATTAAGAAGTTTGGCATACTAAAAAAAAAACGGTTATTTTATAGGTAGACACAACCCAGTAGTTGTCATTTTATTTTCTATAAGGAGTCAAGTCAGATTAGAGTAACATTATTACTTTGAGTTACTAATTCTAAACTATAGAACTTGGATTTATACAACTATGCATAATCTATTGCAAGTTTTCTAAAATATGAAACATAATTATATTATTGCCTCCCAATAACTTTAACTTAAATAATTATTACTTAACAAAAGTGATACACAACATAATTATACATCAAGTCAGATCACAAAATACCATCATAAGTGCTCTTTATGTATTGAATTGTCCATTGAACAGAAACCGAAATTAAATCAAAATAGGTGCCAAATGTCACTTTGATATGTTAAAATTTTAATATTGCAACAAAAGGAGAATGGTAAAAAAACCTATGTAATTTTAGAACCACATAGAGGCTACGAGTTTCGTGAAGAAAATATTAGGATATACTCTCATTAAACTTAATAAAATATTTAATGTCAAGATAAACCCTGAAGTTGATTTTAAACCTAACCTCCAAACAACCCGAAGTAAATGCGATAGTTAGACATTTTAAAATATTGGCTTAATAACTGGATCCATTTTTGCAAACAAGAACCAACCCACAGCAGGTTGGTTTCGAGAAAACTAGACTTTTGTAAACAGAATGTGCAAAATGCATACATAATATATTAATGAATGAATACTTGTAAACCTCATGTGGAATACTGTAGCCTATCTAGGAATATCAGATTTATAAATGTTATAAATAATAAGCGTTTAGGTACCATTTTATATAATTCTCAAACTGTGGGTTGGTTCTTGTTTGCAAAAATGGGTCCAATTGTTTGAGTGAATTCACTTGCCTGATTGCTTTGTCCCTTGGTTGGATTTGTTTAAGTGATTTAGTCATTGTACTCAATTTGATCAATATGGCCTAGCAGATTAGCGTTTTATTTCAGAAGAAGGAGCTATATATTATTTTGTATATTTATCTCAACTTTACAATCTAATTATAACATTTAAATTTCACAAAGCCCTCTTTGAAACGTTAAATATTTTTAATTAGAACGCGTGGTTTTCAATTTGCCATTCTCCTTTGTTCCATTTACGTCTAAGTTATACTACAACTTAGATAAGGGAATAAACATTACACATACACGTATCTTCAATTTGCTTCACAGCTGCGATGCACAAATGCATACAAATAACAATGTACATTCTAAATAACAGCGGCGAGTGAACTCACTAATATTATTTTCGTTTCACACGCTCTGTTTCCATCACTTCTTAACAAACCCATTTTCGAAATTAGTTCTTTTGCATACGAACTTTAGCTAACATCACAATTCAAGCCCCATAACAGCATAGTTATTAAGAACGTAATCCTCGATATTCCTCAATAAGCTATAGTCGGCAATACTCCAGATATCGCTCGAGTCGTTAAATATATTGAAAATATAAACTTAAATTTTTATACAACGTCTCTAGCGTTAGTAATCAAAGATATTAAAGAGTTTCGACTAAGTAAATTAATAAAAAGCATGGGTGCTACGAGCTGGATGTTATAAATGATTTCGTCCAAATGTAGCTGTACAAACAGATCGAAGTTTATTAAAACGTCTGAGTAAATTAAAATTAGCACAGAGGGATACACTCGAATGTTTAGGTTGAGTGTGTTTTATAACTAAAATTAGACTTTTTAATTTTGTAATCATACGTTAAAACAGTTCAAGATTTTATGTTAGTAGTAAATCAATCCCCATCTTCTTGGAGCTCCTGTTTAACGCGCTTCTCCTGCTTGATCTGATCGGTAGTGGTTACGGGCGGTGCGTCGTGGTCGTCGTCCTGCGAGTACACGATTTTAAAACAAGGACACTATTACACTTGATTCAGAAATATTAATTTTAGTGAAAGATTATCATATTTACTAGGTCGATAAAGTCGCTAAGCATAAAGCTTCGCTAGCACCATATATTGGAGCGGAGCGTAATACAAAAAAAAAACAAAAATGTTTAGCAAATTTTAAAATTCCATTAGAATAAAAATTTTCAAAAAGCGCGCATTTTGTTTCAATAAGAATTCCCATAAAGCCAATGTTTTTTTGTCATAACTTTTTTATTTTAATGAATTTCAAAATTCCGTTACGATCTGGTCCTAAATGTATAGTTTCGATTTCACACAAAAAATATTAAAATCGGTTAAGAACTCGGGAAGTTATGGCGTAACAGACATTGCGTAATTCAAGCTGATCCATGGGAGTCAGTTTCACATTCATACCTGCGCATCGTCCTTGCTGTTCTCGTGTAGGAGCACGTACTCTCGCTGCGAAAATCCGAACTTGACGACATCTCGTTCCAGGAGCTCTACGTAACGACGGCCATCTATCTTCTTGTTGTTCACGAATGTACCGTTTGCCGAATCTAAGAATATGTATGAAAAGTTAACTCGTGCAAGCGCTCAAAATTTACTTGCCCTACACCGAACCGTAGATGACACCAAACATTAAAATAAGAGGATGATAAATACACATCAAGTGCCTATTGATCAAATATTTCTAGTTAATAAAAATCTTTTATTTTTTTATTTTTTTTTGTAACTCCTATAGATACTTAACAAAAAAAATAACCAAGACTGAATAGACATTTTATTTAATCAATCTAACTATACTCTATCCATTTCGAACTGAGACAAAAGGTAAACAAACCATAAAAAAGGTTCTTCAAGATGTCAATTTTCTTCATTGCCGAAAGGTTTGATCAAAAACATACGACTATTCAATATTTTATTATTCAAACTTTTTAAATAAAGATAATTAAGAATTACTTGTCACCTTCAATAATTTTCCGTATTTTTACATCGATTTTAGGTATATTTTTTAACGTAAGTTTAGATTACTATATATTTGCTATTAAAAAGACCTAAAATGAATAGTGTTCTAAAACTTTTTAGCATTTATAATACTTCCAAATGAAGATGAACAACCATCACATACTATAACGTAGAACTAAGTGACTTCCGGGTTTAGCCGGATTATATCCGCCATTTTTTATTCTCGATCAACTATTGGTGCGAGTGCGTTCTCTTCTTGATTATTTCGTTGTTTTTTGTTAATATTTGTTATCATTGTCGTTTTTGTTAAGTTCTATTGTTGTGTTACGTAGTAATATATTGTTATTGTTGAGTTTTTGTTATTAAATCGTTTTTGTCAGTGAAAATGAGTGAGCCTGGACCAAGCAGCGCTTGCACTTTTACTTCGCCGAAGAAAAAGCGTTCCAAGCTTACTAAAATGCATTCTATGGATAAGGAAACTGTTATAAACATATTTAAGTACGTAGAGGAAAGCTGGCCCAAAGATTCATATCCTTACAAAAATGATGTCGTGAACAAGACTGCCGAGATAATGGGAATATCGCGGGCCTCAGTGTATCGATTCATAAAAGAAAAGAAAGAAACAAGATGTGTCAAATCTCCTCCACTTCCATCTCCAAAACAATCTATTATTGATAGCTTGGATGATCTGACCTTGGGTGCGATACGCCGTAAAGTCCATATGTTTTATTTCAAGAATGAATTGCCTACCATTCAAAAGGTCCTGACCGCTGTGAATGCTGATGATTCTTTACCAAATTTCAAAAGGAGCACATTTCACAAGTTATTGCATAAATTGCAATTTAAATACGCTAAACGTAGTCGCAATAGTTTTCTTATTGACAGAAATGATATAGTCCTTTGGCGAATTAAATACCTGAATACCATTGTAAATATGAGGAACGAAGGAAGAAAAATATATTATACCGATGAAACTTGGCTTAATGAAGGTTAGTTCAAAAATCTAAATAATGTTAATAACTTGTCTTGAATTGGTTGTTTAATCCTTTGCTTGCAATTAAATCATTTAATTTATTTAATTTAAGTTGATTTATAGTATATATAACATAATATTCTCTTGTAATTTATTAACAAATCAAATGTTACATTCTTATTATTGTTGCTGACATTGAATGAAATAAATATCTTTTAAAACAAACTTTGATTGTTACAGGATACACTGTAAACAAAGTGTGGCATGACGAATCAATAAAGTCTTCCAAAGAAGCCCACCGAGAAGGCCTATCAACGGGATTGAAAAATCCAAGCGGTAAAGGAAAACGCCTCATAATCCTTCATATAGGTAATTTTTATGAATATTGATCTTATGTTGTTTACTCAATAGCAATTCTCTGCAATGCGATGGACCCGGCACCCGCACAGTGAATTCATGGAATGCTAAGTTATTGTCTCTCTCTATATTTATATCAATATCATGGCGGGTTGAGAAAAGTGATAATAGTTGAAGAATGTAAATGCATAGTATGCAAGGTTTATAACTAAGGACTAAAAGTGATTATAGAAGTATTTAATTGGTATCTTAAAAAAATATTGATTGACTGAGAAATTGAGTTTTAAACGCCAGATATTTTTGTTATGAACAAACGATTAACTACCTATATTTTAGTATTTCATTGATTATTTTATTTACAGGATCTGACACAGGCTTCCTGGAAGGCGGCCAACTTATATTCGAAGCAAAGAAAGGTGATGGAGACTATCACTCCGAGATGGATTCCCACAATTTTGAAAAGTGGTTTACCGAAATTATGCCAAAATTAGAGCCAAATTCTGTTGTTGTCATGGATAATGCACCATACCATTCCAGAAGAAAAGAAAAACTTCCCACTTCAGCTAACAAAAAAGGAGAAATTCAGCAATGGTTAAACGAGAAAAATATATCCTTTGATGAAAAAGAAGTTAAAGCGCAACTTCTTGAAAAAATTAAGAATGTAAAAGAAAATTATCAAAGCTTTGTAATTTATGAAATGGCCCAGGAAAAAGGAATCACAGTGGTAAGGCTCCCTCCTTATCACTGTGAATTAAATCCTATTGAATTAATCTGGGCCCAAGTCAAAGGTTATGTGGCAAAAAATAACAAAACTTTTAAATTAAATGAAATCAAAAGTTTGTTAGCTGAAGCATTAAACAGTATCACAGTGGAAGCTTGGCAAAAGTGCATTGACCATGTCATGAAACAGGAACAAGAAATGCTAAAAATAGATGGTATAATTGATGATGTGGTAGACGCTTTTGTAATTCATGTCACAGATGATACCTCTTCATCATCAGAAGAGGAATAAATAAATAAAATTAAAACCTGTGTGTATTTTTGTAATAAACTGGATTTCGCACAAATATTCTTACTTATTCTTAATTCATCTCGAACTAACCTATTATAATAATTTGAATAACTTCCTTGTTTTATTTCCATTCAAATTAGTAGTATCATTTGGATAATAGAAATGATAGCTTGTGTTTATATACACTTAAGTACCCCTTTTCCTATTTTATTATAAAAAATTAACACCCTTAAATATACCATATTTTTTATCCCAAAATTAGATAAAAAAGTTTTAGAACCACACATTCTTTGTTTACCTTTTGTCTCAGATCGAAATGGATAGAGTATAGACATTTTTATTTAATTTTGATAGAATAATAAAAAAGTTTAATAATAACTTGATCCATAAATACTTTTGATGTGTCCATTTGTATAATACCAACTAATTATGATTGTTTATTGTTATTAAGATAAAATAGGTTTCAGTACCTAATTAATGGAAATACCGTAGTAAACATGTAACTTTCGTCGACGATAAACGATTTGCTTAATAGAAATTGATGTATGTATAGCACGAATGTTAATTTTACAGGTTTTTTAAATATGCTATTCAAACTTATTAATTTTAAGTATTATCTAATAGCTTATTAAATTTTTTTTAATCATAATATTTTTTTTATCATTAATATAATTTATTTCAGTTTTCAAATAATTTGTTACAAGTAACATTGATGTACCCCTATAGCATGCAAATGCGAACAGCATTTTTCATCAGTGTTAATCTAAAAACTTGTGTATCACATATTATGCCACATATCAACGACCGTTTGGTGCAACGGTAGCGAACCTGCCTTTCGCACCGTCGGTCCTGGGTTCGAGTCCCGGAAGGGGCATATGTTTGTGTGATAAATACGAGCATTTGTACCTGAGTCATGGGTATGTATATATATTTCTTTAAAAATTACTTATTTATGTATCATATATGTATATCTATCTGTTACCCTAATATCCATTACACAAGCCTTACAGTGCTTACTTTGGGCTAGGCTAACTGGCGTGAACGTAAGAAATATTATTATTATTATTATAATTTGTCTGAATCTGACAGTGAAAAACGCTAATAATGGTAATTTTACCAATATTAGAGTTATTTATCGTGTGTGCTTAGGTCCTAATGATCAATATTACCAAGGTCAATAATGTAAGGTCGCACGCGTCTGCCCTGCGTTCCGTCTGGGCGTGTGAAGGGCGTAGCCCTATACTGCAAGGCGGCGTGTTGCTTGCTGATTGAAGGGTGCTCCAGAGCAATATCCACCACTTTTTTGTCACGACCGATGAGGAACGCAGACTGTCGGTGGATGTACAAGATGGGTAGCGCTTTATCACCCTTGAACGGGTAGAATCTGAAATAATACAATATAAATATAAGTGATATTTATCATATAAGTGACTTATATTGGCTGTTTGATTCTTTTTTAATGGTAAAAATAAAATAAATGTCAGGACTATTACTGATTGGAATAGGATTAAATAAAATTAATAGAAATAGTGATTTATTTAGGTTACCTCCATCTCCTCTTAGGTTGTTTAGCATCATCAGGTTCTGTATATTTGATGACCACTCCATTGACAGTGTTTTGGTCTGCAGTAAGCTTTCCCGACAGGCCGAAGTTTGGTTTCTCTTTATCACCAGGGTTCTTACTTTCTTCCTTTTTCACTTCAGTTTTGCCCCATGTGTATTCTTTGTCATCTGCATCACCAAATCTAATAAAATTATTGTAGTTAAGTGATATGTGAAAGTATTTCTTGATATTAATTTAAACAATGTATGTGTGTAAAAGCTGCGTCAGTGAATTGTTACAACAACACCAATGGGCCAACACATACAGGCTTTTATTCCCCAACATGATCATTATTATTATTTATAGTAGATTTTTTTATATGTGGTAAATTCAACTTAACACACAAAGTAATAAAGTTCATATTTTCAATTTAATTTTTTGCGTACACAATACCATATTTCTCCTCCGAGCCCTCAGGTGGGCGTGGTCGTTATTTACATGCGTATTTTATATCTTATAGAAATATGGCATAGTGAATGTAAAAACTAAAATTAAAAACATTATTATAGCTGGTTCCATCTTAATCGAACGTTTAATATTTGTAAAAATATTACTTTCGATGTTGAAGGTAGTTAGCGTTCAACATTGGTGGAACGACACTAGCTCATAGTAGAAGTTAAAATACGCTTGTAAATTTCGACGCATCTGCCAGCGTCTCGGTCGCTCAGCGCACTCGCCCAGATAGCGAAAGGTCGGGGGTTCCTTCCTGAATGGTCGTTTTTAACATGCGTATTTTATATGCTAATAAAGTTGATGTTACTGAAATACCTGGTTTTCTTCTCACGCGGCTTGTCTTCCGTTCTGGAGGGGGCGGATGGGGGAGGGCGTGGCCGTGGGCGGGGCTCCTCTCTGTCGGGTCGCGTCTCTGGCTTACGCACACGGTACCGGCTGTCCGGACTGCGAGATCGAGATATCGCTCTGGAAACATGTTCTTACTTCATATACCAACAATGGGTCTTACACAACACAGCGCATGTGTGAAAATCTTAAATTTACGACGCAATGAATGGGATGCTTTATGTGCATAGTAGAAGAATTTCATCTTCTTTGACTGTACAGAAACATTCACTAAAACGAGGTAAGTTCTGCAGCTTGAAATTACAAATACAACCATGCGGTTGTCCATATCTAATATTAAAAATGTTATAAAATTTTCTTAAAATGATATATTAAATTGAATATTTCACATTTATAAAATATGAGTGATTTTTTATAAAGAACATTTCTATAGTAATAATTTGTTTTCATAAAAAAAATTGCAGTTACATGCTGAAATAACAAAAAATGTAATAATGAAATTTACTTCTTTAGAAAATAGAAAAACGTTAAATCTTATTATATTAAGGTTTTGATCGATTGTGTTCTATCGTGAATTTAGGAAATCTCGCTCAAATATACTTTTATTCAAAAAAACCAATAGAAAACGAGGACGAAATCTTTGTTACACCGAATAAAAAAATAGAATAGATTTTTTTCGTTTTAAAAATTTTATAATGTTTTTGTATTCCTACTGATGCTAATCATATTTCATATCGCTGTGAGAAAAACACTTTCGTAACATTTAATTATTTTAAAAGAAAATACTAGAAAACATTGCTTCGGTTCACAAGTGAATTCTCAGGAGAGAAACGAACTCGCAATTTTTGGATGCCCGGTCTAATGCTCTTCCAATTGAGCTACAGAGCCTTGTGAACAGCTGTCGAAAATTTTTAGTACTTTTTATGCTATAGGCTAGCATAAGAGGAACATCCTCTCGTATTCAAAGAAGCTTACAAATGTTGGTTATCTATCAATTGATTAATATGATAAGATATTTTTCTTGTCAAATCTTTCTTCAAACCATAAAGTTCGGCGAAGTAATGCGGTATGTACTTCAATAAAATTAATTCAGTAATAAAGTTAAATGGGTGCCAGTCTGTAACGAGACTATAAGCATAATGCCAAAAAATAGGTAAAAATAGGTAGTTAATAAAAAATATTTTTGTATAATTTTAAATGTCACAAAACACTTGAAACAGTCAATATTTATACGACATACCTATCTTGTGATGGCTGTGGCTTTTCTGACCTGGGAAGTCGCTCCCGTCGCGCTGCATCCCGCTGTCTGTAACCCATAAGCACATTTGTTTTACTAAGAAGCATAACAAACAAGCAACGCCTCGTTATTGAGACTGTGCAATTGGCATAAAGGAACGTAAACACCAAGCATAGTTTAACTTTTGATTTTGTCACCACAAAAACGTATCAACGCTATAAATAGGTATTAAAAGTAAAATCAATAAACCACAAAGTACGTTGTGAACAAAGTTAAGTATGTACCAGCTAAAACTGGTATTTTTGGCTTAGCCCATTTATGAAACAAATAGTTCTCTGCCTCACTTATGCAGTTCGGGGTAATTTACTTTAACACTAGAATACCTAAACGCTTTTTCAATATCGTGGTATCACTTTCATATCGTTGTCTTTCAAAGCGATAGATGTTGATAATTATTTTTATTTAGTTATAATACATCGCATACAATAAAATTATATTTTAATGCCTTTATAGACAAATAAACCTTCACTCTCGGCATTACATTAAACTATTTAATAATAATTTTGGAATAAATGATTCTCACAATACCATTAACTTTCTCGCCATCGATCGAAAGCAAATAGACTGTTACTTTGGTTAATAAATAAATTGTATTTTAATGTCTTTTTTTTTGCATTCACAATGCACCCGAGGGCTCGGAGGCGTATTTGTTTTTTACATGCGTATTTTATATCTTAAGTTGTATTTTAACCTAACAAAAATTTCTTAGTGTCAGTATGTTGGTAACAAGACACTGAAATTATAAAAATCAAGATTCATAATAGTTATGCACCAGTCTCAATATAAATGGTATGTCATTTATTATGCTTGCATTTAACATTTAATACCTACTACTTTTTTCATTCACTAAGAAGTTTAGATCTTTATGATACCAAGTCGGCATTCATGTACAGACAAAACTAAAATTAGCTTTATACAACCCTTAATTTAAGGCACAGGGGCGGGTCAACCCAAGCTGAATATAGCAGGGCATAAATCACATCAGCTATATGACAAGATTTGCCAAGTATATTTATATAGTTTTAAATGTATGATACATAACGTAAGTGAAATCAAATAAAGAAAATTTGTGTTAGATCAGAGCACATATATTAGGCCTCATATATTATTATAATTAGCGCGACTAGCTTGGGCTAAAAAAATATTACATCCTTGTCAATTGACTTCCTTATTTTGATAGACATAGAACATAAAACTGGTACCTAACTGAAACCATCAACAAAAAACCTTATACAACTATGTTTAAGAAGTACAATTGCACTTTGGATAATAAAATAACGAAATGTTTTCTATAAGATTAAATACCCAATCTTGATAAATACCGATTTATTTTAATCAAACACTGTAGGAACATAAAGAGTCTTATAACAGATTTTATATAATACATATTTAAAATAATTTATTGCAGAATCACAAGTATTTCTGTTGCGTATTTTACAAATCTGTGCTAAGACTCCTTTCCCGTTTTGAATTGTATTTTAGTTTAAAACAAGGCTTTTCCTCGACCTCCAAGGCGAAGTAATATTTATCGGACACTCCTGTAAATCATCCACTTACCGTAACTGCTTTAAATACGATGGTTTGACGAAGGTTTACCTACTTAAAATTCATCCAATCGTGGATTTCTCTACTTTTCTACGTTAAAATATTTGTACTTATGTACTATTTGATGAGTTACTCCTTTAAGGTTTCTTCATTACTTTTGCCTTAATTAATTTCAAGGCATTCGTTATAATTGCAATATTAGCATTATCATCCTCATGATTTCGTTCAATCGCCGATTCTTAAGTTTCTTTCAATAAACGTTACCTTTTTTGTTTAAACATATATATGCAGTAGTAAAAATTTGCTTGTTTTTTGGTCTTAGACCTAACGGGGTTCATTACCGTTCTTGTATCTTGCTCCGACAAATTTATCATGACGTATTACTCATATAAACAGTTAAAATTCAAAGCTGTACATATCATAATCACCTCTTACGATAATTTTGTGATATAGTTCAAATCGTAAGTTCCAAAAATTTTCGAGCTATTCCGTCTCTTTAAGACATTAATCTATCTGATAATACACATTTTTTTTCCGTTGTCTCAATAATTTGCTGAAATTTTCATAAAACTTCTTTCTTCTTCCTCCTTACTTTATAATTTCAAAAGTGTTTTCAGTTTTAAAATTATTTCCTTCGGTTTTAAGGTTTTACAGTTTTTCAGAACTGTAAAATGATGAGTTGGCGAAATCGCACAAATTTCCTCTGGAAAAGTTTCCCTTAGCAATATTTGAATTAATTATAATCGCAACAACATTTTCATAGGAGACTCTATATTCTTGACTTCAAAAGCGAATATTAACTGCGTCGCAATAACTATAAACTTTCAATTAATGCCGTGACATTAAATTTCGTTCTTTAGATTCGTTTGACCATAGATATAACCGTGCGTAGTGGCAACATATCCAAACTAACTTTACATAGAACTTTCATTTGCTGGCTTCTTATTACAACTTCAAAGAAGTTATGTATGTCAGTGTCTGATAAATCTATTACACCTGAATCTTTCACACGTGCCTAGAGTAATTATCATTTAAGGTGCAAACAGTGAAATATCTTTGTAAAAGCAGCATGTTCGGATCGAACTCATTATAATTTTCTGTAGAGATTCTGTAAAAACAAATACAGTAATTTAACGTCTTTGTACAAATAGTGAAGAGTTGTGACGTCAGCACACACATGCAGAGTACACTCAAATACTCTTTTCGTACAAAAAGGACCACAGTTATATTTCACCAATTCAGTAATTTGTGTACCTACTATGAGAACACGTAATAGAACGTGTAAATGGAGTACCAGTAATGCAATATTAGCTTTATGGACGAATGTACACATACCTGTCTGCAGTAAATGCCTCTTCGCGGTACTTTTCTCTTTTATCTGGATATTCCCGTTCCCTGTACTGCTCAGTTTCTTGACGCCTAAGTAAGGAGATAAAAAGAAAGAAAAAATATTTACATTTAAATGTTGTAGTATACTATACTAAACGTCTCCAATAACCTTTCAGAGTGTCAGCTACCGTCATGTATGGAATGAACATACGCCTGGCGTATTTTCTAGTTGGAAAAAATGGAACAGCCAAGGAGTTATGATGTCATAAAAATAATCATAGATCAAATGTATATTATTACTTTTACTTTTTAGTATTAAACGTTTTAGTAATTCCTTTTACTATATCAAATAACGGTAAGTAATAATTCTATATTATATACTTGAACACTAGCTCATTAACGTTTACCTTTAAGTTACATCCAATATATGTGACCATATATAGGACAACATCATTTTTAATTGAAGTTATTAAGTAAGAAAAAAAATCACCATAATATTGGCTGACTGTCTCAAGGTGGCAGCCGTATAGTGGAGAATGTGAAACGTCTTCTACGCGCCAGAGTATAAAATAATTAAACACTAGTATTTATACTCTACAGCACAGACAGACCATGATATAAATAATCTAAAACTTAAAATGATCACAAGTACGAGCTTAATGTACAAGTATTATATCGTCATGTACCGTCATATCGATTAATAAATTGCTAAGTAATCATCAAATAAATCATTACCACGACGTTTACAACAGTGACATAATGCAATACCAAGTAATCGCTTCTATCCTCTAAATAATGGTTATAAAAATACTGCCGGTAGGTGCTCTTCTTCCAGAAGAAGCCAGTAAGAAGCAATCTTGTCATAATGTTTTTCATAACATTTGGTTTTTGCAAATGACTGCCTCCTGACCGAAATGAAAAAAGTTTTACTTCAAAAGGTCCTCTCGCCAACTCGCGTAATCCCTAACTTCAATGTATTTCATTACGACAATTAATAAACACGATGCTATATATATATGTATATATATATGTAAGGGTCATTGCTGTATATAATAAAATATATAAATTTTAAATTAAGAACATATAGAGATTATACTCTTGTATATTATCTTCCATATTAGTTGTTCAATAAATAAGAAAATTCCAGAGCAAGAAAAGCAAAGAGTAAAAAAAGTAATATTTAATAAACTAATTGATTTAATTACCTTTCTCTATAGTCTTTCCCATCATCATAATCACGCCGTCTAGGTCCTCTGTCTTCGTACTGATTGTACCGTTGGTATCCTACACATCATTTTAGAACAATTACACAACATTCTTTATGACACGACAAAATAGAACCAGTTTTCCAAGTAGTACAAAAAAGAAATAAAGGTATTTCCCTTTTCCCGTTTCTCCTGAGACCGGAAAGAAAATATTCTTCAGCTCTTTTTTGAAATTTTATTAAATTATAGTGACGATAATTCTCATGATTAAGCTCACAAAATTAGTTAATTGTAATTACTGTTTACACTTGGCTTCCAAAAGGCAAGTAAAAATGAATCTTTTAACATCCCGTCAAAGAAATAATTTTATGTTGTATAACAAGTTTGTATATAGTCAGCAAAAAAAGAGAGTCTTGCAAAGCACTTTGAGCACAGCTAGTGAACAATATGGTTACCTAAATATGAAGCCGATCAGAGTTTAACTGACTAAAATTGCTAATTGTCTGTAACAGAACTGGTACATACTAAAATAGAAAACAAAAATATTGTTGGTTCGTTAATTGTATTATTCCGCTCCTATATAAAAATATTTTCAGTATGTTTAGAAAATTATGAACGAAGTAGCAGCCAAAGAAGACCTTAAGAAATCACAAATTACATTAACTTTACAAAGTAGAAATTTAGATTTTTGACTTAAAAAGCAATTGGATATCTTCATTTCTGTTCTTTCATTTATTTTTATGAGTCCACTGAATTATTTGTTTTAAACTTATAATAAAAAATAAGTCATTAAGGTTTTTTATAATTGTTGATTTGATTATAATTTTGCAAGCAATACCGATTCCACTGCTAGACTAGACTGCTGTAAATGGATTAATAGATAAATTACATAATCTAGCACTAACATGGTAGAACCAGAGAATTTTCATTTTAAAGTAAACGAAATAATAATATATACATATTATGATCAAGGTAAGTCTAGAAGCCTTCTCCCATTTCTTTTTTAATTGCTGCTCATAATATAATAATGTCAATAAGTTAACAATTTTCCTATTTCAGACCCACTTTTGCCTTGATATTATTTTCACATGTGATAAGAATAAACAAAGCTTACAAATATCGTGTAAGTCATTACCTCTAGGATCTTCTCGTTGGTGATGATAGTTGTCCTCTTTTAGCTTCCTGCGATATTCGCCTTGCGGTCTCTGTTCTTCATATCTCTGAAGCCTACGATACAAACATAGATTTAATTAGGTACGAGCGATTTTTTTATAAAGAAATGTGAATGAATATTTGGTTCTAATTAGTGGAAGTCGTGCTACAAGAATCTAAATAAAAGAAAGCAAGGGAGTTGCTGGCTGCTCTTAATATGTCATAAAATTATATTTTATTTTATTGATTGACCGACGCAATATTTTATATTACAAAAAAATTGTTGTGTATAATTCGATTAAATCCTTTCAAGTTTAAAACGGCAACGCCGCATTTCTCTCTGCTAGTTCAACGCTAACATGTCGAAACAGGTTAGACTATGGTAAAGACTTTGATTAATTAAGTATTTAGTCAACTGTTCAGCGCTTATAGATGTCCTACAGATACTGTTTATTGTTGGTGTTTAGTTCATTTTATATAATGTCTGGCTGAAGTAGGACAAAATACTAAACACTACAGAACATTATCTACCGGTCACTACGTTCTAAAAAGTGGATTTAACAAAAAAAAAATGGCGATTTATTAATCAATGTTATACTGGGTCTTGGTGACTGGTTAACTAGCTAAACTTTTTGATAGTCTTTATGTTAACATACGTTCTTTTTGGGTTTGGCATTTTGAAGTTGTCTCTTAATGTAAATATATCTTCGTTGTCAGCAACTGATTTGGTTTGTGTTAAGTCCTCAAATAGTTTATACCGGGCAAGGAGAAAACACATTTGATACACATTTTTTGTAGGATAAAAAATACATAAAATAGGTACTAACTAAGTATTGATTTGCGAACATCTAGCAGTATACCTACAAATGATGAAATTACATTTGTAAAGACTGATTGAAGTCTGGTGGAGCCATTCTCATACAGTTTTGCTTCAGTGTATCCAATTGAGTGTGAACAACTTCATACAACATGTTTAGCCTTTTAGCCTAGCAAATTTGATCAATACCTGCAACTATAGCGTCTTACAGCATTTGATAACTTACATAATGTTTTTTAAGGGTTTCATACTTCTAGTAGAACCCTTATAATCACCACCTTATTGTCCATCTCTCTGTCATTTTTTTATCAGGAATATGAGGAGTTTAGTTTTTTTATTGGGTTGGCTCTACATCCATTTAAGTTTATATGGCACACTCGATAAGATTGATAAGTAACTAAGGCTTATTTAAACTCAATTACTTAATAAACACCTATTACAAACTTTTGACAACTTTTTTATTTTTTCTTTAATTTTGAACTAGTCAAATTGTCAGTGCGCACAGGTATTGAGTAGAAATATTAGTTCAAAAATAGTAATTTTTTCACTTATAAGGTTAAGTTCAATAATATCTCCTGCATTAAAACCTATGAAGGAAGGGTGGGGGGAGGGGTAAGGAAAATTAATAGAATGTAGATATAGGAAAACTGATATGGAATAATAAAAGTATTTGCGAGATAAGAAAACCTAAAACATAACGTCTCATTATGAAGACCGATTACTGCGATGTAAATAAAATGGAATGAATGGACACAAAACTAATGAAAAGAATTGTCAAGTCTGAGTACAAGTTGTACCTTTTATATTCATCCAATTCTTGTTGTCTCCGAGCAAAATCTTGATTTGTGTCATTGTAATGTGAACTATGGCCATATTTGTCTTTATTTCTATCATATTTCTCATGATGATATGATCCATATCTGTAATTTACATTTTAAAGTGCTATTCTTATTTGCATTAAAAAATAGTACTTACACGGTTTAACTTTTATGTTGCTTAGCTCAATCTTTAACACATTAATAATTTGGAATTCACTTGGGCAACTCTGATTCGTGAAGTAGTTACTCGTATATCCAGGAAGTATATATAATGCACCCTGGATATATATATGTCACCGTAAAATTTTATACACCGTTACATTATAATCTATCTCGCGAGATGGTAAACTATCGAAAGATTGTGAACCGTAACATAGTGCTTATAGTTTAACGCATATTTTACGGTAGTTAAAATATGCGATGTATGATACATGACAAACCTAACCTAACCATAAGGTTAGGTTAGGTTAGGTATTTTATAATCTATCGAAAAATAATGCGTTTAACTGTAAGCAGTATGTTACGGTTCACAATCTTTCGATAGTTTACACTCTCGCGAGATAGATCATAATCTAACGGTATTTACAAATTTACGGTGACATATCCAATAATTTTTATTTTCTTTGTAAATCTAATTGGCACACTGCTAAAAAGACAGTATGTTTATGTATAGTGCTCTAAGGCCTATTTGTGCTGACTTTATTTTGAGATATCTCTTCAGAACCAACACGACTTGCCATGCTATGTGAAAGTAATAGTAACTGAACAATAAAGAGCAATCAAGGCCTGTGATGTGAAATCCAAGTCCTTTAATAAATTGTAACGTCTTCCGTTAAGCAAAAAATATCATATATTTAGAGTTATGAGAGTTTAAAATGGTCTGTGTATATACAATTATACAATCAACAATTATTGTAAGACTACCAGCAACCTTGTTATACTTTACAGGTTAAGTAGTATGAATTATTAGTATCATAGACATTAGTCTAATAGGAGTTTTAAAGGATTACTTATGTGAAATAGAAATATTAAAACAAGAACCTGTCATTTCGTTCCCGATCATAATACTGCTCCTGATAATGGTGTTTCCGTTCCTTGCTAGAGCCACGATAAAAACGCTGCACCTCACGCACCCGCTCATAATCTTCACCAGAAACTGAACGACGATACTCCTTCCTAAACAGTAAATATACCGTATTATCAGCAATGATACTTGGGTGTTTAATGTTAATATTATTGTTAAGTTTTGGTCAGAAGTAGGCAATTGAAGGTAGAGAAGGTAAGGATTCTTCCAACATGCCTATGATAGTTCACCAGTACTAAATTTTAAAGGATTCACTTTTAAAGTGGCTTTATTTAAGGAACAGATAAGTACCTGCAATTCCTACCTGAAATTCTGTAAGTGGCTTGTAATTTAAAATAATGATTAACTCATTTCAAGCGGCTCACGCCTATCGGCGTATCTTTTTTTTCACTTCTAGGTGCGGTCTACGCCGATTAGCGTTACGTGAAAATGCCCAAAGATCAGCGAAATAAAGGATTTGAAAAAATACTGTTTAATATGTTTAGTATAAGTATAATCCTTTTATGGTTTTATTATATAGAGGTCTGAAAACGCCGACTGGCGTATTTCGGAGGCTAACAATTATTGTTTTAAAATTACATAAATTTATTTATCACACTATGATTTTATAAAAAAATGTCATATATATGGTATTCTTTTTCAAGATGATTTATTGTTAATAATATTACATATAACCCAACCCAAATATATCCCAACAAAGTAAAATATTGTTGAATGTGATTATAATGACCAACCAACCCCTTAATAAGCCGTATTTAAAAAGCAAATTTTTGTTTCTTTCATGAAATTGTTCAGATAAAGTTCAGATTTGATGAAATAATCATTGTTTATTATGAATAACTAAAGAAAATAATTAATCACTGCCATCTATTATCTTCTATCACTATCTACTTAGTATCTAAGTAAGTAGTTGTATAGGGCTGGATGCAAGCAAACAAATTCAACTAGTTTTTCAGCATTCATGATGGCTTCATGGATGAATGGCGATGAAATAAAACAATTCACAACACTACAGTGTCAGGGAAGGTAATGTGCATGTGACGATTTCAAGAAATCGTCCCGTTCCTTCCAGCATGAGAAAAAATGTCACGTATGCTGACCTTTAGCTTGCTGAATCGCGCCGAGCGTTCGTACCTATACTCGGCGCGGGCGGGGCGGGAGTGGAAAGGAGATGCGAGCGGTTTGTATTTATTTGACACATTGTTTTGATTAAAAATATAGTTCAAAAAGCAAAAAAACACTTTATTTGGTAAATCAAACTAAAAAGTCAAAAATAATTTTCTATATAACAATTAAGTAATTGACAAGAAAATTAATGTCATTGTAAGAAAAGCGTGAGGTACTCAATATCAATTGTTGTATTTTTTTATTTAATAATTAATTACTAGGACACCTTACTATTTTTTTCAAAATGCAGATTTAGTTTTTCTCATTAATTACTTAATTGTTCTTCTTATAAATAGAATATCTAAATATTATTTATTCTTATTGTTATTATGATTTAAGGAACTAAAACAATTTAATAAAAACAACGATGTATTAATAAATAATAAATAATAAATTTTTCCTACATTCACACCAATTAGTCTAGCCCAAAGTAAGCACTATAAGGCTTGTGTTATGGATACTAGGGTAACGGATAGACATACATATATGATACATAGATATGTAATATTCATAGAAATATATATAAACACCCATGACTCAGGTACAAATGCTCGTATTCATCATAAAAACATCTGCCCCTACCGGGATTCGAACCCAGGACCGTCGGTGCGAAAGGCAGGATCGCTACCGTTGCACCAAACGGTCGTCAGATATTAATTTATTCAAATATTAATAATATTAATTTAAATATGAATAAAATGTAGCTTATAAAGACTATAACGACGATTCAGAACCATTCCGTTTTAATAAACCAAAACACTTACCACTTTAAGTTATTTCCAGTTTTAGTTTTATTATTTGACAATATATATATATGGTGTGATGGCCGCCATCCTGACTTGACCTTGACGTTTCGTTAAATTGGGCCTGGGTTTTGGAATGGGTAGATGTTTGTGTGATGAATATGAGCAGTTGTATCAGTCATGTGTATTTATAAAGTATATTTCTGTAAATATTTAATACTTACATATAATTTATATATGTTACCAAGTATCCATACAGCGCTTACTTTGGGCTAGGCTAATTGGTGTAAATGTAAGATGTAGTTCTATTAATAGTGCGAAAACTTTGCATAAATGTTGTTACACAAATTTAATTACTTTAAATTTTCCTAAGATGTTTCTAATATCACAGTCAGCACTATACTGGGCTTTCATGGTTAATATGACAATTACACATAAAAAATCTATTGCTCAGTGTGGAAAACTCCTATGGGCATTTTGTTTTTCATCTTCCACAACTGGCTAATAGTAATAATTTTTGAAGTCGTAGTGAATGGGTTTACCTTGTAATACACATACATCTATGACTTGAGGAAATTATGAACTTACTGATAATATGTACGTGATGGCTGGCTGCCCTCTTCTGAAGAGGCTCTACGCTCTTTCACCACACTATGTAGACGCCGCTCAGCGTGCACCTCTTCTAAAACGAAATAAAGAGTTAATAACATAGTTTTAACTATGGGAGTTAGCATTGATAAGAAAATATCAAATGTTCGATTACCAATTTCACTTTCTGATGAATTACGAGTACGTTTGCCATGCTTATGTTTATGCTTGCGTTTCTTCTTTGGCGAAATTTCTCCTTCGCTAACCGAAGACACTTCTTCAACTGAAGCGCTAGCTTCGTCTGATGCGGGCCGCCGCTTTTTCTTCCCATGCTTCTTTTTCTTTTTCTTATGTTTGCGTTTTTTTGAACGCTTGGGATTATCACTCTCGCTATCGGAATCTGAAGAATCACCACGTTTTCTTTTTTTCTTGTACCGGTGCTCCGACAAAGAAGAATCCTCGGTTTCGCTATCAGAAGAACTGCTCGATTTCACACTGTCATCCGATTGCTCCGATTCATCTGAAGAAGTTTGGTGTCGTTTCTTGGATTTCATCCTTACAAGTTGCTAATCTAAACAAAAATAAATGTGACTTGAGTCGGTGAGTGAAAATAACAGCACCACAGATTAACTAGAGATACTACTCATAAATTTTTGACAGATCCTAATGTCAAGTGAAATACTGACACACTGAACAGCACCAAGACCAAGCAGCACAGCACAGATTAGCTATTAGTTATAGTACGTATAATAGTAGAAGTGACGATACATCGATGTATAATCGATGTATTAAAAACACTCAATGTATAGTATCGATTCATCGACTCGAATCGATGTATTGTTCTTCTTCTTCTGTTCAGAAGGTAATCTGTTTCTTCAACATTGAGTATACATCGATGTTTTTTATTTGATGCATCGAAAAGACAAACCTACTATAAATATTTTTTAAAAGATAGATTAACTGTCGACGATTAACAACTATTTTTTGTCTCTTTTAATTAAGTCTACGAGCTTCATTTATTGGCACACGCACGGTCTTTCGTCGAATAAAGCTTAAAGATATATTGAAAGTGTCTACATCTCCCAAGAGTCCCAAAGCAGCCAACGAAACTTAAAAATAACATGAGAAAGTTGTTAATACAAAAAGTTGTCTTTTCATGCTGTCTCAAGAAGTCCACGGGGAGAATTCAGTAAAAATATATAAATCTATAACTGACAAACAAATTTTACTTTTCATGCCAAATAAATCTCCAAAAAATAACGAGAAAGACTGTATTTTCACTTTTTTCATATCTTGAAAAATGCCGGAAATATTAACGATCAAAGTACGTATTTTCGACCGTAGGTATTAAAAACGCGAGCCGAGCGCTCAGGGGCCGACTCAGAGTAAACAGGACTGGAGTAGCCTTTGCCTAACATTACCCCTCTGCCAAATGCACAAGCATCGGAATCCTGTGCGTTATATAAAACTAGTTGAGCCGCCATTTTAAAACCACAATAATCAGAACGTCTTACCGTGCAGAGCTCCCACGAAAATGCCTGCCTGTGCTGTTTTCTACTGTAAAAAAAATTCGAAAATATCTAGTATGCAAAAAGATGGTGTCACCTTTCATTTGTAAGCATAATTTTTAGGTTTTGATTATTATTTAATTCATAATTTCATGTTTTAGCAGACTACAATTTCAAATTTCGCGCTCAAAGTTCGTTTGATGACGTCACGGCTGCACTCCCCACGAGACTACCTAGGGTTGACCATTATCGCATTTCAATTAATTAAGACAAAAATTAGAAAAAGTTTGTTGGTAATAAATAACTGTAATTTTGTATTAATTAATTACCAATTATAATTTCGTTTTAACAATGTACGTTGCGTGTTTATTTTTAGTTTAGTATTAAGTACATACCTACACTTTTGCGGCTGCTTGAAGCCTATTCTTTGCCACACAACATGGAAATATAAAATAATAAATAAAATAATTAATTAAAATAATAATCAAACTATTTGTCCTTTTATTCATGCTGGGCGGCGCTCATAAACATTAAGAGTACTAATGCTGTATATACTTCCAGTGTCCCTGACTTCATAAAAAAGACACGGTTAAAAGGGTACCATCGTCTAACCAGCACACCCGATCATTTCCGAGAAACCAAAATTTTTTTTCGAGCCACAGGACAAATTGTTTTTATTTTGTAATTAGCAACCCTTATTAATTTGTACAATATTAATTTGCACAATAGTGATGTCAACTTCATCGATATTGTGATTTTACGAGTGAGTAATGAATGAATGAATGCAAGTAAACATACTTAAATTGGAAATATGTATTTTTAATTTAAATCTGTATGTCGCAGGGAAATTGTATAATTCCGCAGTTTACATTCGGCGTCATCAGTTTAAAAAACACATACCCTTTTCTTAGTTCTTTTTCTTAACGATAATAAAACACAGCTTAGATAAATTACAGTTTGTTTCAGTAATTATTACCAGGTATTAATGATGATTTCAAATAAGAATAAGGTATGTGATTTTGAACTGATGACGCCGTATGTAACGTGCGGAATTATACTATTTACCTGCGATATTATACATACGAGAATAAAACTGTAAAGATATAGAATAAAACAGGTCAAGTCCACCTTAAACCAAATGGCTAGTAATGAGAGTAGAGGAAGCGAAATCACTAATTTTTGAACATTTTGTCTGTCTGTATGTATGTTTGAGCACGCATCACCCAAAAACTACGCGACGGATTTTGATGACATTTTAGTATGGTAATAGCTAAATGTCATCGTCAACATTTAAGTTAAGTTTTTTTATTAATATTGTAGCATTTATAGCTCCTTTTAAAAACCGGCTCGTCCAACTGCAATACTTCAAGATACTAGGAGTAAGGTATGTGGTACCAAAAGTCATTTGTACATAAATGAAAGCTATTGGAAGATAGTATTGCAGTATTAAAATTAGAAATGATCGGTATGTGTAGTTCAGGCAAATATACTCTGCCCCTAGGCGGTATACTAATTGTTGGTATTTATACTTTAAGCTTTGATATGCCCGGAAAAATCTAATTTTTCATATTCAGTTTTCCTAAAGAATACAGCATACGAAAAAAATGGATTCATGCTTGTAATAGGTAATAGGGCATCTTGGGCATCTTCAAGAACAAGTACTATATGTTCCATACATATTGAGCCGTCTCAGTTTCAAAAATTATCTAACAATAGAAGAAGATTAGTTGCCCATGCTGTGCCAACGTTATTCTTGAATGATCCTCTTAGTTTATTATATAACTAGTTATGCTTCAAATAGATATTAACATGTAATATTATAACAGTTTTAGTTTATTACATTTAAATGTATTAATTTTAGGTTAAAAAATAAGTTGGCAAAGGAAATACCTGCAAAAAGTGATGTAAGCAAATCGCAAAAAAATACAAATAATCAATCGGTCAAAGTAAAAATCTGAGAAATATAACTATATTCACTATCGCTTTGTTAAAAATAATGTTTCAGAGTTCCTCCTTTCCATTATGGGTATACGCGAAAGGGTCCACAGTGAATTCTATATATATAATAACACCTATTGTAAATATCTTTTAAATGCAATAAACTATCAAGTTTCAATTTGTATTTGTAGGAATACTAACGCAAAGTTAATAAATTCATTCATTGAACGAAACTGATTTATCGATATCGATATTCTCGTGCTATGTCATGTCACTACTCACACAATGACATTCGTGTGTTTGAATAGAACGTTAACACACTATTTTAAGCACGTGTGCGTGTATTTTAAATATGTTTGTCGTATTATGCATGTGTGCGTTTGTAAACACGCAAAGAGTTTTTGTTCCTGTGTGTTGGCATTGAATGTAGTAGTAACCTCACCCCCCGCAAAAAATGGCAGAAAAATATGTACGAGATATTGACTAATGGCTACTCCAGTCCTGTTTACTCTGAGGGGGCCGATGACGTCACACCTTGACTCATTTGACAGTCGCGCTCTCGTCGCCACGCCGCTGCGCAGAAAATTTCAAATAGTCTGATAAAAATGGGAAGAAAATACTGTATTGTGCCTCAGTGCTTTAACTCAACTATTAAAACACCCAATAAACTCTTTTTTTATGTTCCTGAGGACCAAAAAATGCGAAAAAAGTGGATGACAGCCATAGGAAATCAAAAGTATAATAGATTTAGATAGAATGTTTACATCCGCCTTGCTAGCTGCGCAATCTTCACAGGATATGCTCATTATCTCCTCTTCCTTCTCATTACATTGCAAAACATAGTGGTAAGGTTTTGAACGCATGTTGTGTTCAGGAGTTATTCGGCACTTGACGGTACATACGTCTCCCTCTCTTTTTAACTGTATATACCCTATGGCATCGTCTCCGTAGCTCTCTCTTTCTGACCTAAAAACATTTAACAGTTTGAATTAAAAAAAAACCTACAAAACGTACGTTTTAATGTACTATTAAAAGGGCTTAACCGATTTTGATAAAACATATCGATGAACCACTGTTAAAAAACAACATTCAAATAAAATAAATGCATCGAAATCGGTTTATGAGCTACAGACAAACAAACAGACACACTGAGCTAAACTTATAACACCTATTTTTGGGTAGGGCGTTAATAAATAACTAATAAAAATTATTATCATCATTATGTTATTTTAGTTATTTGATTATTGATAGATGTGCATTTGATTTCTATCTCATCTGATGGGAAATGGCAGGTTTGGTTTAAGTTTGAACAAATACCTACTTACCCGAGAGTAGGTAATGCTTACTTACAACGTACGTACCTTTTCATCTTTATTCCACGAATTTCGGCAGCCGTAAAATCCTGATTCTTTATGAAATATTGTGAAACCATCAAACTATCCACTCTTGGCATATTGTCCGTCCGACTGACCTTTAACAAAACCTTCTTCCATTCTACACACTACACGTTTTACTTTAGTGAAAATTATAAATTAAGAATTATATATCTACAAACTAATATACAAAAACAACTAGGTATCAGTACTAGGAAGTCGAAGACAATCGTAGCAAAATTAAACGAGACGCACATATTGTAGTATTAGGGAAATGCACCGGACTTAGCGCCGCGCCGTGTCTCTGTCGCGGTGTGACGTCAGCGCATGAGCGCTCGTAATGTCGGGATTTTTAAAAAGCTCTTAAACTTCTCCTCGTCATAACTTCGGAAATACTGCATGTATTGAAGTGAAATAAAAACGAATGTAATGTACACGATCTACGCTCGGAAATTAGCTATATTTGCCAGTAATATTTTGACCCCTTTGTGTTCAAATACTTACTTGACACTGGCTTAATGCACAAACCGTCAAATTGACTGTCACTGTCAAATTGAGATCATCTGGCTCGTTGCTTTCTATATTTTATTAATATTTTATATATATCAAACCATGAGTTAATGATCTTGTGATATCAATAAATATATAGATCATGAATTGCTATTTATAAAAGACATATATTTGTTAGAATTCAACTTAACAACCAAAGAAATCAAATGAAATAGACACTAAACCGAGGCTAAAACTCAAGTATAAAATATATTTGGGAATCGTAAAATTTAAAATACACAATGGCTATGAGAAAAAGAAGCGGTTCTGGTTCCAAAAGACATTTAAAGGAAAAGGTTGTTCAAATATATGAGTCTTTCTTTAGAGGTGAAGACCTAACCAGTGATAACCCAACTTTTTGGGATGAATTTTTTTTATTAAAGCCTAAAATCCCCCAGTTAGAGGCTGAAATACATAAACTCACAGTAGAACAGCTAGTGAATATGAAAGAGAGCATCAATGTGCTAGTTACGCAGTGTATAGAAATGCTGGGGCAGGAACACCACATAAGGTACCTTTGACTCATAAAATGGCTTTAATTGCATGTTAATAACATCACATGTAAGCTACATTTAGGCTTGAATTTTCACACTTATATGATGATTAATTTATTTATTTACACATTGATACTTGGGGACCCTAAGCAAAAAGTTGGTACTCGAAAAATACAAATTTTACAAACAAAATGTTTACTGTTTTGTATTAAGGTTTACTAAAACCAAAATAATTTTTTTATGGCAATAATTTTTATAGAAACAAAAACTGATTTTTTTTTTTAAGTATGCTGAAATAATTTTGTCAAGTTAATTCCCTACAATAATCATATGTTGTTATATCTTAAAATATCTATAAGAGCACTTTAACAACTTTGTGCTCGGGAACATTGATACATATCAGCACAATAAGTGAATTGGAAATTGTTTTATGTAGTGCATTTTCATTGAACACTACTCATTACACTCATATTTTTATAATGTCCTTGCCTTTGGCTTGATTGGTATTTCAAGTGTAAAGGTCCAATATACATAGATATATACATAGATGCTTTACAACATGTTATTCTTTCTAGGTTGGTTTATGGCTTACAAACATTGAGTGCCCTTTTGATTACAATGTATCAGAGAGTTGGCCAAGACTCAAATATTAATATAAAAAGTATCCTCATAGGAGAAAGTGATGCTGATCTGAAAATGCAAAAACTATTTGAGCATTGCAGCAATATATTATCAGGTGATAATTTTATTATTATAAGATAAAATCATTAATTTGCAAGCATTCATGGTAAAAAAGCTATTACAAAAGATTATACATGATCATGTGTGGCACTAGGCACTGGCTTGCAAATATTACATAATTGGTTTAATGACCATAATGAAAAATCACATTATATAAAATTACAAATAGAAATAATTATAAAATGCCAATTTTAATGTCAGACAAATAGAGGTATAATGTAACAATAAAGAATTAAATTCGCAATTAATTACAAATCGTCAGTTCGATGTTTGTTTACATCATAATAACATTTAAACAGAAGAAGCTGCCACAATTGTTTCCTAAACAAGTTTAATGGCAATTCTTTAATGTCCTTAAGTAGTTTAGTAAAGATTTCTATTACTATTGGATAGGATTTCTGCCCACACAAATTTGAAGTCACCAATGGATATATAAGTCTATTTAAAGGTATAATTATTTTAAGGTATAATAGAAGATACCCTATTATACTTAGGCATAATGTCACTCTTCTTGTAAAAAGTGCTTGGATGGGATTTAACAGTTAAATATTTCAAATAGATGAATGGTTCTGATAACAACTTCAGTTGCACGAAATAGGGCTCTCTACTGGTCATACATGAAAGGTTACAGATAGAGTGAATACACTGTTTCTGGGCAATAAAAAGTCAATCTATATCAACCGAGTTGCCCCAGATCAACATTCCATATCTTAGTATGGAAGCCACATACCCATGATATACCATTAGAGCTGTCTTCAAGTTAATTACGATTAGCCATTACATTAGTTAGTTGGACAGGGCTATATCCACACTTAACCTCATGATTGAGTCATTGTGTGTCCCGCCATAACATATATGAAGAGCTATGAACCTTACTGCACACCCAATGTATATGCAACTTCCAAGTAAGGTTGTTATCTATGATAATACCCTAAAAGTTTATCTCCCTTTTTTCTCCAATCATCTGAATATTGTATTCTACCAAGAGATCACTTGACTTATTGTTTAGTTGATTGTAAAATTGCTAGTATTTTGTTTTGGTTACATTGTTTGAAATTATTTGGGTAGGCCAGTTTATAATAATAGATACAGACGCACTATTTTTTTTTATTATAGTCATTTAAAGACTCGTAAGAATTGGGGAACAGACACATTGTCAATAGGAAGAGGAATGGGCCCAAAATATCATATATGTATATCATTAGGCTTTTCATAAAACTTATTACAATAGAGAACACTACTGCAGCTATGTCACAATCATTTCAAAAACTTATTTATTAATGCTGACTATTTGTTCAACTTGCAGGCGATGTTCCTGAGAGTTTAAAATCAATGGTTCTAAAATTGTTGCTGGTCATTGCAACAGGAATTGATAATATTGATGACAATCCTCTAGTGGAATATTTAATGCTGAATTCCTTATTTGAACCATTAATTCAATTGTTATGTACGTCAACAGAAAGACAGCAACATGGTATGATTTTAGATCATATTATATCCACACAGAGTTTGCAGTCAAAGCAACTAAACATCTGAATACGAATAACTTTCTCTTCTTACAGGTTATGATGTTGTAATGCTACTTATGCTATTGGTCAACTATAAGAAACAAGAGTCTGCTAATCCATATGTAGTAAAATTATCAATACTTGATGATGAATTAGCATTGAACGGGTAATTAGTGGTTTGAAATTTTTTATTCTGATAAGAGGAACTCACTGCATAAGTTTATGGTCTTATCTAAAAGTTATTACGTTTATGCGTAGAGTGTATGTTTTTATACTCGCCATAATCTGGGTTTAGTAAACCTTTGAACATGATCAGAGAATTTTGAATGATATATAGCTATATTTCGAAAAGTAACATTTCATAAACTTCAGACACTATTTCGGGACAATGCTTTTAATTATAATATTCCATGGTAAATGTGCTTCAAACTATAATACTCAGTACATTTATTGCAAACATGTTTTAAAGATGTAACATTTAAAAGAAGTACAAATTATGAACCTTCTCAGATATCGCAATTTAAAAAGTCGAGAGGAAAATGACTTTTTCAATTATAAAAACAATTATAAAACATTGATGTATTTTATCAGTAAAGTATTCTTGGAGATTGTAATAGCATTTTTTTATTGTTTTGAGGTGTTAGTAAATATTTTTTTACTCTTTTCATTTCTCAGGTTTTCTGGGAATTTATTAAACTCTTAACTAAAATATTATGAGCACTTGATGAACATAGATGAAGGCGAACAGTAGGAGTCATTGATTTATTTTTATGACTTTAATGTGTTTCATAAACAATATAAAAAATTGTGACAATTTTACAGATTGCTAATATGTATAAACTTGGCAAAGTAAGTTCCAGAACTGTGGTTAATATATTTGGGTAATACATATTTATTTTAATGTGAACAAGTTTCTTTTGATGGGTGAACAACTGTAATGATTCCATAGTTAAGCCAAGCATAGACATTAGCATATAATATTGTCAATGCAATTTCTATATTAGTAGATTTTATAATCTCACACAGAGATGATAATTTTATTTTTAATTTGCTTTTATGAGCTTTCAAATTTAAATTTGTATTTATGTTTATACCAAGCAAATTAAAATTATTATTGATACTTAAAAATGTTGCTGTTTTCACAAGTTGTGATTAGTGAAATGTCATCTGCAAACATAATACACGGCTCATTCACACCCCTTAGGTGGTTGTTGATGTAAACTATAATGAAGAGAAATCAAGATGCTTCATATTTACTATTGTCAATATCAGATTGTATACTAATAATTTCTCTACTTATATGATTATAATGTTCGATTTTGACATATTGTTGTCTATTTTTAAATAAAAAATAAACCATTTATGTGCTATATCCCAAAAATATTTATTAAATAATATTACACGATCATATACCTTGGACATATCTAATAGCATAATTATCTCTTGAATGTGAACAGCTAATATAGTTCACTGATTTTTTCTAAACCTATTTTGGCATTTGTCGAGCAAGTTGTATTTTTTATAAAATTTGATTACGCGATCGCACATAGCTTTTTCAAAGATTTTTGAAGCAGGGGATGAAATATTAAGTGCAAATTGGGTTGGTTTGAGATCTTATTAAAATATTGTACTGATAATATGATAGTTAGTCATGCTGAAAGTAAATGTTGCAGATATGGTCAGGTGATAACCGCGACATTGAATGATTTTGTGATGTCTATATTTGGAGGACTGCAGGGTGGTGGCGGCGGCGGGGGCTGGCTCTCTTCCCTCACGAGCATGGTGGGGGGAATATTCCTTACTAGTGACGATACACAACCAGTCATAAGAGGACAAAGGAACAAGTATGAACCTTTGTTAAATTACTTTTTACTGCTAGACAATATTTATAATAAATGGGTTAATTATTATTATCTGCCATTCAAATGGAAATTAAATCGAAAAGATTGTATGTAAGAAGCGCAATTAATTCTTCGTTAAAATGATATTCAGTTGAACTTATTGCACATTTATACTTTCAATAGTTACAGCACACTGATATATACACAAAAAAATATTACAGTGTTGAGATAGGCCGCCAATGCGACGTCACCTTTGTATTACATCACGACAACGCCTCGTATTATCTACACTAATATTATAAAGAGGAAATATTTGTATTTTTGTATGTTTGCAATGAATAAACTCAAAAAGTACCAAGCCGATTTCAAAAATTATTTCACCATTGGAAAGCTACATTCACGCTGAGTAACATAGGCTATATTTAATGCTAGAAAAAATTTAAAGAACTTTGTCTACCCGTGCGAATATTTATTAATAAAGCTTAGATTGGTGGCGGATTGGTGGGTGGACTGCTGAAGTAGCCGGAACCAACGGCTCGATTTGCCTTCCGCAGCATGGAACAACTCTATCTAATTTATGCATTATAAAGATTATGGCTTTGGATGAATAGTGACTTTGTCACAAATATTGATTGGTGTAAGTGACGAAAATTATTCACTCGACTCTTCATGGGAAGAAGATGAAATACACGGTAAATTTAAATCTTAGAAATTTTATTGTCTTCTTACCATATAATATAGAAAAAATCAATCCTTCATTTTAGGTCCGATTATTTATTATTCTATGTCATTATTCCAAATCTTTAAATGTTTACATCCGTAACGTCACTGTACACATGTTATGTGAATGCGACTATTGTGTACTCATTATTGTACTGTCTGCATAAGCTGACAATGATAGCGAACTAACAATTGTGCACTAGTAGCGGTGGCGAGGAAGGCATGCTGCTAGCACTATACGAAGCGGCGCACCTAAACCGCAACTTTATGACGACACTTGCGCACTCCTCGTCCGCCGCCGCCTCCTCTGCGCCGCCCTCTCCGCCCGCGACCCTACCGCCCCACCAGGTATGCTGCCTTACTTAAGTGCATACCACACACAGCTGGCGGGCCGCTCGCTGGCGCAACCTGGGCCTCCCTTCTCTGGGTCTCAGAACTTCAACGACAATCTTTCGTCAGTAAAATATAAGCAGTTTCTGTAACAAACATGTGGAAAAAGCTCCAAAAATCATTTTTTTTTCTCATTTTTAAAAATGACGAGGTTTTCAGAGCAAAAAGTTGTCCTTTAATTTTTCAAAAATTCGATCAAGTGAGGCAAAGAAACGGCTGGCTGGATTAATTTGGTTCTTTGTAGGGTTTTTGTGGACATATTGAACTGTAAAAGGCACACTTAACATTAGTGGTTTCCTCAATATTTTCGATCCAGCGCTTGATTTTCCAAAAAACCACCAAAAGCCCTTTTTTGTTGTATTTTCAAATTCATGTGACAAAAAGAAAAAAAAATTCGGAAAAGCAATGGCTAGCCGTTAAAGAGAATTCATTCAAGTTCTTGAAACCCCACCTTTAACTTTCTGTGCGATCATTGGTTGCTGAGACATCGATAATCAAAGACAAAAGGATTCTTTTCCATTTGAAGACCGATATCTCGGCGAGAAGTGGACGTATCAAGGTCTATAAAAAAATAAATTAAAGCTAAATGAACAAAGTATCCGATCCTTATAGTGGTTAAGCAAAAAACATTTTTTCCACGCCCGTAGACAAAAATAAAACTAAAAATAATTTCAATTTTTTTTTTGTTGTTGGTTTTTCTAAGATTACTCAAAAACCGCGGAAGCTACAAATTTTAAAGTTCTAATCCAAAAACTAGACACTTGGAGCTATAATTTTTTTTTTTATTTCCTGTACGACCATTTCTCTCGAAGTTATGGCCTGTTGAAAATTGTCCAAAAATTATTAATAATCTTTGATCCCTTAATTTTTTCCAGTAGTGTATAATTTGAGTGTTTTGTTTTAGAGTCCCCCAAATCTGGCTCAAATACAAGCTCTGGATAATGATCAACCAACTAATCTTCTAGTAACATTTTTTCAATACTGGTGAGTGTTATTGGGTGAGGTGAGTGTTAGTGGTGTTAATTAGGTAAATAATTTAGAAATATGACTTCCTTTAATTTTATAATATATAATTTTCGCTTTTGATTGTATAAGCTTACAATTATATCGCCGGCTCTGTCATCAAAAATATAAAAAAAATACTTGGCTAAAAATTTATTATACTTTTTAGTTCCATAGTAATGGCCGATACTCGAACTGAAGCAAGCATAAACAAATGCAGTTTATGCTTTATCACACTCACTTGTATTGTTGAAGAACAGTTCGCGAATTCTATAATGCATGACCAAAACTTAACTTTCAAGGTAATTAAAATTATATTGTTTTTTGTGCTCTTTATACATTCATTAGATTTTACTAAAGGTTCTTTTCAGGTACAACTATACAGGTTACCCATGAGACATAGAAAAATAGTACCTGAAGAATCACCATCTCAGCCCTTAGCGTCTACTCTAATAGGTTAGTAATAAAAATAGTTATCAACGGCAATTTGCTATTCGTGCTCTGCGGAAAAAATAATAATAGATATTGCTAGAGCAAATGTTCAGCTAATGTTCTGCAGCAATTGGAATTATGTCGCAAGAGCTGTCTGCGCGTCATTCATTATCTAACAAGTTATATAAAAGTTAGAAAATCGTCATTTTCATACTTGAGTTCTGATTGTTTTGGACATGTTTCGCTGTTATTGTTGTATATATCACAACCAACTAGTTAAAATAGCCGTCAATCAGCTAGCCCTTTGACTGAACAACGCCATTCAACCACACGTCTAGCTTTTTAATTGAATATTTGAGTCGCTCAAAACGTTCAACGCTACAGCTGATTCAAAAGCCGCCGTCTAATTAATTAGACTTCAGCGCTCACCACCGCGGCGCTAGGTGCGTTTTGTTTTCAATATGGCGACAACTAGCCGGTGTTAGTGATTGTTTCAAGATATTTTTCGGAAAGAAAGTAGTAAATATACGTTACGGGGAAATTATGGGGGCACTTACGAGTGATACGAGTGAAGTTGATTAGGTTAGGTTAAACTCAATCCAAGAATAATCTCCCAAGAAATTACAAAAAGTTTTACTATTCTCTCAAATAACATACTAAACCTTCACCTTAGTTAATTTGCCATTTAACCAGTTGTCTAAGCATCGTCTAGCTGTAGTGTTGAACGTTGCAGTCAACAAATCGGCTAAACGACGTATAGCCGTGTGATTGAATGGCGTTGTTCAGTCAAAGGGTTGATTGAACGGCTATTTTAACCAGTTGGCTGCGACATATACATATAAGTATAATGTTATATGATATTTTGTAACGTCTATATTAAAACAGCATGGTGCACCACTTGATTGATGAATTGACCGATTAATAATTTAGAGTGTTTAACAACCACGCGTAATATTTTATTTTGCTATATTTAACATTGCAAAGTATGTGACATCACACCAGGGGAAGGGGTATACAAATGTAACCGCCTGTGACATGGCCTGGGAAAGGGTAGGTGTAAAAATAATAAAATTCCCGTGAATGGATAGCCTCTAGTAATCTTTGTAAACTATAATTAATATTGATTACCTAATAAACTAACAATTGAATTGATTTCTCTCATCAGATCTGCTAGTGGAATTTATGATGTGTCACTTACTGAAGAAGTTTCCTGGGGAGTTGTATTGTCTATGCGCGGGCGTATTAGTACGGCTGCTTAGCTACCAGAAACGGTGCCGCGTGCGGTTGGCTCGAGACTGGCGACCGCTGTGGGCGGCGCTCATCGCATTACTTAAATTCCTCGTTACTAATGAGACCACGCTTCTGCGCAGACATAACATTTTCCTGATGGCGCAACAGGTACTTTAACCCATACATAGATTGGTTAACACCTTTTTTTACCCTGCGGATTTGTGCGGATTTCCCCCTGCCATTAAGTATGGGGCGTAGGCAGTGCCGTATTAAGGTCGCCTGGGGCCTCTAGGCACTTTATGTTTGGGGGCCCCCTTATACAATGTGTCCCGCCACCAGTGTCGGAGCCTTTAATGGTGTGAAATATAGCATTTTTTATCGACAAATTGCCCCTCAAATTTTGTGGAATACTCATTTCTTGAATGAATAAAAACAAAATCAGAAATTATTTTTTAAATAAAAATTTAATATTTACATATTTTTTTTTACATTTTGGGGCCCCTTCTACACCGGGGCCCCTAGGCACGTGCCTAGTGTGCCTAGGGGGTAATCCGCCACTGGGCGTAGGCGAGGAATACCCCACTAAAACCCCTGAGTTGTACCTTCCTGTCGGCCGTAGATAAGTGGGATCGTTTGCAGCACTCGCCACTACGACCCACGATAGGTGGTCCATAGGGCCCCTACACAAAGGATGGTTAACCCTATTAGTTCTTAAGGCACTGGTTGTTGACTAGTTGCAGAAACGAATGTAATAGCTAAGGTTTCTTTTTTTCTATGAGTTAAGCACATTATTAATATTCCCGTTAACCCCTCCTGGTAGACTCATCGCTTGTGTTACGAGCGGGTCCACGTGCGTTGTGCATCGGCGAAGATTAAGTTAAAGCTGACATCTCAACCGATAGGCTACGGCCGCCTTAATAGCCATTGCCACTACAGACACTAAAAAATAGCCAAAAACTACGTTTGACTTCCTTATTAAATGTAACATATAATTACATATACTAAAAGGAATCAAGTGTTTCTTTTCAATTATATCTTTTAATAAGTTAACGAATAATAGTAAAATAATATTACAGCAGTAACGCATGACACATTTTTATGTGCAAAATCATTCTTAGTTAGTTTGACACTTTCTTACATACACACAAACAGTTACACAAGTTAAATTTTAGCTTATCACGGAGGCTTCTCGGGAATTTTAATGAGATATTTGACATATTTTTTTTATTTTTTTATTAAAAAAAAGGCAATCCACCAAAGACCAGTATTGGAATTGAAGAATAACTTTGCCCACCGGGCCTCTAAAGGAAAAGGAACTTTCAAGTTATTTTCATTAGGCAGAAAATAATAATTACTTACAAAAATGACCCAAGTATTTTTTTTCATAAGTCAGATAATTTTGTCTTAAAAGTTAGTCTGCGTCACGTTATTCAGAATGGCAAATCTTTGATAGTTATTCATACCTATGATTATCAGCCTTTTATTTATACCATTATTACTATAACAGTTACAATCTAAAGCTTATGATTCCATAGTCATCCCTCTAAACTCGGCTTTGTATATTTAAAGATTAATCTTAAAATGATGGCATAGTAATATCTTCTGTTGCAGGTTGTAAACATTTTCAATTTGTTCATAACGTTCGGCGATACATTTCTACCAACTCCAGCTTCATATGATCAGTTGTACTACGAATTAATTAGGATGCATCAAGTGTTTGACAATCTATTTTATATGGGTAAGGTTCTGAATTCTGATTCTACTTTTTATTAATTTTCATGCATTTGATAATATAATGACAATTGTATTTCTTTAGCTTTACGCTATTCAACTGGAGACGGTGAATACAAAGCGGAAGCATTACGTCTTGCGAACTGCTTAGTAAACGTGCGCGCTATCATTCAACACTTCTCGCCTAAAATCGAGGCGTGGCTGGCTTCGCAGAATTTGTCCACGCCCACGGAAGATCAGGTAATATTAATCAAATACATAAAATTATAAGTTATAAAAGCCTATGACAAAGGCTCATTATTTGTTCAAACTGCTATGATGTTGAGAATAGTACATTACGATATTAGTGCGTTATGACGGTTATAACATGCGAGGCGTAATTGAGCCGAGCATGTTATAACCAATACGCACGTATATCGTACGACGTTTTATAACACATTCGCGAGGAAACAGAAAAAAAAACATTTTTTTTTTTTTTCATTTTTAATTATTGAAACAGTTAGTGAAATTACAATTATTAAAATGATACGTCGTTTTTTTTTTACAAAATAAATAAATATTTCTTATTTTCACACCAATTAGCCTAACCCAAAGTAAGTACAGTAGGGCTTGTGTTATGGATACAAGGCTAAAGGATAGACATACATATATGATACATAGATATGTAGGTAATATTCATAGAAATATATATAAACACCCATGACTTCGGTACAAATGCTCGTATTCATCATACAAATATCTGCCCCTTCCGGGATTCGAACCCAGGACCGTCGGTGCGAAAGGCAGGATCGCTACCGTTGCACAAAACCGTCGTCCAAATCTTTTAATTATGTTATTATTATTAAATAAACTCAATCTGTGAATGTACACTGTTGCTTTCCCGCGATTTTAACGAGCGGGGATTAGTTCGAAATTTGAATAGCAACAGCGCGCGAAATGGCAAATAATACTGTTATGAGCACCGAGCTCCCTGTGTTTTTTCTCTCTCTCTCTTCAAAACACAGAAATCTGTTCAAGATGATGAGTTTGTTAAATTACTTACATTTGTCGAAATATAATATTTGATTACATTATTAATAATAATAAAATTGCAGATCCTGGATGTCGTGAGAAGAAATTACGACAGCTTGATATTAAAGCTGCAAGAAGGTTTAGAGTCGTACGAAAGATATTCAGAACGCGGCCACCGTGTTCTCCTTTCGAAGTTAGTTCTGTCAGCTGTTGCCGCCGCTAGGAATCGGAGCGACGCTGCCGCAAGACATCTCAACACTGCGGCCGCGGATGCTGTGTCACACTACGCTGGGATAGCATAAAAATGAGGTTAAAAATACTAAGCTAGAAGTATATATGACAACACTTTGAGTGTTCCAAATATAGAATTAAAATTCTGTGAGATCCTAAAGAGACTGATAAGTAACTGTTCGTAGGTATTTATGGCGAGTTTGTGCTTAGATCATCCGTTCGAGCTAGTTAAGACCGTGAGCACCCCGCTTATTATCATATATCATAATCGCTTAATATTAAAATAATTAAGCAATAGCTCGTCATCGAGTATTATACGTTATAGTGCAAACATTGTCTGTCGATGCGCAAGTTTTGTACAGTTAAAAAAATTGTTTTGATTTTGTTATTAATTCTCGGCCATTAAGTGCGAAGCAGTCATAAAAAGATGATCCATGCACTCACATTTGAATATTCTATTAATTTAACAGACAGTAATAAATATTTACTAAATAGTCTGCTAAGCCTTTATAGGCTATCTACCTTAAAACAAAATATAGGGAGACAAGGAGGGAAATAATGGTCACTTGTGCCTCAACAAGAGATCGACACCTATATGTCGATTTTTACACTCCAGTCGCATTCGATCTTATTCAAGGTCACGCGTCGATTTTTATTTTTTTGTGTTTCTGCCCTTAAAACTACTTGGAATCATTGATAAACTCCGTATGATGCTGTAACTTACTACCTATATATTTAGTTCTTCACTTCCGCGCACTTTACATTTAATCCTGACGTTTCGACTCCTTTACAGGAGCCGTGATCACAGGATAACTAAGGTAGTGGTCATCAGTACCACACTGGAACAATTAGATCTTGCTTTTATATTTCACACAATACCCTCTATATCTTAGTGATATTTTTAAAATTTAATTCTCCAGCGTGTCATTCTTTAATACTGGTCTGGTATATCATAGTAAATACTAGTTCGTCGTAAACATATTATGCAGAATCGACGTCAAGGTGCGGACACTATGTGGATTGCGGAAGCATTTTAGTCGTGATGGACACGCAGATAGGTAGGGGCTGACCATATCCGTCATTCCCATATCCAAATTTTCGCCTTGTAATAATTTTAGTTTTCGTTTGATGATGTTGATGTGGCATCGACCGTCAATATAAACGAGTACCGTAAATACCTTATCTTAATACTTACTTACGTTGGCAATATTCTCACGGTGTTTTTCTAGTATTTCAAATGGAAATACAAAGGATGACCTTATTGGAGTACACAATAGTTTTGTTGGACTAAAACAGTATGTGTATATTGTAATATCAAAGACTATGTTCCTAATGCACAGAGTCCTTCCAACCCATATAGAGAGCAAATAACTCTGATTTCTAGAGAAACCAAAGTACCATTAGCTGCATCGGGTACCACGTCTATATAGGAAAGGTCTATTACGAACGCCAAAATCATACGTATTGATAGATTTCGTGCTTGGTGCACAGATATCAGTAAAAACGGACCAATTTTTTTTCTTAATTTCATCTCAGAAGCAAACTTTTTTACCTGCAACATAATAAAAAACACTAAAATTAATATCTATATATCAAGTATATTATTACCTATTTATTTAGTTTGTTTAAGAGATCCATTAAGTGTATAATACTAATGTAGTAATAAATAATATTGGTCTCCTAAGAAAAGTTGAGGTGAACAACACAAAGCTGCTAGCAGCAGCCGTTACGCGTCATTCATTGCGTATTATATGAAACAGATACTATTTTAGTCTGCGTGGCCAATTTATTAATATGATGGATGAGAAATTTTATTATAACAATATTGTTTGTTAATAAGTTAATGTACCTATCTAAGCAATATTGAAAATGTTCGTTATTTAAGTATCTTTGAAATTGCAGCATATAATAATTTAAAACTATACATAATAATAATCATATAATTAATTTCGTCAAATTTTGTACAATCAATTTTATCAGAGATTGAAGTCGCCTACCTAGTAAGCATGGATATTTATTGAATATTCCCTAAATTACATGTTTGAACATGTATTCAACTTTTTTTAATGTAACAAATTTTATAAACTTTTAAAATTGTACCATACCCAAAGGGTCTTATGGTGACGCAGACGACGCTCTTTAGTTAATAAAATGTTAAAAAAAGCCTTTTATGTAATCATTAAACACATTATTCTTGTATTTTTTTTTCTTACAAAATTTGTACACTTTTCCTCTTTTGTCCTAGTTATCCGACTTAGGCCGAAAACACATTCAAGCGGTGCGATGCAGCAACGCCAAATTCATATTCAGTATTTTGTTCCTATTATTCGGAGAGCTGATGACGAATTATGAGAAGGTATTGTAGGCAAGCTGAAATAGCGAAAAATGAAAATTTTGTTAATTGGAGAATCCAGTCCTGGCAGTTTTTTAGCGAGTTAGCGGTTATTCCGCTACTGCGCAGTTATATACATTTGCAAAAAAAAAATCCAAAGGAGGAGCTCAGGCCCCGGCAGCTGCCGGCATGCCTCGATTAGCTATCCTTGTCGCACTTAGGCCTGCGCGTAAGACTTTTTTATTACACTTATTTACAAACTTTATAAACGTCTGATAATTGTTTATAACCGGCAAAAACGTCTGGCGATTTGTAGGTGTTATTGAAATTATTTAATAAATACCTGATACAAATTTCAGATTGCCTAAAGAATATTTTTTGGGAATTTAAAAAGAATAATTTTGAAGTTGTCTGGCAATACCAAATAACCGACAAAAACGTCTTGGATTTTTTTTAAACTCTAGAAATAATAAATTATAAAAAAATCAAGTTGCCCAAATTATATTTCTTGGATTTTTTTCCCACGTTTTTCTTAGGTCGCTTTCTTGTCTGTTTGCTTATCTGTCGTCTTGTCTGTCCGGTTGGAATCTTGTATCTCAATTTTGAGGCACTTCCCGACCACCTAGCGAGTTGAAACTTTCGGGGTAGCTCAGAACTAGGGGTCGCAATACCGACCCATTTCAGCAAAACCGGTATTTTCGGTATTGGCTCCAGACCAATACCGATAATCCGGTATTTTCGATATTTCCGGGATTAAGCTAAAGTTAGCATTTTTTTTATTATTCAGAATGGGTTTACTCTTGATCCCAATCAAGCCCGGGGGCAAAGACAGAATCCACGATGGAACGAGCTAACCCAGAAGGTGCCTATTCACCCTGGTTTTAAAAACAGACGGGTTATAAGTACTCGGAAATATAGACGCAGGAAGGGAGTTCCACTCCTTTGCTGTGCGCATTAAAGAAGAAGTCGAGAAGCGCTTGGTGTGACAGGCAGGATTTGCGACCAAGAAAGGGTGGTAGCCCGCAGTGCGTCTGGATGTCCGATGGAAGAAAGGTGATGGCGGTAGGAGCATATGTAGCTCCTGAGCACACTCTCCAAAATACAATCTGCAGAAGACCGACAGACAGGCAACTATTCGGCGGTGAGCTCAGGTGTGAAGCTTGCTCTACGCCAATTTGCTGTCACTAATGAGCCTCTCAGCTCTGCGCTGAATTGTGTCCAGTGCAGCAAGTTGGTATTTTGCTGAGCCATCCCAGAGGTGGCTGCAATATTCCATGCAAGATCGGACTTGAGCTTTATAGAGAGTTGAAAGATCTTTCAACTCTCTATAAAAAAATATTGCTTGAGCTTATTTAGGACGCCCAGCTTTTTAGCTGCAATCTGAGCCCTGCACTCGATGTTGGCGCTGAAGTTGAGATCTGACGACAACTCCATGCCAAAAAGCTCGAGGCTGTCGGTCACAGGAACAGATGTACCACGGAAAGTAGGAGTGAGGTTGAAGGAACTCTTTTTTGCAGTGAAAATACACGCTTGCGTTTTGGAGGGCTTGAAATGGACGTGGTTACTGTCATCCCACTGAGAAACGTGGCCTTGCGATCGCGGATATGCACCCAAGCCTGGTAAGCAGACTGTTTTCGGGCCTCAGCACGAGCACAGGCCGCATTATACCAAGGCCGTGATTTGTAACTGAGTGGAATGTCGGAGAATGGAATAATATATTCCATTCCCTGTCGAATTACGTCTGCAATCGCAACAACGGTGCACGAAGGGTCGTTCGAAGAGAAGCAAGTTTACCGCCAGGGATAAGATGCAAAGAAAATACGCATCTCGTCCCAATTTGCTGACTCGTAACGCCATACCCGCCTTATGCCCCTGGGGCTATCATCCGGAGGATGGTGGTCGCAAGCCAGGCGGCCCCTTACGGAGCCTACCACCGCTGCTGGGATCATCAGCCGTCACCACGGGCAGAGTTGATCCGTGATGCCGTTGCCCGGGATGGACCGCTAGGAGGAATAGTAAGGAGGAGTTAGTTTGCGGTGGAATAGTAAGTAGGTACCTAACCTAAATGAATGAATAAATTAGTAAACATCATGTGATAAAAGTCAATTATCAGACAAAAGTTGCAATTTTGTTGTGCATTGTGCAGTGTAATCATTGCGCGGGACAGAGAGAGGGAAGTTCGGCTACTCGGCTGTCGCCGGTTCATCGGTCTTGTCGTAAAGTGAACGAATTCGCGCGCGCGTAATATGAATTAAATGGCGCGTAACTTTTTCTATTTGTATTTGTTTTTTATTTATTTTACTAAAACCGAAAATACCGAATATCCCGGTTTTTGTGAAATGAATACCGGTATTAATTAGACCTAAATTTGGCCCCGTATTCCGGTATTTTCGAAATTCGGTATCCCGGTTTGAGACCCCTACTCAGAACCCGATGACAATGCACGCTTAAACAACTTTCAACTTTCTAGGTACACTTTCAGGTCAACTTTCGGCAACTTTCACTTTTGTATGGGGCTTATCCGATTGTTGCGTAACACATGGTTACTTCGTTGAGGTAATTATTAAAAAGAATAAAATAATAATGCTAGATTTAAAAATCCCACGTTTTTAGTGACCAAAAAGGAATAAAATAACCCGGCGGGGCCAAGCGAGGGGCCACTCAAAACGTGGGGGCGCATGTTACTTATGGAGATGTATGATATGCATAGATGTTGAGAGTATTTGTAAAGATGCGCCCCCACGTTTTGAGTGGCCCCTCGCTTGGCCCCGTCGGGTTATTTTATTCTTTTTTGGTCACTGAAAAACGTGGGATTTTTAGATTTTTAAATCTAGTATTATTATTTGCAAATGCTATATGCTGCGCAGTAGCGAAATAACCGCTAACTCGCTAAAAGACTGCTAGGACTGGATTCTCCAATTAACAAAATTGTCATTTTCGCAGTTCCAGCTTCTCAAAATTCGTCATCAACTCTTGGACTTTGCTTGTTGTTTTCGTCATAAGAGTACCAAAACGTGTAGATATCAAACGAGCTACTGCGCTACAACGCTGTTCTAGCGTTTTGTTGCGGTGCTATGACGTGCGGCGAATATTTGAGGAGACGGGGAGAATTTTTTTTTTATCAATTGAGTTTATTAGACTCCAGCAGCCCTCTTATCTCTGTAGTTGCATATGTCTAAATGACTAATGATAAAACCTAAAGATGTCAATTCCCGTGCGTGTTTCAACCGATTCGTTGCTGATGGCACGCCTGTCGTGTCATCACTTTTTTTTGTTAGCCACTGAAACCGTGTCATTTTTAAATCGATGATAACTCCTTCAAATCATGTTTTAGGGTAATCAACCCAGAATAAAAACATTCTTCATTTTTCACGTAAATCAAGCTCGTAGCCTTCGTTTCTGAAATTGTATGTAGCAATGAATCGGTTAATGGAGGACGACACGCATCGTTGATACGCATCGCACAAGTCAGCGTCTTACCAAGCCTTACAAATGCGTTTAAATTATCTCACACTTCTTCGCGAAAGCAGCAATTGCAAGGTGATCAAGGCAAGCGGGATAAAGAAAAAAAATTACCCATAGATCGTTTATTGTAAATAAAAAAAAATTACCCATAAATCGTTTATTGTAAATAACAAAAATTACAGATATAAATAATATTTTATTACACGATTAAGTACACTAGTAAAATATAACGTGACTAGATTTTTGTACATTATGACTAGAAGCGAATATATTTTTGGAATGTTTTCCTTTGAAATTATAAGAGCTTAATAGTTTATGACTTCATTAATGGGGTTCATTTCGACGAGAGCCTCTTTAACTAATTCCTCAAGTTCAAATGGCAAAATAGTTTTGGTTAAAGTTTTATTAGACCCTAATTCACTTCTTTCTTTATATTCTACATCTCCTGCTAAATCATCTAAATCATAATGATCTTTGTTTACATTTTCTTTATTATTTAATTTGTTTTTCAAATTATCCTCTGTAGGTCTGAAATCTTTTTCCTTCAAGTTATCTGGTTCATAGGAGTTTACGTCTGGAAGAAACTCATCTAGTAACATTTGTGAAGGAAATATGGGTATATATTTTTGACCATTGCACCAGCTTTCTAAAGTTTTTTCTAATTCTGTTATTCTATTTGCTAGGATTCTGAAAAATTAGAAAAATATATTTCCGTGGTGTAGATATTTAATTATATTGGATTGTGTCATTATGAGTTTACCGCCTCAACACTAGATGCATTAAAAACGTGCATAATAATCTCTATAAAAAATAGGGATTAGCATTTTGAACTACAAATATAAAAATGTGCTCATTGAACTTACGAGCATGGAAACTATAGAATAGCACAGTGCTACATACGTACTGATTTGTTTTTCTTTGATGCTGCAAAGCAATGGATTTATCATTTAATGCTTCAAATAACCCTAAGCAAACAGATTTCAGTTCAGCAGCAGAGTTCCTCTTCAGGCCGCTTTTGGAATTTACCTCTAAAAATTCCCTCACTGTAACAATTAGGTTAGGTTAGGTAAATAGATTAAAAGTATTTAAGTTCTATCCTACTTTTTTAGTAATGCCGACTCTATAGCTGGCAGGTTTTGTGAAACGGTGGGTCATGTGGTAAACGTAATATGTACTAATATTTTTACCTCACACACTAAAAAGTTTGGTTTGTCATTCAATTTGTGCGTGGAAGTGTTTTAAATTATAACCTTTTTATTCAAAGAAAAACACACATGGCACATACCGAATCGTCGACATAGTCTTTATAAGTTACATTTTATTCTTATTTAAACTACTACTATAATACTTCGTATTGTTTTATTAAATTATTTTAGTTCCTTATTATATTATAAAAACAAGAATAAATATTATAGAATATACTATTTAAGGATAAGAATTTTAAATGCATGGTGGGCGATATTTCATAACATATGATTGGATTTCATAGGATAGGGGCGTGGCACGTTTTCCCGCGCATGCGCTAGCTTAAGCTAACGTGACGCTGCGTCACCTCGTCACCCTGGGTGCGATCGCTCCTACTAAGTCTGTACAGCCTTTTCAGGCTAAGGCATTTTCGCGGTGGTGTTTAGTCAGTACCAGTCTGACATAACTCTCGCCTCCCCCAAGTCCGGAGGGGAAACAAAAAATGTTGTTAATCACTCAGCTTTCACACTTTGACCCGTACACATCTCCGTTACTTTTGACCTTGAACGAAAATGGATACTACACCAACCGAAGTCGGACGTCAGTTCCTGGTTTCGAAAGTTTATAAACGCTTTCGGGAGACTGGTGGCTTTGCCCAGAGACCAAGATCTAGACGGTACAGATGACCGTTTTTATCGTGTCAACCTCTCTTCGACATCGTCATTTGACTGGTGTCGAGGTCCAGCAGGAGCTCAGAAATGTTCGTGGGGTAGCTGCCAGCGAATGGACAGTTCGTCGAAAATCAAGCAAGCTAACAATGTTAAGTATTTTAAGTTTTTATACCATCATACAGGGTAGAAATATAAACTAAATATTAAAAATTGAGTAGTAGGTACATTTTAATTTTAGTGAAATTTAAAATGTTAAGCCAATGAATTACAAATCAACCGCCTACACCACAGCAACGCCCCCCAATTTTTTTCTGGGCCCCTTAACGCCCCCCTCTAAGTCTCCGCCCACAAGGGGGCGTCATAGCCCACATTGAGAAAGACTGTATATCTATTGAGTGGACTTACCTTGCCTTTGAGTCATGACATCTGTAAATCCTTTTTTTATTTTCATCGCTTCATTTTTGTTTCTATTGTCTAACAGAGTCTGTTATAATAACAAAAAAAATATCACATTAGTACAATCAATATGACATCAACCTACCTAAATAAGTAGTTTAGTTGATATTTGACGGATTCGACTTTTGACATCATAGTCTAGTATTGACAGATTCTAAATTGGACACATTCTATACTCTACAGATTCTAAAATGGTGACAAAAGTATGAGGCATTTTAAGTGGAATAAAAAATAATTTTGTAATAATCACTCATGTTTTTATAACTTGTATTAAATCTATGCTTGTAACTAATATCTTTTGAAACAGTCACAATTTAGGAAAAATGCAAAAAATGATTTGATTTGTTACATAATTATGTGAAAACACTAACTGGAAATAATAATTCGTATTGGTATTTTATAAAGTAATCACCACATATAGAAAAGCAGTAACTAATAGCACTCTTATAAATAAAACCAGATAGTTTGTCAATAAAATACATTAAATCGTTCCATTTTCTACTACCACTATCCAATACTAAATAGCACTGGTGAAATAAAGAGGAATCATATAATGTAGAATCTGGCTAATGTAAATCTGGTTCATGTAGAATCTGACAATAGTAGACTAATTGTAGTAGTAATTGATTTTATAACTCTGTTATGGGATTTGACTGTTTAAGTTGATAAAAACAGTCAAATCCCATAAACAGAATAAAAAATCGATTGAGAAATTAGTTTGAATGCTCTGATTTACTTAACAAGAAAAGTTACACATGCAAATGGGGTTATAATATAAATGAGAATATAATTTAGATACTCAAAAGACTTCATTAAATGCAGCCTGGGCCATCGGTTTAACATACATACATACTAAGAAGCTCAAGACAGTAAATCTTTAGTCACCCACCCAGCCCATAATGCGTTGCCCTTGCAAAAAAAAAAATACCTTATATTTTGTTAATGTCCTCTTTATAATTTCTTTCTCAACCTGAAGTTGTGTTATCCTTTCATGAAGATATTTGTTCTCTGTTACCAAAGCATCTATATCCACAATTGGTTTTGGTGGATCAATTTCCTTATCATTCTGTTGTGATTTTATTCTATTTGTAAGAATATAACTAATCTGATGATTTAACCGTTGAACTTTATTTTTATAATAGTCACGGTCAGATACTAACTCCTCTTTTTCATCCAATGTAGCCCTATAATCCAATTGGATCTGCTGGTACTGGAAAAGGTAATAATTAAATTAAATAGATATAATAATTATCTATGTCATTAGACATAGATAATTATTATACCAATTTACACAGAAAAGGAGTCACTCCGTACTTACTTTTTTATGAATATTTTCAAGCTCTTGTATTAATTCTTCATAATCCGTATTAGAAAAACCAAGACTCATAGAGGTCTTCTTAGACTGAAGATCATCCTCACAGAAAATATCCTTTTTATGGAACTGCTTTCTCAAAGCAGCAATATCACCAGTAGCTTCCTCTAATTTGCAGCGCAATTTTTCAACCTGAAAATATATCACTTAAACATTTTTGTTATCAAATCGTGGTATTAGTATGTTGAGGAAATAACCACAGGAAGTCAATAATACTTGTGATACTCACTTCTAGCTTAAGCATATTATTTTGATCTCTCGTTTGAGCAAGCATATCCCCACTGCTGACTGTGTTTGTGGGGGTAAATTTGTATATATTATTGCTCGTCTCTTGATTGCTCAAAACTGGTTTCTTACACTTAATTTGTTCAACCAACACCTTATATCGATCTCTTTCCATACTGCATTTGTCCAACTCTTTGCTCATTATTAATAGAGCATCTATTTTGCTCTGAAGTTTACTTTTGAGCACTGAATTCTGTTTAAACAAATTTATTTAATAGGTTCAAATTTGAGAAATAATGTATTTTATGACGTCAAGAAGAAAACAGTAAAAATAATACCCACCTCAAGTAGATAATCATCTAGTTGCTGGTCTTGAAATTTAACTTTATTTGAACTTTTAGTAAACATAATTTGCTTTACCTCTTTCTTATTTTTGCTGCAAAATTGTTATAATTATATTCAAAGAAATGTCTTTAAACACAGACTAAGAAAAGATCACAGACTAAGAGAAGATCACAGATTGAGATAAGCGATGGGCGATTGTTAGAAATAACAATCAAACTATTCGAATAATCAGTTTATTTGATAAAAAAGCATATTAAACAATAAATTTTCGATTGTTACTGCTTGGAGGCGATCTACTGCGCTGTGTTAGCGCAATGAATGAATGAACAATCGACCTATCGATTGATAATTCTTTCGATAGCTGCGATTCTTATATTAGTCTACGTTGGGGCAATAAACGAAAGAAAAATCGCACTCTAGATTGATTATTCTTTTGATAGCTTCAATTCTATGTGTGCGCCTAACTGTTAGATGCGTTATGAAATAATATATAATACATATAGCGAGCTGAGTTAATATAAATCGGTTTTATAATGTGTAATTTAATTTTATTTAGTTTTTAATAGTAAGTATCATTTATACCTGAGTAACATAATTAAGTATTTATTGTTCATATAAAAATGAATATAATTATATCTGATAAGCTATGTTAAAGAAATAATAAATAAAATGGCTTGAAAATTTTAGGATTTTACTTATTAAGGTAAATCGCAAATTAAATAATAAATTGGTTTTCACTTTAAACCTTAAAAATCTTGCTAGGTTTAAATCACACAATAGGTATCTAATAAATTAAATAATAAGAAAGACCTTTGGGAGACAAATTGATAAATAAAAAAAACGAGCGAGCCTTACAGTAGTCGCAAATGATGTGTAACATTTGACATCTTACCTTAGTAATAAGCAATTTTAAAATTATATATTGAAAAAAATGGGTCAGGTATTATTTGAAATTATTCTTCACAACAAACAATAATCCTGTTAATGAAAATTGTATTTTATTTAATCAACTCTAGGAGTAATGCAATTTTTTCTTTTTAAATACAGTTACAGTGGTGCCTCACATAACGAACGCCTCGCACAGCGAACGCTGCACACAACGAACTTCCTTTTCGTTCATTTCACGATTCATACAACGAACTTCGCTTCACACAACGAACTTCGCTTCACACAACGAAGTCGCCCACTTCACACGATCACTGCCGATTTATTGCATCCTTCCGCGCAGGCAGTCGTTAGTCACTGAGCAGTACGCTTAACTTACGCACGTGTCGCAGCAATCGTTCATCATTACAACGAAGTCGCCCGATCTTCTACGATCACTGCCGATTAATTGCATCCTCCCGCGCAGGCAGTCGTTAGACTCGTTAGTCACTGCGTAGTACGCTTAACTTACGCACGTATCGCAGCAATCGTTCTTCATTACGAATTAAATCGCACACGTATCACGGCAGTCGTCCTTTTAAGATAAACTCAACATTTTTTTTATATGATGGGTTCTAAAAAAAGCAGGAAGGTGATTTCTCTTGAAATGAAACAGGAAATTATTAGAAGGAGTGAATGTGGGGTAAAACAGTGTGACCTCGTCAAAGAGTTTGGCCTCAACAAGACCACCATTTTCACCATTTTGACAAACAAGCATGCAATAAAATCAGCCAAAGTAGCCAAAGGAGTATCAAAACTATTTAATGAAAAACATAGATCTTCAATCCACGAGGAAATGGAGAGGCTATTAGCGATTTGGATCAAGGACAGGCAGGTGAAAGGTGACGTAACAACCCAAGATATTATCTGTCACAAGGCCAAGATAATTTATGAAGATCTAAAGAAAAACATCCCTGGAAGTAGCAGCAATCAAGATAATAAAGAAGATTTCAAAGCCAGCAGGGGGTGGTTTTTTAGATTTAAGAAAAGGTATGGAATCCACAGCGTTAATATGCATGGTGAGGCTGGCAGTGCTGATAAAAAAGAAGCAGAAAAGTTCTCTATTAATTTTCAAAAATTTATTATGGATGAAGGATACTGCCCACAACAAGTGTTCAATGCCGATGAAACGGGTCTTTTCTGGAAAAGAATGCCGAGCAGAACCTTCATTACAAAAGAAGAGAAGAAATTGCCAGGACACAAAGCCATGAAGGACAGACTTACCCTTATGATTTCGTCTAATGCCAGCGGAGACCTCAATATCAAACCTCTATTGGTTTATCACTCTGAAAATCCAAGAATTTTTAAGAAAAATAACGTTATTAAGTCCAAATTGCCCGTCCATTGGAAGTCCAATCAAAAAGCCTGGGTGACCCAAGTTATCTTCAACGAATGGATTCTGGAAACCTTTGCTCCTGCCGTGAAGAAATTCTTGTTGGAAAAAGAACTGCCGCTCAAAGCCCTTCTGATACTTGACAATGCCCCTTCTCACCCAAAAGACCTAGAAGAAATATTGCAGGAAAATTATCCTTTTATCAAGGTGCAGTATTTGCCACCAAACACCACATCCATTCTCCAGCCAATGGATCAGCAAGTTATTGCGAACTTTAAAAAACTCTACACTAGAGCCCTCTTTAATAAGGTGTTTGAAGAATGCGAGTTTGGTGGAGACAATATGACTATCCGAATGTTTTGGAAGGAGAAATTTGATATCCTTTTGGCAATACGACTTATACAGAAGGCCTGGGAAGAAGTGTCACAAAGGACCCTCATTTCTGCTTGGAAGATGCTTGTGCCTTCGTGGATTCAGGAAGAAGCAGTAGTTGATGACACAGAAGTGGTGAAGGACATCATCACAGTGGCCCAAAGGTTGGAATTAGAGGTAGAGGAAGAGGATGTAGAGGAGCTTATTGAGGAACACAAAGAAGAGCTGACAACTGAAGAGCTCCAAACACTTCTGGCCCAACAACAGGACAATGCTCAAAGGGAAGCGTCATCTGATAACGAGGAGCAACAATCAAACAATCAACCAATTCCAACTGCTGACATCAAGAACATCCTGGTCAAATGGAAAGCAGTTCAGGAGTTTACCAATGCCCACTATCCGGATTCCGCTGAAGCAAACAGGATCAACGACCTGTACTCCGATACTCTTGTCCGTTATTTCCGGCAGATGTTGAAGAAAAGAGAGAAACAAACGACTTTGGACAGGTTTTTCATTGCACCATCGGCCAAAAAGCGGAAAATGGATGAAGATGTGCAAGATTCGATTATTTCTTAAAATTAAAAAATGTGTGTTTTTTTCATTATGTTGTTAGATGTATCTAAATAAAAATAATAACAAAAAATTTATCTTTTTTTTATGTCATCTTACCATATTTTATGCTACAGAACGAATTATTTTTTTTAACATGTATTGTTATGGGAAAACGCGTTTCACATAACGGACTTTTCGCATAACGAACTTGCTCCTGGAACGAATTAAGTTCGTTGTGTGAGGCACCACTGTATTATTATTGTCCAATTTGAGGGAGAGTAGATATAATACACTTATGATAACTAAAATATGAGACATATACTTATGATTTTAGAGTATTTAGAAAACGCTGAAAAACTGCATCAATAACAGTCCCATTGTTGGTTGTCGAAACATTACGATTTGTATTCATTTCGAGCTTCAGTTCATTATTTAAAAAAAGATTTTGTTTAAGCAGTGACAGATATTAACCGATAAATTTAACAAGCTAAATACTGAAATACTTTATTCGAATAATTATTTATTATTACTTATTTGATTTTTTTGTAATGATATGCACTTTATTGAGACTTATTATCAACAGTCAATGTTTATTTATGTAGTTGAAGTATATAAATTGATTTATGTAACAGCAAACTTTATAGACCGTATTTACACTTACAACACTGTAACTTAAGTGCACAGGTTGATACTATGTGACGGTCAACTCTAAAACCGCGCGCTCATTCGTCAAATCGAATAGCGCGCTTTCGCGACTTCCTGTTACACACTTCCGTCCCATTTCACAAAATCACTCCCACAAATTGCAGGAAACCAAGAGGAAAGATGTTACACATCAATAAAAAAAAGTGACAGTGCAATATCTAACATCCCCCTTAACTAAATAACGGATAAAATGCATGAAAAAGTATACGTATAACATGACCAAACTCGGGAATAAATGCTTGTGCTGATCACATAAACATACCTATGTCCTTACAAGGACTCGAAACCACAACCGGTGGTGCAGCTGGCAGGTTCTCTACAGTTTGCACAAACCGGACTTTATATCATTTAATGCGTTGAATGTGTAAAATCAAGTTAAAAATGCTTGAAAAATTTAACTTAACAACTTAACGGAACTGCTTTTTTACACGTGGTGTTGTCAGACCGTTCATGTTATCTTGCAACACTAGGGAAGGGAACGTATTCTCAAAGTTGCTCTGTGTTATGTTATATTGTGATCTGTGGTTCTGCAGTTTTGGAATTTTGTGACAAAACTTTTGTCTTCGTAGTTTTTGCAGATGTTGAGTGTTTTCTCATCTCGTATTGATCAAAAGACCTTTTATGGTGCCATGTGCTCCGTCCAGAATCAGAGGACAAGATTTCCCTCATCTTAACATTTGATGAGAATGGCCGCGTCTGCTTCTGAAATTGAAGACTTCTTAAACGGGCCTCTGGTGTCGTGGGTAAGTGTTCAGCCATCCGTGTATCTGATAATACTAAATAAAAAGTGATTAACGTGTAGCGTAACTTAAAATTACTTTTCCGTTCCGTATGATAGGATGTCTCATAAACCATGTAAATACTTTTTTAGATTAAATAGTTTAGATCGGTATTTTATAGACAGTCAATTTTAAAGTTATCTGTAATGGTGTGTTAAGTGTTTTTATTTATTGACTTTTCATCTTGTTACTAGCATTTTTCTGTTCAGCGATGACTTTAATAAAAGAAATTATCATCATTTTTAAATCATTAAACAATTCTAGTAAACCTGGTTGGTTTACTAGAATTGAACTCTCAATTTATGTAATTATTTATGTATTTTTTTACTCTTTTAGGAACAATTATAGTATATACAAATAAAGCAAACTGAGTTTGTAACAATATTTATATTTGTGTTTCAGCTTAAATCATGTCTAATAAATCCAGACCCAATAATAGATTATGCATCTCTTTTCAATGGCGAAATTCTACATCAATTATACCTTCAAATTGACCCAGAACCTTCTTATCACATTACAAAATTAGTTGGTTTAGAAGAACAAGCCCTTATTCAGGGTAGAGTCAAGAATTTTGATGCTATAATTAAAAATGTAAAAAATTTATATGAAGAAGAGCTAGGAATGACCCTACTGGTTGTACCAGAATGCATCTGCTTAGGGAGGTCTCCAGAATCTAGAGATGGCCTGGAAAATATGAAGTTGCTCCTCTTGCTATTGCTTGGTGCAGCTGTACAGTGTCCTAACAAAGAGTTGTTTATCACCCGTATCAAGGAACTAGATGTGGAACTACAGCATAACATTGTAGAATGTATAAAGCAGGTATGTTCTGTCTTATAATCTAATCAAAACAGCCAGTTGTGATTTACATTTTATGAGTAATTGTTTAACCCAATTGCTGCAGGAGATGGCAATACTGTATTTTTATTTAATATCTGGGTGTGCATTACATTTTGGCATACCACCATGCCAATCCCAGTGTCAACTGTAATTCGCTCATAACTTTGTCAAAATAAAAATTTTCAAATTTAAATAGAAAGTTCAATATATTCCTGATAAATAATAATACAATAGTGTTGTGAACCCCATTGCAGGAAACAAAACTTGAATAAAAAACCAACCAAGAGTCTCCAAAACTTTAGGTTTAATATATAAATAATAAATAAATCTTTCTTACATTCACACCAATTAGCCTAGCCCAAAGTAAGCACTGTAAGGCTTGTGTTATGGATACTAGGTTAACGGATAGACATACATATATGATATGTTATATTCATAGAAATATATATAAAACACCCATGACTCAGGTACAAATGTTCGTATTCATCATACAAACATCTGCCCCTTGGGGTTTGAACCCAGGACCGTTGGTGCGAAAGGCAGGATCAGTACCGTTGCACCAAACTACCTAGTTTAGTGGTATATATCAAATGATGTTAGTTTCCAAAAACATGCAAACTAATGTCAATTGTTTAGGCAAAACTGCCCGTAAAACCAAAACTTTGCTATTGCCAAAATTCAATTCAATTTTTTCAATATTTAAAGTTTTAAACTATTTATCACACTTGAAAACATTTTGTTATCTTTATCAACTTGTAAGCTCTACAGATTATGAAAATAAAAATAAAAAATATTTTTTGAGTATCTTTACAATACATGTCATAACAAGTGGCTGGGGTACTCTTTTATGTATAAAACCTGTGTTAGAGGCCCCGCTTCTTCTAAAATTACGAAAGATACATGTTGTTTACCTTAACTGAACTTAAGTGAACAAGGATATAATCATTTCATATTTAATGAATGAATGCATATAAACAAACAAAACAAATTGTGTGGCAACTGATTTTGTACAATGATTGTAAATTGTGTGCTGTTTTCTAGATAAAGTAGTGTAAATTATATTGGAAAGTTTGGTTGAATGTGTGTGCGTGCGTGCGTGCGTGCGTGCTTGCGTGCGTGCGTGCGTGCTTGCGTGCGTGCGTGCGTGCGTGCGTGCGTGCGTGTGTGTGTGCGCGCGCATGTGTAATTACAGAAAAATATATTCATAAAATGACAGAAAAATATACCTACATATGTCTAGGAAAAGAAAAAAATATTGTTTCAGCCTCAATTCTAAAAACATCTTTACAATTTCAAAACCCCATGTGGTTAATGCCTATTGGTGTCTCCTCTAACAAAATACTCCATCCGCCTAAAAGGAGAAAGACGGCATATGAAAAAAACTACTTTGTGAAACAAAAATTATCATATTAATTATAAAAAATGTGCTGCCCATGGCTCATCTTAAAATAATTTTATAGGTAGATGACATTGCTAATCTTTATATTTAAAAATTCCCTAAAACAGTTTGACAGCACAGTTCTAACTTAAGATATAAAATAAGTTTAATTTTAATTTATAATTAATTATTTTTTCTTAATTGGTTTTGCATTGTTAATTTGTTAGGACTAAAATAAATATATTTCTGTATGTGTAAGAGCCAGGCCACACCACTTGTGTGATGTCACACCACAAATATCTGCAAAGCGTCGATGTCGCAAGGCCCAGGTAATCGGTATCTATACTTCTGTGCCAGTGTGAAGGCTGTCTTGTTAAGCAATGTGTAACTCCAAAAAGAACCGTTATGTTATCCTCGTGTAATTAGTGATGTATGTCCACTGAAACAAAAAGTAACTTCCAAGAAAACCTTTTTTCATCTCATCTGTTATCCGTATTTTCTTTTAAGTGATTGCCATCATTATTCATAATGCTTAAATAGAGGCACCCAGTACAAATATGCTGGGTGATCTCAACTCAACGCAAGCAGAAGTAGAACGTTTAGTGCGGTCCAAGTCTCACTACAAAAAAACAGTCTTCATATGTCCGGTGCCATTTGTAATTGAATTTTTGCATTGTGACTTTGCATCATATCGCGGTGCGAATTGTTGTGGCCTAGCCACCTATTATGGAGGAGATAACATTGTTTATTCTATACATCTATGTAATGGTTGGTAGTCGTAGCGGAGCGTGTAAGGCGCAAGCAATATCGTACACCAATAAAATGGTTTTGACCTTTCCTTTCGCCAAATATGATCACATGTTATGTTATGAGAAATAATATAATGCTTATTTGCGCAGTACCTGTAATTATTTTCATATTATATATATTAAAATACCCTGTCACAGTGCTTCACCGCGGTGAACTCTGAAACTACTCAACCGATTTTGTGGATTCTTTTTGTTGGATTTGTTCCGACTTAGGAAACAAAGTGTCAACCTCTAAACAGCTTATATGTACAACAACAACAATTGAACCAAATCTTATTAAAAAAATATATCCACATTGAACTAATAAAAATCTCGCAACGTCGCAACATGTAAACACCCAGTCGACACCACATCAAGCTATATATTTTGACGTTTGCACCGACCTTACATAATTGTAATAGATATCATTTAATTTTTAAAGTTTATAGTTCGGTCAAAATGTCATCTGATAACCATTAAAGCAGATCAAGAACATTCTTAATTCTAGGCGTAGAAATTGATGTTCTGGCTTATTTTAGAATGGTATTTCCCACTGCTCCCCTGCTCACTTCTAGTCTAGCACATTATAATTCTTTTCCTGTAACTAAGCAGTTCTTCCTAAAAATTAGTAGTCGATTTTTGTTATTATCCACCACTAGAAGTGAAGCGGAAGTATTAAATAGATATAGTAAGTAGTTTTAGGCACCCAGTCAACCGTAAAAAAAACAAAAACGCACCTAAAAATACGCAATATTAAAAATAAGTAGTACTTCGTTCACAAATTCGATTTAATTCTTTTTTAAAGTACACAATACATAATGTGCTAAGCTAATATTTCGAATTAACCAGAAGCCTTATCGATTTTTGATAAGCGTCAATATTTGATCAAAGTATCATGTTTAGTATTCCGGTGACCGCATCGTACTGTATTGAAATTGACGGTGATGTGACGACCTTGGTCGTTTGCGACGTAGTACTATCGAAAAAGTGTGTACAATAAGTAGATGAAAACACTTTTCATGAGCATTTGCTGTGGAACCTTTAGTAACTTAGTACTGAGGTGATTTTTTTACTTTGTCCCAATAACTATAAATAGAAATTGTATCTAATTATCTTAATATAGATATTCTAAGGAGATGTAATACTATTATGACAATAAAGCCCCGCGACTTGGAGTAATACTGCGTCTGTTTTTGTTATAATAATCTTTATATAACTATAAAAACATTTAGGCGACTTATTTGTTCATCTCTTTAGGGTCGTAGCGTTATGTTAAATAACCTATAAACCTCTCTTCAAGAAATAGGATTTCAAATGCATAAATTATATTTCACATCCAACTGGTAGATCAAATAAGTGGATTTAAATAACCAAACGATTTATTATATATGTAACCTATACATATAAGGACATAGTACCTACATTATTAATAAAAGGAAATGTTCCACGATTCAGAAAAAACAGATGATACGTTTACTTGTAGATGTATTTATATTTAATGGGTGGTATTAATTCACTCACTAGCAGAGGTCATTGCAAAATTGATGATTATATTAAGGATCATCTGTTTAATTATATAAAATAAATTATAATGACTGCTGTTCAAAATCCATTCCATAGTAAATTTTGTCATTTTTTATACATTTTATATCTTATTGTTAGTTACACATTTTGATTATGTGTAAGTAACACAATAAAAAAGGAGAAGGAAGCAGCCTTTGCCCGCTGCTTCAACAACATTTAACCAAACTTAATAACTTAAAAAGCCATTATAGTTGTTGATCAATTCACGCATTTCGAGTGCTTGTCTCAAAAACCAATACTTCTCTTTAACTCAAAGGCTATTATATGAAAAATAATGAATTATTTGTTGTCATCCGCGTAAATTTTGGATTTTAAAAGCAATTTGCATTAAAATACATTGAATATTTTCACTGAAATAAAAAAAAAATGCATGTGCCGTCACATGTCTATAAAAATTCATCTGTTGTCGCTTGCCGTGTGCCATCTGAATTCCTTGCCTCGTTTTCTTGCGACTTTACTTGCAACTATTATCCCAGTACATAAATTCTGTGGTTAGTCCTGGTCAATTATTCGTTATTAGAGAAAGTAATTTTGTAAAAGCAGTAAGTAGAAACTTGCCGAAATTTGCTGCCATTATGATGGAATTTTCTTAGAAAATTACTCCGACTTTTACTCACCTGGGTTAAGAAATGTAAAAACTACATACTTCAAATATCCACCAAATAAAAAATCATGTATGTACTTAATAATACTATTGTTAACATTGTAATATCTTGTCATGTATTATAACGTAATACAAATTGTTGAATGTATAATCTAAGATCACAAATTTGTTGTTTGTCTGTCCGCTCTTTTCCCCGCTCTTTTTCCATTGTATATGCTTTACCATAGCAACGCGTTAACCGCAAGTAGTTCGTCTACCGGACGCTAGATGGCGCTAACGGAAAAATATTTAATAATAGAAAAACTTTAAAGAATTTTGTTCACTCGTGCGAAGCCGAGACGGGCCGCTAGTACACTGTAAAAATGTTTTCGATAAATACTAATACTAATGACATGGTTATTTACATAAAAAAATTTATGACCTTAGGATCTCGGCGTGCAAATTTCAACTACTTCTTGCGAACTCTAGCGCTTTTGGAATAAATGGTTTTTCCAGCGTCTTTATTTTTGTGCACGACGGTTAACTCATTATCTGTAGCAAATGGCAGCTACAAACCACGCTAGCAAAAATATTTATCGTCACTCGCCTGACTCGACGCCATATTGCTGTAACAAGCCTTTGACAGCTTAAATAATCATACACTGATTATATTATGAGATTGTGAGAAGGTTTTTCTTCACGAAATACTTAAAATTAGTACGGTCCTTATACACCATTTATAATATGTAATGATTATTAGAAACTAGTCAAATAACCTATTGCAAACAGTCACATTTTTTCGCTATCAGCGTTCTATAATTTTACTAGTTAAAATTGCTTAAGATATTAAAATCTAGCAGTGCGAATATAATATTATAATAATTAAGAAGACAATAACTTGAATATAATTTCACTGCTGTAGCAATAATTATTTACTATTTGTTTACTACTTAACGTTTGCATTGCCCTATGATAAACAGCCAAAACACCCGTTAACCATGAAAGATGATATTGAATAAATTATATAAGTATATCGTATTAGTATAAAGTAATATAAAGACTGAACGATGCAGAGTCCCATCTGTCATCACTATCATAGATGCTCCGGTATTAAGTCCCGGTGAGATTAAAAACTTGTTTTCTAACGACGCCGGTGCGAAAGACTGCGTTTAAACCACTTGGCTGTGAGGGCTGTCAAAAATAATAAAGTTGTTTTTAATTGTTTTAGTAATCGCCGTGTGTCTTCTCTGCACTACCAGCTTTAAATATATGCCTTCTTCCAGGTTACAGATATGCAAACAGTAGTTTTAACGCCCGACGCCATTGATCTTTTTCAATCGCCAACGTTGTTTAACCACATGAGACGATTAGCTAAAGAACGCGACCATTATCTTCATAATTGGGCTTCCTTGGTTCTTAACGAAGATTTGTGTGAAAATGATAACGAGAACAAAAATACTCCAAAAAGTCGCTCGACGCAGAACGTTAATCAAAACAGTAGCGACAGTCAACATCTTGCTGTGGAATTAGCTGATTGGAAGGCTCGTTTACGAAAACAAAGACAAGAATTGTAAGTCCAAAAGATAATGCGACATGAAACTTGTGAATGTTTTTTAATTGACATAAATTTTATTGTGTGGTTTCACAGGGAAGAAAAGTCAGAACAGTTATCGGAATGTCGGGAAGAATTAGAGCACACAAAATTGGTATTGGCAAAATTACGTTCTGACAGTCAAGAATGGTTCAACGAAGCTAGAAAAGCTGCAGCTTACAGGGATGAAGTGGATGCTCTTAGGGAGAAAGCAGAACGCTGCGATAGGTATTTTCCTTTATTTAGAAAAAAAAATCTAATTCTCTATCTTGTCACTGCATCCGATTTGAACACATTTAAAGATATTGTAATATAACGTAATTTATGATTGTAATATTTTTTTTTACCGTTTTCAGTAATAAAAAATGTATCTCACGCGATTTTAATTTGATAATGTATATTAATGTTATAATACATGTAACATAATAAAAATATGTTCCAAATTTCTAGGCTAGAACAAGAGATACAACGGTATCGAGATCGGTTAGCTGATGCTGAATACTATAAAACTCGAGTTTCTGAGCTAAGGGAAGACAATAAAGCCTTAATGGAAACAAGAGATGCATTGGAAGAACAGCTGCAACGAGCCCGTAAAAGAGCCGAACAATGTTTGACCTTAGAAGCGGCAATGATAAAACTTAAAAGAGAAGCAAATGATATAGCATTGGTTAATATTGGTTGACTTTTATTCGTCACCTTCATCGTCAACTTATGATTTTCACTAAATTTTTTATTTGATTTTTTATAGGAAAGAGATGCTGACCAACAAAAGATCCAAGAACTAATTGAAGAAAATAATCATTTGCAGTATATTACTAAGTCGGTGTTGAGCGAGAGCAATAATAGTAATTTAGATACTGATAACGAATGTGAAAGTACATTAGAATCCGGTGAAAATAGTCTGTCGGAGCAACTTACAAGTAACGCACAAGCCAGGGCCTTAAAACTTGAATTAGAAAACAAAAGACTGTTGTCTACAATTGATAGTTTGAGAGAACAGTCGATGTTAGAAAGTGGAGATAAATTGTTAGAGTTAGAGAAAGAGAAAAAGAAATTAAGTTTGAAATGTGAGCAATTGCAAGAAAATTGTAACAGACTAATGCAACAAAATTCGGAATTGGAAGAAGTATTCCGGAATGCCCTCGAAGAAAATCGAAAGTTACAAGATTCATTGGATAGTCAAAAAATTTTTATTGATAGGCAAGCTATAGATAGAGATTCAGAAAAAATCAAACTACAGGATTTCGAAAGACACTTAGAATCTCTCACTAAAGATAAGCAACGTATTCAAATGCTTTGTGATTCCATACAAAGAAGAGCAGATGATTTAGAGAAGGCTTTGGATGCTAGAACAAAAGAATTGAATGTTGTTAAGCCGGAGGCCGACAAAGTGACAGGTCTTATTATTCAATCTGAAGAACTTAAAACAAAGTTAACATACAGTGAAAAAGAATCGCATAATTTGCAAAGAGAGGTTAATAAATTGAGGGAAGCAGTTGAAGAAAAAGATGTATCAATTGATAAATTAACAACTGAAATAGAATTAAAAAAGAAAGAACTTGAGAGAATGGTAAAAGAACAAGAAATTAGTCAGAATACTATTAATAAGCTTCAGGATTCGGAACAAAAAGCACAAGAATTAAAATCTCAAAAGAAAATTGATTCAGAAACCATTCAAACCTTACAGAAAGACTTAATAAGGGAGAAAGTAAGCTTTGACAAATTAAGGAACTGCCTCGAGAAACTTGGCATACATGTCTCTGAAATACTTAACAAAGATATTAATGCTGAAGATTTATTGGAAAAAATAATTACAAATACAGATAATGAAAGTGTAATAACTGATATTGCTGCAAAAACCAATTTTATGGCTTTAGTGTCATGTAGTTGCAATCAAAAAGACAGTATTGAAGTTGCTAATGATAGCTTAGTTCATCCACAAATAGAACAATTGACAGCTGACTTAAATGCATTACAAGCTTCATTAGAAAATTCTTATGCTGAAAACGCAAAATTGCAAGTTAATATAGCAACGCTAAATTCACAAAATGGTTCACTGGTCTCTCAACAAATGACTTTACAGCTTGCTAATAGTCAATTAGCAGCAGAAAAAGAAGAAATCATCAAACAGTTAGACGTTTTAAAGGACAAGCAGGATAATTTATTGAGAGACCAAGTAGCTTTACAAACATTACATGAACAGTTAAACACAGAATATGAATCACTTCTTAGTGAGAGAGAACCAGTAAAGGCTACAATCAGGGACCTGAAATTAGAAAATAGAGAGTTGAAAGAAAAACTTGAAAGCTATGAGAAAAGAATGTCAGAGTTTGAGTTGGAAAGAGAGAACTTAAAAGTTGAGTCTAGGAATCTAATAAATCTTAGGGCAGAGCACTCAAAACTGAAAGATGACTTTAGAAATTTATTCACAGCCAGTGACAGACTTAAAAATGAATACAGAAATATGCAAGAAGAATATCGAAATCTAAGAAGTGAAGTAACTCAATTAAAATTAAGAAATACTGAAATGTCTGGTGAAATTAATACAAAGATAGAGATAATTACCAGCATGGAGTTAGAAATTAATAAAACGAATCAACATTGTGAAATGCTTGTCCATATGAATAAAAGTTTGGATGCGGACCGACGGTCGTTAATGGATCATGTATCGCAGTTGTTGACCCAGTATCACGAATTATTAGCACACTCATTAAAAGATAAGCAACATTATCATGAAGAAGAAAAAATGTTTGCGGATAGAGTGAACGCTTTATGTCGTCAAAAAGAAAAATTAGAAGAAAAGATTATGGAACATTACAAGAAGCTTGATAATTGTACTCCAAAAAGACGTGGCTTTGGAGCTTCATTTGTTAAAAAAGTTCGCAAGGCTGGTACAGACTTAATAAATAAAACTTCTAGAAATAATAAAAGAATGGAAGATGCGGGTCGCTCGAAATCTCAACTTACACTTGCTGGGTCTGAATCAGGAGAGTCTGATCCAGGAAGCCAGGACATAGAAAAAAATTCAAAAATGTCAGACTTTGACCTAGGGTCGTCAAATCCTAGTGTAGAATCGCCTAGACATAGTTCAGATTCTAGTTTTAGTCGAAGATTGGACGACAAACTTCTGAAAAAATCTGACAACACAGATATTACTGGTTCTATTCCCAGTTTAGATTCATCAAGATTAACCAATGAAGGGAATTTTGTACGCAGGCTTTCTACGACATCCATGCACAGTGGTGGGGGAGATGACGCTCTTATCAGAGCCTCCTTGAGAAGGAGGGCTCATAAGGTTGTTCCTTCATCACATCGAAATAGTTACCAAGGTTTAGAAGGTGACACTGGTTTGCCCTCCACAGGTAATTTAATTATTTGTTGTTTATAATTTTTATTTATCTTGTGTGTTGATGCACTTGATAACCCAAATCATTATTATTTTAGTGCAAGGTGCCCCTTCTCCTGTCTTTGGTACAGCTGGTAGTCGACGTACAGTTTATGTAGCTGATGATAATCCGGACGTTAATCTTAACACTAAACCACAAAGTACACCAATAAAAGAGAATCCCACTTATTTGGTCTATAATAGGATATCGACGGTAATCGGTGATGGAGCTTGTCAAAGTATTAATGATAGAACCACCAATGATCTGCATCAATCGACATCGGAACTTCACCATCCAACAACTGAGGATGGTTTACAAGATAAGGAAGACCAGAGACATGACAGGAGAACTGTAAGCCGTAACGAGAAGCCTGACAATTCAAAAGAATCTGCCATTTGGTATGAGTATGGATGTGTTTAAGATCTTTTAATGAATTTATTAATATTTAAATTGAGTATATTTATGAACAGACTGATAAGATGCCTTGAATTTTTATTATTTACACTATATATATAATATAAATGTGATTTGATTATGGCAATCGTGAAGAATGTAACTACATTGTGATGAAATATTTTAACCAGTGACAGTATTAGTATGGCATTTATTATGGCACATATTTAAATGATCGTTAAAAAATAGTAATTGGTAACCTATTCTAACCTTTAGGTTACCAATTGTTTTTTTAGGTGATCGTTTATTATTTTTTGAGGATCACTTAAATACTTACCATTTGTTATTATTCTTTTATTTCTTAAAATTGAGTATTTCTGTTTTTTGGACTTGCGGTTTTTAATCCAAATATATTTAACGTAAATTCACAAGAATCCTGGAAGCTTACTCCACTATTATAACAAAAACAGGTGCAATCAGCGATCAAAAAATACTATTACAATTAAATATAGAGGGTCCAAGCCCATATTTGGAAAATCGCCACCGTAACTTGCGCAAAGACAGCGACCGTGGTGACTATGGGGTACTAACTACTGCAGCGATGTTGGTTTTGTAATAATGATAAGTATAGATAGGTTGATTCCTGCGTGTTAAAAAAATATTTAAAAGTAAAATTTCATCCTTTAAAAAAAATGAATGACGCAGACTGTTTAAATTAAATTTGTTTTTGACTAATCATGGCTTAATCTAAAAAAAACGAAACAAAAAGAGAATTCCTTAATGTAGACAATACATGTCATCTCTGGTATTTAAGAATCCAACAAAATTTTACATGTAATGTTGATGACACCACAGAAAAAAAGCTCCAATTAAAACTGTTCTTGTTAATTCCGTAATAAAATGTATGGATCTTATCCTACATGATATTACAGAAGCCTCAATATGATTTCCACAAAATATGAAAAGACCATGGTATTGTTATTGTATTTGTGTGTATTATTTTCTGCTTTCACATCATCCAATTGTACGTATTTTTGTTAATAGGATAGCCCTTTTGGTTGTAATGCAGATAAAACAATTAATAAACATTATGTGAAAGTTATCAGCACAATATTTGTGATGAACAAAATTAATACTCAAAATCAATTTTGAGGCTTTAACTTGTATATAACTAATTCTTATTTTTAGTATTTTTTTACTTCTTATGTATTACCATATCCTTGCCAGTGAGTCGGCTAATAAACGGCTTTACACCACAGAGCGTAATTAGTGTTAATTATATTATTATGGAAACTAAGAGCATAATTTGTATTGTACAAAAATATTTTGTATTTTTATCTACTGTAATAAAGTAAGTTCTTTAATATTATTTATATTTTTCATTTTTAAGATTACATTTTAGTTCAGTACAAAATAATAGATGTTTAATCTAAAAATTGGTAAACTTAATCTATTGTATTTTGTTGATTAATAATCCAAACTAATGTAAAATGAAGTTGACATGCAAGCGAATTTCGTCTCCATCCGCTCTCAATTTATTAGACGTAAGTACACAAGTTTAAAAGTCAGAACACCAATAAAGAGTAAAAGCTGTGAATAAATTGTAAATTTGAATAATGGAACTAGGTTCCCTGTGTGGTATGAATATTTTGAAAACCATGGAGTGGGAGTTTATATATTGTTATAATTTATTTTTATTTTTTTTGTAACTATTACTATGTATTGATACAAAAAGTGCCTATCTGATTTTGTAAAATCCATATTATATTGGGTGTCGTAAAGATGTGCTTTAACACTAGGAAGATTTTTATAAAGATGCTTTTTTTCTTTCACTATACTTTTCTTCTATTTCTCTTGGGAGATTTATTTAGATTATTTTACCCACACAAGTTACAATCGCACTTGTAGATTTTATGACACAGAACAGATAAAAAGAGTAAAAGACGCATGACGCGGCCTTTTCAAGAAAACCTGCATAACCTAGGTAACTCAAACATTTTTGAATCACGATAATAGTCTGATTGGTTGTAAAAAAAAACTAAAAACGTTAGAGCATACATATATCACACAATGAATCGATTCATATTCTTACCTTTTTGTATATAGTTATGATCCATAATAAATAACAGCTTACTTCTTTTTTCTAGTACTGATTTTGTGAATAAGATGGCGTTATAGTTATGATATTAGTAGCACGTATACTGTACACTGCAACCATACGCTAGAAAGGCGCTTAGAGTTGAACAAACACAATTTTGCAAACAATATTAATATTGATAAGTATTATCGATATAATTTCCATGAAAATAACGCAGGCAATAAGATAAAAGATGAAAATTATTTTTATTCAATATGCTACGCCATGGCCTCGTAAGTCCTACGTCGGGAGAAGTAAATCAATCCTTTTAAATCTTTAGAAACGCTGTAGTAAATATGTTTTTACCATGTTTCGAATCCTATCTTGTTACACAACTGTTTTTAATATTATATTTAAAAAAAACCTTTAATGTGTTTATCGTTTTTATTACGGTCAATATGGTTTTGCTTTTCAAAATCTTATCCATCAAATCACCTTTACAAATTAAGTAATATAAACATTTAAATTAAAAAGACAATTCTATGAAATTAGTTGCAACCTGTATGCACCTCTTCAATACTCTACTTATCGATATTTATTATTTACACGATAATCAGGTGCATAACTAATTGAGTAGCAGGCAGGTATGACTGAAAACATGCTATCTGTAATTTATAGGTGTTCCAAAACTTCCAGAATAACAAAACTGCATATTGAAATCTACACCTTAATGTCTCAAAAATAAGGTTGAGTTAAAGATTATTTTTCATTTCCAAAATTACAATTTTAATGAAAATAACAGAAATATTAATTACCGCTGGTATGATAAGTCTCCTTTGAAATAAAATAATCCTTCGACTATTTGACACCCCAAAACTGCAAAATATAGCATTTTTTTATTTTATTGCTACATATATTATTTCGCTTAGAGTTTGCGATCCCGACTGAGTAAGCGGAAGGTCTAAGTGCGCGGAATTTCGCATACTTAAGGTTACGCGGGTACCGCCCTCTTGCGGTACTTCTACTCTTTTATAATGTTCTGTGTTTTATTTACACTTAGATCTCGGGGTATAAGTGTTTTTTTGTTTACGCGGATCGGGTACGTACTAGCAATGGGTAGATACTATATAAGTTTCATAATTAGTTTTTGCTTATTCGAAACTTATCTAAGACGGCGCACCAAACAGAAGCCATTGCATAAAATGTGCACATTTTGTATCATGTGTTCATATTTTATCGGTACATTGAAAAATAGAATGCAGTTTTTAATTTCTTTACTTTTAGTTTGAAGTTTCATCTAGGTCGATATAAAATTGAATTTAAAAAGATCCATTATATACTTACACAACATACTGGAAAAAAGATCTAAATTAATCTCTCAAGGTGAACTTGAATTGGTATTTTAACAAGGGCATAGTAAAGATCTAAACGTCATTATCATTATCATGCCAAATAGCCTCAATTTATATTTAGGTCCATATTTATCGAGTTGAAAATGGACGCTGTTAACTACTACTACTGTTAACAAACCTTCCTCTTCATTCAATCTACAATTTTTCACAGACAGGACAGGCGAGTGGTTTGTATGTTCCTTACATGAGACAAAAATGTCCATTTGACTCGGCCGACCAGCATAGCTCGAGAATGTCAGTTTCAAATATCTCGGTCCGTTCTTATATTATACTGATTACAAACCTTCTTAATTGTTCTAGATTAAGGCGTAATTACCAAGTAATAGCACAGATCATGTTAAGCAAAATGCTTCTGCTACTTATATTAGTGGTTGTTTAATTGTTAGCGCAAAGTGTTTTCGCCTCTAATACGTTATTTTATGATTGTTTCGATTCATAGTAAAGCTTAAATAAAAAAATTACATAGTTTTAATGGCGGTAGATTGTACTCTTTATTTTTATGTCAAATTAACGTCAGTTTCTGTAGTATAAATTAGTTGGTTAATTTTCCACGCAAACTAACTGGATTTATAAAACGTCCTTTCAGACAAGCATAGAAACTACGTCGCCTTATGACTAGACCAAACGCGACGTAGACGTAGATTTTAAAACATTCACATCAGATGTTGAATTATTATAATGAACTTTTCCATTTAGACAAAATTGTCGACACTGTGTTGCACTATGTCGACCATACTATAGCAAAAACCTAATGTCAACTTAGTTGGCACACACACACACAAAAAGTTGACACAATGTCGACTTCTTTTCTAAATGGAAAACGCTCAATAATACTCCAACTCAAAACCACAAATAAATTCTATGATGTAAATACCACGTTTAATGGAAGTCGATAAAAGTCTGTATCCCAACAAGATTAAGCGGAGGAGGTTGTATGATTTACTTCTAACATATAAGCCAAAACCCGATTTAAGCTGATAATAGTTGAACATAATAAAATAATAAATAAATAAATATTTCTTACATTCACACCAATTAGCCTAGCCCAAAGTAAGCACTGTAAGGCTTGTGTTATGGATACTAGGTTAACGGATAAACATACATATATGATACATATATATCCATAGAAATATATAAAAACACCCATGACTTAGGTACAAATGCTCGTATTCATCATACAAACATTTGCCCCTTCCGGGATTTGAACCCGGGACCGTCGGTGCGAAAGGCAGGATCACTACCGTTGCACCAAACGGTCGTCAAATCAATGCGAAATAAACAGTTACCAAAAGACACACCATCCTAGACATAAAACTTAATATTAGGTTTGATCACGTGAAGTAGTTTTTCTACGTGTTAGGCACACCCGTCTGTAATAAAACGTGTTAGGTCTAGGTCTAAGGTGATATTCAAAATAGGTACGATCATCCCGGAAATACATAAACATTAGCGCTATATCATCAAACTGTAACGTTGCAATCGACGTGATGTGATACAGTGTTACTTATGTCTATTTCTGAGATTGACCATACTAACCAAAGAGTAATCAACAAATAAAACTTTAAGTCTAATTATTTTTAGTAGACAAATTGGTATTCAATTGTACATTAAAAACCTTAGCAATGCATTTTGTATGGACAATAGCACGTCATTAATGACATTTTTTTTTCAATTTTTAACTTTGGTTGGATTATATGATGAAATCCGTTTAAGAAAATGTTATACTTTTCACTCGGGTGGTGTGCTGTTGATTATACATAATTGGATTTACAAAAATGGTGCTTAATATATATGTATATATATTTTTGTGATTTTTGACAGCCTCTTTTCTGTTTACTAATAGTAAAAAAGTAAAAACATTGTCTTTCGATAACTTAGGATGTATTTAATGGTAGCCTCTCACCGAATTTATAACATAGCACGCGATAAATTAAATACATTACTTTAATATAAATAAAACAATAAAAGAAATTTTGTTTTATTTTAATTTTCATTGTTATTATCCCCCTGCGTAGTTTTTTTTAACCTCTACACTCAAAATTTAAACTATTTAATAGAAACTATCACTAAACATTTTTTAGACTGTTTTTGGTTTTGTTTTGTTAATCGTTTCAGACCTCACACCATCAACAGTAAGGATTTTGTCATGACTAGTATTTCGATGAATGATCAGAGGTCTGTTACCCAGAACTCTATAAAGACCTTTCAACGCAAAATAATAAACTATTGTATTTCTTTTCTATTGTCTTTGCTTAGTCATGCCTTTATCGGACTCTGTCAGCCTTAGTTGACAATGTCTTTGCGCAGGCAGCTGATATTGCTCTGAAAATATTTTTTTGTCTTCAATCTCCTCTCGAGAATACAATACTTATAGCAGTCGAAAGATTTCCTTCAAAAGTTCGCCATAATTATAACGCAGTTTAAAGATAATTTAGAAAATGTTGCGGGTAAAGTCACCGGTATATTATAAGTTGAACCTGGTTTTGAAATCACGTGACATGCGCAGTAGCAAGTTTAGTAGTGGCACAAGTTGAGTATTGCGCTTACAAAAGTAAATGAAGGGAAGCTGCCAGAATTTCTTTTAGTTTGCAAAATTCGATTAGAAGAATCACAAGAAGAGATTAGATTCGCTGCCACAGGAATACTTCGCATTTCGGTCAAGTTGGTTGATGATTGATAAAGAGCTTTAACGACGACCTATCAGGAAGATGGATGGGGCGTCATTAAAAAGAAAACCAAAGCCTTCAAATATCGGACATTTTAGGAAAGATTGCCCGAAGAAGAGACATGCTGAAAAACCTGAGGCTAACACAAATATGACAGCTGTGGTGATGAATGTCACAGAGAGCGTCATAAATCGCGAAGATTGGTACGTGGATAATAGAGCCACACATGATGTCACGAGGAGAAGTGGCCTGTATTAGGAGTTCACGTTTCGAGGAAACACATTCGGTGATAACTACAGATGGGAAGAAGAATGAAACTGTAGATAAGGGTTCAATTCTAATAAAATATAAGAAGAAGATTTTCACATTGAAGGACGTATGTTACGTTTCTCAGATTACGAAGAATTTTTTCTCAATACTGTCTGCACATGATGTAAATAAAATTAGTGTGTTTGAGTCCAGAGTCACTACTTGTTCTTTTACAATTGAAGGAGAACTGTGTGTTACTGGACATAGATACGGCGGTTTGTATAAACTGAACTGTAGACCGGTTTCATTAAAGGGAAGCGTGAACGTCAACGCAGTTGTTAATGAACGTATGGGTCATCAAGACAAACACCATGTTAGAAAAGTAATAGAGCACGAACCTGATATTAAAACCAAGTACAGCGGGAATCTATGCGAAGGATGTATCTTTAGGAAAACACAGACCAACACACGGACGTTTGTGGTCCGTTCCCATCGAGTGTCTCTAAATCCCGTGAATTGAGTCGATTCCGTTATGTCTATATTATGAAGCATAAATCGGAAGTACCTGAAATATAATATTTATCTGATGTTACCAGAAGCTAAAACAGCAGGTCATGAGATTAAGGAGCTCTTAAGTGATAACGGTGGCGAATTCGACAACAAAAAAGTTAGCGATGAATTGGTTAGCACTTTTACACACTTTAGGTATACGCCATAACAAAACGGCTTTAGCGAAAGAGAAAATAGGACAATCGTCGAAGCGGTTCGAACTATGATGTATGCCCATGAAGAGCTACTCCAAGAATTATGGGCTGAGTTGACACAGATAGCTGTTTAAATATTAAACAGGACAGTACCTACCAGGCCCAGCCCTGTGTGCTGTTCATTCTCCGTTCTCCGCCAGAAACTGGCTTTGAATACCGTGCGCATAGTGATAAACCAGTTTTTTCTGATGTGATTTTTAATTATGCTACTATGATCGTCGCCTTAACACGTTACCTGTATAATGATGGTAATTCACATTGCAGTAGGTTCGCAAATGTTTGCCTTATTTGTCAAATGTCATCCATGTGTAGACACACACAACAAATGCCAACGTTGCTTCCATCGCGAGTCGATTTTCCGTCGCACATCAAAGGCGGCCAACTAGCCAAATATTTGTGTATGTGTTCACACTTGGACTTCAGCGGTAGTAAGGCACGCGCTGCCGACCTGTTTGGATGTATTCTACTATCGAGAAAAAAATGGAGTGAAGACTTTATCGAGCTTTATCAAATGCATAGATGTTTTTAGAATTCGCAAGACAAATTCCATATTTTCCCTGTTGTTTCAGACCTATGGAATCAAATAAAAATGTACTTGTGTCAAGTGTAAGTTCTCACTTAGAAAAAACGTTACTATCGCGTTTACGTTTCGAGCAACATTTGTATGAGAAAAGGACAGCACCACCAAGCGGGGAGACGAAGAAACAATTTCCGCGAGTGTACGTTGTACTCGACACGCTTGACGATGCGTTTTGAAACGTGTCGAGCACGTTTAAGAGACTGAAAACGTTTTTAAAAACTTTTAGCGAGTGTAAGTGGCAAGTTTGACAGTTCGAATGGTGAGCTAACGCAAATGTGATAGTAAAGTAACTCACTTGGGGATTTACCCGTGAAACACAGTGAAATTGAATATTTTAGTGGTTTTCGAAGAGATTTTGAGAAAAGTATACTAGAGTACTATGGCTGCTCGTTATTTCTTTGCTTGGAGAATGTTATCGGTTGCAGAAATGCAAGATGATCGTAATTGCCTTCGGAGAAAAAGGACTATCTCCCGCTCTTCTTTTGATCCTATGCAACATCTTACGGAGAATGAATTTAAGAATAGGTAGCTCATAGGTAAGGAGGCAAAAACTTGCCTAGACTTGTCATTTATTTGTTTCATTTTGTCATTATTTGTTCAAAAGTCCTTAAGAAAAAAGGCTAGCCTTATCTGCCTTCTTAATCTGTTCGTGTGGCGCTGTTCGTAATAGGTCTCTTCATTATTACTTTATCTTTTAAAAATAGGTATCATAAAATATTTAAAAAATCAAGTATCAAGATGATTTTTCTATCTATATTCAGGGTTAACATAATATGAAAGATTTTTATAGGGGTTTGAAAATTTTTGTATGGAAGGTGACCCTAACGTCGGCCGCCATTTTGTTTTTTTTTTCAAAATCGTGGTGCACAACGAATGTTATATATTTAGATGGAGGACACTTATACAAACAAAAAATGTTATATAACATGATATCCTAAAGCGTCACGCTTCGGAGTTATTCTCCAAAATAAAAGTATAGGTAATATAACAAATAATTATAATAAAACACGTTGATATCTGATTGCCATACTGAATTGTATTAAAAAGTTATTAATGAACAAAAACAATTATTAGTATTAAAATATTTGTTTTCTTTCCTTGTCTTATTCAGATTAAAAGTAAAAAATTAAAAACAACTACAAAATAAATAAATAAATTCGTTATAACAACTGTTATTTTTATCTTTGAATAACTCAGAAACGTGACGCTTTATGATGTTATGTTATATAATATTTTATGCTTCTATAAGTGTCCCCTATCCAAATACATATATGACATTTATTGTGCACCGCGATTTTAAAAAGAAAATCAAAATGGCGACTGATGTTAAGGCCAAAACCTTCAAACCCCTTTACCGCCAAGAGCTTGTGCCACGACTAGAGATGGGTAATGGGTTATAACCCATTCCACCCATTTGGGTTATAACTGGGTGATTTGGGTTTTAACCCGGTTTTAACCCATTATCACCCATTTTAGTGGGTGAAAATGAACAGTGTAAATATTCGTATGTATTTTAAGGTAGCAAACAACATAAAATGAAAATCCTAATACAAATCAAGTCATTTATTTCGTATTTACAAAATTATATGGGTAAACATACAAATTAATCATCCAAATCACTTGAATCAGATATCTGTTCACAATCTACAAATTCTAAATTATTCGTGTTTGATGTTGACGGTTCGGGACTGACACTACGTAATGGCATGGTATTTTCCGATATTTCTTGTAGTGGTGATGAATCACAATCCTCAGAAATGTCACACGTCTGATTCCTACTCTTATTTAATAAATTCCAATTATAAGTTATAAATGTCAGTTTAGCTGCCCTTTCTGTAGTGAGTCTGTTTCTTTTTTTGCTGTGGACTATATATTATGAGCACTAAAAGAACGCTCTACAGCAGCAGAAGTGCAAGGTGCGGTCAAATCTCGGACCGCGACTTTGCTTAATGTTGTGGAACCACAAATACCCTTCCACCATGTTGTTGCACTTACATCGCTTATATTTGCCCACAGAAATCTACGACTCCAAAACCCTTCTCTTGCCCGATAACTCGCTAAGTTGGTCATAACATTTATTCCCATACTTTCGCCTACTTTATATATGTATTCCATGGCGTCGACTTCCTGATCTTCGTCAAGTTCACTTCCTTGAACTGTAGGGTCCAATAAATACGCTGCAAAGTGGATGGTTTTTAAACACATTTTAATTCTCTCGTCAACATTGCTCATTAGTTGTTCTTTTTTATCATTTTCTAATATTGTTAGATCTGGTAAAATAAACAGCAATTCGGATTTCATGTTTTTTAGTGTCATGAATACTTTGTGAATACTATTTTCATTTGTTTCTAATTTAAATATTGCATCAGATATAGGTTTTAGAATTAATTTGCATTGTCGCACCATCTCCCAAAAATTGTCATCTAGAAGCGCCGATTTCTCCTCTGAAGGTAATAATGTGGCATTTTCATGCACCGCCAAAGTCTGCAAGGCAACCTTTGTATTCTCTACGCTTTTGAAACTTGCATAACTACGGCCCCATCGCGTATCGCACGGTAACTTCAAACTTTCACCTGAGTTTTTTTCCTTGACAATTTTCGCAAGCAAACTTGTTAAAATTTGACTTCTTTTAATGGTTTTAATCAAATTTGTACAAGCACATATTACATCTATTTTGATTATGTCTTTGCATAGCAAATGAAGAGTATGTGCTGCACAATTAAGGCATGTTATATTTGGAAATACCTCATTTACGAGTCGAAAAGCTCTTTGCACGTTACTTGCATTGTCTCCAATAATCGTCGCAAACTTATATGATCCATACTCTGAGAAAACATTGGAAATTTCTTTACAAATATAATCACCAGAATGTCGGTTCTCTGCCGTTGCTATGCTTTTAACGAATACGGGTTCGGGTTTTGCGATTAGTATATTAATAATGCCTTCATTTCGGCAGTTAGACCAACCATCTAACAATAAATGCAAACATGTTTGCGACAGTAGATCTTCTTTCAACTCTCGCTGCATTTCTCTATAAGTTTTGTCCAAAATTCTCGTGGAAATTGTTTTTCTTGTTGGTAATTTGTATGAAGGCTGAAGTTGATTAAAAAAGTTTATCCAGAGGGGGTGTTCAACGATTGACAGAGGTGTGCCCGATACGTAAATAGCTTTGGCGAGTAGAGAATGTAGGTTTTCTTTAGCACTTTCAGATAAATCGTATAGGTTAGACAAAGACGCACTTCCCTCAAGTGATAAATTCAAGTCAGATCCTGGCCTTATATTTTCTATATTATGCAACACTTCGCCGCCTGCTGATCCTGAAGAGCTTTGCGGTAAATTGGACTTTAACTGTTGTTTATAATTTTCAGGACAATTAATACACTTCAGTAAATGTTTTGCCATTTTTTGTAAATTTGCGACTTTGTATTTTGTTTCGCAATATTTGCACGTAGCAGATTTGTTTTCGCTTTCGCAGTAATGTGCCGATATTAACTGGTTTTTTGGTCTCACCATACTGACCTTAAAGCATAAAAGAACAGAATGTTAACCAAAGGTGCTTCTAATTTAGGGATTACTAAACAAATAATCTACTGTCAGAAGATTACAATGAATACCTGTTATCTGACTGAATCTTTATTTAAGTAAATAAATGCCACATATTTGTACATACTTTACGTACGATTAGATAAAATATGATTTGATACAAATGAAAAACGAAATGAAAATATTACTTCTTCAGTATATTGAAAGATAATTGTTATTATATGAGTTGTTTGGTATCAAAACTGGTCAGATCCAAAATTAAAAAAAAACAAACTAAGTATTTAACTGCGTTAATCATTAACAAAACAACAGTTCGTGTTTTTCAAAAACAGTCATATCCGCACATTTTGTAAGAGAAAACGGTTTAAAAAGCGGCTGTGGTATCAAAAATAGTCAAATCCAGCACTATTCATTTTCAAATTAAGTCAAATCTGAGCCGACCAATCAGCTTCAAGAATTTTGTATGGCGCATCGCCCATATTGTTTTTAGTGTCAATCTGTTCTTGCCACAAAAACGTGTCTGTTGTGTGTTTTTAATTAAAATTTGCTATAAAAAATGAAAGAAAACCCAAACAAAATAGTGGAAACAGCTCCTAATTTATCAAGAAAACCCTTGATTGATAAAACTTCATGGAAAAGCAACAGAGCAAAGGTTTCTAGGTAAGTAAACATTTAGTCTTTATAACAATGATCTCCTTGAATCAGAAATCCTCAACCGTTAAAATTATAAAAAATATTTCAAATGATATTTATTTTCTATTTTCCAACAAAGCCAGGGATTAAGCTATTAATATTAATACAGTTTATTGTTGAATTTATTAGTGCTGAAGCTATTTTTATATGCCGTACCTACCTACCTTAAGATGACGTGCGTCCAGAATTGTCCAGAACTCAACTAATATACCTACTGTACTTACAATAGTGAGTACCACCGCGCGGCGCGCGATCCGCTCGCGTGTAGCTTGTCAACCGGTGTTTGTGGTTTGTTCGTCAGATTTAGACGCAGTCTTAGACACAAAAGCCAAATATTAAATGATGAAATTAATATGTTTTTATTTCAGATATTCGCCGAAAGCGCCACCGGTTGTAAGAATCCCGTGTCAACATTTTTCAAAAGCCTATAGATGCACTTCATTAGCCAAAATTGACATTATAAAATTTAACAAAGCTTTCTACAAATCACCAAACAAAATTGATCAAGATAATTTTATTCTTAAGCATACGAAAACATCTCCAGTTCAGCGTCGCCGTCCTAAATCTGGGACTGGTAACAAAAAAAATATTAACATTGTTTACTACGCACGACGAAGAAACTGCGTAGTACCCGTATGCAGAAAGACATTTCTTTCCATTTTAGGATTGAAAAAAGGAAGAGTGAATGGTGTAATCATGCGTAATTTCATAAGTGATGGGGCATCAGCATCCGAAAATAGAGGTGGAAACCGTAAAGAAATGAAGTATGCAGGTAGAAGAAGATCGATAAAAGACTTCATTAAAAAGTTAGTGCCACTTGAAATTCACTATTGTCGAAGCAAAATAAAAAGTCGACAATACCTTGCTTCAGATTTAAATATAAATAAACTATATAAAATGTTTATGGCACAAGCTGAAGAACAGCACAAAAATATCAAGGCTTCGTATTTTCGACGAATTTTTAATACATCATTTAATATTGGCTTCGGCACTCCGGCGACAGATGTGTGCTCAACATGTTTAACACTAAAAGAGCAAATTAAACATGAAAAGGACATAAGCAAGAAAACTAAACTTATTATTTCGAAAAGAGTGCATAGTTTAAGAGCTAAGGCTTTCTACAATCTGTTGAAGGAACAAAAAGAAGAGTTACTGACGTTAAGTTTCGACTGTCAGAAAAACCAACCCATGCCTAGAGTGCCAGACCAAAGCGCATATTATTCGCGTCAATTGTATATATACAATTTCACTATTGTCATAGGTAATTCTAAAAGCAAACTGAATACTGATAATGTCTTTATTTATACATGGACCGAAGACATGTTACCAAAAGCGTCGAATGAAATCGCCAGTGCTGTTTTTCATTGCCTATGCTCTAATGTTGAAAATTACAAAAAAGTAACGACCATACGCCTAGTGGCAGATGGTTGCAGCGGCCAAAACAAAAATACATCGGTTTTGGGAATGCTTTGCAAGTATCTTATGGACTACGCACCAGAACGAATAAAAACTGTTGAGTTGCTGTTTCCAGTAGTGGGTCATTCTTTCCTGCCTCCAGACCGAGTATTTGCCCAAATTGAGAAGAAGATTAAAAGAACGGAGATTATACCAAATCCACAAGGCTACCATCAATTCTTTAAAGATTATGGAACAATTTTAAATTTGGGAACAGAAGTAGAGGTTCTTGATTGGAAAAAATCAAGTACTGAAATACTACAAACTACAGGTGGACTGCATTTTTCAATCAAACAATGTAAGAGATTTTTCATCAAACGGAACAAACAGAAGCGCAATGTTTTAGTGCGAGCAGAGGAATGCTACCAAAATAGATTAGGTTCACCTAAAAACATTTGCAAAAAAAAATAAAACTGTCAGTCAAATAAATCCCACCACCGTACCAACAAATGTGGCAGTAAAAAAAGAAAAAATAGATGATGTTAAAAAACTACTCACTGCTCACTATGGCGAGCAATGGAGGCTTGTACCGGAGCTACAGTACTTTAAAAATGTTTTTGAGAGACCAGACACGGACGTCCATTTCCATTAAATGAACAATGTGAAATGGAGGATGAATTGCCAAATTTAATTGTGTAGTCTAATAATTATAAATATAGTAATTTGAAGAATATCTCGATGGAAAACTTGATAAGATTGATATATATTTTTTAATAACTTCGTTGTCTATTTCTTCACTTTAATTTATTACCTTAGGTTTTCAACCCCTGATCCTTATTTAAGTTTTTTTCTAAATAAGCCAAATCCACGCAGTTAACATTCAAAGATAGTCAAATCCACTCAACTTGCTATCAAACTCATGTCCGTTTCAACCGCGCGGCCACCTCATAATATTTGATGAAACTTTGCCAGGAATTAGTGCTAATTTGTTACTTTACACACCTCTTTTCGTGAATTTGTTACAAAAAAAACTAAGACGTTATGACAAAAAATAGTTGGCCGCTAGAACCGCCACATGCCGTAGTCATCGTCCGTGATTTCACAGAAACTATATAATGCAGAAAGACGAATGATGCACCAAAAGAAAGGTCTTAATTTGTTCAATTTGTTACAAAAATAAAAAACGTGAAAACGTAAATAAACAAAAAGTTATGCAATATTTAGTTTTCAGGTTATGAGTAGGTAGGTATGTCACCATAAATATCAAATTAATAGAGGCTAATGTGTATGGATAATTAGTTACTAATTTGTTACAGCGAATAAACGTAAAAAAATACTAGAAAGTGGGTTCAATAATTTGTTAGAGTCGATTTTAGTTGGCCGCTCGGACAGCAATATGCCTAAAGTACAATGGCATTTATCTCGTTATTAAAAGTAGGTTTGAGCTTAGTTAGAGTACTAGTCGACGGGTAACGTAACCTAGTTTAGATAAATATGGCGAATATAACTGCAGCATTCATATTTTAGAAAATATTTGCAAAAAACCGTAATATGAAACCGTATGAGAGTAGGGTGACTATGAATACATTAGTCCAAAGGCATGTTTTTAATGTTGTACTCTGTTTGAAGGAATATGCAGTTCGTTTTGCAGCCATATTGATGTCTATTGTTCTTAATTCTTTAAAGTATTTACTGATAAGATTTTCGTTTCATTGACATTCCGCAGGTGTTTTATGATGGGCACGATTCCCGAAAAATGATATCTTTTGTTTCCAAATTATTGTTAAAAATATTTGTCGGAAGGGGTTTAAAAAGCGATTATTGTCCGTTGTGAATATTGTCATTATTGTGCTGGATTTTGAAGTGTGTGCTCGTACGTATTTAATTCCCGTGATTTTCATACTACTAAGTTACTGAGACAATTAGCAGTAAATCCAGAAGTGTCTAAAAGTGCTTAGCTATGAGTCGTGCCCACTTATATGATTTGTTAATATAGAAGTCACCACCAAAAAGTGTATTGCAGAGGGACCCAAATTGACTGCGGTAAGTCGCGGCGCAACGGCATCGGCTTGGATAGCACGGCTACTGCCGCCGCCCCCCCCCCACCTCGCTCGAAACTTCTATCATCCTGAGATCTATCACAACGAAAAACATGGAAACTTACGTCGAAATACTCACGGTTATAATAATTATCATTTAGCCAAGTCTTAGTTAGGCAAATAAGGTCGTAATTGGACAATGCTACTTGAGAAAAAATTCTTGCCACTTAGTTCGAAGGCCCCTCACATTTTGGTAGTAACTATTAAAGTTTCTTACTACAATCATGAATATAGTAACAGATATTTATGTATTTAAAAACTTTAGGGAAAGCACGCAAATGCAAGCTCAATGAATATATACGTATATTTAAGAATGTAATAACAAAAGTGTTTAGTCGAATTATTTTAAATTTAAAATTCTCTTTTATTAAGGCACCAATATGTTAACAAGAACATATAATTGGACCTATTTACATGGTAAAGATACAACTCACTTAAATTGATGTAAATATATCAAAATGGCCTTAATGTCTTATACTTTCACGTCACGAAAACAGCTGTAGCAATAAAGCAATAACTTTATTCAAGTCATCATAAAATTGTAAAAATTAAACTTACCGCAGTCAATTTGGATCCCTCTGCAATACACTTTTTGGTGGTGACTTCTATATTAACAAATCATATAAGTGGGCACAACTCATAGCTAAGCACTTTTAGACACTTCTGGATTTACTGCTAATTGTCTCAGTAACTTAGTAGTATGAAAATCACGGGAATTAAATACGTACGAGCACACACTTCAAAATCCAGCACAATAATGACAATATTCACAACGGACAATAATCGCTTTTTAAACCCCTTCCGACAAATATTTTTAACAATAATTTGGAAACAAAAGATATCATTTTTCGGGAATCGTGCCCATCATAAAACACCTGCGGAATGTCAATAAAACGAAAATCTTATCAGTAAATACTTTAAAGAATTAAGAACAATAGACATCAATATGGCTGCAAAACGAACTGCATATTCCTTCAAACAGAGTACAACATTAAAAACATGCCTTTGGACTAATGTATTCATAGTCACCCTACTCTCATACGGTTTCATATTACGGTTTTTTGCAAATATTTTCTAAAATATGAATGCTGCAGTTATATTCGCCATATTTATCTAAACTAGGTTACGTTACCCGTCGACTAGTACTCTAACTAAGCTCAAACCTACTTTTAATAACGAGATAAATGCCATTGTACTTTAGGCATATTGCCGTCCGAGCGGCCAACTAAAATCGACTCTAACAAATTATTGAACCCACTTTCTAGTTTTTTTTTACGTTTATTCGCTGTAACAAATTAGTAACTAATTATCCATACACATTAGCCTCTATTAATTTGATATTTATGGTGACATACCTACCTACTCATAACCTGAAAACTAAATATTGCATAACTTTTTGTTTATTTACGTTTTCACATTTTTTATTTTTGTAACAAATTGAACAAATTAAGACCTTTCTTTTGATGCATCATTCGTCTTTCTGCATTATATAGTTTCTGTGTAATCACGGACGATGACTACGGCAAGTGGCGGTTCTAGCGGCCAACTATTTTTTGTCATAGCGTCTTAGTTTTTTTTGTAACAAATTCACGAAAAGAGGTGTGTAAAGTAACAAATTAGCACTAATTCCTGGCAAAGTTTCATCAAATATTATGAGGTGGCCGCGCGGTTGAAACGGACATTCAAACTCGGACAAATACACATTTCAATATCAAACTAAGTCAAATCCAAACTTGAAAACTCAATTTTGTAAGTTTTTTGTATAGAATGTAAGGTCGTTTATGGTTAATCATTTTTACAAAACATTTATTTAAATACGCCGCCAAATTTTTTACTTTCTGCGGTGTTGCCATATAGTAAAATCTGAATTTGGAGTTTCCTGAAAATTCACCTAAAGCGGATTTGACCAGTTTTGATACCAATTGACTCATATATTCTTTTTATTATTCTAATGTATCAGCAGAAAGGTTAAAATGTTAGATTTATTTTCGTTTTCAAATACAGTCATAATTTATTGGACTTAGGTTCTTTATTCTACCGGCAAAGGTTCAAATATTCCGATCACTAAGTATGCCGTCTATTGTTTTTAACTTCTTTGTCTAAAAAGTTTATGTTCATGGTAAAAGTTAGTATATTGTGTTATTGGGTTTTATTTTCTATACGGTGGCCGCATTACTCTTTCGGCAGATTAAATATTACTCTAATTTTCTGCCCACGAAAAGTACTTAGTTCAAATCTTTCATATCCATAACTACGTGTGTCAGTGTTAAAATATTGCATAAATTTAATTGAATTTTTGAAATAACATATTACAAAATGTTTACAGCATCAGTTTTTTAATAATTATTTAAAAATACTTATACTTGTTTACATGTTAATTCACAAGATGGCCGACAAACAAACTAGCAACAATTAAATCTTTAAATGTTTTGGTCTTCGATCATCTACATGATCGAAGATTTTGGTAAATACAAAATGATTGTTGGTAGCACGAATCGAGTTAATGTAGCTGTTAGAATAGCAAGTTATAATTTATCAAAATAAATCAGTGAAAAGAGCTCAAATATAAGAATGTACTTACTTGTAGAGTTTTCTCAAATCGATAAATCCAGTTCCCAAGCAAATCGTGGTCAATATATTCAAGCCAAGGTAATTCAGGTAAAAGCAGGATCAAATCACAATGGAAAGGTGCCGAGTCGTAAATTAAACAAAAATATCACATAAAACACGTGTACTCTAACCGATACCTTGAGGACGAGTGAGGTACGAGGGGAAAGAAGACGCGGGGTATTTGCGCGGGGTGCAGATAATACGTGTTACTCTGTCCCGCGCATCCCTGTCCCTCCCGTTTCTAGCCATACGTCAAAATGTAATAGAATTAGTTTTCACCCACTTAAATGGGTTATAACTGGGTGAAAATGGGTGATAACTGGGTTTTAATCTACCCGAGGGTTATTACCCGGGTGAATACCCATCACTAGCCACGACGCGCTTGTCAGAGCTTGCATGATGAAAAATAAAGGGAGTCTTCAATCAATTGCCAGCATATTGTTTGTATTTCATTCGCATCTATCAATAAAATGAATGATCATGCATGCATAACAGCACGTAAAGCATGTCTGTGCATTGCCGTCTAGAGATTACAGATTCACCAAACAGATTTTATTAATAATACGTGCAATGTGAATCTTCCATGATCATAGATACATGCTAGTGTATTAGGGGTCTTATAAAGAAGTGTGTAAATATACCTGCTATTTTGATACCCTGAAAACGAATATATTTATTAATATATAATAACAACGCATAAGTATGTTTTTTTTTATTTATTTTTTTGTATTCACAATGCGATATTTGTATAAGGTATAAAATACCGGATAGCGAAAGGTCGTGGGTTCGAATCCCAACTGAGGGGTCGGAGGCGTTGTTGTTTTTACACATCTATTTTATACCTTTACGAATAAGTATTGGAGTTATTCATTTAAACTTGCATTTGGCAATCATAAGCGATACATGATTGTTAATAATTTAGAAGACTGGTAACAATGGGGCGATCGGGCGGGATGGAACTGTCACATTGATGCAGTCAATTGAGTGTTGTGATAAAAACCTAAATGAACTAAGATATTGTTTCTAAATTAGCATTGTTCAAAGCATTAAAATACTGGCATCCAACTCACATCCATTTGTGTTGATAGATAAAACTTCAAATGTATATAAAAACACAAATGAAGAAGGGGAAAAATATTAATTTCGTGTTTTGTTTTTCTTTTTCATTTTATCCGTTGAATTACAGAAAAACTATTTGTAATAATGTAATTTACACTTAGCAACTTAAAACTATGGTAAAAATCATCATGGTAGAAAATTATTCAAAGCGATACCAAAGTCCATACTACGATGGAAATTGGCCTTTACGTGAGTAAAACAGATCGGTAATAAAATAATGCAAAAGGGTTTGCGTTTAATTACATTGCTGTAAAAACATACCCAATACTATTGCAAAATTGAAGACTATCAATAATCTAAAACAATCGATAGTCTCAACACTATCAATAGTATTGTTACCAAGAACATAGATAGTATCGATACTATCAATTGTTTTTTATTTACGGGCAACAACACTATCGATAGTATTGCACTCTTTCAATAGTATTGACATGTTTTGAGCTATCGATAGGCCTATCGATAGCACGTTATTTTTCAGATGACAAAATCGATAGAAATACTATGGATAGTTTGGCAACACTAAGGGCAGTTTTTGTCTATTATTTAGCTTCAAACAAGAACAGTTCAAAGTATGAATGCGAAATAATAGATGCAATAGAGTCACTAACTGCTTTATGAACTGGCATTATTTGCATGTTTTTATATCTATGTATAGTCTCCGGCAAATAAGTTGAACATGATTTTAAAATAACGTGACATGCGCAGTAGGTAGCAAGTTTAGGTATATTATTCACTACTGCGCATGTCACGTGATTTCAAAATCATGTTCAACTTATTTGCCGGCGACAATATAGGTACTCACAACTTGACTCAAAAGTACCAAAGTGAAATATGAGTAATTAATATGAAAACTATTTCAAAGAAACTAGAATTAAATATAGATTTTATAATTATGATATCATCAAATCATTTTGTTCATGACAAATTAGGGGTAACATCAACTTATGGTACATATTAAAAAAATATTTTTAAATAATTTACCTCAAGTGAAATTTCAACTACATCTTTTGGGAAGCCATAATTACTTGCTATTAGAGCTCTAACCCCATCTGGTAAATTAAATCAAAATCTGTTTTCTGTCTAAAATATTAGTAATTTTTTTCCTTAATAACAATTGAGTAAAATTCTCCGTTTTCTTAGTTCATTTGGTTAGTAATTTTACAATTGCAGCAATATTTTTAAAGGTAATCTTACTTTCAATTCCTCAATGTGACATTAAAGTGACATTAAGGATCTGAAAATAAGTAAGAAATACAGTACTGACTGTATTTTAACCAGTCACTGAAACAATATTGACTATATTAGTAAATGTCATAGCACATAGACGGTTGCTGAAATCAGTCACAAATATAATCTCATTATTAAACAGATCCATTACAATCGGCATCAGTCTTAACTTCCCACTTAAAATCTGGACAAGGCAGTATAGGGACTTTGAACGGAGTTCCCGAAACTACAGCTTTGTGTCCAGGTTCAACTTTTGCTGGCAGGTAGGACATAACACACTGAAAAGGTAATAATCATTATAAGATTATAATCAATAAGAAAACAACAAATAAATTTGTTCAAATAGAAGGTATTAACTGACTCTAAAATTTGAACCAGAACAACCCACTACATTGATTTAGTTACTCACTAGTGGAATTCTCACCTTTGGTCTTTCATTTTCAGTAGACATGTATCCTATACACATAGTTTTAGTTGTATGACCCCAAAGAAGTTCGCCATCACCACTATCTGGATCAAATCTCAGTGTAAGAGTTCCACCCAGTCTCTCAGCTACATCCCACAAAAATGGTGAGTCTAGAAAATTTTCCTTTAAACATTTATCCAATCCTAGTGTAGGAGAAGAATTTAACAAGCTCTCAGCAGAATTTTTTGCTAATTGTGTTCTAATAAGATGCTCACCACAACCTGATGTACAAGATGCTATAGAAGGAATTTTACCATCTCTACTCATTACTGCCCACACACCACTGCCAAATGAAGCTGCTTGACCAACTCTCCCTTCATGTTTCAATGAAACACCACCAGAACTGGCTCCTGAGGCAACAATTCCACTAGAGTCTACACATATAGCTCCAACAGTATCTAAGGGACTAAATTTAATATCATTTTGGAGAGAGTATCGTTTTAACTTTCTTTTACTGTGCTTGTAGTTACGAAATGCACGTGGTGATATCATTTTTCTTTCATCTACAGTTTGTAATCCCATTCTTTCTGCCCATAAGCGAGCTCCCTGGCCAGTGAGTATGCAAGGTGGAACTCGACCCAGTGAAAGATTCTCACATTGCTTCATACAGAGATGTTTTGCCAAGCTAATAGGGTTCCAAACATTCGAGACAGCGCCACAAGCTCCAAAATGTAATGTCTGTCCATTCATGATAGAGGCATCACATTCCACAGTCCCTTCCCAACTTAGATTAGATCCATAACCAGCATTAGTTAATGGACTATTTTCCAATTCTGCAACATTCAAAGTTTCAATGGCATATTATTGTGTAGTTAAACTATTTCCTTGTGCATAGAAACTAAGATTTTCAAATAATTCAAATAAAATAAAAATGCATTTAACAAAAAATAAATAAATTCAGATTTAAAATATTGAATAAGTGATTATTAAACAAAATTAAGCCATTTTAATTTAAATAAATTAATAAATGTTTACATTTCAATAGTGATAATACCAACCTATTATTGCTTTTTCTACTGCTTCAATTGCGTTACCTCCATTTCTCAAAGCTTCTGTAGCTTTTCTACAAGCCAAATAACATGTTCTTTGGTATTCTTTCCTTAAGGCTTCGCTATGATATCCAGCACCTACCGCAGAAAAGAAACAATTTTAAATAATAGATTTAGTATCACGCAGTCACAGAATTAAAATCGGACTCACCACAATGCACGGCTATGAAGCCGTTCATTGTTCACTATAGATATGTCATTGATAAATATTCATACAACGAATATTCTTATAAAACATAAGTAAAGGTTTTCTATGAATTAAATAATTTTATTCTTTAATACTCATACATATTAATGCAGTGCACTAAGTGGGATTTTTAAAATAGAGGTTGGACAGTTGGACTCACTAGCGCTCAATAGTCAGTGGTTCTCTATATATTATATAATTATATATAACTAAGTACTTTGTGGTCTGTCAGTGGTCACCGACCGAGAAGAATCGACAAATTCATGGACTACATTCTCAGAGTAAACAGGACTGGAGTAGCCTTTGCCTAACATTACCCCTCTGCCAAACGCACAAGCATCGGAATCCTGTGCGTTATATAAAACTAGTTGAGCGGCCATTTTGAAATCATATTAATCAGAACGTCTTACCGTGCAGAGCTCCCACGAAAACGCCTGCCTGTGCTGTTTTCTACTGTAAAAAAAATTCGAAAATATCTAGTATGCAAAAAGACGGCGTCACCTTTCATTTGTAAGTATAATTTTTAGGATTTGATTATTATTTAATTCATAATTTCATGTTTTAGCAGACTACAATTTCAAATTTCGCGCTCAAAGTTCGTTTGATGACGTCACGGCCGCACTCCCCACGAGACTACCTAGGGTTGACCATTATCGCATTTCAATTAATTAAGACAAAAATTAGAAAAAGTTTGTTGGTAATAAATAACTGTAATTTTGTATTAATTAATTACCAATTATAATATCGTTTTAACAATGTATGTTGCGTGTTTATTTTTAGTTTATTATTAAGTACATACCTACACTTTTGCGGCTGCTTGAAGCCTATTCTTTGCCACACAACATGGTAATATAAAATAATAAATTAAAATAATAATCAAACTATTTGCCCTTTTATTCATGCTGGGCGGCGCTCATAAACATTAAGAGTACTAATGCTGTATATACTTACAGTGTCCCTGACTTCTTAAAAAAGCACGGTTAAAAGGGTAACATCGCCACACCAGATCATTTCCGAGAAATCAAAATTTTTTTTCGAGCCACAGGACAAATTGTTTTTATTTTGTAATCAGCAACCCTTATTAATTTGTACAATATTTATTTGCACAATAGTGATGTCAACTTCATCGATATTGTGATTTTACGAGTGAGTAATGAATGAATGTATGAATGCAAGTAACATACTTAAATTGAAAATATGTATTTTTAATTTAAATCTATATGTCGCAGGGAAATTGTATAATTCCGCAGTTTACATTCGGCGTCATCAGTTTATAAAACAGATACTCTATTCTTAGTTCTTTTTCTTAACGATAATAAAATACAGCTTAGATAAATTACAGTTTGTTTCGGTAATTATTACCAGGTATTAATGATGATTTCATATTAGAATGAGGTATGTGATTTTAAACTGATGACGCCGTATGTAAAGTGTGGAATTATACTATTTACCTGCGATATTATACATACGAGAATAAAACTGTCAAGATATAGAATAAAACAGGTCAAGTCCACCTTAAACCAAATGGCTAGTAATGAGAGTAGAGGAAGTGAAATCACTAATTTTTGAACATTTTGTCTGCCTGTATGTATGTTTGAGCACGCATCACGCAAAAACTACGCGACTGATTTTGATGACATTTTAGTATGGTAATAGCTAAATGTCATCGTCAACATTTAAGTTAAGTTTTTTATTAATATTGTAGCATTTATAGCTCCTTTTAAAAACCGGCTTGTCCAACTGCAATACTTCAAGATACTAGGAGTAAGGTATGTGGTGCCAAAAGTCCTTTGTACATAAATGAAAGCTATTGGAAATAGTATTGCAGTATTAAAATTAGAAATGATCGGTATGTGTAGTTCATGCAAATATACTCTGCCCCTAGGCGGCATACTAATTGTTGGTATTTATACTTTAAGCTTTGACATGCCCGGAAAATCTAATTTTTCATATTCAGTTTTCCTAAAGAATACAGCATACGAAAAAAATGGATTCATGCTTGTAATAGGTAAAAGGGCATCTTGGGCATCTTGGGCATCTTCAAGAACAAGTACTATATGTTCCATACATTTTTGTCTCAGTTTCAAAAATTATCTAACAATAGAAGAAGATTAGTTGCCCATGCTGTGCCAACGTTATTCTTGAATGATCCTCTTAGTTTATTATATAACTAGTTATGTTTCAAATAGATATTAACATGTTATATTATAACAGTTTTAGTTGATTACATTTAAATGTATTAATTTTAGGTTAAAGAATAAGTTGAAAAGGAAATACCTGCAAAAAGTGATGTAAGTAAATCGCAAAAAAATACAAATAATCAATCCGTCAAAGTAAAAATCTGAGAAAACTAACTATATTCACTATCGCTTTGTTAAAAATAATGTTTCAGTGTTCCTCCTTTCCATTATGGTTATACGCGAAAGGGTCCAAAGTGAATTCTTTATATATAATAACACCTATTGTAAATATCTTTTAAATGCAATAAACTATTAAGTTTCAATTTGTATTTTATGGATATAGCCTTCGAAACTGACTGTTGTAGCGTGTAATATCATCATTAATTTAATTTATTTTTTAATACATAATGTAGGAAACCTAACGCAAAGTTAATACATTCATTCATTGAACATAACTGATTTATCGATATCGATATTCTCGTGCTATGTCATGTTACTTCTCACACAATGACATTCGTGTGTAGAGGTGCGCAAAACAGTGCTTTAAAAAGTGATGTGATGTTTATCACATCACTCGCTGAAGTAATATTACCCAAAAGCATTACGCATTACTTTGCATTACCCACTCAGAAACATACCTAGTTCAAGTCAGACATTACAGTATTATATCCGCGCCTACTGTAATGTGATGATGATGTATTATGATATTATTATGAGTAAGTTTAATATGTAATTATAATGAAAGAAATAAACATGGCTACACAGTACGTAACATAATAATACCATTGCCAAAATGGATGGATTGGTAGATATTTAGGTTAAAGCTTGCGACAGCTAAAAGTAATTTTATTTAGGCGTTTTTTGTTAAATTTATTAATAAATAAACTTATAATATCGGTAGTTCAATGGCTAATAACGTAAGTTGACTTAATAAGTTAAACAATTATTGAAATAATGAAACAAATAAAGAAAACTCCCCATAAATGACGGGAATCTAACCCAGACCTTTTCATTATTTTAGGCGATCGCTCTAGCAGTAATAAAGTAAAATAAAAATTGAAATTGAGCCTTTTCTTCCTACTTGTAAAGTATTATCATTTTTACACACACAATACATTGCTCATTATTTTTGTATTTGTATTTTTATATAGACTGTACAAAAGTATTTTTACTTTACCTATTTTATTGTATATTTGGTAACAATCACACAATCAAAATTTGATAAAAAAGATGGATTGCAACGCGCGTCAGAACCAAAATATCAATCATCTCATTCGCTCACGCATTACGCATCACGCATTACACATCACGCATCACAACCATTTCTCTTTCGTTTTTTTGTTTAGTTCCTACTTCGTTCGAGACCGGCCGCTTCGCATAGTTGCGAACAGGCGTACGGTTTGAAGTAATGCGTGATACTTGCCATGCTTGAGTAATAGGTGATAAAGCATTACACTGCTAGGTAATATTACTCAAGTGATATTATAACCATTACTTACACATGTCTATTCGTGTGTTTGAATAGAACGTTAACACACTATTTTAAGCACGTGTGCGTGTATTTTAAATATGTTTGTCGTATTATGCATGTGTGCGTTTGTAAACACGCAAAGAGTTTTTGTTCCTGTGTGCTGGCATTGAATGTAGTAGTAACCTCACCCCCCGCAAAAAATGGCAGAAAAATATGTACGAGAAATTGACTAATGGCTACTCCAGTCCTGTTTACTCTGAGACTACATTACATTTTTTTATTGTTTTCCCATAAGGAAAGGAAAAGGGTACAAAGTCTATACAGCCTAGTCTTAAATTATCTCTTTTCTTAGTTAAATCATGATGGATGATGATGAGTTGATTTATAAACGATAGATGATCAATCTTCTTTTTCTTCAGCCTTCCGCCACCCAGTGCTGAGTGTAGAAATCCTGCATTGCCGGCCATTCTTTGGGCCTTCCTCTGCCAGAACTTTCCGGCAACTTTGACCAGGATCGTTGGTCCATCTCATTGGCTGTCTGCTCTCACCGCTCACTCTTCTAAGAGGGCCGACTCCCAAACCAAGTATATGGTGAAGGAAGATTTCGTCCCCCTTACAAGGACGTTGTACTTAACATTGTCAAAGAAGATCGGAGTATTTCTGTAAGTGGAATAGAGAGAAGCACAGGAGTACCCAAAAGTACAGCCCATCGGATTTGCAAAGAAATCAGCTAAACCCGTACCACGTACAGTGAGTACAAACTCTTCTATCCCGGACCATCGACCCCGTGTTGCATTTTGTCAAACAATGCTACAAAAACACCGGGAAGATCCGCGATTCTTAGAAAAAAAAATGTGGTCGGATGAGTCAACATTTAAAAGAGATGGTTACATGAACCTACACAACTTAGACGAGTGGCATATCGAAAATCCTCATATGAGACAAGATAGATAACAATATTCGTTTAAAGTGAATATGTGTACCGGAATTTTAAATGGACAAATAATAGGTCCTTTTGAGCTGCTAGAGGCCTTGACTGGTGTAGTTTATTTACATTTTCTACAAAATGATTTACCAAATCTACTGGAAGATGTGCCACTTAATATTCTTAGAGATATGTTGTTTCAACAAGATGGTTGCCCAGCTCACTATGCCAGCTCAGTGAGAGAATATCTCGACGAGAAATAGCCAGGCAGATGGATAGGACGATCTGGTACTATCTCGTGGCCAGCCCGTTCCCCAGATTTAAATCCATTAGATATCTTTTACTGGGGAGCGATGAAAGAAAAAGTTTATGCAAAGCCAATTGAAACTGTGACTTAGCTACAGCCAAGAATATTAGATGCAAATGATTTTGTTGACAACGGAAGATTCGCCCGGTTGATAGCCCGATATTTTTTAAGAAGAATGTTAAAGTTACGGTCTTAAAGCAAACCATGGGTACACTAGAATAATTTTTAAGTACGGGAGAAAAATTTGATTAAAACTACCTGTTTTTGTAAAAAAAAAAATTGTCCACAATTGAAGAAATTGTCTAGCAAGTATGATACCATTTTGGCATCTTTATTAAATGCGCCAAGTTTTGAAGTTACTTACCAAATTCGTATAGTATTCTTTTTCAGTACAGCTTGTTAAGCTATGCGAAAATTAATTTTGAATATTTAATTTACATAAAAATGCCATATTCTTCTAATCTGGAGGAGCTAGCTTTAAATATTAGATTAGAGTATGCAGAAGCATTATTCAGGTTTACAAAATAAAAGAAAATGTTGCTAAAAGTCAAGATTTGTAGCAACAAGTAAATTTTATCGATTTTTTTAAATGCCAATTTTTTTTTAAATATTTTTCTGATTACTTATATGAGTTAGTCTATCACCCGCTTTCGGCTTGACGTTGGCTTCTGGGACACCTTGTTGGACTCAGGTACAAATGCTCGTATTCATCATACAAAAATCTGCCCTACCGGGACTCGAACCCCATGACCGTCGCACAGAGGGGTATTTCGTTAATTTAGCTGGCCAAAAATATTTGTTTGGGTTTTCGAGTTGCTAATGACGGAAATAAAACAAGCGTAATATAATCAGTAATAAATAATGCTTTTTTTTCATAATTTTCATAAAGAAAAAAACTACAAAAAATAATAAAAATTTAAAAAATGTGATTCGGTCACATGCCTACACTAATATTACATAATGATGATTATTACACATATGATTTTATTAATTTTACTAACTATAAGTATTTATTAAATGAATCAATAATCAGTTTATCTCATCCTCACTTTTTGATGGAAGTGCGTCTGTTGGGTTTGGTGTTGCAGATACAAGCAAATTCAATGTTTCAGGAAGAAAAGAAGACTTCTTATTTCTCTTTATTACCCTTGAGGCACTAAAAAAGGGATCTGAGCTTAAAAGTAGCCTATTCAAAATGTCTAATAACATTTCTTTTTGGCTTCTTGAATTAAGCTATAACACGGAAAAAACTTCTTGCTCGTGTTTCTTATAACTTAATACTGTCCTCGTGTTAAATCTGCATCTATAAACATTTTAAAGCTTCCATGGGGGTTAGACGCGACTATTTTCCACACTAAGAGGTATCGAAAGCTTTTTTGTACTTCGTTGCACGGATCGGAGAGCTTGTTATATCTTGGAGTACGCGGGGAGCATCACGTTTTCCCGATTTTCTTAATTCAACTTGAGCTGCGTGAACTATAACACCATTTTTACACTCTACATTGGGGCTCTCATTACTCATTTTTACTCTCTTCAGTTTTCCTTCTTTTGCTCCTTTCGCTAGATTCACCAAATGGTTTACGAGGGCGACCTGGACGATTTGTAGTTGTGACTGGAATTTCGAAAGAACCTTCCAGCCAAAAATGGTTATTTTTTAAGAAATTTTTTTTTTTCTTTTTTGTGCGATTTAATCCACCTTTGCTTAATTTCTGATTTGAAATGTGCAAAATTGTGTTTCAGTTTATTTTACTAACATTCAGGAAGATAACTTGAGTAAAAAGGTGGTTCTTCAAAAAACATAGCTTTTCTTCTAAATAACGTAAAATTTCATTCTTCATCTTATCAAAGAGTGATTTACGAGTCACTATTCTCACTCTAGAGGTACCCCCTGAACCTAGAACAACATTTAAACATAAATTAATATTTCACAAATTTCGACTGAAAAAGATCAAAGTACTCTGCTTTAATGTATCCGCGCTATTCCGCGGCTAATTTATATACCATTCGTTACTTAAGAACCTAAATTTTAAACATATATAACAAAAAAAAGCCGGATCTACCCCGATACTAAAACAAAAACATCTTTAAAGATAAATTTCTGTAAAAATATCTTCTCATTTTAGACATTACTTCTCGACCACTTAAAATATATCAAACGGAATCAAATTGCATTAAAAATATTACGTTTAGATTGCCACATACCTGTAGTCTCCGAGTCCATTGATTGTTTTCACCAGATTAACACAGTAAACTGCAGTTTAGCTCACAGTGTTGACACTTTCTAAAAATCGCCGATAACTGACACGTACACAAAGTTCGATGATCATGTACCGACTGAGTTTGCCGAGTAACGCGCAACGGGATAGGGGCGGGGATGGCAGCCTATTGTTCGTTGGTGTGTCCCCTGCCTCAGATAGTCGAATGCAGTAGCATTTCTTTAACTTTGTTATTTTGACTTTTGGCCGCGTAGATAATTAAAATACCCCTATGTGCGTCGGCGCGAAAGGCAGGATTGCTACCGTTGTACCAAACAGTCGTCAAATTTTTATAGTTATATATTTATTTGAAATCTACATATTTATTTGTCATATTATTTCAAATATATGTACTAGCTGACCCTGGTCACGTATTGTCGTATATAAAACCTGTACATGGCGTAATTCGGAAAAATCCAGCAAAATTCAAAAATAATCATCAAAATCGGTTGACTAGTTTCGGAGTTCATCGCGGTCTGACATTATGTCATATATGACTAGCTGACACCCGAACACGCGTTGCTGTGATATAAATTATAACAAAACCTATCCTATGTCCTAAGTTGGGGAAAATCCAGCAAAATGAAAAATAATATATCAAAATCGGTTGAGTACTTTCCGATTTCATTGCGGTCTAACACTGTGATAGGGAATTTCTATATACATGGACTAGATGATTCGGCCGCGCGTTGCTGGTTTTTTATAAATTAAAATGAATCCTATCCTGTATTAAGTCGGGGCAAATCCAGCGATATAAAAAAACGGTTGAGTAATTTTGGAGTTCATCGCGTTCAAACACTGACAGAGAATTCAAATATATATACAGATGTATAGTTTAAGTTTCTTATTTATTAAAAACGTATCTGTTTTTTTGTATTTGCACTCAACATGCTTTGAATTAAATAAGTGCATATTTATTTAAATAATCTATCACACTATTAACATTGAATATAATAAATTTAAAGGGTATGTTTAAGTCTAATATGCATTGGTTTAAATGCTCAAGTGACTCCTGATTCTATCAAATACTTATTACATTACAGATGTATGTAAGGCAGTTATGTAGGAGAAGAAATACACTTCTCAGTATATTTAGATACAAACAAATGGTAATAGCTACTGTGACATACCATGGATTTTAATTAATTACATGTAGATCATTTGATTATTAAAATATACGTAACCTTTATAAAAAAGTCTGCAAAACTACACTGAGAAGTATCATTATTAATAAATAAGCTATCACACACAACAATTGGTCATAAGCGAACTTGAACTGGAACTGGAAGAAATCTCCTCTGGTGGCTCAGAATACCGTCACGCATGTATGCTGTTGTACTACTAGGCCGTCGTGATTATTCTGTTTATTGTCAATTGAACTGAAATAGAAGTTTAGTAGCGACTGTGTTCGATGTATAAATACAGGACCTTTCGTTACCACCAGTGGCGTACACGAGGACTTCCAAGACTGGACACCTTGAGCAGCCGCTGCCACCCTTCACTCACGGCTCCAGGATTAAGGCGATTGCTGTTGTTGGTCTCCGAGCGCAGTCTAAGCTGAGTAGTTACGGTTTCACTGTGCTAGAAAAATTGGTTAAAAAAAACTGGTCTCTAGAGAGGGAGACCATTAATGCACATGACATCCTTTAGGCTCCGTTTGTTGAGCCTAAGTAGGTCGTCAAGGTGAGAGGGCTATAACGTCAACCTCACTAGCGATGGGCACACGCAAGACGGTCCCGCCCCGCCGGCGTCCTTGGGTGTTTGGGTTAAAGCTGTTGTCATCGGTGCTGTTTCTGCGTGTGGTATTATGTCGGTGTCTGTAGCCATGCTTGTGTCGCTAATCAATGTAATGTAATCGTAATGTTGTCAATGGAGTATCGACAAATTTTCTTCTCATGCCCCTAAACTTCATTTACACCAACCCAATCAAAAAGGAGACTAGAAGACCAGCAGACTAGAAGGGCACCAGGGCGGGTGTAATTAAAATGGTAGTAATCACCATACACTTCCCTTAGAACACAAAATCGGTGTCATTTTCGAATAATAGGCTTTTACTGAGGTCATCATCATCATCATTATATCAGCCGTACGACGCCCACTGAGGTAAACTGCCTGAATCCTAACTTCCTAAATCCACATATTTTAGGGCTTCAATTCAGCTGTGGGTGTCTTTTGGCTGAAATGATGGATTTCAAAATTATTTTGGTTTATTCCTTAGTGTGGCTTTGAAGTTAGTGTTTATAAATGGTTGTTTTTGAAGGGCAGTTGATAATGTACTATGAGGCCAAAGACTATCTATAATTATCATAAATATTCATATTTAAATACTCAAACTGCAGGTTGCACTAGCAGGTTTCTAGTCAAAAATTGAATAAAATTTAAGAAGTCATTATGTAGTGTTCAATATAATTTTGTACTTATTTTATTGCATATCTATAATCTAATTTACAGCTGTTTTAAAAAAATAAGTTAATGCACTATTGAGAACTAAACAGTAATTTCTATTTGATAGCCTTTCCAGCTGTCATCATGACACCAATAACAAGTGCTGTGATTGTAAAACTTTGTGCAACAATTCTTAATCTCATCATTTGCTGAGACATACGTTTTTCTCCATTTCTGAAACTCCAAATTCCGTATGATAAGGCACCAGCAGTAGCAAGAGCTCCTTGAAATAAGAAAAAATGTTACGAATAAAGGAAGCAAACATTGACATGTATCAGACAGTAATTTTTTCCAACAGTAAAATAATTCAATAAGTAGTGTACTTTAACCGTGGTCTTAAGTAAAATTTTAAAATATATATTTCATTGAATTAAAATAATAAAACAGACTCACCTAAAGGAACGAATGGATTTTCAGTGAATTTGCGCTGAAATTTTTCCTTAAAAGATTCTACGTGCTGAGCAGTTGATCCCATTTCTCGGCGTAACTGTACCCAATCTAAATCAGATGGTTCGTTGTCTGAAGACATTTTTGTTAAATAAATAAGCACTAAGTACCCATAAAAATATTAATTAATTGCGCAACGTTTAGACGTCTGTTGGACGCATAACAATGCACAGATTAGCAGACAATTAAGTAGTTGTAGTTTATATTCGTCTTTTTGCGGGACAGGCGAAGGTCTAAGCCATGCTGCCAGTTGTCGAGTAATTTATTTTCTTAGATGATGATAAATGATTACGAGAAACGATCCTTGAATGATAAATTATCAAAAATGAATGAACAATGAAATACTCCCTTTCCTAGGTGTCGGTAAAGGTGTGGGATATTACTGAAACGTCGCTGTGAACTTGTTGAGAGAGCAGGAAAATATAACTTCCGCTGTTTTGTTTCACTTGCCAACGTTCTTGCATGTTCCCTAATATTTAGTGATCAATAATCCACCATTATTACGCACTAATGTCCACCACAACACAAATTTTAAGTATAATAACAAAACCACCAAATTGCAGTTTCCCACTTTCTCCAAAAACTTCTTTCGCTGATAATTAGCACATAACAATAGCAATTACTTTCTTTTTTTAATCATCATACAGAGAGACATAGGGTATAAAGCTAATATAACCTAGTCGTAAGTAATTCTATTTTTTAATAAGTTGATAATTAAATTTGAATTATGAATGATAAAAAATGAATGAAAAATAAAAAAATCCTTTTTCAAATAGGCGAAACCTTCACTGAAACCTCATCAAGGTCTTCTTCAGAGATTATGTAAAGACCCCAATATTATGTTTCACTTACTAGCACCCGTAACTATTTACAAATTACTAAGAGTTAAAAATCCACAGTAAATACACACAAAAATATAATGTATATGAGTGATGATTCCTGCAACCTAAATGTTTTTAGTTTTTATTTTAGACACTGAGCAAGGAATGACTACGTTTTAGATTTTACGTTATACGATTTTAGACTTTTAACTAAGCCAAAGATTACAAAGGGGATACAGCTTCGTCTTCAGTAATTTATTTTCTGATTTAAGTGATAAAAAAAATAATGAATTAATGACATATAATTTATAAACAAGGGAATATCAATGGATGATGGAATATATAGGAAATTATTGAACATAAAAGTTTATGTACAATAAATTCAATGGGTATATAGCTTCTATCAACTACGTATATGTATGTATATCCTACATTTCATTATCCATTACATATTAGTGTTATTTATTTTAGTTATTTATGTTAGTTTACCTAAGTATAGTTAGTCTCACTTTTCACAAATATTTACTGGTAGAGATCACTACTAGCATTAAGTCCGCCTGTTGACTATTATATGAATGCTGAAAAAAAGTTTTCAATATAAATAAAATAGGTTTTAATAAAATGATACCACGAAGTAGGGATTTATTAAAAACACCATAGACTTCTTGAAAGAGACTAAATTAAATCTATATTATTAGAATTATATTACATTAAAATTATTATGCTTTAATGTATAAATGAAATACCTGTTATGAAACGGGATTAAAATTACAGTTAAAAAATTAACAGCATATGTTCCTATTTACAAGGTATAAGTAAATCCATACCTTTATTAATAGCCAGGAGAACGGTTTATATCATTCATTACTAAATCATCATCCGTTGACCATCTATTATTGAAGAATGAAAATGAAAATAACTTTATTCAAATGCACTTAAAATAAGTTGTTTTGAATCTTCCAACATTTTTACCTACCATCCATTCAGGGTGTCTTTTAACTGACAAGAAGAATGGGCGCAAGAAACTCTTCAGCTTTAACATAAGTAGCGACATTTACAATATAATACATCGTCACCATGCATAATCTACAAAAAAAAAAACAAACAAAAATATTCTGTTGTTACTATAATTGTAGGGTTATGATATCATTACTTCATTGATTACAACAAAGTCAATAAGTATCTGTTTTAAGTAAGTATTCCTGAACATTGCAATAACATACAGGGAATAAACAACAAGTTTAAGAAAGCAACAAGATGTATGTTTAGTATAAGTCAATAATATTGAAGGTTAAAGCAGACCCATCTCCCAAGGCAGCACCCGTTCACGAGCATGACGCATGATGCAGCCATCGCTTTGCTCAACTATATCTTAGGGTGCGTAACGACCCGCACCACATGCCACTACCCAAGAAATGTATTAAGAGAGCATGTCATACTTTAACCACCAGTAATAAATTAGTTTTAAAAATTAACAAATGCTAATGTTGTGTGACACAACCTGTAATAAATGTCATGTTGAAACGACACATATTACTTCCATGCATCGGGATCTATTAAATAGTCGTTGAGCTTGTTGGACATGAGCTTATTTTTCACATATATGTTAATTTTATGATAAGGCAAATCAACTATACTTTTTGGAACTTTATTAAACAGTGCTATACCTTTCCCCAAGAATGAGCCTCTTGCCTTTTGAAGTTTAAAACCGAGAACGGCAAGTGTATTTTAATTTCTGGTGTTAAAGCAATGTACGTCGATATGTTTGACAAAAGTATGATGAGAATATAGTCTATGTACGAAAACAGTACATGTTTTCGTACATAGACTATATTCTCATAAATGTACTGTCCCACTACAGTAAGAATATCAATTTCCTTAAAAAAGTCTCTGAGAGAATATCTAGGCCGAAGGTTGTAATGCTTTCAATATTAGCAGCTGAGCCCTACAACAACAACCCATAAGACATTACACTATGAAAATAAATAAAATAAATTAACCTTGCGGTTTCAATATTAGTTAAAAGTCTTATTTATTTACAGCATATGCCGCACAAGTGATTCTACTTGACAAGGCTTCAATGTAAGGGTCCCATTGTAGCTGTGAATCTAATGTCATACGCAGAAATTTTGTCTTTTCAAGCAATTCGACTACTTCATCATTCAACTTTATATGTAGGTTAACCATCCTTACATTCGGTAACATAAATTGTATTAGTTTTGTTTTCTTTGGTTTTAGTGATAAATTATTACTGGTGAACCAATGTAAAACTTTTGATAGCGTACTATTTGAATCGTCAGAGCAATAATAGCTACGAGAGACTTTAAAAACTAAGGAAGAAGGAAGAAGAAGCTGTTATCTGCAAATAGCACTGTCTCACATAGATTTTTAACATAGTAAAGATATATAAAAAAATATAGAAATATAGATAAAATAAATAAAGGCCCTAATATTGATCTTTGGGGCACGCCCATAGTTATAGGGGCTCCAGCAGAATTACTCTTATTAATGTCAACTTTATGAATTCTAATTGACAAATACGAATAGACTTTTAGACGTATCAGAGACGACATAATATACCAATTTATTTTAATAGTACGGTAATTAACGCAATCAAACGCCTTAGAAAGGTCGCAAAAGATGTCAATTACATCTTGCTTGCCCTCCCAAGCATCAAGTAAATATGTGTTTAATAAGTGCAACTGTAGCATCAGTAGTACTTTTACCTTTAGTAAAAACGAATTGATTATTATGAAAAATTTGGTTATCGGTAATATAACCAATAACTGCATATAGATAATTTTTTCAAAAATTTTACTGAACACTGGTAATATAGATATAAGTCGAAAGTTAGCTTCTGTTATTTTTAATATGAATAGTTTTAAAGGCTTTAAGGTAGTTTCTTCACTATTAATATGTGTAAAATTAAATTTTCCATTGAATTTATCTACACTCGATTCTAGGAGGGCAGCAGCAATATTAGGATACGAAGGAAATATTAGAAAACGTAGGGAACTTGTAGTTTCTAGTGGTAATCTAGAAAAAAATCCTCAAAAACACCAGCAAGAGCTTTGTCAGGATTTACAATATTTTTTTAAATTTCCAGTGAAAAAGATTGTATTTGAGATTTGCTTTTGCCTGTTTCTTTATTTATTATATTCCATGTAGTCTTAAATTTGTTCTGTTATAACTTATTTTGTTAGTTATTTACATATATTTAGCAAGAGAACATACTTTATAAATGTTTTAGAATACTTCTTTACATATTCAATAAACCTAGTATCACTGGAGGTAGATTTTAAAGCATAAAGTTCATATAATTTCCTTTTGCTTTTATAAATTCCAGGTATAACCCAATCACTAAATTCATTTTTTACATTATCTTTTTTAAATACCATTTGTCTAAATATATTACTAAAATCATTATTAATTATATTAAACTAACGATTATAAAAATTGTTAGTTTCTAAGTTGGGGACCGATAGAGTTGCAAGTTTGTTATTAACATTGTATCTGAATTTATCTATACAATGTTTAAAGTTATTTCGCCTTTCGGAGGAACGTGGTGGTACTCAATAGACGCAAATTGGCCGCTGTGGTCTGATTTAATGCAGTTAATTATTGATTTTATAACTATTTAATTATTACAAAATATAGTGTCTAAAAAAGTGTTGAATCAAGAATATTTATATCGAAATCTTCACATACAATAACTTTTTTATTTTTATTGCAATTAATTCTTAGTACTTCCTCCATAGCAGCCTCAAACTGTGTGTATGAACTCTTGGGAGGTCTATATACACATACAATAACTATTTTGTCTAGTTCCACACATGATCACTTAATAATACATTCTATTGATTTGGAAACTGTATCTTTGCGTTGTTTACATTGTATTGAATCGTGCAAAATTATCATAGAGCCACCTCTTGCGGCTATTAAACGAGCTTACAATTTTATAATTATCTATGTTAGTCTTAAATTCGTGATTCTTTAGCCAATGCTTAGTAACACATAACGCATCAATATTTTCATAATTTAAATATAGACTTACTTCCAAATCCTTGCCAGAAAAGTCTTGTATATTTTGATGAACAATATTCAAATAGGTAGACTTTTCTTTTGTCTCTACAGGGCCAGAGGTCTCCTCTATTGTCTGATAAATAAATTTAAAATATTATATTTAGATTTTAATAAATAATTATTTGGAACTAATTCCAAAGTCGAAATATTAATGTCAATATTATACTGCTCAATAGAAGCAGCAGTTTTACTAGCCAAGTTATTGACTAATTGTTTAAAAAAATAAGATAGCGATACAGCTATTTGTCTCTTATAAATAGGCAGATAGTATTTATCCTTTGTCATATATGAAATTTCTTTACTAATTTATTAATGTCAATTATGTGGAATTGATGATATATTTAAATGATATCTATAATTATTTTCCGCCTGTGGCAGACTGCTGCTATAGTGAAATGTAAACATTAAAGTTTTTTTGATATTTAGGGTACACAGTATATTACAGTATCAAAGCAAATGTTATTTGTTTACATTACCCCTATTTCCAATGAAAATGATTAAATTTGTGTTTTCACTGTATTTATGTTTGACAGCCTTTTCATTATTCCATTTAAAGTTAATCCTGGAAAAAAATAGTTTATATTGCTTTATAACTGGAGATTAAAGGCTCACATGCTGGCTGGGTTATATATTTCTCCGGGGCAGCTAGGCCTGAAGCCTCGGAGTTAAATGTATTATTGTTTTCCTGCTCTAAAATTGAGGCATTTGTTAGATCTTGTAAGGCCAGTATATATTCCCCTATCTCCTTTTTGAGGGCTCATAGTTGCGAGTCATACTATTTAAAGATTCATGCAATTTAATGATTTTGCTATTTAGTCTCTTGACATTATATTCATAAATAGTTCTATTTTCCTTAATAATGAATGAGAAAACATTCAGCTGTTCTAGCAATTGTAGTCGGTCTTTAGCATTTTTTGAGTTGTTAAAAGTTTATTTTTGTTTCTAAACCAATTTATTAGGTTTGTAAAGAAATTTATAAATTTTAATATATTTTTTCAATTTCTTACTACTGCATTTAATAGATCCCTTAAAACTTTTGCAATAACAAATCTTATCATTTGATAAGCAGGACTGATATTAAATGAAGCAGAAACCATGTCAGGAGTGCTACCAACCAATTCATCAAATAGGTTCCGAGAGGAATATAGGTATTTCTGATATTTCTGATTCTAATCTTGTTATATGGTTTTGGCCTCATGAAGTTGCTGCTCCAATCCAGTAATGAGCCTGAGAGCCTGCTCGTATTCATTCCTGCATTGGTCGAACCCGTAGTGTACCGTAGCAATTGGAGTTTATCCCGATCCTCATTAAGAGTTAAATTTAAATTGTGTAATTCAGACATTTCTCTTTTTAATATACTATTTTTTTTTCAATACAACCAATAATTCTTTATCATTGTTATCTCTTTTCCCATGCAGTTGTGTGACTAAATCCTTGGAAACATTTAAATCTTCTAAGGCCATATAAAGTTTGGATTCTTCTTGACGAGCTGAGGCCTTGCGAGTAAACATTTTAAAAATTAAAGTAATAAGTGATTGTTTAATACAAAGTCCAACTCTTATAATAATCAACTCTTATCATCCATCATCAAATTAAGAAAATAATAACAGATAATTGGGCTTTATAGGCTTTGTATCGTTGCCTTGTCTTGTGGGAAAACTTAACAAAAAAAAATCTATTGACCTGATTCAAAGACAAAGAATCTATTTATCTGTGTGGCTCTGGGGCTGAGTAGAAATTATCATTAAAATTGGTTAAAATGAACTCTAGCTCTATTTATAAAAACGAAGTAAGTGTTTTCTTTAATTATTACTTTTTATTTTATTGTGCTCGTTTCATTGATTATTGCTGACAGAAGCTACACCCCAATCACGTTGTTTCCATGTATTTGACACGTTTCCTCAAGGACTTCATTATAAATTGATAAATTTATTTTAATGTTAACCTTTGTGCCATTACCCATTGCCATTGTATATAAAAGTAGTTTTTATTTTCCCGATTGTAAATTAAAGCAGTCATCAAAAGGAGGTGATATATAGTCCCATGAAAAACAATCTTTAAAAATTTTTGGATTCAAATTATTGACTGATTCAAGATTCATTTATGGATCACGGTAACTATTAGCAATGCTTATTATAGAGCAATTCACTGCTATGGACAAATCAACATACTGTTGGGCATAGGCATAAGCTAGGACAACAAAGGCCCTGGTGCAAAAAAAAAAAACTGGGTCCTAACTCTTTGTAAACCATGTTTAATTTTATAGAAATATAAGTTATTTACGGGATTGTTACCATGTACCTTGTTATTGAGTTTCCGATATTTCGGCACTGCTGCAAGTGCCATGATCACGGAGCGGCACTTGCAACAGTGCCGAAATATCGGAAACCCAATAACAAGGTACATGGTAAAAATCCCGTAAATAACTTATAGTACTATAATGTTAGTGACCATGAAAGTTAAAACAATATAAGGTTTAATTTGTAAAAAAATATATATAAAATTATATATAAGTACTTTAAAGATACAAAGCCACTAGTTTATAATCAGCGCCTTATCATTCACTGCATGGCATATTGAAACTTTTTCTATTTGTATATGTGTTTAGTGATCACCTAGGTTCTACATGTGAAGAGTTTAGTATCATATACTTAATATTAGTATTAAGCAATAAAACAAAGTAAATCCTAAGGTATGCACATATGTACCTACTATGTCAGTACAGGTCAGAGAGGTTTTTACTAGTTCAATGTGAGGTTTGCATGTCAAGGTATAAAGGTTACCTTGCATACTACCCTAGAAAATTATCAAGCCTGAAAACCACCACATTCAGAATTTATTTTAATTTGTGTGGTAATTTCACAATTTTAGGTGTGGACAACAAATGGACAATCCACTTCATGAGATTATCTTTAAAAATACACAATCTTGGTCTAGGGTTGCTACTGTTTTTCATATAAACAATTGTGTTCAGTCATGTGATGGTTTCAAGGGTTTATGATTCTATTTATGATTTTAGGGGTTGTGTGTATGGTACCCTATATATCAAAATCGGTATCATACAAGTTTTACCTACACCTAGCATATAGTTTTAAACTTTCACAGACACTAAGATACGGATGTATATGCAACTGTGACCAATAGGGTAGGTGAGGTCTGTAACAGCAACTGTGCCAAAATGTTCTATATATATTTGTTTTTAGTTCTCAATTAAAACAGTTCACTTTTTGTTTCAGATGGCCTTTTTAACTCTTTTTATGAAATCCAGTGAATCGCCAAGGGTGTCTTGAGCTATTAATAACCTAAGATATACTTATGTTAGTGTTTTAGATAATAATTCTATATTTTAACTCACTCTTTATATTAATGTTACTGTTGTATTTCCCACTCAGACAATCTTATCTTTTCTGCTCAAGATAAATTGGTTTCGCATTTGATATTAAAGCAGTTACCATACTACTTCAAGTAGTATTTTTTGTGTAAATTTTATGTTCAGTTAAACATAAAGATGGCATCTGACCCCGAAATTAAGGATGGATTCACACTTCCTGTCTGGATGAAGACCAAACCAACTAAGTGAGTATAATGTTATTTAATAAAAAGAAATTAACTTGACACAAAATACAAGATGCAGAATACAGTGATGCAGTTGCAGCATTGTGAATGTGTTGATAAATGTGCCACAACTTTTAGTGACATAAGGTCTACAGATCTTTCATAAAATGTACCGAAAGCTTTCAAAACATTTCAAAATATTTGCAAACTGTTTAGACATTTGAACACATACAAAAATTTGAAATAAATTTTGTGATTTTTGTTGTTAGAAACATTCCGAAACATTTGTTACCAGTCTACACCTAAAAACATTCTGAGTCAACACAAGCGAATACAAAAGTATCCATATTTGACATTCTTTTGTTATAGTTTATATAATATTACAAATATTCAGCCACAATTATAACATCTGTGTTGACAGAGTTCTTACTTGAGGATACTTCACAAAAGTGAATTAAAGTTTTTTAATTAATTTCAAAAAATTTAAAGCTGCTCATACTTTTTGGCAAGTGATAATATTAAATTTTATCATTTGGTTTTAGATTTCTATAACAATTGAAAAGGACAATTTGATTATAACACGGGGTTAAGGGGGCACCCTTCATTCAAAAGCCTATGTCGGAAAATGGCGTCTTTTTTTTCGGGCAATCGACCATCCATCGACCAAACCTTGTTTTTTTAATGCATAATAGCATAATAAACCAAACGTACTATGGCAGGTATACCTCTAAACTCAGTCCGAACTGAGTTAAGGGAGTTTGAAGTTGGCTGGTATTTATTAGCTTCGTAGGTGGGCCATTTTGGTTTTATAAACACAAGCTAAGTGAGAAGTCGCAAAAAATAGTTTCTTTGTAATTGTGTTCTTAACCTATTATTATTAACTATTATTAACCTGTTACGCTGGTTGACTTCGAGACCAGGCGACGGTGGCGGCCTAAGGGCGTCCCCGCCAACTTCACAATTCTGTGTGAAACGAGTTTAGCACTATTTATTTTTTGAAAACAAAAAAGTAATAATAAAATATTCAATCAAACCACAAAGTAGTATAAATATATAAGTTTATTAAAAAAAGTATTCACTCTTTGTCGCTAGACTCCGCAGCTTCGTTCTCCACACCATTTCTTATTATTATACCTATTATCTAGTAATAATGGAGCTCTAGAAAATCTTTGAATACTAATTTGAATATTTATTTTGTACTTAAATAAAATACTGTTTGTGCAATGTCTTGATGACTACTGTCCAAATCTAATCTTGAAAATTGGCTTTGTAAATAAAAGGTAACAGACGTCAATGAAAAATAAAATGTTATGTAGTTACTAAAATAATGTTATCTGTGATTTTGATATAATTCAAATACTATTTAAACTAAACCTATTTTTGTTATTAATATAAACCAAATTATTGTTATTATATGACTTTACATTAGGGTTGGTCAAAATAAGGAAACAACATATTTTTAACAAAATCAGAAAAAGTAACTAATGAAAAAGAAATATTTTTATAATACACAATGGCTGTGTTAAAATATTTATTAGAGTAAATAGAAAAAGAGTTATGTTTGATTACCACATCAGGTAATAGGTAGATTAATTGGTTACATCCCTTATTTAACATTAACAACGTACCTAAAACGAAAGAAGATAATAAAGTTACTTCAAACTTCTTAAAAATAATAATTTGAAATTATAATTAAAGCAAAATAAAATTATTTAGTTTTTTTTCTTTCTTTTGGAAACGTTTCTGTCACCGATTATTTGTTGGATACGAATTTGATAGTTAAAACCTTCATTTTGAATCACACTGTCAAATATTCCGATGTCGGATTTGCGAACTACTCATGGAGGTGACATTCGAAAAGTTTCCGTACAGATTCGGAAAGAGCAGTTTCCAACGGTTGTCAATAAGGCTACGGGTAGCCGTCAAGCATTGCATAAAAACGATACGTTTAACCGATTCGTTGCTGATGCGTTTTCGTTTAACTTTCTTTTGCGTGTGGCGCTAGCCACTGGAGCCGTATAATTTTTAAATCGATGATAACTCAGGAAATCTACCCAGAATAAAACTATCTTCATTTTTCACGTAAATCAAGCTTGTAGCCTTCGTTTCTGGTAATTGTACGTAGCAACGAATCGGTTAAAAGATTATTGTTGGACCATATTTCAGCAATACAATAATTTACAACCCTAATGATTCCGTGATTGATAGATATTTTATCAGTTTCCAAGTGGCGATAAAAGGTTATGATAAATGATGTTATGATGACACAAACAAGATATGACGTCACATTTGTTATTTTTACATTTTTCATTGTTCGTTTATATAGAGTTAAGTCTACAATATAGTAAAATTTCTTTGATTTATTTTTACAAATGGATATTCTTCCACGTATGGGCAAAATTATCTATTAACTATTATCTATTAACGAGGGTGTCCCTTGGGACTTAGTTTATAAATTAGAGCAAAAATTATAATCATCTTTCTCGTTCATAATTCTGCATTATACGTAGAAGTGAGTTTTGTTGTTTTACGTCTTTGTACTGGTTTACTTCGGTTAATTAATTTAAGACATATTTTTATAAATCTAAGAAATGAGAGACATTATAACTATAGCGAACTAGCTCTGTTCACCACTGTAGGGACCAAAGATTAACGATATGCAACTAATAATTTTAATTTTTAGTCGTAAAACGTTAATGATATGCAATAATTTTCTTTAAATCTCAGCTAAATGCTACTTATGTTTACCGGTGTTATTCACGAATAGATTGCTTTAAATAATAATTTCTTTCATTCCTTGTAAATGTATTTAGCGTTGTTATTTTAGGGGCGCCCAATTAAATTACGCTTTTATTAATTAAAGCGTTACAGCTCCATTATAATTGGATTGTACAACAGTTCTCCGATCGATGTTTCGCGGATGGACTGTTCCTCGGTGGACTGTTCGTCGATATAACGTTTCATTTATGGGAATATCGCCGATATATCATTTCGTCTGCCGATTTTGTTGGCACAACGATTAGGCAACGTCTCTTTCGTTTTTTCTGTAGTCGAAATGATACAAACGATAGGCGCTGTCGGTGAAACATCAGTCGTAATTTCTGCTTTGTAGGCGGAAAGAGCCATAAACCAAACGTTCTGTCGACAAACAGTTCATGAGAGAACGGTTGTACAATCTTATTGTTAACTGCAGTCTTGCTTCGATTGTAATGTACAACTTTGGATGCGTACTCGTATATGCCCATTTTTATTTTCGATTACACATAATCGAATTCATCTGTTTAACGTTTTGCTAAACTGTAATATTGTCATTTGACTCATCGCATCAACAACTGCCAAATTTTCTTTGTCACGCACAAGTGTTGTTTACATCCGTAGTCCTGAACGTATTATGACGTTATTTATTATCTTTCACACTTGTTTTTACCAAGTTTACGTACAGCTATTGTTTTTTATGTGTGATTTACTTTTTGCAGTTTTTTTCTACTAGTAGTCGTTCAGCGATCGTAACAGTAATTCATTTAATTTTTTAACTTTGAAAGTTATTTGTGTTCTTTTGTCAGAGACGTTATATTTATAATCTAGGTAGGTATGCCAAACAAATGTTTTAATTTCTTTTGACGTGACAACGTCTTATAAATTGGTTGCGGCTGGGAGTCACTTATGAAAAAGTGTAACGCTCGGTAACGTTACGATGAGTCACCGAACGAGAGAGAGGCCCGCCGAATGTTTTCTCAATATTTAAAAGTTTATTGATTTTTAATATTATAAGTATATATATGAAATTGTAAACTCTTTATGATATATATAATACAAAAAAATTGTTTATATCGATAAATTTTGATAACCATCCAAGATTGTTCCATTTAAATCATTAATGTATAAATCACTTATAATATAAATATTTAATAGTAGTAGATATATTTCCTATATAACCCAAATTATTCATTTATTAATTTTCGAAATATATTACAGGCATTTATATTTAAACATCCTGTTACATAATGATTTATAGTTTTTTTTATCCTCAACAAAATCACTCAAATAGGAATTAGTTAAGTTTAAGTTTACATGTACAATGTTTTAGTAAACAAAATATATTTCTATAGTTAAAATTTGTGCAATTCTTATTTTCATTCAATTCCTTGTTCCTATTGTGCAATTTAATTATATTCATATCAATAAATATTCTACCGAGAAAAAGACGTTGTCACGTAAAATCTTCGCCCGTAAAACCGACTTTACAGGCAACCATTTTTATATATCTTTTTTAAACAATTTTAATAAAATTTAAACTTGATAAATTTAAATATGATAAAATTTGACCCAACCAATGAAAACAAATATAGAATATTTTTTTACTTATAATTACTATTACTTTATATTTTACTCCATTGGTAAATGCTATGCAAACTTTACAGTATAATTATAATAATCAAATAAATATTACATAGGTAGGTTATGTTATGTGTGTCTATATAATACAGGCGGTGGGGTTTTATATTTATTTTAATTAATTGAATGTCTTTCTAATGTATATTAAATAAAAGTATATTAAATAAAAGTAATAAAATTTCTTACATAATAGTTACTTGAGTTCGAAACATCAGAATGAAACAAAAAAAAATTCGGTTCTAGTGGTTTTATTTAAGCGGGCACAAAGCTTTTTTGTCATGTATTAATAATATATGCGACTTGTCTGTTTATTAAGTTTATATGTTTAAAACTTGTAATGATATTGATATCTTTACAAGTTTTAACACATACTTATATAACATAACATTTGAATGTCATATTGATATTTTATAATTTCTGTGATCTACAGACTCCTTTGACGCAAAATACACATAGCAGTACCATTGCTTTGATTTATAAATAGTGTTATATAAGTAAACAGTCAACACAACAGCGAGCTCGGGGGCTTGACTTTGACGTCATGTTGTTTTTCTTCGCCATTTGAATAAGACGTAACGTGGCGGCGCAGCAAATGATTTTCTTTATACAGGGCGTGTGATGCCCACTAATCACTTAGCGGCGAGCGTCTCGAGCGAGCAATGAAGAGATGATTGTTGACGTTAGTTGTTTTGTTACCTATTATGACAGTTACCGCAGATATTGACCAACACATTAGGAATTTACAAAAGGCACATAGTGGTCTAAATGTTCATGGACAAATTGCGGAGTCATTCATGAACTACATAAGGGAATTCTTACAATATTACAATGGTCTTATTTGATCTTAAGAGTTTTTTTTAATCCACAAAAATACAACAATTAGTTAGTAAGTTGGTTAACAAGTATTAGTTACAAGTGAGTACTTTTTATTATGACGTATTTGATGACTTCAATCAAAGTGTTTGTTGTAGGTATTGTTATTCTGCACATTTATTCTCCGATCGTAAAAGAATAAACTAGATAATATGTTAGTGTTTCGGTTGACGATTATAATTTATTTTACAATTACGATTCAAATTATTCATATCACCTGTTACAACGACGCTTTAGATTTTATTGTCTATTTGATAAGGTATTTTTAGAGTTTTGTTGCGCGATGTTAATGCTAATTGAGCAATTAGAGCAAATACTTGGTGGGCAATAAATATTAGTTAAATAGTGAACCATACTACCATTTAAATACAATAAGATATTTTTTAAATTGGTAAATATTTTTATTGATACCTTAATTTTACTAATAAAATTAAAACAAAAGTAAAATCAAAATACATATCCCGTTTCCGAGACACCAATTACATAACAATATATTTATATAGGTACATGCAAGAATTGCTCGTTTAAAGTATAGGATGTGTGTATGTGTGTTAAATTATTTCAAACAACATAGTTTATTTTTTCGACCGTTTAGCGTGTAAGGTACAAAATTAAATATGTGGTCGAACATACATAAAGTATTCCTATTATCACATCTACATTAGGTAGGTAGTATATGTAAGTATATTGTATTCGTCTATAATTGTTGTTAATTTATTCAATTTATTGACGGTAATAATTAACAAACAAAAAAAATTCATTTAACACATAGTTGACTTTTGTGATAACCCTAGATCATGAAAGTTGACCTTTATCTTAATTCTATCATAACTACTTAATTGACTTGATTTTTTTTTACGTGATAGAACTTTGTTTATAGAACCTTTTTATACTAAATCCAGGTTCCACTCTTGCTGATTTTTGGAGAAAAAAAAAATATATATATTTCTCGGAAAGTATGACACTTACCTATAAATAAAATAAAATTGCGAAGTCATAATGACTTCAATAATTCCTTGTCAAGTGGCAAATATCTCATGGACAGAGATGGAACCGTGTTTTGAGGAAATAAAATTGATAATTTTTTCATGCGCAAATTTTAAAAACTTTACTCCTTCAAATTTTTTTTTCCCGAAAATAGTGATCTCGGAATTGACCTCTTGCCTTTATTAGGGTATAAATAATCTATTTATGCAAAAACCTTAAGGTGTTTTTTTTGGTTCCAATGAAAAATACTAATAGTGACGATTTTGAGCAGTCATCGAAATCGTACATCCTGCGAAGTGTGAAGTAAATGCGATGAAACATAATAATTAAAATCTTTTAATTAGTCATTCATTCTTTTAAATATCACGAAATAGAAGAGCCAGCAAATCTGTGATCTGCCTGTCATTTATTTGTAATTATCGAAAAGTAATCCAAATTCTTATCAATTTTATTTGTTATTTGGATCGTCTAATGAGTGATTTAGAAAAAAGAAGAGGAAACGTATGTTGGTGACAATTTTATGAGAATGACGAAACAACTGCACGGTTTAAAATCATCCGTGCGCTCTAGCGCTAATACTTTTGCCGGTGACATCAGGCATAAACATAAATATGTAATATACTGACTGTCAATAGCTGAAGTGGTAATGTGAATTAGCGAATGTGAACCGATCTTATCGCGTTGTTTGTCCCCAGCAACGGAACGCGCTGATAATCATAATGTCAATATTTATCGTTACGTAGCTGTAGGTGGTTAAACTAAGATCTTGTTATCATTTTTGTTTTCTAGTCTACTTATTGTCATAAATTTTTAAGTATGCTGATATTTTGTAGCTTTGAGTATTTTATTTTTTATCTTATTTGGCAATTCATTATTTTTTATGATTATTTCTACGAAACATTTGATAATATTGTGTTTTTACGACAGATGTTTACTTTTGGGTATTCATGTTATCTTGCAACGTTGCAGTTTTATTATTCAGGGATATTTAATAACATTTGCCTTTTTTGCGTTTTATTTGTTCAAATTTGAAGTAGTCCAGTAAAGAATATAAAGTACTGTATTTTACATTCAGTCAAAAAAGTATCGGGAATGGATGATTTGTTTATGGTTCCAAAATTTTTGTTTTTTTTTGTTGTTAGATTGTCACAACTGTTTTCCATTTTAAGGCGCGGAGTTTGAGTTGCATCTGTTATTTATACTAAATAAAGTGCTGTTTTTAGTTATATCATATCTAGTGTGTATTGCGAATTTTATAATGGACAAAAATATCTAACAAAGAGCTTGTCTTAAATTTTGCATCGCCAATGGAATTTCGTGTTCGGAGTCACTGAAAATATTTCAGAATGCTTACGGTAAATCGACTTTATCAAAAACACGTGCTTATTAGTGGTAAAAAGCGTTCAAAAGAGGTCAAGATGTGATGGAAGATTTGCCTCGCTCTGGTAGGCCATCATCTGAAGTTACGGTAGCAAAAGTGAAAGAAATAGTGACTTAAAAACTTCATCCAACTTCGAGAGTGATAGCCGCCGAACTTTCTGTATCTCACGAGTCGATCCCTACCATTTTAACTAATCATTTGGGTATGAAACATGTTACCGCTCGGCTAGTTCCAAAAGACCTGAATTTTCTCCAAAACTCAATCGCATGAGAGTCGCTGAGGACATGCTAGAACGTGTCAATTCCGACCCAACATTCATGAAACGCATTGTTACTGGTGACGAGACGTGGGTTTACGAGTTTGACATGCGAACTAGTCTGAAAGCCTTAGTGGCGCCTTCCAACTGAACCGTAACCGAAAAAACCACGCCAAAGACGATCAAAAGTCAAAGTCATGTTGACTGTTTTTTTTCACTATCGCGGTGTTGTGCACTCGTAATTCTTGCCGGAAGGCCAAAGGGTAAATAAAGAATATTATTTGAGCGTTATGCGGCATTTAAGAGAGCAAATTCGAGAGAAAACGCCAGATTTATGGAAAGAAAATTCTTGGATTTTGCACCACGATAATGCGCCTTCGCACAAGGCCAATCATTGTAAACGAATTTTGGACCAAACACTCACCATCGGGCAACCATCATATTCACCAGATATGGAACCAGCCGACTTCTTTCTTTTTCCTAAATTCAAATTATCACTTTGTGTCACCCGATTTCAATTGGTAGAAGACAAAGGAGAATTAGTGGCGAGAACTGAACTCATTCCGGAAAAAATATTTTGATGATTGCATTATTCGTTGGCGTAAGTGTATCGTTTCTGAAGGAGCATACTTTGAAGGTGATAAAATAAATTTGGATGATTAACAAACATTTTGTATATTATTGATCTTTTCCCGGTACTTTCTTGACAGAGTAATATATCTTATAATTATAAAGCTCTGTGTCGAAATTCATCCATTCTTTTGATTGAATTTGTTACAAAAGGAATCAATGGAAAATAATTTGCTTCATCAACACTCACGGTACTTTCAACCATTTAGTTAGTTAAAATATGCCGTAATTTGTTTGTATACGTAGATAGATTGGTTTATATGATGATGCTCGCTTTGAACAAATAAAATGATTTTCCATTAAGTTTAATTGAAAACATCTATTAATAAATCTCCACACTAAAGTTGTTTTGCATTAGCATTATGTATGAGAGATAGCAGCGCGCCTATGCACTTCTTATTTTAAGTAATATTCGCCTTTAGTGTATATTTTTTATAGACTACAGTGAATAGCAAATTTCATCTTATATTAACTCAAGAGGTTTTTTGTTACAGTTTAATTTAATAAATAATAAAATAAAACAAGACACTGCACGGAGGGACACGCTGCATACAAGGGCGGTCATAAATAGTTAAAGTCCTGTTACTATCAATACATTGTATTATTTTAGTGACTTATAGTTGTAAAAGTGTTTTAGGAACATTAAAATGAAAGAAGTACATGTATTTACGGAATAAAAAACGTTTACTTCAGTAAAAAACAAATATAAACAATAACATACTTTTACCTAAATTTATCATGAACAAACACTTAAAAATTGGAATGTAAAACATATATTTTAAATAAAATAAGAGTCAAAACATTGATAACATTATTTAATTATAATAAAATAATAGAAATAAATAAATTAAAATTAATTAAATACAAAAAAAAACAAAACAACTAACAAAATACAAATAAATTATTCTTATTCTAACAATATTAAACATGTAACAATTCTATTACACTTTGTGACAGAGTATTTTTCTTTTTAGGGGGAAGTTTCCGAAGACTTGTAATATAAGGATCTGAATGTAATAATAGTCGTTGTATTAAATCTTGATTGGTAACTTCACGTGACATTTTTCGAGTGTGACTTCGTCTATAAATTTTGATATACTTATTTGTCGCTTCAGCAGCTTCTTCGGAAAGTTCTCTTATAGATAACAATGCATAACTTATAATATCTGATCCATGTACGAGCACCTTGTGGACAGAAGCAGGAAGACTATACCACGGATATTCCTCGACCAGGCTGTATGCTGTTTGTAATGCATAGTCTTTAAACTTGCATTCATTAATTTTATGTCCAGAAGATAACGTTTGTAATATTACACGACAACGATCTATGAGATCCTTATTCAAACCTGTAATTTCAGCAGATACAGCTGATTCCAAAAAAAACTTCCTGGCCGTGTTTCCGTCGTTAGACGTCCCGCTTCTACCACTACGCGGCTTGTCAACTATTAAACCTAATCGTTCCCTAAACTGGGACTGTACATATTGTTTTTTATTTGATAACAATTGTTTATCACTATCTAGCCTAACTTGCCATTTTTTTATGTCTAATCTATATGAAAGATGAATAAAATATTCGAAGAAACGTATCCAAGAATGTAGTGGTGATAATCCAAATTGGTATCTACTCTCTATTACAGGTTTTTGTAAACATTCGTCTATTTTATTCATCTCTTTAGGGGTAGCATTACATATATAACATCTACTTGTAGATGTTTCACTTAAAGCACTACAAATTTTACCATCTACCATTGAAAGCTGCAACTTATGAGAAACGACCAATTCACGATTGTCGATCTGAATAAAAGTAGGTTGCAAACTTTCAATTTTATCCTTAAAATAAGCTTCCTCTTGCAAAGACACTGCTGTGCTTTCTTTCAAAAATTGAAATCGAATAGGACGGCAGTACCTAGTGGAAGAGGGTCGAGGATTTTTCCATAAAATTTTACAATTATCTTCAGCTAATTTTACAATAATTTGAAGGGGTACATAAGATGTTACAAACAAACTACTATCTTCTAAAGTTGAATCTGAAAAAAATTGTTTGTATTCACTATGTCCAGTGCTGCCATCGAATCCCCATTTCCCAAGTAAAGAGATATTAGACAAACAATCATCAGGAATCTGATCTAAGACCTCTTTTTGAGATTCAAGGATTCGAGAAGCTGTGTGATCAAAAAGACTTTGTAATTCAACTTCAGCTGAAGACTCGGAAACAGTTATATTAGAAGGGTAACATCTCTGTTTCGCTTTAGTAATTTGTTGGTAACATGGTAATACATTAGGAGAAATCTTACTATTAACAAAGTTTTTAATTAATAAATACTGATGTTTTGTCAACTGAGCATCAGTCACAAGTGACAAGACATCATCAGTGCTAACTCTAGATATACACGAATCGAATGAACAGTCTGAAACATCAAGCAATGCACTCACAGTAGAATCATCAGACTTTGACAAATCAGCTACTCTCCGACGTTTAGTCCTTTTACTACATTGCGTAAAAGGTTTTCGAGGACGACCACGTGAATGACACGGCGACGTTTCAGACGGAGTACATTGCTTATTGTTTTTCACAAGTTGAATTTTTTCAATAATCTCCGACGTTTAGTCCTTTTACTACATTGCGTAAAAGGTTTTAATCTCCGACGTTTAGTCCTTTTACTACATTGCGTAAAAGGTTTTCGAGGACGACCACGTGAATGACACGGCGACGTTTCAGACGGAGTACATTGCTTATTGTTTTTCACAAGTTGAATTTTTTCAATAACATTAAACCAATCGGAATTCTTATATAAAAGCTTGGTTTTATCCCTATTACATTTTTTCCAGAATCGAGCAATAGCTTTACATAAATTATTAACAATTTTCTCTAAATAATGAATATCAATGTTCTCAGCATCGTTCAGAGTAGTCAACAAACTTTGTAGGACTTGACGACACTTTTCCGAGTCATTATCGGTATTGACAGTTAGCCATATTTCAAGAATATGCATTCTTGAAAACGAGCATATATATAAATTACCTAAAACAAAAAAAAAACGGTTAAAATTCAGTCACAAAACCTACACAAAGCACTAAGACTAAATAAACTAATTTCGTAGCAAATGCTACGAGATAATCTGGCAACCGTAGCACCCTTGTCATCGCCAAAAGGGCAGATAAGGGCAGCCAAGTTTTAATTTTCCTAAGATAAGAAAGTCTAAAGATTATGGTGCAATATACCTCCATAGTCGGTGCGAGTGGGAACATATTTAAAAGTTTATTCAAACTTTGAATATTAAAATATAATACTCCAAGAAAAGTCGCCTCGTAGCAATGACATACTAAAGAAAATATATACTAAGATACAATTAAAATAAAAATATTAATTATTACATACCCTGTTCTTGGATATCCATTTCAGAAAAAACACACACAGCACTCACAGGTCCCGCAATAACAACAAATGACGTCACGCTTTTTAATGACTCACTGATAACAGTATTTACGATTGGCGATGCGCTCTCTTTGAATGCACAATAGATAATGAAGGCGCACTCTAATTACTGACCTATTTATAGTTTCAGAAGGTACCGCAACTATCCAATGTAACGACAAGGAATAAAATGTAAAACTAGAAAGCAGGTTTTTAAGATTTATGACCTATGGATGTCCCACAGTGCACTGTTGAAAAAAAACAAAATTTTAAATTCTTGACAAATATTTTTTTTATCGTAAATACGTCTTGATTTTTTTTTCATATTTTTTAATCAATAAAATATATTTTTATTTGCGCATTTGAATACGTCATAACTTTGGCATCAACTAATTTATCATCTATGTCTCTGCAACAAAATCTTCAATGAGATGGTTTAACAATTTGTCTATAGATATCCTATATTATATATCTTTAATTTTCCTATAATAATAACATGATAAGCCTATTCATTCAATGTTATTTAAGTTATGTTATCAATGAAATGATAAGTAGTTAATCAATAAAAGGACGTTAAAGCTTGAGATTTAGGAAAAAAAATTGTAGGAAAACGTCGCCATAGCAGTAGTAGTAGTAGTAAGTACGTAATTTTGCGCCTTTAAATCTCATCTAAAGGAGGCGAAATACGTTTGGCGAGCTACGTTTTGGCAAATGCGTATTATTTGTATTCTGAACAGTTATGTTAGGACCGCCAGCTCAGCGGTGGTGTGAAAGCATTAATTGTTAGTGCAACACTCATGCCACGCTCATCAGTATAGGTGAAAGCGCTTTATTGGAGTATCGAACATTTCTTGGAGTTGGTACAAGACTTCTGGTATCTGTCTGTGTATAGGTATGATGCATTTAACTTTCTCCAATAACATAATTTCTAATTTTGCTATCTAGGCTAAAGCCAAATTGACGTTGCTAATGTAATGACGCAGAAGTTTACGTTACTATTTTCAGATTTTGTCTTTGACCTCTAGATTCCGCCATTTTGTTTTGTCATGTGCTTTCTGGCCGAGGGAGTGTGCTAACGAGCTCGTCGTATTGGTGGAGCAAAAGTGACGTCATTTAGGCGTATTATTTTCACAATAGTCGTTCACACTTATTATCGTGATAAGATTAGTGTCATACCAGTAAAATACCGAGTGGCGATTGTATATAAAAAGCAAAAGCTATTCTCGAATATTTTCAGTTTGCCTCGTTTACAGTTTCTGTACAGCGCCATCTCGCGACACCCTGCTCGGATATTGAAGTGAACCGCAGTTTAATTATAAATAAAACGAGTTCAAACCGTTCTGGACGCAGACGATACTGACAGAATTTGTGCCAACTCTTTTTGTTATTCAATCAATTCAACATCATGTTTAGAAAGAGAAACATCGTCACTCAGTTCAATAACTATTTCCAGTAAGTGTTTTTTTAGCTCAATATGTGTATGCTATCAGATTGGCGCCAATTAATATTTTTGTATGAGCTGGTTGACAATTTATAATGTGGTCAATAATTATATTTTTTTATATTTTTTATACAGACAATATAAACATAGCGTGTCTTGGTTGTCTCCACGTCCGTTGTACTTTGGCAAGGATCAAACTTGATCCGCTTGGGTTAAAGCTGACATTTCAATCGATGGGCAATAGGTCGCCTTATTATTTGCTGAATTATCACTGAAAGCTTCGGATGCTTGAGAAATTATTTTATTAAATTATAATTATAAATAAATATTTTTTATAAAATTTCCCATGACTAAAACAAAATTCGGCATCAAATGTAAATAATAGTAAGATAGGGAATGCAAGGCACATGTATCCATTTCCTACTTATTTGCAGAGATTTCGAACCGTTCACTGCATCACCGCCGCCCCCAGAAGACACTTTCTTCTATATTCGTTATCCAAAAACTGACGCACTATTTGGTAAAACGACGGTGGAGCAAGATTTGCCCAAATTTCTGAGCGAGCCACCCAAGGAAGTCAGAGCTGCTTCGGCGTTTCCAAACACTAAGGAAAAAGACTGGTCGAAGCACACGAAATCTTGCCAGGACGTTCTGCATGGTATCGCCCCTATTAACACAGCTGGTGAGTCTAGTTTATTTTAAAGTATATTATATATAAAAATATCAATTGTTTTAACTAGAATTTCTTTTAAACAATGCTTTTCCCAAATTAGGTTGTGATTTATACCTTTAAACGCTCGAAATCATTCCGTTTACGTTGTGTGAGTGATTGATGCTATTGTGTCTTTTAGATATTAAAAGTAATGTATGAATAATCATGTAATTACATTTTCGGCGTCTAATCTCTACTTAAATATTAATAAAATATGGTCGACGAAATAGTTATAATACAATAATTATTACTTTTCTTTAATCGTACATTCCTGATATAGATAACAAGAATTGATCCATTGGCATAAAATATGAGTTTAAGAATACGATGGATTTTTCCCGAGTAGGTACTGTATTACTATACTGTATATTGTGTTCAGTGAGTACATCAAGCAATAGGATTGGAAAATAAAAATAATATCAATCTATAAGATATAAAATACGTGTGTAAAAAACAACCACGCCTCCGAGCCCTCAGATGGAATCCCATCTGAGGGCTCGGAGGCGTGGTTGTTTTTTACACACGTATTTTATATCTTATAGAAATAATGCATTGTGAATGCAAAAAATTAAATAAAAACATAATATCAATCTAGTTATTATAATTAGTTAATACATCCACTTTACTAATAGACCACAGGCTTACTAGGTGCTTTTATATTATTAAAACATGTTTATTAGTTATCGGAACTGTTAATTTACTTATATTAGGCGGTCTTCATGTAATTTGTTCAGTTGGTTAGAAGTTTTAGTTGTGGTTTTGTGTGCATCAGTGACGTGAAGAAGTAGTGACTTGAAATTTGAATTTGTGAAAATATAAACTGCTTCGTATTTAAAAAAAAAGAAAATGCGGTTTCTGTTTGAACATTTTTTATGTATGTAAAATTTACCTTTTACTGATAATAACTATTTATCTTTTAAGAATATACATTTTGAGTCTTAACTGTCTGGAAATGTCATAGAGATCAATTTAATAATTATTTATTTTGTTAGTCATGACCTCTTGCTGTTGAGAAATTCTATCACTTCTCCAACTATTCATATTGTATATAATATTAATTATTTTATTCATTGTTATTTGGAATATTGAAACCAATAAATCTCTTTTACCGCATACCAACGCCAACCCAGCTTGATTTAAGACAAAGCATGATATCAACAATAGTCTCGCGAGACGTATCATATGACGATATGTGACAAAATTGTTTGAAACTAATTAATGCCGGTCAACATAAGCATACTCCGATACTTGTAAGATGTATACCTATATTGTCCAACTGACATGATTACCATGAATTGATTTCATATGTGATGCTTAATATATGATTTTGTTCATTTGCAGTAAACTCTGTCTCTTCGAAACCGAAGCCCGCAGGCGTGGACGACGGGTTTAAGGGTGAGGGAGCTGCGTGTGGGAGTTCAGTGGTGAAGGTCAGTGTTAAAGGATACATACGATAATTTTGGTCATTAAACTCTATCGGCTAAGACCTGCGAATCATTGCATCATCCTTTACTAAGTTTCTTTGTAAATAGGTCAGATGATCAGTTAGTCTACAACAAACTGCGAGAGTGAGTGATTCAGTTGATTGTGAATTTTATAATTTAATTGATTAGGTTTTGTGTTCTTCCAATTAAGACTTCCTCTGCCCTTGAAGCGACGTTACCAGTGTTTATATATTGCGCCACATACAATTTAAAAGGTAATTTTATCTACACCAACGAATATTCAAGTAATGTAAAGGGTTATACAATTTAGCCGGCATTTTTATTCTTGCATGTTATGGTATTGCATTGGAGAGTTTGATGATGGATAACATTAATACCAAGCATATTTTATTTTCTGTTACAACCTGTTTTATGCGTTACTGTGAATTGAACGCGCTTGCCAAGTTTAGTAACGACCCGTTGATTGGCAGTCATAAGGTAGCAATAGAAGATTCAGTTTTAATTCGCAAAGTAAATCATTTTATATTATGGCCTGCGTCATTTTTCTAATTGAGTGGACTAATTATATTTCTCATTATCATGCCGTTGCTTAGCTATGAATTAGAAATTAATAATTATATGCACGTAACTAAAAATTCTGACATTGATCTAAACGAGACTAAATTAGCTGGACTCATAAGTGAGATCCACATTTTGCTGTAGAAGTAAAATTAATTATAGTCATTAAAACAATATATTTTTAATGCATATGCTTCTTATAATTTACCGATACATTGTTCTGTCTGATGGAGTATTGCGTTATACACATGTGTATAGTTAGTAGAAGTAGCATGTTTAACATTGTATGTGGCGGTTGCATTCTATCACTTCATTATAATTTTATACAATTGAAATGAAAATTACCTTGGACAGTTTATCGGTATGGCCGCGTTCTCACCAGAAAAAAACACAAAATAAATAATTAACTGGACACAAAAATTTAGTAGAAAATATTCAGATGGTTAGATGGTTTTATATCATTGAACAAAATATGTTTATGACAATAGAATTGTATTCTAAAATGTTTAAAGTTAGAAACTGAACTCGTGGTCCGTTTCTAATCCATATTTGTGAACGTTTAATAAATAAAAGAAGGAAATAAACTAGTTTTTTCAGTAGAGGTTTTAAGAAATCCATTTGCGCTATATCTGCGCCTATGTGAAACGTGTAAAGGTCGAGTGATACAAAAGCAATAAACAATTATAAAATAACGAAGAAATGCAGTATCAGTGGAACGTACTAGTAAAAGTAATCGTGTATTGTCGATGTGCGACATGCCATGTGAAAAATGAGACACTCGCAAATTCGTTTGGCTTACTGAATATATTCTGTGTGTAAACATCTCTAAGTCACGAGATCTGTTTTGTTTTCATGAATAGTGTACATGAAAACAAAAAGCAACGACTTTTATTTTAAACGACTTTTATGTAAAACACAATTACTTATGTGCTTATGACACGTAACATTACACATGGGACAATTTTCGTAGAATATATATGTATTATTTTTTAATGACTTGACAAAAAGCGCGTAAAAATGCTGGAAGAATACGTGAATTCGGACTTCGTTACGTGTCTTATTACGCCCTCTTATAATAGAAACTTTACTCAGAACATTTCTATTTTCACTGATTAAACGGAGAACCTATGCTCTTATAAAAATATCCAAATATTCTTGTTTGAGCTTTCGTCGGACTTTTTAGCAACTAAACCTGAGCTTATCTTTCTTCTTTAAAGTCTTACTGAGAGTAAGAAACAATATCAAACAAATCCAGCCTTTGAAGTTTGAAGATATCTCTCGCAGGTGGCGCACCAGATGATATTGTCTTCGGGGCGAGGGTTCACAGTGGCGGCGCCCTCTGATGACCCGCCAGAAATGGGGCCAGAGCCTGTGTACCACGCGGGACGACGTGGCAGCAAGAGTCTACCCGTCACTCCTGCCCACTCACCTCCTTCCAGCCCCACCGCGCGTCGCAAGATACTCCCTAACCGGTAACAAAATTCACATATATTTATTGCACATATAGGAGAATAGTAAAAACCTATGTTATTTTAGAACCATTTAGACGTTTGACGTTTCATGAAGTGAATTTTAGGATTTTAATGCGCTAATAAAGTATTTAAGAAATTATAATAAATGCCATACATAAAATAAATAGGAAGATAAATACAAAATAAGTAATAACAATAATATTTATTACATTTACACTGTTAAGCCTAACCTAAAAAAGTATATGATTGATTCAGTAGTTTCGTATTCATCACACAAACATCTGGCCCTTCCGGTACCGGGACTCGAGGCTAGGACCGTCGGTGCGAATGGCAGGATCGCTACCTTTGCACCAAACGGTCGTCCTTTTTACACTTTGTAGTACACTCATTTGAAAGATAACTAGCATGATAGTCATCCTCCTAAAATGGGATAGAAGCGATAGTTTTAGAAGAAAAAAGCTAGGGCGTTTATTGAAGAAAGGGTATCTTATGATGGAGAAAGTTTGTTGGCTGATCTTTTGAAGGCCGTTTGATTTCGACTCTAAAAAGGTAGCAAATTATATTGGCGGAATTATTTAAAATCGTAATATTGATAGAATACTTTTGTTATGGAATGTTGAAGAAATAAGAAAATTGGCTCAATGTTGTATTCTTAGAAGAGTAATGGCTAAGTGCCAAACATCCTGTTCGTCATTTTTAGATCAGCAGCATCTACGCCCAAAGTTTCAGTGCGTACAATCCTAAACCATTAAAGAGTCAAAGATTCACATTTGGCTTTTATTACCAAACCACATAGTCTATCATAAAATAATTAATGGAGATAGGTAGGGATTGTTGTGTAGCCTCGTTTATGAAAAACGTCCCATTCTATTCGATGAAAAGTCACCTAGTTATTCCTTTAACAAAGCTAACATCGCCGCTTGGTTTCCAAAAATGGTATACATGCAAATATATGTGTAATAAGAAGAATCGGTATAACTTAAAGAAAACAAACCAACAAAGTTATATTATAAACGATTGCTTCGAAACATGGACCCATAGCTGCATTAGCGCTAGCTTTGTTAGTGATTTGATTTAAATTCAAATATATTTGTATCCATAACTAGTATTGCAATTTACATGAAACTGGTTGCCCAACCTTTAAATTGTGTTAGATGATTTCTTGTGTACTACACAATACATGTTTACCAAGGTACTACATTCATTACTTTTGTTTATTACATAGAACATGTAGTGGTTTTATAGGTAAGAACTAAATTGCCGTGTGAAGTCCGGCAGGGTGACTCTTGAAACGAGTTGTTGACCACAAATTTGGCTGTACTATAAACGAATTATGGTTTTTTAATGCGATGTGCAACCCGTGTTCTGTGTATGAAAATCCCTCATTATGGAGGAGGCCTCCGCCAAGCAGTGAAAGTCTTTCGGCTGAGATGATGAAAACCCAAAATGCAATATGTTTTTGCATAGACAAATAGATAATAGTAGTTTATAATAAGGGTTCTTATAACATGAGTGTGTTTTAAAAAAACGAGCCGTAGGCGAGTTTTTTTATAGTATCACACAAGTGTTATAAGACCAAGTTATGTACAGTGTCATACACTACTTTATCTACTCTCATACTATATTACGTAAAACAATGTTGCAAACAAAACCAAACTTTGTTTAAATATTGAAAAGATTTTTTAAATGTCAAATGTTGGCGCCAAGGTGCAAACATCGATTGTGAATGCGTGTTGCGTCGTCGCGGACTCGTTCATTGAAACCTTTTTAAAGTAGAGGTTCAACCTCCTTGGTCCAGCTGGAGGTTGTATAGGTGTATCGTTATGATTAAAAAGTTATATTATGATACAGGTGTCCATACAAGACCTGTATCGTAATTAAACTTTTTTTTTTATTATTTTTGGCCTGTACGTAATGTTTGTCATAAGCATTTTGTTTTCAGTTTTAGAATCTTTGTATTATAGTATCAGAGTAGATAAAATAGTTTTATTTTACAGGTATTTCACATCTCCGTTTGAGCCTTCTGAGGAGGCGCACGGGCGTTCATGGCTTACTATGGCTTTGCTCGGCTTCAAGAAAGATCTTGCCACTTCCACTTCTACTCTCGCTGAAGAGGACGACATCGAAACAAGATTACAAGGTTAAAACATTTTTAAGTTGTATTAACATCCATCGATTCATTGATCATTCTCTTTGATTCTAATATGCACTATGCATTTTGGAAGCATCATGGAACATACCTCTTATTTAATCCAAAGCGTACTAAGATGCTAATTTTTTTCATTGTTCCGGATTGATTGAATATCATCTAAGGTACAAGATCTGTTATAGTATTTTTTAAAATATGTAAAAGCTCTCTCAAATGTATATGACTCAACCAGACCAAATAAATGGCAATAATCAAAGTACATTATATTTTTCCATGTGTAAAAAATGCCATGTGAAACGATTTGAATTTGTGTGACTTTTTAACTTTTGCCATCTGTTTTCTTTTGCTGTAAAAAAATAAATAACAATTTGCTTTTAACTAACTCCGTTAATACATTTTTTCATGGGTCATAGGAACATTGTCACGAAGAGGCGTGTGTTTTATATTATAATACTAGCTGACTTGGCCACGCGTTGCTGTGCCGCCTGCAGCGTCATCTGCCGGACTGATTTGTGAATCTAAACCAATCTCAGATCCCCTTGAACACACACAAAAAAAATCATTCAAATCGGTCCAGCCGTTTAGGAGGAGTTCAGTGACATACACACTCACAGTAGAATTATATATATAAAGATAAATAATATGAATCACTATTCCCTATTATACATTATTTTAATAGAAATGTACTAGAAAAAATCGACCTCGGAAAGTACTAGAAAATTTCGCCGGATGTTCACAAGGCTCGGTAGTTCAATTGGGAGAGCATTGGACCGGACTTCCAAAGGTTGCGGGTTAGATTCCCGCCTGAGAATTCACTTGTTAGCAGAGTCGATTTTTTCTAGTATTTTTCTATTAAAATAATGTATCTTATAGGATAGCATTGAAAACATGCAAAAAACATAAAAAGTTAAACAACTATTCTCTATTGTTTTCAGTTGGCACCTTAGCGCAATCCGTGGAGAGTCTGGGGCCAGCGCCTAAAGAGAGGGATCCCAAAGCGACTTTCCGACCCAAACCTACAGAACTCCGCGAAATGAACTTTTGGTCCCCAACTTCTATGTGAAATCAACTAAACGCGTCCTTTATCGCGTTTTCATTTGGATACTATACTATTTATGAGGGCACGCTAAGTCTCTTTCCCCCTTCTCGGCGGTAGAAGTTTAAGAAGAAATTTGATGCCTTTTCCTCGAGCGAAGATTTGTCTGCATGAATTGCACGGAGGTTTTCTTATAATTTGACTGAAGATGGATCCTTCTGCTTCTTTATGATTGAATCTGTGAAAAGTGACGATGTAATATATGAATTATGATATTCCATTAATTGTAAGTTAATGTACTGTTGTGCTGTTAATATAAACCATAGCAATTTTTTTATAAGCTTTGGAAGAAATTAAGGCAACACATAAAACCTAGCCATTTTATAGAGACTAAATTAAAGAAAAAACACAAGACAGTGATTAGTATTCATTATATATTTTAACTGTTCTTTTTATCGTCAAGACTAATAATACTCTATTGGATGTGTTTACAATATGACGCCTGCAATGTGGGAATTTGGTATAAACGAAATTGTTTCGTAACATAGATTTGTACATAAAAGATACTTGAAGAGTTAGTCATGCTAATAAATGACTACTTCCAACTCATACAACCAATAATAAGCAAAACTATATTTTCATGTTACTTGTGATAAAAGTATGTATATATTTAAGTTATTTTATAAGCCTATGATAATTATTTTGAGCAGAAAATTTAATATTACATACTTTAATGTTCTGTTACTTACCTTGAAATTAATTTAAGGCATACCATTTACTAATACCGTTTAAAAATAATAAATACTTGTTGGTAAACTGCATTGAATACTGTTATTTGATTGATTACCATAAAAATTCTGAGCAGCAGGATCGTTTTACATAATAATGATACTGGTTTTCTTAGTCCAGATCGCTAACCATATATTAGGTAATCCAGTATGGGTATATCTCCATGGTCGGCATCGCAGTCATCTTTCTAGAATCAATGCTGATAACCCAGAGTCGTCTTTTTTCTCACGTGAGTGTAGAGTGATTGATAAGAGCATTATGTAAGACCGGAGTTTCCAACCTTCTCAGCTTATCTATCATTTCTGTAATGATAAAAAGACTGTTTGTAAAGTGAACATTCTTCTGCGACGTGACTCAGTTTTCTGAATGAGATTGACAGTCTACAATAAAACATCGTACAATATAAATATTTTGAAATATTCTTGGGACTTTTTCCTTAGATTAAATTTTGCGTATGTATATCATATTATATATGTTATTAAATATATAGTCCCTAAAAGACTCCAGTCCTAATTGAGCTCCTGTTGGAAATATATATATATATATATATATAACTAGGTCTGCAATGCATGCTGCTGTTTGCAAATACTGAGCGAAGCACTACCTTACCTTTGTTTGTGAGTTTTGGCGAGCAGTTTGGCTGTAATCAGCTTTTGAATTTTTTTTTTGGTGATTATTCCTCCATGGTATGTCCGATTTCAAAACTTTTTTTGCACATTAGTCACGACCACGATGTGGGTTTTGGCGCCAAATTTCATCAATATAGTATAAGCGGTTTGGCTGTGATCAGCTTTTGAATTTTTCTTTCTGTGATTATTCCTCCATGGTAAAATCTTTATTTTTTTTACATAGCCTATGTCCGTCAGGTTATAATCATGTATGTTCATGCCAAAATTCGTTTGAATCGGTTGAACCGTTAAGTAGCAGGAGGAACACAAGCGAAATTTATGAGTTGCCTAAAAGAGAGCTTCGCTCAAAAACATTACATACAGACTAATACAGTTTTATTGTTAGTGTATCAGTCTTATATAAGTAGAATCAGGGAGATTTATTTATCACGATTTTTAAAAATGCCGTAGTGCGGAAATGCACTAAAATCAAGATATCTATTGTACGAGAGCTTGCTATCGGTGGATTAGACGGTTAAAGGATTAAAATAATCGTGATATCAATTTAATAAATCCAACGTTCATTATCACGTTTGAAAGACTTCAGTTTGTCATTTTATTGCTTGGTTTGCTTACACTATTCGTAGGCTTGTTTGTGTACAGTCAAAAACTTAAATTTAGGGCTCATTTCCTTAATGTTTGAACATTCAGAATGTAATAAGGTTGAAATAATAGTGTTTATATCATAAATCTCAAGTGAGGACATGTGTGTGAGGACTTTTATTTCTTTTCTTTGCCTATTTGATAGTTTTCGGAAAACTCAAGTAGTGTCAGACAAGAAACTCGTAGTGACAAAGCGTTGTAAAGTTCTCACATGAAAAAAAGTGGTTTGTATGCACAGCAAAGAGAGGCTAACTTCTTAGCAATCCATAGATTCAACGTGCGGCTGCTGGGTCTATCGTGTGGAAGATAAACTCCAAGCTGATACCAAGACTTGTGACACTGGTGTAGCTTTAATCCTCCCAATTCAATTCGACACTCATCAACACTACTCGTTTTGCTCTTCCTGCCCAGCCAAATCTGGTATGAACCTGCTAATGCAGCGTTGGATATTCGTTCTAACATAGAACTTACTGCAATTCTAGGCAAATTGCAGAGAGATTATGCTGGTATACCTCTTGCTCACATTTTTATAGATTAACTACATAAACACTTACTATATAAAAACTACATAAAACCTACGATATGTCAAACGCTGAAAATATTAGCTTTAATCGTTTAACTTTGTTGCAAAATTACGTGTATTCCTAGTAGTCTCTGTGGAGTGATGGGAATACTGGTCTTTTTTTTCCCAGAGGCATGGGGTACCATTTCATACAAAAGATTTTTAATTCTAAAAAACCGCAATAGATGTCACTACCATTAACATTTGTAAATTATAACATTTCACATGTTTAGAAATAAGACGAATTAAGTAAAAATATTGAGATTAAAATAAAGACTAGCATATTTTATATATACAACTTCACATCAACCTTAATTCGACTCCTAAATTTGAAGATAAGAAACACCGTAAATAATCAATTGAGAATACGAAAGCATGGGGTACCATTTCATACAAAAGATTTTTAATTCTAAAAAACCGCAATAGATGTATATGTATAATTTACACCTTAAGGTTTTTGCATAAATCGATTATTTATACCCTAATAAAGGCAAGAGTTCAATTTCCAAATCACTTTTTTCAGTAAAAAACTATATGAAGTAGTAAAGTTTTTAAAATTTGCGCATATAAAAAAATAACAATTTAATTTCTTCAAACGACTTCCATCTCACTTCTATCCAAAAAGGTTCCATATCTGTCCATGAGATATTTGCCACTTGATAATGAATTATTGAAGGCATAATGTTGCAATTTTATTTTATTCATAAGTGTCCTACTTTCTGAGTAATACGTATTTTTTTAAATTTTGATTTTATTTTTTTTCTCCAAAAATCGGCAAAAGTGGAACCTGGATTTAGTATAGAAAGGTTCTATAAACAAAATCCCACTTTTGCGGTTTTAAGAAGTTATGATAGAATTTACAAAAAGGTCAACTTTCATTATCTGGGGTTGTCACAAAGATCAACTATGTGTTAAATGAAAATGTTTCATTTTGTTTGTTAATTGATACCGTCAATGAATTGAATAAATTAACAACACTTATAGACGAATACAATATACTTACATATACTACCTACCTAATGTAGATGTGGTAATATAGGAATACTTTATGTATGTTCGACCACATCTTTAATTTTGTACCTTACACGCCAAATGGTCGAAAAAATAAACTATGTTGATTGAAATAATTTAACACATATACACACATCCTATACTTTAAACGAGCAATTCTTGCATGTACCTATATAAATATGTTGGTATGTAATTGGTTTCTTGGAAACGGGTCTAACGATTGTGATGAAATTTTAGATTTAGAAATTCATTCACATTTAAAATCGATCTAGGTAAATCTCATCACCTGCCGGCACCTTTTTAGTGCACCACGTCTACTTTAACTTGACGCCAGAATTTATTTCAGGACTCAGTCGCCTTGTAATGAGGGATAGGCTGGGTATCCTCTCCTATTAAGATCTGCCCTTATTTGTTTACATGTCACTTAACTGTCTATCTATTATCATATTAAGAGCTTCTTTAGGCGTATAAGGTTGTGGCTTTGCCGCTTTAGAAGTAGGGTTATTGTGCCTTTCTACATCGCTCGAAAAAATACTAGTGGCGAAGGCTTTAATAATTTTACCAGTGGCTGAGATGGGCCCGGTGAGGTATAGTCTTTGGCTATGCTCTCAGTAGGTTGGGTAAGCCCCTGCTGAGGCAATACGGTGCCATGGATCTGTGACCCCGCGAAAAAGTAACTTCTCATACAAATCAATCTAATCAGTTGATCGCATCTTTAAAAAAAATTGCATTCGATCAGAAAATAAAAGCATAGTACAAAGTCGTGGGCATAAATCGGTTAACAGGTATTTTCCTATTTTTGTAACAAAAAACCTTAGAAGCAAGCAGGCATGAACTTGTGTCTAATTGGGTCTCCGAAACACACAAAACAAACAATTAACAGTTAACACCCAGACCCGAAAACGAAAATCGATGTTCTCGTTCAAAAATAATACACATATTAATATTTTAAAAATTTTCGTCGAGATCAAGTTCGGTGACAACCCTTGCATAAAAATTTTAAAATGAATATCTTCTAATCGCCGCAATAGTGGGACGTGGCTCATTTATGTATATTTCTATTTAAGTTGTAGGTTCCACTTTTTCGTTTTTAGGGAGAGAAAATAATAAATACGAAATAAAAAAAATGCTGCTCCCAAACCAATGGATTTTTAAGCTAAAGAAACGCGTTTATATGCGTGTGATTATGTCCGATTCACTCATCACTACATAGTATAAAACAAAGTCGCTTTCTCTGTCCCTATATCCCTTTGTATGCTTAAATCTTTAAAACAACGCAACGGATTTTGATGCGGTTTTTTTTAATATATAGAGTAATTCAAGAGGAAGGTTTATATGTATAAAACATGCATAATATAGTAGAGCATTGCATCCGTGCGAAGCCGGAGCGGGTCGCTAGTATTTATTAAAATATATATTCTTTTATCTACTCTCACATCGTAAAATTCAAAATATTCAACTCAAAACGAGTTTATATTGACGAACTTTACAAATAGTATATCGTAATGAAATTAAAAAAAAAAATAATACAACACTATTTGTCTAACAAAATAATGTTATAATAATTTTTTTTTCATTACGTTTTGATTACAGACCATTGATATAATACTGCGCCAATTCGTAAAGCACTGTTTCATTTTTTTCATTTTTTATCTGTCGCTGAGCACGCTTTGGCGCATGCGCGGTGATATCGGAAATTTTGGCGCCATAATACGTTTTCTTGCAATTCTTTGTTGTGTTTCGCTGGATAATTATTATTGTTTATTAAAATATCTGATACTGAAAGTGAAGAAAATTTAACGCAGCCCGACATTTTAGAGACTGCGGCAGCAGTCACTCTTAATCTACTAACAGTAAAGTCATTGTAATATACAAAATGTTAACACTTACAATAACCAATAAATAAACTGTATCAATCTCTATCTTTTATTTGATATATTCAATGTATGAGATTAGATAAAGTATTGTATGAAACTGCACATAACTAGGTTTTACACCCCTCATTATGTACCAATTTCATAAACTACTATTCTATTCACTTTCTATTCATTTTATAAAAAATATTTTAGATTTTATAGGTCAAAGGTCACGATAAGTTCATGATTTTTTTTCTCAAAAAGTATTGGAGTTAGACTTCTGGGAATTGAACTCATGCTTTTTTAGGGTATAAATTATATATTTATGTAAAAACCTCAATTTGTATTGTGTAAATTTTTTTGGTTCCATAAAACACTGTGCTATGTTAGACCAATCGGAAGTACATTAGTAGGCCCAATCATGAAATCCTGAAACCCTTTAAGATGGTCGACATTTTATCGACGAATAAAATAACTCTCAGTCACTGAAAAGTAGGTACGTACATGTGATAGTGACAAATGTTTTGTCCGTCAATAAAATGCAACCATACCTATTACGGCCACGGGTGTTTTCAGTAACAACTGCACCAGTTACTATTTAAAATACCTAAATCTCGATAGGTGTGCCTCTAATATTTTATTTCCCTCAATTTCTCCAGGATCACGTCACCTGGCCCTGACCCAGCGTTGCCAGACGTCCCGATTTTGGCGGGACGTCCCGATTTTTAAATCAAAATTAAATGTCCCGCGCGGGACAAACTCAGTCCCGCTTTTCGGGAATAACTCGGCCGGAGTATTACTCTCAGACTATTGTTTGAGACACAACATTTTTTTACTTTGATTTTTGTTTCTTATTATTTTTTTATTCAGAAGACGACGATGTTTATTTTTGCTATCTATCATTATGTAAACATAATAAAAACTGGAATAAAAAAATAAATATAAAAGACCTCTGATTCTATACGTCTTTTTTACTATGTCCCGCTTTCGACGAAAGCATCCCGCTTTTTTCACTCAAAAGTTTCAAAATCCCGAGTTGCCAAATAAAAAATCTGGCAACACTGCCCTGACCTGATAACAAAGGAATAAACTAGAAAGTTTTTTTTTTAGTTTCATTTGAAACAAAAAAACAATTTTCCAAATAGGTATAATACGCGAAACGTTCGTAAACCTGAGCCAAACATGAGTAAAAAATACATAGTTAGAATAGCTAAGAAAGTGGTTTCCTAAAATCGTTCGCAATGTTCCGTCAATACAGTAAAAGTTCCCCATTTACGGTTTCCTTATCCGAGAGATAAAAAATTGCAACACAGTACCTGTATTCGCGGCTAAAAATTTCATTATTCGAGGATGAAAACAGTAAATAGAAAGAGATTCAGTCTTTTATTAAAGTAGCGGCATTATTTCAGTTCTGGTATATGCCCAGGCGGCTTTCATGAAAGATTTGACCAAGTGGACTAATGTCAATTAAAACAAACCTTACCGACACAATACAAAAGCAAGTTAAAAAAAGAATATTACCCCTCGTGGTAATAGAGTAGTTCTACGTTCGTAGTACATCGACGAGGATCGAACTACTCATAGGTCCGCTTGGTAAGGAATACCTACATTAAATTTAAAAAGTCTGAGTGAAGGTTTATACGCAAATTAACTTTGTGATCATGAAAGCTGATCGATCAATGGAAAGGAGCCTTACTCTTAAAAGGTAAATTTATAATGCTACAGCTCAAATTGATTTTATTTTTATAAATATTCGTTTTATTTTGTAACTTGTAACGCATCCCCTATGATTCCATACTAATTACCATTCCATATTCACAGTTTCTATATTCGCGGCATATTTTTGGAACGTTAAACCCCGTGACCGTGAATAAAGATATTTTAATGTAGGTACTGTTACTGACATACGAAACTTCGATTGATTACGCATCCACCAACGTCTGTGAGTAGGCTATAACGAAGCGCTATCTAACAACAACAAGCGATAACCGTATTCTTAGTGTATCACTAGATGGCAATACGTATCGCGTTATTTGTGTTCTCACTAGTGTCATCTATCGTAAAATAGAAGGAAAGCAATATAGCCAGTTGAATAACCAGTTTTAGGGTGTAACCATTTTCTTGTACTAAGTCGTGTCTCTGTATATTATCTACTTTGTGCCAGAGGTATACCATCAACAGGCCTACTGGTAATTTTAATCTCAGAGGTTCCACAGACTGGACTGGACTATTGGGATTTCAATTTCGAGTACTCCTGTGTGATACTCGGACGCATAAAACGCATAGTTTTTATATATAGTTCTTTATAATATAGTTTCCTTAATAAAAACTTTATGGTTATGTTATAGTATTTATAGTAACAACATGAAACATCAAAAATTGTGTTGTAATAAGAGTAATATTTGTTCGATACGGAGCAAAACGAATTCAATATTATCTGGAGAGGACGGGGAAAGGTATTATTGTGCAGTGGTTATGAATATTACCGCCATTCTAAGTATTCATCTGGTAATTCGGTATGGCGCGATGACATTGTTGTAAGCAATGCTATGGACACTGCTGCTGCTGCCAATAACACGGTGCCGGCAGTATATAATGAGATGATTAGTAATATGAGTGATGCTGGGATTAACTTCATTTCAAGTTTACCGTCTTTTAAAAGTATAAAGTCCAAAAGCGGAGAAGAAATAAAGAAGCATATGATGATAAAATAATCTTCTCTAATATAAATGAAGTAATGATACCAAAGAAATTCCAAGATTTTATTTCGGCTGATTATAACGATCATATTCGCATCATAGTATTTTGTTTATCAGAAACTATTGTCCTAATCAAAGATATTGAGATATATCTTCGTAGCAGATGGAACATTTTACACATGTCCGCAACTGTTCAATCAACTATATACAATTCATGGCGAGCTCGGCAGTATGTTGTATTCAACAAATATCATTCGTCTGTTCTATGTCTTTATATCTGAAAAACGACTTACGAACACACTGAAATGTTTAATATAATACAATCCGCCCTGTTCACTAGGGCCATCGTCAAATGGAATCATTTCTTATTCAAACAGATTTTGAGCAGGCAGTCATAAAAGCAACTATTATAAAATCATCGAATAACCATTATTTCTCCATGTATTTGATGAAACTTTTTATCTGTATATCTTCACCAATACCATATCCCATCCCTCCAAAATTTTTTCTTCGGTCAACAATGGTAAAACAGCACAGAGCACTACTAGCCGCATTTTTCTTGGATTCAGTCGGTCCATCTCTTTACCTTTCTTGAAAAGGCCGAAGGAAAAACTATAGCAATAGTTTTTAACGTTGCTTTTTCGTAGTCCACTTTGAATTGACTACTTAGTGTATTTAGTAAGTAGTAACGGATTAGGTATTTGTGATAGTATTATCCGAAACAAAATTACGTAAGTAGATGAAGTCCGGTCAGTTACCAAAGTATACACCAGAGGTATAATGTTTGTGTGGTCGACGTTGCTACCTATGTCTCCGTGTATTGTGTAGGTACTTTCAGTACTTTCACAATGCATTAACTAAAACAGTACCTGTTTTTGAATTAGTATGTCAGATGGTCGTCAGATATATATTATAGTATCAAAATATATTTTAGATTTAGTTAAAAAAATATATTTTGACGTTACCTACAAAATAAACATACCCGCTGAATTAAATAATTTGTATCTAAACTGTGACATCGCAGCAGCAGCGGTGCAATTAAAACCACATAATTAACCCGGTTTAAAAGTAAAATTAACTTTAAAAAGCCACCTAAAGAACGGCTCCAGTAAAGGTTAGAAAATTTTGAATAGCTTTGGAAATTTTTTGTCGACCCACCGTACAATGTTGACTGATTTTGACACTTCTGAATACCAGCCTTCTAATTATTGTAAAACTGAAATATATAAAACTACTCAAGAATTATATTGCGATTATAAGGCTGAATTTAAAGTCTACTCAATTAAACAAAATTACAGACGTCTGTCATTGACACTAAACTCAACATCTCACTTTTGTTTCTTCGCTGTCTATAAGCTCTAGTTACCAAAAATTATCGTTCCAAACTTTAGTGGCAAATATACCGAGTGGACAACCTTTAAGGATTTATATACTTCTTTGGTCCATAATAATACGAGTTTATAAAATGTTCATAAGTTACATTACTTGAAAGCTCTATCAAAGAAGTTTTATTACACCTGCGCGCTGTATACCTAGAGTGGATTGAGTACCCATTTAATTATTTAAAAGGAGATGTTTCAAATCTGGCCTGCACCTTGTACATATATTCAAAAAACGTGAAAAAATCATGAGATCAATAAAAAAATACCTAAACTATAATCTTTTCAGTATTTTACTCGCGATTTTAGTTTAAAGTGATTTTTTTATAATAACAGGCAACAATTATGACACAATGAATCCGTTCCTAAACCATAATTCAAAGTGTACGGTTAAATGTCAACTCCAAATGAAATTAATTTTTATAATGTAATTAAAAGTTATGCTGTTAGAAATTAATGACTGATTAATTCATGATTTGGTTATAACCAAAGAAAATACACTTAATCATAATAAAAATCACAGTTTCCTGGATATATTTTTTCATGTTTACTACTACTAATTCGGTTATGATTTCTGAACGGACACTCATTGAAACGTCAAACTACCAAAATGACCACAGAAAGAATGTTTTCATCATGCCGTGTTTTACATGCGAATGCTTCAGAAAACGACAACCACAGTGGACTCTGTTTTTTTTGACTCGGCTTGTTATTTTTTGGAACTTTCTTTCTTCTCTACTTGTTGGACTTGGCTGTGTGATTTGGACCCTGATATTTGCTACTGCTATTTGGATTTCGTCGTTTGGAATATTCTTCAATTTCTCTTCTCCGGTATGTAAAATATAATAATTACAATAATACAAAAACATAATAGTACGGTGCACCGCTTAGTTTAAGTGTGGGTCCCATTCTCATTGTATTCATTATTTAGACATAGCGCATTGTTTGCTTTGCTTGTCTGCAATGATTGAGGATGAGCAGTATTACATGACATGTAATATTGGCCCAGAAATAAATACTATCACTGAACAGAAACTTCAACATGAGGTAATTATATATTATAGAACATTATTTTCGGTAATATGAATTCACAATATTTTTTTTTATTATGTACACTATAGAATACATTTTTTACCCTTTTAATTTTTGATATCACCCATGATCAATCAATAAATTACTCAATAATATCACTCAATCACTCCAACTAAGAAGGCAGTTTAAGGATTTTTGTTTAGATTGCAGAAGATGGACTGATATGTGCTCAATGTTTTGAAAATCTTTGAATGCAATGTTAACTTCTAAAACTACAACATTATACATTCCACTTGAAATCTGTAGTAGTTTTGGACTAAAGTCCAAATAAGATAATGAGCTTTTATTACACAGTCACACATTCAAATTCTCTATATGTCCTAACTGTCTACAAAGCCTATGGTTGATAATGGTGGTAAATATCTAGTAGCAATTGTTTGAAGACAATTTGTCTTTGAAATCAAACAAAATAATATTTTCATGAGAAGGTATATGATAATATAATTATTTTTTTAACAGATTCCACTTGGAGGGCTAGTATGTTATGCCTGTTGGGTTGCAGCTTGTAGAAATGTGCAACATGCCATTAACAGCAATATAAATGTTGAAGAATTACAAGAGCCAGGCCTATCTCAGCCACTATAGAGATTTCTGTGTGTGGTGTGGTATATCTTTGTTCCGAAGAAACACCCATGTTTTGTCAGGGCCAGAGAGAGACGAAGTTGCTGCTAGGATTTATCCCAGTGAGGTAATTGTTGAGTTTTTGTATATCTAAATAAAAGACCACTTTTTAAATTGCTTCAATAGTTTTTGAGTTTATTCTTTACCAAACTACTAACCTTTATAATATTAGAACAGATGCACAGATACAGGTTAGTATGGAAGTATTGATATGAAGTACGGGCTTCATTCTTTGTTTACTTAGAATTTTATATTCTGGTTTTAATTTTTTTCTCAAAAATACAAAGCTTAAAAATGTCATTGTTTCAGATGCCGCAGCATGCCCTTGTTTGTTCCAACTGTTTATCTCGATCAAGAGAAAATATTCGGATTGTGGGAGGCCATGTTACAGAAACAGAAATATGCTGGACTCCTTACTGTAGGTTGCTGTGCTCATGTGATGACCATTGTGTGGTATTTAGGTTGGGCTCTATACCAAGATAATATAGAAGCACCGGCGTCATTTCTTGATGGAATTCTGGTCAGGCAGGCTATCGAAAATGAATCATAATAAAACATTTTAAAAGATATGTTGTTTTTATTTTATAAACTGTAATTCCTTCCATCTGTTTGTTTATTACAACCTCAGTAATGAGTTCATTTTATTTACAACCTGGTGAAACTTATTCAACATTTTGGATATACCTAGTGAGTGTATGAATTCTCTATCGATATAGAGGTGACCGTGGGCATATATAACAATCTCTGATCACGATACAAGCAGAAGACGTGGGAGATCGAAGTTTTTCTTCTTATCCAGTAGTTCCTTAATACCGCCTGAATGAGGGTGACGCGGCTAAATTAGGGAAGAAAAGCCTTTTCTCTTTTAGCCATTTTAAGCGCTCCAATAAGGCTTTAATCCTTAGATAGATTTAGACATAGTTCAACACACGACACATCACCATACGATTTAAATATTTGCCGTACCATACATGACATAGATTGGTGATCAGTTATTTATTTACTATTTCATCTTCTTTTATTGGATTTCCCAATTTATAGATTTCGCTAATGTCAAATGTAAAAGTAATATAAATAATTAGTTACAATTAACCAGAAATAAATGAACTTGGTTAGTTGAATGCACAGATGAGTAAGATTATGTCTAAATGTCAAATCAAACAAATGTCAGTGAAAACAAATATGGGGCGTGTTGCCTGTAATAATTGTAGTAAATGATTTACTGCGGCATATTTAAGCCAAAATGAGCCAAATAGTTATTGAAAACACACTTATTTATTAATGTCCTTTCCTAATTATATGTGTACAAGGTGCAGGCCGGGGCTCCATACATTCGTGGAACATCTCCTTTCTTCGGTACTAGTTGAATCCCCCATTTAAAATAAATACTGTTTCGGAAGGTGTCGCAAAATATATTTTTTCTATAAAATCGAATGCAGTTGGCTAAGGCATTAGCAGATACACGATTCTACTGTATCTTCAACGAAATTTATCCACTGTTAGTAGCATTGTGAATAAGCCAAAAGATAGCGTTAGTGATACCGTTACCTAAAATTGAACTCAAAATGAAAGACCTTAGACCAATCAGTATGTAAAGTGGATCCTTATAGAAAGTTTGCACTTTCCTCTTTTAAATATGGGTCGGGTATTAGCAGATCAGCACGACATTTACTAGCGACTTACAAGCATAAGACTTTGGTTTTCACGGGCAGTTTCCACCACAAAGCTGCTAAGTGCTGGAACAACATATCCCCCAAATAAGGCAGCCATTCACATTTTAGCGTTTCATACTTTTTAAAGTATATATCAAAGTATTTAATCAAATTAGCCTTATTGGAAAATCAAAGTGGCGCCCTCTTTGTCGCTTCGGTGGAAGATTCTTTAATCACGAGTGGGAACTATATGGTTGTCATTTGGGTTTAACAACCTTACTGTTATATTTCTCGTCGTTTATGTTTATTAATTATAGAGGTAGGGATAATGATATGCTACGACAGACAAAACGTGTAGGCATAATAATATGCTCTACCCGTGCGAAACAGAGACGGGTCGCTAATATATACTCTAAGAACACAAATTTGTTGTTTGTGTGTTTGTCTGTCCGCTCTTTTTCCCCCCGCTATTTTTCTATTGTATACGCGTTACCATAGCAACGGGTTACCGGGTCAGCTAGTATAAACTCTAAAAACACAAATTTGTTGTTTGTGTGTTTGTTTGTCTGCTCTTTTTCCATTGTATAAATTAACATAGCAATAACGTTACCATAGTAACGCGTTACCGGGTCAGCTAGTTAATTACAATTTATAGTACAGTTTTTGATGTCGAATAATAATGACGAATAGTTCGACTATTCGCCATAGGCAATGGTGATTAATCGTTAACAGACTATTCGCGACTTCTGCAATCAAAACCCAGTCTATTTCAGTAATTTGACTAAATCCCTTCAAAGCACGAAATGCATTAGATACCATGTTGGTAAAATAGCTATGAAAGGAAAATAACTATTTTAATAGTTAAATCGTAGACACGTTTCACTGTTAGATTTTAAGCAGCTTCGATATTATTAATAATATCTCAAGCAGCTGTTCACGTTAACCCCAAAACTGTTTAATTAATTTTCACCTCCCTCAGTAGGCGCTTATATTGGAGCGTCACCTATTCAATCCGTTATAGATTACCCAACTAATTAGTATATTAAATCACATATTAGAGCACTTTAAAACGATAAGTACTAGTGCTTGATAACAATATCAGATTTCTTACCAAGTAGGTACTTAATTATAATTATGGCTGCTATGTTAACTTCGTCAGTACAACGCTTACATTAGGTATGACTTTAGGTGAAATAGAAAGTACGTAAAAAATACTTATTTTAATGAGACTTTGTTTAATTTGTATTTTTCCGGGTGGAAATAGCTTCAAATTGGTGTAGGAAAACTATGTATGAAAAGGATTAGGATATTTTAGTGGGCAAACTTTTAATGATGAGAAAATCTTGATAGTAAATATACGAGTAAGTACCAAGCGTTGACTTGGTCGTAGTTTTACCACTGTCTCGCCAGCGGAATGGCATAGTATATATATATATAACTGTGGTACTTAATAGCCAGCACACAGCCACCAGAAAGGTGTGGTTTCGAATTCGGCCAGAGAGGACGGTCTTTTTACTCACTGCCGTTACAATGTATGTCGCACAATTTTATAGCTGCATTAACCTCGATTTAACTAACGAGTAGACTCGATGTAACAGCACAGCCTGTGGGGACACTGAGATTTCATATGGAGAAAGTGATGAGATCCCCTAAGATACCAATCAAATAAAACTATTTGTTATAGATTCGGTGAAATTTATATTGAATAATACAGCTATCTCTTCTAGTCTTACTGTACAGTAATATAATAATAAATCGTGTTGCATATTTTAAAGATTTATATTTTCTTGGAATGAGGATATGGATAGGAACAAAGAATAGTTGATTGACCCACTTATTAATTTGATTTAACATGCTAACATAAGAAAAAAACATACAAGTTAGAAAACAAAAGCTTGAAATATAAACAATATATTTTTTACGCAACTAAGCTCGCGTGTTGTTTTAGAAAAATGGGAAATATATTATCTAAGTAGTATATTTATCGTTAGTTAGGTTTTTGAGTGTTTAAATTCAAGAAAAATTAAGACAAAAGAAAAGAAATTTGATAAAAATAAAATACAAAATATGAATAAACCTGTGCACCTGAAACCTACCAAGTCCCATATCACTAGAAGTAAAAATAATTATTTGTTTGTTTTCCAATTACCATCTATCACGTAATTCACTCCGATTCGAACTCGGCTAAAGTTAAGACACGAATGAACGTGTATAACACGTCGCCCGGTAGCGCTTGTCGCGAGTTCAATGGATGTCGCTGCATTAGATGCGTTGTGCCCCGCACCGCCCCGTCTCCGCGCGTTGATAAGCCAAACGGCAAAGGCAAATAGTTTTATTTTTTAATTTTATAGACTCAAATATGATTTTTCCAGACGTGCTCGACCTTAATTTCCCGGGAACAAAGCCCAACGGTTTACGAATGAACCCTATGATGTTACCAGTATTCAATTCCTTTTTTCTGATTTCCTGTACGACCATTTCTCTCGAAGTTACAGTCTGTTGAAAATTGCCCAAAAATTTGGAATATTTTTTTGATCCCTTAATTTTGTCCAGTAGTGTATTTGGTTGTGACGTTTCGATTTCTTTACAGGAGCCGTGATGACAGGATCACTAAGGTCATCACATATGTTCTACCATCACAATATTTTAATCGGTCATGTTAATGACGGTCCAGGAATATATTGCTCCTCCTGAATTTGTTGCAGGTAAATTCCCTCCCCCTCAAACCATCAATTTGATTTCAGATAAGCTCTCACAAAGCAAGCACGACATAGAAAGTTGGCCGCTCTCTCCTGTAAAATAATAAAAAATGCTTTAATTTAAGTTGTAGCAACGTTTTGTGTACTTTTAATAATCATATTCCAGTTATGATTAATTAAATATGAATTATATGTGAATATTTATACAAAGGTGTTAATGGACAACTATATACAAAACAGGTCAATAACAGAAAAATATATGTATGAATTCTATAGAAAATACTTTTAAATAATACTTTGATATCAAAATTCCGCGATTTTAATTATTTATACATAACTTTGATGCACATTATGAGTATGCAAAGACACGCAGAATTTAAGAAAATATATTTAATTATTAGTGAACCACCACACAGTCGAGTAATAAAAAAATACTACAATGTTTTTCCTAGATGTTAACATCATCATCACATTTACCTCTGATCTTGAATAACTTACGACGCAGACAAAGAGTTATAAGTTACCAGTTTTACAGAAAGGATAACGACGAAGAGCTATTTATACATCCTTCATCAAAATAAAACTTAGACTATATGGGAAAGGAGTTGTTAAAACTATTTTAAATAGTTACTATCGTAAATATGTCGACAGATGGTGCTGGAAGGGGGTTAAATATACTATTTTTATGTAAGTTTTCTCGATCACGTCCGTATTCGTTTCAAATTGACCATTACCACTTATTTCTTTTCTTCGAATGCTATTTACGTGTAATTATTTTATTATAATAAAACAGCTTGTTAATAATAACAGGACACCGGTGATGGTTGACGAAATTTTAGTTATTTTTATTTTAGCTTTGTGCTAAATAAAGACTTATCCATTTGACAGATAAAATTTACAAAAATAGCTCGATAATTATTCTGAAATAGCGTACAAACTTTATTTTGTAGAACGCAAACTATGAGTCAATCTAACCCATGCCTGGAGTTGGTTGAATTAATTCAAGGGTTAGGTTGACCTATAGAGTATTAAGTGCATAATAATAGGATTTAAAGAAACAATAGCATTTTTAATTGAATAATACAATATCTTAAAGCTTAGATTTTCTTTTATTTTAATTGTAACTAAATATTCTCAGTAATTTTAGAAAGTCAATAAATATAACATTAATTATATTTACGAGATGATTGGGGAATATTACAGAATATACCCGAGTGCATTCCTTGGTCAACACTTCCGTAGTAAAAACACATTCAAGCCAAAATTATCTAGGAAATAGAAAAGGATTTAGGTTTGAAAATAAAGTCTGCCCCTGAGAGAAGAGTAAATCCTGTTTTAGACCTTAGAGTTCGTAGCACGCACGGGCGCTACGGTTCTTACTGACGTGCATAACTTTATGCTATCTAGCTCATATCATATATAAGTAGACCCACTGATAACATTATAGGGTTAAAACTTACATAATGAAACTGCTGCAATATTACAAAAAAATACGAATTACGAACCCTTGTTTAGAGATTTGAAAATTAAGTCGCAAACATTTATACTGGTCATAATAATTCTCTTTCAAGTCACAGAAGGACCTCGTTTAAGAGTGGAAATTAAAAGTAACATTGCGACTGTCAAGTCTGCGGGAAAAAAACTTCTTTCTTGATGTTAATTTTTTCAGACGGCGCAAATTAGGCTGTCCTTAGGAGCCACGGGCGCGAACGCAAATCCGATTTGAGTAATGAAACGAGACTAATTAAAAAGTCGGAAGAGAAATTGTGGGAAAACAATGCTGTCTCCAGGCTTTTTTTTATTTACACTTTTATTTGCCGAGTTCTTTGTAGAACGTGTTGGACTTCTTCACTTTGTTATTCAGTAATGTATATTTTCAATAATTATGTAGTGTGCCTGATTTAGAAAAAAACACTTTTATGTAATTATGGTACAAAATTTATATTTTAGCTATAACACGATGTTTTGTTATTCGTGAGTTCTTATTTGCAATGTTAAAAAGTTTTTGAGCGACCTTAGACAGATCATGTTGTAAGAGCAATAACTGAGGATCGACTAGGGTTATTTGTTAACCGTTCCTTTGGTAACAAAACAAAGTTTAGGAAGTAGTATTGTTTTCTTCACCCAGCGGAAGCTTTATGGCTTCAATAACGCGAGTAGACGGCGGGGATATGTGAGGACTTCCCCCGCCATTGCGTACGCGGAGTATGGGGTATACTATACTAAAACCCCTGTGGAGCACCACCACCATTTACATCGGGGTCTGGCGGGACCGTGTTATCATGCAACACCTTTGACCCTGACGGGTGGTTTGCCCTTCGGCCCGTTCCTGTTCGGCCTTATCGGCCCCTCCCTTTTGGTGAATAGCGTGTACCGGACATCCACCGGAACAGTGGAGCAAGTGCAATGCCGACAGCATAGTTACCCCATTGTTGACTGCCGTTCCTCAACGTGGTACTCTGTGGTTAGCCCCCATCTCTCTTACGTCCTCATCTCCAAGTAACTTAAGCAAAACCTAAAATATAACATTTATGACGATAAGTCAGTGTTTGTGGAAAAATAACATTAGAAACGCCTTGCTGAAATATTAAAAGATAATTACATTAAATAGCACGCGTATTTTATAGCTGCATTGTGAACCAAAAACGATGCAATAAGATTTTATGTCGTCGTCGGATAAAAAGAGTTCGCAGCAGAATTAATGAAAAGAGTCACGATAACATATATATAAAAATATGCAATAAACATGTTGCAGACAATACAAAAATAGGGGTTGTCATGAAATTTTGTATAATAATTGTTGCAGCGGCTTTAAAAACTTATTTTCTATAGTTTGAAAGAGCACAAAGGGCTCTCCTCTAAAACATGTGTTTTAAAAAGTGCCAATTTCCGACCAGCAGCCTTGTTGAAATTTTACATTTTGTACATGGTTTAAAAAATACTGCTTTGTAGTACAGCGTCGTTTTTCTAAAGATGCAAACAAAGGACAGCGTTGCTACTAATAATAATAAAATTATTGTTTAATGAGACTGTAGACGGAAATCATTTTGTGTTGTCCTGGACGGGTGGTAGGTAAACGATGTTGAACGATCCAAAAAACTTCTGTTATGCAGGTCAAAATGAGACTATATTATAAAATTTATTATAATATAGTTTTATTTTGACCAGTCATTAAAACTTAATTATAGATCCGCGGTTTGGTTTGTTTTGTCACTGGGCTTAATAGTGGGGAGCCCAAGCGGGAATTTTGCGCGTTACTCGAGCGCATCAGAAAATCATAAGGGGAGAAAATTTGTACCCTTTAATGTAATCGTGTTCGTACCATATATGAACCCTTAAAATAGTGGGGTGCGTTGAGGGCAGCCCGTTAGATTAGTAAAAAATAATCGATCTTCAGAAAAACTCGACCGTTTCAGATTAAGACACGGTAAGTTAAGTAGATGCAGAACAACAGTGACATAGGGAAATGGGCGAGTCTTAAAGTTGTAAAAAAACGTCACCTTGAAATACTCGAGCGCGATTGATTTTTTTTTATTTTTAAGGAAACCCTATCAAGATTGCGAAAAACATATAATCTTAGGGTTTTCTTGGGGCGATGTAGTTAAATCCCTAGATAAAGGAAGAAGCGTACAGATGCTGAGAACTGTGTATTTCTCACTCCGTGTCTCTCTTTCTTTTTCACTTTTTCTTTATATCTAGCTTTCTCGCACTGTCCCCACACTACCCTCTACCGCCATTTCAGTAGATGCCATTTGTACGGCGGCATATTATTTTTTCAAATTGTCAGATTAACAATAGCTCTTTAATAATAATGAATATCATTTATGACAACTAAGACATCAAGTTTTTACATTTTCAAAAGTCAGTCATGACTTTTAGTCACTTCCAAATCGTCAGTCATTCAAATAGGACACTTTTCTTAATTTACTTAACATTCCCTCTTATTATCTCACACGCTCGAATAACCTTTTTTGTTATTCTACCCCTTCTTACGGCCACCACCACTAGATGATCGTCAGATAAATATCTATCGGTCATGAGAAAGACAAAACGCTTATACACTATGAATGTCTGACGCGCTCAAGTATTTCCATGTGACTGTTTTTTTTACATTTTCGAAAATTTGTCCACCCCCCCCCACTAAAATGGAAAACTTTAAAAACTAAGTAACATTGCCAAAAATAATAAATGCAAAGGATTTATATTTATACTCGCATAAAGTCAAACTAGCATTAATTAAAACTTTAATTACAACATATCTGCATCAACTCAAATTCGTGGAAAGTCAAACTGGCACAATGTCATCTACACTAATATTATAAAGATGAAAGATTTGTATTTTTGTATGTTTGCAATGAATAAACTCAAAAACTACTAAGCCGATTTCAAAAATTCTTTCACCATTGGAAACATAGGCTATATTTAATGCTAGAAAAACAAAATTGTCCACCCGTGCTAAGCCGGGACGGGCCGCTTTACTTATATAAAATCAAACAAGCACAAGATGAAGTCTTCTTTCTAAATAAAACGTACATACATATCGGCAATTGTCAATTTTGATAATTTTTCAAATATCATAAATGGCAAATTTTCATTATTTTCTTATTGTGGCGTTCTTGACAATCTAGGAGTTTAATAAATGGTATAATTGACATTATGAGTTATTAGATAAATTATTATAATAGAAAAATACTAGAAAAAATCGACTCGGATCACAAGTGAATTCCCGCCTGAGAATTCACTTGTGACCCAAGTCGATTTTTTCTAGTATTTTTCCATTATAATAATTTATCTTATAAGATCGCATTGAAAATGCATAAAATATATAAAAAAATATATATAAAAATTATGAGTTATTGTTTGTGCGTATATGACCTTTTGCTTGGAATCAACTTTAATAACAAAAAGGTCAGAACTAATAGGACAGTATGTCGTATTGTATAACATGCAATGTCACGAACGAAGGTAGCAACAAACTGCTTAATTATTGTAGAGTATCTATGTAACTATTAGGACTGTGGTCCACAAAGGCCATACCATAGCAAATACGAACTATGGTATGGCGTTTTTTATGTATGCTTTAAGAACACACATAGTATGCAAGAAGTACCTTTCAAACGTGATAACATAAAGAAAGAGTATTTTAACGGTCGATGCTCTTTAACATAACTGCGTTACTATTTATTTCTACGCAATGGTGTAAAAAATAAGTAAGTGGCTTCAGTTTTGTTAAGGCTACTTTTAAACCTTATAGTATATCGCAGATGTTTTGCATAATTAGCTGTTTTACATAACCGCTAGCCATTTAACAAAATAGCTTCATTTTGGAAACAGCTGAATGGCCATTAGCGTTTTATCATAGTTTCTAAATTTTAACACGAAAAATTACATAAGCGTTTTGGCTTTATCAATGCAGCTGGTCAACGATTAGAGATTTTGTTAAACAGTGAGGAAAGAAACGTAACACTGTCCTAAATTTTGTCAGATTTTAGTAATAAATTATTCACGCAAGTCATACCTGGGGTTTTGCACCCTTGAAAATTGGTATCTATATTATAATAAGCTGATAGTTACGAAAAAAACTATCGTTCATTGTTATTGTCAACCATTGATTTATTAAGCGTTGTATCGTGGTAAAAGTTTATACAAGTTATCTTTATTACATTTATAAGTCAATGGCTTCTAATTTTCATTCGTTCCTTTTTACTGCAGTTTTGTAACGATGACATGCTTTCGTACGTAACATAAAATACTTATTACCTATACAGATACGCCATTGTTCATTACGTCTAAATATGGGTAGTCATTAAAAAACAACTAGCGAAATCGTGAAACAGCGGATTCGGCAATGCATCTGTATCATTTAAAATTTGTATTTTTACTTAATTCATCTAATAATGTTAATAAATACCCGACATGAAATAGATGTCTTTTCAGTTGTCATTCTTGTGTAACTCATAGTTCTACGATAATTTGTCGTAACTGTTTTGTTACCTGCGTTAACATTTATTACAAGATAAGCCAATCACCAATCATCCACCAACCCAAAAATTTTCTTTCTATTTACATATATACTTCTTCTGTCTTTTTATGTATTAAGAAATTGTAAAGAAAGTAATAACCTAACAAATTCAAATTAATAAAACACTTCAAATGAATTAAACTAAAAAAAAAAATATTTACCAAATTCGAAAATTATTGTTATTATAATGTATCGAGTTCAATAATAGAAATAAACATATTAAATAGGACAAAACTTTGTTTTGACAAAAATGTTAATGCTATATTTAATAAAACATGGCTGTACAATACGAGTATATAATTATGTAAGTACCAAAGACTTTATGCAGACTATTATTACAATTAAAATAAGAATTGTATACTTCAAGGTGCTATTATAACTTCGTTATCTGATTTTCTCTAATGCCAACGTGCTCTCTAAATACACATCTCCTCGTCGAATGGGTTGTTCGCTTTCAACTCGGACATTTTATAAATGTACCCTTCCCTTTTACAGAGCAAAACACATCAGTTTAACTGTCACTTGGCGCTATTTCTGACTCGAAACAATTCCAGAAATGAAATATTTTTAATGCCATTTGCTAGAAAGCCTTCCACCTAGCACCAGAGTGAACGTCATTTTTTATTTATCTTTCGTGTAGATCTGAGAGAAACTGAATTACGTTAATACGTTATTTTTCTGTATATTTGGTGTAAGGCGAATTTCATTTGTAAATATTACTTATTCTAATCGACCAAGATACCAGCTAAATGTGCATAGGTACTAACTAGTCAAAAATGGTTCTGACGACACAAATAATAAAAATCAAATTGGTTTACATGAGCATGATTTAATTCAAAGAAAGCTAAAAAAGTATAAAGTAAGTTATTACTAATGGCCCGGAGAACTCGTTATGAAGATCAGTAATAAAGTAGAAAAAACTGCGTAGATATAGGAGGGGAATAGATAGATACAATCGATAGGGTTAATAATAATAATCGTAATCGTAGTCGATTTTTACGAGTGATTTCGGATAGAAACTATCGATTGTTCGATGGACGAATTTTCTACAACACATTGCTTCCACAACAGCAAGGCCACTTAGCAAGAAAGACCTCGGATATGGATTGAGGTTTATGTGGACTTGACACGCGACATTTTTGGAATTTTTGGTTTTCGTCACGAAGTCAATATTCTCCAGAGTTTTTTTAACCATATATTTTCATAAATGGTTTCAAACCATATTTATGAATTACTATGTGAATACAAGAGGGGGAGGGGAGTCTTGGCATGTACTATGGGTTACCTAGAGAGGAGAGGGGGTAAAATTGTAAAAAGTGGATCATCAAGTAAAATAGAAAATAATTAATAAAAAAACAAACGTTTATTTGTTAAAAAAACATTTATTTGAAAGAAATTAAATTAGTGACAACATATTCTTTCTAGATTGATTATAATTAAAACTGAAATAATTGGAAACTTTAAAATACTTTTTAAAATGAAATAACAAATCACTAATGAGCAGTCGAACTATAATTACAAGAAAATATTAAAATAAATTGAATTATAATATTAAACACGTAACGATTTTGTAACCTTGTGACTTTTTTTCTCGGAGGAAGTTTCCGAAGACTAAAATCTATAAGTACCTAATTACGGATCTGAAGGGTATTCAGTGTATTCATCTGGATTAGTAACTACGTTTATAAATTTAATTTTTTTTTTTTGATTTCAGCAGTTATTTCGGAAAGTTCCCCGACAGTTAACAAGGTAACAGGTATAATATATCTGATCCATGTACGAGTACCTTATGGACAGATGCAAAGTTTCTACCACGGATACTCCTCGACCAGGTTGTACGCTCTTTGCAATGCGTAGTTTTTTAACATGCTTTCATTAATATTATATGCTACATTACCATTCTTACAAACATGAATCAGAACAGTTAGAAACATTAAACTAAGCTAACTCGGCTACTCTCCTACGTTTACTTCTTTTACTATAATGTGTAAAAAGTATTCTAAAGACAGCCACGCGAACGACAAGAGGATTGGTTTTCAGTGGGAATACATTGCTCTTGTTTTCATTACAGTTCATCTTTTTCAACGATATTAATCCAGTTCTCGTGTATATTATTCAATCATGATATTTTTTAGCGTAAATAAAAATTACCAGTCTTTACCATTATACATAGTAAAGTCCGACTGCTACAACGGCAAAGGCGCAAATAAATATAAGGTGAATCCAAATTAGTGACGTGACTTCACTCTTGAACAAAACCATAGACAATTAACCTTGTTAAGAAGACATTTTAATATCTAAAATTGCTAATAGGCGAAATCGTGCAAAAAAATTTCGCCAGTATCTGTATCTGACTTAAGACAATTTTTTTTCATTGAAAATGTTATACCCGGGAGTGCGTGCCGGGAGTACATTACAAAATTAAAAAAAACTCCATACATTCTTGATTTTGTAAGCTTTTGCTTATAAGTGATTTTGGTAAAACATTTCATTCGTTAGTTCAGTCACATTTTGTGGAACTTTGTTATAAAAGGCAACACATCTACTCATTAATAAACTATAAGAGAACAGCTAAACCTACGTATACACATAAAGACACATTTTGTGCTTTTCTAGATTTAAAGCTTTTTTGTTTTGTGAATTCCCAAATAATGGTCATCTCTTCGAAAGTAATTTCAACAAATGAGGCATTTCAAAAAAGTTTTGTTACTTCTTGTCACCCTTTGTGAGCGCACTTCACTCTGGTGAGGTGACGTGACAATTATAGAATTTTTTTATCACCGTGACTTAAGCACGCATGGGTGCGTGCTAGCTCTAATGGTACCTTGCTACTGGAAGCTATAATAAATCATACTCCCTAAAAAAGGAAACTTATTTACATGCCTATGCAGATATAGTACTAAGAACCTTTGTTTATTTGCAAATTAGTAATTGATTGCTGGATTGAAGTGTGCTGTTTGTTACGAATAAGGTAGGTTGTAGCGATACCTACCTTTGCGCGTCATTTCTTCATGGCTTTTGGTTTTTTATTTTACTCTCCTCACAGCAACGTTATGTAGGTTATTTAAACGTCTTCGTCGGGCGTCGTTAGATTATAGTAAAAAATTGTAGTAATGGTGAATTGTCAACTTTTAATAGCCATTCGTTTGACGACAGTTTGTTGCAACGGTAGCGATTCTGCCTTTCTGGTCCTGGGTTATAGATCCGCAAGGGGCAAATGTTTATGTGATGAATATGAGTGTTTGTATCTGAGTCATGGGTTTATAAATATATATCTAATAATTTACATATCTATGTATCATTACGTATACTTTACAGGTATTTTTGTAACACCTTGTAGATTGTTATTCTAGTATCCATAACACAAGCTTTACAGTGCGTACTTCGGGCTAGGCTAAATGGTGTAAATGTATAGAAATATTATATTATATTACTAGCTGACCCGGTCACGCGTTGCTGTGGCTCAGGTATAATATTAACATATTATTATTATTAGTATATTATAATTCATTATTCGATATATTTATTATATAAATATTAACTTAATTGATAGCAGAACTCATATTTAACATCTCAATTTAAAAAAAACATGCAAATATTTTTTTCACTATAAATAAAAATGGAACCTATCCTATGTCCTTAGTAGGAACAAATTCAGCAAAATAAAAAAATATCATCAAAATCGGTTGAGTAGTTTCGGATATCATCGCGGTGACAAGGAATTTATAAATATACTATATATAGAAAATATTATATAAATTATCATTATCATGATTGAATTACTTATCCTCAGTAAGAGTTAAAATTCTTAAGTCAGTTTAGGAACAACCTTTGATGTCGAGTTGTAAGTGTTCGTGAACTTACAAGGGTTGATAGCAAGTGACACAAAGCAGTAAATAGTGTCTTATCCAAGAATTCCGTGGAGCGTCCTTTCAGTACAACATGTATCTCCACACCTTTATTAGGGGAATTATTTTATTTCCTTGTGCATTGATATTCTATTATCAATAAAAACTGAAATAATATAATAAATACCTATATAACTAAAGATGAGGCTGTATGAACTTTGCTTTTTAATTTTTGCCTACGAAGGAAAAAAATCTGGTTGAATTCTTTAAGGTTAGCCCTATGTACGAAGAAGAGAAATGGTGCCTAACCCAAGAACGGAAATATCTGTTGCTGTCACGACTAACGGGTTAGTTTCATTACCATTACTGAAAGGCAAATAAAGGTGTGTAAACATCACCTAAATCGCTGTATCTGACCGATTGTCAGGTATGTAGGGTGTGCTATGTTTTATGTTATGTTCGTAGTTATACTTAGTTTTGTATGCGGGGGCGACCAAACTGGTCAATACGAGAGGATTACCGGCTTTGTTCTACTGATGAATAATTGTGTCCACCGTCCGACCGGGATTAAACAGCTTTCTGTTGATTTAATTGACAATCCTAGAATAATTGTTAGCTATTAATACTACATACAGGACGCTTGTAATCCCGCTGAGGGTTGTAATGACTTATTCATGAAAATTTTACTAACAGACTTGGTTTGTGCACCAAACTGATAAATGTATTTTAACAAACAACAAGTCTTTTAATTATGATTCTTGTTTACAAGAAGGATATTGCATAATGTGAGTTAAAACCTTAAAATATTCTTATCCTATTGCACGAGTAGCACAATGAGCATCGGCTTATTCATTGAGAGTCACTTAACATTTTTTTGTACCGAGACGTTTTGATAAATAAACAAAATCTAAGTATTGCCTCAACTTTTAAAAATAAACAAATATTATAATAAAACACTTTTTTACGGATTTATGCGCATGTTTTATTTTATATTTAATCCTGACGTTTCGACTCCTTTACAGGATCCATGATCACAGGATGACTAATATGATGGTTGTCATGTATTTTCTACTACCTTCACAAAACTTTAATCGGGCATGTTCCTAATTATTAAAATTATTTTATATAAATCAAATTGTTTTATTTTTATTTTTACATTTTATTTAGTTATTAAATTCTCACTACGATTACATTGTATACTACTGAGTCTACTACCAGTTTGGAAATTGGGAGGCCCTTCCGACAAGAACTGGCGAAAGAAACTCGGGCAGGGGGTCCGACCTCCATCTTACTGTTATTATTTGCAAAAAGGGCTAACTACATCATCAGGTCTTGCAATGTGTGTTTTTGTAGGTATTCATTTATTAATTATTGGGTCTCTAGCAGGTGGAACGCTCCAACCTTCGTCTCTATTGAAATTAAGATGTTTCCTGATTTCAATAGCCTCGCGTAGCATCCTAGGAACAAATCTTTGTTCTCTAGCGAGAATTTGTGGTTTATCGAAACGAATGTAGTGGTTTGGCCCCTCAAAAGCATGCTCATATACTGCAAACCTATTATCGCGCCTATGTTTTATGTCGGCTACGTGTTCTTTAATGCGCGACCCTATACTTCTCTTTGTCTGTCCGATGTATGAGAGACCACAGTCACAATCGATTTTGTAGACACCTGCTGCCTGAAGGGGTATATTGCACTTGACCGGTCGTAAGAATTGGTCAATCTTCCTGGCTTGTTTAAAGTAAGTATTAATAGAAACCCGCTTCAGAATATTCCCAATCTTGTCAGTGACCCCCTTCATGTAGGGAAGGACAGCAGGCTGATGCTCTACTGTGGCTGGTTTGGCGCGGCCTCTGTGACGCAGTCTTACTACTGCTGGTACTCGCAACTTGTTATCTTGTAGTACTCGCTTGATATGCTGAAGCTCAGCAGACAGATGTTGTTGGTCACAGATGCCGCGAGCTCTCTGAAACAAAGATTTCCCTACGGTAGCTAACTGTATAGGATGGTGGTGAGAGTCACCATTTAAATATCTACACTCGCGAGCAACCAAATCGACTCAAGCCCTAACTCTGAGTATAGACTCTGTTTTCAAGAAAGTTATAGGAGATATTTTTAAAAACTATATATCATCTGAAAGCTCCAAACTGCATCTTTAATAAGATATCACCATTATCAATATCCGTTCATTATCTTTGTAATTAATGATATCTAAACATAAATACAGGAAAAACAGGAATTTGTGAGAAGATGTTGTGGTTGGGTATTTTAGAAATAAAAGAAAATTGATTAAGAAAATACATAACAATTTAATAAATCAATACTTGGTATTCCCCCCCCTAGCCCTAATCACCGCTTGAAGTCGATTCTTCATTGATCTGATCAACTTTTTGACGTCCTCTTGAGGTATGTTAACCCACTCTTCCAACAATGCTGCCTTCAACTCTTCCACCGTCGAAGGGGCTTGATTTCTGGCTCGTACTCTTCGTTTTAACTGGTCCCATAAATGCTCGATCGGATTCAAGTCTGGACTGAGCGCAGGCCAGACCATTGTACGCATCTGGACTTCATCCAAAAACTGCTGGGTAATGCGCGCTGTATGACAACGAGCATTGTCGTGCATTAAGACGAAGTCCTCGCCGACAAATCCTTCATAGGGAACAACGTGTTCCAGGAGAATATCGGTGATGTACCGATCAGCTGTAAGGCCGCCTCCTCGGCCTCCACCAGGCACGAAAACGAGCTCCGTCTTTCCCTCTAAAGAGATGCCGGCCCACATCATACAGGAACCACCGCCATATGCTACTGTTTCAGCGAAACAGCATTGGGCAAATCGTTCGCCCGGACGCCTGTAGACTCGGCCTCTTCTGTCGTTGCCATGCAGACACATTCTGCACTCGTCAGTAAAGAGAACCGACTGCCATTGGGCAATGGTCCAATTGACATGCTCTCGAGCAAACTGAAGACGCGCTTGTCGGTGGGCTGCAGTCAATTTGGGCCCCGTCGCAGCCCTTTTTGGAGTGAGATTGGCTGCTCTCAGTCGTCTTCTTATTGTCCACTCGCTTACAGCTACACCACGAACGTGCCTGAGTTCTTGTTGAACATCAACACTCGTCAGATGCCGATTGCGCAGCGATGTTGAGACAATGAAACGGTCGTCTCTGTCAGAAGTACACCGGTGGCGGCTGGTTCTTGGTCTTCGATTGAAGGCACCGGTCTCTCGAAATCGTCTGTAGACCCGGGACACAACAGACTGGCTCAAGCGAAGCTGGGCAGCGACTACTCGCTGGCTAAGTCCTTGTTCCAACAAGGCAACAACTTGAGCGGCTTCTTCAGGTGTGGTATCCATGGTAACGTGGAAAAAATGATTGCAATTCTCGGAGATGTGTACATGTCAACTTGTGATAAGCGACTGATAAGGTGTGCCGGTTGCGAGAGCTTTTATAGGGGTGGCAGTTAGCGCAAGTCGCGGATAGCGTAATGAGCAAAACGACTCATAGTGCTATTGATGTAAAAATGAATGCGTTAGATTTAAAAAAAAAAAACAATATTAGTGTTTTATGAAAGCTTGTATATTGAGCTTTCTAATGACAGTCTTTTTTTATAAATACCTTGTATACTTTACGTAAAAACAAAGTTTGTAAGCAGAATGAGGGCTTGAGTCGATTTGGTTGCTCGCGAGTGTATCTGTATGAGTTGCCTTTCTGTACACTGTATGACTAAGGGTTTGATTTGGATTCCTGCTGATTTGAATATCTAGGAAGGCTATTTTATTGTCTGTCGCTAATTTCATAGTAAATTGTATGTTGGGATGAATGGAATTGAGGTGACTTAAAAATTCAGAAACCAAACTCAAAAATAATCAATAGCTGTGATTGATTATTTGTGAAAGTGGGGGTTTTTATTTGTCAAAGCACGACCAATCACCGCAATCGACCAATTACATGTAATCGTTTAGTGACTTTCAAACATCATGATACTCATTAATTAATTGTACTCATATGCATAATTTTGTTTTGATAATAATAATAACTGAACATTTAACCTGTAAGCTAGCATAACTTACAGGTTGGGTCAAGGTTCCTAGTGGGGTGCCTCAAGGCTCCCCGTTAGGACCACTCCTTTTTATCATTCACATTAATGATATCAACTTCTACTTAAGATCTTTTAAATTATTATGTTTTGTTGATGATATGAAGATTTTCTCGGCGATAAGATCCGATCCCGATGCGTATGCGCTGCAAGAAGATTTGAACTGCCTTGAATCTTACCCTTAAGTCAATTGTCTCGATTTAAATCTCCTTAAATGCTCTGTTGTTACGTTCTCTAGGAAAACTATTTATCCGACTCGTCGTGCTGCTCTTTATAGGGATGTTTCGATGAGAGATCTAGGGATTGTACATAATCACAAACTGACGTTTGAGGATCATATTGATAGCATTATACTAAGAGCATCTAGGGCTTTAGGGTTTGTTTTAAGTAGTTCCAAAAATATCAAGCATATTAAAACTCTAAAAATACTATACTTTATGTTCGTCCGACCTATTTTGGAGTATGATTTCCAAAATTTCTACAGTAACGGGATCATGTCTCTACCTACAAGATGGCAGAAAGTTTACGAACAGATTGGCACATATATACCGTAATTAAATGTAAATAAACTTTGAAAAAAAATGGCACAGTGTTTGACCGCAATAAACTCCGAAACTACTCAACCGGCAACTAAGAAACGCATGGCCGGGTCAGTTAGTTCTCTATAACTTTCAAAAATACACACAATACACGTAAAAGTATTTTGAAAATGTCTCCGTAATTGCTTTTTAAATTTACAGTTTATGACGAATATTTGTCCCGAAAAACGTATCGAAACCCTAAACGAGAAAACCGTAATAAAGTTAGGTTCGTTGTTAATAGCAATAACGTCGTATCCATTAAATGTATATATATGATGATTTTAAGTAAATGATTACCTAATAATGTAAAAGTAGTGGTTATACTGTCTGATAAAATAAAACAGCATATTATTCCAATTAATTATAACTGTTAATCCAGTTATGGCTATTGGAGTGGCCCAATTACCTTCGTGTAACGTCAAATGTCGACGTCCGGAAACCTTATAAAATTCGAGAGCGTCACGAAATTCGTGAAAGAGCGTACATTATTTAGTCCTCAAGCGTTGCGGGTAGAACGACGCGGTTGACGCAATCGCTGCGTTAATTACCCCCTCGGAGTCCAGCTTAGGCCAAAAATGGCACCAGTTTATGTTGACCTGAATAATGTGACTCATGCGAGGGTTAAATGTACTAGAAGTTGTAGTTGTCTTTGGTTTTTTAATTCGTTTGCCGCTATTGTAATTTTTATATTATTAGTGCTTATACAAAATAATAAATAGGCTAATAGGAAAATATGAATAATCTACAAACTTAACAAAACATGTATTATAAACAAGTGTATAAACGATCACGATGCGAAAATTGATTGCTGTTTACCAGGATTGGAACTCAGGACCGTTGGTTCTGTAGGCAGAATCGCTACTGTTCCTTCAAATTGTCTAACTGAAATCATATTGATCTTAGCCTTGGACTGTAATTAATATATTTTGTTATTTAAGCATTTCACTGGTAGAATTATATATCAAAATAAATTATTACCGGAGCTAATTCATTTTATATCACGTGTCAGGCGAACTTTTTCAAGTAGCTGACGCCAGCTTCATCTTCATGTTCTAGGTTTTATTATCTACAACATCATATGTAATACTTCTATAAGAAACGAATAACATTTAACTCTATTTTATATCAAAAGAAATTATTATAAGGAAAAGTTAGTCTACCTATACAAAAATTCGTAAAGGTTTTTAATCTTTGGACAGGTTGCTATAGTGTCGATTAATACGAAAGTCGTCGTCGAAACTGAATAATTGAAAAAATGTCACATTACTCTCCACAAAGTTTATTTTAACTATGGGTTAGGCAACGGCTAAAGGCAAACGTCATCTTGCTATAATGTAAACAAACAAATAATTGTAAATAGGAAATGTATTTAGTTGGCACAGAAATTACTTAATTTATGATCTTTCCGATGATAATAAATAAATTCCAGTCTTTCAATTTGATTAATGTTTTCAATATAAAGAATACATAATATATATGATGTGCTTTGCATAACGATTTCATAGCAGCATTCCAACTAGCAAAGTCATCGTAGTTGTTAAATAATAAGCTATGATTGTCGGCATTGGGGATTAATTTACCAACGACTAAATGGATGGTAAATTAATCAATTTGTAGAGACTGTCAGGGCTAAAAGTCTATCAACATTGTCAAGCATTTTGCATTAATCATGAATGCATTGATTTATTAAGTATTTTACCACGTTTTACTTAACTTCACTTGTCTGTCTGTTGGTTTGTCGTCAAAATTTGAGATCCTTATTCCGACCTCTTCCTCTTATCCGATTTGGCTGAAATTTTGTATACAGGCTTGTTTCACCTAACAATTTCATATTTAATCAGTTTTACATCCTAAAACCACTTAATTAGGCTTGAATTAAATTAACCTCCACGTGGTGTCTGGATATTTGATATATATTACATGTATATATTAAAGAACTAAGTAGGCACAATTCAGATAATTTAAAACTAAAAAGAGTTAAATAAATACTTTAAAAAAAAAAACTTTTAAAAAACCACGTTTTACTACGGGTTATAGATGTACTAAAAAGGAGAAAATAAATTTTTACAAATGGACTAAAAAGATAAAAATAAATTTTTGGTAATAATGAAAATTTACGATACAAATATTCTAAAATTTGTTGAATATTATGTATTGTTCTGAGCATTCATACGCAGAATTTGAAAATATTCCAAAAAATTAAAACGTGGTGCGTAATTTAGATCGACAGCGTTATTGATATTATATTAATATTTTCATTATCTTTCCTAAATCCCTTCCTAACTAAACCAATGCAATATGCATGCATATTGTCAGCCTGCGGTGACAATAGAAGGGTCACTAATAGAATAGTTACCAAACCACCGGGTAATTTGGCCGTTTTGAGGTCACCATCACTGACCGTTTATACTAAACAAAGTCAGTATAAATACAACCTATGAGTATTTTACTTGCGACTTCTTGTGTTATTTAAAATAAATTTTGATAGGGATCAGTATTCGTGTGCATTAAACAATACTTGATAATAATGTCACGTGCTGAGGGTATTGGATAGTCTAAAAGTAAGTAATTTTATTAAGGGGGTATTCTAGTGTAGAGGAGTGAATTTTGGGAGATTTTGGCAGAGCTGTAGAAAAAAGACAATCAATATTTTTAGTGTCCATTTTTTATGGGTTATTTATTTACATTACAAAAAAATAGAAAAAAATTAAAAAAACGAAAAGTTAAAAATTTTAAAAATGAGCAGCTGATGAAGTGGGTGATCTCAAAAAATTGGCACGTGATCATACCCACGATTCCAACCCTCCTAGCTATCTAAAAAAAATAAGAAATTTATAAATCTAAAGTAATGTCGCAGTCTGGAACTACGAAAAATTAAAAAAATTTTTTTTGATAAAATGGCGGCTGCCAAAACAATTTTTGTACGATTTTTTTTTACATTTACGATTTTTTTTAAAATAGTAAAAATTGAAATTTGAGGTTGAGCATAGTCCCGGACGAAGACAAGTGTATAAAGAAGTCTTTTAAAACAATTTCAAGTAAATCGGTCCAGTAGAGCTTGAGAAATCATGGATATCAGACATTACAGTCTAATGTCTTTTGTTCGATTAGTTCCGGCCAAGCCAGTTTGGATGCTGCGTCAGCAAAATACCTATGTCTCTAAAAATAATTTGAATTTGGGAAAATCCTTTTACAAGCATATTCTTAAATAGTTAATCTTTGTAAATATGGAAAAGAAAAATTTCTACACAAGACTTAATTTAATTAAAAACAATTACGATGACGAAAATTACAATTTTCGACATTTTTACAACTCACATAATAAAAGTCATAGTTAACAGGTAGGATTTCGGAAATAATTACTTAAAATTAAATACAATCGAAATGAAAATTAAAATTAAATCAAAATTAAAGAAATAACATAATAAATTAAAATATCTAACAATTGAATGTTTACAAAAGGCAGGAGTGGAGTTTCATGAATGGTTTAGAAGGCCGCTTACACTTTTGCTAATGAATAGCTACGAATGAACTATCATTTCATCGGATATTCGCCTAACATACTTTATTAATTTAATGCAATTTTTAGGAGTCACCGTTATGGCGGACTATATTAAATACATTTCGATTTGTTTCTTACTTTAATTTATTTCTTCGTTTCCTTAGGTACAGAACTGAATCAACTGAATGCCAGCCTTGACCTCTGCCCTTCTTTTATTTTAGGTCAGCAGGGCCCTATGGTCAAGAATCTACCAATTCAGGATTAAGTTAGGATCCAAGAATAGGCAAGGTCAAGTTAAACATCAGTATAACATAATTATCTTTCTCTTACTATATATTAACAACTTTAAAACATGGTTCTAAATAACTTAATCTAATTTCGTAAACTTTTTTACTAATAACATTAATATATCAGACATTATTAAAAAAAACATGAAGCGGTTCTCTGTACGGTATTGCCACTACACGTAAACTTACACGCATATTTTAGGATAGTAAAATTAATAACAATTTTTTAAAAGCTTAACACTTATGTACTACTTAATACAATGTCTTAAATTATCCTAATTACTTATATCTAATAAACTCGGGTACCCCAACAATCGTGTTCCTTGACGGGTTTGTGGTTATAATGTGGTTCATATATCGCTGCAATTAAAAATATTGCCGTGCATCTTGTCCTTATTGTTTGTTGGTTGTCCAATTTTTTGTTTTTATTTCATTAAATATTTAAATTTTGTTTTTTCTTGCGTTTAATAAATGCAAATAATAGTTTGGAAGGTACTCGTAATATATAATATTTAAAAGCCTGCCTTTATAATAATATATGAAAGATTTAGTACTGACTGATTGCTGGAAATGTTCTGTCTAAAATGCTGAATCTAGAGATTGTTCTGTAACAGGGTGGAAACGCTTGCTAAGGATTTTAGAAAGGATTTTAGAAACATTTAACCTTTGAGAAGGTGAAATAGGGGACAAGCGAATAGAGACAAGCAAATAGGGAGCAAATAGGGGTATGGAATTCTGTTATTTTCAAAGTAAAAGGAATAAAAATCGAAATCTGTGCTTTTGGTAAAAAATAATGCCTATGCACACTTGTATTTACTAATTATTTTATTGTACCTCATTTATGTTTGAAGTAAGAAGCATTAAATTAGATTAACAGGCTCCTTGTTATAAATAAGTGGACATGTGCTTCACTATATTAGAAAATTGTACCTGAAAAATGTGGAAAGCGGGTAGAAAACTGTATGAAAAGATTATACATTATCTCTCTATATTTGTAATCATATCAAAAGTTTTGATCAAAAATAAACATACGCGTATTTCATCGTTCCCCTTAATATTGTACTTAAGTAGATGAGATAAAATATCACGTGTTTTTGGAGTAAGAGGCGTGAAATTACATATCAATATCATAAGCTAGGGGTGTTTCCACGTCAATTCAATCATGATATTTTTTAGCGTAAATAAAAATTACCAGTCTTTACCATTATACATAGTAAAGTCCGACTGCTACAACGGCAAAGGCGCAAATAAATATAAGGTGAATCCAAATTAGTGACGTGACTTCACTCTTGAACAAAACCATAGACAATTAACCTTGTTAAGAAGACATTTTAATATCTAAAATTGCTAATAGGCGAAATCGTGCAAAAAAATTTCGCCAGTATCTGTATCTGACTTAAGACAATTTTTTTTCATTGAAAATGTTATACCCGGGAGTGCGTGCCGGGAGTACATTACAAAATTAAAAAAAACTCCATACATTCTTGATTTTGTAAGCTTTTGCTTATAAGTGATTTTGGTAAAACATTTCATTCGTTAGTTCAGTCACATTTTGTGGAACTTTGTTATAAAAGGCAACACATCTACTCATTAATAAACTATAAGAGAACAGCTAAACCTACGTATACACATAAAGACACATTTTGTGCTTTTCTAGATTTAAAGCTTTTTTGTTTTGTGAATTCCCAAATAATGGTCATCTCTTCGAAAGTAATTTCAACAAATGAGGCATTTCAAAAAAGTTTTGTTACTTCTTGTCACCCTTTGTGAGCGCACTTCACTCTGGTGAGGTGACGTGACAATTATAGAATTTTTTTATCACCGTGACTTAAGCACGCATGGGTGCGTGCTAGCTCTAATGGTACCTTGCTACTGGAAGCTATAATAAATCATACTCCCTAAAAAAGGAAACTTATTTACATGCCTATGCAGATATAGTACTAAGAACCTTTGTTTATTTGCAAATTAGTAATTGATTGCTGGATTGAAGTGTGCTGTTTGTTACGAATAAGGTAGGTTGTAGCGATACCTACCTTTGCGCGTCATTTCTTCATGGCTTTTGGTTTTTTATTTTACTCTCCTCACAGCAACGTTATGTAGGTTATTTAAACGTCTTCGTCGGGCGTCGTTAGATTATAGTAAAAAATTGTAGTAATGGTGAATTGTCAACTTTTAATAGCCATTCGTTTGACGACAGTTTGTTGCAACGGTAGCGATTCTGCCTTTCTGGTCCTGGGTTATAGATCCGCAAGGGGCAAATGTTTATGTGATGAATATGAGTGTTTGTATCTGAGTCATGGGTTTATAAATATATATCTAATAATTTACATATCTATGTATCATTACGTATACTTTACAGGTATTTTTGTAACACCTTGTAGATTGTTATTCTAGTATCCATAACACAAGCTTTACAGTGCGTACTTCGGGCTAGGCTAAATGGTGTAAATGTATAGAAATATTATATTATATTACTAGCTGACCCGGTCACGCGTTGCTGTGGCTCAGGTATAATATTAACATATTATTATTATTAGTATATTATAATTCATTATTCGATATATTTATTATATAAATATTAACTTAATTGATAGCAGAACTCATATTTAACATCTCAATTTAAAAAAAACATGCAAATATTTTTTTCACTATAAATAAAAATGGAACCTATCCTATGTCCTTAGTAGGAACAAATTCAGCAAAATAAAAAAATATCATCAAAATCGGTTGAGTAGTTTCGGATATCATCGCGGTGACAAGGAATTTATAAATATACTATATATAGAAAATATTATATAAATTATCATTATCATGATTGAATTACTTATCCTCAGTAAGAGTTAAAATTCTTAAGTCAGTTTAGGAACAACCTTTGATGTCGAGTTGTAAGTGTTCGTGAACTTACAAGGGTTGATAGCAAGTGACACAAAGCAGTAAATAGTGTCTTATCCAAGAATTCCGTGGAGCGTCCTTTCAGTACAACATGTATCTCCACACCTTTATTAGGGGAATTATTTTATTTCCTTGTGCATTGATATTCTATTATCAATAAAAACTGAAATAATATAATAAATACCTATATAACTAAAGATGAGGCTGTATGAACTTTGCTTTTTAATTTTTGCCTACGAAGGAAAAAAATCTGGTTGAATTCTTTAAGGTTAGCCCTATGTACGAAGAAGAGAAATGGTGCCTAACCCAAGAACGGAAATATCTGTTGCTGTCACGACTAACGGGTTAGTTTCATTACCATTACTGAAAGGCAAATAAAGGTGTGTAAACATCACCTAAATCGCTGTATCTGACCGATTGTCAGGTATGTAGGGTGTGCTATGTTTTATGTTATGTTCGTAGTTATACTTAGTTTTGTATGCGGGGGCGACCAAACTGGTCAATACGAGAGGATTACCGGCTTTGTTCTACTGATGAATAATTGTGTCCACCGTCCGACCGGGATTAAACAGCTTTCTGTTGATTTAATTGACAATCCTAGAATAATTGTTAGCTATTAATACTACATACAGGACGCTTGTAATCCCGCTGAGGGTTGTAATGACTTATTCATGAAAATTTTACTAACAGACTTGGTTTGTGCACCAAACTGATAAATGTATTTTAACAAACAACAAGTCTTTTAATTATGATTCTTGTTTACAAGAAGGATATTGCATAATGTGAGTTAAAACCTTAAAATATTCTTATCCTATTGCACGAGTAGCACAATGAGCATCGGCTTATTCATTGAGAGTCACTTAACATTTTTTTGTACCGAGACGTTTTGATAAATAAACAAAATCTAAGTATTGCCTCAACTTTTAAAAATAAACAAATATTATAATAAAACACTTTTTTACGGATTTATGCGCATGTTTTATTTTATATTTAATCCTGACGTTTCGACTCCTTTACAGGATCCATGATCACAGGATGACTAATATGATGGTTGTCATGTATTTTCTACTACCTTCACAAAACTTTAATCGGGCATGTTCCTAATTATTAAAATTATTTTATATAAATCAAATTGTTTTATTTTTATTTTTACATTTTATTTAGTTATTAAATTCTCACTACGATTACATTGTATACTACTGAGTCTACTACCAGTTTGGAAATTGGGAGGCCCTTCCGACAAGAACTGGCGAAAGAAACTCGGGCAGGGGGTCCGACCTCCATCTTACTGTTATTATTTGCAAAAAGGGCTAACTACATCATCAGGTCTTGCAATGTGTGTTTTTGTAGGTATTCATTTATTAATTATTGGGTCTCTAGCAGGTGGAACGCTCCAACCTTCGTCTCTATTGAAATTAAGATGTTTCCTGATTTCAATAGCCTCGCGTAGCATCCTAGGAACAAATCTTTGTTCTCTAGCGAGAATTTGTGGTTTATCGAAACGAATGTAGTGGTTTGGCCCCTCAAAAGCATGCTCATATACTGCAAACCTATTATCGCGCCTATGTTTTATGTCGGCTACGTGTTCTTTAATGCGCGACCCTATACTTCTCTTTGTCTGTCCGATGTATGAGAGACCACAGTCACAATCGATTTTGTAGACACCTGCTGCCTGAAGGGGTATATTGCACTTGACCGGTCGTAAGAATTGGTCAATCTTCCTGGCTTGTTTAAAGTAAGTATTAATAGAAACCCGCTTCAGAATATTCCCAATCTTGTCAGTGACCCCCTTCATGTAGGGAAGGACAGCAGGCTGATGCTCTACTGTGGCTGGTTTGGCGCGGCCTCTGTGACGCAGTCTTACTACTGCTGGTACTCGCAACTTGTTATCTTGTAGTACTCGCTTGATATGCTGAAGCTCAGCAGACAGATGTTGTTGGTCACAGATGCCGCGAGCTCTCTGAAACAAAGATTTCCCTACGGTAGCCAACTGTATAGGATGGTGGTGAGAGTCACCATTTAAATATCTACACTCGCGAGCAACCAAATCGACTCAAGCCCTAACTCTGAGTATAGACTCTGTTTTCAAGAAAGTTATAGGAGATATTTTTAAAAACTATATATCATCTGAAAGCTCCAAACTGCATCTTTAATAAGATATCACCATTATCAATATCCGTTCATTATCTTTGTAATTAATGATATCTAAACATAAATACAGGAAAAACAGGAATTTGTGAGAAGATGTTGTGGTTGGGTATTTTAGAAATAAAAGAAAATTGATTAAGAAAATACATAACAATTTAATAAATCAATACTTGGTATTCCCCCCCCTAGCCCTAATCACCGCTTGAAGTCGATTCTTCATTGATCTGATCAACTTTTTGACGTCCTCTTGAGGTATGTTAACCCACTCTTCCAACAATGCTGCCTTCAACTCTTCCACCGTCGAAGGGGCTTGATTTCTGGCTCGTACTCTTCGTTTTAACTGGTCCCATAAATGCTCGATCGGATTCAAGTCTGGACTGAGCGCAGGCCAGACCATTGTACGCATCTGGACTTCATCCAAAAACTGCTGGGTAATGCGCGCTGTATGACAACGAGCATTGTCGTGCATTAAGACGAAGTCCTCGCCGACAAATCCTTCATAGGGAACAACGTGTTCCAGGAGAATATCGGTGATGTACCGATCAGCTGTAAGGCCGCCTCCTCGGCCTCCACCAGGCACGAAAACGAGCTCCGTCTTTCCCTCTAAAGAGATGCCGGCCCACATCATACAGGAACCACCGCCATATGCTACTGTTTCAGCGAAACAGCATTGGGCAAATCGTTCGCCCGGACGCCTGTAGACTCGGCCTCTTCTGTCGTTGCCATGCAGACACATTCTGCACTCGTCAGTAAAGAGAACCGACTGCCATTGGGCAATGGTCCAATTGACATGCTCTCGAGCAAACTGAAGACGCGCTTGTCGGTGGGCTGCAGTCAATTTGGGCCCCGTCGCAGCCCTTTTTGGAGTGAGATTGGCTGCTCTCAGTCGTCTTCTTATTGTCCACTCGCTTACAGCTACACCACGAACGTGCCTGAGTTCTTGTTGAACATCAACACTCGTCAGATGCCGATTGCGCAGCGATGTTGAGACAATGAAACGGTCGTCTCTGTCAGAAGTACACCGGTGGCGGCTGGTTCTTGGTCTTCGATTGAAGGCACCGGTCTCTCGAAATCGTCTGTAGACCCGGGACACAACAGACTGGCTCAAGCGAAGCTGGGCAGCGACTACTCGCTGGCTAAGTCCTTGTTCCAACAAGGCAACAACTTGAGCGGCTTCTTCAGGTGTGGTATCCATGGTAACGTGGAAAAAATGATTGCAATTCTCGGAGATGTGTACATGTCAACTTGTGATAAGCGACTGATAAGGTGTGCCGGTTGCGAGAGCTTTTATAGGGGTGGCAGTTAGCGCAAGTCGCGGATAGCGTAATGAGCAAAACGACTCATAGTGCTATTGATGTAAAAATGAATGCGTTAGATTTAAAAAAAAAAAACAATATTAGTGTTTTATGAAAGCTTGTATATTGAGCTTTCTAATGACAGTCTTTTTTTATAAATACCTTGTATACTTTACGTAAAAACAAAGTTTGTAAGCAGAATGAGGGCTTGAGTCGATTTGGTTGCTCGCGAGTGTATCTGTATGAGTTGCCTTTCTGTACACTGTATGACTAAGGGTTTGATTTGGATTCCTGCTGATTTGAATATCTAGGAAGGCTATTTTATTGTCTGTCGCTAATTTCATAGTAAATTGTATGTTGGGATGAATGGAATTGAGGTGACTTAAAAATTCAGAAACCAAACTCAAAAATAATCAATAGCTGTGATTGATTATTTGTGAAAGTGGGGGTTTTTATTTGTCAAAGCACGACCAATCACCGCAATCGACCAATTACATGTAATCGTTTAGTGACTTTCAAACATCATGATACTCATTAATTAATTGTACTCATATGCATAATTTTGTTTTGATAATAATAATAACTGAACATTTAACCTGTAAGCTAGCATAACTTACAGGTTGGGTCAAGGTTCCTAGTGGGGTGCCTCAAGGCTCCCCGTTAGGACCACTCCTTTTTATCATTCACATTAATGATATCAACTTCTACTTAAGATCTTTTAAATTATTATGTTTTGTTGATGATATGAAGATTTTCTCGGCGATAAGATCCGATCCCGATGCGTATGCGCTGCAAGAAGATTTGAACTGCCTTGAATCTTACCCTTAAGTCAATTGTCTCGATTTAAATCTCCTTAAATGCTCTGTTGTTACGTTCTCTAGGAAAACTATTTATCCGACTCGTCGTGCTGCTCTTTATAGGGATGTTTCGATGAGAGATCTAGGGATTGTACATAATCACAAACTGACGTTTGAGGATCATATTGATAGCATTATACTAAGAGCATCTAGGGCTTTAGGGTTTGTTTTAAGTAGTTCCAAAAATATCAAGCATATTAAAACTCTAAAAATACTATACTTTATGTTCGTCCGACCTATTTTGGAGTATGATTTCCAAAATTTCTACAGTAACGGGATCATGTCTCTACCTACAAGATGGCAGAAAGTTTACGAACAGATTGGCACATATATACCGTAATTAAATGTAAATAAACTTTGAAAAAAAATGGCACAGTGTTTGACCGCAATAAACTCCGAAACTACTCAACCGGCAACTAAGAAACGCATGGCCGGGTCAGTTAGTTCTCTATAACTTTCAAAAATACACACAATACACGTAAAAGTATTTTGAAAATGTCTCCGTAATTGCTTTTTAAATTTACAGTTTATGACGAATATTTGTCCCGAAAAACGTATCGAAACCCTAAACGAGAAAACCGTAATAAAGTTTGGTTCGTTGTTAATAGCAATAACGTCGTATCCATTAAATGTATATATATGATGATTTTAAGTAAATGATTACCTAATAATGTAAAAGTAGTGGTTATACTGTCTGATAAAATAAAACAGCATATTATTCCAATTAATTATAACTGTTAATCCAGTTATGGCTATTGGAGTGGCCCAATTACCTTCGTGTAACGTCAAATGTCGACGTCCGGAAACCTTATAAAATTCGAGAGCGTCACGAAATTCGTGAAAGAGCGTACATTATTTAGTCCTCAAGCGTTGCGGGTAGAACGACGCGGTTGACGCAATCGCTGCGTTAATTACCCCCTCGGAGTCCAGCTTAGGCCAAAAATGGCACCAGTTTATGTTGACCTGAATAATGTGACTCATGCGAGGGTTAAATGTACTAGAAGTTGTAGTTGTCTTTGGTTTTTTAATTCGTTTGCCGCTATTGTAATTTTTATATTATTAGTGCTTATACAAAATAATAAATAGGCTAATAGGAAAATATGAATAATCTACAAACTTAACAAAACATGTATTATAAACAAGTGTATAAACGATCACGATGCGAAAATTGATTGCTGTTTACCAGGATTGGAACTCAGGACCGTTGGTTCTGTAGGCAGAATCGCTACTGTTCCTTCAAATTGTCTAACTGAAATCATATTGATCTTAGCCTTGGACTGTAATTAATATATTTTGTTATTTAAGCATTTCACTGGTAGAATTATATATCAAAATAAATTATTACCGGAGCTAATTCATTTTATATCACGTGTCAGGCGAACTTTTTCAAGTAGCTGACGCCAGCTTCATCTTCATGTTCTAGGTTTTATTATCTACAACATCATATGTAATACTTCTATAAGAAACGAATAACATTTAACTCTATTTTATATCAAAAGAAATTATTATAAGGAAAAGTTAGTCTACCTATACAAAAATTCGTAAAGGTTTTTAATCTTTGGACAGGTTGCTATAGTGTCGATTAATACGAAAGTCGTCGTCGAAACTGAATAATTGAAAAAATGTCACATTACTCTCCACAAAGTTTATTTTAACTATGGGTTAGGCAACGGCTAAAGGCAAACGTCATCTTGCTATAATGTAAACAAACAAATAATTGTAAATAGGAAATGTATTTAGTTGGCACAGAAATTACTTAATTTATGATCTTTCCGATGATAATAAATAAATTCCAGTCTTTCAATTTGATTAATGTTTTCAATATAAAGAATACATAATATATATGATGTGCTTTGCATAACGATTTCATAGCAGCATTCCAACTAGCAAAGTCATCGTAGTTGTTAAATAATAAGCTATGATTGTCGGCATTGGGGATTAATTTACCAACGACTAAATGGATGGTAAATTAATCAATTTGTAGAGACTGTCAGGGCTAAAAGTCTATCAACATTGTCAAGCATTTTGCATTAATCATGAATGCATTGATTTATTAAGTATTTTACCACGTTTTACTTAACTTCACTTGTCTGTCTGTTGGTTTGTCGTCAAAATTTGAGATCCTTATTCCGACCTCTTCCTCTTATCCGATTTGGCTGAAATTTTGTATACAGGCTTGTTTCACCTAACAATTTCATATTTAATCAGTTTTACATCCTAAAACCACTTAATTAGGCTTGAATTAAATTAACCTCCACGTGGTGTCTGGATATTTGATATATATTACATGTATATATTAAAGAACTAAGTAGGCACAATTCAGATAATTTAAAACTAAAAAGAGTTAAATAAATACTTTAAAAAAAAAAACTTTTAAAAAACCACGTTTTACTACGGGTTATAGATGTACTAAAAAGGAGAAAATAAATTTTTACAAATGGACTAAAAAGATAAAAATAAATTTTTGGTAATAATGAAAATTTACGATACAAATATTCTAAAATTTGTTGAATATTATGTATTGTTCTGAGCATTCATACGCAGAATTTGAAAATATTCCAAAAAATTAAAACGTGGTGCGTAATTTAGATCGACAGCGTTATTGATATTATATTAATATTTTCATTATCTTTCCTAAATCCCTTCCTAACTAAACCAATGCAATATGCATGCATATTGTCAGCCTGCGGTGACAATAGAAGGGTCACTAATAGTATAGTTACCAAACCACCGGGTAATTTGGCCGTTTTGAGGTCACCATCACTGACCGTTTATACTAAACAAAGTCAGTATAAATACAACCTATGAGTATTTTACTTGCGACTTCTTGTGTTATTTAAAATAAATTTTGATAGGGATCAGTATTCGTGTGCATTAAACAATACTTGATAATAATGTCACGTGCTGAGGGTATTGGATAGTCTAAAAGTAAGTAATTTTATTAAGGGGGTATTCTAGTGTAGAGGAGTGAATTTTGGGAGATTTTGGCAGAGCTGTAGAAAAAAGACAATCAATATTTTTAGTGTCCATTTTTTATGGGTTATTTATTTACATTACAAAAAAATAGAAAAAAATTAAAAAAACGAAAAGTTAAAAATTTTAAAAATGAGCAGCTGATGAAGTGGGTGATCTCAAAAAATTGGCACGTGATCATACCCACGATTCCAACCCTCCTAGCTATCTAAAAAAAATAAGAAATTTATAAATCTAAAGTAATGTCGCAGTCTGGAACTACGAAAAATTAAAAAAATTTTTTTTGATAAAATGGCGGCTGCCAAAACAATTTTTGTACGATTTTTTTTTACATTTACGATTTTTTTTAAAATAGTAAAAATTGAAATTTGAGGTTGAGCATAGTCCCGGACGAAGACAAGTGTATAAAGAAGTCTTTTAAAACAATTTCAAGTAAATCGGTCCAGTAGAGCTTGAGAAATCATGGATATCAGACATTACAGTCTAATGTCTTTTGTTCGATTAGTTCCGGCCAAGCCAGTTTGGATGCTGCGTCAGCAAAATACCTATGTCTCTAAAAATAATTTGAATTTGGGAAAATCCTTTTACAAGCATATTCTTAAATAGTTAATCTTTGTAAATATGGAAAAGAAAAATTTCTACACAAGACTTAATTTAATTAAAAACAATTACGATGACGAAAATTACAATTTTCGACTTTTCAAACGTTCTCATATGATCTGATGGTCCTTGGACGTGAGTTCTGGACTGAAATCGAATTGTAGATTAATGTTCTACTACGGATCGGTGAAAAACGATAGAGTTCTAGCCTTCCCCGATTCTTTGAATTAGGGAAATGATATTTTTAGAATTTTTAAACGTTTTCACATGATCTGCTGGCACTCGAACTTGAGTTCTGGACTCCAATCGAGTTATACATTGCAGTTCTCATAAGAATATGTTAAAAGCGAAATAGTTCTAGCCCTGAGACTTGTTTGAACCGATAAAAAGTATCTGTTTTCGTTCTGTTGCAAATTGATATGCTACGGGAAGTTAACAGATAATTTCGTTAATTGACATTTTTCGAGGTAAAAATGCCAGAACTATTTCTAAAGAGTATCAGGAACTATAGAACTCAGCTGCATGCGAAATGAACTCTCATTTAATGTTGATCTGCTAGACAATGATCTGCTAAGTTCACTTACTTTGGAAAATTAGGTAAAAATAAATATGAAGTTCTATTAAGCGCGGCCGATGGCATTCGCATTAAAAGATAAGGTGGTAAGTGAAATTGATAGGATGGTCGGTTTAAGAGTGCTTCGTCCAGTGGATCATATCACGGCCATCACCGCCCCGAGCGCGGACCTATATATAGACCTATATATAAATAATAAATAAATATTTCTTACATTCACACCAATTAGCCTAGCCCAATTAAGCACTGTAAGGCTTGTGTTATGGATACTAGGGTAACGGATAGACATACATATATGATACGATATGATATGTAATACTCATATAAATATATATAAACACCCATGACTCAGGTACAAATGCTCGTATTCATCATACAAACATCTGCCCCTTCCGGGATTCGAACCCAGGACCGTCGGTGCGAAAGGCAGGATCGCTACCGTTGCACCAAACGGTCGTCAAATTTATCAGGACCTATATATGGACGTATTTGTCTAGTTATTCCAGATGCTTATACAAAATGGGTAGCAGTTTACGAAATGAACACCTGCACGTCACTAACTGTAATCGACACATTGTAAGAATTCATGTCGATGTTTGGGTTATCTCACACTATAGTGACAGATAACGGTACATCATTTAGCTAGAGTTATTAGAGTTTGTACATTTTTGTAAATTGAACGGAAATTCCCACATGACGTCCCCGCCGTATCACCCGGTAAGCAATGGTCAAGCGGAATCATATGTAAAAATAATAAAACATGGAATCAAATCGGTATTACAAAATAGAAATAGTTTAAGAGAAAGTAGACTGAAATTGTTAAAATACCTATTTGATTAACGTAACTCTAAGCATTTTACAACGGGTGAATCACCGGCTCAACTGGTGTTTGGTCGTCAGCTAAGATCACGGATGGCTCTAATGAGTCCCCGCCCTCCGTCACCGACGTAGGCGCCCTACTCTGCCTCACTCCACATGCGGGTACGTACCAAACAGTGTTTGCAATCTAAACGGCGAGGTGGTAAATTTAGTAAACGATCCGTAGTAGAACTGTAATCTACAATTCGATTTCAGTCCAGAACTCACGTCCAAGGACCATCAGATCATATGAGAACGTTTGAAAAGTCGAAAATTGTAATTTTCGTCATCGTAATTGTTTTTAATTAAATTAAGTCTAGTGTAGAAATTAAAAAAAAAATCGATATTTTTCTTTTCCATATTTACAAAGTTTAACTATTTAAGAATATGCTTGTAAAAGGATTTTCCCAAATTCAAATTATTTTTAGAGACATAGGTATTTTGCTGACGCGGCATCCAAACTGGCTTGGCCGGAACTAATCGAACAAAAGACATTAGACTGTAATGTCTGATATCCATGATTTCTCAAGCTCTACTGGACCGATTTACTTGAAATTGTTTTAAAAGACTTCTTTATACACTTGTCTTCGTCCGGGACTATGCTCAACCTCAAATTTCAATTTTTACTATTTTAAAAAAAATCGTAAATGTAAAAAAAAGTCTTACAAAAATTGTTTTGGCAGCCGCCATTTTATCAAAAAATTTTTTTTTAATTTTTCGTAGTTCCAGACTGCGACATTACTTTAGATTTATAAATTTCTTATTTTTTTAGATAGCTAGGAGGGTTGGAATCGTGGGTATGATCACGTGCCAATTTTTTGGGATCACCCATTTCATCAGCTGCTCATTTTTAAAATTTTTAACTTTTCTTTTTTTTAATTTTTTTCTATTTTTTTGTAATGTAAATAAATAACCTATAAAAATGGATACTAAAAATATTGATTGTCTTTTTTCTACAGCTCTGCCAAAATCTCCTAAAATTAACTCCTCCACACTAGAATACCCCCTTAATAAAATTACTTACTTTTAGACTATCCAATACCCTCAGCACGTGACTTTATTATCAAGTATTGTTAAATGCACATGAATACTGATCCCTATCAAAATTTATTTTAAATAACACAAGGAGTCGCAAGTAAAATACTCATAGGTTGTATTTATACTGAGTTTGTTTAGTATAAACGGTCAGTGATGATGACCTCAAAACGGCCAAATTACCCGGTGGTTTGGTAACTATACTATTAGTGACCCTTCTATTGTCACCGCAGGCTGGCAATGAATTCCTTGGGTCAATCCAATGTTCCCGCTGATTTTGTGTATGAATTAATCTGTGGTCATTTGGTTTGAATTATAACGCGACTGGAGTTGTTAGGTCTTATTGGTAGGTACCTAAAAAAAAAAAAAAAAAAAATTCATTCATATTTCACAGTTCGTCCCAAATTAAATATTTAACAAAGCTATTTAGATATTTATTTGATGTGTAACCATCCTGACCCCAGTCTTTCACAAAGGCTAGCATTTCGCAGGCTATAACTTCGACACCACTTTATTATTAATTATTTACGAAAATCCTATTAGTCATGTTGTTGGGTATGTTTATTTATTTAGTTAAGACACACCAACAGTGAACACATTAAGACATCGAAGTGAAAATAATAATACCTGATATAAACACCCATAAAAGGCGTGTACAACACTCACATAATAAAAGTCATAGTTAACAGGTAGGATTTCGGAAATAATTACTTAAAATTAAATACAATCGAAATGAAAATTAAAATTAAATCAAAATTAAAGAAATAACATAATAAATTAAAATATCTAACAATTGAATGTTTACAAAAGGCAGGAGTGGAGTTTCATGAATGGTTTAGAAGGCCGCTTACACTTTTGCTAATGAATAGCTACGAATGAACTATCATTTCATCGGATATTCGCCTAACATACTTTATTAATTTAATGCAATTTTTAGGAGTCACCGTTATGGCGGACTATATTAAATACATTTCGATTTGTTTCTTACTTTAATTTATTTCTTCGTTTCCTTAGGTACAGAACTGAATCAACTGAATGCCAGCCTTGACCTCTGCCCTTCTTTTATTTTAGGTCAGCAGGGCCCTATGGTCAAGAATCTACCAATTCAGGATTAAGTTAGGATCCAAGAATAGGCAAGGTCAAGTTAAACATCAGTATAACATAATTATCTTTCTCTTACTATATATTAACAACTTTAAAACATGGTTCTAAATAACTTAATCTAATTTCGTAAACTTTTTTACTAATAACATTAATATATCAGACATTATTAAAAAAAACATGAAGCGGTTCTCTGTACGGTATTGCCACTACACGTAAACTTACACGCATATTTTAGGATAGTAAAATTAATAACAATTTTTTAAAAGCTTAACACTTATGTACTACTTAATACAATGTCTTAAATTATCCTAATTACTTATATCTAATAAACTCGGGTACCCCAACAATCGTGTTCCTTGACGGGTTTGTGGTTATAATGTGGTTCATATATCGCTGCAATTAAAAATATTGCCGTGCATCTTGTCCTTATTGTTTGTTGGTTGTCCAATTTTTTGTTTTTATTTCATTAAATATTTAAATTTTGTTTTTTCTTGCGTTTAATAAATGCAAATAATAGTTTGGAAGGTACTCGTAATATATAATATTTAAAAGCCTGCCTTTATAATAATATATGAAAGATTTAGTACTGACTGATTGCTGGAAATGTTCTGTCTAAAATGCTGAATCTAGAGATTGTTCTGTAACAGGGTGGAAACGCTTGCTAAGGATTTTAGAAAGGATTTTAGAAACATTTAACCTTTGAGAAGGTGAAATAGGGGACAAGCGAATAGAGACAAGCAAATAGGGAGCAAATAGGGGTATGGAATTCTGTTATTTTCAAAGTAAAAGGAATAAAAATCGAAATCTGTGCTTTTGGTAAAAAATAATGCCTATGCACACTTGTATTTACTAATTATTTTATTGTACCTCATTTATGTTTGAAGTAAGAAGCATTAAATTAGATTAACAGGCTCCTTGTTATAAATAAGTGGACATGTGCTTCACTATATTAGAAAATTGTACCTGAAAAATGTGGAAAGCGGGTAGAAAACTGTATGAAAAGATTATACATTATCTCTCTATATTTGTAATCATATCAAAAGTTTTGATCAAAAATAAACATACGCGTATTTCATCGTTCCCCTTAATATTGTACTTAAGTAGATGAGATAAAATATCACGTGTTTTTGGAGTAAGAGGCGTGAAATTACATATCAATATCATAAGCTAGGGGTGTTTCCACGCTGTATAGGCAGTAATGGTGTAAATTGACTAAAACTCCAGTATCCCCAAGGGAGTCCCGATAGAGACTTTCTGTGACAAATAAAACACTACGTGGGTAAAACCACGAGCGGTAGTTAGTCTATCATAATATTAATTGCTTCGCAGACAGTGCCGGATTAAGCCAATCGGGGGCTCTAGGCCATGTTGATGTTGGGGCCCCCTTTTTGTGATAAATGTAAAATTTAACGTAATTTTTGCATTTTGGAAGATTTATACAACAAATTTAAAACTGCAAAAATTTTTAAACACAATAAAATGAACGAAATATTTTTTTCTTATAATCATATATTCTTTGATTTTAAATAACAGTAGAGTTATAACATAATCTTTGGGCATCTCTATAAAAGATAAAAGCGGCGCTTGTCTTTAAAAAACTTTTTTCCTAAATTTCTTATCAACAAACATATCAATGATTTCTTCAAAATCAATTTGTCGAAGAATATCCGATTCAATAGACATCAGACTCAGCATGTCTAATCGTTCTTCATGCATAACACTTCTTTGCTCATTTTTGATGAGTTTTAATTTCGAAAAAGAGCACTCCGTTGAACAATTCGTAATCATTAAAGTTAAAAAAATGCGTAGTGCAATTTCTACGTTCGGAAAAACGGATTCAAGATTATCTTGAATAAAAGTTTCGTTTCGCAAATATGTGAAACTAGACAAATTTGGAAAGAAAAATTCAAATAAAAAAAATCGCAAAATGCATAAAAAGGAATTGAATTAAAATTTGAAAAAAGGCCAAAGACTTGTTCTTAATATATTGATTTTTTACTTTTTGTTTTAATTTTCTGTTTTATGTTTCGTTATAAACACCATTATTTACTATCAAAATATTTTGTCAATAATGTTTTACAGTTGACATATTATGAATTTGTATTTTGTGTTGAAAAATGACAGATTTTGCAATCCCTCATGGGGAAAGTTTTTTAATGTCACAAACTTTATATATGTTGATTTAATTGAACGAATGTTGTTATTCTATTTGATTATTTTATATACAACAGTATATAATTAGCATTGTTTTTATAATAAGTTGAAACAATAAAACACTTTTTATGACAAGAAAAGCAGGATAAAAATAGACAGTCCGATCAGTCATGTTTCTTTATTTTGTGTAACGATAAAATGTTCAACAGAATCTACCTTCTTTAATAAACACCTATATTTTGATATTAACAGTACACAACAAATCCAAATTCCACGTAAATTAACGTTGTTTACGTAAATACATAAATTAAATTTGTTACTAGTTATCACAATGTTTTTTTCATTAACAAAACGAATTACAAACACTTTTCACTCAATAACCAAACATTAAATGGTTTTGTTTTGTAAAAACACTAAATTGAATGATTTGTTTATATAAACAAACTCCAGTTCGCAAGCGCTGTTTCGGTTCTTTAGCGCGCAATTTGAAATTTGAGTACAGGCTTGAAATAAAAATTAAAAGAATATATCGATAAAGATTCTGAAATATTTAAGAATGAAAATACATTTTCGTAAAATTGATTAAATACGATACATAGTTTGATATATATAATTTTTTACGAAATAATAGAGAATAAAAAAAAAAAATTAAATTTAAGGAAAAAATGAAAATGAAAAATAAAAAAAAATTATTCCGCAAAAATTATGCTAAATTTTCATGGGGCCCTTGCTCGTCGGGGGCCCCAGGCCATGGCCTAGTCCGGCCTATTGGGTAATCCAGCACTGTTCGCAGAACATGTATCACGGAAACATTTTAAGCTAAATTTTCATTTTGCTTAAACATACACTTGGCATAATTAACAGTTCTCAAAATATTACTTTGTCTGAATTTTAAACGGCAGACGATTAGCATAGTTCACTTTTATTTGACATAATTTAATAACCGTAAATTGAATGTCACTGACTGCATGTATGACGAAGGAAAGTATGCGTTATTTATTTCTTGTGTGACACTAACATTCTTGACTAAAGGAGTATATTTTTCTAAAAAAAATGTATTTGTTCCTTAGGACAAAGTTTATGGTTAAAACATTTATCTTAGTAATCCCAAAATACGAACTATTTCTCAATAACGTCATACTTTTAACAATATTGGTATGTAATGAACGAACTTTCGGGCCGTATTTCATCTAACAATACTCGGAAGAAAACTGAGTTGTGGAAACATTGCCTTCTGGAGAGTAATTGATGAGAAATCTTAGGAACTTTCTTTTCAGCTGCTTTTAATTTGTTGCCTGTTGCGAATTTTGTTACCAAATATTTTGTATGTACACAGCTGACGATTTTTTTCCTTTTAAAGATTATAAAGTCACTGGGTATAATGGTTTGGGTTGCTGTATCATCTTCCCGAAGCTTTTAGTAGAATTGTCTGGGGAAAGGTGTGGTCTTGAATGTGCTAATGGTGTTTAATGCTTAGTATATTGATAATTGTATAAGCTTTATAAGTTTTTTGGTAGCTGAAAAGCAATTATAGAATCCTACCTAATATTATAAATGCTATAGAAATTTTGTATGTTTGTTGCGCTTTAACGCTATAATTGCTCTACCAACCGAAATTTTGCATAATATACGTAGTCAGGGGTATATAATAATATTCAGAGTTATTAAACAGAGTTTATGAAATTTTATTTAAATACCAATTCATTAACTCAAGTACTCTTTGTATTTAGTTTTATTGCTAACACATAAACACCGCCTACTTATTACCAAATCAGGCTCCTTCCACTCAAATGTAAGATCTTAAACTGAAATTATTTAAATAAAATCAAATTTCTCCCTTTTCTTCCTTAACGAAAGCTTTACAAGTCTCAAATTTACACCTTTGTTCGCGTAATTAGTATGTTTTCTGCGGAACTTCGTGTTTGAAATAACAAATGGACTGTTTAAGTTTTGTAGCATATTAGGGAGAACGGGTGGCAGGTTTGAAATTCACAACTTTTCATCGAATTCGCTTTTCCTAATCTTTAATGCCAAAATTAGAATGAAAAGTCAGTGTACGTAACGTACAGAAACTTTGTATTGAAACAATCCTATTAACGTGATTCGGAACAACAATTTCAGTTTCGACATTTGAAATTAAGCACCGGTGAAAATAAATTGAAAGTATACCAAGCTGAAAATATTTGAGATCACCAATTCGTTGTTTATATAAAACTCAAGACAAAGCTAGCCAGTAGTAATTTAATATAATTATTAAAATTCATAGCGGGACTTTGAATTTGATTAAAAACCTTATTTAAAGAAAATTTACCATCATTTTACCAGACAGATAGACCTGGAAATATCCAACTGTACGGTATGTGTAATAACTATTAGTTTAATTATGCATAATTATATAACTTATCTTATTCTTGATTACGTTTATATCTGCAATATATATATTTGCAATATAGACCAGCTTTATAAACTTCAGCGACTTAAAAACTTTTGCACTTTATTTATATTTGGTTTTCGGATTTGCAATTACGTTTTGAGTTCGAGTGGGCCTCTATTTGACCTCGCAGAAATATTACAGAGTATGCTATACGATTATATTTGATGAGAAATCCTAAATCATACAGTGTATAGAAAGGCAACTCATACAGATAGATTTCTAAATGGTGACTGTCAACGCCACAGTTGGCTACCGTAGGAAAATCTTTGTTTCAGCGAACTCGCGGCATTGGTGACCAACAAAATCTGACTGCTGAGCTTCAGCATGTCAAACGAGTACTACAAGATAACAAGTTGCGAGTACCAAGACTACGTCACAGAAACAGCACAAAACCAGCCACAGTAGAACGTCAACCTGCTGTCCTTCCCTACATGAAGGGGGTTGGGAACATTGTGAATCGGATTTCCATTAATACTTACTTTATGCCAGCCAAGATTAACCAATTCTTACGACCTGTCAAGTGTAATATATCCCTCCAGGCAGCAGGTGTCTACAAATTTGATTGTGATTGTGGTCTCTCAAACATCGGGAAAACATAGGGACGCGCATTAAAGAACACGTAGCCGACATAAAACATAGTCGCGATAATAGGTCTACAGTGTGTGAGCATGGTTTTGAGGGGCCAAACCATAACATTCGATTCGATAAACTAAAAATTCTCGCTAGAGAACAAATATTTGTTCCTAGGATGCTACGCGAAGCTATTGAAATCAGGAAACATCCTAATTTCAATAGAGACGAAGGTTGGAGCGTTCCACCTGCTTGGGATCCAATAATCAAAAAATGAAGGTATTAATTTCAAGACACACATTGCAAGTCCTAGTGATGTAGTTAGCTGTTTTTGGTAATAGACTCATAAATATACAATGTAATCGTAGTGAGAATTAAATAACTAAAAATGTAAAATAAATTAATTTATTTAAAATAAAAATTAACTCTTTTTTAATGTTTGAGGGTCCATAACTTTATTTGTAGCAATGTGCAATAATGCAATTATTTGCATTTTTATTTCAAAAGGACCTACCGATCACTTAGATTGTAATAAAGAAAAAATACATCGGGCCTTGAAAAAACATTAAGACGGGTTTAAAGGAACAAAAGCGAAAAATTCCAGAAATTAATAAAAAATCTGGAAAATTTTTTTGGGCTTGTTAGTTAACAGACCACCTCTAATTTGAAATTTATTCGAATATATGAATTTTTTTTTTGTAATTTTCTACTGCTTCATAATAAAAAAAGAAGCGAGATCCCGTACAAGTGTTCAGCTGGATTGTCCTCAAATGATTTCCCTATAGAATTGGTTTATCAGGTTGGGATATTACTTAATTCTGATGTTTATTTGTAGGCCAAACTATAGGATACGTCTTAAATGCTATTCCAATTATATGTACCTCTCATACTCTCTCTATCATTAAGTTATCAAATGAAAGATTACGGGATATACCGTAAATATTCAATTCAGATACTAGTATTATTATGGTGACAATAATATTCAAATTATTAGTTATATTTATTTAGTTTTGGTATTATATAATGTCGATTTATTGAAGCCTAGGTGGTGACTGCCATGAGCCCTGTCATAATAATTTGCTAAAACAATCTAATAGCTTTTAATAACGTAGTATTAAACCGAAAATCAATAAAAATGTAATACAACTCTTAAGCTCCTTTCCTTAAACAAAAATAATAAAAAAGTAATAACTTTCTGTGACAGATTGCCGATTCGAAGAATATGATTAAATTTAAGTAAATAAAATGTTTAAAATTTGCTTTAAATAATAGAAGTTTAGCTATGTTTCTATTATTAAATAACCTGGTTACGTTTCGCTTCAGCCAGCCTGTCATTATTAAGAAAGTACCTTCCCGGTCCCGTGGGATGTTCAGGACATAAAGTATCTGTGTGAAACATTCTTAGTAAATGAAAAAGGCTTTTTAATACATCTTTTTATTAGTTGTTAATAAAAAAGAATTAAAAAGTATACCTCTTCATGATGGAGCATCATCCATATGATCAACGACCAGAGTACTTTTCAAGACGAATCATACAAGCCCAAATTCAATCGGATTGCGTCGTTTTATTACAGTCATAATAAAAATGCATTGTCTTTCTATTTACATACGGCACAAAAAAATTTGAGGTCAATCGGTAAGTGGATAAAATTTTTGTTGAAAGTTTTGATTACCAGCAGACAGACACTGGTACAGGTGAAACTAAATAAAAGCTTATAAAAACGCTGTGTTGTTTAAGTCAAATACTGTAAGTTATTCAGTTATCCGGATGGAAATACAGAAGTTAAATAATAAGAACTCTGTAATCTTTAGCTAGATTATGGCAACACTTGCGTTTTTATTACACTTACAAATAATTTACTGTTCCAATTCTCTTGCACTGCAAATTTCGGGTATTACGTACAATAAATGGAAATGATACTGTTTAGATCGTTGCTGTCATGTGGCACCGCTGATTTCCCCATAGACTCGCACACCTGGCAGAAATGTTGCACTTCATGTGATTAAACCTAAATTTATAATAAGTTTTGCTAATAAAACGTGCTGAAGTTAAACTGTAACATAACTAATTAAATAATTAAAATCTAGGATCACCAGGCTTTTATATTATTATACTAAATAAATAGAATTTCGTCTATTAATAAAATTAGACGGAAAAAATGGTTCAGAATGAACTTAAGAAGATATAAATGACATTTCAGAATTTCTATTTAAAGAGTAAAATTATTATTATCAGTAAATTATTTATTTTTAGTTATAAATTATCACAGAAAAATCTCTCCAGCTCTAAACTATTATTGTAGTCCTTTACTCATCCAGTAAACGCGTCTGTTCCTTGATAATACACACATTAGTAAAAATCTAACTTTCCTATAATATTTATAAATTTTATTTGCTTTTCTAATCTATAATTCTTTACACTAAGTATTTCTTTAACGGCAATCCAATAGCCTCTCTGCAGCTTTGCAATAGTTTTGCGAATTTTTCATTTCATCATCTGAGTTTTATATTATTTCAGTAAACTATAGGGATGTGGCAAGCGCGTGGGTATTATTACTATAGTAATAATTCAAAAGCTGTGTTCGTATTAGTATTTGATCAATTACTTTACTCGTTTACCTGTTTGTAATCCCCATGGTTCTCATTGGCTATCTTTAGTAAAGTTGTGCCAAGCGGCAAACTTATAACTTGACTTTTATTAGTTGTTAAATGTCACAAGAAATATTACTTTATGAATGTTTTGGCACTATTTATTGCACTAAAATAAATACACATACAAAACACTAATAATAAGGCTATGGTCTAATAACATAAATAATTTCTACCAACTTCGTATTTCATTTCATGCATTGCCCACTTCATAGAGAGTTTATAATAGAATAAAATAACATTTATTACCGCATGAATTATGTAAAGTTCTAAACGCAGACGCAAGACGCATTTAACTATTTGGACATACAAAAACCATAATAACAAAATGTTATTTAAGTTGTATTTAATACAATTAGATCTAAAATTGCAAAATACAACGAAATGTCAAGTATAAGTAGGTCATTTTCAACAAGAGTATTTTGCTTAATTTTGCTGGATCTTTTTGTATTTCAATTTTTAAGTAATTTTATAGTTTAGGATTTTAGGGAAACGCTTAAAATTTAATTATAAATAAAAGAAATTGTTTAACCCTTCTAGTTTTTTTTAAAATTGGCGACACCCAAATTAATGAACCACAAAAATTGATGAAGACCAGCAAAATTAACAATCCTCGATTACGTAACAAATTGAAGAATAAATAACCCTTTATCGTCAAAATACCCTCTCATTAATAAGAAATTATATGAATGTACTTGACGACACTTTAATTAAACTTAGTTTTTAGAGCGTATTTCTAAAGTGGGTAGTTTTTATACATTTTTAATTTTATTTTTATGGAATACTTTTTCTTTCGTCATTAAAACTTCGTATCCATTACCAAATCACAATCTATTACTTAATGTTTGTGACTGTTTCATCAAATACAACAGTAGCTGTAAGTCGGTGAGGAGTTGGATATCCTCCAGATGGACCTCGAGATATACTCGACCATTGTCGAGTATATCTCGACGTGGTTTCTTTCCCAGGAAATACAAGACCGTGGCGGTCTTCTTTGATGTAGCCAAGGCCTTTGACAAGGTCTGGCATGCCGGATTAATTGTCAAGTTGTACAGACTTAATCTGTCAGCGAGACTGGTCCGGCTAGTAGCATCATACCTCCATCACCGTACCTTCCGTTTCAGATTCGAAGGTATATTCTCAACCCCTCGGACCATAACACCGGACGTGCCCCAGGTTTTGGTTTTGCAGGGGGGGGGGCAGGCTGTATGTAGTCTACTCAAACGACATTCCCATCCCAACAAATGGGGTACCTATTTGCTGACGATACCGCTTTGTATCTCAGGGGCTCGTCCCTCCATGCTATTCTACCGAGGTTCTAGACCTCGATCAATAACCTAGGCGATTAGTTTCGCAAGTGGCGCATCGGTGTAAACCCGGATAAGTCCTCCCCTGTTTGCATCGACGCCAAACGTTCGTGTGTTCCGACCCGCTACAACCCACCCCGATTCCAGGGGAAGTCCATCCCTCGGCAGCGCGCTGCCAAAATTCTAAGGGTCACCCTAGATCAAAAACTGACATTCACGTCACTCACGTCAAGAGAGTGTCTCGAAACGCGCGGTCTTCTGATGGCAAAAAATTCTTTTAAACTTTTTTTGACGAACGAATGACAAAAAAATCGGGGGATACAGTTTAGTGTTGTAGCTATATATCTATCATCCCCATCTAAATTTCAATTACACTACTGGATAGCTAAAGAATCAAAAAATTTATTACGCTGAGTAAAGACTGTAACACGGCGAAGGGGGAGCCCCGCCATTTTGAAGGCCATTTTGCTGCGTATCGAGATTTTCATTTAGTATAACTTTCGACTCGGTGACGCTACGACGTTCATTCAAGTTCCAATCGCCAGCTCTCGTCAAAATCTGTCGATTATATATATAACATTAGCGTAAAATTGTGACTGTGAATATAATAATTAAGGAAAACCGTTGAATTGTGTACTTACAGATGCAATGTATATTGCAGATTGGATAGGGACAGTCGCTTCTACATCAGTACCGAATTAGAACGATAGGTTCGCATAACCTCATCAAAACTCAGAAGTAGGCCCGTGTGGAATGGTGCCCTGACATGATAAATAAATTTGAAGCAAGCTCGTTTTATCATTTTTTGTTATCACTAAGCTAAGAAGTAGTATTATAAAATTTGTCGAGTTATATCAGCAAAGCTTTCTAATATAAGGATTTTTTAGTATATATAAAAAATTATTAAGCTGTTGGTTGTTTTATTGAAATTGTTTTTTTTACATTTTTATTTATATTTTTTTTATTTATTTTTAGTTATAAATTATCACAGAAAAATCTCTCCAGCTCTAAACTATTATTGTAGTCCTTTACTCATCCAGTAAACGCGTCTGTTCCTTGATAATACACACATTAGTAAAAATCTAACTTTCCTATAATATTTATAAATTTTATTTGCTTTTCTAATCTATAATTCTTTACACTAAGTATTTCTTTAACGGCAATCCAATAGCCTCTCTGCAGCTTTGCAATAGTTTTGCGAATTTTTCATTTCATCATCTGAGTTTTATATTATTTCAGTAAACTATAGGGATGTGGCAAGCGCGTGGGTATTATTACTATAGTAATAATTCAAAAGCTGTGTTCGTATTAGTATTTGATCAATTACTTTACTCGTTTACCTGTTTGTAATCCCCATGGTTCTCATTGGCTATCTTTAGTAAAGTTGTGCCAAGCGGCAAACTTATAACTTGACTTTTATTAGTTGTTAAATGTCACAAGAAATATTACTTTATGAATGTTTTGGCACTATTTATTGCACTAAAATAAATACACATACAAAACACTAATAATAAGGCTATGGTCTAATAACATAAATAATTTCTACCAACTTCGTATTTCATTTGATGCATTGCCCACTTCATAGAGAGTTTATAATAGAATAAAATAACATTTATTACCGCATGAATTATGTAAAGTTCTAAACGCAGACGCAAGACGCATTTAACTATTTGGACATAGAAAAACCATAATAACAAAATGTTATTTAAGTTGTATTTAATACAATTAGATCTAAAATTGCAAAATACAACGAAATGTCAAGTATAAGTAGGTCATTTTCAACAAGAGTATTTTGCTTAATTTTGCTGGATCTTTTTGTATTTCAATTTTTAAGTAATTTTATAGTTTAGGATTTTAGGGAAACGCTTAAAATTTAATTATAAATAAAAGAAATTGTTTAACCCTTCTAGTTTTTTTTAAAATTGGCGACACCCAAATTAATGAACCACAAAAATTGATGAAGACCAGCAAAATTAACAATCCTCGATTACGTAACAAATTGAAGAATAAATAACCCTTTATCGTCAAAATACCCTCTCATTAATAAGAAATTATATGAATGTACTTGACGACACTTTAATTAAACTTAGAACTTAGTTTTTAGAGCGTATTTCTAAAGTGGGTAGTTTTTATACATTTTTAATTTTATTTTTATGGAATACTTTTTCTTTCGTCATTAAAACTTCGTATCCATTACCAAATCACAATCTATTACTTAATGTTTGTGACTGTTTCATCAAATACAACAGTAGCTGTAAGTCGGTGAGGAGTTGGATATCCTCCAGATGGACCTCGAGATATACTCGACCATTGTCGAGTATATCTCGACGTGGTTTCTTTCCCAGGAAATACAAGACCGTGGCGGTCTTCTTTGATGTAGCCAAGGCCTTTGACAAGGTCTGGCATGCCGGATTAATTGTCAAGTTGTACAGACTTAATCTGTCAGCGAGACTGGTCCGGCTAGTAGCATCATACCTCCATCACCGTACCTTCCGTTTCAGATTCGAAGGTATATTCTCAACCCCTCGGACCATAACACCGGACGTGCCCCAGGTTTTGGTTTTGTAGGGGGGGGGCAGGCTGTATGTAGTCTACTCAAACGACATTCCCATCCCAACAAATGGGGTACCTATTTGCTGACGATACCGCTTTGTATCTCAGGGGCTCGTCCCTCCATGCTATTCTACCGAGGTTCTAGACCTCGATCAATAACCTAGGCGATTAGTTTCGCAAGTGGCGCATCGGTGTAAACCCGGATAAGTCCTCCCCTGTTTGCATCGACGCCAAACGTTCGTGTGTTCCGACCCGCTACAACCCACCCCGATTCCAGGGGAAGTCCATCCCTCGGCAGCGCGCTGCCAAAATTCTAAGGGTCACCCTAGATCAAAAACTGACATTCACGTCACTCACGTCAAGAGAGTGTCTCGAAACGCGCGGTCTTCTGATGGCAAAAAATTCTTTTAAACTTTTTTTGACGAACGAATGACAAAAAAATCGGGGGATACAGTTTAGTGTTGTAGCTATATATCTATCATCCCCATCTAAATTTCAATTACACTACTGGATAGCTAAAGAATCAAAAAATTTATTACGCTGAGTAAAGACTGTAACACGGCGGAGGGGGAGCCCCGCCATTTTGAAGGCCATTTTGCTGCGTATCGAGATTTTCATTTAGTATAACTTTCGACTCGGTGACGCTACGACGTTCATTCAAGTTCCAATCGCCAGCTCTCGTCAAAATCTGTCGATTATATATATAACATTAGCGTAAAATTGTGACTGTGAATATAATAATTAAGGAAAACCGTTGAATTGTGTACTTACAGATGCAATGTATATTGCAGATTGGATAGGGACAGTCGCTTCTACATCAGTACCGAATTAGAACGATAGGTTCGCATAACCTCATCAAAACTCAGAAGTAGGCCCGTGTGGAATGGTGCCCTGACATGATAAATAAATTTGAAGCAAGCTCGTTTTATCATTTTTTGTTATCACTAAGCTAAGAAGTAGTATTATAAAATTTGTCGAGTTATATCAGCAAAGCTTTCTAATATAAGGATTTTTTAGTATATATAAAAAATTATTAAGCTGTTGGTTGTTTTATTGAAATTGTTTTTTTTACATTTTTATTTATATTTTTTTTATTAGGCTTCCAACTACCTATACTTTTAGCTCTCCCTGGCAACCTCTTATTAAGGCAGCACTAATAATTGCATACCGCCGACTTTGTTAATCTTAGCCCTTAAGGTTTTATGTCCATGTTGATTGTCTGAATCAATAAAAAAATAAATATTTTTATAGCATTCGGTTAGACTTTGGAGCTCCTAAAAAGTGGACTAGTCGTTTAAGATATCAAAGGATAAATTTGTGCCAAAAGACGTCCACTGAAGAGGAACAGAAACCTCCATCATAAAATGGGAGGTTCGCCATAATCTTGGCAGGCAGGTTGGGAATCACAGTGAACAATCATAATGCGGAAAAAGCTGCTGCTCATTTTATGGTCTTCGGAGGGTGTATGGTAGTCATGTCCAGTAAGTCCAAGTTGAATAATACCTTTTACGGCACGCTTAAGTGTTAATCTGCTGGCGGCGAGACGCTGACCTTGTCTATTACACATTAATTAATAGTATTATTAGTAAGTCATAATTACAGCCGCATATTTACTTAAATGTTAAGAAATTAGCCGCTACTTTCCTTAAAGTAAGAAATAAATATATTTATTAGAGTAATTTTATGCTCAGAAATTTATGCTAAAATATTTGTAGTTATTGTTAACATATAATGTACGAAGCATTAGTTTGCAAGTCTCCAAAATTAACACAACAACTGTGGCGAGCGCACCGCACCGTATTCTGTTGAAATACATAATAGAGTTTACAGTACCAAAGCTGTTATGATGCTTAGTATAATACCGACTGGGGTAGCAGAGGTTAGCTGCCAGTTAATTTACTTACGATACAGATACGGCACGTAAGCTTTTGGTCGCCTTTTCCTTTGCCACCTTTATAATTACGCTTTAAATGGAAACGAAAATATTTCCAAATTTGAATATTCTACGGTGTTTCTGTTTGAGATTTAGCATTAGCATATTTTTACTGTGAATTAATTCTTTGACGTGATTGATGTCTGTTGTTAAATTATCCTCACCTAGTACAGACGGGGATAATAATATTTAACGAGAATAGTTAAATATTTTATTAAGGAATAAAATAGTTTAAATTCTGTCACTTTTAGATCGTTGCCTATTGTCTAATAAGCAAATGAATATTTTGTGCTTGATGTTACCCACTAAGTTGTTGTAATTCAGTAAACCTGGGAAGGAGCCACCATTAGTGCATTCATAAGTATGTTTTACATAGGTAAATATAAAAATAAATTGCAACTTACAATAATTATTTAGTCGCAAACTAAGCAGAACTTGTACTAAGGGTATAATATAACATATATAGAATATAAATAGGTATAATGATAACCACGTTTTGAGAACTGCCTGTGCTTATCACACAAATATATCTGCCGTTCTTATGAAAAGTGCAATAAGTAATTTTAGCTACTTTCGAAATAATTGCGATTAAAAAAATATTTTTTGTTTTTTTGTGTATCATCGTAACTAAAATAGCTATTGACTTGAAACTTTTACTATACGACTATTAAATGAAGCGGAATTTTATGTAGTATATTATATTTATACATACATTTGTACGTAAATTGTACGTAAGTCAATTTGCCCAAAAACTCGACTTATTGTACTTATCGTAAGGACGGCAGATATGGCCCTTACAGAATTTGAACCCGGGACCTTTGACGTAGAAGGTGGAATCGCTAACGTTGATCTAAGCTATTGTCGATAGTGCTTTTAATAAGCGTTATTCGAATTAAGTACGTCATGGGCGATAACATTATTAAGTAGAGAAAATATTTAGTAGAACACAGAAGCGTCAGGTGCTCTGTATGGTGTATTGGTAAAATGGCTTTGCGTTTTTTGACAATCCTCGATTCTTTATATTGGTTCACTAATTGCTCATTTGCATTTCGTAGGCCAAGTAGTTTTTATTAACTTGGCAGATAACAGCGACGTTTAGATACGAGCTGTAGATTTGAAAATATCAAATAATTGACTAAACCCATTTGTCAATCAAATATTCATTATGTTACGCTTTCTCGTTCGCCTGTACCAGAGATTTTCCTTCGGTATATTTAGCGGCACCCTCAATCACTCGCCAGATTTCGTACTGATTGATCGATTGGACTTTAATTTAGAAATGTTAATATTGCTTTCAAGTCACTTACTTAGAGTAGGATATAAGTTTATGAGGACGTCGTTAACATTGACGGGCGGTGATGAAAATTAGTTATAAATGTTCAACTTCATTGCATTTTAAAAATACATATTCTTAATATTTAATTCTTTTACAATTTCGTTATTGTAAAAATAATAAAAATATAAATATATCCATTTTTTATCCTCGAAAATGTTTACTCACTGAATTTCACATTTTTTGTTGCAGACAATATTTCAACATTTTTAAGATGCTTTTTCTAGTAAAACTTTAGTAGAAAAAGTGCATATATAACAAAAAATAAATCAATATCAGGGAGTTAATATTAAAGTTATTATATAAACGTTTGAGTTAATGCAATTATACTAAAAGTAAACTGCTCAGTGATACCCTATCACTGAGACATGATTTTTTTAGCCGATATGATAAATAAATGTTTCCAAGATATCTTTGATACATTTGAAATTGTATTTTTAGAGTATAAACATGCTGGTAAATAAAGTTATCGAATATAAATACAACCAACGCTAACGCTCTTTATACTGGTATACGAGGGAGGACTTTGAATCAACATGTTCTGTGAATCGATCATTGTGATAAACATTTATTTAACTCTTAAATAAAGATTTATTATTCACATTTTATACACTGTGCAGACATCAATTCATCATCTTACCAAAGAATATCAAAAAGTGTCAATTTATAATAAAAAATTTAACAAAAAAAGTTTAATATAAACTTTAGGATAAGAATTGGTAACGGAAATATTAAATTTTTCGGTAGCTTGGTGTATTCTTGATTGTTGAATTGATGAGATTACTTAAGCTAATCAATGAGCAAATATATAAAAGTTTAGACAGAGTGTTGCTTATTATAGTTTTTAGTATGAATACTAATTAGAAAATCACATTTATATGTATTAGAATAGAAATGACGGAATCTATTTTTAAAAAGTATTGACTTCAAAGATGCACAAAGTAATAAGTTTCCTTACAACAATACAGTTAATCCATTTGGGTAGTGACTCAAAAACATATTATCCAGATTCAATAGCGCATTGTATGGAATTGTGTTAGCCTACGAGGCTCTAGGGTACTATAATGGCAGTGTCCAAAGCTTTATGAGAACGTAATTAATTATCTAACTTTACAGAACCCTGAACCTTTCATAGATCGCTTCAAGCCTTTGGACAATGGCTCTGGATAGTACGTGCGACGAAATCATTATTGGAATAAACGACTGGTGTAGTTGAATTTGCGGGGATTCGAAAATGGATTTCCTCACTTATTTTGCCCTTATTAATTTTAAAGGTTATTAATTTTCATGATTTTGGTCGTATAAAATGCAAAGTTTTTGGCTAACTTGACTAAATGAGAAAGTAATAAGTACAATTATCTCTTTATTTTTCATTAACTATACTCCCCTAAATTTATAAGCTTTATTGAACAAAGTATTGAAATGAAACCCCTTTTAAACCAGATTGCTTTGTAAGTTTATTACTGTTTTAATTTTTAATTCTGACGTTTCGACTCTTTTAGAGGAACTGTGTTTACAGTATGATTAAGGGAATGATCGTCACAAGTGTGAAGTGTGGCGTCACAACCTAGCGTCATCAAAAATTGTAATCGGGCCCGTTTTTACTTACTCACTTTTTTTAAATCAACTTTTGACAAGTATTATGATGACTATGGGTCATCCTGTAAACACGGATCACTCGAACGTTTTTATAATATACCTTGAAAGGGGTTTCATTCCGACAAGTGAGCGGCGCAAAAGTGGAAGAACTAAATTAATTAAAATATTTTTACTAAGAAATTAATCAAGAAGAGGTAATAAAATTATCTTCTTCCTGAGTATACATTAAGTAGCCGTGTTTATTTCCATTAGCAACTTCTTACTTCTATTTATAATTTTTATATATTTTTATGCATTTTCAATGCGATCTTATAAGATAAATTAATTATTATAGAAAAATACTAGAAAAAATCGACTCGGCTCACAAGTGAATCTCAGGCGGGAATCGAACCCGCAACCTTTGGAAATCCGGTCCAATGCTCTCCCAATTGAGCTACCGAGCCTTGCGAACACTCGTCGAAATTTTCTAGTACATTCCTGATTTTACGCTATAGGCCAGCGTTGTTTCATCAATGAGAGGAACATCCTCTCGTATTCGAAAGAAACATTTTTACAAATGTTTGGTCAATCGATTAAGATGAAACAGCCATGTTAGATTTATAATTTTTATATATTTTTATGCATTTTCAATGCGATCTTATAAGATAAATTATTAAAATAGAAAAATACTAGAAAAAATCGACTCGGCTCACAAGTGAATCTCAGGCGGGAATCGAACCCGCAACCTTTGGAAATCCGGTCCTATAGCGTAAAATCAGGAATGTACTAGAAAATTTCGACGAGTGTTCGCAAGGCTCGGTAGCTCAATTGGGAGAGCATTGGACCGGATTTCCAAAGGTTGCGGGTTCGATTCCCGCCTGAGATTCACTTGTGAGCCGAGTCGATTTTTTCTAGTATTTTTCTATTATAATAATTTTTCTTACTTCTATGTTAATAGGACAGACTAAGCTAATCTTTGAGGGAGCAAGATTACTTAAATTGTTAAGAGCTGCGAGCGGACAAAACTAACGACAAGAAATAAAATTTGCTTTTAAGAATTCAGAAAGTTGGACAGTATTTTTCTCAGAGGTGCAAAAATTGCAAAATATCTTATTATCACGGCCACTAATGACATAAGTCGCTCCACTTATTATTTCTTTAATTTGTGAGGAGTTATTGACCAATTATTAAAATTATTTTTATTAAAAATCTCCTAAGTACCGTCAGCCTGAGAAGTAGAATCAACACCTCTGACTGTCGTATTCACTTGCATGTTTTTAATACAGTTGAATTTTAAAAGTTTCTATGACAAAGGACTTAAAATTTTATTGATCTACTCCTGTTTTTATTGGTTTTGTTGCTACGTGCTATGGGTATAAGAATTTCAATTTTTTTATTATTAATTCCAAGATTTATTTACCTACTTTTTCCTTTAAATATTCATATATTTCTAGGTAATAAAGAACGTGTAGAATATATAAATAAATATAAAGAAGACCATGATTAGGGAAAAAATGATCACGTTCATCATACAAATATAAGCTACTATCGTATACATGAAAAATCTGAATGAAGTTTATAAAATCGGACTAGCGCTCAGCTTTAGTAATGTGCGAGAGCACAGGCCACAGAGTGGGCGAAATGCATATGTCCATATTTTTGACCAGTAACATTTGTGTGTAGTTATACTAAATCTTTCAACCCTATTTTGCACCCTATTAGGGTTTTGATTGCTGAAATACTTGTCCGTACTAGTCATACCAGCGGCCTTGTATTGAATTTCATGCTTTTCACTGTAAAAGACGAACTTAAAGGAAAAACTTATGTTCTTCGTGGTAATATTTCCAAAAACGTGAAAATATACAGGTGTTCGGAAGAACGTTGAACATACGAAAATGGGGCAGGTGAGGTGATCTGTTAACTTACTAGCCCAAAAGATTTTACCTAGGTCTCAAGATTTCTTTCTAATTATTATTTTTTAAATTTCTGGAATTTTTCGCTTTTGTACCTTTAAACCCGTCTAAATATTTTTTTTCAAGGCCAGCTCTTTTTTTCTTTCTTTATAATAATCTAAATATTTGGTAGGTTTTTTTAAAATTAAAAGTTGCACATTGCACATTGCTAAAAATAAAGTTATGGACCCTCAAACATAAAAGAAGAGTTAAAATAAAATAAGAGTGATGGATGACTTCGGATTGGTAAAAAAAATCTCTCAAGTGTGAGCTTTTTACCGATATGCAGTTTGTTTTGATATCTTTTTCGTAACTAAAGTTATTCTATGTTTTCTACCAAGGCGGACCATTTCGACGAAAATCTACTGATGTGGAAAGTTAAATGTTTTGCAAAATTTATCAATTGGTGTTAACGTAAGAAATATTTATTTATTTATTTAAAGGTTGAGAAAATTAAACGACCAATTTAAATCTGGTATTCTTTATTTAAAAACTTCAATAACATAATAAACCATAAAACATCTTAAGTTATGACGTCAATTTGAGCAAGACTTCATTTAGTTTAAATGATCATCTCATTTGATATGCACGCTCTGCATCGGTTTCTAATTTTAACCGTTGTTGTATGAAGTAAATTTCCTGTTTCATCGCCTCAAATGCAGCATCAATGCGAATTATAAGTTCCAAATGACTGAACACTTCAGATGTGTATACTAAGTCCTTAGCCCTTCCTCAGACGTAATAGTCGAGAGGGGTGAGGTCTGGCGATCGTGGGGGCCAGGGAATTGGACTACCCGGACCAATCCAGGAATAAGCGAAACTATTATTTCGAAATTCCCTTACGGCTAGGCTATAATGGGATCGATAGCCGTCATGTTGAAATATTTTTGGAGCGTCTTCTTGAAACACTTCTTCCACCAAATGCGGTAAATCATTCATCAAAAATTCCAAATAATTGTGTCCATTGAGAGTGTCGGGTAAATAATGTGGTCCAATTAACTTATTTCTGATCACTCCTGCCCAAACATTAACAATAAACTTTCTTTAGAAACCTTTTTGTCGCTTTACGCGTGGGTTTTCTCCTTTTTTTCCCCGGTGGTGCAAATTGTGATAATTTACTATTCCCTCCTTGTCAAATTTGGGCCCAAGAATTCTCCTCGAACAGTGTATGTCGTCCACATCTGTATGGAGCAAATGCCTTCGATATGCGACACGTCTCCCAAAATCATTATCTCCAAGACAAATTACAAAGAAAACAAGAATTGAATTCACTACTTACAAAACATTTTTTTTATAAAGTTATTAAGTATTTAAAGTAAACAAATTAATTTGATGCACTAATAAAACATACGAGATTGAGTTATTAGGAAACAAAATCAAAAAGTCCAGTGTTCCTAAGAGTACATACCTTGAACTGGTGTGGTGGAAAGGATGCCTTCCGTTGTGCCGGAGAACTGACCACACTTTCGATATGCCCAGGCCAAGTGCTGCAGCAACCTGTCTCACACTGTCCACTTCGAATTCGGCAAGGATTTGCTCGTCAATGTTTACATTGCCTTCTCTTATGTTGAATCTCGGCTCTTGAAAATGTAGGTTGCCGGTTTCTCGTAAACGCCGATAAGTATTCGTAAACGTTTGGTGATTGGGGACACGTCGATTAAGATAACGATCTTGATAAACTCTAAGAGCTTCACGTGCGTTGGGGTTAGCGATTCCATATGCCATTAAAATGTCCGCATATTCCTAATTGGTAAATGAAGCCATTTCACCAATAAACAAACGTTACAACACAACAATAATAATAACACAAAACGAAGATAACGGTAACAAGCGTAGGCACAATGGGCACGTAAGATCGCAGAGGCAGTTAAGTTTCGACTAAGAGTTCTGTTACTTACACACTGAGGGGTACGTAGTCACCTACTCCGAAAGCGAAAGAGAGAAAGATACGTTATGTACAATAAGTGTGCTAGAGTGAAACATAATGTGCTTTATGAAGCTTTGTGAAGCGTTCCTCGCCGCGCTTTCCATACAGAGCAAGAGAAGGAAAAGATAGCCGTTATGAGTGCGCATAGAAAAAAATCTACCTGCTTTATGTCACCATCCCAGTAATAAGTAATTTCCTTATTTTGACTTTTACATTGATAAATGTTAGTAAATAGGAATATGTTTTGTATCAAAATAAAATTACAAGCTTCTTATAACTACTACTAACGCCATCAAGTGAGTAATTTTGTACTAACTTCAGAATGAGTGAACTTTGTACTTGTTAAAATAAAAGTAGTCTGTTGCGAACATCCAACGAGTTTTAATAGGTTATGGGCTACTCCCGTATTTATCAGTTATTTTACGTGTAAAATAGATAAATTGTGCTTGTTGATTCGCGGAAACATGAACTCGAACTACATTGCTAGTGTGCCGAAGTTAAAAGGCAGGGAGAATTACGACGAGTGGAGTTTTGCGGCTGAAAGCTTACTGGTGTTAGATGGGACGAACAAGTACATCAAACCTCCGGCCGGATTTGAAGTTAAAACAGCAGAAGACGCAAAAACGAAGGCAAAGTTAATACTAACAATTGATCCAGCTTTGTACGTGCATATCAGGAACACGGAAACATCAGCGGCATTATGGACTAAGTTGAAGACCATGTTTGACGATTCCGGTTTCTCTAGAAAAATAACCTTGCTTCGACATTTGATATCCATAAGATTGGAAAGTTGTGACTCGATGGCTACCTATGTCACACAAATAGTCGAAACAGCTCAACGGTTAAATGGCACAGGATTTACAATAACCGATGAATGGGTGGGATCATTATTATTAGCGGGTTTGTCCGACCGTTATTCTCCGATGATAATGGCTATCGAACATTCGGGTATTCCGATAACAGCCGATGTCATTAAATCAAAATTACTTGACATGGAAGTTTCGAATGAGTCTGAAGGTAGTGGCGCTGCATTCGTTGCGAGAAATAAATATTACTCTGGCAACACCAAGCCAAAAAAATATGGCGGTTCATCTACGTCAAACAAGAAAGCAATGACAGACGCAATAACAAAAGAAGTTGTTTGTTATAAATGCAAAGGCAGCGGACATTATCGTAATCAGTGCCCGTTATTGAAGAAAACTACTAACAGATGTGTTTTCAACGTTGTTTTTATAAACGGAAAGTTTAACAAGACGGAATGGTACGTCGACAGTGGTGCGAGTGCGCATATGACTGTAAACAAGAATTGGATTAAGAACACAAACTTAACGCCGTGTTTACCAGAAATTGTCGTTGCTAATGAATCAAAGGTGTCAGTTGATTGTTCAGGAGATGTAAACATCATTTCGGATTTGGAATGTCACATTACTATCAAAAATGTGCTATGTGTGCCTAGTTTGACAACAAACTTGTTATCAGTTAGTGAGCTTATCAGGAATGGCAACAATGTCGTATTTGAAGAAAAACATTGTTATATTTATGACAGAAGTGATGCTTTAGTTGCGATAGCTGATTTAACTGATGGTGTGTACAAGTTGCGGTTGCAGTCGCCAAGTTATGGTTTGGCAGCTCCTGCAGTTACCGGTAGTTTATGGCACAGAAGGCTAGCTCACATCAATAGTCAAGATATGAACAAAATGAAAAATGGCATAGTAGACGGCTTGTCATATGAAGGTTCATTTAACATTACGAAGGCAGAGTGTACTACTTGTTGTGAAGGAAAACAGATCAGGTTGCCATTTACTCATGTTGGTGAAAGAAGTACGGAGGCATGTCATCGGATACACAGTGATTTGTGTGGACCTATGGAGGTGAACTCTCTTAATGGCAGAAGATATTTCATGCTGTTTGTGGATGATTATAGTCGAATGACTTTTATCTATTTTCTCAGACAGAAAAGTGAGGCCTTAAGTAAATTTAAAGAATTTAAATATATGGTAGAAAACCAACAAAGAAAAAAGATAAAGATCTTTCACACGGATAACGGATTGGAGTACTGCAGTAAAGAATTTAAGAATTATTTAAAACAATGCGGTATTATACACCAGAAAACAAATAGTTATACGCCTGAACAAAACGGTGTCTGTGAGAGGGCCAATCGCACAGTAGTTGAGAAGGGCAAATGCCTATTGTACGATGCAAAGTTGGGCAAAAGATTTTGGGCAGAAGCAGCCAACACAGCTGTTTATTTAAAAAACAGGTCCATTGTGTCGGGAGTACCAAAGACACCTTATGAAATGTGGCATGGGTCAAAACCAAACCTAAGTCACATAAGGTTATTCGGAAGTAAAGTGATGGTACATATTCCCAAAGAGAAGCGACGCAAGTGGGACAAGAAAGCTACTCAACACATTAGTCGGATATGGTGAGGATGTTAAAGGATACAGATTGTATGATCCTGCCAAGAACACCATAATCACTAGCAGAGACGTCATTGTGATGGAAGGCGAGACAGGGGATATCGCAACCAGCAAAGAGGCTATATGGATAACGGATGAGAAGACAGCACAGCACAATATCGAGCCACCAGAGGTCAGTATGAAGAAGGAGAGCAGCAGTTCAGTGGGGGAATCCTGTGTTTCAGAAGATGATCAACACGATGACAGCTCTTCAGTTTCTTCAGTATATGCAGACGGTGATGATAATCTTCATGAATCTTTACCAAGTGAGGTCCAAGTGGAGGCGCAGGAGGTGCAGACAACATCAGTTCCAATTCCAGCGCCAGAATGCGTTAAAACAAAGCGCTTGAGGAAACAGCCTGAGTTGTATGGTTTTAGCAACTTGTGTGTATCCAGTTCCGATCCAGCTTCAGAGGAGATCTCAGTCTCAGAGGCTCTCGAGGGGTCTGAGAAGGAGCAGTGGCGGCGTGCAATGGCTGATGAGTTGCAGTCATTCGAGGACAATGATGCGTGGGAACTTATCAAGAAACCTAGTGATGTGTCAATAGTGAAGTGCCGTTGGGTGTTTGTAAAAAAATATGACGTGGACAATATTGTGCGGTACCGGGCTAGGCTTGTCGCCAAGGGCTTTACGCAAAAGCCAGGTGTAGATTATACGCGTACTTTTGCACCTGTAATTCGTCATTCTACCTTAAGATTGTTGTTTGCTCTCAGCGTTAAAATGGAAATGAATATTACACATTTAGATGTAACCACAGCTTTTCTAAATGGTGTCTTAAAAGAAAATATATATATGTCGATACCTGAAGGTTTTGCAAACAAAAGTGGGGGAAATGTATTAAAATTAAAGAGGGTGATTTACGGTTTAAAGCAGTCATCTTTAGCATGGTATGAGAAAGTAAAAGATTGTCTTTGTAAATTAGGCTTTAACAATAGTCAATATGAACCATGTTTGTTTGCGAAAACTAAAGGTAATACAAAAATAATTATTGGGTTATATGTAGATGATTTTCTAATTTTTTCAAATAATGACCATGAGACTGAAAAATTGAAGAATGTATTAGCTTCAGAGTTCAAATTAAAGGATTTAGGTCCTGTCCGACAGTATCTGGGAATGAGAATTAATGTAAATAAAAACAAAAGTATTATTACTATTGATCAAACACAGTACATTGACCAATTAGTTAAGAAATTTCAGATGTCTGACTGTAAACCTCAGAGTACTCCTATTGAACCGAAATTGAATATAGAAAAATCTACAGAATATTTACCTAATGTTCCTTATCAAAAACTCATTGGCAGTTTAATGTATCTGGCAGTATTAACAAGACCAGACATTGCCTATGCTGTGAGCTACCTCAGCCAATTTAATACCTGTTACAATGTAAATTCCTATAATTATGCGAAAAGGGTTTTGAGGTACTTACAATGTACAAAGAATTATTGTCTTAAGTATACTAAAAATGACATTAATTTGCAAGGGTTTGTTGATAGTGATTGGGCATCTGATGCCATGGATAGAAAATCCTATACTGGATTTTGTTTTATGTTATCTGGATCTGCAATCTCCTGGCAAAGCCGTAAACAGAAGTCTGTCAGTCTATCCAGTACTGAATCTGAGTACGTGGCTATGTCAGAAGCTTCTAGAGAGGCTGTTTATTTAAGAAATTTGATAAATGAAATTGCTGGACAGTTATATGTTGTTAGTCTACATTGTGACAATCAGAGTGCCATGAAATTAGCTTCTAGTCAACAGTGTCATAACAGGTCAAAACATATTGATGTACGTTATCATTACATCAGGGATGTTATCAATGATGATATTGTTAAGATTAAATATATTCCCACTGGGGAAATGCCTGCTGATCTGCTAACAAAGGGTCTATGTCATTTAAAGCATTATAAATTTATGAACATGCTTGGTATTGTAAGTTTATAATATATAATGTTCAGCTTATTTTGATAAGTGGGGGTGTTAGTAAATAGGAATATGTTTTGTATCAAAATAAAATTACAAGCTTCTTATAACTACTACTAACGCCATCTAGTGAGTAATTTTGTACTAACTTCAGAATGAGTGAACTTTGTACTTGTTAAAATAAAAGTAGTCTGTTGCGAACATCCAACGAGTTTTAATAATAAATTTCGCAAAACATTTAACTTTCCACATCAGTAGATTTTCGTCGAAATGGTCCGACTTGGTAAAAAGCATCAAATAACTTTAGTTACGAAAAAGATATCAAAACAAACTACATAGGTACCTATCGGTAGAAAGTTCGCACTTTAGAGATGTTTTTAACAAATCAGAAGTCATCCACCACTCTTATTTTTTTTTAAATGCAACGCGAAGTTGAGCTTCAAAATATGTTTTAACTCTTTTTTATGTTTGAGGGTCCATAATTTTATTTCTAGCAAAGTGCAATGTGCAACTTTTAATTTTAAAAGGACCTACCTATAACTAATATTGTAATAAAAAAAATACTAGATATGCCTTTGAAAAAGGAATTTAGATTTAAAGGTACAAAAGCAAAAAGTTCCAGAAATTAAAAAAAAAATCAACGAAAAAAAATCTTGAGACCTAGGTAAAATCTTTGGGACTAGTTAGTTAACAGACCACCCCACCTGCCCCCCATTTTCATATGTTCAACGTTCTTCCGAACACTCTGTATATTAATAAATATTCATGTTTTTAGGGCAAAGGTGGTGAATGACTTGTCATAACTATTTCAATCCCTTTTTCACCCCTCTATGGGTGCCAAGTTTTAAACGATGAAGCTCGTTCGCGCTTATTTTGTACCAAGACCTTGTGTTTGAGCTTTTCAAAAATGATGGATTTACAAAAAAGTATCTCTACCTGTTTCACCCACTTAGGGGTAGTTTTTCAAGAAAATACGAAATACATGTACGTTCGGCTATCTATCAATCAGAACAATTTATATACATATTTCGATTATGATTTCAAATTGAATCGGTGTGTAAATCTTAATAGATCTACACAATTATACACTTCTTTTCTAAAATTTCATACAATAGATTATATATTTAAATTAAGTATATTTTATTGATCACAAAAAAAAAAACTAGTTTCCTTTAGAACTAGCTTATACTATCAATTAAACAATATTTACGAATGCCACAGTTCTGTAACAAATGAAAATGCATTTTTAATGAGGTAATGTAATATTACTAAAACTTATATGTCCATATTTATAAAACCCTTTAATCTGTCTGGCCACGAATCTATGGATTTACTCACTGTTTCCGTGGGAAATTTCGCCATTGCTTGCCCCAGAGATTTTTTAAGAGACTTGATGTAGCCGTGTCAATTAGAGCAGGCCATGTCCTCTAAAACTGACCATAATTTGTAGTCTAAAGGGTTGAGGTCTGGGCTAGATGAGGGCCAGTCTTCAGCTCTTATAAAGTCCGGAACGTTGCTCTCAAGCCAGGCTTGGGTAGTTTGTGCCTTGTAAACAGGTACAGAGTCCTACTGGAAACTCTACGGTACATTTTTAAAAAGTGTATAGCTGAGAGGTTTCTGAACACGATCAAAGACTGTCTCTTGATACACTTTGGCTGAAGTTTTCACTCCTTTTTCACAAAAATGTAACTTTGTGATGCCTTGATAGGACACGCCCTATCAAACTATAACTGACGCAGGATGATGACCACGTTGTACCTCTCCGACCACTTGAACAGCTTCTTAAGAACTGTAACCGTACACTTCATCATTTTGCTTATTGTAGTGCTCTTCAATCGTGAAAATTGTTTCATCGGTAAAGAGGATATTTCTACACACCTACGTATCCCGAAAGAAGAGATTTAGATCGATCCACTCTCTTCTTTAATTGTAAAGATTGATTGAGGACATGTCCTGTATATCGAGGATAAGCACCGAGCTGCAGATCTTGTTGACAGAGTCCTATCGGGAATCTTCATTTCTCGCAATAGGATTTTTTGCTTCTTGATGGGGTTTCGACGAATTCTGGTTGTAGCAGTATTAACAGCCTTTGTAGTTTTAAAAGCACACAGCCGGCACGATTTTTATGGTCCTAGACAGAGGAAGTGTTGTAGTATCTGTTGATAGTACGATATACGAACATACGGCTGATACCAAGCTTTTGATATGTCTGGTATATGACCGACGGTTCCATACCCACTTTGTGCAAGGCGATCACATCACTGCAATCCTATTTTTTTTAACACCCCATTCCATATTGTAATTTGATAAAGATCACGAAAAAATATGTGAAATAGCAAGAAGTTTTTAAAATAATAAACGCGTTTCAAATTCAAAATAATTAAAAAATGAAAAAAGAAAAGGTTTTATGTAACAGTATTTATGGCCAGACTAGTTTCATACTTGAGTATCATAAAAGACCACGAGAAGCAAATAATTACCTAATAATCCGCTGTGCATGGCAGCTTTGCAAGCAAGAGCAATTGCTTCTATAACAAGGACAAAATATGTGCAATTTTAATAATGTAAGAGCATTTTCACCAACGTGTTTTATGCAAATAAAGAATAATGATTATCGTTTGATAACTAGCTATTGGTAGATTAATGGTAAGATGAAAAATAATTAAAGTAAAGATAATTAAGAATAAAATAAAACTTTTTGGACCTATTGTTTCCATGCTATTGATATACACCCGATAAATCGTATCCTTAAAAGAAAACTTGAACTATTTTTTCCAAAGTTAAAGTATTATTGCACTTTGGGAGAAAGAAGTAAGATCATTAAATAAATAACACTTGTAAGAAACGTCGATAGTGAAAAACTATTTCTAGATATTTAGCGGACTCTTTTTAAATTATGGAACTTTTAAAGCTTATTGTCAAATAACCCAACATTGCGTATAACCGCATTGTTTGTCCTAAAAACATTATAAAAATCAATTTATAATCACATAAAATTTCTTCGTCAAATGGAATACAAAATATGGATAGAAAATTTAAAATCCTTTTTTTTATTACTTACCCCTTGCGGTATTCGAATCAGAAACCGCTGTTTTGCACTGCCAAGTCGAGTAGTGACAATTGTACAAAATTAAGATTATTATTTTTTAATTAAGATAAATAAATAATAATTTAGGAATGAAAACTGTGTTTATAAAAACAAGTCAATGACTACAACCAAGACAGTATTGGCGGTACTTATATTGTAACTATGTCTACATGCATAACTATTGTCTTAACTTACTAGTTAAGAACTTTAGTGCTGCGAAGTTGTTCTGCAGAAGTTCATACGTTTTAGGTACTAAGTTGTTTGGCTTCCGTTTTCTCGAAGGGGAAAATGGATAGCTGAGCAATTCATATTACGCTCGAGTATACTTGTGATTACTTAATCTATTTAAAAATAGCAACGTTTGCTTATTGTTCTCAGAGAGCATTGATTCTGGGATAAATACATATTCGTATATTCGTCGTTTTATTTGATATTAATATTAATTTTGTTGTTATATTAATAACGTTCTCTGGGAAAATGAAAAAAGGGAAAATAAGTACCTATATATTGTATATAGGTGCTTATTTTCCCCTTTTTCCTTATATTGATTTATATCTATTTTCATAAAGTTTTATATATATCTTTACACAGTCGTATTGCCATTTATTGTTTGATATTTTTCTATCGCTTTCCAAGAATTTTACCTATGTTTTATTTAGATTAAATAACGATGGCTTTTACACCAATATGCCTTCACGTTAATTTGTGAATGTAGACTATTTACACAGTACAAGATAACTGAAAACTTTATGGAATTTATATGTTTTATGTAGGTTAGACTATTATTATTGGAGTTGTAATGTTATTGGAGTTTCAAACCTAAACCTTGCTCTAAGGCAAGAAATCTTAATTTTAATGAGACAATACATTGGTCCCAGTTGATCTAATAAGATCTAGTTTTTGAATTTTAATAATACATCGTAATTTTAATACTCTAATTAAAATATGGCAGTCAATACCGTATTATGATACGGTATTGACTACCATATTTTTAAGGTAAGGTATGCTTACAATGGAATCTATACTTGCTACGCGAAAATAGTTCTCGAGTAGCAATGACGAACTGAAAGACAAGATGTAGTGACGCCGACGACCTGGTGAAAGTTGCAAAAAAAAAAAACTGGTTGGTTGCCTGTAAAGTCGGTATACGGGCGAAAGTTTTACGTGACAACGACTTTGAGTGGTAAAATAATTTTAATGTAAATATTCATTCGTATAGTAGGAAGAAGGATGAAATAATAGTAACAATTTAAAACATTTATTTATACAAAGAATTATATTTAAAACATTAATTTATAGGCACGCGTCCCTTCCACTTTTTATGTCTGTCTCTCTCGCTCTTAGGCGGGCTAACCATGCCCGAGTGGAAGGGACGCGTGCCTCTCACTCGCTCTCATTGTAAGCGCATAACGTGAGCGGATCGTAACGCAGTTTCTTGAAGTGTCACCCGGCAAACCAATTTATAAGACGTTGTCACGTCAAAAAAGATACATACCGCATAAAGCCGTTTATTGTGGTGTTGTAAGGGAAGGTTTATGTCAGATAATCATAAAGTTTGATCAAAAACGATGGTCTCATATCTCATCTTTTCTAATGATTTTGCTTTATAAATTTTAAAGCATAAGTATATTTTTACATGATAAACCGAATGGATATGCCTTTTCATAATTATATATAAAATGTTTAACTTCAACAAGCTTTATTAACCTAATAATATATTTTTTAGTATTTACTTATACTCTCAGCTAAATACCTAGTGGCATTATGATAAAAATAAAGACTATTAAAGTGAGGAAGGTAGTTTTTTTCTCCATCTGAATGTATTTGAGTGACAAACATACAGAAAGAGATTTCATTTTTAAGTGAGTGAATAGAACTTACATTCCACCCTTATATTTTCTACAGCTGTAAAATATACTTGGCAGTCATAACAAAACTTTCAAAGGAGTTAACTAATAAATCAAAACGTCAACTCCCCGACTGACATAAACCAATTTTTCAATTGTCATATTTTGAGAGGAAGGAGTGCCTTCACAATCCGGAAATAGGTTTACAGAAGGCACTCCGAGACGGCTCAAATATATCTGAACCAGACTAGCGAAATGTGTCAAAATCAATTTGCACATTTGCGGGTCGCTATTTACAGTTTAGAAGGAATGTTTTCATAATAGATCGGGAGTTAAGTTGAAGAGAATATTGCATTGTGATATGATAATGTTGGCACTAAGAATCGACGACGAAAATGAAATATAATCCTGGAAATCAGCGTCATGACATTTGGTTGTCATGGCACATCCTTTTTGCTTCTGTAACACTGTTTATTCTGTAAGAATGTATGCATTAATTAAACATGTTTTTGTTACTATTTGCTAAATATACTTTTCTTACTTTCATTAATACGTATTTTTGTCGCATACCGTGATGTATATTTATGTTAGACCTACTTGTAAATTAAATAAATACTATGAATGAGTTAACTATGCGCCTGAATTTAAAAAAATGATTATTCTCTATTGTACAGAAACAAATACAAATGCCAATCATACCACTGAAGTCTGTTTTCCAGGCAATTTTGGGAAGATATCTCCCCCGAAATAGGATTATTAGATCATGATAATGATAAAACTATGTCAACAGGAATAATGAATCTGCACTGTACAAAAAACAATATTAGAAAAGAAAATAATAAGAAGGACAAGACGAATAGTTGCCAAAATCAATATTTTCTAAGCAACATTTGGAAGTGGGTCCAAAAACAGAAAGCTTAGGGAGTTAAATATAATGATATAAGTAATACAAAATAACGTATAACAAAGTTCACTACAAACATAATGTTATATAAATAAACAATGTAAACAAAATACACATGTAAGTTACAATTCTTAGACTGAAAAGATCAATCAATGGCTAGATTAAGGTTAATGGGTAATATTCATACCTAGGAGTCTAGAAGGAACATAATAAATCAATTAGACAATATCACGTACATTGTTTTGTATCCAAGTTCAGCAGCTAAAGTACTTGTTTTATGGAAATCAGAAACAACAGTATCACAATACCTAGACACGAGCCAACATACAAAAGTTTACCGACCTGCCCGCCTAGCATGCGCTACTCGAGGTATCTCGCGCACGATTGAAGAGAAGTTTGTCGACATCGACATAATATCTCGTTGTGGACAAACGGATGTTGCCTCTTGATATATGATTATTAACTACTTTATTATATAACATAGCAACACCAATATCGTTCATTTAATTTGTGTTGCGTGTTTTACCCTTTTATTTCCTTTTTGGAAATGTGGTATACATCAATTTTGACGTTGTCTGACATGATCTGTGGTTGATCTTTTCGCGTGAGGTTTCGCGCTAAGTTTCTCGCTAAGTCAACGGTGTTTGTTTTTTTTTTAAATCGCCGAAAGTTTTTGCTTTTTATTCTTTGCTATAAGTTTATTCTTTTAACAATCTAAAATTTAAAAAAGTATAAACGAGTACATTTAGTCGACGCAATATACTAAGCGACTAAGATTTGTAAAAAATGCAACGAGTTTTACAAGTAGATTGATAAATGTTACTACAAAAAAAAATATTATTGTTACTATTACTAATCCGATTGATATATAAAATATTGTTACAGTTTTAATATTATTAGGTTGAAATTGATTTTGATAGGTAGATGGTCAATAAGTAGAGAAACTTATTAACGAAACTAGGTAGCCACTGGTACCTACGTTTGCCGTAGATGCGCAATTGCGATTGCGCTGGCCAGACTTTCCTACGTCTATATATCAATTTTGTACTCAAAGTGTATTAAGGGTGAACGAAACGTAAACATATGTATTATATTTATATATTTTATTTATGCCTATATAACTATATATACAGGATGCTTCAAAAAAATGTATACACACTTTGAACTTCCATAGCAAATTTATTTACCGTTCTACAAAGTTAAATTTCAGGAAAATAGAAAGCTGAAAGTCCAATGTAAATGAAACATAAATAACAAATGTTAATACTGTTAAAATTGGTGACCTGCAGCATCAATACAATTCTGAGTACAAGTCACCACAGATTCTGTACATCGTATCAATACGTCCAATGAGATTTCTCTACACACTGCTTGAATCTCATTCCAAAGAATGTCTAGGTTACGTGGTTTACGTTTGTACACCTCATCTTTTACTGTGCCCCACAAGAAGAAATCCAGTGGTGTAAGGTCTGGAGAACGTGCTGGAAACTCCATTGGCCCCCTGCGTCCTATCCTATCCTATTCTTCAAAACTCAAACGTACGTCCCCCATGTTGATATTACAAATTCCAACTGATAATATAACATAGAGGGACGATTATGCTGGCACCTGGCGAAGAAATATAACATTAGCCTTGTAGAGCGGGAAAACTACAATAGTTTAAAGTATGTATACATTTTTTTGAAGCACCCTGTATATATAAAATTATATACTTATAATTATAGGAATATATTTATATGGGCATAAATAAAATATATAAGTATATAACTATAAAACATGTTTTCACATATATAGTATATAAATACATATATGTATGTATATATATAACTATATTTATAATTATAGGAATATATTTATGCACATATAAATATATTGGCAGAGGTATATTTCTATAAGTATAAATAAAATATATAACTATATAACTATAAAACATATTTTTACGTTTTGTTTGCCCTTAATATACTTTGAGTACATAATTGTAATAAAACACCGCCATCGCTCCAATCGAAATAGCACACAAACCACTTGTCGTCCCTTCTCTACGTACTGACACAAAGACGAGATATATGTCGACAATATCGGTTAAATTGTCGACAAAACGCAATTGCCAAGACTTTGAAGACAAAAATCCGCGGCTAAGTAAAAAAACACGTTTGACATAAGAAATCGACTTCTAAGCGCAGCCATGTTAGAAACGACTGACGACAAATGACTAAAACACGAGAAAATAGGTAGACAAAATTTTGTCGTGGTGCGTATGCTAGGCGGGCTGGCCGGGGATCGAAACGCAAGACCTCGGAGTGGAGTCAATGTTAAAATCGGTAAGCTATTTGTTTACTTGGTTCCTTGTTAAAAATTTCGCTTGTAAGATATTAGTTCATTCATTGAATATTAGCCATTCGGCTCCTGGTCCGTAGCTGATCAGACTATTTAAGGAAGCAGCAGGCTGTGTCGACCAGTCACCGGCTAAATGTGGCTATGACTGCAGCGACACCGAACTGCACTTTGCAACTTGAATATTTAATAAAGCAGGTTATTATAGCGTTCTAATGACTCGTCTGATATCCCTTAAAAATCAAAGCCTATTTTTCACTGAAGCAATTTTTTTATTTATTGATAACATTTTCAATTATGGATAAAGCATTTTCTCTCTTTCCTTGGAAGTTGGAATTGGTTTACCATTTCTTCTTAATACAGTATCAATTATAAAAAAGGCACAAGAGCTCATTGCCCATTGCAGCAAAAATTTGGCAGACATTCCATAGTATACCATTAAGCGTTAATACTGCATTGATTGGGTAATGGAATCGGTACCATATACATCACCAAAGTGAAGAAACTAGCGATCAAAATTTTTCCTTTGCTTCTCGATCGTAAACGTAATCGCGCTGAGACATGTTTGCTATAGATTGATTAATTATATCATGGCACACAGGCCTGCTTCTGAGCTTCTGTATGGTTGTATGGCATCTAGGGTGAATCTATCCTTTTGACGCGAAAATATTCGTGTAGAATTTTGTGAATGATTCCTGATCCAATTTATAATATTCGTCGTATCAATAAAATCTCTCTCTGCAGTACGTAATTCCCCTGTTTTCTTAAATTACATTTTCACTGCTAGCATCTTTCCTTATATAACAGCCGTCGAAGGAGGACAATTCCTTTTTCCATCCCCCTAAAATTAGATGACTGCGTTCGAATTCGTTATGCCAACGGTAAATGGCTGCTTAAGTAGAGCCTTCATCATTAATAGCCATTTAAAGTTGATGACACGACTCGTCCGGATTCTGGCCACATTTGAAATCATAACAAATCATTGTACAAAAATGTTCCCGAGGCAGGTTCACTTTTCAAAGGGACCTGTTAATTTAATTATACTCTCAAAAATGTGAAGGGAAATGCGAAATTAGAAAGATGGTACTTTTACTTATAAACAATAAAATTTAAAGAAAATTATTACACGTCGGCCAAGGCCATACATATAAAAATTATTGATACTAAAAAAATAAATAAAATTCAAATGTAAAAATCTGACATAATTATTTATTAAAGCCACTGCAAAAAAATTCTAGAGCTTGTGAAGTCAATAGTACTTAAAGTTTTGTCGAATTCAGCCTCGACACCGAGAACTTGTCTAGGGTTCTTGGTCTTTCGTTTCAGAGATGCAAGAATGCTAATATGAAAAGTTGGAAGCAAAACAGTCCTCAAAAGATTTTCGACGTTTCTCTGCTTTGTTTGTGAGACTTATTATTGTAGCCAGAACTATCTCCGAAGCATAAACTTTTTAGTAATTAAAATAAGTTTTTATCCAATTTTTATAAGAATTTTGTTTATAGTAGTAAAAAACCGAATGAACTTATAAGGATTCAGTTTCTTACATTAATACCAATTAGCCTAGACCAAAGTAAATCACTACAAGGCTTGTATCATGGACACTGGGAAGTTACGGATATGCATACATATATGTTACATAGATATGTAATATTTATAGAAATATATGTAAATATCAATGACTCAGGTATTTGTACCTGCTCGTATTCATCACACAAAAATCTGCCCCTTCCGGGACTCGAATCCAGGCCCGTCGGTGCAAAAGGCACGCCCGCTACTGTTGCACCAGACGTTCCGTTTATTACAGAGGTCTTTATCGCGCTTTTCCAAGAGAATATTTCAACTTTTGTGAATAAAAGGTGTTATATTTTAATCCAGGAAATTAACTATCTGTGTGCCGACATTCATCAAATCCATTTAACTAACTGTATTTGTGTAATTGGGTAACAAACATACAAAGTTTCACAAATGTAATATTAGAAGAATGTATTTACTGTCACTACTGTTTCTTCAGCTTAAACTCAATCGCAGCATGATATAGGCGGTATTCTATTTCAGAAAATCGATAATTCTTTTGAATCGTTAATACAAAAATGGTATTATTAACATTAAATGATTTTTGTCAGTAGAATGAATATAAATGATGTCGTGTGTATCGAACCCTCCGCCATTGCAATGATAGTAACAAATTTTATATTTAATTATATTATATCAATATTTCACAATAAAAGTAATTAAATATTTAAAGCAAAATCAAAGCTCATTTACAAGCGTATCGTCGCGAACAATCTGCAAATGCATTTAAGTTATTCCCATTAATGCAACCGTTGAAATAATTGAGAGGCAAATGAGGTTGAATTCATTTCCCATATTAGAATTTCTTTTTTCAGGCTTCGTGTATAGTGGTTTCTGTTTGTAGTTTTGTTAGCATCAGTTCAACATACGGCCTTAGTTTCTAAGTAATTAAAACTGACTGGGGTTCCACATTGTATGTAATTAGTTTGGACGCTTTTAGGTTTACTTTAGTAAGCACTACTTTGTGACCGTAAGTTTAAGCGCACCTCTAACTACGAGCTTTATAAATGATTAACGTATTATATAACTACTGATACACACCTGTGGTTTTAGCTCCGAGGTCGATTCCTGGCAGGTCATAGTAGATGAACTACTTTCGGAAAGAAAGTCAGGTGGGGGAAAGATTAAGAGGTATAATATCTTTTTTATAATTTTTATATATTTTATGCATTTTCAATGCGATCTTATAAGATAAATTATTTTCTATTATAATAATTTATCTTAGTTATAATAGCGCTGGGACACCCAACTTAATTCTTCACCTACCACATCATCTTCCCCGATGGTGAGGTGACAAAGGTCTAGAAGTAGAGCGCAAGTCGTATAGATCCTTAAGGCAAGCCTGTCTGATATCTTTCTAGTGGTTGCTGCCTGTTATTGGTCTGGTTTCCTCTGAAACAAACGTAAACAGGCGGACGCAGTTTTCTATCTTTCCATATATACACCTTTCTCCTTCCATTTTATCCTCTTTCCCACCCTCTCCCTCTTAATTGTTACCTCAGTCATCATCTTCACCGGAACGAAAGGGCACGAATCGGTGGAATACTAGCCCCTCCTACACTAGGGCCTGAGCAGTTGAGATCCGAAAGGCGGGATGAAGGATTCCTGGAGGGCGGAGTGAAGCGGGGTCTTAAACGTACATTACGATACAATACAAATCATTCGGTTGTTTACATTACAAAATAAGATTACTTAAGATACCTAACTAACGTGTAAAAATAGATGGTCTTGTCACTTAAAGCGATCCCTGCCAGACAACCTTTGGATGAAGAAGATTATTAATAAGCAAGAACAACGGCGGTGTTACTAGAAGAAAAAATAAATAAAGATATAAACATGTACATAAATTGATAATAATATTAACATAACTAGGCTCATTGGTGTGAATGTAAGAAATAACACCTGCGTTGGGAACATTTTCGTACAATTATTTTTTTAAGTCCTAAGACCGGCATAATGAATTCAAGCACGGTCGTATAACTTTGGGGAATGAAGAAAGGAGCGGTGGCTCTTCGACGGCTGTTATCGAAGAAAACGTGCTAGCAGTGAAAATTTCAATTCTATAAAACAGGTGCTTTACCTACTATAAAATACAGCGTACATTGATGATTGGATAGGGAAAAATACTTGCCAGAAGTTTTTCATTACCATAAGCAAAAAGCATCCAAATACCGGGCTGAGCGGGTTAATACTTCAGCATGACAAGGCACCCTTGCATTAGACACTTAAAATGAAGGACTCACTGGACCCCAGGAAATCTCGGGCCAGCCTCCCTGTTCTGATCTGATATCTTGTAACTTCTTTTTATTCCCCACGCATTGCTGCATGACGAAAAGGATTTAAATGTGAATGCTTTGTCTATGGATGACCTATTCGTCCATAGACAAAGCATTATTCACCAATGATCAAACAACTCTGTGAAGAAGTGTTTCTTGGCCCATACTACCAAATTGCACTTAATTGACTTTAAGTTTAGCTCTATGAGTAAGAATTTTGAAGGATAAGAAAATTAAATCCTGGTATTAAAAGGCATCAACAGAATTTTACTTACCGTGTCTAACAGCATGGTGAGAAGGAGTAACTATCAAAAAGTCGAGTAGCGAAAGATTATCATTCGGGAAATAATGGAGGGTATTAAGCGGTAGAATGCGTAAATTACAAGATTCGACACCGAATTATAGAGACGAGATTCGAAAATCGTTTATTCAAAAAACAAGTATTAAATCCATTACTATGAAGTTACTGTAAGACGGGATAAAGTTTTCTGAAAGAGTTTCGAAAAACGCAACAAGTTAACGTCTGAGTATGAAGAGGAGGAAAATCTCAACAAACAAATGCTAAACGGAAGGCTGAGGCTCATAGAGTAAGTTTACATAAGAAATAAAACTTAAATTAGATGTAATCAAAACAAAACCAAATACCTGTTTGTCTAACTTAAATCTTTATACCAACCTTAAATTGATTAACTTATGCAGAATTGTGTAAAGCGTTCAAGTTAATATTGTTTGTTGATCACCGATTGATACTTTTTGGATTGTACCGAACTGTTTCATTGATACCTATTAGAGACTATGTTTTATATAGATAAGATGGGGATAATGGTGCTGGTGGTACAATAAGCACCACTTGTTTTAAACATTGACATTTGTAATAATTATTGTATTATTGTTAATTATGCTAAGTAAAAAAAAGTTTCGTAAAAAATAGCAATCCAGTAGCCTTGAGAGCAAGCATTGCGTATACGTTGAAGCCAGGCAAAGTAGAGATAGTATAGGATAAACAATGTTTACGCCAGGATTCGAAAACTAAAACAGCCAATATATCAGAGAAGTGGGCCGGAATACTTTGCGATTTGTCGTGATCTACGTATTTTTTTTAGGTACAACAGAAAATGGTTATGAAACAATTTAGAGAAGACAAACTAACAAATTTATCTCACTAGTGATTGAGAATAAAATATTATCAATATTTTCCTAACTACAAGACTTTACAAATGAAATAACAAAATATATAAAATAAATAATAAATAAATATTTCTTACATTCACACCAATTAGCCTAGCCCAAAGAAAGCACTGCAAGGCTTGTGATATGGATACTAGGTAAACGGATAGACATACATATATGATACATACTTATGTAATATTTATAGAAATATATCAAAACACCCATGACTCAGGTACAAATGCTCGTATTCATCATACAAACATTTGACCCTTCCGGGATTTGAACCCGGGACCGTCGGTGCGAAAGGCAGGATCACTACCGTTGCACCAAACGGTCGACATATAGCATAAATATGAATAACATCAAAACAAAAATATATTTAATGTTACTGACAGAACCATATCAATTAGATAACTATCAATATGCTCCAAACGTCGGTCGAGTGGAATGGCAAAGTTTTGTCTATACTAGTGGAATTCGTGCATTCTCTTTGGTATTGGCGCTGCAAGCATTATCGAGTAAACAAAATAACAATCTTAAAATTTCTGTGGATTTAGCTATTGGATTTGTTAAACGTTCATACAGAAATGCTCTGATATTAGCCAACCAGCTGGCAAACAAACGTATAACGATATTACAATTCGCTATTTGTTAATCTACTCAGTGAGCTTCGAGAAAACTATCTCGAGTTCGTACATGCATCCCAATAATCACAAGCAAGAAGCTTTCGGGCCGTGAACTCTTACGTTCAAATGAGCTGTTGGCTCGCAGCTTACAAAAAACAATAATTTTAATCATAACAATAAGGACTGATTGCATTATATACTACTAATGAAAAAGTCCTTTATGGAAGTAAATCATTGTATGCACATATATAGTTGTATATAATACGCATTCTTGTATATGTAGTTGTGTGTGTAGTGGCGGCCAACGTGTGTTTTTAATTGACCGAGTTCCTTTTCTTAAGTCCGTACTTCAATAGTTTCAATAACATATCAAATATAACAATAAACGTATAGATAATAGGTATATTCATAGGAAATGGTTATGTTATAAAAATATGCTCTGGTTTTTCTACAATAATGTGGTCGGAATATTGTTTGCTGTATTGTAATATGTAAAATTACACAGTACAATGCCGTACGCCACGCTTTTCTACAACGATTTGTAAGTTAGGACCGTCGATTTATTTAAACGAGCTAAAAATATCCAAAAAATAGAAAAGATGAATCTTGATAAAATACAATACTGAAAAAAGTTATTATTTGCTATTTTTAATCTAGGTCTGCTAGATCTGACCTCTTCCTAAAAATATACTTTTTACTATATTGAAGAAAGTATTTTCATTATTCTAGTGAGGGCCGGAAATAAAACCTCAACAAAAGCAATTCATACCCCCACAACATGTAGTTTTAATTAAGTCCCAACAGAATGTCAACATTTGCTTTGAGAATTCACTTATGGTTTGCGGCCTCAAAGTAATTTCCAAACTTGTTGGGGACCGATTCATCAACCAGACCATTGACACAACGAGGTTCTAAAATGGAGTAACCGATTGTGGATGCTGTAGTTGACCACACGTTACCATTATCATAATAAAACGAAATCAACTCTCACGTCCTAAGCTTAAGGCACAATATTGTATTAAAAATCTTAAATCTGAATTTGGAGCAGAAGGATGCTATCAACGGATGGATTTCATGTAAACTCAACTTACTTTGAGGCATAATAGATTTCATTTTCGTACAAACTTGGTACAATTGAGCCTCGTATGAGACTAAGGTACATTGTTAATTAAACTGTCAAACGTCAAAATGGGCTGGACAATTTTAATAATTGAAATGACATGCGTGTAAGAAAAACAGGGTGCTTTTCATTGTTTTAGAAATGAAAAACTTTTTGTTACAAACATAAGCTACATATACATTAATAGTGTGGGAGGGGAGGGTGTTGTAAATGGTTAGTATTTCAGTATAAAAACAAGATAAATCTCATACGAAATAATGTTATTCATACTGCTCCGATCTTCCCCCGCAAAGTATCGGTAAATGAAACCAAATCAATCAAATAACTGCCTCAAACACGCTTAGGACAACGGAAAGCTCTGCTAACAAGAATTGACAACCAACCGTTTACCTTGCTTTCAGAATAGTCTCCCAGTTCACAAGAAAAGGATGCCTATATTTAGAAAGATGAAGTGGGAATGAGATGGGCAAAATCCTCCATTACAAACTGTAAAGCCTACTCATTGATCACAGAAGCGTAAAGCCTTTAAAAAATCCGGCAATTTATTTAGTCGGTAACAACAGCTTACTTGCACGAACTTCGCAGGAAAATAAAAGACCAGTGGAATTTTTAATATTAGCTCACTTCTTTTGACACGCTTTTATAATTGTGAGAATTAACGTGAACTGATAATTATCATGGTCTTTGTTATTATGCATTAACTCTTACATTTTTATGTGTAAAGAAATTAATTATTACTAGAAAAAATCAACTCATCGCAGCCATTGAGACCTGAGACAAGTTGAATTTTTCTGGTACCTATTAATATCTTTTGAAGTGAAGATTTTGGAAGTGTCTCTTACGTTAGTATCTTTAATTATTCGTATTGTTACATTACAACGTAAAATTATTTTACATCGGTATATTTGAAGTCTATTATTCAATTCAAAGGTATTCAATAACGTCCGTAACGTACTCAAGAACAATTTTATTGCTCGATCTTAACATAAAAACGTTTGGCAATACCAGAAGTTTAAGAATCCAGGCCCTTTGGCGCTACCGTTGCTCCAAGCGGCCATCACGTACCTATAAAATTATATCTGTTGATAAGTAAACAGTACGGAAGTAGGTAACAAGAAAGTCAATAATTTTAATATCTCAATATAAGTTATTCTTTTAACGAGTTTTTTGTGAAAACTTGTTACTTGTTTTGGACAAGTTGTGATTGGATACATAAATCAAACTTTATTTATATGTATTTAATGTTTGCTGCATAGTTAATATTCTCTTAGTATTTGAACAAAATTCGTAATTCAAAGGGCAATACCGATTTTTGTATGGACGTGTGACCGAAAATGTACACAGACGATACAAACAAATATAAGCAGGTGAAGCTAGATTATGAATTCGTGGGTTTCAGTTAAATTTTCAGATTTGTATTTCAGATTGGAGAAAAACATTTTTTTCTGAAAACATAACCTAACATTTCGATACGTATTTTATAATACTTTAATTAGTATTTTGCCTAATTTTCTCATACTAATCACGTAAAGGAATGGAATAAAAGAATATGGTGACTATTAACGTATTCTTTTCATGACTGGTTTAGAGATTTATATTTATGAATTTACCTATCCTACTAATCATCGACATCGACTAATCATCGAATCGACAGATCATCCACAGCCAAAACAAACAATGGCATGCCCATATTGTCTTTCTCTTAAGTTTGTTGCAATGCATCTTTCAATGGAGTTTCGGTTTACAAAGTAGACAAAACATTTTATTTTTGAGGACATATAGAAAGAAATATATTAAAATGTATATCTAAATAGTGCATGTGTGTGTATGTGTGCAAGCATACAATACAAAAGATACATAATGCATTAATGTTTGGTGATGTTTTTTTATTATCTGTAACTACAACGTTAATAACTTACCTGAAATGTTAAACATTCGGCTAGAAGAGAAGTCATGTCTTGAGCCATTGTTAATATGGAATGTCTCCTTATGCGTTTCCTTAATAAAATACCTCAGTTAACTTAAGATATTATTTGGTCCATTTTCCACAAATATTTAGCCTAAATATTCGCGTGGGACTACGACACTAGACCACGTTCAAACGAATACTATTTCTATTATATACTACTATATCTATAGTAATATATTGATCAAAAATAAAGGACAGGTCAAAAATCTGATATCCAAAGATATGCCGCTGTAAAAAAATATTACACAGAAGTGTTTTTTTTATTGGTTCTCAAATTCATAATCAGTTTTTACATAACTTCTATACGTTAAAAAATGTATTTTTATTTCTTTAATCGAATTAGTAATAATTGAAATCTTGTACATATCCGGTCACAAATCGACATTGTCTTTTAAATTTGAATTTACGGTAGAATATTTTTCGGTTTGCAAATAAAGTCCTAAAAATAATTAATTAGTAATGTAAAGTATCGCTGATAATTTTACACTTAATGTTAAAGTTTTAATGTTAGACTATGGAAACCTGGCGGCGAAATGTGAGGAAAACAATGATTTTTATAGTTTTTTAAATATTTTCTTTTTGGCTTTTATACAGGCCTTTAATATTTCTGGTCACGAATCTATAAATTTACGCATTACTTCCATGAGAAATTTCGCCATTGCTTGTTCCAGAGAATTTTTTAGAGGCTTGATGTTGCCGTGTCGTTTACAGCAGGCCATGTCCTCTAAAACTGACCATAATTTGTAGTCTAGCTAGATGAGAGCAAGTCGTTGGTTAACCAAGCCTAGTTAGTTCTTGCCTTGTGAACAGGTGCAAAATCCTGCTGGAAAGTCCAAGGTACATTTTCAAAAAGTATATTGCTGAGAGGTTTCACAACACGAACCAAGAACACTTTGGCTGAAGTTTTCACTCCTTTTTCACAAAAATGTAGCTTTGTGTTTTCACTCCTTTTTCACAAAAATGTAGCTTTGTGACTCCTTGATAAGGCACGCCCCACAAAACAATCACTGACGTAGGATGATGATCACGTTGTACCTTTCCGACCACTTGAGCAGCTTCTTTAGAACTGTTAGAATTTACTTATTATTTATTTATTTAACTTCGTCATTTTGCTTATTGTGATCTTATTGTTATCTTCAATTGTGAACGTTGACTGTTTTGGAATTAACAATACTATGTGTTAGCATATATTAAAAAGGGAACATACTAAAGTATATAAAGTGCTCTAGTCTGTGGTGCAAAGTTATTATTTTCACCTAGCAACACTAAAAATCGCGCCATTGTAATGTTTGTCGTTGATTGTGACTCACTTTTTTCCTGACATCGAACGAGGCTGGTCGAGTGCGAATTATACCAAGCTGCGGAGAGTTGTATCGAGAGAAGGAAGAATAAATTGTTGTACACTTCTGAAATATCTTATTATTTCAATATTTCAGAAGTGGGATGATTATTTATACTACGTGCCGGAGCTGCGGTCTTCTGAACAAAGGTCAGACTTTCTGATGATTTTCTAGTGGAATTGAAAGTGATTACCGAGATTTGTGTGAACAATGGTGTACAAGTAAAATTTAAAATATTTTATTTCGTGATATCATCGTTTGGACCGAAATTTGTGACTATCGAGCAGTTATTGAGGAGAAATTGTTTTGACATGTTTTTTTAGCGTTATATTAAGGTGTAGGAGAAAGACGGTGAACTTAAGTTTTTCATTTGAATGAATGTAAAACTTTTGATAAGTGAAAGAAACTTTAAGATGAAGCATTAAGAAGTTCTTAGTGTAATTTATCAAATAATCGGTTAGTACATTTTTGTGTCACTCATGTTTTATGAATCTAAAATAGGTTAATATCCAATTTTGTTTAATAAGTATATTTTTTTAGCTTTGTATACGTGAACTCACTTCTGTTGCTCTGTGTTTCGTGATATTCATATAATAGTACAAATATGGGAAAATCGAAGCGAAAACGTCGTGATTCAAGCCAAAGTACCAACTCTAGTAAAACTTCAAATGATAGTTATGAATCTAGGCGTAGGGTACGACATCATAAAAAGCGACGTAGCTACAAACACAGTGAGAAACGTAAAGGTCGTAGGGACAAAAAACGTTTTTCTACAGAAAGTAACAGACCATACTCTGTACTAGACAATCGTGAGTCAGCAAAGACACCCCCGTTGATACCAACACCTCGAAGTTTAGTAGAACCATCAAATCAGAATCACGCTATCAGGAATAACTCTGTCGTAGAGGTTAGTCAAGATAGTGCAGGATTTACAAATAATACGAATTTTTGGGCCCAAAATAACTTTCTTGTAGCTTTTAGTGTAGTTCCCGAGTTTGATCCTTCTAACAATAGTCAGACTGTGGAAAACTGGATAAACAAAGTTAACGAATGTGCACAGATTTATTCTTGGAATGACCGTCAAATATGTCACTATGCTTTACCCAAATTAATTGGCTTAGCCCAAAAATGGTATCAGGGTTTGCCTTCAGTTTTGTACACATGGGCCGAATGGACCCAAAAACTTAAACTAGCATTTCCATCAAATGAGAATTATGGGGATCTATTGTCAGCTATGTTAAAACTGCGTTGTAAATACGGACAATCATTAGAGCATTACTATTATGATAAAATGGCACTAATAAATAAATGTGAGATAGTGGGATCCAAGGCAGTCGGTTGCCTTATTCATGGAATCGATGATAAATTTGTACGTTTGGGGGCTGGCGTTTGCTTATTTAATGAACCAGAGCAAGTTTTAAATTACTTAAGGACAGTATCTCAGCATGATAATAATGCAATACCTAGCTACAACCGTAATCGTAATAACTATAGGCAAATAAATAGAACGTCGACAGAAACGTTAAAAACTAACGAAAATAATAGTAATATTAGGTGTTTTAATTGTGACGAAATTGGGCACATAAGTTTAAAATGTAAAAAGCCAATAAAAAGGTGCAATTTGTGCTTAAAATTAGGCCATGAAACTAAAGATTGCCGCAAGAGAAATTCAATAGTAAATGATAGTACAGGGAAAATTAATGATTCAGAACAAAGTCACGGTTAATAATAATAGTATGAAAGGATATGTCGACTTGGGAAGTAAATGTACTTTAATACAAGAATCCTATGCAAAGCTTATATACGTTAATGGTCAGTGGGGGACTGATAATTTGCCAATTTTACAAGGATTTGGAAATTCTGTAGTAACTCCATTAGGCAGAATAAGCGTAGTTATACAAATAGAATTAGTGAGCTCTGAAGTTGATATTTTTGTTGTGGAAGATCGTTATCTACAAACTCCAGTTCTAATAGGTCAATCTTTTACAGAAAAACCTAATGTCATACTTTACAAAACAAATAACGAATTACTATTTATACCTACACCTGATGTATGTGACAATGAAATTAAAGTTAAAATGTATATCGAAAAGGACGTCATCATCAGTCCTTACACTGCTATGTTTGTTGATGTTATAGTTGATGGAGATTATAGTGGTGAATTGTATGTACCGAATAGTCAGCATAATATACCAAATAACGAATACACTATTCTACCAGGGTTATTTAAGATCACTGTAGGTAAGGGGTATATATTAATCAGAAACTTATCCAATAGTCAGACAACGATTCGTAAGGGTACTTTATTGGCCAGGGGACTTAAGTTTAAGGAAACGTCTATTAAATTTGTTGGGGTCACCACAGAAGCTAAGACTTTTGAACCACTACCGATAGCAGATTTAAATTTAAATATAGACGTCACGGAAGGGGAAAGGGAGACGTTACTGGGTTTGCTAAAGCGGTATAGAGAATGCTTTGCAATGAATTTAAGTGAGTTAGGTCGGACAAATTTGGCAGAAATGGATATTGCTTTAACCGATGATAAACCCGTAGTATACAATCCTTACAGAGTATCGCATAGTGAACGTCAACAGTTACAAATAATTATTGAAGATCTATTGAACAATGGAATAATCCGTGAAAGCACGTCAGATTATTGCAGCCCTTTTCTATTAGTGTCAAAAAAGAATGGTGAAAAGCGGCTGTGTATTGACTACAGAGCTTTGAACCGTAAAACTTTAAAAGATAAATATCCGTTGCCTCGCATTGAGGACCAATTAGATAAACTGGGGGGAAGTAAATTCTTTACTAGTTTGGACCTTTCTTCGGGCTATTACCAAGTGCCTATGAGTGAAGCTAGCAAACGTTATACAGCATTCGTCACACCAAATGGTTTGTTCGAATTTGAGAGAATGCCATTTGGACTTGCTAACGCACCAAGTGTTTTTCAGCGGGCTATGAATGCTATGTTAAAGGGTAGTAAGGATCAGGATTTAGCGTTAGCTTACATGGATGACCTCTTGATTACATCTGGAACAATTGGGGAAGGTTTAGAAAAGTTAGAGAAAGTGCTTCAGTTATTGCAGTCGGCTCACTTAACATTGAATTTGAAAAAGTGCGTATTTTTTCAAACTCAAATACATTATTTAGGCTATGAAATTAGTTCTAATGGTATTAGACCCGGTGTTGCAAAAATCCAAGCTGTTACAGAATTTCCGTTACCAAAGAACGTTCATGAGGTCCGTCAATTTGTAGGTCTTACTAGTTATTTTAGAAGATTCATTCAAAATTATTCTACAATCGCTAAACCCTTGACTATGCTTACAAAGAAAAATGCGCCCTGGCAATTCGAAGAGCCTCAGTTACGCGCTTTTAATGATTTAAAATCAAAGTTGACGCCCAGGCCCGTACTTGCATTGTATGACTCGGAGGCCGATATAGAAGTACAAACTGATGCGAGTAAAATAGGTATTGGAGCTATATTATTACAACGTAACAAAAATTCTTTACTACAACCTATTTTATTCTTTAGTCGTCAAACAACAACTGACGAAAGCAAATTACACTCTTACGAGCTGGAAACGTTAGCTGTCGTTAGTGCTTTAAATCGTTTTAGAGTATATATCTTAGGTAGGACATTCAAAGTTGTTACGGATTGCTCCGCTATTAGAAGTACAATGACAAAAAGGGATTTAATACCTAGGGTCGCACGTTGGTACATAATGATGCAAGAATACGATTTTGTTGTTGAACACCGCAATGGAGATAAGATGGGTCACGTTGATGCATTATCGCGTAACCCAGTAAATGTGAGCTCAACAGACATTAGGGAGGTGGTTGCGCACAGTGCAGGAACAGGACTCGGAAGTGCAACGAATTAAAAGAATTTTAGATGATCCAACTACTAAAGATGTTGTGGAGATTCATAAAAACTTTACTACAAAAAACGGACGTCTATATAGGGTGTCGGTTGACAAGAGCGGTGATACAACTTTGAGGTGGGTAGTTCCCAAAGCAGTTAGGTGGGAAATAGTTCGTATGAACCACGATGATGCCGGACACTTTAGCTTTGATAAAACTTATGCTAGAGTAAGTCAGGTTTACTGGTTTAAAAAAATGCGTCGTTTTATCAAAAAGTATTGTAGCTCTTGTCTTAACTGCGCTCATAATAAATTGCCGGGTGGTCGTAAAGAAGGAATGTTACACCCTATACCAAAAGTAAATAAACCTTTTGACACATTACACGTTGACCATTGTGGCCCATTACCTATAAGTAAAAAGAAAAATTGCCATATACTTGTTATAGTCGACTCATTCACAAAATTTGTTTATATTAAACCCGTTAAAAATGTCAAAAGTAGTACAACTATTCAGGTCTTCAAGGAATACTTTTCCCTCTTTGGAATTCCGCGGCGTATAGTATCTGACCGCGGTACTAGTTTTACTAGCAAACAATTTGTAGATTTCTTGCATGAAAGGGAAATAAAACATGTGCTGAATGCAGTTGCCTCTCCTAGAGCAAATGGTCAGGTAGAGAGGTATAACCGTACTATTTTAGATTCGTTGACCGCTGCTAATCATAATCAGCCGGAAAATGAATGGGATCTAGCTATACCTCAAGTCCAGTGGTCAATAAATAATACGATTAATAGAGCTACGGGACGTTCTCCGTCGGAATTACTCTTTGGTGTCCAAGTTACAGGTGACTCGGACTGTTTAATGAATTCCATCGTGTCAGAGGGACATAATCCATTGAATCGTGATGAAATCCGATTGGCTGCTGACGCTAAAATACAGAGGGATCAAGGTAAACAAAAGCAAAATTTCGATAAAACCCGTAAGGAAGCTACACAGTACAACGTAGGCGATTTAGTTAGAGTAGAAAAAGACATTCGTACGGAACCTGGTCATAGCCGAAAACTGTTGCCAAAATTTGTAGGTCCTTATAGGATTTCAAAAATAATAGGTAGTGATCGTTATGAAATTGAGGATACGCCTATAACTAGGAAAGAGGGATCAAGAGCTTATAAGGGGGTATATGCCGTTGATAAACTACATCCTTGGCTGGTTTTTAATCATGATGTGATGTCAAGTGACACAGAGTAGGGGAATGTTTCCATAATTATTCAAATTCAGCATGTTAACACTCCTATTGTCCTAGGGAAGGCGTTAAATAGTTCTTTGTTTTACTGAGAGAGATGTTTTCGATTTATGTAAAAAAAAATTTCAGAAAAGCTTAACTACTTTATTAAGTGATTTTTGGTATGACCTTTCATTTGATGTTATGTGAAGGAAAAATGTGATTAATATGATTATAATGACTTCTTATTGGCTTAACAGTGATCATAAGTAAGCGAAGTAATTCCCTATAAGCGAATATATACCTATATAAAATAAATGAATGATTGGATATAAGTGAATCATTGTAATTACAATAAAAGTGAATCATTTTTATGTTTAGTTTTAACAGTGAGTCAATGCTAGTGAGAGGGCTTTTGATGTTCCTTAGTTTTAGTGAGCTGTCGCAGATAAGAGCACCCACGATGATACTTCTTTTTGAGAGAGAGTTATTGCAGGTAAAAGTGCCTGTAATAATGTTTAGTTTTAAAAGTGAGTTGTTACAGGTGAGAGTGCCTGTGATGATGTTTAGTTAAAAGCGAGTTGTTGCAGGTGAGAGTGCCTGTGATGATGTTTAGTTTAAGAGTGAGTTGTCGCAGGTGAGAGTGCCTGTGATGATGTTTAGTTTAAGAGTGAGTTGTCGCAGGTGAGAGTGCCTGTGATGATGTCTAGTTTTAAGAGTGAGTTGTTGCAGGTGAGAGCGCCTGTGATAATGTTTAGCTTTAAGAGTGAATTGTTTCAGGTAATAGTGCCTGTGATGTTTAGTCTTAAGAGAAAGTAATTACAACTAAGTGCTTTTGACAACATATAGTTGAGTCGCGATTATCTGTCTCTGACGAGTATTCTATTAATCGAAAGTCCATTAGAATAAAACGAGAATTACTGCGTTGATTCTGTGATTAACGAAATTGCTGCTATTGAAGATTGTTTTTTTTTTTATATATACACTCGCGAGCAACCAAATCGACTCAAGCCCTCATTCTGCTTACAAACTTTGTTTTTACGTAAAGTATACAAGGTATTTATAAAAAAAGACTGTCATTAGAAAGCTCAATATACAAGCTTTCATAAAACACTAATATTGTTTTTTTTTTTTTAAATCTAACGCATTCATTTTTACATCAATAGCACTATGAGTCGTTTTGCTCATTACGCTATCCGCGACTTGCGCTAACTGCCACCCCTATAAAAGCTCTCGCAACCGGCACACCTTATCAGTCGCTTATCACAAGTTGACATGTACACATCTCCGAGAATTGCAATCAATTTTTTCCACGTTACCATGGATACCACACCTGAAGAAGCCGCTCAAGTTGTTGCCTTGTTGGAACAAGGACTTAGCCAGCGAGTAGTCGCTGCCCAGCTTCGCTTGAGCCAGTCTGTTGTGTCCCGGGTCTACAGACGATTTCGAGAGACCGGTGCCTTCAATCGAAGACCAAGAACCAGCCGCCACCGGTGTACTTCTGACAGAGACGACCGTTTCATTGTCTCAACATCGCTGCGCAATCGGCATCTGACGAGTGTTGATGTTCAACAAGAACTCAGGCACGTTCGTGGTGTAGCTGTAAGCGAGTGGACAATAAGAAGACGACTGAGAGCAGCCAATCTCACTCCAAAAAGGGCTGCGACGGGGCCCAAATTGACTGCAGCCCACCGACAAGCGCGTCTTCAGTTTGCTCGAGAGCATGTCAATTGGACCATTGCCCAATGGCAGTCGGTTCTCTTTACTGACGAGTGCAGAATGTGTCTGCATGGCAACGACAGAAGAGGCCGAGTCTACAGGCGTCCGGGCGAACGATTTGCCCAATGCTGTTTCGCTGAAACAGTAGCATATGGCGGTGGTTCCTGTATGATGTGGGCCGGCATCTCTTTAGAGGGAAAGACGGAGCTCGTTTTCGTGCCTGTTGGAGGCCGAGGAGGCGGGCTTACAGCTGATCGGTACATCACCGATATTCTCCTGGAACACGTTGTTCCCTATGAAGGATTTGTCGGCGAGGACTTCGTCTTAATGCACGACAATGCTCGTTGTCATACAGCGCGCATTACCCAGCAGTTTTTGGATGAAGTCCAGATGCGTACAATGGACTGGCCTGCGCTCAGTCCAGACTTGAATCCGATCGAGCATTTATGGGACCAGTTAAAACGAAGAGTACGAGCCAGAAATCAAGCCCCTTCGACGGTGGAAGAGTTGAAGGCAGCATTGTTGGAAGAGTGGGTTAACATACCTCAAGAGGACGTCAAAAAGTTGATCAGATCAATGAAGAATCGACTTCAAGCGGTGATTAGGGCTAGGGGGGGGGGGGAATACCAAGTATTGATTTATTAAATTGTTATGTATTTTCTTAATCAATTTTCTTTTATTTCTAAAATACCCAACCACAACATCTTCTCACAAATTCCTGTTTTTCCTGTATTTATGTTTAGATATCATTAATTACAAAGATAATGAACGGATATTGATAATGGTGATATCTTATTTAAGATGCAGTTTGGAGCTTTCAGATGATATATAGTTTTTAAAAATATCTCCTATAACTTTCTTGAAAACAGAGTCTATACTCAGAGTTAGGGCTTGAGTCGATTTGGTTGCTCGCGAGTGTATATAATTTCGAATTAGCGAAATATCTGCATATAAACTGTCATTTTTCCTTTGCTTTTATGTTTCTATCAAAACATCAACGCGAGGCCGCGTTGGGTGTCAGGATTAGCCGAGTGTTAGCATATATTAAAAAGGGAACATACTAAAGTATATAAAGTGCTCTAGTCTGTGGTGCAAAGTTATTATTTTCACCTAGCAACACTAAACCTCGCGCCATTGTAATGTTTGTCGTTGATTGTGACTCACTTTTTTCCTGACATCGAACGAGGCTGGTCGAGTGCGAATTATACCAAGCTGCGGAGAGTTGTATCGAGAGAAGGAAGAATAAATTGTTGTACACTTCTGAAATATCTTATTATTTCAATATATGCAATAAGTTTTTTATAAAAAATTTGGCCCCAATAGCCCTTCCCTTAAAATATTCTTTTATTAAAATAAATTATTGTCTTGACGTTATTTTCTTTTTATATTTTAGTGTAACACTTGTAGCATGTTTAATTTGGTAACTTGGAATACATACATTTTTATTATTTATTTGTTTAGAGTGATGTTATGCTGATCATATAGCGTTACATTAAGCTAAGGCGAACGTCTGTATGTAAAAAAAAAGAAAGAAAAAAACCATTCTGAGTTTTTTGCCAGTTCTTCACCGCTCAAGATCTCCTGCCGCAGATTTACGACCCGAGGGTGTTTAAAATAGGCTTAAATTGAAAAAATGGTTTTAAATTTTAAATTTAATAAGAAAACCTACTTCTAGCAATTCAGTGAGCTGTGTGTCTATTTATTTAGAGCTAAAAACCTAAACGAAAGTAATGTTAGGTTATTTTACCCTCATGTATTGCCATGCAGCAAAATAATATAAAAATAAGGTAACGTTAACGACGTGAGTTACGAAGTTCGCTAAAATTCCAACACACCCCACAAAGGAGCGCGGAGGTCTCATTACCCGCAAAATTTATAAACAGGTCTAACTTTGCGGTTAACGGTGCCCGTTAAATTAATCACATCGTCTACACGCATTACGACGGATGCAGATTGCAGACCTAATGTGACAATTTACACTTCTTTCCTTCCCTCATTTTCATATTTATTCATGCAAATGAGGCACTGCTCTTGAACATTATTTGAAACAAATAATGTCGTGCCGGTATATGTGTATATCTTATATCGATAAATTCTTTCTTTTTTTATTCATTTCAAATAGTTTCTTAAAAACCATTAATTAAAAAATTAAAAACCGTTTATAGTGTGGATGACTAAATTTAAGATTCCGATTATGAATAGAACTCAGTAAGTAATGATAGATACTGTCAAATCGGTCGTTTGAATAAGTATATACCCAATATTTTACTTTGTATGTATTAAATAGGGATTCAAGCTATAATCTTCCGATTTCTTGATTTTCATGCAACTAACATGTTCAATGTTTCAACCAATTCACACTTGCTGAAGTGTTTAGTTTGATTGTGTCATACTTGTAGAGAAAAAACTATTCAAAATAATTTTTAATTTTAATGGCACTTTAGGAAAGAAGCCAAACAGTAGCAAAAACAGGGACTAAACTTTAAGGCATGTGACAGTTCCATCAATCTTAGCAATCAAAGAAACAACTAATTTACTTTGACCCTTAAACGGATTTCCTCCCTTTTGCTTGTGTTAAGAGTTTGAAGTATATTAAGAGCAGCCTGGAGTTCCTTTATAAACTGGTTGGGCCACACTTATTGTTGTTAAAGAAGGTTTGAGCGCGAGTCAACTTTGTGGCGAGGCATTCTGACAGCTTTAACTGATGGCTTAATAAATTGTATAGAAATTACTCTTAAGCTTCTACAAATTTCTACTTTAAGATTCTTCAGCAAGAATTAGAATTATGACTCTTCACATACATATCGCGTGCGACTTTTACCTCTTCTTAGTTGTAGTTATAGTATATAATTAACATCTCTTTATTAAAAATGGGTATATAGTAAATCATTATCCTTCCTCGGTTTCCTTCCTTCCCTGTTATAAACACATTTAAGCAGGTATGGGAAGAAGTAAATACTTCTTCTATATTTTTAGTCATATATGGAGCGACATCGGTGTAAATGAAAACTGATATATAGGTTGATGACGACAAGGTCGTTGGTTCTAAGCAACCATACAATGGTGATCATTTGACGAATAGATACGATTTACGTTCATTAGCAAACCAAAAATATGTAGCTTACTTTCGCAGAAAATAAGTAAAATGCACTGCCCTAAGACTTAATCGACAGTGCTCGTTTTAACACGTATAGAGTAGTTGCTGAAGATGCAAGATGTGTCGGTGACTGCAGTGTCTGCGGTTACTTGAGCACGGGCGGGCGGTGTAATTTGCTTGTTTATTGCGGAAGTAAGCTACGTGTTTTTGTTTTATTAATGGATATAGATTTCCATCAAGCGACGCCTGATTCTATCAAATACGATCTACCTTTAACCGATCTATATGTGATTCGATAGAACCGTAAAAATTTGAAAGTAAGGGCTGAGACTATAACCTGCGCTTATTTTGTATCTCTTTTCGAAAATCGGTACTGCTAACTACAATTCTTTAAACACTACAAAAAATAAGTCCTCCCTTAGATTATTTTATTGAACGGTTGATGAATATACAGAACACGAATTGGGGTTAGTAGTGAACATAAATATTTGGTACCTAAACTAAATAAAATTGTTTACTTTGTGTGTGCTATAATATCATAGTTTTATATGAAAGATTCTAAAATTATATAAAAAAACAGTTTTAATTTTTCCTTTAGTGCGTAACGGCGAATCTTAAGTATTTAACATCAATTAGCCGGTCCCAGTAACGTTGTCTTAAGATACTTCATTCAGAAACAAAATGTCACTGCTGAGACAAGTTCGCTCCGACACAGCCATGTCACAGCGAGCTTGAAATCTTTAATGAGCCGTTGTTTTATTAATTCCAGATCCCTAATTAGAGGCTTGAATCCGTGGCACGGCTCCGGTAGTTTTTCCCCAGGGCATAGTACGTAGGTATGGATGAGTTGTTTCTACGCTTTGTTAATTTCACCACTTAGGCGTTTACATTTGTATTTCTCATAATAATTGCATAATTTATATTTGAAAAAGGTGTTTCTTATTTTGTATATACATTACAATACGATTCTAAAATGTTTAAATCGACTATAATTTATTAATTTTCATTTTACGCCTCCGTATTTATTTGTGAAAATGCTTTCGTATCCGCGTCGAGCCACCAGTTTTTGTTCATAATAGATTATCTTTCTTTTTCTCATAATTATTGCGTAATATAATTACAAAAGCTTTTCATATTTTTATATAGTAGAGTGATTTTGAAATGTTTAAAAGGACCATAAATAGTATTTTTTTATTTATTTTATATATTTTTAAAGGAATAGTGCACAGCTCAAACATAAGCTAAGATTATAATCTATCAGTTTAAGGTTAGAAGCCAATTACGACTAGCCACAGATTACAATTAAGTTTTGATAAATCAAAGTAATAATTATTACAATCAAATGAAGGAAAACGATTTAGTTTTCACTTGTTCACAATGGAATATACATGTAATATTAACTGACCCGACCACGTGTTGCTGTGTTATAAATTAAAATGAAACCTATTCTATGTCCTAAGTCGAAAAAAAACCAGCAAAATGAAAAAAAAAATTATCCGTTAAGTACACTGGTCATCACAAAAATGGGCCCAACCTGTTTTTTCACTATTGCTCTTTACAATTTCAAAGATAAACGTTTAGAACTATCTTTTGTTTAGGTCTACGGTCGAATAAGATCTTTGACATTTGATTCCGATAAATGTTTACGAATATGAGGGTACTTAATAAACTTTTTTAAAATAAACACTGCCCAGTGCCGGTTTGATGAATACGGCAGTATTCACTTTAGCTCTGTTTCATTCGCAACCAGGAATTTTAATTTTTGTTATTGTTATTGACGATTGTTACTTTATTGATTATCATTGTAATTCGGATTAAATAAACCTAAAATGATGGATACTACTGAAGCTGAAGCGGTTCAAGTTGTGGCTTTGCTGCGAGCGGGTTTCAGTCAACGTGTTGTCGCTCGTCGACTACATCTCTTCTGTCGATCAGTCGATCTGTTGTTCGGAGAGTTTACCAGAGGTTTCAAGAGACTGGGCAGTACCGTAGGAGAACAGGTTCTGAAAGACAAAGGGTCACCACTCAAAGAGATGACCGCTTTATTGTGACATCGGCTCTAAGAAATCGGCACCTTTCTGGTGTAGATCTCCAGCGGCGGCTGCGTGAAGTGCGGGGTGTAGCTATAAGTGACAGCACGGTGAGAAGAAGACTTCGTGAACAGAACTTAAGACCTCACAAGCCAGCAACAGGACCACAGCTGACTGCAGCTCATCGCCAAGCCAGACTACATTTGCGAGGGAACATCTTGAATGGACTATAGACCAGTGGGCTTCAGTTTTATTCTGTGATGAGAGCAGAATGACTTTATACGGCTCTGATGGGCGCCGTAATGTCATGAGAAGGCCAGGAGAACGTTAGTTAGTGCTGTATTAGAGAAACTGTCAGTTACGGTGGAGGCTCTGTTATGTTTTGGGGCGTGATATCTTTGACAGCACGTACAGAGTTGGTGTTTCTCAACGTTACATAACGGACATCCTAGAAGATCATGTGTTGCCGTATGCAGGTTACATCGGAGAAAATTTCCAGTTAATGCATGATAATGCACGGCCACACGTAGCGCGTATTGTTACACAGTACTTGGAAGAGTTTGGCATTCGTGTTATGGAGTGGCCAGCAAGAAGTCCGGATTTAAATCCTTTGAGCACATATGGGACACGCTAAAACAGAAGGTTAGAGCTCGAGAACTCGCCCCTACAACCTTGGAAGCTTTGGAAACCACCATTAGAGAAGAATGGGACCGAATTCCTCAAGGAAGCATCACAATTTTAATAAGGTCAATGAAACGGCGAATGCAGGCAGTGATTAGAGCAAGAGGGGGAAACACCAAATATTGACGTGAAAGTTTTGTTTCAATAACACGTAAGACTAAAAAGTTACAGAGTGTTCAACTTGAAGCTAAAAATATGGTTAAAATAGCGATTTTCTTTTTTTTTGTAAAAATGTAAAAAAATTACAATTAAGATAAACAATTTATTGACTAATTAGTAAAAAACTGACGTTATTTAGTAAACAAATCAATAATTATACAATTTGTTTCATTCAAAATATGAAATCATCAGTTTTCGTGTAAAATATAGGTGGGCCGATTTTTGTGATGACCAGTATAGTTTCCGAGTTAATCGCAGACAACATATAGATTAAGTTATCATGGTATGAAAATACATAAAATGCATAATTAATAAATTGAGGTAGTAAAAATGTACATAAACCTTGAATGCAAATATAAAGAGTAAAATATAATTTGTATTCAAGTTATGTCTTTATACAAAACAAAATAAAAAGTGTTTATGGAAAGACGCTTTTTTCTGACTTCATATAAAAATTGTTTTCTAGAATCTACAAACGAGTCAATGACATTACTGAATTTATCACTATAGTTTGTGTTACGGGGCGGGACATACAATAAATGACTTGATTTGATACGAAAAGGCTGAATGTCAAAAAAAAAATTGTCCGGAGGCAATCAAAATTCACCATGATATATTTCAATAGACCCATATCTAGAACCATGACAGTCATTTAGGGTAAATTAATTGTGTGCTCGGCAGATATTTTCAAAACTTGTTTCGATACGTCCTTTCCTAGATCTGAAATTCAGATGCCCTGCAAATTCTTTTGTTATTTTTTTTAGACTTAAAGAATTATTAAAGATGCGATAGATATGCAAAACCAAACCAAGCTTGCGATAACCTCGCAAGCTTGGATTGGTTTGGTCTTGTCACAGTGTTTGACGGCGATGATATCCGAGACTACTTAACCAATTATGATGATTTTTAACTAAGGAGATAGGATAGGTTTCATTTTAATATTTAATTAAAAATATTTCACATTATATTGAGCCATAGCAACGCGTGGCCAGGTCAGCTAGTATTACTATAAAAGTAAACTGTAAGATCACCGAACTGTTAGGTTTGAGGGTTTAATTCATGCATTACATAACTTATACTAACTTAAACTTGACAATCAGCAACTCTGATGAAAACCTTTGGTGGTTTGTGTGATTGCATTGGATATGATAGGCATTGTTAATATTGTTTATCCAATGTATACACGGTAAGATAAAATCTCCTTAAAAAGCCTTTGTCCGAGGAATACTTGTCAACAATATTGTATACTTTTCGTTATTTGGATTAATCAATATGAAATATTATTTATTTCCGGTCATCCAGAAAAAGAGTTATTGTTTATTTTCAAACTCACTATTTACTTTTATGAATTACTTAATGGGCGGGTCTAGCCATTAATTTTTTGTTCATAATAAAAAATCAGCGTATGACTGAGCTCAGAGCTTGAAAAAGCGATCTAACACAACAAAAAGAACCATGCAAGCAATTATTGAAAAAATGAAACAAAGCTAAATGTACGTTATAAATCAGAAATAAACATTATAAGGAATGGATATCATATTTGAAAGCATGAGCATATCCCTCGTTTTAAATTTTGACTTCGAAACCTTACTGGCATTGAAAAATGAGTATAATTTTGTCAGCGTAGTTAAAGTATACTTAATTAAGTTTGTATCTGTAGTTGTTGTTAGCTATAGTGGAGCGGACTGTCACATTGCGAAAGTGGGTGGCACGATGGCGCGCCAGAACTGCTAAGTGAACAGCGCTTCAGCGCACTGTCGGGGATAAAGATTAGACTGTGGCGTCGAATGCCGACTCGCAGTGGGACGTTTGCGCCTTACCAGCGCTTGTCCACTTACTACGATTGCTATTCAGCTAAATAGCATGCAGCTGATGCGATCTCATTTTGTAAGGGGTTTTTGTGGGTTCAGAGCAAAATTGTTTGACCTTATGGTTCTCCGAAAAGCACTGGTTTAAATACTTCGTTAATTTTACGAGTTGTAGTCGCAGCACTACTAAAAAGATATTTAAAATTTGTAAGGGCATAAACGACGACGTCAGGTGAAAAAAAACCGAATAAATGATTTTCTAGCATTAGAGTATATCTGGTTCCCTTATATTTTTTCCTCCATAATAATAATACCTAGTTAGTATGATTTATAGCTTTTCCGTGGTTTCTCAGTAATTACGCTGAAGTAGCGTAGTAGTTAGGAAGGATCAGAATATATATTGCTTGTTATTTAGATCTTCTAATAGCTGACCGACAAAAGATAGCTCTTATCGGAAAGGATAAGTAGTATATATGAAGTATCTTTTTTACACGGAGATACAAAAAAATGCTAGCATTTTAGATATCGAGATTATCCATGTACTTATTTTTTTTATAATAAACTGTTTCAACTGTCCCTGTCACATAGTGTCTGACCATTTCTTCCTATGGTTTATCCATCAGTAGGGAAGGCTGGATAGTAACCAGGTATATTGAGTAGGTTATAAACAGTAAAAGCCTGTATTGCCAAACCAAAAAAGAAGATATGTTCAAATTTAATTATTTTTATAAAAATAATTTCTTTGATGTCGAAAAAATAGCCTTCAATGCGAAAGGTAATTAAAGATTGAATAACTTCTATCTTACATGAGCTATTTTTTTATTAGTGTCAGTGAAAATATAAATAGTTTTATACCTTTATAAAACCTTATTATTTCAAAAACCAATTATTGAAAAAAAAAAACAAATTAGAAATCCAATATGTAAACCAAAGGCATTTTATTATATTTATTTGAAAATTATTTCCTATGCCGCATGTCGTGAACATTGGAGAACGATCCTGCTAAAAGCAACGCATTAATTCCTGGCAACTTGTTAGTTCTGCCTCGACGCCATGGCGGGCGTCCTCCCTGTACTGTTTAAACACCGACAAATACAATAAACCGTTTGAAATTTTAATAAACTCATTACACCTGCAGCTTCTATGCAATCTCCTAGCTGTTTAGGATTTTAGATGGAGTTAGCTTTGTTATTATAAGCTGTTCGTTCCATATGTATCAGACCAAAGAAATAACAGTTGACAACACCGAGTTTTAAGCAATGTCACATTATTGTAGGGTTACAGTCAAAATGTGTACCATATTTTGCATTAGTAATTAAATAGCAAACTTGCTTAGTATTAAATAGAAAGAACTAAAAATTGTTACTGCTTTGTATGATTTATCATACTTTTTTGTCAACGTATTCTTTGACACTTCACCAAGTTGTATTATGTTGATAAAAAGGTGTAACAACATTACTTCAGAATCCAATTTCAAAAATTACTCCCGCAAAAAATCTGCTTACCCACGTTATCCGGGCAGCCATCAAAATTTAATTTCGTAGAAAGCGCACTCTCTGAGTAATGTATGCCGAATGCGAGTTCCCTCGTAGCGTCGTAGCTCGTAGTTGGTCTCGTAGCCGTAACGACTCTCGTAGATCCGAGCAGTTTTCTTATTTAGAATGTAGCGGCGAACGCAATGTGATATAAATTATACCCGTCATTATCTTTTATATTCAATGTTGTGGTGAAATATTAGGAGGACTGTTCGTGGACGAGGACTGTGGAGGACGAGAAGTTCTCGTTTACCATAGAACCGATATCATAGGACCGCAATTATTATTCCAAAGATAATTGTTGAGAGGATTATTTAATGGTTTTATATATTTTTGCATTTTAAATGATAAATTGTAGTTTAATTATTATATCGACAGCTTACAAGTCAATTCTCAGGCGCGAATCGAACACTAAATGGCTGTTTTATTTTAATCGATTAATAAGAATGATTCTTTCGAATACGAGAGGATGTTCCCCTTATTGGTAAGACAACGCTGGCCTACAGCATTAGGTAAGTAGTTAAGTACAAAGGTACTAGAAAATTTTAACAGTTCACAAGGCTCTGTAGCTCAATTGGAGAGAATTGGACCGGATATCTAGAGTTTGCTTGTTCAATTCCTGCTTGAGAATTTATTTGTAATCCGAGTCGATATTTCCTAGTATTTTACTATTAAAAATAATTTATACATCATAAAAATTCGAAAATATATAAAATCAAAACAACTTGATGGCTGTTTCATCTTAATCGTTTTTCAAACATTTGTAAAATTGTTTCTTTTGAATACGAGAGGATGTTCTTCTTATTGATGAGACAACGCTGGCCTACAGCGTAAAAAGTAGAACGGTACTAGAAAATTTTGAAGAGTGTTCACAAGGCTCGGTAGCTTAATTGGGAGAACGTTAGAAAAGAGATCCAAAGGTTGCGAGGTCGATTGTCGTCTGAGAATTTTCTTGTGATCGAGTCGATTGATTTATTTGTATTATTTATAGGTTATACTGAAATCCACAGCGTAACATTTGAAAAGTTTTGAAAAATACAATGTGCTCATTTTGTTTTTTTAACGGAAAATATCCCAGTAGTTAATTCAAAATAAGAAAGATATTTATGAAACTGAAATCGATAAACTCAAAATAAAGTTAGTTCTTGAAGTTATATAATGAAAGCGACATTAAACTACTATCACAGAAAGTGCAATTAAATGGCGCAGTCTGTAATTATTGTCTAGAGACAACTAGTTAGTGCTCATCAGATAGTATATTCGTGCTGCCATTAGGAACTAATATTACTTGGACTTGGCTAGTTTTAGTAGCAAGATCAAAAGTTCGAAAATTCCCGAGAACACAGCTAGTTTCAGCTTTCATTATTTTAGTTCAAATCCTACCACTAATTTTTTATAGGGACACTGGCGTTAAAACGTATGTACTTTATTTTAAAGATGTATCTACTAAACAAAAAAACTTATTATTCATTTAAGGAGTTGGATAGCTCAGTGGTTAGCGCTAAGATTAAACATTATTGCAAAGACTGTTCATGGGATGGATGACTAAGAAAAATTATAATCTTCAGAGCTTTGGTGGTTCAATAGACTCGCAGTTCCGGCTGATTTTGTAGTTCCTAACACCTGCTAATCCGCACTGGATCAACCTGGGTTAAGGACCATATGTCCAAGGTGTATTCATACGTAGGCAAAGGTCTTGGTTCCAGTAGTAGGGATATTAACAAGCTGATGACGACGACAGAAGTTGCAGCATATTTGAAGTGAACATCTCAATTGTTATTTGATACTAGCTTTATTGAATTATGTTAAGAAGTAGTACAGAAGTATTCTTGAACATTTAAAACATATATCCTCTTGCTAAATCTATGTACATATCTAACAAAATTAAGGAATCAGAGAATAGAATGAAGGCTATATGGAATAAAATAAATAAAGAAACAGGCAAAAGCAAATCTCAAAAACAATCTTTTTCACTGGTAATTAACAAAGAAATGGTAAATTCTGACAAAGCAGTTGCTAGTGTCTTTGGGACGTTTTTTTCTAGAGTACCATTAGAAACAACAAGTTTCCTGCCTTCGTGTCCTTGTATTGCTGCTGCACTTCTAGAATTGAGTCTTGATAGGTACAATGTAAAATTTAATTTTACACATATTAATAGTGAAGATATTATTAAAGCCATCATATTTAATAAATAGAAGATTTAAGGGGTATGACAACAAATAATATTAAATTAATAATTGACGTAATTGCGCCTTACGTTGTTTTCCCAAACTTAATGAAACTAAGTACTAAAATAATAGCAAATTAATTTCCCTTTTCCAATCTGGAGAAAAAAAATGACTCCGCTAACTTTCGACCGATATCAATATTACCAGTGCTCAGTAATTTTTTTGAAAAAGATGTCTATATATATACAGTTATTCTATAGATATTTTAATCTATAATTTATATCTAATAAATTTAATTTATAATATTATTATATCATAAAAATCCATTCGGTTTTACTAAAGGTAAAAGTACTACTGAAGCTAGAGTTGCATTTATCAAACATATACTTGATGTTTGCGAGGACAAGAAAAATGTAATTGGCATCTTTGGTGACCTTACTAAGGCGTCCGATTGCGTTGATTACCACACACTATTAAAAAAAGTTGAAACATTATAGTGTCTTTGATACGTCAAAAAGCCTATTATAGACGTATTTGTTAAATAGAATTCATAAAGTTGTCATTAATAAGAGCAACTTTGCTGGAGCCCCCATAACTATGGGCGTACCGTAAGGATTAATATTAAGACCTTTACTTTTTTGATTTATATTAATGACCTCCCTTACTATGTTAAAAATCTATGTGAGATAGTGCTATATGACGTTGCCTCAGTATTTAACGTCTCTCGAAGCATTGATTGTTATGACGTAGTAATTATTGCGCTATCAAAAGTTTTATATTGGTTCACCAGTAAACATTTATCGCTAAATTAAAAAAAAAATAGTATGCATGCAATTTACGTTACCAAGGCTGACCAACATATAAAGTTGAGTGATGTAGTAGTCGAATTGGTTGAAAAGACAAATAGCATATGCTGTAAAAAAAAGAAGGCTTTTAACTGATATTGAAACGGCAAGTTCAATTTATTCTAGTTATTTTCATAGTGCAATGTCTTATCGTTGTTATTGTGGGGCTTAGCTGCTAATACTGAAAGCAATTTTGTGTTACGAAAAAAAAGAAAAGCAATATACAGCCTTCTGCCTAGAAATGCTCTCAGAGACTTGTTTAAGGAAAATGATATTCTAACTGTGGCGGGGTAGTTCATTTATGAGAATGTAATCTATGCACGTAAAAATTACAATACTTTTGACAAACATAGCGACGAACATTGCTTTAAAACAAGAATTAAAAAAAGACATGCCATTTCCAGTTTTAGACTTCGCAGGAGGCAGGAGGTTCATTCTTGGGGAGAGGTATAGCACTGTTTATTAATGTTCCTTAAAGTATAGTTGATTTGCTTTTGCATAAATCTAAAACTTCTGTGAAAAAAAGCTCATGTTCAAAGATTATTACAAAGTTGAAGACTATATTATAAATATAGGACGCGATGCATGGAAGTAATTGCGACATGCATTTATTACAGGTTGTGTCATACAGCTATTAGAATTTGTTAATTTTAACACTAATTTATTACTAGTAGTTGGAACGTGACATGCTCTCCTAAAACGTCTCTTGGGTGGTGGCGTGTGGGTCGTTACGTTTCCTAAGATATGGTTGAGTGAAGCGATGGCTGCATCATGCGTCGTGAATGGGCGCTGCCCTGGGAGATAGGTCTGCTTTAATCACTAGTATTTTTGTGCTATACTAAACATATGCTATTCTTGTTTTCTTAAATTTATCGTTTAGTCACTGAATATTATTGCAATGTTTAAGGATACTTACTTAAAACAGATACTTGTTGACTTTGATGTAATCAACGATGTAATGAAACAATAACACTACTGATACTGTAAATCAATAAACCATTCATGAAATAAGTGGTAACGCATTGCTATGGTAACGCGTATACAAAGGAAAAAGAGCGGGAAAAGAAGCGGCGAAACAAACACACATAGAATCATTGTGATAACAGAATAATTTTGTTATTTTTTGTGGATTAGGGTATGGTGACGACGTATAATTGTAAAATATACGTGAAATGACAGTCTTTAGTAGTTGTTTTAGGACACGATGTATTATGGATTCCAGTTAGTCCCATGTTTAGTCGGGATAGCGTTTGATGTAAATTAGGGGACCTTCGGACTATAATACAGATCTCTTTTTATGATGGATATATATTTACAAAGTGGAAATTAAATACTTGACACGTACATGTTTTTAGATAACCTTGTAATAAAGACTCTTTTATCAATTAATAATAGATATAAAGAGGCAAAATTTGATATCAAACTTAGTAAAAATACTTTTCGCTTGAAATCATTTAATCATTGGATTTCTTTTGGAACATCGAAATATGTTTTTACTAAAGTTTCCCGTCTAATAAGAAATACCTACGATTCCTTAGTTGGTTGAAAATCCCAGAAACTGTTAATAGGCTCGACTCTATATAGAGTTATCTTTATTTAACATTTATTCTCCGTATCTGTCTCCCTTAAATGAATACTACAATAGGGTTTTGTAGCAGTATACAGACGGTCTTTATAAATGCAGAATTTTGCTTATCAGCACGTTTCTATAGTATCTTGCATGTACATGAAATAGAATAATTTTATTACAAAAAAGAGTTACAATTCAGAATTGACCTTTTTTGGGTCACTGTTGATCTAGCCCTTTTCTACCTATTTTGAAGAATTTTGTCCCAGAGCTGGTGATTAAAAAAGGATATAATAATCCCATAAATACGAAAAACGGATATTGTAAAAAAGGTCTATCATTTATCGAAATGAAATAGGGGAAATTTTCTATTGCCAGTCATAAAGCTAGAAAATTGTAAGCAAAGTTATTAAATTTATAAAAAAAAATACTCAATAAAGTTAAAATATTTGTTTTATGGCAATACTAAGATATAAAAGTAAATTTAAGTACTACGTTGTACGTATGCATTCACAATTATTAAGATCAAATGTTAATAAACAATGAAACATGTTACTTGCACATTCCAAATGGCGCAGATTGAAATTCCAGTCGGCTAATCGATACTAATTCATGGTACCTACGGTCTGCCACTTACCGGCGCTTTAGGGAAGTTGGATAGAGGAGCGGGGAGGTGGATAGGTAGGGAGGATATGCGCAGGAGGGGAGCGATTTATTGCCGCATTAGATTCGCATTTGTAGCTAAGCGTGGAGCGGGATGTGTCGAATGGTGACCCTTCCCTCTCTGATGTAAGTGCTAATCAATTAGTTGTTAGCTATTACACTCGTTCGTTGCCTAATCAGGTGATCTCAACTGAGAAGGAAAATTATAGAGTTGTTAACTATAAATATCCAGAGGATATGGGAATATTCTCTATATAGTTGTGTACTTGTGTAAAGGCAACTAGTTAGGGAAAAATGGAGGGAATTCATTGGAATTTGAAAATTTTTAAACATTGGACTTTTAGCTCACATTTAAAAAAAAAGTTATATTAACGTATTATTATTTTCTTATTTTTGCATTCACAATGGCATATTTTTTATTAGATCGTGGAACGTGGTCGTTTTTTACAGGCTTATTTTATATAGTGAGTAACTGTTGCATTATTCATTGCTAATTTAATCTGTCAGTGATCTGTTAGTTTTAATAAAAAGTCAATACATAGCTAAATATATTTTTGCTTTTATATATATTTCTCAATTGCACATCAGATGTTAACCAGTTATATTATCTTTGACAATAATTTTATAATGTCTCTTAGTCCTAAGAGTGGCTCAATACGAGTGAAATAATAATAATAATATTTCTTACATTCACACCAATTAGCCTAGCCCAAAGTAAGCACTATATAAAGGCTTGTGTTATGGATACTATGGTTACGGATACACATACATATATGATACATAGAAATGTTATATTTATAGATATATATATTAATATCCATGACACAGTTACAAATGTTCGTATTCATCACACAAACATCTGCCCCTTCCGGGATTCGAACTCAGGACCATCGGTGCGAAAGGCAGGATCGCTACCGTTACACCAAATGGTCGTCAAAAGTAAAAGTTTAATTATAGGCACTATAAGGTCTTCAATTATACTCACATTTACTATATTTCTATATATTTAAATGACTGTTTGTTGCCTTAAATAAATAAAAAAAAAATATCTTATAGAAAATGTTATATTGTTAATTCCGTCTTCAAGTTTAGTACTTTCCTTTTACCCCGACGACAGTCCTAGGTTCGGCCCGGAAAGGGCAGATGTTTGTATGATGAATTCGAACAATAAATGTATGTCTACTCATTATTAGGGTAACGGCTAATTTTTTCATAACACAAGTATTACAGTAACTTACTTTAGGGCTTATTGGTGTGAATGTTAAAAGAAAAGAATGAATAAAAAGACCTTTAAGACAATTTCATGTTGAATGGAAAATGTTGCTAAAGAGCAAATACTTTAATACTTTACTGTGGCAGAAGAATAAACTCGTATTTCTCTTGAAACAGAAATAGAACATTTCATAAAGAGTTTGACAGGTCTCCGGGTCAAATAAATAATCGAAGGAGCTTTTATTTGTTTGTAAGTTATAGCTATAAAAATGTCTATCCATTACTATCTGATTTGATATTGTTTCCTACACTTTCAGGCTTCTTTATTGAAAGTAGTAAAATTTTATGGGTAACTTACGCGACTATTTAATATCATGGTTTTATTTAATTTTAATTTCTTTTATGGTGGCTTTTTCTGTTTTACGCAGTAATTGCGGTAATGTGAAGGACAACTAGACAATTAAAATATTGAATAAATACAACCCAATTGAGCAGATTGTTCGAACCCTCAGTTGAAAGACTGCTGGACGAAACCCTCCCATAAAATGGGGGGCTTCCCATAATCCATTAAGTAGTTATGGAGTGAAAGCGTAACAAACTCCCTTTTTTATCTATAATATGGCTTTTAGACTGTACTTCAAGAAATAAATGTACTCTAATTAAGACTAGTGCTATACCATCACAGAAATCACAAGAAATCACAGATATTTGTATACCCCATAAAATAGGGGCTTTATCATAATCATCTTTATTTATATATACGATAAATTGTTCACTGGTTGTCATTGTCTCTAGTTCATACACAGTTCCAATCCAGAGATTGATTTAATTTTAACTATTAGGATGATTTAACTATTTTCGTCCTGAAAAAATATTTTTTCTAAAATTATCAAGGCTTTTCCGTTGTATTTAGATTTATTTTTATGTAAACTCAGTTTATTAGGCATGGAAAAAAGAGAGGTAAAATTTTCCGTTGCTTATATGAAGACCTATAGTGTCATATGAAATATAAAAATTCCAGCTTCTTTAAGATTTTCACAATTAATGTAAACAATATAAAATAAAATCTTTACAATTATAAAACTTTATATATATAATTGCCCTATATTTAAAAAAAACCTTCTTTTAAATAAAGGGGATGGACATAGGTGAAAAGTGAAAAATATTTAATACTATAATCTACAATTTTCAGCCAGAAATCAATGTTTAAAGGGCGGAGATGCGAATCGTTTCATTAAAATAGAAGACAGCGACTGTGGGTACTTTCATGAAAATTTAATATATTTTTATTAGATTCGGCGCTTGGGAAATTTAAAGCGAAATAGTGAAAAGGCACACTGTGCAAAAAATGTTTATAACTCGTATTATCATCACAGTCAAAAATTAAATCCTTAAAATGCTTATTGTGACTTACTCGCCAATATTCTGAAAATCGTTTGTTACTAACTTGAATAGCTCCATTGCACGCCTCGAAAAGATTGGGAAATTAAATTTCATTATTTCTTAATTATTTTTCAGTTTTGTCTTATAATTCTTAGCTGTGAAAGTTAACAAACAAATAACTAGCTTTATTTGTAAGAAATTGTGTTATATTTTTTTTGTAAGTGCCTTAGTTTCAGCAAAAGTTGAGAATATCCAATCGCAGTTTCCTGGATTTTATTAGAATTTGAATAATAATAATGTTTCTTACATTTACACCAATTAGCCTAGCCCAAAGAAAGCACTATAAAGGCTTGTGATATGGATAGACAGAGGGTAACGGATAGACATACATATATTATACATAAATAAGTAATATTTAAAGAAATAAATATAAATACCCATGACTCAGGTACAAATGCTCGTATTCATCACACAAACATCTGCCCCTTCCGGGATTCGAATCCAGGAACATCGGTGCGAAAGGCAGGATCGCTACCGTTGCACCAAACGGCCGTCAAATGCGGTGAATGCTGCTAATTCGTCGATATTTGTTTGCTCCGGGGTAGACCAAAACTATTACCTAATATCAAAATAAATATTGCTTTTATAAATTTTTTATCAAGTAGTATCGCTACTGTCTGGATACTTGAAACATAATATAAGCGTTGTTGACTTCGAAGTATTTTATTCAAAAGGGGATTTTGAAGAAACCTTGTCATGATAGTCCCTTGGGAGAATATTGCTACAGATTTTTCACCATTTCTACATTTTGATTTTAGTAATGTCTTTTATGAATATGTAAACGTAAAGATTTTTTACCATTTCTTTATTTTGTTTTTAGCATTAGGATGTCTTTTATGGATATGGTAGAAATTCTAAGGCTCGCTTCGAACTGTCGTATTTCCATTCTCCATACCCGCACAGTTAGAATTGCTCTCAACTATATTGGTTGATTCAAAACTATTTCTTTTATTTGCCTTGTTACCACTTGCTTTTTTATAGGTGTTTTTTTAAGTATTTATGCTTACAGCAAATCATCAAAAACGTTTTTTCATCTTACTAGTGTAGTAATTAAACATACTGATATAATATTATTATGAGTGGGTGTATTGACTAGTAACCACTGTGTTGCGGTGGGAAGCATATCTGACCGGTATCAACAGTTATGTCTGTTACTTGACCGCATCTATTTCGTTTGCATATGCTGTAACTAACGCAATGTTATTTTGGATATTTTACTGAATTATGACAATGCGAAATATTTAGTATCTATTTGGAATGTACAACAAAATGCAAGCCTTATGAATTTGTTTTATAATTTCAATAATATATGACGCTTTATTTTTGTTATTTTAGTATCAATGTCAAAAACATTTTTTTAATAAGAGAATAATGGCTTCGCAGTCTTACCTTCAAATTCAGGTTATATAGAACTTGCATGTGTTATCAAACAATAAATGAGCATAAATTAAAAAAATATATATTCAGCGACCAAATCAATTTATTCGTCTAGATTAATAGGTATATTTTATTAGCATGACATGAAACTAAATATTCTAATCCTTATTAGACTTCTATTTTTCTAAATGTGTAAAAATTACCATAATTGATATTGAATTGCAGTCAACGTAAGAAATACTTGGTAAATTTCAACAAGTCTATCACCCCACCTTGTCCCGAGACCTTTCTCGGTAGTTTAATTAGAACAGCAATCGACCGGATAGTGAGAGGTTGTTGGTTTGAGTCTCACACGACTTTTTTTTTTTTCTAATAAAATGTTCTTACGTTTATTAAATGTCGATCTTTTAATTTCTCAAACCTATATGTGTTGCTGAAAAGATTAAATATAATTATGCACTCTACGTGAAATGTCTCGATTAGCTTGAGACGCAGTCAAAGTAATACAGTTAATATAAATAATTAACCAATGTTAACCTTCAATGTATGAGTTTGTTTACTTTTATGAATCTGTTTTGAAAGAAAGAAATACATTTATTGACACATACGCACACAAATAGAGAATTCAAGAAAAGGAGAAAGAAAAAAAATAAGGGACGAGCGATGTGAAAAATACAAAATACATAAAAACTCATATGTGGGATCAACAAATATCCTGCCTCAGCATTTTGCCTCCATGTAATGACATGGAGGCAAAATGCTGAGAATCTTTTCTGCCCAGCTGTGAATGCACAGCTGGGCAGAAAAGACACAGAGGTGCTGTTATTCTGACAGGGTTCAGACAAGTGAAAAAAAGATAAAAGACGCCTTTCGAATGAAATATCACATATATGTACACACATACATACGTACAAAAAACTAGCAATCATCAATTAAAAAAATATATAGATATATTATATACATACACAAATGTATAAAAATCGTACATATACAAGTTCATATTATTATTATTATTATTATTAAAAATATTAAAGGGAAATGAATGTTTTGACATTTTAGCCTTGGCTAAGCGGCAGGATGGCCCGATTCATTTGCCGACACTCTTCGTAGCAATCAATACATAATCTGTGATATCGTTTGATATGACTAAAAAAGGATCAATTGCCACGTCAAAAATGCCACGCATATACCGCATGGTGATAAGTAGAATGATACAATATCGTACATATAAACGATTAAAATAAAGCGTGGTCAGTTATGTGTTACAGGTGCAACGAATAAGACTCGACGACTCAATACTCGCCAAGGAAGGCAGCTCGCCTCATCGGTAGCCGGACGCGACCCATTGTTCATACCTACGTTGGATTGAGGTAAAGAAAACAGAGGTAAGTGGATTTATATATTTATGTGACATTTTTGCTTGTGGAAACTTCTGCGAGCTTCCATCTTGGATAGATTTGCAGAGTTCAAAAAAGGGGTCACATGTGATCGAGATAGTACTTGAAAACCAAATCTAGCACAGGAATTTTGTACCCGTTGTATGAGATTTTTAGTCCGCGCCAGTAGACATGGCCCAAACACAGCACTTAAGCGTGTACAGGACTAGTTATTCACATTGTCTGATTCTAAGTTTCTCACACATTGAGGGAATAGGGAAACTAAAAACCGTTTTCAATAAAACTATCAAGATTATACTTACTACCTAACAATATTAATTTTGACTTTTTGGGGTTGAGGGTTAAAAAGTTTGACTCACACCAAGCAGCTTTAAACAACCTTTTAAAATTCAACCTCAGCTGCAGTATGGTCCGATGAAAGGAAGGAGACATACAGCTGCAGGTCGTCAGCTGCAGTCGTCATACAAGTATAAGTGTTGTTGACTGTGAATTATGCTTTTAGTGACATCTGCGCTGTACAAAATGTAGAGTATTGGCCCCAAAATGGACCCCTGGGGAACTACACGGGTGACCGGAAAGGATTAGATTTTATTTTTGTCCCCATTGCTCCGGAAAGCTCAACATACTGTCGCCTATTCGAAAGGTAACTGTCGAATCATTTGCTTGTTTTAGAGTCAACTCCACAATATGACAGCTTTGATCACAAAAGCGTTGTATTGATTGAATCAAATGCGCGTGAAAAATCAATCAATACCATAGCGCTGATCATTCCCTGGTCCTGACCTGCCAAAAGGATGTCTACCACATCGGCTAGGGCTGTAGCGGTACCATAGCCTCTGCGAAATCCAAATTGAGTGTGGGGCATGATGTCATTGTCCTCAATGTATTTGGTCAGCTGATCACAGACAACTTTTTACAGGATAACAGACTGATAGGCCGATGGTCGTTACAGATTCAGGGTGGCTATTTTTTGGAAGAGGCTTGATTACAGCAACCTTTCAATTCTTAAGAAAGGTACCTTCTTCAATGTATTTGTTAAACAAGATTGTGATGGTTGACCTTGTTCAACTTGAGTGATTGACTTTTTATAATTTTCAATACCGTATTTTCACTGACCCGCTGCAGAGAGAAAGCTGAGGCACAGAATCTGTGATGTTCAAAGAAAGTCGATTGCGAGATGGACACCCTGTTGTCAGCTGGGACATTCAGAAAATGAGTGTTTATACTGTGTGGGTCATTTAAAGAGAAGGCAGTTCTAATTTCCTTTTTTTATTTGGAACAACAGTATTTTAAATTTTATCATAACCTTTTGGCGTTATTTATATTTTTGGTTATTTCATTATTAAAGTATTTTTTCTTATTATCTTTAGCCGTGATTACTATAAATTTTATTAAATTGTAACTTTCCTTCTAAGCTCATAAATTGCAAATTAGTAGTAATTGTCCCTAACACGCATCATATTCTTAATGTCTGTGTGTCTGTGTCTAGGGGTTGCAATCTAGCGGCGTTTTCAATCCAGCTGGATTCTTGCTGACATGACCTGAATCCAGCTGGATCCAGCGCGGAACCAGCAAAATGTGGATCGAAAATAAAAAGATGACATTTTAATTTTTTTTTATTAATTTGTACTTCTTACGATAATATATGAAATCTTTCACTCATTTGGTGATATCTTACATCAATTTGCTTTAGTTTCTTAATCATTTGAGATCAAAAGAATCAACTTAAAATTAAATAACAAACATATAACCTCATGTTATATTAGGTTATATGTTTGTTATTTAATTTTTAGATAATGTTTCTAAGTATGCAATATCTTATAACGTTTATGTTTAATGATAGGACGGCTAATCAGTCTTACAAATTCTTTTAAAATTAACTACAAAAAAGGACCATAATAATAATACTACTTATTTTAATCTTCAATCAATTTTTTGTATCAAAAGAAATTCCGAAATAATCTTCTCTCCAGTCTCCACTTGTTAATAATTAGGCAGTTTAAAATCTGACGATAAGAGACTGACTATTTCTCTTTTTGAATTCTCTGAAAGTAAGACCTTAAAAAGCAAATTTTATCTATAGTCTTATCTCCCAACCTTCTTCGCACAGAACTGCATATGTAGCCGGCTGCTGAGAATGCCCTTTCGGCCTCTACACTGGTCAGTTTTAGGGTCATTCAATAGTCATAAACCATAGATAAATGTTCACCTCGCACTCCTTCGGTCTTATAAACGCTCATTTCTTTTTTCAGGACCTTTTCGTAATCTAATTGACCACTTGGCTTTTGTTTATTAAAGTTCTCCTTCTCTCTTTTAAGTTCCATCTCAAGCTCTTGCTCTCAGGTAATTTTCACGGGTTCTGCGTCATCATCTAGACCATCCACTTCTAACTCCATGATATCCGTTTTGCAAATGGCGGCAACTCAAAACTAAACATTAAAAATTGATACGTTTGCGGATCCGCATCGCTGGATCCAGCACTGTATGCTGGATCCAGCATGTTTAAAAAGGCGCTGGATCCAGCTGGATTGCTGTATGCTGGATCCCGCAATTGCAATCCCTATCTGTGTCTGTTATCCATGGGTGAGGGTGATGTTTGATTTTTTCTTTCTGAGAGGTGCATGGAGATCACACAGCATTCTCACACAATTCGTGAATGCCTCAGCAATGCAATTTCGTCAACATCCTCTTTACCACCTTGCAGAGGTCAGTCCATTGAAAACAATTAAGATCCCTTTCAAATTGAGTTTCTCGGTATGTCTTTGCCACCAACTCTCAATTTTGGCTCTTTCATTGAGAGCAAGGCTCAAGTGGCTTCAAAAAAAACTTGGCATTCTGGCGAAGGTGAGAAAATACTTCACATCGGAACAGTTGCCCATCCTTTACCAAGCACAAGTTCGATCGTGTATGGAGTATTGTTCTCATCTTTGGGACAGTTCCGCCCGATACCAGCTCCAGACGCTTGAGTCCATTGAGAGGAGGGCCAAGAGGCTCATCGGCAATTAAGATCTTTTCTATAAAAAGCTCAAAAGCCTTGAGCATAGACGGAAGGTAACAAGCCATTACCATCAGGCAAGATAGTGGTCAAGCGCAAGCCTATTTCCTATAAAAAAAAATCTACAATAATATTATTCATAGGCCTGTTAGTTACCCGCCGTGAGATCAGTTTGTCTTTTTTAAATTTAAACTCTGCCAGAACTATTTCTGCCAGTTTATTCGATTCCACACAAAAATTATTAAAATCGGTTAAAAATCGAGAAGTTATGGCTAACAAACATTACGTCATTGAAGCTAATCAATGGGAGCTACGCTTGCTTCGCTCACTTCGCTCCAACAAAGCGTGTATTGAACATCAAAGCTTTTATATATGGATCTTTACAAAAGCTGTTATAAATACAGCATTTTGCTATGGTAATATCATGCTTCGAAATCTATCTTTTTACACAACTGGTTTCAATATTATAATGAAAAATAAGCACACAACCGCGACTTCTAAACCTTTAATATATTTATCCTTTTTGTTTGCAATTTATATACAGTCAATATGGTTTTGATTTTCAAAGTCATATCCATTAAATCATTTTTTTTGATTTACAACCTAATTTGCGTACACAAATAATTTAACTTTTACAAAATTAAGCAATAAAAATATTTAAATTAAAATGACAATTCCATGAAATTAGTTACAACCAAAATGCTTTATTAGTTGCAATGTGTATCTCTTCAATATACTACTTATCCATTATTTACACGCCATCAAGTGCATTATTACAAATTGAGTAGCGAGCAAGTTATGTAAGACGGAAAGCATGCTTTCAGTAATTTAATCGAAATCTACACTTTAACATATCAAAAATGAGGTCGATTTAATTTCTTTTTTCATTTTAAAGAACTCAATTTCATCAATTTACAATTTTAATAAAAATAACAGAAAATATGAACAACCTTCACATCCACGATGGAACGAGCTAACCCAGAAGGTGCCTATTCACCCTGGCTTTAAAAAACAGAAAAAAAAAATAGTTTACCCTCCCTGTATAAAAATAATAATACGTCAATGGGAAGAAAAGTCAATTATTTCACCAAAGCAGTCGACTCCGATACCACATACACTTGGAGATTTTCACTGTACATTAGCCTACCATAACTCTTTGCGATTAAATTGCAAAAAAAATAGAGCAGAGTATGAGCACAGTTCTGCAGACTTTTTTTGTTTTAAAGTCTAACAAATTGTATATTAAGTGAGCAATAAAAGTGTTATTATAATTTTATATAGTAAGTATTGCATAAAGAATCGTATCCTTACATTTACACGGCTTTCTGATATTGCAGTATCCAAAATTTATGATTTCATTTTGTGTCGCATATTTTAGAGATGTGGCACTTTGCATCTGAACTAGCGCAATATCCCGCAGGTTACGCTCCCTGTTACAAAAATAATAAATTCTTCATATATTGCTGTGCCTACTAATTTTGCTGTTGATAGTAAAGGATGGTGCGCTCATTAATAAGAATTTTACTATGAAATATAGGTCAGTGGTTTTATTTAATACCGATGTTAATAGAGTAGAATGTGTATAAAATCAATGATCAGTTAATAAAACAATATTTGTTATTATTTTTGGCTAAAGATCTTTCAAAAATGGTCTGAATTATTTAGATTACTTTTCGAATCATTAATGTTACACCGTTGTACTTCACCAAGATATAAGGAAAAACGCACTTCAAGTTGAACTATTTAATTATTATTTCAAATAAAAAATTTTTGGTGCTATCCTTGGATTATGATCAACTAAACTACCGTAGGGTTGCGACCTTTTGCAGCCAAGAACGTATAAACTATCAGAATGAGGCATCCTTTGATAGTTTCGGGCTTAGTTTGCTGTAGACTGCAAACGTTAGCTCTTCTAGCATTAAGTGAGAGTAAAGTTTATGACTGTTTACATGTATAAGTTTCACGAAGTTTCATTATATTTGGTACACTGTTGCTTGGGTTTCGTGAATAAAACTAAAGTAAATATGTGAATAAACATGTAATGTGTTAACAAACATCTTGTATAAATTTATATTTATTTAGTTTTAACCGTTTCCCTGATCAGGGGAAGTCGTTCATTCTAACGTTTTTATTTAGAAGTTCTGATATTTTAAAAGTTGTTCAGAAACCTTGTATTACCATTATACCATTCTGTAAATATGACTGAGATAATGGCTTTCTTAAGTATGTTACTATCGTATAATATACTATTGGATACGATGTTAATAACTCTATGCAAATTAAAATTGTAAAATGTTTTGTATTTTATTTAGTTGTATAAAACACCACGTTCCCATTAGCTACTCGGCACCAATCTTCGTATTATTTTAATACATACTTGCTTTTACCCGCGACTACTCTCGTGTTAATGTAGACTACAGATTAAAAGTTTAATTTCTTTCCCCCGGGAACAGTACTTTTTCTGGATAAAAGGTGCTTCTATGTATCTCTGGAAAAGTGTATGTAAATTTTCATGATGGACGATTAAATAGTTAAGGCGTGAAAGAGTAACAGACAAACTCATTTTCTTATTTATAATATTTGTTAGGACCTTAAGGATTTTACCGATATTATATACTATTATTTATATTTTATGCTAATATATATACTTTATACTATTATAGATGTTATCTATCATTTGCGCAATGACGTGTTCTTACCATATATCAAATTTCATCAGTCAACCGGTTCTTGACTTATAAAAGGACAAAAAGATAAACAGACAGCAACAATTAAAAAAAAAAGTAGAATTGATATCAGTGTGTCATAAAATGATTATTTGTCATAAAAAGTGTCTAATAAAATTAATGTACACAGCCTACTGATTTATATAATAGTATAGATTACAAAAACAACAAGTCATTTAAACAGGGTCATTTTATAAACACCGTCCAAATTTATATATTATATTCTTTGAAGAAAATAACGAAACAAGTAATTTTTCTTTTAATATCACCTGGTACTAAAATATTAAGTGAATGCTCAGTAAATCACGCTACGCACGATATTGTAGCAGATGATTACACGACCCCCGCCCCGCCTTTCCATATTTCATTGATAAATTACAGTGATTTTCATAGGTTGCAAATTTAAACGAAAATGATTAGGAACGTCAAATTGAAGGAGTATGGTATGAGCTGTTTTGTTCTTATTATTAATCGATAGCACTGTTAATAAAAGATTTAAATCCATTTTTAAAAATTGAATCAACTGATGTACAATTATTGTTTGGAGTAAAGCAAAAGTGTTTTTTAACCACAGAATCTAAAAAAAAACGGGGATCGCATAGGCAATTCGAAAATCGGTATAACTTATCGCTATAAATTCATCGATACGACATTTCAATGTTTATTTTTAACCACTTTATCCAACAGCATCAATAGATTCAAGGTTTACACATTTCATATTATTTAGCAAAATTATTCTAAGTGTTAAACACTATTACCGCTCATTTACTGCTAAACCCGAAGCTGGAGGAAAAAATGACAAGAGTAAAAAGTGTTTATTTTTCAATCTTTATGCTACAGCATTAATAAATTCCAGGTTTACACATTTTATATTTTTCATCAAAATTATTTTAAGTGCCAAATCCTATTACCACTCATTTGCCGCTAACCCGAAACGAGAGGAAAAAAATAACAAGAGTAAAAAGCTGTTATTTTTGTCCACTTAACACGATAGGATAAAGAAATGTACAATTAAAGGAGTTTTATATTTTTGTGTAAAAATTCAAGTCTTAGCCACCCTGTCGAATTAAAAATCCAAACAAAATACACTTACATGAAGTTTGAAAACAATCACTTTACTTCAAAGTGTAGGCGATTTCTCTTGAAACAGTTTTGCACGTTTACGAACATTGTCTTTAAGTATATAACATTTTTTTACTTCGTCACTTCGTAAAATACACAGACCTTTTTTATTTTTAAGTTCTTGAGGAATTGGGCCTCCTTCACTTAAACTTGCCGTTTAATTTAGCCCTAGATAATTATGCGACGTAAATGCGTGAACGCAAGGATGCGATTGCGGTGACAGATTTGCGGTGCAACTCAAGTGTTTCTTAAGCTACATAGCTTATAGCGCGCATAGCAGCTCGGTGGGGCGCTGTTTCATTCAAAACATTTCGGACGGTTCTTGAACTGTACCTAGGCATATTTTACCAGTAATCAGCTGTTGTTATAATTCGCTGGGACAAAATATTTGTTTGCGAAAATTTTACGTACTTTTTTTTTCAAAAATGAAGTGATTAAATGATATCTTATGTCTAGAAAAAATTTGGACGGTATTTATAAAAAAAACGCTGTATATGTAAGTCTTGATGTGTGTGTTTATGATGAGATCTTATTTAATGAGTAACAGGATTCTAAAGTGATGGTTTGCTTTAAGTAGTGTAGTGTTGCGTAGGATTTATTATTAAACATGGATTTGTGGTTAAGAAATCTTATGTATCAAACAAATACTATTGTTTATCTTTTGAATATTTTAGATCGAAAGCGACATTACTCTGCTTTGTTTGTCGGATGTAGTAATACAAGATCTAGTTTATACTCGTGCCTTTGATTAGTTGTAAAACTTGGTTGATTTTTCTCAGCAGCTTGAATACATAATGCTTATGATATATAGCGACATTAGAAATCAAACTTTATTTAAATAAACTGAGTGATTGGGACAATGACCGATAAATAATTCGACGCTATTAATATTCTAATGACAACCGTTATCGTATTCGTCTTGTGAACATGGTTCTTGAAAGAAAGTCTAAACGTTAACATTAAAACGCGAAAATATGCGCGTTTAATTTTTGTTTAAAAGTATTTCATTTCAAATTTTAATTTTGAATCAATTTATCAAGTGGGGGCTTCTGTGACCTAGCTGTGGCAATTGCTTGGCTTGTAGGCAGGGTTTGAATCTCGTTTATGCGAATTTCCGATCCTGTGTACATTTTGTTTGTATATATAATGCAATTAGATTTTTTATAATTCAGGAATATATTTTGCCATAGCTTGTTTGACTGTTTACTGAATAACAACTCCTTTCTCGAGAATAAAGAATTAAAATGTTTTAACATAAAAGATACTATTGTAGATAAAAGATAGAAACCAATTAATCACGAGGATTGTTGAAAGCGGGTATTGTGAAACTTTAGTCGGATTTGCGATCGTGTTTTGTTGGTATCGGAATATTGTGAGCTGCAACAATATTCCTTTTTCCTTCCCACAAACAGCGGGAAGCAACCTGTTGTGAAGTTTTTAATTAAGTGTAGGGGATAGGGTTGCGTCAGGCAATTTTTGCTCTTTTTCACCGTCGGAATTACTAGTTTTCTTGGCTAAGAGCTGATTCCACATGCATATTGCCTTGCTATGAGGTTATTTTTTAATAAGCTGTTGTTCGCATCCTTTACTTTTGTTTATTTTTGTTATGTTGCTACTACGAGTATAAGAGCAATATATTAAAACCTCTAATTCGTTTTCATAAGCTCATATATTTCTACTCAACGTGTAATAATATCTTTTTGTGCGTTGTAAATTTTCTTTCGTTCATTAAAAGATAATAATATATTTAAGTAATAAAGTAGCGTAAGTTGAAAGAATTTTTTAATAATATTTCCATTACGTCTTCTTTTAGAGCCTTCCATAAAACTGTATATTAAAACGGAATTAAGTTTTGACTTTGCTCACTAAAGGATACTTTTTAATGACTTTAGTTCTTAAAATTAAAATGGAATGGATAGGGCATTGAAGATTTGCCATTTTTGGATAGAAATAACAATATATTTAGTTCATTTAAATTAACATATATAAATTAACAAATAGCATAAGCCAGTAGGCATTCTATTTATATGAAATTTTAATGTGTATTTAAAATTTAATATAAATAGAATCCCTACTTCTTATAAAAAATCAGTATAAAATTATTATATAACAGTTGTAACTATTATATAATGGTGATATCACCGTAAAAAGATTTTGATATTCATTAAAATACGTGTTGGAAATTTTATATTATAATGAAAGTAACATTTTAATTTTCCTTTTATTCAATAAAATCTGAAAGTGTTTAGAATGAAAGTGTAAATTGTATAGAATGAAAGAGGAGAAATAAGATACCATGAAAAAAGCAGTTTCAATTTGTCCTATTCACTCCTTTGCAATAAAGGTTAATTTTACCTGGCGCCAAGATATTTCCTATATTTACATCGTTGTGAGCCAATGCTACGGCTCACACTTCTTTTTCCATTATAAAAAAACTTATAACTTCCCGTGTCATTAAATTAATTTCAATTTCCCGTGAACAGAATAGAAATAAAGTAAGCTATTTTTATACTTCAATTCAGGAAAAAATATTAAGGTTCCGCTCCGAACCAGCGTTCCGTCTGACATTTAAGTAATAATATTATTTTCTTGAAATAAATATAGCTTGTTTCTACAATTTTTTTGTTGTTTGGTTAATGATACTGGTTCTTTACTGTAATCTTCTGAAATAAAATGGAATTAAACTGATATTATTCAGTACGGGTTTTTACGATACATGTCCTCCGTTGGGTAACTTAACCAAGAAAAAAATTGCTGATTTTTTATACAGTTATCGAACGGGTTTATATAGAACTAGCTGTTGCCCGCGACTTCGTCCGCGTGTATTTGATTTTATCACGCGGTTAACTGATATACAGCAAAAAATTAATAAAACAAACAAAGTTTGGATAAATGCGCAAATTGTAGATAAAAAGAAAATGTGAACAATTGGACACAGCTTATTTTCCAACTTAACCTGGCCGCTGATTGAACCCGGATCCCTGCAGGCCAAAGGCACTTGCGGTACCATAAATGACCACTGTGCCACAGAGGTCGTTTGATAAAAGCGGCCAAGTGCGAGTCGGACTCGCGCACGAAGGTTTCCGTACCATATGTACCTCATAATGCCTCTTTATAGACAACGTGCGATGTGGTTTGGTTCGAAACATAAACAAACAGTTTGTTTGGTTGACTTACACTGGACAAAGCGACATAGAGCTGACCGTGTGAGAAACAGCCGACGTTGAGGTCCACGCCGTCAACACGTAGCGTCTGCCCTTGGGCTTTGTTTATAGTCATTGCATAACACAAACTCACCGGGAACTGTACACGTTTGAAATGGAATGGGTAATTATTGGGAATCAGTCGAATTCGCGGTATAAAAACTCTTTCACCGACGCCACATCCCGCACAAATCTCCGCTTCTATTATGTTACGCTGCAGAGAAGTAACTTTCAGTCTTGTCCGTTGCATAATTTTAGGCGACCTTAATTTCTCAACAAAATAATTGGGATGCCAGTTTTTTAATTAATCTTGTGTGCTGGAAGTCCAGGAGCGTTCAGGGAATTAAGAAAGTCAACGGGATATTTGGAAGCGTCATCTTGCTCCATTACTCCGTTAATAGAAGTATACTCAACTACTTCTCCTTCAACATTGTTGAGTATATCCAAGTGGATTCTTGCGGCTTGGTCATTTCGCGGAGTCAAAATTGCTCTTTCGCAAGTTCTCATTATTTGTTATTTGATTTTGTTCACCATACACGGAAGAGATAAGTTCTGTAATTGAATCAACAGTGTGGCAGAGATTTTCAGATTAAACAATTTGCCCTTCTTCTTCCGGATATGTCCCTTCGCCAATTTTTAGCAATAAATCAGAAAATTCCTGCGCATTTGTGTTGGCTCCTGTTCGCGCCCTCATGTTCACTGTTAAGTGCATTCTTGTGACGTGTCGCCAAAGGCTTGAGCTCTTTAAGCATGCTCTTATCTCATCGGTTTTTGTTCCCCATGGTACTACTGGCAACGTTTGTCTGAAATCCCCACCAAACAGCATCGTTACGCTACCCATAGGTTCCGGCGTCATTTTGACGGATACCTCTGACAGTTCTATTAACTGCTTCTACTGCTTTTCGGTGTGCCATTGTGCATTCGTCCCAGATAATTAAACAGCAATCGCGTAAAACCTTTGCTTTATGACTACTTCTTGTGAAACCACATACAGGATGTTCACTTATGTCCAAATCTATGGGGATTTTAAACATCGTATGAGCAATTTTACCGCCGGATAACAAAGTGGCTGCTATTCCAGACGACGCCACAGCAAGAGCTAGTTTGGCTTAAGCTCGTAATTGTGCCAAGATTATCTTAGTGAGAAAGGTTTTTCCCGTCCCACCGGGTGCATCTAGACATATAATTTCTCCTATAGCATTGTCAATACTGTGACATATACGGTCGAATACAGTGCGCTGTTCTACAGTAAGACTGTGGACTCCGGTTCATAAAGTTTCAGCTAGTTCAGCTGGATCATAATTTATTTCCGCAGCGTATTCTCTATTAATACGTTCCCCTTCTATGGTCGGCGCTGGCAAACCATACTGTGGGAGAGAATCACCACCCATAGATGTAACTAAATCTTGTAAAGCTACTAAGTATTGATTGAAAGCAATCTCTCGTAATCTATGGCTAAAGTCACCGTCAATATTTTGTCTTATTTACCTAAAAAGTCTTCCGTTAATCTTTCTTGATATTTAAGCCACTATTGCTCAGCATTTGAAAGACCACAAAATACCAGTAATACAGCAAATAAATGACGCAAGCGGTGTGGACTATCACTGACGCATTCATTGGCTAAGGCGCTGAATCCCGTCACTTTTATAGGATTTATATTTAATTCGAGCGGTAATATAAAGTACCAGCATAAGGTAAGTACATAAGTTGTGTGTATTAAGATGTCCATGGATTTTTTACTATCCCACGGGAACCCTTTAATTTTTCGGGATAAAAAGTATCTAAGATGTTGACCAGGAATATAAAGTATCACCATGCAAAATGTCATTGAAATCGGTCTAGCCATTTCGGAGATTAGCCCGTACAAACAGATAAACAGACAAACAGACAGAGAAACAAAAAATGTAAAAAAATCACTTTTTGGTATTTTACCTCTTTTTACATCCCCCTGACTTGGTTTTAAGCATTTTTTTTCTATGTACAGAAATTCGACCTCTACAGTTTTATTATAAGTATATAGATAAATAAGTTAGATCATTAGTGCAATTAAAAAATAAAGTTCTGTGACAATTCAACTTCTGTTCTTGTATTGTATTAAATAAATCTTACCGTTAAATTATTATATTCTCGCACATAATATTTGCAAACATGTACGAGTATTATGAAGCAGATTTTTTGATAGGTATGCTGAAAAAATGTCGAAGGAATTTCCGTACTCTGTTTCAAATTAAGAGTACTAACTGATTCATCTCTGAATATTACGTTAATTCTTACTTAAAAATGTATTACTAATCTTTGCTTGTCTTGCTTTATTATTGAAAATCAAATAAGTGTTACTAATTTGATTTAAACTTAGGCAGCTACTTTAGGTCCTGTCAATGCCGACAGTAGCTCAATTTAAAGAGCACTCATCAGCAGAGGCATGATGAAATTCGTATTTACCTTAATTAACCAGCAATTATTTTCTTGTTCTAATACAGTAATATAAGTTCGTAATTACTGACATCACCTTTTAAACAAATAATATATAAACATTGTATTTTTTTTGTCATAACCACCAAACAAGCAATGACCGTGGACTTTGCAAATAGTATTTAGCTGTAATACCCTTACTATTTGTGCAGTTATGCTATTAACTACCTTGACAGCCAATGTTTTTAGGATAAGTGGTGTCTTGAGTTGGCATAACATTTGTTCCAACTTTTTATCAGTCTCATCTTTAGAAAGATTCTACGTTTATTGGCACTTTGACTAAGACCTGTCCTATCGTAATGTCCGGTAAACATTACAACATTATTATTTTTGACTAGCTTTCTTTGGTTTGAGACAGAGATGTTTTTGATATTTTGTTCTTATAAAGGCCTACTTACCCGATTACTTACTCTAGGCTAGCGTGCGTGTCCTTCTCAACCAAGTACAAGCGTTTCCTCTGACAATTTTTTTCGTTTTAATATAGGAAATCTTTATAACTTTCTATTACAGGTTTTGACTCCGTTTGTAGTCATCCAGATTTTGCCCTTATTATTTCTCTTTTAATTTTACTTATTTTTCGCAAACTGCATTAGTTAAGTCCTTACTTTTGCTACTGTATCGGATTCTATTCCAAATTTGCAATATTTCATCGGGTACAACGCATTCGATCATTGCATATAAAATAGAAGAGTGTCTATCAAAAACCGTACAGCTTATTGATTTTATGATACCCTCATTTATTGTTACGACGAATTGAGTTAACTATAGCCTTAATATTATAAGTTTAACTTAATATAATTTCGCTACAAAATTGTGCTTCTAGTATATAGTATTACCACAGGTTTAGTAGGTACAGGCACCAAGTTGCGTGCATTAGATTTCAAAACCATCCACTAAAAATTATCTAAATTGTCCATCTCGATATCATCATAAATCTTTTGAAATTTATCCCCACCAGAACAACCAATTGAATTTTATGAGCTGTAATTTTTGTACATGAAGTCGTCCTTGATTCGTACTGCCTCCGTTTTTATAACACAATAAACTTACAGACTCCACTGAAGCGCCTGGCAAAAGTGAAGATACACTCTTATACTGTTTGACCATTGTGTTGACGAGAGCTTCTTCTGTGCGTTTTGAATTTGACTCAATCTTTTTGGATATGCCATTCTTATTTTGAAAGAGAAAGAAAAAGAAATCGACAAACCATACTTCAGGTATACAACAATCACTACAAATCCTGCAACAGCATAAGAACAAAACCCACTTAAATACTTTACACGTGTCAGTTGTTATAGATCATTATTATCATTAGTATCCACATCTACGTCGGGTTTTGTCTACGTCGATTTCATCATTTAACAACTGGGTATATACGTAAATAAGGAAGATATAATATTGACAGACGTACAAAAGAATTACAATATATTTAGTTTAAAAAAAGATTTGTCAAAGTCATATAGAATTTAGATTACATACAGGAACTAAAAAGTATTAATATAGTAGGTATACAAAAGAGTATTCCAACAGTTTTCTATTTCAATAGTGTAAGCGGAAATTTTGTTGATGTTACTAGCACGGTTTGAATATAATTATCCGTATTTGCGTTGTCTTATTTACATGTTTTCTTCAAAATATGTCTGTTTTGCTGTCTTTACTAAAGAAAGAAGAGAATTTTACTTCTTGAATATTCATCTCGAATGGCTGTGTATGCATTATCGTTGCAGTATCAGAGCAAAAAGTCAGCAATCGTCCGGATATTGAGGCTCGCGTGCCTACCGGAAGCGCGGCCATAACCGTAACTCAGCCGTCCGATGTTACGTGTGCACTATTTATGTACCCAGCCCGCCCAGATTGATGGTCGTATAAAATCACTAACGTTTTACCCCCACAGTTTGCTTCATATTTATGTAAGTACTACTTTGAAATTTATAAAGTATTAGAAAAAAAAAGACATCATTTGTAAACCAGCAAATCTCAACTAGTTGTTCCGGGTAATTATGGTACGCCAACCTCGTCTTTGCCAACCTGCTTTGATATAGTAAAATGGCCTACTTCATTTAAATCTCCTTTTCTTTCTCCTCTGTTTATCTGTGAGTTATCTGGTTTAGCATCAGTAATCATTTGAATAGCCGATATACACATATATCACTCGGCGGCAGGGGAATTTGGTACTATAAATTCACCTTAAGCGTGGATTTAGACTCTCGGCTCTCTTCGATACTTCATTTAACACAATATTTAGATTGTGTATACTGTACTCAGATTATACGAACGAAAAACACATAATATAATTAATGTAAGTTCAGTTTTTCATAGTTTTCAATTAGTGTTTATATTACAGAATCAGTGAGATACGCGTAATAATTAGTTTTGTATGCACTATCTTCTCACTATAATGTATACATGCGGAGGGATCCAATTAAAATTAATGACTCAAAGTATAGAATCATTTTAGGTAGGAAAAACTCAAATGTTATGTCATCGTAAATCTACAACGAAATCCCTAAGAATAAACAAAAGTTACCAACAAAGTTTTTTGCAAAAAAAATCAACATAAAAAATTGTTAATAGACAAATACTTCTACTCAACTAAATTATATTTTGGAATATTTGAAATAAAATTAAAGAATATTTAGGACATGATAATAATTTTGGAACTTTGACATTATATTTTTTCTCAGTGACATTAGCATTTAACTACATAGGTATATCATTTTAAATCAGAGTTTATTATCATTAACGAACAAAACATTTTTAAAGCTATATATTATGAACATTGTTTTCAATAGAATGTTATTATGTTAAAAACGAATTGTGTAGAAATTGAAAATAAGGGTTTATTCAAAGTTATTAAAATTTAGGTATGATGTGTCTTTCTATAAATTAGTCAAATATTTGGTTTGATGTCTAGCGGGTGGTGATTGTCTATATTAACATTTGATTTAAAAAGTTAATAACTAGTGGATAAATGTACCTACACACATAAATTAGATATTAATAAAGGTTGGCACATCATAAGAGGTCGAAGGTGTAATAATAAGTAAGTATACTGTACGTAGCCGTGTGGTATCCGGAAAGTATAATAGTCACACTAAAGGTAGTCGTAAACGGCGGCTAATAATACTGGAGGTAATCACTATACACCTCCAACCTGCTTGTAAAGAGTGCTTGTAAGTACTGCAAGTTTTTTTAGGGGAGGAATCCATTCATTAGTAACCGTCTTTCAACTGCAATGCATGAATTAATAAACACAGTACAAAGAAGAACTGGCTGGTTTTGATTCGTCTGTGTTCGTTAAGGCATAGTTAGCGATAAATATCGGTTCGGAATATCCACACAATTAAGTACAATCAAAGCTGAAGTCGAATTGATAATAGCGTTCAACATTTTAAAACATATTAAACAACATGTTTTTTATGAATTTAAATACGCTGGCTATTCTATTATAATATTTATGATTACTGCATTATTTCCTTCACAGTTCTTCATAGTGAAATAAACTTATTTATGTTTATTGATTATGGAACTCGAGTTTAATTACCTTGAATACAAACTACCACGATATAATAACTGAACTTAAACCGATCAAAGCCAAAGACAACAACGGAAGCCATAATGTTTTTTCATGAAAATATTTTAAGTTGCTACGCCTCAGAAGTCCGATATAGAAGTATTAAAAAGTTTACTGCAACAGCAACTCTTGCTCATTTATTATTACCGCCAGAATTAGCAGTAAATTATAAATAGTAAATATAAATCAGATGAGTAAAGTTTGTAAAATAAAACTTCTTTCACTTACCTCTAATTGAAGCGAAGTGAGCGAAGCTCCCATGGATCAGCTTCAATGGCGCAATGTCTGTTATGCCATAACTTCCCGAGTTCTTAAGCGATTTTAATATTTTTTGTGTGAAATCGAATCAACAGGTATAGGACTTTTGAAATTCGCAAAAATTCCCATCGAAACAAAAAAAACATCTTTTTTAATACCTAAAAATATATGGTGCTAGCGTAGCTTTATGCTTAGCTACTGCATCGCCTAGTATTATATAGCATAAATTTTCCTTCACCCTTATTTTAATATTTTTTTCAACTGGTTTGCATTTGGAGAGACTGGTAATCTGCTATTTTTCATGTAGAACCTCATTTGTAATATTCAAAGTTGAGATTTATATTAATTGTAATTATTCTATAATGTGAAAGAAAAAAAATATATTATAATTTACAAGAATCAAATATTTAGCTTACTTAAGGCTCGGCAAAAGAATACTGTGAAAAGTGTAGAATTATTTTCTTTTCTCTAAGAATTAAATCCTGAACAGACTCGGTCAGTGTAGGTGAGTGGCTAATCGCTGTAGTTAAGGAAAGGCCGGCTCTTGCAAGAAACAAGAGATAATATTATTATCTCAGCATACCTAGGTGTGTGTAAACATATTGAAAGCACGTGGAGAAAACATGCTAAATAAACTGGTAGTTTTAGTATACTTTTATAGTATAGAAATGGTTTTTTTATTAAACGTTTTTAATTTTCGTTGTATATCTTGATTGACTCTTGATTATAACAATACATTATAATTTACATAAAATTAGCGGCCAACTTCATCCTGCTGGTTTATTCCATGTCGCTTTTGCAGCCAACTTCAACATGAAAATTTTGTGTCACAACTTAACATGATAATTTAGTGTTACAATTTTAACATGATAATTTTGTGTCACGTCTCACTCTCATTATTTTTTCATATAGCGCCTAAAGAAGTATAACTTTAAAATTTTAAATGGACAGTTTTAGCAAACATTAACATTTAATTCAGGTATATTATCTTCCGCAAAATATATCGGTGTATGTATAATATATATTTCTAACATATAGCTTTTTTAACACTGTAACAAGAGAGTTATGGAAATACACATTTTCGTATTTACAGTTGGCCATGTTTCTCTCGCACGGTCTGTTTGGTGCGATATATCGGGTTGTTACATTTGTACCGAAGCTATATGATTGATAGAGTCTACTTAGCTCCCCTCCGTACATACCCTTCTTTCTCTAACGAACTGTGACAAAATTTATTGCCTTGTTTCTTTTATAGCAGCTGACTTCTGCGTAAAATTATCTTACGGGAGTAATTTTTGAAATACCTTGATCTAACTTTCCTTTCACTGAATTTTTATGCTTTAAGGTATGTACATATTTAAGCCGAGTTTAGTTTAACCACATTAATACGGAATACAGACAGTCTATGCATTTGGTATACACACAATTTATTGTTAACATCACAAAATACAAAAGGTACAAAAATAACAAATAATTGCTTCAAAACTAACGTATAACAATGTGCGGTCTTATCGCTAAGAGCATCTGTACCAGGCTTGTCTGAAAGGAAAATGTATTTTTTTTAATTAGAATACAATTGGTTTCTGATCGGTCTTCATACTCACTCGTACATTTAAAAAACATTTTATATAATAGTTGTAACATAGCAGTTGTTTAAGCCTAATTGCAGTCCACAGCACTGTAATGTCGTCAGTTAATAAATTGATCATAGTGACATTTTAGCCACTTGTAAATTTTTGGTAAAGGTTCGCGGTCCTTTTTTTATATGATATTATACTTATAAATAGTAAAAAAGCATTTGTCTTTCACTAATACAATAAATAAATAAAAAACAAGGTTTTATAAACGCCTCTTGGTGAAACTACATGAGGGGCCAAATGTCCTGGGTTCGAACCTTGGTAGGGCATATGTTTGTGTGATAAACACACGCATTTGTTCCCGGGGCATCTATTTATTTATGTACGTATTCTAAACGTACCTGAGTACTGAGTACCCAAAGTACTAACTCAGCTTAGTTGAAGACTTAGTAAATGTTGTGAGTTGTCTGCAATTTGAATTATTTATTAGCCTTCAGAGCTTTGTTTGGTAATCGTCAGGATGAATCACGACGAATAAGGTTGGTTTTTCTCCTGAAAAATGTTGATTTACGGTTATTACTTCGAAAACGAAATATGGACTAGGCTTGTACAATTGTACATAGCAATTCTTAATGGTCTAACAGAAGTTTATCGAAAATAAGGTGGATTAAGGACATTTGGCCTCAAAAGGTGACTATGATCAGGCTGCATATATATGTATATACTAGGGGACCCCACAGACGCTGCCCTGCATGATATTTCTAGCGATTAGGATAAACAAAGTATAACCTAAAAATAACCTAGATATCGACTGCAGCACCGTCTGCCGCGCTGATTTGTAAATCTAAACCATCCAAGGTGCCACCCAAACGCATACAAAAAAATCATTCAAATCGGTCTAGCCTTTTACAAATTTACAGCAGAATTATTTATATATATATATATATATATATATATATATATATATATATATATATAAATATCTTTCTCATATTGTCTAAAGCAAGAAGATCGCCTATCTTAGCACTGTCTACTACTAAATTAGCAATTTCCAGTAGCAATCTTTGGGCTACATCTTATGTCGCTCGTTATCATGTTCAATAGAAACTACTTATGATAACAAAACAAACCAGCCCAATCTCTACTGTCTCATTAATTACCATTTGGAAAGTTTTAACTCCTTTATTTCATCTCTATTATCAGATCAGCTCGGTAGATAATGCATATTACTGAACTAACAAATATATGCCAGATTTTAGCTTAATCGGATAACATCAAGTGGTTGAAAATGATTGCCAAATTTTAATACTCACAACCTTTAAATTAGAAGATGTAAATAAGAAAAGCGAGCGAGCCCAATCTGCATTAGGCCCATATGATAGGTTATTTTCATTTTTCCTACTATGATATCAAGGATAGAGGAAGTTTGTATCCGTCATGAGGATGGTGAAATAAGAAAAATGTAATTCTATGTTTTATATATAGGTATACACCATTATCTTCTGTCAGTTTATTAATTCGTGAGTTACATTCAAATTACAAGTTTCTGTGTAGACACATACTCAAGATAGAAAACAATTGAGTTAAGTCTAAAGTGACGTGAATTGATGTTAGGTGTAATATGTATAATTTATTTACAAATTTCCGTACGGAACATAATCCTTATCGTATTGTCCATGATTATAGTATATGTATATTTAAAGTAAATGACTAAATAAATAATAAGAAAAACATTAAATACTCAATAAATAATAAAAAAATAACATGAATTATAAGCATTATCAATGCTTAACATACGCGATTATATTTATTTGTGTTCGTATTACTTAAAAAAATATAATTAAGTGATCCTGAAAAAGATCTTTATTATATGTATTATCTATATCGGTACCATGAGTTTTTTGCCAGTCTTACATTTAGTTCAGAAATAGTTTTTTTTCAGATAGGATACAATCATTTTGTCTAGCGCTCAAGTGGCTTGTGTTATGGTCGACTAATGGGGTGGATGGTAAGGATGAGGTGGGTGATGAGGAGGATGATGAGGAGGATGATGAGGAGGGTGATGAGGAGGGTGATGTGGATAATGCGGTGGTGGGGGAGGCGGATGATGCGGCGGGGGAGGAGGCGGATGATGTGGGTGATGAAGTGGATAAGGGGGTGTAGGGTAGTGAAAGTTTGGTGGCGGTGGCATCGGTTGTATGGTAACCGATGCGCGGTAGTAGCAGTGTGGTGCGCAGAAACCCGTTCCACAGCGGGGGCCGCAAGGCATGGCGTGTGGTGGTGGCATCACTGAAATAATGATAAAATATACCTTTGTAAATCAACAACAACAATTAAGAAACTGTTTCATTAACACATTAATTTGCTTAATCACTTATTAATGACGTTAATTATTGCTTTGTTTGCAAAATTATTACTTTTATCGCATACCTAATATAATAATTTACTATACTTTTACGGAAAACTATTCACTTACCGTTGATTGTGATATTATTATTTTCTTTGCACGAATAATTATCACAGGTACACTGAAGCTTCTTAACGTTTTAATAAAATGTATAACTTTTAGTCTTCAGTAAAGACTGAACAGTGCCGACTGTCGTCAGGACGATCGATTATATTATATTTTTTCTAATCAGCTTACAATCATTTCTGCTGATAAATCACCACTTAAATAATGCATAGTATTTTGAGCTCTATGTTTATGTATATACGATAACACGACAGTACCGGCTAAATAAACTCTTATCACACTGTTTGTTTTTCTACCTACAGATAGAAATAATCGATAGCTTGAACATTTTGCGCGTGATTCTGAATCATCTTTGTCATGAGCAATAACGAAGAATTATTGTAACAAAAAAATGTTTTCATTGAGTCATAAATGGTAAAAAACTACCAGTTTTATGTAAACAGGAACTAAAGCATAAGGTTCAAGGGAAGATAGACCGGGATGCTGATTTTAGGCAAATTATAGCAAACATGCATAATAATGATTACATTTCTTACATTCACATAATTTAGCTTAGCCCATAGTAAGCATTATATAACTTGGGTTAGGATACTAGCGTAATATATACGGATATATACATGTGTTACATATATATGTAATTTTCATTAATTAAATTTCATTTAATACCCATGACTCAGGTACAAATGCCCGTATTAATCTCGTAAGCATCTGCTTCTTCCACGACTCGAACCCAGGCCCGTTGGTGCAAAAGGCATAATTTTTTTTTATCTCAGTGACATGGAGTGTATCCTAGTTATTCTTTGTAGCTGTCTGTTTGTTTATTATTAATTATTTCTAGTTGCTAAAGATAGTAATGTTATATGGGATTTGGTAAGAGACTAAGTAAAACCTGTACTATTAAGTACATTTGTTGTAAAATCGGTAAAGAACATATTTATGGTCAAATAAGTTGAGAACGAATTAAGTTTTAGATCTATTTTGCTGTCCCTTATCAAATATGTCACACAAATTTCTCGTTATAATATAACTTAAGATGTGGGTATAAGAAAGGATATATTATAACCAAGAAGAAATTTAAAGTGTAAGAAAAAGAGGTATATAGATTTATTAAATAAAAAGTGTTGAAATAGCATTAAAATCACACTTTTACAATAAAGTATATGTGTTTCTAGGCGTTTCTTCCAAACTTATCTAAAAAATACTAAGATTTTTGAATTAAAAAATAATAAACGCTATTAGCAAAGCAGATCAAAATACTGGACTGAAAAATAGTAGCCGTCATTCTTTTATTAGGTATAAATTTTCATAATTCAATATTTTTATCAAAGCTATTAAAGCAACCGTTGAAAGTATACATTACCAATCTAAGGTTGCAAATAGAAATAAATTGCTCTATGTTTAACTATATTTGCCACCATCTCCGCAATTATTTTGCCAAAGAATTTTCGTATTCTGCTTGTATTTTGCTTCGAGTTTTAGTTGATGGAATCAAAACCGAAGTTCAAAAGTCAAAAGTTGGTAAAACAATAAATTTAAGACAACTCATACCAATTATAAAGTCCCTAACTAAATACAGTTTGAACCATGATTACCTAATAACGGATAGAATACATAAATTAGTACCTATCAAGCAGGGCTCGGGAACAATAATGCTCATAACACACATATGCAAGGGATATAGGGGATTCGATTCTTATCCTGGTAGGAAACAGGATTAGAATCCAAGAATCGTTGATACAATAGATGGGATCGCTCAGTACAAAATTAAGTTATAAATTATGCATCCAAAAGAGTATAAAATATGTATTTCTTAGATATAATATTAATAAATTGATCCAAAAACATTATCAAACATATATTTTTCAGCGTCCGAAAGATGGCGGAATATGGTTAGGAATGTTATGTGGAGGATAGTGGGGATGTTGAGGACAGTAAGGAGGTTGAGGACAGTAAGGAGGTTGACAGGGTGGATAGCTTGGTGGAGGGCAGTAGCATGGCGGTGGCAAGGGCGGTGTGTAGTACGCGCAGTGTGGCGGGCAGCCACCGTTACCACAGTAAGGACCGCAGGGAGGTGAAGCGGTCGGAGGCGGCATTGCTATAACAAAAAAAAAATCTAAACAAATGTGGTGTAGGTAAATAAAAGTCGTATATGCATTTTCAGAATGCAAAAAAAAACAATAATTTTGGTTAGGGTACTTTACCTATTTAAATTATTAAAATATGTCAACTTTGCTAAAATTTATTGCAGAAGTATAGAATAGACATGTTAATATATTTTATAACTCTTTATTCAAATAAAGTAAGAATAACCAGCTTACATACCTTTTACAACAGAAATAAACCTAAACAAAAAATCAATAGTACAAAATATCCCTCTATTCACAAGAATGTGTTTACAGTGAGTGAGCCATCGATGAGTGTATTTTTATCCAGTGCTTATCTCGCTGATATATTTTTCATAGATTTTTTTTTAAGTAAATATACAGATAGTAAAATTATTTGACAGTCATCCATTAATTTGCGATTGTAGCAGATAAGATTTGTACCAACGCCTCAGTTTGAGTAATAAAATTATTTTTATTCAATTATATTCACGCTTTTCTGATATATTTTGTACCAAACACCATCCAACACATCTGGCGTACGTAATCTTGTTATCAGGAAAAAGTTTCTTAATAAGAACACTGTTTGGTTCCCAGTTGTTTTCTTTTACAGTTATCTCGCTGTAAGAGAAAACGATCAAGTAATTACACATCACATATAATAAAAAGTTTTGGATGTAATAATTTACTTTTAGGTAGCTCTTACGTGATAAATATCACATGGTATAAGTACAGTACAGTAAGGTTAATTAAGGACTAATGATGTTTTATAGCCTCTAATTTATGTAGCATATCATCCTTTTGTCCATAATATTTGTTATAAATCTGCAATTCTGCATTAGTTAAAAGAATATACTGCATTTATGTATTAATCGAATTCGAATTCTTATATTGTAGCAAGGTATTGCCATCTATGCTCTTGTTAGTCATACGCCTCGGGGTACTTTTTAACTACTCGTATAACTCACAAAGTATGGAAGTTAAAGATAGCAACTGGCCTGTTATAACAACGTACGAACTTTGAGTTGGATAAGCTGCTGCTTGTATCAGCTGGTATTACAAGATACTATTGTATCAGCTGAAAGATATCCTTGGAGTGGTAAAAGATATCAGTTTTATAGATAAATTGTCGTCTAGTATGACAATTCCAAAGAGCAAATTTAAAAATGATCAAATCGATAATTATCTTTAGCATTAAAACTATAAACATTTCTAGCGTTCGCCGCTATTTGTTTGTATGTAGTAAAATCGAAGTCGGTGTCAGTTTTTGACAGTTTATATGCAATTTTATAAAATAAGGGCCTGAAGGCCGGAAGGGATAACTGATGACTAACTTGTTAAGCCATTGTTATGATTATCCTTAATCAAATATTCGCGATGAAATTAGTCACGTCTACTGATGAATTGCTTAATTTTTTTTGTTGATTTGTCTTCCACTATTATAACACCGTAGAACCATTAAGTATAATGTGACATGACGACAAATTGTAATGTCCAAACACTTCTTTTATACTTTTGTTTATTAAGTAAAAGAAAATAAAATAAAAATTTTATTATAACTTAATATTCGGTATAAATGCATAGACTGAACATTATTTTTTAATTTGTCATATAAAGTATTAATAATAAATATAAAATAGAATATTATATTAAAAAATAAATAGAATATTAAAAAATATCATAGAGAATGAACCATTATATATAGGAAAACAAACAGACATCCAAGGTGATTGTTTTTATTTACCTAAATATTTTTTAGTTTATAGAATCAAACAGGTAAGTCATTTGCAGTATAGGGAGAACAGCCCAGTGGGAAATCTCTTTAATATACTTTCAGAAAGTCTTTCAATAACCGCGTAGTAGGTAAAAAATGTTTAAGTCTCCAAAGGGCTTAGTGTGTGTAAACAGTTTTCATAATCTTTAAAATATCTATAAGTAAAGTGATAATATCAGCTATTGGAAAAACACTTGCTTTACGAAGCAGATAACATACATATACTGTTAAATAAATAGAGCAAATTTACGTTTTTACTTTAAAAATCCTCCTTCGTTGTGTGGAAACTGTCGTGAATTTGTTTTGATAACAGGTAAGAATACGTAGAAATACGTACTTTTATATTTGTAGACAAAATTACTTTTAGAATATTTTTTTATATAGTAATATTATTTATAATTTGATATATGTGTACTTATATATCTCTCTCTATATATATATTAGGATTACATTAACACAAAAATATAAATATATAAATAATTGGTGTGAGCTGTCCATATTTTGATGATATTAACTTTATACTTAATACGCTGTGGACTCAGATTGCCTGGAACGGCTACAGAAAGTATTTTTAAAACATCTAAACACAAATCTAAACGTAACTTCTGGATTTGTGTTTTTTGTACGATCTAGTAAAAAGTAATATAGACTGCTCAGAGTTGTATCTGGTATAGCCTACAGTGCACAGCCCCGCCGCGCTCGTTGTCTGGAATCCCCAACACTATTACTGGCACAAACTATGCAAATAATGCGCCCATCTCCCGATTACCTCGGACATATAACGGTCTGTTTAAGGACATAGATATCTTCATTCATAGTTCAGCATCAGTAAAAACAAAGGAGATTGAAGTAGTTAATGGTTTAAGTATTTATATATTATACATATATCAAATTGTAATTAATATTATTTCTTATAACGTTATTAGATATAATAATATAATTCCTTCTTTTTTGTTGTTTGATTTTTTTATTTTATTTTTATGTCATTAAATTAGTCACATTTCTGTTAATGCATATGTTTGGGATTACCTAAGTTAATTCAAGATTTTTCTGTTAAGGTTGATGACTGTCTTTCTTGTTTTTTAATTACTTCTAACACGTCCATAAATAGTATGGGTGATTTTGGGGGAAACCTGTTATTATCTTACTACTAATTATGTTAAATGAAATTGTTCAAAATGAATTAGAAAAAAACTTATATTCTAATGTGAGAATTTTGTTGTAGCGATGTCACCACCTATACCACCCGGACCACCTGGGATAGGTCCCGGGCATCCGCCACCCCATCCGCCGCAACACCCGCCACCCCATCCGCCGCATCACCCACCGCATCACCCGCCGCATCACCCGCCGCATCACCCGCCGCATCATCCACCGCATCCACCACACCATTGACGCAGTAAACGATGTTAGATCTTCTTGAATTCTTTTATTTCTACCTTATATATATTTTTTAATAATAATATATTGGTTTTGATATGGTTATTTATTAATTTTGAGACACATTATGTACTACAGTCTGTAGTGCGTATCCAGTATGAGAGGTTCTGCGCTTCTAAATAATAGAAACAAAAAGATTTTGATTACATCCACTTACAGTTAAAACCACTGATAGGTAATATACAAATTAAATTTTCACTACCTGACCCTCAACCACCTGTGATTGTGGAGAAGTTTACGCATTGCATCGGGAATGACCAGATTATGACGACCGTGCAATGGCTCCGCGTCGTTGACGCTCGCTTGACCTGCAACACTGACAAGATCTATATCAGTGACCATCTCATTTCGTCAACCAAACTTTTCCTAAAGCTAAGCTCGTGAACTTCAGTCATAACAATTAAATCAAAGCCTTCGAGGGCGAAGTCAAAAGGGCCTTGAAAAATTACATAATATAACAAAGACTGTATAGTATTCTGATAAATTATAGGTGTCTTTTAAAGATATAATTCAAGCATCATGCGTTGAAATTAATTTCATAATATATAAAAATCCATATCCAATTTATTAACCCTGATTATTTGTTAATTTATAGTTTAAAAGTAAAAATTTTCAATCATTAATGATTCATGAAGCATATCAGCCTTCATTATTTACGTAAAGAGACTATTTAAGCTTCAAGCGGTAATCAGATCACACAGATCAGACAATGTGACAGAATAGTAATAATACATTTAGGGAATCGAGTGAGGTGGCTCTTTGTGACTAGCCGTTGACTTATGTTGATGCTTATCCCTCCCCTCCTTACTGATTGATTTTAAAATGACAACCGTTTTACCAATTACTCTCAACATATTAACAAAACGTAACATTCGCGCTGAAAATTATGATTTCATTAAGGAGATATTACATACATCAATAAATACTCGTAATATTTTTTCAAACCTGCTTGGAATACTAAACCGATAATAAAATTGTTAAATAAGAAACTTAGATATCACAAATTATGGAAACTACAAATCTATTGCATTTTCATAACTGACAGTAACTTAGTAAAAGAGCTAAATTATTATAAACTGAGTTTTACTGAGCATGAAATTGTGCCAGATTCGATTAAAATGAAACCCTAGCGTTTTTGATACTTTAAAAATAGATCTAAATCAGGTTCGGTTCCAAAACTCTAAAAACAAACTCTAACAACCTTCATTTCAAGGGGTTCCATCAGTAGAGACATTAAAAAGAACGGTTCTATTTCTAAACTTTGCCAATTTGGTATACATAACATTAATCACAATAGTGGTGTTGGCAGCAGATTATAGGACCGTCAACCAACATGGATTCTTAAGGGGTTACTAAATTAAAATCACGTCTTTTACTTTTTATTTTTGAGCGCCATAGATGATGAATATTCCGATTTTATCAAAAATTGAACAAGATTTGTCACAATATACTGTTCTCAAAGATATATAAGTCTAGAATTCATGGTGGTTTTACATTACATTATGACGAAGTTTACGTTGGATACACTTCCTTTTATATGCTATTAGTTCTAAAGTACTGGGGATCACATATAGGATCCATTTCATTTAGTTTTTTTATTGAAGAGATCACCGACAACTTGCACAATATTAATACCTTACTTTACGCTGTTGACACAAAAACATTGAAAATAATTTGTAACAGAATCGATAGCTTACTTGAGCAGAATGATTTTTTAAATTTTCGCACTGTTTTATTTCTTTAATTCTCTTTAATAAATAATTAGTAATACTTTTTGTCGATTTCTCGCAAACATTTTTTTTCACGTTCCCCAAGCGTGTAATAGACATTGTCGTAAAGAAGTGCTGGTCTCATATCCAATTGCAAAACTTTTTAGGGCAGTAACAGAAGCAAAAGAAGCAAGAAGGTGAAATGCATGAGTTTGGTATTTTTAGCTTGAATAAAAAATACTAGGCGATGTAGTCGCTAAGCATAAGCTACGCTAGCACCATATATTGTAGCGGAGCGAATTTTTGTGAATTTCAAAATTCGGGCTCCGACACAATCTGGTTCTAAACCTGTTGATTCAATTCCACACAAAAATATTAAAATCGATTAAGGGCTCGGAAAGTTATGGCGTAACAGACATTGCGCCATTGAAGCTGATCCATGGGAGCTCCAATGATATAAAATAAATGTATTATATAGTTATTTAAAACAAAATTATCTATCCAATCATAAAAGGTGCTGTTGTCACCACATTTTGCTATTTTATAATAAATGTTTAGCTTAGGCACATAAATTAATGAACATTTTTATGTGTACGTAATTTTCACCTACGTTATCCTTACTTTCTTACTTATATTATAAATCGAAAAGTGACTTTGTTTGTTTGTTTGTTTGTTCCGCTTTCACGCCGTAACTACTGAACCGATTGCTTTGAAATTTTGCAGACGTAAAGATAAAAGTCCGGATTTAATAATAGGGTACTTTTTATCCTGTAAAATTGATATTCCCGAGGAAAAACAAAAATATTCTTTGCTTGATGGATGGATTGTAGATGGCGCTGTGTGTCGTTTAAAACAAGGTAAAATATTGCAAACGAATATAAACATGTAAATTTAGAAGCTAAATGATACGATAATGAATCCCCGAAAATGAGGAGTTCCCGAGGGATGACGTACAATTTGTTTTATCGTCTAAACTGTTTTTTTACATCTACTTATATGTTGCAAACGAATATGAACATGTAAATTTTGTAGCTTTTCACTAAATGACTCATTCCTCGGTTTCCGATTATTCCAACAGACCTCCCATTTCAATTTAAAAGACTACAATTTCCTATAAGGGTTTCATTTGCAATGACCATTAATAAAGCACAAGGCTAAACTCTAAGGGTTGCTGGAGTACACTTGGAAAAACATTGTTTTTCGCATGGTCAGCTCTATGTAGCGTGTTCCCGGGTTTCCAGTGCCCAAAATCTGCATGTTTTTGCTCCACAAGGGAAAACATATAATATAGTGTACCATTCAGTTTTGGTTTAACAACTAATTGTATCCAGCGTTACATCGCGCTTCTTAGATTTTTCCGTGGGAATGAGAAGTTCTCTTATAGTTGTGCTTTATACCGCAATATAACCGAATTCCACGCGGGCGAAGCCGCGGGCGGAAAGCTAGTAATAATATAAATACTGTTTATCTCCTATATGTAAAAATATATGAAACTAAAAATTGTTAAGTACATACTTATAATTCCGTGATTTATTGGAGCAGCTCCCATGGATCAGCTTCAATGACGAAATGTCTGTTACGCCATAACTTCCAGAGTTCTCAACCGATTGTAATATTTTTTGTGTGGAATCGAATCAACAGGTTTAGGACCAGATTGTGACGGAGCCCGAATTTTGAAATTCGCAAAAGCTCCTAACGAAACAAAACAAATTTTTGTTTTAGGTACTACGCTCTGCTCCAATATATGGTGCTAGCGGAGCTTTATGCTTAGCGACTGCATCGCCTAGTAACTATATACCTAAATTATAAGCGATTTCAGAAACATTGCTAACATGTAGTCCTTTTGAATTAATGAAGAACCTCAATTAAGTTTCTGTAATGTTAAGGTCATAACCCCTTCTGACGGGATAAAGCTAGAGTTAAAATGAGATTCTTATATTACTAAGCTTAGTTTTTATTATAAGTATCCTCACTTTGTCTGGAGACGAGTATAATAAATTCGAAAAGAAAGACAAAATGAATATTCCACAAAAAGAGATATAACTTGAAACGTCCGGAACCAACGATCCGTAAAGTAGTCTTGTGTCTTTTTTAAAGAATCAAGGCCGTAGCTAGAGGGGGGCATTGTGGGGCAATGCCCTACCTTGAAATCACAATGCCCTACCTTAAAAATACCAAAAACTAACTAAAGATAAATTAGTATAATTAAAATGTTTTTTTATATATTTTATACACTTTTCAATGCGATCTTATAAGATAAAATATCATAATAGAAAAATACTACACTACTGGAAAAAATTAAGGGATCAAAAAAAAAATCCAAAATTGTTGGGCAATTTTCAACAGGCCGTAACTTCGAGAGAAATGGTCGTACAGGAAATCAAAAAAAGTAATTTGTAGCTCCGAGTGTCTAGTTTTTAAATTAGAACTTTAAAATTTTGGGCGAGGAATTTTTTTTTTGCTTAACCACTATTATGATCGGATACTTTGTTCATTTAGCTTTTATTTATTTTTTATACAACTTGATACGTCCACTTCTCGCCGAGATATCGGTCTTCAAATGGAAAAGGATCCTTTTGTCTTTGATTATCGATATCTCAGCAACCAATGATCGCACAGAAAGTTAAAGGTGGGTTTCAAGAACTTGAATGAATTCTCTTTAACGACTAGCCATTGCTTATCCCAAAAAAAAAATTCTTTTTGTCACATGAATTTGAAAATGCAACAAAATAAGGGATGTTGATGGTTTTTTGGAAAATCAAGCGCTGGATCGAAAATATTGAGGAAACTGCTAATGTCAAGTGTGCCTTTTACAGTTCAATATGTCAACAAAAACCCTACAAAGAACTAAATTAATCTAGTCAACCGTTTTTCTGTTTCACTTGATCGAATTTTTGAAAAAATTAAAGGATCACGTTTTTTGATCTGAGAAGCTTATAATGTTTAAAAATAAAAAAAATATGTATTTCCGAGCTTTGTTTCAGAAAGTTAAGGAAATTCAAGAAACTATCGCTCAATCATTTTTTCAAAATTAATCCCTTTGCGTTAGAAGAATTGTTTTTTTTTATTTTTTAGTTAAAATTGAAAATTTCTTACTTTTTCTATTTTCAATCATGGTTAGACGACATTTATCGGAGGTAGAAGTTGCTCGGTTCGTGACTCTTATTGACGAAGATTACAGTCAACATGCAGTTGCCGTCCGGATGGGTGTAAGTCAATCCGTCGTATCTCTAGCTTATGCCAGATACCAAGCGGCGAACCAATACAATCATCGCTCCGGACAAGGTCGCCATCGAATCACTAATGCCCGCGATGATCGGGCAATTATTAGAGAAATTCGACGACAACCTTTCGTCAATAAAATTTAAACACTTCCTGGAACAAAAATCTGGAAAAAGCTCGGAAAAACATTTTCTTTTCTCATTTTTAAAAATTATGAGGTTTTCAGAGCAAAAAACGTGATCCTTTAATTTTTTCATAAATTCGATCAAGTGAAACAAAAAAACAGCTTTCTGGATTATTTTTTGGTTCTTTGTAGGGTTTTTGTGGACATATTGAACTGTAAAAGGCACACTTAACATTAGTGGTTTCTTCAATATTTTCGATCCAGCGCTTGTTTTTCAAAAACATCACCAACAGCCCTTATTTTGTTGCATTTTTAAATTCATGTGACAAAAATAAAACAATTTTTTTTCAGAAAAGCAATGGCTAGTCGTTAAAGAGAATTCATTTAAGTTCTTCAAACCCACCTTTATCCTTCTGTGCGATTATTGGTTGCTGAGATATCGATATCCTTTTCCATTTTAAGACCGATATCTCGGCGAGAAGTGGACGTATCAAGGTGTATAAAAAATAAATTAAAGCTAAATAAACAAAGTGTCTGATCCTTATAGTGGGTAAGCAAAACATTTTTTTTCTACGCCCGTAGACTAAAAACCAAAACTAAAAAATTGACTTTTTTTTGTTGCTGATTTTTCTAAGATTACTCAAAAACCGCAGAGAATACAAAATTTTAAAGTTTAAATCCAAAAACTAGACACTTGGAGCTACAATTTCCTTTTTTTTTATTTTCTGTACAACCATTTCTCTCGATGTTACGGCCTGTTGAAAATTGCCCAAAATTTGGAATTTTTTTTTATCCTTTAATTTTTTCCAGTAGTGTAGAAAAAATCGACTCAGGTCACAAGTGAATTCTCAGGCGGGAATCGAACCCGCAACCTTTGGAAATCCGGTCCAATGCCTGATCTAGAGGTCAGTGATATACATAGTATTTGATTTAGGAGCCCGTGCTTCTAGGGCAGATCAATTATGTTAAATTACTTCCGCCCTACCTGTAACCAATGCTGCCCTACCTCAAATTAGACTCTAGCTACAGCCCTGTAAAGAATATCTACAAAAACAGAGTGTTTCATGTAAAGGAACGCTTTGTATAACAGTCATTTTATATGAGTGCCGAATAAGCATGTAAACTAATCACAAAACTTATTCAGTTGTAACATGTGGTAAAGCATTAAATACGATTATGATTTTTTAAGTTATTATAATATAAGTAAGTATTTGACAGTTATCCATTAATTTGCGATTGTAGCAAATAAGATTTGTACCAACGGCCTTGTTTGAGTTTTAAAAATATTTTTATTCAATTATATTCACGCTTTTCTGATATATTTTGTACTAAACACCGTCCAACACATCTGGCGAACGTAATCTTGTTATCAGGAAAAAGTTTCTTATAAGAACACTGTTTGGTTTCCAATTGTTTTCTTTTACAGTTATCTCGCTATAAGAGAAAACGCTTAAGTAATTACACATCACATATAATAAAAAGTTTTTGATGTAATAATTTACTTTTAGGTAGCTCTTACGTGATAAATATCACATGGTGTAAGTACGGTACAGTAAGGATAATTAAGGACTAATTATATCTATATATATAAATGAAAGAAAGTATGAAAGTCATACGCCTCGGGGTACTTTTTAACAACTCGTATAACTCACAAGGTATTTAAGTTAAAGATAGCAACTGGCCTGTTATAACAACACACGAACTCAGAGTTGGATAAGCTGCTGCTTGTATCAACTGGTATTATAACATACTATTGTATTAGCTGAAAGATATCGTTGGAGTGGGAAAAGATATCGGTTTTATGGATACGTTGACGACGTTGACTAGTATGACAATCCCAGAGAGCAAATGTAATGAGGTCTGCAATGCAAGCTGCTGTTTGCAAATGAGCTGAGCGAAGCACTACCTTAGCTAACCTCACCACCTGACCTTACCTAACCTAACGTTTCGGCCGCTTACGGGCTCCCTGTAAACCTAACCTCATTTTAATCATTAATAATTGCCTCGAAAATATCGCAAAGGTTTGTTCAAGCGTCGTCAAATCTTTTAAAGCATCTGGTAGCGTTGTAGGCTTCATATTATTACTTTCAGTGTATTTTGCCGGATTCTTTTTGCAGGCAGCACAAGTGTATGTTCCAATAAACTTAACGAGATTCAGACGGAAGCAGTTAGCGCAGGACACGTAATTCATAAGATCAACTTCTTTGTAGAAAGAATCCATCAGTTTTTTGTCATTTGCGGTGTTTGATGTTAGAGTATTCGAAGTATTTCTCAGTGGCTGATCTTGTTGTTGCAATCTCTGCCTTGCCTTCACTCTCGCTTCTCCAGTACGACGGCTTAAGCCGTCTCGTCGAGGCATTTTGAAATTGTAACGCTATTCAAGCCTAAAAAAGAATCAGTTATAACATTAAGTGTTTACCATTGTTACACACTAATTATATTATTTTCCTATTCCCGCCAAAAAGTCCATTTAAAATCTGTGGTCAAACTCAGAAGAGATAATAATGGTAGTTTATTACCGATATTTTATCCATGACAACACTGCATTTACGTCATGTTTGAAATAAACCTTCAATAAAAACTACGTATAAAAATAAATTATAGAAACCTCCGTTTGTGAATTTTGGCGCCAAATTTTATCAATGTATTCTTAGCGGTTTGGCTGTGATCAGCTTTTGAATTTTTCTTTCGGTGATTATTCCTCCATGGTAAAGTCTATATTTTTTACATAGCCTATGTCCGTCAGGTTATAATCATGTATGTTCATGCCAAAATTCGTTGGAATCGGTTGAACCGTTAAGTAGCAGGAGGGAGACAAGCGAAATTTGTGAGTTGCCTAAAAGAGAGCTTCACTCTTTTAGAGCTTCGCTCAAAAAGTATCAAATCGATAATTATCTTTAGCATTAAAACTATAAACATTTCTTACGTTTACTGCTTTTTGTTCGTATGTAGTAAAATCGAAGTTGGTGTCAGTTTTTGACAGTTTATATGCAATTTTATAAAATAAGTGCCTTACAATCATTCATCAGAAAATCAATCATAAAGTTATGATGGAATGCCTGATGACTAACATGTTAAGTCATTATTAAGATTATATTTAGTCAACGATTATATTTAGTTCACGATGAAATTAGTCACGTTTACTGATGAATTGCTTAAATTTTTTGTTGATTTGTCTCCCACTATTATTACACCATAGAACCATTAAGTAGGTATACTATGACATGACGACAAAATGTAATGTCCAAACACTTCTTTTATACTTTTGTTTGTTAAGTAAAAGAAAATAAAATAAAAATCTTATGATAACTTAATATTCGGAATAAATGCATCGTCTGCACATTATTTTTTAATTTGTTATATCAAGTATTAATAATATAAAATAATTTAAAACTATTTATATCATAGAGAATAACCTATAACGAACGAAACAAACAGACGATAAGGCGATTGTTTTTTTGTAGCCTTAATCTTTTTTAGTTTATAAAATCCAACAGGTAAGTCATTTGCAGTATAGAGAGAACAGCCCAGTGGGAAATCTTTTTAATATATTTTCAGGAAGTCTTTCTATAACCCCGTAGTAGGTAAATAATGTTTAAGTCTCCGAAGGTCTTAGTGTGTGTAAACAGCATTCATAATCTTCAAAATATCTATACTTGTAAAGTGATAATATCAGTTATTGGAAAAACCCTTGTTTGAGGAAGCAGATAACAAACATAACTGTTAAATAAATAGAGCAAATTTACGTTTTTACTTTAAAAATCCTCCTTCGTTGTGTGGAAACTGTCGTGAATTTGTTTTGATAACAGGTAAGAATACGTAAAAAACGTACTTTTATATTTCTAGATAAAATAACTTTTAGAATAAAATCTCTTTTATAAATATAGTAATATTATTAAGATCTCTCTTACTTTCTTGTTAGTTTTTATACAAAGCCTTCTGGTTGTACAGTTAGTGACTTGTTTTGGACTTGACTTTAGCTTAGTTTGTTAGCTTTGAGTAAAATTCTGTGACACTGAATGATTGTGTGAGCTGTCCATATTTTGATGTTATTAACATTATACTTTATACGCTGTGAACTCGGACCGCCTCAGAAAATATAAAAAAAAATCGAAATTTCCTTCTTCGTAATTTTGAATCAATATCGTATAAAGATAAATGTAAGCAATATAAAATGTTAACCTTTTCTGACAGACGTAAACTTTTTCATTTGTGTTTTTTGTACGATCTAATAAGAAGTAATATAGACTGCTAAGAGTTAGTATCTGGTATAGTCTACAATGTACAGCCCCAACACTATTACTGGCACAAACTATGCAAATAATGCGCCTATCTCCCGATTACCTCGGACATATAACGGTGTGTTTAAGGACATCTTCATTTACAAAAACAAAATTCGATTGAAATACTTAGTGGTTAAAGTGTTTATACATTTAAATTTTTGTGTTTATATCATCTTAATAAATGTATCCATTTATATTTACGTATACGTATATAAGTATACATGTATCAGATTATAATTTATATTATTTCTTATAACGTTATTAGATGTTATAATATCATTCCTTCTTTTTTGTAGTTTGATTTTTTTATGTCATATTTTTAGTTTACTTTAAATTGGTCACATTTCTGTTAATGCATATTATTGGGATTACCTAAGTTAATTCAAGTTTATTCTGTTAAGGTTCATGACTGTCTTTTTTGTTTTTTAAATTACTTGTGATACGTCCATAAATACGAGGCGTGTTTTTTAAGTAAGTACCGTTTTGAAATTTAAAAAAGATGTGCTAAGATATCTCAATAATTTTATTTTTACATGGAAGCCTGTACCTTTATCTATATACTACATAATTTTCGTCAATATTGAGGCACTTATCATAACGTTGTACCAGTTTTTGAATGCCCTCCTCATATAAGTCTGCCGCCGATGGATTATTGCTTGTGGAATTTCTGCCTCGTAATGAGACAATCAATGCAGCAGCTTATTGTAAGACATTGCACAATCTGCGTCGTTCAATCGAGAACAAAAGACGTGGCAAGTTGAGCAAGGGCATCGTTTTGCTGCATGATAATGCCCGTCCGCATGTGGCTAATCAGACCAAAGATCTCATCACATCTTTTCGATGGGAAACTCTAGATCATCCTCAGTACAGCCCTGATTTGGCGCCCAGTATCACTAGCATCTGTTCCTGCACTTGAAGAAACACCTTGGCGGTCAGCGTCTTCAAGACGATGACGAAGTCAAAACATTTGTGATGCAGTTTTTAAAAAGTCAGGCGGCAGACTTCTATGAGGAGGGCATTCAAAAACCTGTACAACGTTATGACAAGTGCCTCAATATTGACGGCAATTATCTAGTAAAGTAGATTAAAGTACAGGCTTTCATGTAAAATAAAAATATTGAGATATCTTAGCACGTCTCCTTTTAATTTCAAAATGGTACTTACTTTAAAAACATGCCTCGTAGTATGGGTGATTTGGGGGAAAACTGTTATTGGCTTACTACTAATAATGTTAAATGAAATAGTTCAAAATAAATAAGAAAAAAACTTATATTCTAATGTGATGATTTTGTTGTAGCGATGTCACCACCTATACCACCCGGACCACCTGGGCCCGGTCCCGAGCATCCACCACCCCATTCGCCGGAACACCCGTCACCCCACCCGCCGCAACACCCGCCGCATCATCCACCGCAACCGCCACACCATTGACGGAGTTAACGATGTTAGAATCTTCTTGAATTCTTTAATTTCTAACAAATAATGGTTTTAATAATAATATATTGGTTTTGATATGGTTATTTATTAATGTTGAGACGCATTTGTCTGTAGTGCGCATCCATTATGAGAGGTTCTGCGCTTCTAAATTATAGATACCTAAAGATTTTAATTACATCCAATTTCAGTTAAAACAAAAAAAAAAGTTAAAATAAAATTTTCACTACCTGACCCTCAACCACCTGTAATTGTGGTGAAGTTTACGCATTGCATCGGGAAGGACCAGATTATGACGACCGTGCAATGGCTCCGCGTCGATATCGGCTTGACCTGCAACACTGATAAGATCTATGTCAGTGAACACCTCATCTCGTTAACCAAACTTTTCCTAAAGCCAAGTTCGTGAACTTCAGTCCTAACGATTAAATCAAAGTCTTCGTGTGCGAAGTCAAACGGACCTTGAAAAATTACATAATATAACAAGTGATTTTTGTATAGTATTCTGATAAATTATAGGTGTCTATTAAAGATACAATTCAAGCATCACGCGTTGAAATTAATTTGGATTAATTTCATAATATCTAAAAATCCGTATTCAATTTATTAACCCTTAATTATTTGTTAATTTATAGTTCAAAAGTAAAATTTTCAACCGTTAATGATTCTTGTAGCGTATCAGCCTTCATTATTTACGTAAGTATATAATTTTTGATAACAACAAAATTCACAATGACAGTCACAATATAGTCACATATAATATAAATAACCATAATGTTATTTGTAGATTTCATTATATGTGCATACAATTCAGTTTCAATAAATATCTATACATCTCCAACAGGCACTAATTATGGGAAATATTTTGGTAGTGGGTTTAATGTTTATCGCTGCGACTGATGACAGGTCGACGACGGTGTCCTTGCTTCGCTACAATTGAAGGTGGCCTTGGTTTTCGGCAAGGCAACCTGGATTACTATACTTATCACGCACAATGCTGCAAGTAGGGCTCTTAATGTAGCATGTGCAATGTGGAATTCAATATGCTGGTGGTGGAATGGACTGATACATTTTCAAGAGACATATGTTTAGCTCCAAGCGGTAATCAGATCAGGCAATGTGACAGAATAGTAATAATAACATTTAGGGAATCGTGTGAGGTGGCTTTTTGTGACTAGCCCTTGACTTGGAGCTTATCCCCCCCCCCCCCTCTTACTGATTGATTTTAAAATGACAACCGTTTTACCAAAGTAAGTCAACATATTAACAAAACATAACATTCGCGCTGAAAATTATGATTTCATTAAGGAGATATTACATACATCAATAAATATCTGTAATATTTTTTCAAAACCTGCTTGGTTTACTAAACCAATAATAAAATTGTTAAATAAGAAACTTAAATATCACAAATTATGGAAAATACAAGTCTATTGGATTTTCATAGCTCACAGTAACTTAGGAAAAGAGCTAAACTATTAGAAACTGAGTATTACTAAGCATTAAATTGTACGAGATTCGATTAAAATGAAACCCTAGCGTTATTGATACTTTAAAAATATATCTAAATCAGGTTGGGTTCCAAAACTCTAAAAACAAACTCTAGCAACCTTCATTTCAAGGGGTTCCATCAGTAGAGACATTAAAAAGAACGGTTCTATTTCTAAATTCCAACATGGATTCGTTAAGGGTTACTAAACTAATATCACGTCTTTTACTTTTTTACTTACACAATTTTGAGCGCCGTAGATGATGAATATTCCGATTTTATTAAATATTTCAACTAGATTTGTCTTAATATACTGTTACGAACACACAAAGCGCACAAAGAAACGAGCGCGGAACTACATAGAAGTATAGTCTCGAAAACCGGGTACATGCGCGAACATTCCAGACACGGCCGATCACGTTCGCGCGAGTCGGGTACGTTCCAGAAAGGAACTTACTGGAATAGTCTGGGGCTCGTCTCGGCCCATATAAATAGCCGCAGAGAGGCGAGCCAGTCAGTTCAGTTTGAGCTACCTTCGAGGCGACTTCGAAGTGAAACCAGTGATCAAGAGTGATACCAGTGCAACCTACGACTTGGCTACGACCTAGGACATCGTTAGTGCTTAGTGTTTGGACCTAGTGCTTTGTGTTGGACCTAGTGCTTCGTGAATAAAGTCTTCAAAAGAGTCAGCAGGTCTTTCTCTCCAAATCCAGCGAACCCTAGCACGCAACAACTAACGAGAACAAGTCCTTTGGGTCTCTGGGAGAATGATGCTATGAGGGAGGCTCAAGAGAGAGATGACGACCTTCGGCACATCATTACATGGAAGAAACGGGGTGACGTAAAACCAATCTGGAGTGAGGTTGCACCCACTGGCGCTGTCACTAAGGCGTACTGGGCGCAATGGGACAGTCTGATACTTCAAAACGGAATACTCTACCGGAAATGGGAGAAGACTAACGGCAAAGAGTTCCATCTTCAGATAATTGTCCCAAGAACGAGAGTACCAGATGTTCTCCGTGAAATACATGATGGAGTATCAGGAGGTCATCTAGGTGTCAAAAGGACGTTAACAAAAGTACGAGAACGGTTCTACTGGTTGCATTGTCGAGATGATGTACAGGATTGGTGCCGCAAATGTACTTCTTGCGCTGCTGTAAAAGGACCACAGACCAGGAGCCGTGGGAACCTGCGGTTGTATAACGTCGGTGCACCGTGGGAACGAATTGCAGTTGACGTAGCTGGGCCATTTCCTGCAACGGAATCGGGAAACAAGTATTTTATAGTCGTCATTGACTACTTCACCAAATGGCCCGAAGTGTTCGCCATACCAAACCAAGAAGCTACAACAGTCGCTTCTAAGTTAGTCGAAGAAGTTATATGTCGCTTTGGTGTGCCTCTAGAAATCCATTCGGATCAGGGCAGGAACTTCGAATCGCAGGTATTCCAGGAAGTGTGCAGAATTTTGGGCATGCATAAGACGAGGACCACCGCGTACCACCCACAGTCTGATGGAATGGTTGAGAGATTTAACCAGACCCTTGAGAGGCATTTGGCGAAATTGGTAGACGACAAACAAAAGGATTGGGACAAGTATATACCACTCTTCCTTCTGTCGTACCGCACCGCCGAGCATGAGAGCATAAAAGCTACCCCGGCGTATGTCAATTACGGTAGAGAACTACGACTACCAGTCGATCTATTGACAGGAGGGTCACCGGAGGAACCAAACACCGTACAAGATTATGTCCCCGATTTAAGGGAAAAAATGCGCTATATACACGCCTTGGTCCGGGAAAATGGATTACAGTCAAGTGAAAAAATGAAGACCAGATACGACCGGAAATCGACCACGAGTGGCTTCGAGGAAGGGTCACTGGTGTGGCTACATAACCCAACTCGCCGGAAAGGGAAATCTCCAAAGTTGCAGACCAAGTGGGACGGTCCATACAAAGTGGTTACCCGACTGAATTATGTGACTTATAGGATTCAAAAGCAACCAAGAGGGACATTCAAAGTGGTACACATAGACCGTCTGGCACGCTACCATGGCAGTAACAACGATGCTCGGGACGAGCATCTCTAAGAGGGGAGTAGTGTTACGAACACACAAAGCGCAAAGAAACGAGCGCGGAACTACATAGAAGTATAGTCTCGAAAACCGGGTACATGCGCGAACATTCCAGACACGGCCGATCACGTTCGCGCGAATCGGGTACGTTCCAGAAAGGAACTTACTGGAATAGTCTGGGGCTCGTCTCGGCCCATATAAATAGCCGCAGAGAGGCGAGCCAGTCAGTTCAGTTTGAGCTACCTTCGAGGCGACTTCGAAGTGAAACCAGTGATCAAGAGTGATACCAGTGCAACCTACGACTTGGCTACGACCTAGGACATCGTTAGTGCTTAGTGTTTGGACCTAGTGCTTTGTGTTGGACCTAGTGCTTCGTGAATAAAGTCTTCAAAAGAGTAAGCAGGTCTTTCTCTCCAAATCCAGCGAACCCTAGCACGCAACAATACCTACTGTTCTCAAAGATTTACAAACTAAGAATTCATGGTGATTTTACATACGTTATAATAATATAAATACTGTGTATCTCCGATATGTAAAATTATATGAAACTAAAAAATTATAAGTACATAGGTACTTATAATTCCGTGATTTATAACTATATACTTAAATTGTTAGCGATTTTAGAAACATTACTAACATGTTTTTCTTTGGTATTAATGAAGAATCTCAATTAAGTTATTGTAATGTTGAGGTCATAACTCCTTCTGACGTTATAAAGCTAGAGTTAAAATGAGATTCTTATATTACTAAGCTTAGTTTTTATTATAAGTATCCGCATTTTGTCTGGAGAAGAGTATAATAAAGGCATTCGAAAAGAAAGACAAAATGAATATCCCACAAAAAGAGATATAACTTGAAACGTCCAGAATCAACGATCCGTAAAATAGTCTTGTGTCCTTTTTAAAGAATATCTACAAACTACTACAGAGTGTTTTATGTGAAGGAACGCTTCTTATAACTTGTGCCTAATAAGCATTTTAATTAAACTCAAAACTTATTCAGTTATAACATGTGGTATAGCATTAAGTATGATTATGATTTTTAGTTTACATTTAATAGTCTTAACCGACCTTGAACTAAAACATCTGTTCAATTAAATGCAAAAAAAGGCACTCTCATCAAAACGAAAAACAAAGAAAGCAACTGTAAATAAAAGTAAGACTGCTTACAAAACATCCTTTTTCGAGACCGATTGGGAATTCCGCCCCTCTGTCCCAACAGGAAAATTCCATTTTCCAAATACAAAACTGTGAACAGACGACAGCAACCTAAATACCTTGTAAGTAAACGAAGCGCAATAAGTAAATAGCATTTTCTGCTTTGTGGTAAGTTTAAAACAAACGGCCGATGAAAAACTCTAAACAACTTTTAACGATTGCTGTGTTTGTAACTGAATAGAAATGTTTTTGTGGTGTATCGGTTTAGTCTGTGCTTAATATCTATTATTTGAGACTGAAAGTGTGGTCACTCTGATCGTGGATGTTTGTTTTAGAGCTAAAAGAAAAAAATAATAATTACAAGTATAAAGGGGTTGAAAGTGTGTATTAAAAGTCCACCAGTAAGAAGTGAAAAATTAACTATTAAAGATTTTCATTATTAACTAGCTGACCCGGTAACGCGTTGCTATGATAACTTTATTGCTATGGTAATGTTAATTGATACAATGGAAAAAGAGCGGGAATAAGAGCGGACAGACATATACACTAACAACAAATTTGTGATCTTGGATTATAGACTAGCGGCCCGTCCCGGCTTCGCACGAGTGGACAAAATTCTTTAATTTTTGTCTATTATCAAATATTTTTCCGTTATCGCCATTTAGCGTCCGGTAGACGAACTACTTGCGGTTAACGCGTTGCTATGGTAACGTTATTGATACAATGGAAAAAGAGCGGGAAAAGGAGCGGACAGACAAACAACAAATTTGTGATCTTCGATTATAGATTAACATCAGTGGGTTACATTGAGGTGACATATTTTTTGGTCAGTCCGTTATTTTTAAAAACGAAGCATGAAGTTTTATATGCTTCTGCAAAGATCCTATGTATCGGGGTTTTATCGGAATAAAAAAGTGTTGCCAGTTTTTATGAAAAATGTAATGTTTTTAAGTGAAAAGCATGAGATCTAATACGTATTAGGATAAGTAAAAAAAACATAAACTACCTTGACGGCTTGGTTGTCAAAGTATGCGATATCTAACCCTATGGTCACGGGTTCCTGAGTAAGTTAATAGTTTGCGTAATTGTTTTTCTGTTTTTAAAATTAGGTGATTTTGATAGGCCTCTTACAATCCGAGTTTTGTACGCGTAAGAAGTTGCGGGCAAAACGAGTGGTCATTGAAACTTTAGATACCATAAAATATTATATTATAATTATACACAAATTTTAGTTAGTCATATTGCAAACTAAGGTTTTCTAAAACTCACCTTCTTGGTTGGTATCAGAACGTTATACCAAAACGTAACTAAAAACCGTTTTGAATTTTATACCGAAACGTTACGTTACCGCAAAACATAAAACCGTTTTTCTCATAACCAACTCAATGCAACCAAAACTGAAAATCACGCGCCGCGTCGTGCTGCTCGGGTAAATGCACCAAAAGAGTGATAAAAGGAATAATGAAAAAAAAATGTAACTTATTTTTCATAATATTTCTGATCATTTATATTATGATCAGAAATATTATCAAAAAAAATTCGAAACAATTTTTTTTGTAAATATGATCATTTTTAAATGCACCAGAAAAGCTTTTAAGTTGCCATTTGTTCACATTACATTAAAAAATACTAATTCATATATTAAAGTTTTAACAAACTAGTCCTAAGCCTAGTAAAAGCACGAAGGGATATCGTCATAACCATAATTACGTAAAACTAAAACAAAAACTGGCGTTACGTTAGCTAACATCGTTTTCATTTTCATTCGTTTTGCAGTAGCCAAACCATCTCGATAACCGCTAAAACTGAAAACGGTTTTTAATAACGTTATGAAAACTTCAAAACCGTTACGTAACGGTTTCCAAAGGATAGCCAAAATGCCCATCGCTACTTCTTGGATTATTAACTTGCCGGCTGGTTCTTAAAAATTCAAACAACTTTAGGCAAGACCTTCCTGATAGTTTCGAACCGTCTACAATTCTATTTTAATGATACGCTATTAATTTCTATATCTTTCCAATCTGTAAATAGACATATGTAATTCATATGTCTATTTACAGATTGGTACTATTTGCATAGGCATAGGTAGTTTGATTAATGTTTCCTACTACAAAATTTGATTTAATAGAGCATAGTTATTTATTAATCAAGATACAACAATACGAAGGTATAATAATAATAATATGAAAGTACATTTTCTGTTTTATTTGTGTGACTATAATATGTTTTCCTCTTAACACATCGCAACATTTATATCAGAAACGAACATAAAGTAATATTCAAAGAAACTTTCTCTGAGTAATTTCACAATTCTACACAATCAGCAATTAATTTACTTTATAATATTTATACGGCTGACAGGCTACGAGTTGTTCCTAATAAGATTATATTTCAATTGTGTTGAGTGAAATTTATTCCCAGATTTTCGCCATATTCGACAATTTGTACTGGTGACATATTATACTTAGAGAATTATTACGTGAATGTATTTATTACGTTATCTGATGTTGTATAGGTTAATTTTAATGACTCATCTAACTGGGCGACACACCGGATCACTGTTAGACTCCATAAATTTGCAAATACAGCTACATTAGTCCTGCAATTTTAATTTGAAGTGCGTAATTATTTGCTTTAGCATTTATATAAGCCTATAACATCTAATATTTACTTCCAATAGTTTGGCTTTCATGAGGTTAACACCCATGTGGTAATCAAAAACGCTCACTTCATACATAAGCCCCGAGCAGTGTTGGCAAAAATTTAATCTGATTAACGATTAAAAATTTAATCGACATTATCACGATTAAAATTAATTCATCGTAATCATTTTTTCCCGATTACGATTATTAATCGTAATCATTTATCGTTAATCACGATTAGAAATGTATGATTATTAGAATGGGAACAAGTTTAAAAAAAAAACTAGTTAGATTTTTTGTTTGAGTATTTATAAAAAGCACAGGAGTCATTGATTGATTGTTACATTTTGTAATTAAAACTTTATATAAAAAATACTTAGATAAATGATTTAAATTACATTTCATAAGCACTCTCTTCTCAAATAATTCGTCTGATATTTTGTGTGACCTAGATATATTTATCATGGTTGCAAAGGAAAACATTTTTTCAACAGAACCGGAGGATGGCATGGGTGTGTTATATTTAATAAACACTCGTTTTAAAATCGTGTAGCGTTCTAAGGTTGGCAGGTTATGTTTTATTGTCACGATCTCACAATAAAATTGCCGACCAATTCAGAATGGTTGTACAACGCCATCTTGTGAATTTGTGACGGACCATCTAGCTATTTCAGCTTAGAATATATAGGCTGTGGTTTTTTTCCTTCATAATAAAAACTTTAATCTGCTTAATCAAATTAATGATTAACGATTAGTGATTAATTTAACTAATCACGATTACGATTACTATTTTAATCGCGATTAATTTAATCATGATTATGTTTAATTCGATTAAACTTAATCAAATTAAGTAATCGATTAAAAAATTAATCGAATAATGCCAACACTGGCCCCGAGTAAGGCGTAGCAATATAAACATGTATGGACAGCACGCTAACGAACCATAAAATGTCAAAAGTTCCCAATTGATACTAAAGTCTATATACAAGGCATTTAAGTTGAAAATTGGTCAACGAAACACTACAGTTAAAGACGAAAGTATGATTTATAAAAGCATGACTGAAAACATTTACTCGTAACAAGTAGTTAAGTTCCAGTTTTTTATATGATTTCACACAAGCTTGTTACAATTCGTAAAAGAATATAACAAAATGAAAAAACTATGCTTTTAGTATTTGAATACTGGATAGGAACTGATTCTTTATCTAATATAATAAAAAAAAGTGTTTTTATAGCTAATGTTAAATTGTACGTGTACATACAAATTTCATTGAGGTTATATTGGGAATAAAAACTAAGTCTCTGCGTTGAAACTGTAATTTAATACAATAATTTTTGTAGTGATCTGTGCGAATTAACAGGTGCTGGTGATCGCGAAGTGTAAAATGTTTACGATGTTAGGATTAATGGTGACAAGCAAAAATTTGTTGAAAGGCATGGTCAGTTCTATTACATTTACTCTGTTTGGAGATAATTAGGTACAAATATTTAGTCAAACTTTTCAACTTAACAGATTTTGCTATAGAGGTAAAAAAAATGGACGGAAGGCTGCATCCACAATTATAGATGTAGTGTCTATTACTATGTGTAGGTGTGTGTCTCGAAAGCCAATAAAACACGCTTTCTGTCGCTCAGGTCGATGTATAGTATGCGCAACACAGGAAGCTTGCGCACTCGCTTACGATCGGTAAGAGGCTGACACGTCGATGCGCTTCGCATAGGGTAGACCGGGGTCAATAGTACCATATTTGAAACATTGGTTGATAGCAACAAATCTAATGAAATATATTTTATTCTGCATTGATATTTTACTACCTACACTCTTAAGCTACAAATATATGTATTTAAATAAAACCTATGGTACCGAAAAGTGGATGAAAACTACATCTGAACAGAATGGTGCCGTGTGTAACAATTGACCCCTGCTTTGGGTTAATTGTACCGAAAATATGTTTGGTAATAAAACTCTGTAATTTCTGTTATTAATAATGTCTTTATTAATGGTTGGTAATTTTACGTTATAATAAAGATACGATAACAGTCTTTACTGTTAGGAATAAAAATACTTAAAAGTAATCAGTCGAGAAAGACGACACGTCATAAACATAAATAAAAACAACTATTCTTTTCCAATAACAAAAAAAGTAAACTCTTACATAATAAACTATTCATAGGAATCAAAAATTACATAATTGTTTAACTAACAATCATTCAAATCACAAAAATCAAAAACTATTCATTTGTATGGGGGTACAATTGACCCCCGGTACAATTGACCCTGGCAGGCAGTGCTTAATAATATAATATTTATATTTTAATTATTAATCAGATTCGCAGTTATGGCAAATATAATTGGCTTCTTGTGCCGTACATTCTTCGTGTGCCCACATTCCGCAAATTGTGCATTGAACCCAAACTTCGTTTGGACAGCTGGCACTAAAGGGTTCCATACACAAAATGCAATACCATTCTTCCGATTTCTTAGAGGTACTAGGCCCATAATCTTTCGGTGTTCTATTTTTTCTTTAGTTTTTGGTTTAGTTCTTTTTCCTTTGCCTTTTTTACAATTTTTCAAGAGATTAATTTCAACCTGCTTGGCTCCCTTCTTTTTATCAGCTTCTTACGCTTCATTTTGTAACATATTCTTTTCTGGTGTGGATTGACCGCCCACTTTCATTTTCTTGGAATGCCTGTTCATAAAGGATAAGGTCCTTGGAGCCTCTATCAGTTAACTTCGCTCTTCGTCGTGGCATCTGAAACAAAAAGTCCAAATAAGTATGTGCTAAAAATCATTAATCATAATTCATTTCAACTCATTTTAATTAAGTATATTTTATAACTAATATAACATCGGGGTTCATTCTACCACGGGGTTAATTGTACCGCTACAATTGTCCCCACCGTTCGTGGTACAATTGTTCCAAAGGGACAGTTTAAATATTAACCAACAAATCACGGAATTTTATTAATTAATATATCAATAATTCGTCACTGTTACAAAGTTTGAAGTGTTATTAAACTAATAAAAGCAACAATTTAATAAGATACCGAGTTTAATCGCAATTACAGACTAAAACATTTTACGAGAATACTCACTGTGACTGACCGAAAACAAATAATGCGTCTGTCTCAGCTCTGGTGCGCTGCCGATTGGTGAGCGGGAGGAGGCACATGAAGCACGTGAACGGACGCTATACACACATTCAAACATCGTTTGTATTAGGAAATATTGGCAATGGTACTATTGCCCCGTGGTACTTTTGTACCTGGTCTACCCTACACTACATCCCTTCTTTATTGTAATTGAACAAAACGTTTAAAAATCACAAATAAAAATTTAACCAGTCTAGATTTTACTAAATTTTAATGTGTATAAAAATCGTATTAATGTACTTGAAAACAGCAGACAACTAATTAATTAATCAATCAACAAAGAATTACGCTAGTTCATAAGTTTTTTCCTAAATCATCATTACTGTTATTTTGATTAACCACAGTCCATGAATCGGTAACTTTATTGTAAGTGAACTACATTTCAACGATATTCTTTTCCAGTTTCATTATCGACGATCACTTGGTTCTCTTGTTGTATTCCTTTTCGATACTCCTTTATACAGAGAGGTTAAAATTGGATGTCAACTTATTATCTTTGATTATATTTTTCACCAATACTTTTTCCTTAACTCTTAGCTTGTCGCTTTCCTTTTTAAGATTCCCATACTCATTTCCATTTTTCTTCATTTGCAGATTCACAAACGTATTTTTAATTCTGCTATGATCTAGTATCGTTCAACGTCGAACGTTTAATACGTTCAACAACAACAAATATTTAACAGTAGATTTAGATGGAACCAGTTAAAATAATGTATTTATTTATTTCGCACCCACAATGCCACACCGCCACAAGATTCAAAGTACGCTTATAAAACATTATTTTAAATCCCATAGAAATATGATACTGGGAATGCAAAACAAACAAACAAACTTAATGAAGAAAATTGTTAGGAGATATTAGTAAGTGCAGTGGTCAAAAAGTCCCCGACTCAGCATAATGACATAGCATGGCGACACCACGACATTGCCATGATGCTGTTTTTCAGCCGAAGGCTAATGTGTTATTGTATAATACGCTCATCTAAATTAGATCTGATTCATTGTGCATCTTAAATAAAAACAAATGAAAGGCAATCAGGTAATATCGATAATGTCGTATGATATGGTTAATAGATATGGAAAATGCAGATTTATTATAATTACTTGATAGCACACTATATGAATTGAAAAAATAATAAAGAGAAAGGTATAATATCATATCAGGTGCTGCCAGGATCTTGTCTCGAAACAGTCTTTTATAAAATAATTCTAAATAAATCTGCTGTTGCGCACCATGGTCTTGCGGCTATATTCATGTCAGGGTAAAAAGTTGTTTGAAATTAACACGCCAACGGTCATTAACAGCGATTTTATTAGAAATCAAAATTGTGACCTCATTTAATTTCGCTGATGGTAATTCTTGACCGTTATAATTGGCCTAAGTCTTTAGAACCAGGTGGGCGGACATAATACCTTACGTGTACGTGTTGGTTAAAAACACAAGTTTCGATATGTTTGAAGAAAGTGCAATTTTTATTAGAAATCTGTAACACAGAAGTATAATAGAACGCGCGATAGTTGATAGTACAGCTGCTGCAACAACACTGAGCTCCATTCGGCTGACCGTCGCGTCATAAGATCCGTCGAGCGCCGATAGGCAGCACTGGCGCGTTCGATTAGACGTAACTTCCGAAACGGCCATCGTGCTTGTAGACCTCCTCGTCTATTAACCTGCAACCTAATAATATCCAAAAAATCTGTTCTCTATGGTCCACCTGACTATTTTTTTACGAAGTCTTGAAATAATGAAACCTCGAAAACTATCTAGCATTTTCTTTTACCAAAACTGTACTAAACTCAATCAACTTAAACATTGATTTGGGTTTTTAACTTTCTAATCTAGTACGGGCAACCTACTTGATTTAGTATGTTGTACTACACAAAGCTGATAAAACTTCTAATTAATAAACACTAATACAGGAAATAACTCAATTACAGAAAATTTAATTAAGGTATCGTCAATAGCGTCATCATCTTAGTACACAAAAGGACCCAGGGCCTTTTAATATAATCGTTCACGTCGATAATTCAATAATTAATCCGAAAGTTAGTATATAAAATATAAAACTATTTTTCTGTACAGGCTTGTAGATTGGAGACTACTATTACCCATTAGAAAGATTGTTACTGATTAGAATTATTATTTATATCTATAATAGCATCGTTCGCTGCTCCTTGTATTGATAATGTTTACATTATTCAAGATGTGAGATGCGGAGGTAACGTGCCGGCTAGTTCGCCGCGTCTTTGCCAGTCTGTTGGACTCTGAGGATGTTCTATGTGTATTTTTATCGTTCTGATATTGTTGTACCTTCTTTCAAATTATTAAAATTTGGTCTAGGTATTTGTGTCAACAGTTCATGACAACTTGCTTGGTCCAAATAAAAAATATGAATACAGTACTTAAGCATTTATGACAGACGTGAAGTCATACGAATAATGCGTCTTTATCGATTTCTTTTATTTTTAAATGTAAGCACAATTAGGTAAGTGTAAGTATAATAATTAAATGTAACATTTATGTTAGGTTCGACAATCGCAATACTTGCTAGAGGCTGTTCATATCGTTGATTGTTTTTTACTTTGTCGAATATAGGTTGATACTTTTGACAGTTGACACCTGTATAGAGGGTATAAAGTTGCTATTGCAATGTTAAGCCAAACATAAGAAAACAAACGCAACCTTAGTACGTATCAATAAGGAAGTGACATTGGATAATAAGAATAAGGAAGAATAAGGAAGTGACATTGGATAAAGTATAGTTCCGTTAGTTGTATTTACTCAATATTCCGTTTCATTTTTATTTACAGAAAATAAAATTTGTGTAAACATTCCAAATATTTCAGACTAAGTAAGACAAATTTCAGTAATTGATTTAGGCGATCGGAGACCGTGCCAGACAATCACAAAGTGTGAAAATATCAAGGCAAAGTATAATTAGTTTCTAAGTACCTACAGCTGGTAATATATGATAAAATGGGATCACATTTACACGGGTCTTTGTAGATATGTTTTACATAATTTTTCTAATAGAATATTTTTAGAAGTTGGGGAAAAAGAAATGCTTAATTGAAATCGTCAAATAACGAAAAGCATTAGAAAGTCGCATGATCTCTGCCCAAAAAACTCAGCTGCTGCCATATCGTAAAAAAATTAAATCTGTTTGCCTCATAAAAATATATTGTTTTAGTACCTGGCTTTATTAAATAAATTAAATTGCCTATTGAACATCCAAACTTCTTTAAGTCTCGTATCTGTAGGTTTTCGAATTGGACAGTGCCTGAGTTTTCAGATTTCCAATTAGAGTTGTAATATATAAATAGGGCATTGCAATGTAGGTACCTAATATTTTATTGTGTTTTAATGTTTACTTATTGCTTATTGACTGGGCTTAAACTAGTTGTAAACATTTATTTGTTGCATAAAACTAAATTTGTAAATCGCTCTTTTTTCCTGGAATGATGTTCAGAGTAATATAAAAATTTCAACGCGTCCGGACAATCACTACAAATGACATTTGGTAGATATAATTAAAAACGTTCCACAGAATATAAACTATTTTCTATCAACGTTCAGTCAACATATGCTATTGTGTTTGAATAAACATTCCCATCATGGGCTCATAGGCAAAGGGCAGCGGAGCGAAGCGCACATTCAGCTCTTTCTCACGGTCCACCGGCGCTCGATGAGTGTATTGCTGCCATCGGGATGTTCGACCTCACACACGATAGGTGTTATATAGATTACCTACATCTCTAACAAAACATCTACTCTTTATAAACCTTACGCAAACTTATGATAACTTCACGAACACTATAACGATTGCCTACATCAATCTTTACAAAAACACCTATTTCAACCTGAGTTTCGCTGAATTCAGTTGATTTCGTTCAAAGTTTCAGACGTCGAAACGTCAACCTGTCAGAAGTTTGCGCGTTCACGTCGAGATAGTCTCAGCTCCGCTATTGATTGACAGATTAAATTTTCATCCGCTGAATATGTCTGTAAAGAAAAGTTTGGCATCCTGTCATCTTAGCTTTCGATTTCGACACAATAATAAATAGGTAGATCGATGTTATGGTATCATTAGAGCTAGACACGAAATGAAAGTTTTTCATCTTGGCAACGTGAACATTATGAGTTAGTATTACAATAACCAGATCGTAGAATTACAACATAACTTTAAGTTCAAATCTCAAAATGTGCTTTTTTGGTTTCGAAAAATGTATTCTCTATTTAAATTACCGCACAACTTTAAGTTTGAATCACAAAATGTATTTCTTTGGTTTCGAAAAATGTATTAGTAATGTCCCTCACTGAAACTGTCTTTTTTGTTTTTAGTTATATTTTCATATTTATTTTACAGAACTTTGCACTCAAATAATACCCACAAAAGAGTTACATGATACACATAGTCGTTTCAAGCCGGTTTCACTATCTCAAACAATAAAGTTGTTTTCACACCTTAATGTGATTCCAGGGTTTTCTACGCGACTCCTTGGGGACTCTACATCTAAGTTAGGTTTAAGTTAGAGCCGGTGTGTCCGTTCTATGTGTCTCTAGTGGCACATCTGAATTTTTGGCTATGACCGCAGAAGTAGTGTTTGTAAAATTTATGAAGGTTATTAAATTTGTATCTTTTCTTGGTAAAACACAAATTTTAGTAATTTATGAATTTTGACGTCGGCAAAGACAATTTATAGGTGAAGAACACGTTGTGTGTACAAATAGGAGTTCTTAAGCATTTTTTTAAATCATGTAACAAAGAATTACGAAAACTCGAAAATATTTAGTAACGTTTCAGCCAAAGGATGTTCACTGCTGGATGGAAGCCATCCCTCGGAATTAAGGAGGTTATGTCATAATCTCCATGCATGGCAGGCGAGTTGAAGATCGTAGTCAAATACAATAATTCGAAAGCGTTGCTGCCCATTTTGTGGTTTACGGGAGGTGTATGCTGATTACCTCCAGTATCATTAGTTACCTTTTACCCCTTAAGTAAGGAGGGCGAGTGCTATTCCACTCTGCCGGATAACACGCTGCTAAATATTTATAACCTTTCTTTAACCCTTGTCATAAAGGACAAAAATAAAGTTTATAATATACGATGTATTGTGCATAAAGGAAAGCGTTGTATTGTTGATGAAACTTTTATACTAAACAGTTTAACAAAGATCTTCTCCCGTCAGCATTGCCAGGAAATTTTGTAAGCTCGTGTGAAATTCAATAGGAAGACTACAATGTCAACTCGAAAATATTTTATGCCGACACCAACCCCGTATCACGTAGTCGCCTCCTCTACGAAATGTACAAAATAAAACATCAAACAAAGAATACAAAACTCGGCAATCGTAAAGTAGCCCGCCAACCTATGCATATGGAAAATTTAAATTTCGAATTGATTCATTCACCGAAGCGGAACATCCCGGAATAAACTTGCCGTTAGTACAACTGTGAGGCAGCACTAGGGCCGTCAATTTATTAATTAGTCAGTCTTGTGCCAAAATAATCGCAATTAAATATTCAAATTTGGAAGTGCAGAGCCGTGTCGTTGCAGCAGGGTAGCTTTACGCTGTCAGGAGTTGCATTCGGCTTGTCGGTGAAATGAACATGTCTGGCCCCGCCCGTGGTGTTCCAGGAATAGCATCGAACGGGACAGGTCAAACGGAAATAAAGCAAGCTGCACTCAGCGAAGTTTGGACATGTCTGCTAGCTTTACTGGCAGTTCGTGAATAAAATACACGCTATTTCTGTCGGCCTTTTTCATTGCACTATGAACACCATTGTGTTGATTGTCACTTAATATGGAAATAATGTCAGATATCACTTCTGCAAAGTTGGCACTGCAATTTTTGTTGACCGAACAGAAGTTTTGTAATATTAGCCGATAAGTTGAGCTCCGCATGAGGGTGAAGGATGTGGCACAGTAATAGCTGTCGCACATGTTATAAAATTAAACCTTTACGTTAAGGAAATACGTAGCCATTTTGCAAGTACAGACTTACGGAAGTGTGTCAGTTGCATATTTAATTTGACCTGGTAAATATTTTGGGTAGTCGCGAGTTCTCAAATTATTTATTATGTCTGGCATATGTTTGCGTGGATGACTTATTACATTCTTGTCATAGCTTTTTATGTCAGTGTTGATACTGCTAAGTAAGCAAAATTACGTGTTGCAAGTCATGATAAACTTTATAAAAAATTCCGTACACCGATATCTTATATCTATTGAATCTAGTGATTCTAATCCAACTTCACTTGGAGAATATAGGCTCTTTATCATGTGAAACTGGAACGGAATACATAAACCGCCGACAGGCTTATTGCCAATTCCGAACTCCCGCAGTATTTTAGAATCAATTACACTATTACATACGTCATTTGTTAACAATTGCGAGGCGAATATCTCGGGAACCACGAAAATATATTGTGGAGACGGCCGCTTGAGTTTCGGCGGTAAACCGAATGTATTTGCATGGTGAATCGAAGCAGACACTTCGCAAATCGACGATCGTAAAAGAAGTAAAGCGCTTGGTCCGTCACCTCATGAATGAATGAATACAATTGCGACCTTTTGGCATAAAAAATTGAGAAGCGTACGGGGTAGTTCGTACAATATTAAGGTTACACTTGCGCAACAACAATTCTTTTGGTTTCTATTCGATGGTTTGTTACAGAAGATTCCACGACACTTGATGCAAACCTGTTACTCACTCTCCATGTAAGTAAATTTATTGTTGTACGAATAAGAGTATGATCAATTAATCACAAATTGTAATCTAATCACAAACTTATCACAGAAATAGTACGACGCCAAGGTTGGTCAATTTCAGGTAGTTTTTAGATTTTTTTTCTGAATCTGAAACTATTGGGATAGTGCCTTTAGCAATACATAATAAACAAATGGCTGTGAAGCAGTGCCCTAACATTGAATTTGACTAAACCCAAAACAGTTGCAGTCACGATAAAATTGACCGACTCCATCTCAATCCTGCAATTTTACTCTACACATACTAGTCCACATTAGTCTATTTTTTTCCACAGATACTAGTTTAAAAGGGAAGGCACAAAAGGACATCGACGTAATAAAACAGCACAATAGATAATCACTGTTAAGCATGAAGAACATAAGAGATTTCAGTTCATGGGCACAAATAAAAGCAGAGAAGAAAAGTATAGCAAAGCAGTCGTCTGTTTCTGCGTCGTAGTTGGAACACGATTGGTTAGACGTAGCGCAGACGCAGAGGACAGTTGCAATTACTAATAAAATACAGATATAAAAATATTATTATTAATAGGTACAAATGTAAATATTATTTTATAATAAAAGAATTAACATAAAGGCATTTTAAGTTGTAATTAAATATTGTATCGTAAATATTTTATGTTTTGTAACTATACTAAGGAAGAAATTTTACCATTTTATGTATTTACGTTCAATATGTTATTTCTAACAATCCACTATATAACAAAACACATAATATGTAAACTATACGACATAGACGCAATTTGTTAATACGTAGTGCCGTAGGTAATATACGAGTACATAATATTGTTATTTATTTATAAAAACAACATAATACATAAAAAGGAAAATGTTATTTTTCTGTCGGTTTAAGTGTATAAAATGAAGTAAAAAACATTATAGCATGAAATTTAATAACATAAAGAAATAGATTAAAGCGTACAAGAAGCACATGATTAGTTAAATATTTAAAATTGAGAAATGAAAACAAAGGAAAAGAAAAGAAGAAAAGCAATTGCATCACTATATAAAAGCGATACTTCGTAAAACGCTATCCTAAAATGCATTGTATGTACTGTTTGTAAAAGTTTAGAGTATTTTTTGTAGTGTACGATACGATGTGGTTTTTGGGGCGATTCTAGGGTCACGTTCTGGGAACATTTGCTTTATAAAATTCAGTATCTGAGTCGGCAGTCGACTGTGCATGGAACGAGTAACATTTTTCAGGTGCACATTTTGAGCCTTGCTTCAGTAAACTTGTGTATATAATGCGCTTTTTTAGTGTAAAATTTAGTAATCAAAAAGTTAAAGCCAGTATTTTATAAACAAATTTGGGTCATTGTCAAATTTAGCGCAGGTAAACTAGTCCATCAACTGTTTTATTTTATTTTAGTTATAATCACACAACCTCTTACTAATTTATAATTAAATACAAAATATATCGCATTAGTAAACATGAATACCTAAAGTAGAGGCTCCGTTTAGATTATTTTTCATTAATGCCTAAAATAACTTTGTGGTGATTTTTCGTAACATAATGGTTTTCTTTCGAAACGCTATGTTTTCCTGGTAGCACGCTGTTTTAATAAAAAACCCATATATATATATAGGCATTATTATAGAGTAAGTACTGAAAACCAATTAAAAATTTATAAAAGACTAAAGGAAATAATGGAGAAATAGCGTCAGGTATCATCCTGACGTCATAAAGGACACATTCGAGTCTGGAGTATTATTCCGAAACAATGGGACCGACCGTGAATACTTCACACTCTTCTACTCCAATCCACTATCCCATCGATATGTTAAGTCGTCCTAAAACGTATCAACAAATCAACAAGCTGTGGAACAAATATTCGTAGACGTAGTCCGGTCATAAGTTCTATTACAAATGAAAATGCAGTTTTTGAATGTAATGCAGTAATGCAATATTATTGAAACTTAAATGTACATATTTATTCAATAAAAATCTCAGCCAAAAATAAAAAAAAATCTCTTATAAAGTCCGAAACGTTGGTTTCAAGCCAGGCTTGGGTAGTTCGTGCTTTGTGACCAGGTGCAGTCTTGCTGGAAAGACCACGGTACATCTTTAAAAAATGTATTGCTGAGAGTTTTACACCACGATCCAAGACCGTTTCTTGATACACTTTGGCTGAAGTTTTCACTCCTTTTTCATAAAAAATGTAGCTTTGTGACGCCTTGATAAGACATGCCCCACCAAGCTATCACTGACGCAGGATGATGAGCACGTTGTAGCTTTCCGACCACTTGAGCAGCTTCTTTAGAACTGTAAGTGTACACTTCATCATTTTGCTTATTAAATCTTTTCCACGATTCTATCATATATATGTATAAGATATCAAAAAGATCTTCGTGCAAACAGGCCTAAGACGAAAAAAAAAGTGGTGATATACTTTTGCTTATAAATTGCGATAGTAATCGTGTTAGACTTGAATACCTAAGTGTGTTGATATAAATAAGTTCCATTGACTATCAATTTAGATAAGGGTGTAATTTTTCTAAATTGATAGCTTATAAAAAGGTAAAATATATAAAAGGCTATCGTCTAAATATAGGTTGAATCTAAATTTTTATTAGTTTTTCTTAACTTTAGAATGGGTTCGTTCTTGATACCAGTCAAGCCCGGGGGCCTAGACGGAATCCACAATGGAACAAGCTAACCTTGAAAGTGCCTTGACGCAGGGAGACTGTGCGCATTATGAATGATGTTTAGAAGCGCTTGGTGCGACAGGTACGAATAGCAATCAAGAAAGGGTGCAGTGCGTCTGGATGTCCGATGGAAAAAGGAAGATGGCGGTATGAGCACATGCAGCTTCTGAGCACACTCTCCAAAGTACATTCTGTAGAAGACCGACAAACAGGCAACTTTGCGGCGGTGAGCTTAGGTATTTAAATTAAAGTATGACAATATGTTAAAATACATACCTATATTATTGAAAAAATATATGTTATCTAAGAAGTAAGAGTAAGTGATAAGTAATACATTGACATGAACGGCAAACTAAAGTTATTCTAGCAGAGTAATAACAAACAGCAATATAACTCATTTCATCGGTAAACAAAGTTCTTAATTAGTTTCAATAAATTGAGATTGCAATTTGAAATAATTTGTATATAAAATATAAATACTAACTGATGAAAGTCGCTAAGCAACGAACTTCGAATTAATGTTACTTAGCTGTTTTAATATAAAGTTTTACAGTTAGAGCATCCTCTCAAAGCAAAGATAACAGTCAGTTAAATTTAATTAAAGTATCATTTAAAATTCAGATGTACTCCTGGCGACAGCGCGTACATAAAACTGGCCTTGTTTAAATTAATATTGTACTGAATCAAATGTTGCGACTTCCTTTAAATATTAATCGCAATGAGGTCTCAATCGTAATACTTCTTATATATACTCCTGTTATTGCCATTTTAGAGATTTAATTATTTGTTGCCTTGAATAAATGAAAAAAGAAAAAAGTCAACACTACGAGCACCTTGTAGTATTTTTGCAATTCCAGATAATTTACAGCAATAATTTATTCGGAACTAAGTAAAGCGTTTACTTTAGTTATTAAATAGACCAGAAACAGAGATATTTAATAACAACATAATGAAAAACAAAATACCACACAATCATATTGCACCTTGCACCTATAATAAAAACAACAATAATAAAAATATTTATTCAATCAGATGACAAATATCCATTATTGCTAATAACAAAACAAACTTATTCATTATGTGAGTAAAAGATATACAATAGAAGTCTACAAAAGTGTGTCATTGGTTAGAACTAAGAACTTTAAACCAATGATAGAAAATTTTTTCATTATGAACTATGTTTTTTATGGTCACTGTAAGGCACGGAATTTTAAATAATAGTTTGCTTTGATTGAAGTTATAATAATTTCTGCTCCAGTATCAGTTTATTGGAGCGGAGCGAGCGAAGCGATCGAAGCTCCAATGGATCCAAGGGAGCTTCGATCGCTTCGCTCGCTCCGCTAAGGAAGGGACCTTCTGATTTTTTTAATTTCATACATACTATTTTTCGCGGATCCTAAATTTTGAACATTTGGCTTATAATTTACAAGTAACTGTACAGAATCACTGACAAATAACAATAACAAGCAGAGTTCTGCCTTTATTCTCCACAACTGCTGATGTTAATGATTGTTATTATACGCCACTATTGGATTTTTTTACTTTTATAATTTATACTAGCTTTCCGCCCGCGGCTTCACCCGCGTGGAATTCGGTTATATTGGGGTATAAAGCACAACTATAAGAAAACTTCTCATTCCCACGGAAAAATCTAAGAAGCGCGATGTAACGCTGGATACAATTAGTTGTTAAGCCAAAACTGAATGGTACACTATATTATATGTTTTCCCTTGTGGAGCAAAAACATGCAGATTTTGGGCAAACACTTCGTTACCACGTTTTAAAAAACACCCAGCGCCATCTTTCGCATACCTCTAGAACTAAATAGCGTAAGCTATCATTCCACTTCTTATGTATTTTAAAAAACACATCGTTACCATGTTTTAAAAAACACCCAGCGCCATCTATCGCATACCTCAAGAACTAAATAACGTAACTAATACTTATACCAATTAGTAATTCGTTGACTTTAATGATTTCAAGGTAGATATAAAAAAAACAATTTAGACGATAAAACAAATTGTACATCATCCCTCGAGAATTCCTCATTTTCGAGGATTCATTTTCGTATCATTTAGCTTCAAAATTTACATGTTCATATTCGTTTGCAACATATAAGTAGATGTAAAAAAACAGTTTAGACGATAAAACAAATTGTACGTCATCCCTCGGGAATTCCTCATTTTCGGGGATTCATTATCGTATCATTTAGCTTCTAAATTTACATGTTTATATTCGTTTGCAATATTTTACCTTGTTTTAAACGCACTTTTCCAGGATAAAAAGTACCCTATTATTTAATCCGGACTTTTATCTTTACGTCTGCAAAATTTCAAAGCAATCGGTTCAGTAGTTACGGCGTGAAAACGGAACAAACAAACAAACAAACAAATTTACTTTCAGATTTATAATATTAGTAAGGATTGTCTTATAATAATATATAAAATATAGTTTTATAATTTTTATATATTTTAAACATTTTCATTGCGATCTTATAAGATAAATTATTATAATAGAAAAATACTAGAAAAAATCGACTCGGGTCACAAGAGAATTCACTTGAAGAGAATTCCCGCCTGAGAATTCACTTGTGACCCGAGTCGATTTTTTCTAGTATTTTTCTATTATAATAATGTACGCACTATAGTGCTAAACTTTATACGTTTCCCATTGGCGCAGGTATTTTTGTACTATTTCTCACCTGTACTTCTTTTTCTTCCAATTTCCCCTTATTTTCCTAAAGAAAGTATTAGTTTCCGTTTCTCTTTGCTTAACGTACTTTTCGTTCTTCTTCTAATTTCACTTTATTAATCGTCATTTAACCAAATTCCTTTTTTATTCCTTCACAGAGAAGGAACGCTGTCAGTCAAAGTAGTTTACTCCCTGAGGGGATCCGAAAAGGTCGTAACTTGAAATCTTTCAGCAATTAAGAAGTCATTTTTTTCTCCTATACTATAACATGATGATTTCATATGTCCTCTGTAATCATCATAATACACACACATTCTTTCTTTTTTTGTTTATATATCTGTGATTCTGTTTTAAATTTTACCCACACAAGGGGGGAAGTTGTTATAAAAAAAATCTACTCAAATTTGCCTGGAAGAGATTGCTATTTAACAAAAATTCCAACTGTTGTGTGCTTCCTTCTGTATTTTTTCTTACAATCTGTCACTAAAACATAAATCGTAATAATTGCTGGTTCGAAGTAAATAATTTAAAGGGGTTTAAATATTTAGCTGCTTTTCGAGATCTGCTTCAAAAAATTGATTTGAGGTTTTAAATAAACCTCCATTGATTCCATTAAAGACATAATATATATAAATACTAGCTTTTACCCGCGGCTTTGCTCGCATTTCTTATTTATTTTTTTCAATAAAAAGTATCCTATGTTACTTCTCATACCTCGAAGAATATATGTACGAAGTTTCATGATGATCGGTTTAGCAGTTTTTGCGTGAAAACATAACAAACAAACTTACATTCACATTTTTAATATTAGTAGGGATTACATAAATTACAGATCCATAGTTATTGTTTAATACATCCATAGTTATGGAATCTTCTAAGAAGCTTTTACCAAGTTAAAGTTCCTGGTGGAGCAGGCTGTCTGGAGTGAACTAGACCCACCAGACGCAAAAGCAAAATACACGCAACATCGGGGTTTGGTAACCAGCCATATTGTTTACAATACAAAATTACGAAAGAAGAAGCATCGATGTTTTTTAAAGAAGTTTTTATCTGTTGTTATAAGGCAATTTTCCAAAAAAATTGTTTTAATTAGATATAATTATAGGCATTAATCAGTTATTTACAAAGGAATGAAAATCCATTGTGGTACGTATGAAGCAAATACAATAATTATACTATATATAAGATTTACTCATAATTTTCACTACCGATAATGAAATACTTAGGCATATTTTTTAACATTCGAAGACTACAATACTTGATCACGAAGGCCAACATATAAAATTTTCAATCCTCTTCAACGAGGCTTTCGCTTTCCTATGTCCAAGGGAAGTCGACTGGTTTGGCAGTTATTTACATGGCCACACGCCGTAAATTCGCCTTGATGAGATATTCTCTTATGGTGTAACTTTACTGCTGACGTTCCTATTGTCTCCTCTTTTCTTTGCAACCATCATTTATTTGATTTCTTAAAACCTGCCTTTATCCTGCCACCTACATGCAGACACATTCAATGGCACATAATGACTGCTGGACTGTCTGAAGCTATCTAAAGTAATTTCCAAAAAAAATTTGGAGTCCGTGTTACTCAGTAATGATTGTTGATAGCACTAGACTACTCTCCAAGGTCGACTATCATTCACTCTCTAATGTTAATATTGATGGCGTAGACCTTCTGTACAGTCTAACTGCTAAAAATTTAGGATTTTGCACGGAGTATCAGCCGTAAGCCTGCTGCTTCCTGTTCTTGACTATGCCAACGCCAGCTAGCTAGACTTAACGGAGGGCCAGATAAACAAACAGAATTGTTATATAAAGTTCATATTTGACTTGCACAAATATAATCATGTCTTCTAGTATTTCTTTCAGCTCAAATAGCTCCCCATTTTACTTCGCCAGAACACGTATACTTTCTCCTCTTTAATATATTGTTTAATCCCAGTTACCCTCGTTACCTCAAAGAACATGTCCATTTTCTTTAATTTGCATAAATGACCAAACAATAATTCATTTATATTAATTATCACACCAGGTACTTAAACGCGACAGAGCGATCAAAGTAATCAATTTCTAAAGCAGAGTAATATACAGTTAAATGCTCATTATACGTTATTGAGCAAGCGATTGCGTTGGACCTCTATGTTATTTATGGACAGGAATGTTCAGGCATTTGCTAAGCCCGCTGGTGTCAGTAAAAGTTTGTGTTGGAGCGCATAACTCACCCCCTACGCGTACAGTTCATAACTTCATCATAAACACTCGCTGGTTTTATTTAAAAAAATCAGACCCTTCACAGTAAAGGTATTCAATTCGTTTCATGAAAAATAAAAATATATCTTTAAATTTGTGATTTTTGGAGTAGGCACGTTGAGATGTCAGCTAGTTTTGAATATAATTATAAATATATTTTTTTTAGAGCCCATCTTAATTTTACTTACAATTTGTAACAAATTTAAAACAGCTAAGATAGTATATAAACGTGAGAAATTATACGAGTATTAAAGTCGTAAGATAGGATATGACTTATTTCCTATCCCTGAGTTTAAAAGAATAGTAAAATAAAATATAAATATTTGAATGGGAGCTTAGTTATAATAAGGACTATTTTATTGGCATCAGCACCTTTATGCGAAGCATCTGTTAAAATCTACATCATTGGCGATGCAAAAGCGACAAAATATCTGTCATTAAGCAAATCTAATTTTCTTCATTGATCACGTGACATATTGCAGAGATATATAGAGGTATTCATACAGATTTTTCCTAACCGATTCCTGGCGATGGATTACGCAATGCACAGTAAGCACGTGTGGAACTTTGTTTTTTAAGCACGCTGTGAGCTACTTTTGCCGTTTTTAATGCCCTTGACAGCCGGTGCTTCATCCGTATCAACTGACGATAAAATACTGCTGGTAAAATTAGATTTTCCCAATAGTTTCCTCAATGGATAACTTGTTTTAGCAATTAACAATGAGAAATTGTACGAAACTTGAAGTAAGGACTTCGTCCATGTGATACGGATGTAAATGTTAAATAAGTATGAATTAGTAATAAAAAAAGTTTCCTGTCTCTTAGTCGGTCAAATTTCGTAAAACTATTCTGTCCTTATTTTTCCTATATACCAAATAGAGGCAATCAAGATCAATCTCTGCCGCTAAGAACACATCCGCTCTTGTTACGAGGGGAAAACTTTTTAATTAGACACTCTGTTTGTTCGACAACTATGTGTTGGAGTTGATAATGTACCTTGCTTAATTGTTAGATGGTCTGAGTGTAAACGAAATGACGCTGTTGGCGTCAATTTGTGTTTTGATGTCTCCGTGTTTGAGTTTGAAACAAAAGTTTCTTTATTCGGGTTAAAAAAGGTAATTGTAACACTCCATAAATCGTTATTCTAGTATCATCTTTGAAGAGTTACTTATTTAAATTAGAGTCGCTGGGTATTAACTGCTAGGAGGTTAAAGATACTTTTAATTACTAAGTCAAACTTTCGTTTGGAAATATATCATTATATGTAGTTTCAGATTCCTCATAAAGAATTTAAGCTTTTTGATTTTTTACCATTATAATAAATTGAGATAATATGCACATGTGTTAACTGGAGAGATTAATAAAAAGTTTATGAATTTAGTAAGGTATTAAAATCGTTTATTGTTTTATAATTTATTTTAATTAAGTAGATTGTTTTCCTACAGAAAAGTATAAAATTGTAAAAGAAAATATGGTCTATTTCTTTCATTTGATTTTAAATACTCAAAACAGGGTATTTTCTTTTAAATTAATAAACTTTTGAATAACTCTAAAATCAATTAGTATCGATTTTGTAACGTGCAATCACAATATCGATAGATCGTTTTTTTACATTTGTCATAACATCCATTGATATGTTGATAGCAAAATATCACAATGACTTTTAATGTAGCCAATAATGGATATTTCATTATTGTCAAATATTTAACAATCGGGGCGCGATAGTGAGATTGTTCTTCATAGAATCGAAGAAGGGCTGTTCTTTAAACGACTAGTGGGAACGAGTGACATTTCCAGTAACCCTTTATGGAAGTAGCACTTTAGGTTTTGCCCATGATTGTTGATTTTAATATGGATTTTAGACACTCATTGCTTGGAAGAAATTAAATGATAAAAAGGTGCATGGGTTACGAATGCACCTAATCTATGTCAATATTTTTTTTCCACTACTTTTTGTTACGTCCTTATTAGTAATAAAACGTCGTTAACCTTTATACGGTTTTGGAGACAGCATCTGTGCTTACATAATATGCATTATGTAAGAGTATGACAAGAAAATTTCCCTTTTACTCCAAGTTGATGAGTTATTGATTCTTAGGTGGGCATTTTGTTATTTATTTTAGGAATTTGTAGTAATCAACTGGAATACAATAAAAAAGCATTGTAATGTTTATTATGTAGAAAAATTTCCAATTCCTTGTTCGGAAATTTATTTACTTCAGCAGTGCGAATTATTGTTCTTTAAAGTAAAAATATACCCAATCTGTGTTGAGGCGAAAACTGACATTAACATTTGATCGATAAAGGTGTTTGTCAATTGATCCAAATAGATCTAAATATCCGACTTATGAAATGCTTAGAGCTATCGAATGCTTTGTCAAATAACAGCCTCAGTCTTGTTTGTTTTGCTTTTATTTTTGTCCCTGTTCATATAATTTAACGTTGATCGTAACATCGATACTGTTAAATTTCCATGAAATATCGTCAATCTAATACAATGTGAAATTGGTAATACTTAATAAAGTGCTAACGTGTATATATATATATATATGTATATATAAAATAAATTTCTCATTTTATACAAGTTGAAAAAGCCAGTGATAAATTATGTTTATCCTTCATTTTTATCGTAAGGACGTGACTACGAAAGTACCCGTTTTTAACGTTGAGTAAAAAGGCAAGGTGTATTTGTTCAGCAAATAAGTTTGAATTTAATATTTACTGTCTCTTATAGAAAAACAAAATATAAAATAACATATAACAATCGCGTAAAAAATTATTTACTTAAGTTAACGTATATTATAAAAATAGTCATTAAAAGAAATACCGGCGATTCAATAATGACGTGATTCTATCGATAACGATCATGAAAGCAAAACTTTGTCAAGGGAACACGCAAGGTACTGATTTAGATAGCTTCCAAATCGTATTTTAACGATAAATAGAAAAGTTTCATGCTAAGTTTATCGACCTGCGTTTCGAAACATTAATAAGTGAATAAAAGGTTTTCTCAAACAACAGTTTAGGTAGGTTGAACATTTTATTGGAAACATTATTAATAAATTTAACTTTACTCAATTTCACGTGAAATATCGAAATTGGAAGTTTATATATTATTATTGTAAATATTAAGTAATTTCCTAACAGTATACCAATTATATTGTTACAAATTACGTACCAATTATAGGTAGCAATTTTTGAAAGGGCCGGTCGTCGAATAAATGACAAAAAAATAAGCTCCTAGGAACTCGACATAAAATCATTACCTCAATTTTTTGATGTTAAGTCTAGAGTACATAATCTTGTCAGTTAAAAATCGTCTATGAAGGGTGGTAAGCACAAATGCTGAACTATTCATAAAAACTTATTTTAAATGCATTGAAATAAAGTTGTTTTAATTTCATTTATTTTTGACGTGACAACGTCTTATAAATTGGTTTGCCGGGTGACACTTCAAGAAACTGCGTTACGCTCCGCTCACGTTATGCGCTTACAATGAGAGCGAGTGAGAGGCACGCGTCCCTTCCACTCGGGCATGGTTAGCCCGCCTAAGAGCGAGAGAGACAGACATAAAAAGTGGAAGGGACGCGTGCCTATAAATTAATGTTTTAAATATAATTCTTTGTATAAATAAATGTTTTAAATTGTTACTATTATTTCATCCTTCTTCCTACTATACGAATGAATATTCACATTAAAATTATTTTACCACTCAAAGTCGTTGTCACGTAAAACTTTCGCCCGTATACCGACTTTACAGGCAACCAACCAGTTTTTTTCTTCATTTGCACCCATTAATACACACTGGGCCCAAGTGGATGATTACGAACCATTCTCCCAACGGTGTTTTCGTACATATTGAAAGCTTGTGCCTCTGCAGTGAGGATTTGCTTGATTTTTGAGTGCCATTGCACTGAATTTCCACGCCCTTCTAGCGATTGGTGCCCCCCGCGTCCCACACCATCGTCCCTCAATAGAGTTATGAGTTATCCTCTTACAAAGTCTACCAAAATTTTGATCCACCCTGTATTATTGCAATGAAAGACTATTTTATTAATTTCCGTTTTTAATCTCCTTGACATGAAGCGGGTGTGTTAATTTATTTTTATGTTTGCTCTGTATAAGAAATTGCAGTGTGTGTTGAATACTAATTAATCTAATTAAATAATGAAGAAATTTGAATGTGCTTATCAGAATTTGGTTTGTTCAAAAGAATTTACATATGTATTCTTTTTGTTCTTGTCTTTTTTTCTTTTCGTTCGTAAATAATATTGAAATGATTATTTCGATACACCGATATCAATTATTAGTTTAAGTTAACTGAAAAGGAAAATATCAGACATTTCAATACAAAATATTACGACATTGCATCATTCACAATAAGCAATTACATAATATAATAAATTTACAGTGTGAAGAAAACAGAAAGTGGTAAGCGATTTTTTATCCCTTCATATTATAAATTTGAAAATGAACTTTTTGGTTTGTTTGTTTTCTCGTAGCAACAAAGAAAGATCGATGTGATTTTCATATATTTTAAACTTGTAAGGTGGCCCACGTCTTTCTTTATTTCCCACCTTAGGTGGGAAGAGACTTAATTGAGTTACTTTTGCACGTGGGCGGGCGAAACATTGGAGAACATCTATTTTAAATTTGAAAATATATTGTTTTAGTATTATTATTTGAAAGTTAATTGTTTTTCTATTACTGTAATGGGTCAAACACAATAAAAGCATACCTAGCTAGAAAACCCATGCACGCCTCTAAATAAGACCTATATTATATTAGTACCTACATTATGATGTATTCAAATAAAATAACTAATTGAACAAAGGCAACTTCTGACGCTAAAACGATTTAAAATCAATTTGTAGGTAACGAGAAGTATTAATTGTCTTTATTTCGAGTGGAATATTTTATTAATAATAATACATTTTTTTTTTAATTTAAACTTAAATAAATTTTGACAATCCTCGTGAGTACGAGAAACGAGTGTTCAGAGACAGAAAAAGAAAGCGTGTCTATTGATTTAAAGGTTCGTTCATTAAAAAAAAACGTTTTTTTTTCAATTTGGGATGAAATTTCCATATTAACCAGAGGAACTCTGTCGAGTGGAGTCCGAAACTTTATAAAAGGATCGAAATGATTGTTTCATGCCTGGGGAGGTCTTTTATTTTTGCTCATTAACTTTTGCGAACTCCATCCGAGTTTGTTATTGAAATAAGACGAGATAAAAGTCAGCCAGTACATTATTCGAATGAAGATTTGTTTAACGATACGATACGAATTATTTATCTAATTTTTATTTATATTCAGTCTTTCAATGTTTGCTGGCGCAATTTCCTATAGAGACCATTATCGTAGAGAGAGTGAACCATTTCACACGCAAGCCCAGTATGCTTTTGTGGGTGTGTAGATGCAGCAAACGGTTTGAGGTGCCTCTAGAAGCATGGAGGATCCCTAGATAATAATTTTTAAGTCACCCACCCGATAAGTCAAAGTTGCTTAAACTCTACAATGACACACAATCAACCACAATTAAATTAGTTATTATTCGAATAGTTAATTTAATGATTTGATTGAAGTTATGATGAGAGACTACATGCTGTTTTAGAATGAATTTCATCTAAGTAATTTTTGCTTTTATTTCGGTGGAATTCCTTAATTAAGTTTTAAAAGTAAAGAATGTATTTATATTTTACCGAAAACAGCATTGACAAATCTTTATATATAAAAATTCCCTGACACAGTGCTTGATCGCGACGAACTCCGAAACTATTCAACCGATTCTGATATATTTTTTTATTTTGCTGAATTTATTTTGATTAATTTAAAACATTTACATTTAAACATATATATGTATGTGTAGGTGTCGCACCTTTTGTTTGAGACGCTGTTCTTAACTATCTACAAAAATACGGATCAATTTATTTGTTTCCTTCTTTCGTATTTTGTGGCTTTGCTATCATAGCTCACCCTTCTTAATGAGTGCTGCTTTTCCCACTTCTCCTATACATACTTTGCCATTTCAGTAGTCATTAATTTTATTTATTTTTTACATTAACTAACTCACTCTCTAAATTGTCATCATCATCATCATCATATCAGCCGTACGACGCCCACTGCTGGACAAGGCCTCCCCCAAGGATCTCCACCTCCTCCCCCAACGATCGGTCCTGTGCTGCCCGCATCCAGCGTTTTCCCGCGACCTTAACCAGATCGTCGGTCCACCTCGTAGCGGGCCTACCCACTGAGCATCGTCCGACACGCGGTCGCCATTCGAGAACCTTTCCGCCCCAACGGCCATCGGTTCTCCTTGCTATGTGTCCTGCCCATTGTCATTTCAGCTTCGCAATTCTTTGAGCTATGTCGGCGGTTTTTGTTCTCCTACGGATCTCCTCATTTCTGATTCGATCGCGTAGGGAAACACCAAGCATAGCTCTCTCCATTGCCCGCTGGGCGACCTTGAGCCTTCTTACAAGACCCATAGTGAACGACCACGTTTAAATTGTCAGGTCTAAATTATCACCATGTCTAAATTAAACCTTCACTTACTAACGAAATTTACGAAAGTGACTTTGATTTACTTTTAGAATAAAAGTAATTCTAAACAAAACATGTGTCAAAAATAATGTTTTGTTGAGTGTTTTCTGAGGAAAATAAAATATACGTAAAATCAGCTGATGAACTAACAAAATAATGTAAAAATATCCATGAGATATTTGTAAATAAGACATACAGGTTTCTAACAATTGGAATTCGAATAGAAAACAAATCGAAAGTATGATAGTTAACCGAAATTATTTATTACTGAACAAAAGCTTACCAGAACCATACGTTTGAATTACATTGAATCATATTTCATTCGACTTTTTTTTATTTACAATATATCGCATAAAGTACAGATTTTGGAATTTGTCTAATTGATATAATAATTAACTGCTATGTTTAAATGTATCTACACTGCTATGTTTATTTCAGTTATGATTTTTCATAAAACTTTTACACGAAAATTCACAACACTCATTGAAATTTGTATCCCTTCGGTGAGTTTTATATCACTTCGGCGGTTAGCTGCTTAGGGCACCAAATAAACTGAAATTAAAACCAAGGTTAATAATTAACATAAAATAAAAACTATTTAGTCATGAACACTGTACAGATAAACGTAGTACAATTAGCGTAGCGCTCTTTGGAAGGCAAAGACTTCGGAAATGAAAAGAAATTTGTCCCCTCACATAAATATTAACTTGTTACCTTTTCCTCGACGCAGAAGCACTTAGGCAGCATTAATATGTAAGTTCTAAGCGCATGAGTGGAAAGCTAAGGTTATTTTATGCAAAAATATTTCTAATAAACTTTAGGTCACCAAAATTAAATTTTATAAACCTTAATAAGCAATATGTTTTATTAAACTGAATAATGTTGTCGGTACAATTACTGAAATGAAAATATAGGAGCCCAACCGTTGTTTTTTTCTAATGAACTACAATCATAAGTAAGAAATATTTATTGCCTCGTATAGGCAACCTACTTCTTCTACCTTAAAATAACATTAGAACTGTATAGAAGCTGTTGAACCGTAATGCACAACCGATTTCAACGATGCCACGTAAATTTTGCTTTTATGAAATCCAGTCTTCACATTAATGTCGAGAGATCAATAAAAGAACTCACAAATTTGCAGAGATGGGTGAAAAACGGGCTTCCGCAATAAAAATCTAATCTTAACAGATTATCTTCTTGTCAGTCACGTGTTTAACTTGTTAATAAAACAGAACAAAACAATGCACTTACTGTAAAGAGCTTAAGGCTCGCGATTTACGTTGCCTGTAAAAAGATTAATACGTATCGACAACTGTTTGGCAACTGCCACCTACCGTGGTCCTCAGCCATACTTTTGGATTCCGGCAAGGACGTTCGTTTGTGTGATGAGTGCAAAAATTTGTTCCCAAGTCGAGGTTGTTATATAATTATGTCTGCATTCTATCTGGTAATTACTATCCATAATACAAGCTTTGTTTAACATGGTACTAAATAATTGGTGAGAGTTATCCAAAATATATTTATATATAAATAAATACTACTAATGGCACACAAGATGTAACAATGTAACTGATCAAAATTACCAGTATAGCGTTGGTTAAGCTCGACAGCGTTCTCAGAATCTTACTGTTGTAATCTTTTACGTTGCGTTTGACCTTCTCGCGTTACTTTTATTTATCCGCAACTAGTAAGAAATAATAAATAAAGAAAAAATAAACTATGCGAACTTTGATGCCAAGATAATTTTAATTTGATCTACACTCGGCGTCAAAAAAATCGCACCTCTAAGAAAATCACGTTCAAATGGCATTAACTCTGGATATGCACATGCAGTCGTATTAATTATAATTTTATTTAAAAGGTTACTTAATTAACTTAATAAAAAAACATTATTTTTCATTATCAAATAAAACCTAAAGCAACAAATAAAGGGTCACAAAAATTCTAAGGAAATTTTGCTGCTCGGGAGAGTCGCGAGTTGCGCTAACTTTGTGGGTATAAAGAGGTCAACACGGGTTCAATGTGGGTCATTCGCTATTAAACCGTTGAAGGGGACACACGCACTGATTTTACTGAAGAAAGAACATCTGGAAAATGGACACTACAGCTGATGAGGCCGCTCAAGTGGTTGCACTACTGCAAGCAGGGGTGCGGCAGTGTGATGTCGCCCGGCAACTGAATCTGAGCCGTTTTTCGGTTCGTAGAGTCTACCAGCGCTTTTTAGAGACCGGTGGCTATATCCGGCGACATGGGTCCGGTAGACGTCGCTGCACTTCGGAAAGAGACGACCGGTTCGTTGTGTCGTACTCTTTGAGAAATCGCTTCTCAAACGCTGTTCAGCTGCAACAGGAGCTCCAGGCAGTTCGCAGACGCACCGTGAGTGTATCCACGGTTAGAAGAAGACTGAAGGAGAAGAACATAGCAGCCCGCAGAGCTGCTACAGGTCCAAAATTGACTGCAGCGCACCGACGAGCCCGCTTGCAGTTTGCTCGCGACCACGTCGATTGGACCATTGAGCAGTGGGGAGCTGTTCTCTTCTCAGACGAGACACGAGTGTGTCTTTTCTGCAACGACCGACGAAGAAGAGTATACCGGAGGCAGGGTGAACGTTTCGCTCAAGCCTGCATCCAGGAGACGGTGGAATATGGAGGCGGATCCTGCATGTTCTGGGGCGGTATGTCGGCTGCCGGCAAAACCGACCTGGTCTGCGTCTCCCGGACCGGAGGTGCTCGCGGACAAGGGTCGCTGACTGCGCGCCGCTATATCACAGAGATCCTGGATGTGCATGTGGTCCCTTTTGCCGAATCTTTTGGCGAGGGGTTCACATTAATGCACGACAACGCTCGCGCACACACTGCAGCCATCGTGAACGACTTCCTGCGGAGGTCCCAAATTCCTGTGATGCAGTGGCCAGCGAGAAGTCCTGATCTGAATCCGATAGAGCACCTCTGGGACCATCTTAAACGTAAGGTTCGATCTCGGGATCCGGCTCCTTCGACTCTAGAGGAACTCCAAACCGCGGTGATTGAAGAATGGGGTCTTATCCCTCAAGAAGAGCTCCTGAAGTTGGTGAGGTCTATGAGGGACCGTATGGAAGCCGTCATCAGGGCAAGGGGGGGTAACACTAGATTTTGAGTTAATTTTAAGACACTTTTTGTACATTTTTTTTGTAAATTATCGATTATTAATTAGGACTTAATTAAGATTTTTTATTATTTTTCAAATTTTTATGCTTTTTGTATAATTTTAATTAAAAAAAAGATTGCACTTAATTGTTGTTTGATGCTCCTTTTTGTTACCTTTCTAATGATACCTAACACTATCCTCTATATAAGGTTTAGGAATTTTTGAATAAGATTTTTATAAGGTGCGATTTTTTTGACGCCGAGTTTATGATTTAGCTTTGTAAAGTTTATTCAAATATTTCATATATTTTATTTAAAATGATTGGTTTGTTTGTTAACGACTTGTATATAGTAAACATTTAGGGAATCAAGAATTCAATAAAACAGTCCAAGAAAGGCCAGCATAGCCAGCATAGTCTTACTATTACTTACTTATGTTACTTTTCTCGTAAAAATGTTATTCTTTGAGCTATCCTGCTCCTCGATACAAAGAACCTGAATGCTTCTGAAACCTTATTCTATTTTATTATAGAATCGAGGCAAATCTTTATACATAGCGTTGTCAAGAGCGCTCTGGAGTTTTCCGAGTATCTCCATGCGTGTATGCAGGCGAATGTACCTACTTTTAACTGGTAATCCACATCTTGACTTCCATTTTATTTATTTAAAATAATGGACCAAAGATGATTGACAAATTTTAACTTAAAAAGATGCAGTTGGCCCCACATACAAGAATAATGAAGTAAATATTTCTCACATAGTATTTCAAGGCAGCCTCGCATAAGTATAGAATGGTAATAGAATTGTAAATCTTTTAATGTCACTTGATTATAAGCATTTAGCTTTTATCTTTGTAATACTGAGTGCAGTGATGCTATAGAATATTCATACAGAGTAATTGTACTTTAGAAAAAATACAAATTTCAAGTCAGACATTTATATTTTGATCCGACTTTACTATTATAAGATAAATGTGTTACTGTTGACAGAAATTAAACAAGACTGTATTTAATGTAAAAGAAGATATTTAGGAGATCCGCGTATGAAAAATGATTGAAATAATAGGGTCTGGTAGAAAGTAAGAAGTCCCTACTACGTTTAATTTTATACTGTTATTAATTTATGGTAAATGATTATTTTAACAAACTCATTTATCTGTAGAGTTTATCAATAAGTCTGCGTAACTATAGTGAGTCAGTGTGTAAACTAAATATACAGACCCCAATGAAACTACAGCTTTAATAGGTTGGCAAAGCATAATATGCGCAAAGATTCGACAACGATCTCTTGTTTTCATCGCCGGCATTTATTTATTTTTTGTCAAAAAATATAACGTGTTTTGTAGTTTGAAAAAAGATGATGAAAAACAGTTCATAACCTAATCGCTTTATTTTGGCTTTAATAGTATGCACTTATTAGTAGTGATGTGACATTTTTCAATTATTTAATAGTGGAAATTGCGAAAATATTATTATTACTATGGGTTCAAAATGTGTGCAAATGAAACAGAGAAAACAGTCCAATAAGTGAGTCAAAATCCAAATTATTAAAAGTCATCCAAAAGAAAAAAGAACTGGATTTTGCAATTCATTGGACTCTTAATTAGTGAAAAGACTTAAATATCTGATACCATTTTATATTATTGAGTTGCCACTACCAATTATGAATCTAATTAAAATGTGTTTCTCATTATGATTTCCACATACTTTTAAATGTGAGGTCAAAGCTTTAGATCAAAAAATGATTGTTTCTTGTATTTTTGCAGAAAATTATTGCTGTATTACAATATAACAATAAAATAATGTTATTATATTATCCGAGATTTTATACTAATAAAACAAAGCTTGGGCGCCGAGGTACTATATGACGGAGAGGTAAGTAGACTTCCACCATTTCAAGCTAAATTCGAGTCGAAAACTGACTCAGAGACATTTTTCTCCTAAATTCTCTCAATTAGGTGAACGACATGTAATGGCCGTATTTCCGCATCAAATCTCAAGAGGACCATTACAAGGAGAATTCAGGAATATTTTGGTCCATTGTTGTATAGTAAAATTAACATCCCCAATTAAATAAAAAAGTTAAGTAATCATACTTTTTATTTAATAATGGTACGTGTAATGAAGAATTATTTTATATTATGTATCAGAGCTTGTTTCATTTCACTAGTTTTATGTAATTCTGGAAAGACTAACAACATGACTTAAGACAAATAGCACTTATAATAGCAATAGGAAGTAATTTTCAGGTTCTTGCTAAAAAGAACTAGTTTTTATATTTTATAGATTTAATTAGGATTGCTATTAGCTTGCTTGTACCATTGTTTGAGTTCTGACTAGACTAGGCTTATTTTATTTCTTAATACGGTTTTTTTGAATGATATAAGTTTCTATTCCGATTACACTATATGTATTCATTGGATTGTTTGTCAATCTTACAACAACTGAATATATAATATTTATTACAATTATTTTAACGATTAAACGAACTTACTTTGTGCGTGATATTCTATCATATAATTATGCTCCGGCTTCGTCCTCGGGACTAGCAAATGATAGTTGTAGTAGAGCGTCTAGTTGATCGCAGGTCACGCACACGAGGTAGAGAAGAAACAAAAAGTTTGGATGGTAATCTTGTTCGATACAAGTTCGCATGGGTCATTAAGTTATACAACAGGAAAATATTTCAGTAACTGGGGTGCATGAAATAGGAAGAGTGAGTAGTTATCTGCTTCTAGATTATTGCCCAATAAGAAAGGTTTCAAGAGAGCTGTATTGAAGAAAATAATTTATAAAATAGACGATGAACATAAACAAAGTAGTTATTTTTAAGTTAAAATAATCAGTTTTTTTTATAAACTTTATACTTTTTCAGGGAATTATCAAACCATGAACCTCTAATAATTCTACTTAACCACGCCATTCGCGTAGGGCAAATTTGGTGTGTATTTTGAGGTTCTGAAATAAAAATTAGTTGGGTTTTTATTTACCTCAAGAGTAGATAGCCGAAGAAAGGTGAAAGAAGGTGAGTTACCGGTCTTAACTTATTTTGATAGACGTCTAAATTACAACAAAATGACAACTAATAAAGGTTTAGTTTTGAACGTGTTTTAAAATTTAAATAGTTTAACAAAAAATCGTATTTATAATTTACTAGCTTTCCGCCCGCGGCTTCGCCCGCGTGGAATTCGGTTATATTGCGGTATAAAGCACAACTATAAGAAAACTTCTCATTCCCATGGAAAAATCTAAGAAGCGCGATGTAACGCTGGATACAATTAGTTGTTAAACCAAAACTGAATGGTACACTATATTATATGTTTTCCCTTGTGGAGCAAAAACATGCAGATTTTGGGCACTGGAAACCCAGGAACACGCTACATAGAGCTGACCATGCGAAAAACAATGTTTTTCCAAGTGTACTCCAGCAACCCTTAGAGTTTGGCCTTGTGCTTTATTAATGGTCATTGCAAATGAAACCCTTATAGGAAATTGTAGTCTTTAAATTGAAATGGGAGGTCTGTTGGAATAATCGGAATCCGAAGAATGAGTCATTTAGTGAATCATTTAGCTTCAAAATTTTCATGTTCATATTCGTTTGCAACATATAAGTAGATGTAAAAAAAAAACAGTTTAGACGATAAAACAAATTGTACGTCATCCCTCGGGAATTCCTCATTTTCGGGGATTCATTATCGTATCATTTAGCTTCTAAATGTACATGTTTATATTCGTTTGCAATATTTTACCTTGTTTTAAACGACACAGAGCGCCATCTACAATCCATTCATCAAGCAAACAATATTTTTGTTTTTCCTCGGGAATATCGATTTTTCCAGGATAAAAAGTACCCTATTATTTAATCCGGACTTTTATCTTTACGTCTGCAAAATTTCAAAGCAATCGATTCAGTAGTTACGGCGTGAAAGCGGAACAAACAAACAAACAAACAAACTCACTCTCCGATTTATAATATTAGTAAGGATGTAGTAATGTGTTGAAATTCAATTCTTAGGTTTTAAGTTGTATAATTAAACGGATTGGCTGTTGCAACATAAAAATATTTTTTTTCTCTTTACCTCTAATTTGTCTAATATAAAACTATGAAAGTTTACTATGTGAGGCGGCACGAACAAACGTATTCACGAAATAAACCAATTTGGGTTAACTCAATTTATGAAATTATAATGTTGAGCTAGTTATAAATTATTAACATAACTATAAATATACGCTTTTGTGTCGTCGCCGCGGAAGGTCAATCGATCGTTAGTTATAACAAAAGACTTTTGAAGCAGCTAGAAAACGAGTTTTGATTCGTCGATTAATTTTAGGGCACAGTAAAAGCGTAATTGAGGATGAATTCCTACTTTCCACATATTATGTTCCAAAAATCTGACATATCAAGCCTATTATTATATAACGGGTAATTTAATTCGCCGGGACACTGTAAACCGCGGCCGGGGTCGTAACTCATAACCAGGTGGTGGGATTTACGTCCAGACAATATGTTATAAAAATCCCGCCTATTTTATTTTACGGTCATACATGATAGGCCTCTTATGTCACACCGAGACCGTATTAGATTTTATGATTTTATATTACGTTAACTTCGGCTCGATGTTAAAGTTTCTGCTTAAAAGGCAACATATTTTTTTAGTTTAAAATGCCTGGGGTGACGATATGAGATTAATGATGCGAGTGAATAGCTTAGGAATGTAATAAAATAGACGCATAATATTGAGGGGGTGGAAAGGTAAGGGTATCATATCAATATAATCTTATATTAGTAAAAAACTACGGGAAACCATTTTTTTTCAATATTTCTTGCGTTCTCACCTTATCAAGTATCAAAGTCTCGAGTATCAAAATAAAGTATAGCTGATTTATTTTATTTCTTCTGTGAAGACAAAGTCTGTTCTCTAAAAGCGGCATAACTTACCTGTTGTGAATTATGAATTAACGTGGCGCCGTTCGTCTGTTCAAAGGGTTGTCTCTCTGAAATTAAATTGTCCTCGTTGAGTGTCAAATAATGTCAGAGATAGCGCAAATAAATGATTCAATTTAGAAACCCGTTTAACCCTAACTGCTGCTTTTTTGTTAGTTTCTATGAAACAGAGAAGAGAGATATTGTTCGGACGGAGCTTTTAAATATCGTGACTTGGGTTTTCATAAAATGAGAGTTATTCATATATATGCGTAGATTCTTTTGTATACGTAAACCAAATCGAATTCACATTTCAAATTTGTAGCAAGTTTTTTCGGTTGAACGAATATTGTCAATAGCAGATGACCGTTACAACACAACCGAAGTTTGGGATGGCGTAATGCTTAAATAGATTTTATATCGGGAACCGTGAGTCACCATACTTATGTTCAACACGCACTTTTATTTTGTGTGTAACAAAGTAAATAAAAAGATATCAAATGGCCTCAGGTGTCAGGTGTACCTCCTGAGACAATAGGTGAGCCTAAACAGTTTTCACAACAGGGTACAACTTCTTAAATATTCCTCAAAAGTTCGATATATTATAAATAGGCCACGTATCTATGTAGTTATAACAAAACATTACGTACGTTAAGCTGTATAAGGCTAATAAGAAAAACACAGCACATCAACTTACAGATTAACAGCTTTGTCAATGTAGATACAATGTAGCTCTTACATATTTTGTGATACACCTCACTCTTAGCTTACTTTCATGTTTTTCTATTATTTAACAAAATATCTAGTGTTTAAGGGTGTGCTTTCAAACTGCAACAGAGGCATGTTATCCTTATTTTTGATAGCAACAGCTGAATAATAATAAATAGTTTTTAGATATGTACGTTAAGTTATGATAATTCACATCCCCTACTTGCACCTTGGAGGAATGTAAAGGAAGAAACGGCAGCATGAATTCAGAGTGAATGACCATTCAGATTTATTATTCCGCCAATTATAAAAATAAAAATTTCGTCTACAAACATTTTGCTTTCAAACTGCAACAGATGCCTTTGTTTATTATTTGTGATAGCAACAGCTAAATAATAATAAATAGTTTGGAGCTATGTACTTTAAGTTATGTTAATTCACATCCCCTACTTGCACCTTGGAGGAATGTAAAGGAAGAAACGGCAGAATGAATACAGAGTGAATGACGATTCAGATTTATAATCATTGTTCCTTATGCCGTATATGCCGTTTTTGCTCTAATATAAAAATAAATTTATTGATACCTTTGCTCGTTACATTCTATCTGCGCTCCCTTTGCCTAATAATATTGAAGTGTATGCGTACTTACAGTCAACAGACTGATTCATTGAGCCCAACTGCCTCACTTTCAATAATAATATTTATTCAATTTCCTTTAGTTATAATAATTATATTTCATTAACATCATCACAATTAACGACTGCAAAATTGACGTAATTGCTTTGAGCAGCTTTCAAAGAACAATCAAAGTTACGAGCTGATAAGCACAATCCGTTAAAACTTATTAATAACGTCGTAGACGCCCGATATTCAGCAGAAAGCGGAGTTAATGACTTAAATACATTAATAGACACTTATTTGCATATCGATGATTTGTGAAATTTAATCTGATTCAAATAATTATAGAGTATAACGTGTTCCATTGAAGCTCACTTTTCGGGGATCGGGCAGAAATCGATACTGTTAAACTTTTCAATATGATACTCTAAGAAACGACGATAAAGTTGAATTTTCATTGAACATTAGTTTCTTTGCCGATATACGGACTTCTTGCTAATTCCAATTCGCATGTGGCGATGACGGCAACTTTTATTTTTTGGTACTTCCCTATTGGAAAGGTAGAGTTAAAAAGTGTGGTTGAGTCGTAACTAATTAGATTTTTTATATTTTGTTTTTATAAGAATGTAATGAACTTTGTTTGTCGAATTGTAATTATTTATGAAAAGGTAAAAAGAGTGAATAAAATTATTATCATGTTTCGATCGGTATGCAAAAGCTGAATTCCAACTTTTACCTATAAAAAACACTTTATGGGTGTTGCGACGCTATAAAGAATTGGCTTTATTTTTTCCTTCAACTGTATCAAATGTTACTTTGACATGCAACGTAGAAATATTAAGGTTAAGCTTAAATTCGTTTAGAAAATATAAACTATTAAAAAGTATGTCCTCTCTAAATGTCTATTGAAATACAATAGTGAAATATATTGAAATAAAATTTATTGAAGTTGTTGTTCTTAAATACTGAGGTATAGAATGAAATCCGCAACTCTTGCAATAATCCAATAACTTAATTGTTCCATTTCTATGTATATCAGACAGAAGTTTATATTGTTGCATGATTTCAGTAAAATAAAATTAGTAACTTGTTTCCTTTAGTTTAATAATATAACCTATTATGACTTCTTAATAAGATAAATAAACTTTAAATGTATTCATAATATTGAATAAATTCTTAAAAATATTTAGTAGTACATAAATTACTAATGTTGTAGTTATAAGCTTAAAATATATACAAACCGCTTTTTCTTATTAATGTGGTCTGTCTACATATTGGTAGGTCTACAGCTATCGCTAGCAGCGAGTGGTGCGCAATCGGCCCTCCCTAATTACCGCCAGTAAAAACTAATTGCTGAGAACTGAGCGCGACTTTATGTACTTGCTAATTTTACTAACACACTGGTCGGGGACCTTACTATTGTGTTATTATTTTTATCGAAATATCTTCAACCTCTTTGGCCAAGCGGAAATAACTCTACCTGCAGAGCCAAACGGTTCCAGGTTCGAGTCCCAGAGGGGCAGATGTTTGTGTAATAAACGAAAACGCAGGAATATTACTTATTCCGTAGTATATGTAACCTTAGTATCCATAACACACGCTTCAAGCTAAGAGGCTAAGCAAAATAAGAAATTCTGTATTACATATTTATATGGAGAAATTAAAAGCATTCGGATTTTTTCGGTACAACGTTTTACAATGTAGAATTTACGATCTATGGTATAGTAGTTGGCATTCAATGAATGCCTTATAAATGCTCATATTTATTAAAAAATATTATTACCACAGAGGGGTGTGAAATATCGCGCTCGATCATTTGTTTATAAAACTTCCGAAAAAAGAGCCGCGGTAATTGACCAGAGCGCTTAAGTATAAAAAGTAGGTGTAATAAATGTAGGTGATTTTAATTTTGATTTTGTGTCGCGAGTGAGCGAGACGATTCATTCTAGAGTTATGTCGACTCGACTCGATGATTCTAGAACGATCTGCGTCGTGGCAGATTTAAAGCCAAGGGTAGTTCTGATTTTGGAAACGTTCAAAAGACTTGAAAGTAATATTTGAAGCGGATTGAAGACTGATTTAATAGCGAATAAGAACTTGCTTATTTAGCGAGTAAGAGTTATTGGACTACTGTGGACGTGGTTTAAGCACGCGACTGGGATATTCTGCAACGATATTGAAGAGATAATTTTTGACAACTTCGGCGATTTATTGGACAATTAGAGTTTATTAGCGGACTTGTTTTGCACATTGTTTGCAAGGTTTTATACTGTGTGTAAATGATTTAAATAATTAAATCTCAGAATAAATTAATTGTTTTATTTGACTATCCACAATCCGCAGCTCGTAACAGTATTTTATCTTATCAGTAGCGGCAGTACAAGCTTTGTTAAGATTAATAATTTGTTCTCCCTACTGTGTTTTCATCTATAGGGGACGTTACCCGACTGCAACGGGATTGTTATTCACGTATAGTTATATATGTTTGTAATATACTGTACTACTTCATATCATTGAAAAGGTCAAGCGGATTTCAATAAAAATGTATTATTAGATTCGCCTTTACAATCCAAGTGTTCAGGGTGACGTTGAAAAATCATTATGGCCGATTAAAGACGCCATAATTATAGCGTAGGAATAGCATTTTTTTATTAAATTGAAGTTGTTAAAATGCCTATTTTATTTATGTGTTTTAATAGAATTTTAAAATCCAAAAAAATATACATATAAAATAATGAGTTAAAATAAACTAAATTATTTAATAAACACAAATAACCCAACTGTAAAAGATATGAAATTGTTAAAAAGCTAACAAGCCTTTGTTATGTTTTCTACTTTTCCTTGCTTAAAAATAATGTATTACCTTTAAATTATTACTGAAGTATCTTTTATTTTTCACACAAGTGGTTAGTTACTTACTGAACGAATTAGGCTTTACTGCAGTCGGATTTTTGTTGTTTATGTTATGAATTCGTATAAATATGATATATGAATAAAAATTTAAAAAGTTTTATGTTCTTGATTTAGATAATGAAATATCTTGTAGGATCACGTGGGGATACATACTTTTGTATGGTTATTTAATTGTAGATTAATGTATTCCTAGTTAAATTGTTGAAAAATATATATATATTCTTAGTATGTTCCATGGTAATCCATTAAAAAGCTAGAGCTGTGGAATTTTACTCTGATGCGGAGATGTAAATTATCGTTCAACTGAAGATACTCAAATCCACTAGAGGTGGAGCTTATAACTTGTTATTTAGAGTTTTGAAAAGGACTTACAAGACTCCAATAATAATTATAAAGTACTTGAGTTTAAGAAAGGATTCAAGTTATCTTTTGAAACTCTGCCCATTGATCTGCCCTTCGTTCTGAGTAATTCCCTGACTAATAGACAACGAAAAGTTTAAACCGCTGAACGTAGGGACTTGAAATTTGGAACGCTTTTGTATGGATAGGTGAAAATGCAAGAAAAAAATGGATATTGTAAAAAATATTTTCTTAAATCGGTAAAAAGATTATGAAAACACTAGATTTTTTTAAGTTGCAATCGTTAAATCAGGTATAATATTTGGAAGCTCTACCATTAAGTAGGTGAAATAGGACTAGAAATGTCAACCGCTTTATACAAAGATACGGGTTCGACTCCTGAGCCAGAGTATGAAAAAGAAAGAATATATTATGTTAATCGATATTCCTTTAAGATTTTGCCTGTATATTATATGAGTGTTCGTTATTAAACATTGTGTCTTTCTTGGTTGTACCTTTGGCGATTTCTGTGCTCGTGTGCATAGTACGCTGGTTACAAACACTTTTTTGCCAGCCAGAGGGCCTACCATCATCTCTTAGCGCGATTCAATTTCGATTGTCAAAATGAGACACCGCTATACGCGGTCTATAGAGGCGTCTCTTTTTAACAGCTAAACTTGAATCGCTATAAGACGTGGTGGAAGGGCCTCAGGTCAATGTAAAAAACTAAATATTAATGATATCTTTGTAAACTGTCACTTTTGTCACAATGTCACATTTTATTTTCAATTTGTATTATATGTAATATCACCTATCTCAGTAGTTATGAAAGCAATATTTCATAGAACATTACACAATCATACTTTCGAATAAACCATAGCTCTTCAAAGTAATATCGAAACAAATAACAGCCGTTCTATAATAAATAATGCTCGGAGTGCAAAATCGTCTGGGTATTATTCTGAAATGAAAAGTGTCTTAATTTTGTTTTCAAATTTCAAGCGAGCACTTTCTGGCTGGCGAAAGGGGGCCGTAGTGTCCGTATTTAAATAGCAGACATAACGGATATGATAAAGAAAGTAGATGGTATTGATTAAATTAGCCAAGATGGTTAAAAATTTAAGAAGTATAGTTGATACTGCGTCTACCAATGTTCGTAGACGCGCTGGTTTGTGATTGATTTGTGACAAACATTTTGAATACGGATTCAATTTATTTCTAAAAATTATATAACGTTAATGAATGCGAAAAATTAAATGAATAAAATATTATTTAAAATTAAATTATGAAATCAGAAGCTTTTTTGTAACGGTAGGTATGTATTAATTTATCGATTAATTAGAATAAATGAGCCAACAAAATTTACATTGGTATAAATTGATGATTTGATAATATTTTCTGGAAACCATTCTAAATTAAATCATATTTATAAGTGATAACGGCATGTAATGTATATCAACAAGTACAGTAGTGGATCATAGGCAACCGATTATTATAAAATATATTTTGATCTTAAATATCATTTTAAGGCGTATAATTTTGAACTTTATGTGTTTTTATATACATTTTTATTAGTTTTCGTAACCCATTGATAATGTAAAAGAAAACGAGTGACTGTGATGCTATGAATTGTCCGCCTATCATAAGCGTGTACACGAGAACCAATATCTTCGAGTTTAGTGTGTGTGTGTGTAAACTGGTGTGTCTTTTTTAAATAAACAAATAAATTATAATTGATTTTGTGTAAGACATAAGAATTTAAATTTCGCTATGTAGATGCAATAGACATTGATATCGGTAAACGTAGACAGCTTAAGTGTTGAATTATTATATTTAAATAAGAAAAAAACCGGATTCCCTAAAACACAAATAACATTATAGATATTTTTATTTTTATTTCCCTTTGTACCATATTAATCTGCGATTGTACCGAGCGTGGATACGTTGATTTTAATCAAATTAATTTCGAAGTAAGTCTGGTTGTAAATTTTACTTACTTGTTTAAAATATGCCATACGGATAGTTTATTATCTGTATTCTTTTTATCTCGGAAAATTTTAATATTCCCTGGAAATGCACGATATTTATTCTGTAACGCAACGAATACCATGCCCGTGAAAAGCTAGTAATAACATAATGATTTAGTTTACAACGTGTTACAATACTCCCGTGAAAATGTAATAAATTATTAAAGCGAAAAATATTGTCAACCCTAATAAACTGTCACTGCATAGAACTTAAGTTATCATAGATTATTTAACAGAGTGTACTCTTTAACGGATTTTAAATTTTTCATTCAAAAAGGTTTGCAAACTCAATAAGAGGAATTAATCTTTTAATCGATATCTTACTATTATATCATGTTAACCAACATTATTTCTAATGTGAAAATATGGCTATGTTTTCTAACTCTGAATATTACGATATGAACATCATATCATGCGTAGGCCATGAAGATGACAACTTAAATCGTGCTCGCGAACTGTATCGGCAACTATTTATTGATGGTAGACCCCCGTTGAATAGCGACGGCTACCTTCGTACCAATGCTTTCTCAACATGTCAAGACGCCTACAATCCACCGGGTCTTTTCAGCTTGGACGTCCACTTCCAGTGGACCGATGAACGATGAACAGACGATCCCAGACAGGCTGAATACGAGGACGAGGCGAGTCGCAGCAAGACTAGGTATGAAGCATGTTTGAGTTCGGCAATTCTTTGTGACGACAATCGTCACCCTTATCACTATCGCCGTACGCAGGAGTTGATACAATCCGATCTTGCATCCAGAAGGAACTTCTGCGAGTGGTACTGGATATTAGGTAAAAATGAACATAAACATTCTGTGTTATTTATACTTAAATTATTGGGAAATTGGGTTGGCACATGAATTTAAAATAATATATTAATGTTGGCGGTAAGTCATAATGCGATACTACGGTTTTCAAATATTGTAAATTGACTCTGTATAAGGGACCATATAACCCCGTTTCCGCTTTACGGGTATTTTTGTAACACCTAGTATAATCTGCATATTTTAATGATCCAATACAATGAAATCTGAAACTTATTGTGAATCTCATTTCATTTTCACACTATATAGCTTAAATAAACGGTTGAATTTAAAATTAATTAGAAAAATATTAACGCAAGATTCACTTATTCGAGTAACCGTACAGAATCAGGGCGTGGTACTAAAAACGGTTTACCTCTGGTTGTTTTCCTTCACAAAACTCAAACTCAGTGATTGTCAATAAACCGTTATGCAGAGCGCTCGCTGCAATTTTTACAAAACGAAAAGGAGGATTGTTGTTTCACAATCAGCGCAGTACTCATAGAGATGTTTCGAGTATATCTTTCAAACCGTATTGAATCAGCGATTTAAAAAAATACTCTAAAATCGTTACAATTAACAAAGATAAATAGGACAGGTATTATTTCATTATTCATTCATCATCCATTGATCTTTTATCATTCATAAATCAATTCTCAATAGCACTCATCATGCAACCAATCTAATTAAGAAGATAAAATACAGCCTAGATGGTTGTATGGGCTTTGTACCCTTTAGCTTCCCTTAAGGGAAAACTTAACACAATAAAAACAATTTGTTCTAAATATATTCTCACGTCAAACCATTTGTATTTTCAGTAAAGATGAGCGTTTTAGCTATTTTTGGAAAACCGTTGCGTAACGGTTTTTCTAGTTTCCATTAGGTTATTAAAAACCGTTGTCAGTTTTGATTATCACTACTGCGGTTGACGAGATTTATAGTTAACTACTGCAAAACGAAAGGAAAACGCAAATGCTGTTAGCTTACGTAACGCAAGTTTTTGTGTTAGTTTTACGTAATTATGGCTATGACGATGCTTTTACAAGACTTAGGACTACTTTGTTAAAACTTAAATGAATGAACTTGTAACGAGGCGCCATAGCTATATTGGCGACTCGTTGCTTTCATTGCGCTCTTTTCTGGCCATTTTTCATATTTTCTTTTCTCTTCGTTTCCTATTTTAAATTTACTGTCTGTCTCTGTTTCCTATTTTAAATTTACTGTCTGTCTCTGTTTATTTGTTTTGTTCGAAGTTTATTCTTACCAGAGTCAGCGCGTAGAGCGGTTGACTCACCGAAAATAAATTATTTAAATATATTTATAGTGCTGAGCAGTTATAATAAGCTCACAAGTATATAATAAGCTCATAAGCATAATTCACAAGTTTCCTGTATATATATTCTTTACTACCAGTTCCTGTTTCTAAGTCTATAAGTTTCTTTAAGGCACTATTGTAAGTAGCCCTACCTTTTATAATATGTTTTTAGTGATAAATGTGAAATTGTTTTTGTATTCAGTGTAATTTACCTTTTTTTATATAATTGTTTCAGTTGTGCCTTAATTCCTTAAATATAAAAACAAGTGACCTTTTTGTGTGAGCTTTTATTTCTCCGGCTGCACCCCGTCACACTGGCGCCTCAACGTGTATAGAACACCACCATCTAGTCAACCAGTACCGGCGAACCGAACTACTATATTTTGAAGATCGTTGTATGTTGTGTGTGATTTTCTTTTTATCTTTTTCCAAATTCTAAAAGGCTTAGTCGCCCCCCACTATTTTTTCGGCCATATTATTAACTTAATCATCTCATCTCATCTCATCCCAATCCTCATTTTATTTAATTTATAGTAGTTGACAATACAACTACATCACTACACAAAACACTTACAAGACACTTTACCCAACATTTACTACATTTTACAGACAAGAAACTATACGCGGTTTCGAAAGAAACCGGCACAAAATTGTTGCTGATTCTGAGCGTCAATATATCACTCAGATCAGTGCAATTAACACTTACGGGCAGTGCTGAGGGAGTACCTCCAGTGTATCCCACATACAAGTCTTAGATTTGGCTAGGCACTTTCCTGGAGGCAATCCGTGCCGACTATCCAGAGGTTCCTACCAGTCTAAACTTGAACACTACACCTACCTAACACTAATTTTATTAAATTTATCTTAGTCTTACTTAACCAGTCCTTGTATAATAGATTAGTTAGGAAAAAATTTATTAGAGATTTAAACAACTTTAGTTTCACTCTCCTTTTAATTCATAACATATCATCCTATCACTTTGACTATTATAATTTATAGTAGTGACATAACAAACACGCAACTACACACTACACTTACAGTACACTTACCCCACATTTACTACACCCATCAGACAGTAAAACTATACGCGGTTTTGAAAGAAACCGACACAAAATTGTTGCTGATTCTGAGCGTCAATATATCACTCAGATCAGTGCAATTAATACTTACGGGCAGTGCTGAGAGGGAGTACCTCCAGTGTATCCCACATACAAGACTTAGATTTGGCTAGGCACTTTCCTGGGGGCAATCCGTGCCGACTATCCAGAGGTTCCTACCAGTCTAAGCTTGAACACAATACCTACCTAGCACTAGTATTATTAAATTTATTTTAAATCATAACTGTTTTTAAGTAGTTTTTAAATAGCTAGAAAAACACCTCGTTTGGAAACACAATCATTTATTTTTAATAACACTATGAATCCATCACTTATAAATAAACCTGAGCTTGCTTATGAACTTTGTCTCCGCTCAATTCAATTTTCATCTGTCGCAACCGCTGAGGAATTACAAGAATTACTAAATCCAATAATAGACTCAGATTGTTCTATTCTTTCCAGTCCTTACTCCATTGAACGTGATCTTGATAAAATCAAAAACATTCTGCTTATGGTTTCTTCATGATTAATTTATCAATACGTTTAAATAGATTAGAGATTACTACATAACATAAATGACTTTTGCAAAACTTCAAACAAAATTTTCATCCGTGACAGCCTGTCAATCAAATTTTAAACCTCTTCTCTTCAACAATAACATAACTACGAACTCCTGGCACAAAATTTACTCAAAACTCTTTAGACCTAAAAAAAATCTTTTATTACTTACTTTTTCTTTATTACTTTATTATAACTTTTATTTACGTTTATACTATATATTACTTTTATTACGTTATTACTTTTTCTACCAATTAGAATTCTCTATCGTTATTACTTTTCCAAAGTATTTTTTTTTTTATATATTACTTTTATATATACTACTATTTACAACTCATTCATTCCCTCATTCTATTACAACACATAATAATTACTATACATTAACTGTCTTCATAGAAGACATATTTAATTTCTCAGCCGAGAATAGAACCTCTAAGTCTATTGGAATAGCCTCATTATACATCTTGAGGTAAATTTTTCTTCCAGCGGGTTGTGACTGGCTAAATAAGCCCACACTAATTTTTATTTTTCATCCAGCGGGTTGTGACTGGTTAAGCAAGCCTACACTGTTTTATTTTTTTTCATCCAGCGGGTTGTGACTGGTTAAGTAAGCCTTCACTAATTTAAGGAGCCAGTTGAGTGTTCAATTAATTTTGGATACTCTACCGCGTGGAGTCTGGTTGTCTTATTAAATCAACCATGACCGTTGACTGATGTATGTTCTGGAAGTATGAAAGTGATGCATGTAAGGAAAGTGATGCATGTAAGGAAGCTGTTCTCCTTATTTTCTCATTTCACAATTCTCATCTCATCCATTTTTATTAAAGATATGTTTTTTTTTTTATATAAAATGGTCACATTTTTACATAGTTTTATGAAAAAATCCTTTTTATACTCAGGATTTTTTCTTCCAGGGGGGAGCGGGTATTGTAACGAGGCGCCATAGCTATATTGGCGACTCGTTGCTTTCATTGCGCTCTTCTCTGGCCATTTTTCATATTTTCTTTTCTCTTCGTTTCCTATTTTAAATTTACTGTCTGTCTCTGTTTCCTATTTTAAATTTACTGTCTGTCTCTGTTTATTTGTTTTGTTCGAAGTTTATTCTTACCAGAGTCAGCGCGTAGAGCGGTTGACTCACCGAAAATAAATTATTTAAATATATTTATAGTGCTGAGCAGTTATAATAAGCTCACAAGTATATAATAAGCTCATAAGCATAATTCACAAGTTTCCTGTATATATATTCTTTACTACCAGTTCCTGTTTCTAAGTCTATAAGTTTCTTTAAGGCACTATTGAAAGTAGCCCTACCTTTTATAATATGTTTTTAGTGATAAATGTGAAATTGTTTTTGTATTCAGTGTAATTTACCTTTTTTTATATAATTGTTTCAGTTGTGCCTTAATTCCTTAAATATAAAAACAAGTGACCTTTTTGTGTGAGCTTTTATTTCTCCGGCTGCACCCCGTCACAAACTAGTAATTTTTAATGTAGGTAATGTGAATAAATGTGAACTTAAAAACTTTTCTGGCGCATTTAAAAATCGTCATATTTGAAATTAATTTTGATTCGATTTGTTTTTAATAATATTTCTGAACATATTTTCAAAATTATTTGTTTTTATTATTGCTTTTATCACTCTTTTGGCACATTTACATTATTGCATATTCGCGGCGCGTGGTTTTCAGTTTTAGTTAGGTACATTGCATTGGTTATGTGAAAAACTGTTTTATGTCTTGCGGTAACGTTACGTTTCGGTACGAAATTCAAAACGGTTTTTAGTTATGTTTTGGTTTAACGTTCTCATGTTTAATTTTCAGTTTATGAGACTTTATTGCGGTAGCGGGAAGCGTTACTATCGTGGTTTTGTTTTTCTTGTTTAAATTTGTGTTGTGGTGGATATTAGTCCGTAATAAAGTTGTATTATTAACCACTAAGTGTTTGTGGACATGCAAGAGTTAGCAAATGAAAAAAAAATAGTGGAAGTTGTCTTTTCCTGCTCTCTCAAGAAGTTCACGGGGAGGTTTCAGTAAAACCCAACACCTTTACTAAAACCTAGGGAAACCTAGGAAGGGAATATTTCGCTGTTCATTTATCATTAATTGATCATTCATGGATCGGCTGGCTCCCATCATCATTCATCATCATCTAATGAAGAAAATAAATTATTCAAGAACTGGCAGTATGGCAGACCTTCGAAGGAACATTTTCAATATACAATAAACGATATATGATTTTATTATTCAGAGTTAATTTATCGGCATAACGACGGTTTTTCCAAAAAGATATTTCGTGTTTATTAATATAACGTTACTTAATTAACATTACCATTCACCAATTAATTTCTATATTTATTGGATCATGGATCAGCTTTAATGGCGCAGTGTCTCTTACGCAATAATTTCTCGAGTTCTTAACCAATTTTAATATTTTTTGTGTCGAATCGAATCAACAGGCTTAGGACCAGATTATGACGGAGCCTGAATTGTGAAATTCGCAAAAATTCCCATCGAATCAAAAAATATTTTTTTCTTTTTTTAATTATTACGCTCCGCTCCAATATTTGGTGCTAGCGTAGCTTTATGCTTAGCGACTGCATCGCCTAGTTTATATAGAAAAAATATCCGTAGGTTACCGTTAACAAATCGGCGGGGTTAGTAGTAACGTTTATATGTTTACTCTAGATATAGTGACTAGTATAACAAGGTAAAAAGTAACGTTTTTGTGTCTAGTTTTGTAGCCAGGTATTTCTTCTGTACAAACGTAAAACTAGATCAGGTTAGGGTCTACGAGATGACGAGAAATAATACAAATGACAAACAAAAACAAAACAAACAGGGAATAAGCAAGATAATTTCGTACGTGCAAACCTTGTTTGAGAAATATAATTCCGAGTAAGAAAGATAGTGCGCTAAAAAATAACCAAGATCCAAGTATGAAGAAATATAAATCCTCTTTCTTTTTTCTACTGGTGACACTTGTAGTCGCAACTAATGCTTAAAACGGGTTCGAGTCCGAAAGGGCTAAATGTTTGTATGAAGAATAGGGGAATTTGTACCTGAATAATACATATTTCTATGAATATTACGTATTTATGTATCATATATGTATTTCTATCCGTTACCCTAGTATCCATAACACAAACTTAAGAGCCCCAGACTACATTTTTTATCGGCCGAAAGATAAATCGGGCTTTTAATCAGATTTATGAAATTACGCACATTACACCGATTTGGTATAGACCGAAAAATAAGTTTGATGGGCTTCAGGTTGTCTTTAAACTGAACTATCTGCCAACTGCTTAATCACTATGGCGTGGAAGCTACGCGCGCACACTGGCAATAGGTTAGTCGGCTGACAGTTCCGCCGACTTAATTCTTTTGCTTCTTGCTTTGGTACAGTATAGACATGCGATAGTGCGTATTTTTTATGATTCTGTTAACCAGTTCTTCTTCAGCGCTGTCAATCCATATCTGTCTCTTTAGATGGGATGCATTCACCCAATACTCTATTTCTCTCCTTAATCCTTCTCCGTTGTAAAAAATGAATGATAATATTTCTATGCAATGTTTGTATTAACATTAATGACAATTAACTTATGCGTTGACTATCATCAAAAACCAAGAAGTAAGTTTAAAATTATTTTAGAGCAGTCGGTAGACTGTTTGTTTAAGAAAAAAGTTATTTCGACCTTTAGTAAAGATCTTTTAATGGACTAACAAAATTATGTAAAAATCAATTTGGCATTTGAAACTTCAACATACCTACCGTTTTTGAACAAATGCAATTCGAATGGGAAAACTGAGTGTATTTTGCAAAGTTGTCATTTTAATGTAAAAAATGTATCAACCAGTGAATTTATTTATTTATGGCATACATATATAGTAATAAGAATTTATAATAAAGTAGTAGTCAATTGTTAAAAGTATTCATTAATAACGATTTTAAAATTATGTGCTATCCATAATAATAATCTTACTGATATATATGAATCCATATCTGATGATGGGCCAGTGAATTACAATTCTAGATATAACTTTAAAGTTAAAAGTTAGATCATTTTTAAAGAGGCAGAAAGACTTAAGGTGATCAATGCATTCGGCAATTCCTGTAATTAAAAACATTTGGCTTTTCACATTATGTACCTACTACTGTAAATACATTATAACGTGAACCGAGTACCATAGCTGGACGTGATGTCATGCCATTACACGTGCTCGGCTTTCTGCGCGGTATTGCCTCTTGCTGCTTAGTATTCCAACCCGCACTTTCACTATACATTTTATTCTAGCACCGGCTGGTCGTAAGACCTAGAACTTTGTTATTTTCATGTGCGCTTTCTTCATACTTCTTAAACATGGAACTTTTTTAGAATGTTGGATTTTTTTACTATTGAATTTATTTTTGGTATGGATATGTCTTTCACCAAAATTGTATCATCAAATAATTTTGAAACTTGCTGAAAAATTTGTGAAAAGTTTCCTTAATTATTGTAATAAAAAAAAATTACCTCAATTTGCAATGCAAGAGATTGATGCCACTTCAATGGCCGGCACAATCGGTTCGTTTGCTTGGCTCGCACCTTGTTTAGGTCACAATTATAACTTAACCTAACCTTACCTTTTGTTTTATTGGCAGGAGTTTTACTCTCAGAGACGGTGGCTGCCACCCCTTTCCTCAGCTTCATGTACTATGGAAGCAACCATGCAGCATATTTATTTTTACTGTCAGCGAAGTAACAATACTCGTACGAAACGATAGGAATGAAATGAGTTTAATCATATTAAGGGAATGGATTGGTTGATTGTGTCTTCCTGTGGCCCATATTTTTGAGAACTGAGTCTCTATTCAGATAATACAAAACAGTGATCAAACTATTATTTTTAATACAAATTAACATACATGCATGTGAATCGTCCGATCATCTATCGACATCGCGACCATTTTGATTATTGATGATAAAAAAAATTGTTGGGAATAGATAATACAATTATGGGATATATTTAGATGATGAATATAAATTTTGGTTATAAAAAATCTTGAAGCCTTTTGAATGTTACAAAATATTGTTTGTCTGGTATTAAAGCTTACATAATTGCTATTTCTTTTCATTAAGTATTTCCTAAAGCTTCTAAGGTATTTATTAAAGCTATTTTTATATATGTGCAATTATTCTAACTCGAACGGCAGACCTCCCGGTAAGACCACTTACCGGGAGGGAGACCGACTCGGTTGAACATTTAGGTTTAAATCCATCAATAGTAAATTCATGGTAAATTTGCTATAAATTCCCTATTCATGAATATTATCAACAACACCGTTTTGACTTATTCTTTAATTTTTCCATGCTTAAATATGTTTTATTTTATTATAGTTAAAAAAATATAATTACTACTGATGGCTTTTCCTGACTGGGTTTAGGCGTTCTTTAAGGATGAATAAATCATAGAAAGAATGCGGCATAATCTACTACGTGAGCTTAGTGAGGATTGGTTTGGAGAATATAACCTACAAATTTCGGTTTAATTAAGTGTTATTATTAATTAGAAATAAATGTAAATCCTTAAAGTAAGTCTTATTTTTCAGAAACCTCTTGTTGTCATAATAGTTTAGTTGATTTATTTCGTTCCATGAGTCCAATCGTTTCAGGTATTTAAACAACAAAATCTAAGTTAGACAAATGTTACTGATTAAAACCGAAAACACGCGTTCCCCACAATCCGGAGTGCGGAGCTGTGGTAACATGTACATACGTTTAGGGTTGCCCATGTGAACATTTTAGTTTAATAGGATAAAAAGAATTCCACAAACAGTAAATAGTCTTGTCTAGGTTTTATTACCTTTTCCGTAACTTAGATGTGTCTATCCGTAACTCTAGTATTCATAACACAAGCCTTCTAGTGCTTACTTTGGGCTAGGCTTATTGGTGTGAATTTAAGAAATATTATTATAGTTATTATTACTTTTTTATCATATCGATGTTTGCCAATTAATTACAAAGTTTATAAATTAAGGTTTTTCATTTTTTGTTTTTCTTTATCACAACAGGAAGTAAAATATGTAAGTTGATATGTAAAAGCTGTCCGTAGAATTGGCCATCATCAACATTATTTCAGCCAACAAACGGCCACTGCTTCTAAAATGATTTTGTAATTTTTATGCTTGAAAAGCGGTAGGTATAGTGTAAAATACTTCAGAAAACGGTGCTGCCTTTTTTGTTATCTATGGGAGGTGTATAGTGGTTACCTTCAGCATCATTAGTCGCCCTTTTCGACTACCGTAATGGTGAAGGGTTGGTGCCATTCTATTTCGCCGGCTACCATACATCACTGACATACATGCAAAAATAATACACATTATACTAAAGTAAAATTCTTAAAAATACACTATCTTTTTAAAACTTTCATTCAAATAGCTGAAACGTTATTATTGAATAGTGATATTACGCACTTGAGTCATTTAACATCTGTATTGTTAGATGAACGTGTTTAGTTGCAATCATATACTAAACAAATTAAACTAAATAAAAAGTATCCGCTAAATCTATGCTCGTAGGTAAATTGTTGATGCCTATAACTTTACCTTGTTGTACTACCAAACTTATCTCTGGGTACGGTACAAACCAGCCTTCCGATCTTCGACCTCTAGATAATTTGGCCTCAGGACCCTACAGGCTGATTGTTTAACCCCAAACGCTTCAAATATGTAGTCCGTAATTTATATTTGCATATTCGCGTACTTTGAAGTAATCAGCAGAAGCTGTGGCAGCACCAGCCTCGACGCAAATTCGTGAAAGATGAGTCAGAGCTAAAGTGTCCATGCAAGTTTGTATCTACATGTTTGCCTAAAATTATTATTTAAACTGGTAAACTGGCGGCAGCCCTAAGTGTAAACAGAGTTTTCTGTGAACCCAGTTTCGTGGCAAATTCTGGTTGTTTTGATTCTTTTACATTCAACTTGATTTGTGTAGTTGTTGCTCTCTGCTCGCGACTTCGCCAGGCTGAGCAGGGTATTGATTTAAAATATATGTATGAGCAAACTTTGGACTTGTGCATTTATGTTCACTTGGATCTTATTTGTTTAATAGATTTTAATACTTCATCTGGTTTAATCCCCATCACATTCAATAAAGTTTTCATATCCTTATGTATGAAAATTTGTTTGAATTCTACATATACCAAATGTAAACCTTCTGGTTTGGCAACTGATCGTTTTTTTGGAATAACGATACTAACGATATATATAATAATGATTGAACGTTTTATATGCAATTTCATTATCGCATCGGAACGTCCACTACGTTTTATAAGTCATAGGTTGCTGGATTTTTTAATAAAAATTGATTTATCAAAATATTAAAATTTATCTTAATGATTTATTCTTTATGGTAAACTTAACATAAAATGTTTCTATCTGAATACAAGCTACAGAGTGATCAATATAGATGGAAATACTTTTGGTTAGCCCAAATTATCCGAAAGTATTTTGTTTTGGGTTTTAAAATAAATTTCTGATTTAAGCAGTTTGAAGTGTATTTAAAACGCATTTTCTCATAAATTAAGCGAGACTGACGTCAATGCTACTATTCTTTAGGTACAATCATTTACAGACATGTGATTACTGCAAGAATATATTAATTTATGACGTATATCACATTTGTTTACTTTTAATATAATGGTAACAATTATAAATTTTTGTAACGTTGGATTTACTAACTGTACGTTTTTTACCCCGAAAATTGATTACGTTATAAATTACTTGCTTTTTATTTGTTCTGTTAAAAGTTAGAAACACGCTATTCTGTAATCACCATTTGAAAAGGTTTACTCGCTTCTTTCGATTAAATATTATGCTTATAAAAGCCATGCTTAGTGCATTAGTTGCTTGAAAACGTTTTCTGTTTAGACTTTAGTTAGTTATAAATTATTAATCGAACAATTATTAAAAAAATTCATTTGTCTGCGTTTTGAATGAGGCTTACAATAAGAAAGAAATGGTATATTATAATATGTATAGTCAAAAATATAGCAAAATAAACAAAAGAAAAACCAATAATGAACTCTAACAAATTCTAGTTTGATTAATATTTGTAAATGACGACATGCAAATGACGTTTTAATTACAAGGCATGCTTAGCCTTCATAGAGTTTTGATCATCTTCTCAGCCAAAAGACGTCTACTGCAAGACGGAAGCTTCTCCCCAAAAATAGCGGATATTGCCATAACCTCCACCCTTGGCGGGTAAGAACAAAAGAATATCATTATAGAAACGCTGCTTTCCCTTTTGTAATTACTTTCAGTCTCATTAGTCGCATTTTACGACACACTTAAGTGTGACGGGTCATACTCTGCTGGAGAACACAGTTTTGATCAGAGAAGCGCAAGCTTCACACCTTAGCTCACCGCTGCTATGTTGCCTGTATGTCGGTCTTTTACAGACTGTACTTTGGAGAGTGTGCTTAGGAGCTGTATGTGTTCATACCGCCATCTCCCTTTTTCCATCAGACATCCAGACGCACTGAGGGCTACCACCCTTTCTTTGTTGCTATTCCTACCTGTCGCACCAAGCGCTTTTCAACATCTTTCATAATGCGCACAGCAAAGGAGTGGAACTCCCTCCCAGCGTCTGTATTTCCGAGTACTTATAACCCGTTTCAAGGCCAGGGTGAATAGCACCTTCTGAGTTAACTTGTTCCATCGTAGATTCTATATTGGCTCCCAAGCTTGATTGAGATCAAGAAGTTTAATAACTCACTTGCTATAAACGGATAACTTAAACAAGAAAATATTGCGTGAAACGTACGATTATTCCTTAACCCCATTTGATTTTACATTATTACGGTTTACGTGTTAATATTTCATTGCATGTGGGAGCGTACTTCACTATATAATTGTATAGTTTATTCCATTTTTACGATAAGTTTTTCCGCTAGGTTGTAAAAAAATAAATGTGCTTATTTTGAGTAACTTTGCTTGTTATAGTAAAACTACGCAGGTTTAAACTATATTGAAAGATTTTGGAACTACGCTAATTAAAAATAAATTTAATTATATTATAAAACTAGCTGACCCAGCCACGCGTTGCTGTGGCACAGTAATTTTAAAGATTAAAAAAAAAGTATCCTAAGTTACTCCTTATTATATCAACTACCTGCCAATAAAAGTCCCGTCAAAATCTGTCCAGCCATTTCAGAGATTAGCCGGAACAAACAGACAGACAGACAGACAGACAAAAATTGTAAAATATGTTATTTTGGTGTATGTACCGTATATATATTCATATGCATGTAGTAAAAAACGGTTATTTCAATATTACAAACAGACACTCCAATTTTATTTATATGTATAGATAATAATGCTCCATGCTTAAGCAACACTTCATAACTAGGCATGGCCATTGCATGATTGTTGATAAACTGCTCAATGTCAAAATCTGTTTTCTAAAATTTGTTTTTGACATTTTGTTGTTGTTATTTAAACAACAAATGTACTTCATTTGTTGTGATAATAACATTTAATTTAACATATTTTTTGCGTTAAATGGAATATAATTTCTTTATTTTTTTTGTAAAATAAAATAATTATAATTATTATATTTTTTTATTTATTTGCGTTTGTTAATAATTATTGGAGCTCCCATGGATCAGCTTCATTGGCGCAATGTCTGTTACGCCATAACTACCCGAGTTCTTAAACGATTTTAATATTTTTGTGTGGAATCGAATCAACAGGTTTAGGACCAGATTATGACGGTGCCCGAATTTTGAAATTCGCAAAAATTCCCATCGTAACAATTTTTTTTCTTTTTGTAGGTATTGCGCTGCGCTCCAATATATGGTGCTAGCGTAGCTTTATGCTTAGCGTCTGCATCGTCTAGTATACTTCAACTTATAATATTACAATTTAAAAGTTAACGTGAGAGACGGGTGTCTGTCTGTACAAGGAGACCTGTATGACAGATTTATCAGCCTCTCCCCATTCGGACCAGAGAGAAACGCCAAATGTTATATGTAAGGGTTTCATCATGTGACTTTAATTATAAAGATAAAAAAAATTGGGGTAGGTGTGTGTAATGAGTGAGGGTTGCGTGTGGTGAGTATGTGTGAGTGAGTGTGCCTTATATGTAATGTGTGGGAGTGGGGTACTATATGTGTGAGTATATGCAGGTACTTTGTAAATGGAGACCTTATATTTTTCAGTTGCGTTATAATCTAGACTTTCTAATAAATTACTAGTAATTTTCTTGCAATCATAATTGTTATACGGGTATATGTTGATTTCTTTGTTAATCTTATTATATAAATAACAACCTTTACAACCAAAATTTTCTTCAAGAGGCCGAAGTCCACTTCTAATTTTGAACAACAGATTGTACAATTGTACTGTGTAAAAAGGAACATCTGGTGTTCATTCAAAACTCCAGCCAGAAATTGTCAGTTAAGAAGTTTGACAGATGATAGTAACTTGTTATTTTCTGTATATATCTCAAAGCTCTTATACCTTTGAGATATACGTATCGTCTTACAGCTAAAAGATAAAAGGCTTTACCTGCATAGTAGTTGCTTTACTAACTTTTAAAACATTAGTATCAAATTCCAAGTGTTCTTTTAGAAATACAGTGTAAAGTAATGCGATGTATGACAAGTTCTAGTAATAACCATGTGGTCTAATCACAGCTACTATAGCGCCAGATCCTTTTCAGTTGAAAAGTAAATGTTATATACCACTAAAATGTTTCTTCGGTTGCAATTAAATACAATCAACATTTAACGCTGTTTTATTTTTTGTCTGTTCGCGATAAACCGTTAAATTGTGCCGATTTCAATATGGTTTTCACAGATGAATTAAACTAAGTTCAGATATCGAATAAGAGTTTTGCCACTCGTCAGATAAAATACATAGTAAACTATTATTGCGAGAGTCGAAAGATTACAATTAGACATTAGGTATTTTGACGTGACAACGTCTTAAATTAGGTTGCGGCTGGGAGTCACTTATGAAAAAGTGTAACGCTCGGTAACGTTACGATGAGTCACCGAACGAGAGAGAGGCCCGCCGAATGCCTTGCGTCTCTCTCCCACTCAACTATGATCGGTCTGCCGCGCGCATTGTGCAATTTAATTATATTCATATCAATAAATATTCTACCGAGAAAAAGACGTTGTCACGTAAAATCTTCGCCCGTAAAACCGACTTTACAGGCAAAAAAAAAAAAAAAAAAAAAAAAAAAAAAAAAAAAAAAAAAAAAAAAAAAAAAAAAAACATATTTTTTTATTACAGATGTTAACTATCTGTATTACTTAAAGTATAACAAAGTTTTCGAGTTGGTAAAGAGCCCTCATTTTTTAAGAACATTAATAATTTGTGACTACTGAAAATTATACCTCGATCAATGTCGGTTGTATGACGAGGTTTAAACTTGGTCCAATTAGTGTATATTTGCTGACATTACATATAATATTCAAAACATAATATTCGCCGAGGTTTTATAGACAATCTTATTATAATAAATATAAAAAATAAGCTCTTGTTTTTGCATACGTACATAGTGGAGGCAAGCTGAATGTTGCATATAGAGTTTTAAATATTGGATCGGATTTAATAATATGGAAGCTTTTAGTGTAATGTTAACTTAAATTGCCATTTTTTGTAAAGCGGTTAATGTTGTGACGGTTAAATTTATACAGATCAGACAAAATCGTATTTGTATAAGATTATTACTATGAGATATTAGAGACTGTCCAAAAAGATTGCTTATTTCAATCATTGAGATAATTTTAATTCGTCATTTTATAGCGCAATCAACAAAAAGTTACATAGTAAGCTGTTATTTTACGTAACAATCCTGGTGCTGAAGTTGTAATACCCATGATTCACCATATCATGAAACGTGATTATACGCAAAGAAAAGAACTACAAGGAAAAATATAAGTTGGAATCCCCAAAAAGTTATTCCTTTCCTTACCCTCTTTTAGATTTATTTCGCAGACTGGCAACGTGTAGAAGTCGGCGGGGCTTTATGAGTGAGACCGTGACGTCACGTCCGGAATGCACGAGGTTCACATCTCGTGCGATCGTTAAGCTCTTCTACTTTCTAACATTATATACATACAAGTTCTGATTTTGTTTGAAGTCAGTATAGTGCTTGAAATTAAACAACAGTTTTATTTCCGCGCTCATGTTTCTTTAAACTAGATAACTTCACTGATCTTGTTTTATTACGTTAAGTATATATCGGTTTTTGTTATCAACTCTTACCAGATAATTTCCGTATCGCCGAATAATGGGAACAACACTTTAATATTAGTACCATTACGTCAACTGTGGGACGGAAGCCTGTTCCAAAAATAGGGGGTTAGCCATAAACTTCTCGCTTGGGAAGAGGTGTGGAGATCGCAATAACAGACCATAATTAGGAAAACGCTGCTGCACATTTTGTCGTCTACGGAATATTGACGGTGATTAGCTCCAGGATAATTAGTAATTGTGAATGTGAATGGTTATGGTGTAGTGCGGTGTCCGACAGGGTGAAATAGCCGCAGCTCTTCACATTTAAGGATGTTGTATAACACAACTCCTGATACTGGAGAAAATCACCATGGAACAACACTTTTCGGATTTTTTATCTTTTCATGTGATCTTCAACTTGCCTGCCAAACGTGGAGATTTTGATTAAATCCTCTTATTTGCAGCGAAGGCCTCCGTTCAGCAGTGGACGTCTTTCGGCTATGACAATGAATACTATACGCATTATAATTAAAAATTCAGCAATGTTGTTCAAATTTGTATGTTATTCATTCATAAGGCGTAATGACAGTTAAGTTAAACGTTTCATGACGGCCGCGATAAATCACATGGCGCGCCTCAGATGGCTCTTTTCTCACTCGAATAAAGATTTACCAAGGCGAGTCGGCAAGTTAAACGCTTAAATTTAAAGCAGACATATCCCACGCGTACAATTCGTTATGTGAGTGGAGTCTTCCCTGTTACGCCTATTTTACAGGATATAGCAGTGATAAAAAATTCAACATGCCCCTCGAATTCGCTTTTTTAACATTATTCTCATTTTAGGGTTCTGTCGGTTGTGATACTTTGTTTCGATGTGGTTGATTTTTCTTGCATATAAGGAAACTTTAAAAGTAATTGTATAATTTGGAAGCATTACAAAAGAATCTTTCAAAATTGGTGCATTTACTTCTGAAATAATTAACATTCATAAAAAAATATCTGTGTATATTTCGCTGTGGATAATATAAAAAGAAATCAATATAGTACTCACCTTAAGATAGTGTCTTACAGTGCCTTTTGTAGATAGTACCAGGGCTCATAGAAGCTATAGATTTTGATGAGTTATCTAGAACACCTGGTTTTATTTGCCAGAAGGCTTATTTCACGTCTCGCCGAACAGACTTCACGTTTTTAAGGATTCCACACCTCAAAAGGAAAAATATTATAGTTTATAAATTTTAGTATTGTTAGTGAGTCTTAGGTTAAAGATGTTTTACAACTGTAACATCTTTAAGGTGAACGATTAAAGATATCGATTAGTCAACGTTGCACTGTATTTTGGACCACACTTTAAAATACTAAAATAAAACGAGTTATATCGAATAACTCGATAACTCAGGAATTAAAAACTATTTAAATCAAGTTTGTACGGAGCCCTCGGTGCAGAAGTTAGAATCGCACGTATCTAGTTGTTATTTTTGTTGATGCCTTTAGTTAATTTCCAAGTATTTGTATAAAATGAACGTTTCAATCTTTTTTGTTATCTATCCATTATTTAGTATACAGAGAATAAGCCGTGCTAGTTTGGAATTAATTATTGGTGTGGGCTCTCTCTCTCTTTTTTATCCCTTCAACTAAATATAATTTTGGATTTTTAGTGAAAAAAAAGATTTTATTAAATTAATTTCTATTAGTGCGTTACATTTATTTTTCATAAGAAGAGTATCGCAACGTTTGTGTCAAGCATACTACTTTAATTTCGTTTTAGAGCGGTGGCTGTGCTGAATATGTTTGCATTCAAACTCGTGTGCAGAAACTTTGTGACTTCCATTCAATAGCAGTTTGATATAACTACAGCTGTGTTCTGACGTACATACCTTTTTGAACGGCTGGTAGTTTTAGAATTTTATACGCTGTAGATATTTTGAAGTCTGATAGATTTTATCCATTGGTAAAATGCTCTAGCACAATAAAGAAAAATCCCTTTGTGACAAAATACGATTATAATTATTATTAGTCTGGTTTTTTTTTGTTAAGTACTTTTCTGTCTGATTGTGGAGTCGTGCTTTTATTAAATTGAATAGTTACTTACATTATAAATATAGCGTCTTAGTTTTCTAGTCAGGAGCAAAGTTTACTGTTTAAATCAGCAACTGGTTTTGTATACAGTTAATGTTTACATAAATAGGTTTTGCTATTTTATATAATTTTATAACCTGGTAACATAGACCTTTAAGTCATAACTTATTTGGAAAATGTTTGTTACTTTGGAAATGATGATGAGAGTTGATGTATGAATGATAGATTATCAATGGATGGTGAATGTATAGTGAAATACCTTAACCTAGGTTTCAGTAAAGATGGGTTTTACTGAAAATTTCTCGTGGACTTCTTGAGAGAGAGCGAAAAGACACCATCCATTGTTTTGTTTCACTTGCAAACACTCATGCATATACAGAAACACTCAGTGGTTAATAACCCACCATTATTAAACATTAATATCAACCACAACACAAATTTTAACAAGAAAAACAAAACCACCATATTGACGCTTTCCGCTCCCGCCAAAATAGTCCTGCGTTATATTTGCTACAAAAAGGATTCTATCATTTGGATTTGCAATCACAGTAATGTCAGTTTCGATATTTTTCATACATACAATCACCCTTACAATTACCCTTCTCCCGTAGGGGAAGAGAGAGACCAAAGATTTCTACTTTCTTCGATCCTGAGACACATCTCTCGCTTTTTCAACTCTCATCAGACCTTTCATACAAACTTTTGACGTGACTTCTTTCAGGACGTTTTCTATTTTTCAAATAGTGATCAACTGATACACGATTGTTAAATCAGAAATCTTCTGCCCACTAAAAATATTCAAAAAGGCGATAATACTAAAAGGCTTAACAAACTTGCAAATCCCATATGACTGAAAGTCGCGAGTACAACCAATACCGGAAACTATCTGCAATGTTCAAAACTGTAGTATAATGTGCAGCAGTTGTGCCTGATATGCGACTAATAAAAGTACCCCTGTTCCCGCTTCCAGGCGAAGTTTTTATTTGTTTGTTCGAGCCGCACTTGTACTATAATTTAAAACAACTTTGAGACTCCTTGGCTTTGCGGTTGTACCGGACTTTGGGAACACGGTCTCTGTTTATTTATTTTAAATTGGGTTTTTGTGTTGAATTAAAGAACAAAACGTGTATGAACTTATATAGCTCGCATAAATGTTATTACTACACATACAATAAGTACCGTATTAAAATAAGATAAACATGTCTATTGAGATTGATTAAATAAAATGGTTCATCAAAGTTTATGTATTGGCGTTTTGTTAAGTACCTATCACTAGAAGTTACAAAAAATATAGAAAAAGAAACATTTTTACAAACAAGCAAAAATGTGTTTTATCCTGAGACATTTTTGATGGGTGTGTGTGTGTAAATATAATAATTTAGCTTTATTATATTTACACACACACTACTCCTTGTTATTACATGTGGACTATATTACTGTTAATGATTCCTGTTATAAAAATAATATGATTCTTTTCACAAAGTAATAATAAAATAAATAATAGGGGTTAAAGTATGAAATTGCCGTTTTATTGCAATAGGTTCTTTGAATTGACATAGAATCTTCATGGTTTGAGGTTTTCGAATGAAACTTTTTTTAAATGGTTTCTATGATGTTCTTTTTTTAAAAAATGTAAAACATTTGAATATCGACTTTCAATTGTTTTTGTTATTCAATTTAGACAAGAAAGATGGATACTGCGAAAATTCGAGTTATTTTTGAATACGAGTTCCGACGCGGAACTAACGCGGCAGAAACAGCCCGCAATATCAATGCTGCGTTTGGAGAGGGGTCTACTAATGAACGCACCGTGCGATTTTGGTTTAAACGCTTTCGTGATGGAAATTTCGACTTAAAGAACGAGCCACGAGGAAGACCGCCCACACAGGTAAATAACGATGAATTAAGAGAGATAGTGGAAGCCGATCCTAGTCAAAGTACCCAGGAATTAGCGGCATGGTTTAACGTTACCTTACCCACAATATTGACTCACTTGCGTCAAATCAATAAAATAAAAAAATACGAAAAATGGGTGCCTCATGATTTGACTGATCTGCAGAAAGAAACGCGTGTTGAAACTTGTGTTGCCTTGTTGAACCGGTACAGAAATGAAGGAATATTGGATCGAATTGTAACATGTGATGAAAAGTGGATTCTTTATGATAACCGGAAAAGAAAAATGCAATGGCTGACCCCAGGTCAAATGCCACAACAGTGTCCTAAAGCAAAACTTACCAATAAAAAGGTAATGGTAACTGTTTGGTGGTCTCAGCATGGTGTTATTCACTATAGTTTTCTCCGATCTGGTCAAGCAATAACGGCAGATGTCTATTGTGCCGAACTCCGAACCATGTTGACAAAACTAGCAGTAAAACAGCCCCGACTCATGAATCGATCTTCACCATTATTGCTCCACGACAACGCGAGACCTCACACAGCACGAGAAACCATTTTGACCCTTCAGGAACTGCAGTTAGAAACCATTCGTCATCCTCCGTATTCACCAGACCTTGCTCCAACGGACTACCATTTTTTTCGTGATTTGGACAATTATCTACGTGACAAGAAGTTTTCTTCCCAGGAGGCAGTACAAAATGCTTTCACACAGTTTGTGCAGTCTAGATCGTCGGAATTCTATCGCAAAGGCATTAATGACCTTCCCATTAGATGGCAGCAATGTATAGATAATAATGGCAACTATTTTGATTAAATAAATTTGTTAAAAATTTAAAAAATAAACAATATAGATTTTCAGTACAAATCGGCAATTTCATACTTTAACCCCTAATATTTATTATATTAATATTGTCTAAAACTATTGCTGATAGAGTATAACTATCAAACTTATGTTGCACCTTCAATATCTGATCACATCTAATGTTCTTTCTTCGAACCACCAACTTGAAATGCTCCTAGTGTATTTTGCATTTCTGAAACATCTAAAATATGTCTCTCAACTTCATGCGACAGAAATAATACACCGAATGGTACAGACGACACACATCATTCTGTTTGCTAACTCATTTTCGTGGAAATGTTATTGACATTGTAGTGTTATTTTCAAATACTGATCCCAATTAGGGATAATAAGAAACTTATTTTATCTTCTTACAGTATTTATTTACTGAAAAGAAAAATTCAAACTAAAAGGCTAAGAACAAACAGAAAGGATTTGATTGTGGTTATATAAAAATTACAGTAATTTAAAAAAAAGGTTACTGTAGGTCCGTTTGATCGATATTGGTAATATTATCTACTTTCTGGTTATACTAATTATTGTAACCGTTAAAAAGAAATTAGTTATTGGAAATAATATGAAAAAAACATTATTTTTTAGTTTTAAGGTTGAAATGGAATGAATATGTAGTTGTTTTGGAAAATTTAATGTTACTATTATATATAGGAGGTTGTTTTTATTCAAAAGATCGATCCATTTCAAAAAGTTCGTAATAAATGGAATATTGAAGGATTATTTAATTTTATAATATTACAGCAGTTCTCCGACTATCTATACGAGCTTTTTTGTTTTTTTATGAGTCCTAATGATACCCCTTTTTCAAAATTTTATTTATCCATTTTCAGGGTAAACCAAATTTGAGGCATGTCATAAAAAATGTTTAAGGTTTTATAACATATATTGTATGTATCTTTTATATTTCGGATTTGTGTATTTCAAATTTATAGCAAGGACAAAGTTTTATATTTTCATAAAAAACCTGAAAAGTTATGTTTCTCTGATTTTAATATTTTTGCATTTTCAATGCTATCTTATATGATACATTTTAATAGAAAAACTCGACTAAGTTCACAAATTATTCTGAGGTGGCACTCGAATCCGCACTTCCACTTCCACTGCTCTTCTGTAGGCCAGGGATGCTTCGTTAATGTGAGGAATGTTCTGACATTCAAAAAGAAACATTATTAAAAATATTTTACAGTCGATTAAGATGAAATATCAAATCGATGTTTCAGTGGGGTTAGTATGAGTTATGAAACTTATTTTCGCTATCGAGATCTATCGAAAATATTGCTCATAGTCAAATAGAACGGAAGTGACGGCGCAATAGTTTTTAATAGGTTGTATAATTTGAATGAATTTACAATAGGCGTTTGTGTTTTTTACGGTTTCAAATTGATAAATACATAATTTAAATCGGAGAAAATCTTTTGTTTATATTGTGATATTTAATGAAAGTACAACAAGCGAAAGTTGATTAAATTACACAGGAAAATAGTTTTTACGAGCCGACGGAACGGTGTCTAGGCAATTTGCAAAGTGGAAGTTCTTTAAAACTTTGCTCCCGGTGGAGACATAGCGAGGGCTGAAAAGATGCCCTGCTTAAACTACAAAGCCAACACAACCCCGTTATTATGCAAAATGGTGTACTCTATGTATGTATTATATAATGTACTAGTTATTTCTAGACTTTATTCACTTGAGTGGCCAATACTTAAAATCATAATAGGTAGGTTACATTTTAGGACATTATACCTTACCATACAAAGATCTATTTGTTTATCCAATATTCGAATCCGGAAACCCGTCGATACCACATCTAGCTAGGTATTTCAAAAATAATTATGAACTCCATTATACATAGTAATAGTGTTCTTTGATGTGCTATCAAATGGTTTTGGTTAAAATGAAAAAATAAAATATTTTATAAAAGATATAACGAGAATATATGATCAAAAATTTATTTTCACATTGATTTAACATTGCATGACATGGCAACAGAATGGTAAAATTACATATTTAATTGTTTATGCAAAATATGAATTGCATCTGGAAACGTGAGGATTACTTTTTATGTTATTTTGATTTATCATCTTTATCAAGTATTTGCCGACTGAAAACCGTTTTATTTAGCCTCGGATTGTAGGGTAAATGAAAGGTAATTTACGCTTATTATAAAAGTAAATGCAAAAAGAATATGAATATAACATATTTTTGTAATGCTATTTAATGACCGGCTTCGATGTAGCGCGGGCCTTTTGGCCGAAATGTAACGGGTGTATTATTTCAGTTGATATATTTTCAATATTAAATCCAAAAATCCACATTAATCGCAATCCGTGGAAAGACATATTAGCATTATACGTTAATGACTAATATAATTATAGATTACACTGTTATCTTAGTAGTTTTAGTTTCACTGAATACATAGTTCTATTTTAATGTAGATGATATCAGTATTTGACAGATATGACTTACCAGTAGAATGTTTACTATTAAACATCTGATGAAAGTCGATTATTTCATAATTAAAGTTAGATGCCAAGGTCATGTAAAAAAAAATAAATGATAATAGCTTGAAGAAAAATGCCATTTTAATCATATTTGCTTGATTTGTTTCGTGCGATTATGCATGTTGCGTGTGTCTATTTCCTACAAAATCTGATTAAATGCACGAAAAAATTTGTTATTTTTTGTGATTATATCTTTAAAATAATAAGCTAATTTAGCGTAAGTTATTAATCCACTCACTTTTTTTTATCTTTTATTTCTCCGTTCTCAGTTGCCAAAATCAGCCAAGTTACTATCATTACGTTTTAAATAATAGGTACTTGTATTTTATTACACCTCAGATCCAACTTTGTATCGAAGCCGCTCTTTCTCCTTTGGTGCACTGCCCCATTGGTTGGTGAAGTTCTGTTTAAGTAGTAGCGATGTCATGTTTGAACCCATTCGTCTCTAAATTGTGTAGTAAATTACTTTAATTCTTTAGCAGCATAATGTGTGCATAGAATTGATATCTAATGTGATATTAATGGTTTGTTTTCCATCCACTAATTTTCCGGAGTCGCCGGAACTAGGTCAAGCCAAGTTTAGCTGTCTAAATAATTACTTAGTATTTCCTCGGTGTCAAAAAGTGCAACACAGAGAGTAGTTTTATTACGAAAATAATATAAATATATATTTTTTGCTATTATTAAAAGTATCTAACATACGATTGTTTATTCTATACCAGCTGTCTGGCGTGATTTGCTCTGCTCTTGCGTAAATCTGCTCAATTATGCTCAAAATCTTCGCGCGAGTGCAAGCAATAAGTTGGCAAAGTTGTATCATAATCGGATGAACGATATGACAGCGAACAAAATACTGACAAACAATGACTTTATTTTTTCGTAAACACGGTTACTAATTGCAACAGTCGATTTCAATGTTATTCTAAAATATTAACAATAATGCAATATGAAAGGATAAGTGATATTCGGTATTTAATTTGTTTTAAATATTTAGATTTATTTTTTAAGACAGTTTTTTTTGTCAACTGCAAAAAAGTGAAAAAATAAATCTTATACATATTTCTAAATCCTATTTTTTTTATATTAGAAGTTATTTAGTTACGAATAAAATGAAAGATGTTATAGCATAAGGATATACCACTGGAGTTGTGAAAGTTGGTGAGATTACTTCTTCGATGAGAAAATGAGCTGATGATCTTTAAGCACCAAGCAAATCTACTTATATAACGATAACTATTATGACTATGAGCGCAAACGTCCTTTAAGTTGATAAGAAATTGGATATCTTACAAACTACTTGTTGCTGCAGCAACAGGTCAAGGTTAACGTGTTATGGAAATATCATGATCACATAAGCTTTCAAACAAGAAAACAACATCAAACTCAGTCCATCTCTTTAGAAGTTTGAGTTAGAAGGAGATACACACGTTAATATAGCCCTATTTTTGCGTGGTGTAAAAGCGTAGGTATTTCAAAGCATTCAATGAGGCTGTAAATTTAATGCTCTCTAAATCGTAGTTAAAGTGCTCTTTGTGTTCAAAAGGTTGTAGGTATACTAAAAATGAGGCTTAGAGGATGGCTTCAGAGAAGAGCAGATTATTCACCTTAGTAAAGGAAGTTATTTTATGCGAAATGCCAGAAGAGTATTATGTAAATTTTAAATCTAATCAGGCGATATTTTTGGGGAGAGATGGTTAAAATTTCAAAATTTCTTTGATCTTTCAAACCAAAATATTATCAGTTTTATAACGTGTATTTGTAGATTACTAGCTTTTGAATGTTAACCAGTACATGCCCTGAAGAAATATAGAAACGCTTAAAAGTCATATAAGTTTTAGAAAAACAAACAGATTAACTTAAAAATAGTACTACGGTTACACAAAAAATAAACATAGTGAAGGATATTCCCTAAATCTTTGCGCTTAGGTAATGTGTCCAGAATACTGATAGTGTTGCTTCATTACCCTGGCTAAACTTATGTTCTAGGCAAGGTACAAAACAGCCTTCCGATCACTTGACCTCTCGATAAGTTTCTTTTAGGTCCTTGTATATTTGTATAATAGTGTTGTTTCAGTCCTTCTGTACAAGCTGTGGCAGCACCTGCCTTGAGACAGGTTGGCGAAAGATGAGTCGAAGCTAGTGTCCACGAAAGTTCTAGGTCCTACACTAAAGGCCATCCCATCTTTATGGAACTAAAGTCATACGACCAGGTCTCTAGCCATCGTTTCGCATTAAAGCATTTGGTTCCAGAATTGGTGCCAGAAGAGTTCTGCGGATGATGTCATTGCTGGACTGCTTTTAATAAAATTTTTCGTGTGTATTTGTGTGTATATTGTACGAGGGTTAAGATGCAGAATTGAATACGGTAGGCAGCGCTGCGATCAGTCGGGACAACCTTTTCTCTTGGGTCCGCTATTTTATAGTAAAAATTTTAATGCTATTGCAGACTACGCCTTCAACGACTGTTTTAATATACTCAATAAAGTACTAGATTAATGGTTTATGTGAAATAGTCCCTAGATTCATATATCCCTTATTGACGTAAATGATTTAATCTAGTATTCAAAGACAAAGTGAATGGCAAAATGACGTGGAACATTAAGAAATGTTCCTTTTCTACATTAATTTAACAATGATTTTAATTAGTGTATGTGATGTGTAAATAATATTTTAAGCATATTTAGCGTCCGTATTTATGAATAAGAAAGTAAGAAATAAAATAAATTAACGATGACTTTCTAATAACTAATGTTCATTGTTTCAGGGACATTCTTAGGCAAATTATAATGATGTAGTTTATTTCCTATGCAGTAACTGACACTGACAATAAGATATTATACTAAAGTAAGGTATTTATTGATGTCATATGCACCTACAAAAATATTATGTATTTTTGTAGTTTTCAGGACCAATTCGTGAGATTGTTCAAAACCTTTTTACAAGATTTCAAATTAGTTTTCATTAGGAAGTATACTTACATAACATTTTCGCTGGCTCCTTAGGGTAGGTACATACACAAGTGATGTCATATTTCTGTGTTCGATACGATTACGAAAATATTTAGCTCATTATTATAATTATTATTATACGTAACTTTTTTTACGAAAACCAAATCGATCTATATTTCTATTACAGGTTCCATAAAAAGTATTTTTCTTACAAAAATGCGGAAATAAGTTTATACTTTAAAAAAATACCTTACACAGAGATTTTTTTAGTGTAACTTTTTATGTATTTAATTTCAATTTTTGCTTTCACAATATCATATTTCTATAAGATTTAAATGCGCATGTTAAAAACAACCACGCCTCCGAGTCCTCAGGTAGGAATCAAACCCACGACCTTTCGCTTTCCGTGCGCGTGCTCTGACCGCTGGGCTACCGAGACGCTGGCAGACGCGTCGAAATTCAAAAACGTATTTCAACTTATACTATGAGCTAGTATTGTTCCACCAATATTGTATTTAAAGTTGTGTATGATCTAAAATTATATATTTTCATATTTTTGAATTCGTATTGAGCTCATTACGTTTTAATTAAAGGTTAAAAATCGATACAAAAATTGGCATTGGTAGATATAAAATATGCCATTAAATGTACCTAATTCAAAACTCAACAACCAATTAGCCAAGCCTCAAGGCTTGTGTTATGGATACAAGGTTAACGTAATACCTATATAGAAATATATGTAAATACCAATGTCTTATGTATACATATGCTGGTTTTCATCAAATGGACTTCCGTCCCTTCCGGGACTCGAACCCGGGACTATTAAGCTTCAGAGTTTCAAAATAATTGTCACAACTATTATAAAAGGGGATATTTTTTCTGTTAAGGATGTAATGTAAAGAGTATTTGCTCTCGTATTAGAGAAACTACTTAATTAACTTGGTTTAAAGATTATATAGATTCACCTTATTAAGTAACAAAAGTTTAGAACTCGTTTATTGGACCTATACATAGAGTTTTTGCTCATTATTTTTAAAATAAACAAGATACATAATTTGTCACATAATGTTTATTCCCAATCTTTGGACCCTATAATGCTTTAAAACTAATAATAACATAAATACAACACTGCCATACGTTTATAGAAATAAGGAAAATTCATAGCATTTAACTGATAGTAGCGTCTTCTGTGTAAAACCAATTTGTGTGGTCAATTATTTATTATATATAACTATAAAAGTTCATTAAATTCGTTTTACAAGAAGACGCATTAAGCAGACAAATCTACAAAGCAAATTTTTCAAAGCCCAACTGTTAATTATATCTAATTTCAGTTATCCTATTCTAGACACCTAGTAATTTTAGTACTAATCTTTATTTTTACAAGAATATCGATAATAATTGAAACATATTTTCTTGTGATCATTAAAATCATTTTATAAGGGACACTTGAAACAACAAAATTGATAAATTTTATAACTGGAAATATTTAGGATAATTTCAGAATTTTTGAATATTTCATTCATGGAGACACTTTTTTATGTATTCAAAGGGGTTTTCTGTAGAATAAAAACTTCGATTGAGGATGAGCTCAAATTTATTTGAATTAACAATGACGTCTCCAATGCCACAATACTCCATAAAGTAAGAAAAAGAAATTATTGAACATCTATAAAAGTTGTAATAATGATAATTAAGCTAAATTTACCACTATTTTTACAATGTCATTGTTTTTTTTTTCTTAAACCACAACAACACTTTACTTCTGCTCTAAAAGCATTTAAATAATTCAAGTCACACAAATCTAACAATTAATTATTAACTATGTAGTTTGTATGGTTTACTTTGCTCGATATACAAATAAGTTTTTTAGCAACGCTCTAACACTGGTCACCGAAAATAAAAGAAACAACGTTATTAATACTGGATCCCAAGCAAACTTTTTAAATTAATTTGGTAATTAAGCCATTGTAATCTAAACAATAACAATAAAAATAACATTTAATACTATAGCGATAAGTAAATTAATCGAAACTTGCGCGACACTACTCAGGTTCTATGCGTAATGACCCATGTTTAACACATCTATCGACGTTATTATTCGTCATCGTACGAAAACAACACTTATTAGGTATCTGATACTCCGAAAGATTATTTTGTCTCTTTATTTCTATTCATATGTATCTCTTAGAATAGTATTTTAACTAAATTTATTAAGGGGCACAGATTGATATGTTTCCGATGCACGGCGTTTGTGTGATACCGCTTCACTTAACCTAACTTGCAAGGCGATGCTACACCCCTACTCTACCCTATCACATGCGGGCCAATGTCACGCGTCACTACGACGACGATCCGAACACCATCTACTCGATTTCACAGTAAACGTTAACAAAATATTGCTTTACGGTTTGCCGTTTCTGTTTCTGTTTCAATCAACATAAAAAAGAATCACAACGCTAAGCGGGAATCTCATCAAGACACAGGACATAATTTCAAGCGAACAAGTGTAAGAATTAAAGTAGAATTTTGATATAGCGTGACATATAGCCGATTGTATTACAAGTAGTAGACGAGATACAGAATAAACGTCTCTAGGAAACCGCTTCTTTTAGTCCTAATTACATATTAATATTACACGATGATATGTATCGAGTAGTCCCGCAAAAGGTGACGTAGCCGTGTCCGCAGCCACTGGACGTCTCTTACTCGCTATCTACGGTTGTTGGACGGAATCATGGCGACGTCGGCGTCCTTCGCGCAATCCGTGCCACTCGCTCGCCATTCTATCTAACCGCCATTTTCTCATGACTTGCACATAAAATGGCGACCGAGCAATTTGCACAAAAAACAAAAAGCTATAGTTTTCGATCGCTCTACAGATGACATATACAACCAACACACCTTATTCAAGGGAGTTAATGAAGAGAGCTAAGATATACCATAGAGCCATCGAAAACTCTAAAGCCACAACTGAAAAGAAAAATCAAACTTTTCGTTGTATTTTTGGCGGTCATGGACACCGAACGCCGAAGGTATGGGAGATCACTACTACATTATTACACAATTACTTACATACGAATTAGCATTATATCGAATTAAATAAGTAAACATTGACTTAGCTTAATTATTAAAACCGACAGTGAATTATCAATAAAATTTAAGAGAATTCGAGATATAAGATGTATAGAAAATTTGTTACTGCTTTATGAATAAAATGTTAACAAAATTATATTGTTCCATTATAAGTGGATTTTAAGTGAATCAACGTCTAGCTAGTCATATCTTTTGATTTTACTAGATAGCAGTTTAAGGTAACTTAAAACAATAAGGATTGATGCCTCAGATTGGTGTCACCCGTAGTATAGACATTTTTCTCAACCTAAGTTTGCATACAGTGCTGAAAAGCAAAATTGCTTTCAGTTAAACTATGAAAGTTAATACAAGCTTCCGCCTTACAAAAACATTATTGCCGATACATGTTGCCTACATTATATAAGTTTGGTACGGTCTGAGGTTAGTATTATAATTATGTATATCTTTTATCTTTGGTCTGTACACCACGATTCTCGGTTAAACTGTGATAGTTATAGTCACAATAAACAACGTATAAAAATTTTCCTAAGTCAAAAATTGACGAAATTTCTATTAAATATTGACTAAGAGATTTCATAAGAATTCACAGCGGAATTTCCGGCCACTGACCGCTTGGTCGCGTGAATACCTCATAGATATCTGCCGCGTCAAAGTTTTAATTCAATTATCCAAAATCTTATCATTACAGCCTAAGCAGGGATTTTTTTTTACTTTTTTTAATAATTTTTACATGTTTACATCAGCAGAATACGTCACTAGATACCTATATTAACATTAAGATTTCATTTTTGGTTTATTGCTTTCTCGCACTGTGTACTTCGATCGTCACCGTGTTTCATCAAAACGTATAGGTAACTTAGTATTCGAACTGTACGCGATAGTCAACTAGTTAAAAATAAAAAATATATTAATCTTCCATTTCATTAACCCTAAATATTTCAGTAGATTTAAACTCCGTTACATTGTTTCATTATTATGTATGAATAACGTTCATTAAATAGTAATGTAACTATGCTGATTTCCTACAATAAATACCCTTATCTAATTTTATTGACCTAACGATTACACAATAAAAGTAACTACTACATTTTAAATTAGATTATTTTCAAAAAGCTCGTCAAAGCATGCAGATAGTAGAATAATTCTTTCACTATTCAGCAGGCGCACATGGCGCCAATTAAATACTATTAATTAATATAATGATTACATATTTATTTATTTAACTCTCATAAGGCCAAGGCTAAATTCTCGCAACAAGACTGAACTTATCTTGATTGTGTCGCATCGCATACTAATCGTAAAGACAACAAGAACCGCAAAGTTTGTTAAAAGAAACTTCAATGGAGAGCTCCAACTAATTAAGAATATAATCACGAAGGTTTCAGATTGAATCGTAAATTTCAAGGCACAAGAAATTTTGGTGTCTAAACAGGAAATTGTCTAAAATTAAGATGTATTTCGGATTGGAGCGAGAGTTCAGCGTTCCGCACTGACACCAGGCTCTGAGGGCTGCCCCGGGCACCCGTGCCCAATCGCGGCAACACATCCGACACATTATTGCGACATACCCATTTACGGGTAGAAAGGATCGTAAGACCAACACTAGAGTGCCAGCGCTTTAACGAGTGATTGAACATTATAAAAATTACTAAGAAAGGTAAATATAATTTGAAATAGTCATGAATTCATTTAAATACGCTAACATTATCGAGGCTAAAACAAAAGTATCGTAATTATTACATACAACTTTATTTAAAATCATTCAACTTGAAATATTATTATTAACAAAACGTAATCTTTCTATGAAGGGCACCTTTGGTTTTTAGCTTATTCGAATGAGATATATCCTAAAATGTTATTTTTCTGGTTATACGCTATATTCATAACAAATCCTCTCAGTTGTATACATCTGCCTTGTAAAAACAAATATACAAACTTTCTCATACAATAAGTTAGTTGTAAATAAATCTTATATTACACAATAAAATGAATAATATTAAATAAACAGATTACATTTATAGGAAAATAATTTTAAATTATATTATTTTATATGAACGGTAAACAATAACCTGGAATGTTAATAATAATACAATTAACACTTGCTAAATTTGGTATAAATAAAAACACACCACACCCCTGATGATGTCTCGGTAAACGGAGTCATAACAGAAGGAGACAGAGCTTATTTTAGGTAAATATATAAAGCGGTCCGTGTACGTGGACCGATGAATCTTGATCCGATATTAGCCGTAGTGTTGACATAAGTTGTGGTTGTCATAAGTATATGCTCCATCTCCTGTTGTGGTTCCGATGCGACTCAGAGGATCAAGATTGCGCGTCCCTCAGTTAGCTGGTTGTCAAGTGCCGAGAGCCACGAACGAACTAATGCTGTTCGCCCTCTTCTCCGCCTTTGGCTCCCTGGCAATTATAACGTTGCGTTAGAAAGCAGGTTTCATACAAATAACATAGAAAAAACTCATGGCATAGTAACAGGCATTACAACTATTGTGCGTGGTGCAATGGTGAAACATTATTAACTTTTTTTCAGTAATAAGATTGAAAAACCCATTGAAGTGTATAACTGCTTTTACATATTGTTTTTGTTTAAAATATTAGTAACTATTATCAATTATTGATGAAATTAGTTACTAAAAATGTTGAATAATTGTTATACACTTTAATCAGTGTCACTAATTCTAAGGGATCAAAGCGTACATTTAACTTTTACGAATACTTATGTATGTCTGTTCATTAACTAAGTTCCTTACAAGTATGACAACAAACTAAAACAAAGCCTTGAACTGTTCATATTTATAAACCGAAATAAATAGGTGGTGTTTTGATTTTGTTCGCATAGCATGTAAGGGTCCTGAGAAGATTACAAATAGTGCACGCGCATACTTCATGTGCGAGAATCCAGCCGTTGTGTGCCATCTTATGCCTTGCATATTCGAGATGTATGGCCCCCTCGGAGCTGAGCAGAAGCGCACCCTGTAGGCGGCCCATAGCGGCAGAGGCGTCGGCCGGACTGGCGAACTCGACAAACGCCACTGGGCCCGCGCTGCCACCATTCCCGCTGGTCAGGAGCCGCAGCCGCGAATACCCGGGGCAGCTGTACCACCATACTTAATTGTTCCCGCGCTCGTACCCCCAATGCGATTTGTGTGCGAATCACGTAGTTCTGTCTCATAGTGGGTTTTTCGAGTTCGCCCGATTATCGTTATGTGCCAAAAAAGATTGGTGGCTATCAAATAACCATGTAATCTGTTACTGATTATATTTTTAAAGGGTTTTTATTTCACATCTTTATTAAATTTCGGAAGGGTTTTATCTAACATTTAGAACTTGGTTAAATTCTCCAACATTTTCCAGTCAATTTTTTAAAGTTGATAAAGGGAGTTTTGAAACACAATTATTACATTTTATGACCTACTATAACCAAGACTTTGTAATGTTATATGATAAACGTATTATAATCAGCAGTTAATATGGAAATTATTATCACATTGACATAATAATCAAATTGTAATAATTCTTGTAAAATATTTTTGATTTATGTAATAATACCTACAATTAGGCGACTCAAGTACTGCATGATAATCATGAGTAGGGTAAAAATAAGTAAACCGAGAATTTAAGTTGTTAAAAAAAAAATATTGATAAAAGGGCGAACTAACCTAACATTTGGTTACCAATTTACTTTAATTCTAGTCTAGGAGCTAAGAGATTATGAAAGATTGGAGTTATTTGTTTTGCTCAGAACGAAACACCAATTGCTTGGCACTTTCTCAAATAATAGGTTTAATGCTGCAAAAGTGAGCATTTCAAATAAAAAAACAATGAAACTTAAAAGGAGCAATGCTTTTGTAAGTAGTGCTGAAATAATACGACTAGTTCGTGATAAGTGTATCATTCTCCATAACGAAACAACCATTTTAATTATGAATTTCGAATAACTTAACTTTTCAAAAAAGCATAAAATGTAGCAAGAATTGAAAAAATGACAATTTCGATGTGGAGAATAGTGTTATTAGACTGTCATGCTTTGAGTGGTACGGGTGCAGGCTTTCTGTTCTCACACACACTGAAAGTTTAGTTCAAACTTATGAAGTTAGATTTTATGAACATTTGGTTTGTGTGAGTGGTCACAGAATTAACATAACAACATAAATTCAGTAATGTTCATGTGGACGATAAGTGACATTCGGTGCAACATGCACTGTGGAAAATACATAGATTAGACAAGTCCTTCAGTAGGTTAAATTAAAAAATGTATCTTAGTTACTGCAAAATATATTGTATAACAACGGCAAATTCATTGCATCAATACCCGACTTAGTAGTTAACTAGATTACGCTAGATCTATTTTAACCAACTTAAATTTACAAAGTATCAAGATTATACAGTCTTACTGGATAAAGTTGGATATTGATGAGAGGACTGGACATAAATGATTTATAGCATGAACCAAGGAACTATTCTATGTGATCTACCGAGTTGGCAATACAATGATTCAACAGACGGTACCTACTTTCCCAATTTATGACCAAATTGCTAAGATACCTGATATGTTATAAAAGTTCAAGTACTCATATTGTTTTTTGTGTATAATTTTAATAGTTCAAAGTTGAAAACTGATAGAAATTTATTTTACTTAATAAATGTCACAGTCAATCATTTACGTCCCGTTAAAACGAGAGTTATTCCCACATGCCATGGCGTTGATTAAGAAACAATAGAGACGTATTATCGTCAATCTCACAGTACCGGCAGTTGAGAATAGCTTTAATTGAAAGTAATTTCTAAATTAGAATGAAGATGAATTTACCTGCTGAAAATTTCCTTGAGCTCATGCTCGGAGACAAATTGCCCGAGGTTTGCGACGAACAGCGTCGAGCAAGGGGGCGCAGGATGTGCAGGGTGCGCGGGCGGCGCAGGCGCGTGTGTCGGTACAGCAGCGCCGGGAGACCCCAGCGCCGGCGCCGGCAGCACACAAGCGCCCAGCGTTAGGGGGGTCTATATAAAAATATATTTTCATTCGAATATCTATTAATCCTCTAACGTAGCCTTAAACCAATGCATTGAAACCAGATGAAAATACAGCTTAAGATATTTGAATCATAAGGGAACCGTCCTACAAAAATAAGTATGAAAATGTTTATTTGAAAGTAATTGACCTCAATTACTTAGTTAATTGTTACCACGTAAGCACTTGGTATTGTATTATGTGCTTACATCGTTTCAAGGATTTATAGGTGTAGGTGTACAGTTTAATTTGCTCTGCCATGTTAGGTGCATTAAATATATCTGAAAAGATCTATTTTGGTTGTGGGTAAAAGTTTGCATCTAGTTACCTAATTAAAAATTTGAAAAAAAACTTACAAAACAGAGTGCGAATTGGACTCTTGCACCGAGAGTTTCGTACAAAGTTTTAATTTCAAATAACACACAATTAACGACTCTCGGATTTTCATTTTTCTTTTGCTATAAGACCTTGCTTATTGCCAAAATTTCACTATTCCAGGTGAGCAGGAAGTATTATATTTTATTATTAATATACCTATAGGCGATTTAGAAGCTTGAATTTTTTTGCATCAAGGAACCATAGCAACATGTTTTTAATATTAATGTCAAGTTAAATAAATAAATTAATAAATATTTCCTACATTCACACCAATTAACCTAGCCCAAAGTAAGCACTTAAAGGCTTGTGTTATGGATACTAGGGTAACGGATAGACATACATATATCATACATAAATAAGTAATATTCATAGAAATATATATAAACATCCATGACTCAGGTACAAATGCTCGTATTCATCACACAAACATCTGCCCCTTCCGGGATTCGAACCCAGGACCGTCGGTGCAAAAGGCGGGATCGCTACCGTTGCACCAAACGGTCGTCATTATCTTTGAATAAAAATACAAACAAACAGACGGACAAAACGACAAGGACTTCTCCTATTCGGGTTTCTTTTTTCTGTATTCAACTTTTACTGTATTAGTGAAGCATTTAATTTTTTGTTTTTTTTTATATTTGATCCTAACGTTTCGACTCCTTTACAGGAAATGTATGTCACTAATCCGGTAAAAGTGGTTTCATTTAAATATTTTATTAACATTAAAATAGAATACATCAGTGACATACTAACATTGCAGTCTAATTAGATTTTATTTCGTAGTATTCAATTGTTATGTATTGTATAGTTATTTCACTTTCCCCAGATTGCTGACTACGTTATTAATAAATAAGCTTATAAAAAAAAAAAACAAAAATTTGGCAACAATTTCGCGCAAAAAATCCTTAATATTTGCTTAGGATGTTCTGTATTGAAGTGAAAGTTTGAGACAATTTAAGTCCATTTTATGTGAATGAAACGAGTCTTTATAAATGCAACTTATCAGTTTACCTAATTTTGTCGATTTTTTATTATTATCAAAAGAATAGTTTCTTACGTGGTGTGGCCTATCGGCGGCAGCTAGTCAGAGGTAAGAACGCACTGGTGCCATCTGTGGGTGGATGGCAGGGTGCACAAGCCCGTGCGAAAGGGCCGGCAGCTCGCCGCCGTACGCCAACGGGTGGTGCCACAGCTCCGCACCTCCGCCAGGGAAGAACGGGCTCGCTAAGTCTGCACCACAAAGGCATATCTCACGAAATGAGCATAGCACACCTGCTTAAAGGAATTGTGGCTTTGACAATGTGCTCAGAAGACAATAGCGTTAAACTTATGGGGGTAAACCTTAATGGGTTGCGTCATATTATTATATTATTAATACTACCACTAGTACAGTCATCTGTAGTTTACTTAAATAAAAAAATGTAGCTTAATTAAGCGAATTTGTTATTAATAACGCGATCCCAGAAATATCAATTACGATTTCTAAGACTAAGATTATTACTATCTAGAATTTCGTTATTAATAAAAAAATATCAAAATTACATGGTAACGGTTTAGTAATTTGAATGTACTACGGACGACTGTACTACACGGTGGGATCATTCGAAGGGTGAATTATTACCCCATTAGAAAACAAACATAAGATGTAGCCGAAATCAACTCATTTAGCTCAGGCTTCTAGTATTAAGTCTGCTATCTATAGAAATCCATTATTTACAAAGTGCTTGCCATGTTTTCATGAAAGTTTGTTTAAATTTTATGCCTTGTAACCCTACAAAGGGATAAAATTTGAGGGAATGTTTTCATGAAAACATGTTTGTAGACGAATAACAGTGGCAGAGAACCCGACAGATCAATCAATAATAGCTTCACGGAGCTAGGCCTTGCGTGGTACGTGTAAGCGATCACAGATACTTGCCCGTTGCGTTAGCTCGACGCCCCTACACGTTTTATTTACTTATTCAGTCCACGTAAAGGGAACGGTGGAGATACGAGCAATTTTAGTGTAAGGATCGCACCAGACGAGGGTTGTGAGAACATTAGTGTTGAGATGAAGTTGGGTGCGGGACGGTCGAGCGAGCGCCGGCGGACGGTGTGTGCGTACGGCGGTACTTACGTCCAGTGAGAGGGTGCATCAATGCGGGGTGTGCAGCTGGCGCGGCGGTGGCAACTGCCGGCTTCGGCTTGCTGACCTTCGTGTTGCTTTTAGCGAACTCCAGCCGAATCGTTTGCGGCATGTCGGGGTCGAATCGGACGCCCTGCTGTGAACAGCCGCGAGCGGTGCGGCGCTCCGATATAATGACGATGGAACGACAACCGCGTCCGCCAGCGGCACCGGCGCCGCTGGGCCAGTGACACCTCGGGACGAGGACAATGCACTTCGACTTAGAGGGTTGATATACTTTCCGAGGGAATCCTCGCTTAGGTGATGATTGCGTAATCATTTGCAGTGTCCTTTAGGAAAATAATATAATTTTCGGACAGAGTAACCGTTTAATTAAAAATGCATAGTTGTTCTGTTTTTTACATTTGGAAGTCCGCGCCCGCGCCTGCTAAGGTGACAGAACACAGTGCTCGGGATGTGACATCAAAACCTGTCAAACAGTGACATGCATTGCGTATTTACACCGTTATGTTATTGTTCAGACTCTGGCTATCATTGTATCGGAGGCTTTAGTGTCTTCGTTAGATGACCCATTTGGTCCGTTCGATACGTGCATGGGTTTAGCATAACTTATGTATGATGCGGTTACTCGATTTAGGAAAATGTTATTCCAAGTCTACAATGAGAATATTAACTATAGTGCTCGTTGGCTGTGTAGGCATGTGATGAGAAGAGGTTTAGTAACACCGTGCGTTTTACATATTTTATTAGTATTTACATTAGCGCAATAAGTTTAATAATGTATCTCAGTCTCTTTAAGAGATATTAATGTTTCGGCTTGTGGTACTTAACTGTGTTTCAAAGCCATACATATTTTAAAAGGCGATTTAGTATGTGTAGATGTGATTTCGTTATACTTATGTTGTGTTTTATTTATGCAACATATATATTTGCAAATATGGTAAAACCAAATTTATTTAAGGGTTACCATTTAACAACACCTTAAATACTTAACTAGTTGGAGTGTGCTCCAGAATCTCTTTCATATGTTTTATTATGAAAACTTATTGGAGCATACTCAGCAATTATTATATTGAGTTATATTGTTGCTAAAATAATACAACAGCATGTGATAATACCAACCTGAAGATCCTGTTTAGCAGCCTCTGCTCCAGCCCGGGTATGGAACGTGACAAAGCCGACTGGCTGTGAAACAAAAGCATCGTCAATACAATGATCAATTCAAGTTAAAACTTACGCTCATACAAAATTCATAAGAAAAAAGGTAACTTTCACTTTATAAAATATTCACAAACTCACCGATGCCGTTTTTCCATTCTTGCTGGTAACCTTTAGCAGGGAGCCCTCGTAACCCTGTACAAAAAATGCCGCCTTTAGCTCTAGATATAATATCAAACGACGATAAAAAGTTTCCGAATAAAAGACTAGTATAATTACTATTTGAATATATAATTTGTTTAAAGCAAGCGGTAGGCTATTACCAAATTGCTTCAATTGTTATTGTGGTCATGTCAAAGCCGATTTTCATTCGGACGATGTACAATTTAGTTTCCAAAAAAGGTACAAGTCGGTGCTTGGCACGGTTCGTAACACGCGATACAGAAAAGCTAACCCCCGTATAAGTTCGGGCACCTTTATGTCTGTGGTGCCATCCGTGCCAGCCAAGGATCGAGTGTAATCCCCCTTATCGGTAGACAGAATCGATTCAATCCGAATATTACGGATCGGAGCATGACATTTGATATTTACGACGCTGTAATCCGAATCGGGATCTTCTAGTCGCGTGACAAAGCTATACTTTCTTGTGGGGATTGATAGTTTAAGTTGAATTTCTTATGCCTATTATTTGGTGTGTTTTTGTTTTCATGTTACCTTTAACGTTGAGTATTGGGTATTTTACCATATATTATTTTTTGATAGGTAATTCGCGTAAATTCTTGGTTTGGTAAACAATTTCCTAGATACACACACTACATCTATTTATTAAGTAGACGCCAATGTTGTGAGATGTCGCTGCGTTGTCCCTCGTTATAGGAGAAGAGGGTTCATAGATTGCGCCTAGACACGGTTTCCTTCGTTTGTCATTGAGAATACCAAAAAAATAAGTAATTTTATTATAAGTAACGTAGTGATTTTTAATAGTTTCGTGCTAAGAGATTACGGTTTAAAATACTGTTATGATGTTACCTCATATGCTCGAAATAGTAGGTATAGTTCTCGTGGCTTAGCATCCATCGGCAGCCCACTCACGAACAGTGTTCGCACCTGCAACAATAAAATAAAATTAAGTATAAACGTACGGCAAAGTAATCCATACATCATTAGTAAGTACTATTTAGTTTTAATGCAGGTTCTAGACTAAAAATACTACTATACTATTCGACTATACTATAATTAGACATAAAAAAATTGCCATTCAACTACCATTTTACATAAAAGCAATTTTTCTCAAACAAAGACACTGGCAGTTTACACAGATCCGCCACAAAGGGGCATAGAAATCTTTCAATGGCTCTCTCGCTTGATTCCTTCGTCGGCTTTGTAAATTGCGCATTAATTCGGCGGGTCCATTTAATGAAATAAAACAGGCCGTAATGGCGGCAGATTTGGCGCGTGCGGGAAATGGAGATTAATTGCTGGCAACATCGGCGGGCACCATCTTGTTGCGTGTTTTATTTATGTGTTTTTCGATTTCGATTTTTAGAATACTAATATTAAATACATGTTATTATCGACTTTGATAATATTTTTGAACAGTTTTTAAAGTCTTATTTGTATAGAAAACCATTACATGAAAGATATTGTGTTGGAATTTTACCAACTAAGTTGGCCAACTACCTAATAATAAAACGCCCTAAATACTTTCGGTAGGTATCTTGAATCAGAAATTGGCTTATTTAATTATTTGCACTTGTAATATTTTTTTAAAGTAATCTAATAAATGGCATAATGGAATAAATATTTGGTCAGATACTCCAAGAGTACTCGTACACATTTTACTGTGTCGGGCCAGGCCACTTCGTATCAGCAGACCGAACCTTTATGCCGGCTATTTTCCGGTCGGACGCACCGGAATTCCCCGTTTCGATGATACGAAATTTTTTACAGCGATCACTTTTGAACATTATATACCAGTTCCTTGGCCGTTACGTAGAAATATGCGATGATAATACCTTTTGAAAATATATTTTTATTAGCTTTTATAATTAATGTTTCACAGTGCCTCGTTCGTTGATACTCTTGTTGAATTTTACAACGTTCTTTGTTATTGAAATAATCATTATGTAACAGGAATAGTTGGTGATTTGGGTAACTTTTTAACATTTGACTATTTAATTTGATTGATGAATAAACAAAGAAAGAAACTTAACCTAATTCGAACTGAATCCTGCAAAACTTATACATTGTCTAAGGTTAAGCAAAATGTAAATAGGGAATGTAGCATATAACGTAAAATACTTAATACAAATAAGGTACAAAGTTATTGGCGTATGCATTCTAAGCAAAGTATGAGCCCAACCACCAATCTGCTATTTTCCACATGAGTAGTTCACTTTGCCGATGCGAAATTCTTATTTTATTGTGGCAGCACACAAAAAGGTATTTTGTTTAACGTATCTACAGTTGCGATACAATATTTAATGTGGTGTTTCACTCAATATTATTTTATTACATGTGTTTATTTTCAACTGAGGACAAAATTATTCTATAGATAGTCTTAACAAACTATTTTTGACATTTTATGTTTGTACCTACCGATTGCGTTGGTTCTTATACCTTTTACTGGCTAACTGCGGTTATGTAGTACCTATATATGATTAAAATATAATATAATATGATGACAAAAAAACATTCGTTTCATAATACATTTTGACAGTACGTAATTTTCCAAATAATTTAAGCGTGTCATTTGTTTGTGCATCTACGATATTTTAGCCAGACGGTAGCCGGTCAGTTCGAAACGCTCCTCGAAATTTTACGGTCGGTTGACCACAAACCCCTAACTATTGAGTTATATTTTATATTATAAGACGGGAGATTGGAACAAAAACAGGAAGGTTAATGTTCGTGAACTGGTGTATGAAACGTTGACCACGTTGACCAATTTGCTAGAAATCAAACTTGTCAATTGGTGTGTGGAGAACAAAGATTTTATTTACAACGTGGTATGAGAGCTATATTTATAAGACGGGACAATTCGAATTGGTTGGTGACAATTTTAACACGTTTGGAAAATATAAACATAATTTTGCGTCTTTTTAGCTTTATGCATGAATTATTTGTGGTTTATTATAAGCCAAAATATCTTTAATATTTAATGCTTTCTACTGTTTTATATTTCTGCGCATTATTTACTTAAACAATACCTCTTCCGTTTTTTTTTATAATCGCAATACCTAAAAAGAATCTTAAACTTAAAATTATAATTAATTGAGAAATCGTTACATAAAATAAGGAAAATGAAATGAATACATTCTATTGACCATGACTTGTGCAATGTCAATTTCCATGTCGTTACAGAAGTCACTTGAGCAAGTTTTTTGCTCTTATTTGTTACAATTCAAATATCGGTATGTCAATACAGATCAGCAGACATTTTCTGTTGCAGATATAATGCAAGAACATCTTGCGAAGTGTTTTTCTTTTTGGAGTTTATCTCAATTTTCCGCTCTCACGACTTCTAAAGCGAGACACGATTCGATTTGTCTACGAAGGTCAGATAACATCTATGGGGTGACATTAATGTAAGGAAAAGCAAGAAAAAATATTTGAAGTAGAAAATCAAATAACAGACATTGAAAGAGGGTGTAAGCAATAAGATTTCTTTTATGCTGAAAATTTTATTATTTGAATTTCGTTTGCTCGGCTTTAAATATTTGATGAATAACATAATCTGTTTAGGATTCCGTTTCTTCTTTTGGTATCCGAACCTAGTGTCTCAAAATTATTGAAATCTTAATGTTTGAAAATATCACTTTTACTACCACACTAAATAATTTTTATAGGAATAATTTTGTTGCTATAAAACTTTTTTTATTCAGTTTCTATAATCAATTGAATTCTTTGACTATCTTCAAGTTTTAAGTACAGTTGGCAGCACTGTACAATTTGACGTTTGGGCATACATTTGATATGCAATTGTTATAAAAATAATTCCGAACTTTTAGTATCTTTATGTGGTGTTGACTGTACAAACACGAGTAAGTATGTTAGAATCAAAAAATAATAATATATTAGTACGAATAGTAATTTTGTAAATTTTTTTTCGGCTGAAATCAATTCTGTACCGTCAGTGTCTGTTATAATTATGAGGTTCGTTCATAGTCTCCCTGTGATTCGGGGCTTCTATCAATATCGTATAGCGTCGGACAGTATGGCACAGCATGAAATTCGAGAGGGATCGGTATTAAGTCGCCAAAATTAGCATATTTATGCGTGACAAGAACATCATTGAATTAGTCCATTCATTTACGCACTATGTTACTAAAATTCTAACAGATACCTTAAGCATCAGAAGGATGCAAATTTTGGGTCGACATTTTATCTACATTTTCTTTTATAACCGTCCAAATCTTTTCTAACGTTATACACCACGGAGTATAAATAACAAAAAAAATATAAAGGGGCATTCACACAATCGATCGGGCCTTGACTGCACACGGAGCGAACTGAGCGGAAACGCTAGGGGCAGTGCACAGTGAATTTATCATACGCCCGTATGTGCCTACATGTATCTATAATATTCGTCATGTAATGTTATAGGATGCAAACTATTTTTACATTGCACTATTCAAAATATAAAGCGTTAAACATTTTCCAACCTTCTTATTTAAAGTTTATCTACTCTTATTGCTTCTTCGGTCATGAAAAACCATAGAATTTCGATTAATTTTAAGTAATTTTATGCCAAAAAAAGACGAATAATATATTAGCATAATAAATATGATGTATCCTTTAATTTATCATAAAGGTGATATCAGAAGTGTGATCAAATTGAACTCTTAGTTTACGTCTAATGTGATTTCAATAGAAAGGTGGACACAATAATAGAAACGGTACCGCATTTTACTTCAGCATTGCGACTGCAAATCTCTTTGTAACCTCAATTGAAATTAAATGTCCACATTTTTATGGTCGTGAACGAGTAACAACAATCTGTTCCTATTTGTTTTACTCATTTTGCAATCTCTGCCTCACTCAATTGAAAAAAAAAAATAATAATGAGAAGCTTGATTGTGCAACGGTCAGTGTCATTCGGTCTATAATTTCTTTTATAAGAGTTTAAGCAATGTTCTCAAAGGCCGGTCATCGGATGGGTTGCTAAATATTACATACTCGATCTCTTTCGTCTTCTAGTACGCACGTTAATCTATTGTGTATGCATTAGAAGTCTGAATCCCTACACAAATTGGACATGCGTGGTGGAGTGTGGCCCAGTTTACACATGGTGTGTCTATTGGAAAAACCTGTGCCCCTGCAGTTAGAACATAAATAGGTTAGGTTAGTAGAGATTCATCATCGTTGATGATGATGCTATTAAATCTCTACATTTGTTTATAACTAAGTTTGTACTATCAGGTAGGTATATCGTTTTTCATACAAGACAATTTCATACAAGAAAAAGAAATAAAAATAAAAAAATTTATAAAATTTAGTTTTTTAAGTAGAAAACATTTAAGATAATATTATAATTCATTAAATTAAAACTGTTTTAATATTTCGATAGTAAATAACAACATACAGAAATGTTTAATATTACATTTCGGAAATGTTATCCACAAATTATTAAGACTTGTATATCCTCTTGAGGGGAAAACAATTTCGTGAGAATCAGTTTTTTTATTTTAAAATATTTGGACTTGACGCTATGTATGAAATTATGTGCGCGGTTACACTCTTACTTATAGTTAGATCGTAGCAATCTAGCCTACTTCTAGAAAGTAGTGTCGGTTGGGTAATATCTTCTTGCACTAAGTGCGAATAACAAAAACCTATCTGACGTTGACTCGATTTAAGTTTTTTATTCTATTAGCAGATGAAAGAGATAAGTTTAATCTTAAGACCGTATGGAATTCTGCTTTAGGTGTCAAACGTCATTTTTATTTGATTAGTATAGTAGGTTCGAAATACAGCAGTGTAAACTGTGTTGTGGAAATTGTATTTGCGAGTTTTTGCTATCATAAGCCCCATAGATCATGGCAGTTCAAGTTGTCCTATTGTTTTATTTCCATTTTGATCCTTGATTGAAACAACGGGCACGCTGAATAGGAAATCGGTAGTATGTATTCACTTCGTCGAGTGCAAAAAGATATCTGACTATTCATTACCCGACTGCGCCAGAAGGAGGGTTATGTCTTTCGAGAGTGTATGTATGTATAATTGTTTGGCACGCTCTGTTTTTACTTCAAAGGTGTCGTTATACAAACTCATTCAATAATAATACTAAAATAAAATAAAAAACGGTAACTCAAAAAACTAAATAACCCGACAGCGTTTCTGTGTAATTTGGAAATGAAAAACCCTAAAACAAAAAAGTCGTCATACCCGATTGCATTTAACTTAAGAATCGCTAAAGTTGAAGCAGTCGGGATCCATTCTAGAAAGTCAGCCGTCTAGTCAGTAGATTGGGCTAATCTGCAATGTAATATTTTGCTTTTGCTTTCGCGGTTTGTTGCGTGAAAAAGTAACTATGTTCAATTTTAGGTTTGAGCATTAATTTTTTGTTGTACCGTTTTTATATTTCTTATGAATATTCTGTGCTATCCAAGACCCACTAACAAAAAACAACACAGTTTAAATTGTTTATTTTGCATTTATGCTAAATGGAATTTTCGAAAGTGGGCAAATAAAGAAAGTTTACTCAATTTCTAAAAGTATTCGCTTAAGTAACCACGTTAAATTTTATGAAGGCAAAATAGCTCCTTCTTTTCAATGCTTGCATTAAATATACCAGAATTTGTATTTATCTTATTAAAACTTAGATTTCAGATATGACAGTCTCAATTTCTAATTTTACGGTTGAATTACGCCGCTGTTCAAATGTCTGTTGCACTTAAATAGATAAACTAACCGGAAAACGACTGGAAGAGCGAGAGAATGTATCTTTGAACTTTCAGAATTCGATCAAGTAACTCGTAACAGTAAAAATGTTTAAAATTATTTATAGTTAAGAGATCTTTGATATCAGTAATAATCACAAAACGGTAACAGTGGTTCCACCGTCTGTAGAACTGTAAATTAAAGGCTCATCATCACTACTACTACATGCCTGTTGTCTGTCCCTATGTATGCTTAGATCTTTAAAACTACGCAGCGGATTTTGATGCGGTTATTTAAAAAGATAAAGTGATTTAGGAGGAAGGTTTATATATATATAATACATGCATAACATAGTAGAGTATTGCACCCGTGCGAAGCCGGGCGGGTCGCTAGTAATGCATAAAACAAAGCAATGGGTCCCCGTATCAAGTCGGAAAATGCATATATTATCTATATAATGCTGTTCCTTTAACTCGTTTAGATACGATACTTTTTAAATCATTGAAATCGGTCCATTGGTTGCGAAGATACTACACATTTTGAACAAGCCGACCGCGGGGCGGCCGAATAACTTATGTGACGTCACGATTACCTTTCCACCCGCGGGCGCGCTCTCCGCCATTCATTTATTAAGATTCCCTCGATCTGCGCGGGTGGTGTTGTGGTTTTGCAGTTTTTAAGTGAAAATATGCCGGATTATAAGTACTGTATAATACCGAAATGTACTAATACTTCAATTAGTACACCTGAAAAACTGTTTTTTAATGTGCCAAAGGACTCAAATGTGCGCAAAAAATGGTGTACTGTTATGAAGAGGGATGACAAAATTCCGCTTTCGTGCCAAGCTTCAAGATTTTGTTGCGAGGATCCTTTTTTATGTAAATAACTCCCCACCAACCATTACCTTGTATACAACACAACAATTGTATACCAACTTTTATCATCATTACTCGTGTGGTAAACAAGTGGGAAGGTAACTTAGTAAAACTTGTTTACGAATGTTAAAAAAAATACAGGGTCGTATTATATATATTTCAATGAGTAAATGAATGATAAAAAGTGTAAGTAGTAGTTTCTAATAACCCTTCCTCGGGTAAAAACCAGGGTCTTACTCAGGTCTAACTACAATAAAATGTGCCGTTCCCGGGAATATTCCTCGAAGTTCCCCGGAACAAAGGGGAATATTCCCGCCTTGGCGAATATATATATATATCTATCTATACATGTAATTAAACTGTAGCCAAAGTGAATTCTGTACATTGAATATTTTTTTGAATAATCGCGTTAGGAGGGCTCCATACACGCAATAGAAACCAAAAACATTGTTATTGACTTTCTTGTCTGTCTGTCTGTTGTACGCTTTCCATGTGAAAACAGTTAGACGTATTTAAATAAAACTTTTTGCGTTCGAGTGTCCTTCTGCCTCTTAAACATAATTTTGTACAATAATCACGCCTTGACCCCAAGAGACTAGGAAGACCAAAAGTGAAGTTTGTATGGAGAAGTAAGTTTTCTTGCTGCTATACCACGAAACTTGCTGTAAATATAGTAGGTACTAAGATTATAATAAATAAACCGGATTTAAGAAAGTAGTAGCTACCTACCTACCTAGAAACAATACTAGTACTAAACAAAGCGATTTCGTTTATTCATAGCTCAAAATTACGTGTCCAAAGAACGTAGGTACATTCCTGTCAAATGAAGTATTTAAGTCTAATTTTATTTATTGTATACATAATATTTTTTGAACAGTAAAGTTTCTACATACTCATCTTCATAATAATGTTAAAATAACGGCGTAGGTAGTTACAACAACAAACACAACTGCCCTGGCTGACTAACCTAAACCTTTTGGGTATTTTATAGGCTAGTCCAAGTACGTGTACCTACCTACTTATTATCTGCAGTTCTAATTAGGTTGATAATGAGATTTGCCTACCTCTGAGTTTCCAACCACGAATTTCAGAGCGTGTCTTGTTTAAATGATTACTAAGATAATCAAATACCATGAAGGTATCCACTTAAGGTAGATTATCGGATTGCGCTTGCCCAAAACCGATATCTAGGTACCTTATTTCACTCATTTGTTATATTATAATAACAACCTCCAATATTAAACAAATAAAATCAATTATTAATCGATTGGGTATAAACTGGTGACGTTACGCTCCCTGTTGGACGAATATCGCAAACAGAATAAAACCGCGCAGTGGTTCGGCGGCATGCGCTGGGTCATTGTGACGTCATCGCATGCGTTCGCGCGGTCTGTGAACCTCGTTCGGTATTTTGCTCATAACTTTGTCAATTTTGGTCGTAGAACAAAAATTTTTGCACTTCATGTTTTAGTTTCTCAATGTCTATAGAACTGCATTCATAACATAAAACGTGACTGGTCCCCATTATAAAGAGTGTGACAACAATATCTTGGATGGAGTTCACTAGACGTATACGTATCTAAAACTCACTTTGACTAGGCAAAAAATTGGTAGTGTTGATTAAATTGGTAAAAGGCCGGAGTGCCTAATTGGTTATGGCGCCGCCACCCAGTTTGTCGGCCAAGGTGAATTTTCCAATCCATTTTCTATACCAGTTTGTATTTTTTGATATTAACCTGATCACTGATTTTAATAAAGTTATTGAGTTATGAGAAATATATCTCGATTGGTTTTAATACAGTTTCATCACTCCTATTACACATAAATAATATTTAAATTTTTATATTTAACCCAGGCACATATAATACATCTTAAACAGTAGGTAATCAGCGTAAATCAAAAACAAAGAAAGAATAAAAATGAACTTACAGAATACAATTAAATCTCGGAGTGGGAACGGAGAAAGACTTGCAGCAGCAATATTGTCGGCCACCTGCTACGGCGAGATAGGGATCATAATGTTAATTTAATTAAAGGACTAATCTCAATTTCAGACGACCCGACCCTCAGCTACCCATTAAAGGGATATTTCGCTGGAGAAAGCAAGTTCGCCGAAGTTCTCTACTATAAATATCCCGCAGAGCAGAAAGCGATTTAAAACATGGAATAAATACGGACGGTTTTAAGACGCTTTTATCGTATTTCGCTAACGGGATTTAGAATAAAAAAAATGTGGTTACGATATAACACAGAAAAAAAAATACACAGATCATATACAATGGTTTTTGCTAATCAAAGAATACGAATAAAATAGAATTTTTTTTTTCTTTAAACCATAACAAAGTCTACATCTCTTTATATTTTAATAATCATTAAAGTACAAATTTAATACGAGTTTTAAAGGAGTAAGCGTAGTACATAACAATCTCAGGTAGATCAAAGTGGCATTAAAACAATTGTAACCATTTCGGCAATTAATTAAATTAAGCATGATACTTATCTAAATTGCAGACAGCCAGTTTGAGTTTCATTAAGAGTTCCCACTTTCAGCCGGAAAGAAAAACTTTATGCTGCAAGATAAAGATGCCTTTCATCCTGGCCGGCTAAAGTTGTAGGGAGATGTCGGCTGAGAAACAATTTATTATTTTCTTTGATAGAATGGAGTTTAACTGGAATTTAGTTAATTTAAAATGCTGATAGGCTTATGATTCTTTAGGAAATGACAACGAGATTTTTTAGTATTATTTCTTTTTCTTGTGATAAGATTGTCTCAATAATTTTATCAGGCATATAATTAATACTAGTGTTTTCTGACTTTACTGAATAAAACCTAAATAAACAGTTTTGCAAGAAAATAAACAAAGGAGGCAAACAAAACTTATTCGGGAACTATTTTGCAGTATTTAGACGTGAAGAAGAGTTTTTCGTTATAATTGTAGTTTAACCAACGAGTTTACACAGTTTTATAATTCAAACATCATACAATATTATGCCTATAAATAAAAGCTTCATCAGCCCAATGACTAGAATAAACATAGACCTTTACTTCTTAATGCTCAGAAATTTTCCGCGCCGACCGAAACGACACTTATTAAAGTTCCATTCCACTGTAAGATACAAATGCGTATTTAAGCATATTGTGCTTTTCTGAGATAAATATTACGCATATTTCAGTTTAGTATTTTAATTTTACGTCCATTGCTTGACGAAAGCTTTTCCTAAAAATGGGTGTTTTGGCAGTCCACGCTTGTTAGAGGGGTGGGAGATCCCAGTAAGAGAACATAATTTGGAAAAGGCTGCTGCTAAATTTGTGGTCTAGGGAGGTGTACGGTGATTAAGTGTATACAGTATCAGTAGTCCCACTTTACCACACCATTAACCTTGAAGGATTGTAGGATTCTACTCTACTGAACAACTACACGGCCAATATGCCCATATTTCTTAAAATTTAGATACTTCCCTACAAGAAAAAGATGAGAGCCTTTGCTTTTATTTCAAACATAATTACTACAATCGTACACCAATATAAATTTAACCCTGTAGGTATTAAATTAAACCTAATAGGTAAACAGACTGTGGAATTGAGGGCACTTTTTCCCAAAAGAATCAAAGAGGAAGAATAAATGAAGCGTCCGACAGTCCCATATCAATCCGATCGTCAGGGGCGGTCGGCTTCGTGCCCGCCCAAATTATGTTCAATGGATAATTAATAGTCCCGCTCACTCCAATAACAATGGCCGCTATATCGAGATGATCATTATAAAGCCATAACTGCACGCTGCGATATTATTTTAACGATCGTCAATAGCCGCATTGATCTCGACCTCTGAAAATGACATACCTATTTAAAATCAGTACATTTTGCGGTAAAGGATTCAATGATTAATAATTAAATGGCTCTATGTGGATATCATTATAATCAGCCTTTAATGTCCCCACAGACTATGAAAGTGAATAATAATTCGCCACACAAGTTCATTGCGGATTGGTAGATTCGAACTGCCTTCTGGCGCACTGTGAAGTTCGAGGTAAGAAAATTTTCGTCACCCATTCGATGAGAAAGTTTTTCACGAAATATTCTTATCTTTCGCAATCTTAAACCGGACTCTTGAACCTCAACGCCATAGAACTATAGGTAATGGTATACAACCCGCTAAGTAAGTAGCAAATATATATTATGTTTACAGTATATATAATTTTACTGTAAGTCACGAAGCTGCTCTTAAACGTCTGGACTAATTTTGACGATTATATCACACGCGGGATTTGTGTAGGTTTACTGTCTACATGGTTTGCATTAACAATTGAAACCGGTAATTGCAATGCGATCGGTCAGTACAACGTCTGCCGCTATCACTCATATATTAATGTTCATGTTTGTTTCGAAACTTATTTAGAACGGACATTTGTATTTGCAGCATGATAACGTAATAAAAGTATTACTACATTGTCTATGTAATAAATTACACAGTTATTACTTAACATATAAAGTATGGTTTAACTACACTTTCTGTATATTAAACCCATTTTAAAAATGCAAATACAGCTGTAATTATTCGTAGTTATTTTATTTCATTGTGTATTTTTTTTGTGTTATAAAAAAAATGCAACAATTTTCAGAGAGATATAAGTATAATTAAACTACCTTTTTTTCCTAGACTGCAAGAGAAAAGCAGATTATATAATATGCGAGAAGTTAAGTGTCGTAGAAGTTTTCTTGCATTAAAAACTTAGGGACTCTTAGCATTTTGTTCCCTACGGCAACATACTTGACTTGTGTAATGTCATTTAATGGGCCTTGTGGGGTGAGGTGCAATTAAAATTTTTTATTTTATTAATTAACGAGCGGCGCATACACGTTCCCGCTGGTACTTCACTAACCTTTCACTTAAAGTGAAATAGCTGTTAAAAAAAAACTAAATATTTTCATGCAACAATAACATTGCGTGATAAAGTTTTATAAAGATTATTGAAACAAAAAATAACAATCAAAACATATCACAATATACATATATAAGAACAACAGCTCCCATCTATAGTGGTGCTAACGACCTAGGGTCCATCTAAAAGATTCGTATATAAAATTCAAAATTATTATAATGTTTTTTTATTATTCAAAATAATTATAATTTTATTGATGTTGATCTTATGAGCAATTGGTTTGTATTTCATATTAACTATTAACTCTATTTTTATAAATTTATATTTTTCTCACTACACTATCTATTTTCTGGAGAGATCTATTTTCTTCCCAGTATTGTTAGCTTTATCTATTAACATAATCTAACACAGAGAAAGAACCGTTATCTTGACGAGGTGTGGAAGTATCCGACACGCAGCAGCTAATAGCATAATATGTTATCTATCTTATGACAAAAACAAGTATGAAACTAAATAACGAAGTTACCAAAAAATATTTTGACTTCGTATCGAGTGAGAGAGGAGGTGACAATTACTCAAGTGAATAAAAATAAAGTCTCAGTATTTTTAACATAGATGTACAGTCAACAGCACATCAAGCACACTTTGACGTTTCGACGTACCTTTCACCTTTATTAGATACTAGTTAAGCTTAAGAGTGTATGTGTTGTCGATTGTGATTACTATATAGCACAATTAACAAATTTTAAATTTCTAAGATATGTAATCAGTATTATTGACCCTAATCAAAGCCGAATCTTTCTTTTATTTATAATTCAAATCTTAAATTTTCTATAGTCATAAAACTCCTCCATCGGCATATAAACCTTAAGACAAGTGATAGTATTACTCAACATATCATTTTCTTTTTAATAACTATTAAAATATAGTTGTATATTATTGAAGTCATTGAAGCTTGCAAACTCAACCAAATCCCCGTCGGCAGCTTTAAACTATTGGCTATGATAAACACCGGGTTACAAGAAGACCGGGTTTGTCTCACCCGATTTGAATTTCAAATACAAGTGCGCAGGTGAGAACGCGATCGGGCCCAACTTCCTATACGGTTTGTGTTTGCAAACCTCAATTGAATTTACACTGGAACTTACAGAAGACGATAGACTACTCGTAGCTTATGAAACTACTCGTCTTATTTATTCGAATATACTTTATTCGTCATGGGCTATATAAGAGATAAGTGTTATTATCCATTGTTCATCATATAACTGAAAATATGGAATTTTCGATATGGATTTTCCTAAGGTATTTATATTCGGAGCCCTAGCAGTTATTAAATGGACTGTTGAATTTTTGAGACCAAAAGAGTTCGTCCTCTAGTTCCGGAAATAAAAAAATATTAAATACAGAATAGACGTCACTAGATTTAGAAACATGACAAAGGCCCTTGGTTCGAATCCTGCTAGGGGCAAATTTTTGGGTGACGAGCATAAACTTTTGTTTTCAAGTTATGTTAGTTTATGTAGGTATTCTATTCATCAGAATAAAACACTTTTTTACGGATTTTTGCGCATGTTTTATTTTATTTTATATTTAATCCTGACGTTTCGACTCCTTTACAGGAGCCGTGATCACAGGATGACTAAGATGATGGTTGTCATGTATTTTCTACTACCTTCACAATATTTTAATCGGGCACGTTCCTAATTATTAAATTATTTTATATAAATAAAATTGTATTTTTTTTTAAACTTAAAATAAAACAATTTGATTTATATAAAATAATTAGGAACGTGCCCGATTAAAATATTGTGAAGGTAGTAGAAAATACATGACAACCATCATCTTAGTCATCCTGTGATCACGGCTCCTGTAAAGGAGTCGAAACGTCAGGATTAAATATAAAATAAAATAAAACATGCGCAAAAATCCGTAAAAAAGTGTTTTATTCTGATGTGTAATGTGCGCGGAAGTGTAAGAACTAAATAAGGTATTCTATTCGTTATCTCTAGTACAAGCTCCGCTTAGTTTAGAATTATACAATAACAGTGAACAGAATAAATATATCATACCTATACTATCCGAAACATATAGGTATAATTTATTTTCCACACAGTAAAGGTATTATATTTTGTTAGTACCAAATATTGTATAGCATGACATGAAAAGGGTAAAGAGTAAACAAACCGGCGAAATAAATAAGTGGAACTAAATAAACAACGTGAAATCTGTTCTGTTTATCAGAACAATCACTCACCCCCCAGTCTTTTGTTGTGTCTCTCATAATAAACAAGTTGATAGTTATTTTTGCGATTATATTTTCTTTATGAATAATAATACTACATTTAAAAATCTAAAAATCGCACGTTTTTCAGTGACCAAAAAAGAATAAATAACCCGGCGGGGCCAAGCGAGGGGCCACTCAAACCGTGGGGGCGCATCTTTACAAATACTCTCAACATCTATGCATATCATACATCTCATTACATCTCCTTATGTAACATGCGCCCCCACGTTTTGAGTGGCCCCTCGCTTGGCCCCGCCGGGTTATTTTATTCTTTTTTGGTCACTGAAAAACGTGGCATTTTTAGATTTTTAATAATATATTATATTGTAAGTTGTTTAAAGGATATTGGCTCTCGCCAAAGTTTTTATCTATAAAAATATGTAGGTACACCAAGAAAGTTGTTGTTTTTGCTGCTAATTGAAAAACATTTTTATACATCTACTTAAATCCATGCAAAAGATTTTTTGCCTAGGATTTGGTACTTACCGCGACCCTTGTGCATCGCATGCAAACTCCTTAGACTAAAAATTATTTGGAGACAGATAAAATAGCAGCCTTTTAAATTGGTTATCATATGAAAATGTACACTTATTATTACAATTGCGAACAGAATTGCGTAGGCAAATTCTGTTTAAACTGACTTCAGTATTACAATCATTGAGTAAACCTCATAAATTCATTTCCGATACAAGCTTCAACTAACATTCTTTGATTTATAAATAATTGACGTACCGCAAAGCAATATGTGCCGTAAGGGTACAGTCGTAAGAGCGATTATATCCTTTATCGTGGAACATGTTTGGAGAAGAATTTCCGCCACTCGACGTCTACATCGACGGCAATTTTTCACAACTTTATAGATCCAGACGTCGCGCTCTGTCTGCTTTGGTTCAATATTTAGATTTATCTAGATATATAAACGAACGAACAATGAATAAACTAAGTTGGGAAAAGGAGTACGTTGAAGTATTGAGTCAAAATACTAGATTATTAAAACAGAACATTCTTGCATTCTGTAATTGTTTTACAATTTAGTGGTACATCTGGTGGTTACGTTGTTATTAAATTTGGAACAGTTATGGAAGCCGTGAGAGTTAAATACTCAATATGGAAGCGATTCTTGTTTATCATCAATGTAGTTCCTACATAATAAATATTTTCTTTATTTGTATAGTAAAAAATCTCTGCATAATAAGTAATTAAGGTTTAATGTTCTAACTTCATAGAAAGTAGATATTTAGAACATTAAATGAAGATTATCATCGCACTCCCGCTATTAACTTGTGGTGTAAACCACACACCTAGCTGGAATATCTCGGCAACCGCTTTCTAAGTACACCATCTGATTGATGGGTCTAATCTCTTCAACTATAGAACTCGTAGCAAGACAGATGTCTAGTTTAAACTGGGTAGGAGATGTTTTACCTTTTTTTCCAAGATAAATAATGGCATACTTTTTCCGGTAGGTAGGTATTATTATTATGACGGTCTCGGATAGGTTAACGTAATTAAATTTTCTATTAGAACAGACAATCATAACAATAACTTAATAACAAGTTAATTAAAGGTCATCGATCAAACTCGAACAGTAAACGCTTTTGACGTAAATGTTTGTACAAGTCAATTTTAAGAGGGTATTCAATCAGTCCAAACAAGCAGAAAATCGAACCCCAAATCATCCAATCGTGGCAAATCTCAAATTCGGAGTTCGGAGCTAAGGAGTCTGGCCGTCCCGAACAAGTCCCTGATTTAAATTGCAGATAGCCGTCGGAAACGAGCGCCGACTGCCGCGATATGCTAATCATAGCCAAGCCAAGGATTATCCCTGTTTACACTCAACAAACCCACTTAATTTCGCGCCAACCGATGTCTCTCCACATTCGCTCGGATTGCCGACTGGACAAGACGATGTGACAGCTAATGCTAAATAAATTATAAATTCACTCGATTGTCACAATACAGATATTGAAATAAACTGGACGTCTCTAGGCCGAGATGATGATAAAACAACATTCCTTTTTATTTAAAATAATAAAAAATTATATAACCACATCTTTTCTAATCAGTTTGAGAAGAAAGAATAGGTAGGCCGAAACCTGGCATGTAATTGCTATACATAATTGTACGCAGCACTCAGAATAAATATTTTTTTAAAATAAATCATCGAAATTTTCTTTATCACCTTTAGCTTTTAGTATGTGAGAATAGAATAATTATTTAACATTTCAACTTATTTACACGATTTCAATTGATGTTAATTGATTTGCGCGATTTAATCAAAATTGTATTATTTTATGTTCACTTGTACACCTAGAGTAATGATACTCTGATGAGTTCATAAAAATTTAAAGCATATCAGAAAATGACTCACCGAGCGGATTTGTAAGACAGGAAAGATCGTACTTACGTTCAGTAGCTGAAATCGTATTAATTGTCACTAAATTCTACTGCTAAGATTAATTTTAAAGAAACTTTGCGACACCTTTAACGGTGCGTTCTTCATTTAAAAGCTCATTCAAACAGGTGGAACGAAACTAACTCGAACGCTTAACTTATTTAGTATTCGAAATCAGGTTTATTTCGTTGTATTATATTTAGGTAGTTGTAAAATAGAACAAACTCTTTATTGTTATTTAATGAAATGGAAAACTTTGAGATTCTGTGTTAGAACAACGTTATCGTTTAAAAAAAAAGTGTCTTGCTATCTTTTTAAACCTTAACGCACTGTTAATGATGAAAAATAAAATAGAACACTACATAATACAATAAAACACGAACAGAACCCCAAATTAGCTTTACTTAATCAAAATCTCGCTTGATAAATAAGGCGAATCGCTAAAATTATTTAGAACTTTCTATTATAATATTCTGAGAATAGTTGAGAATAATTTGATTATGAAACAACTCGCATAGAATCCTTTACACGCGCTTTCATTGAGACAACAACAACTTTTATAGTAATTTATATCAGAAATAACAGATCTGTATTACCTTTTTCCCGGTATTGCAGTCGTAACGTTCAATACAACACGATATTATTTTTCAGTAAACATTTAACGTGTCGGGTAAATATCTAGAGAGGCAATGGGTACGGCTGAGGCGTCGTAAAGTCGACCGGAGGAGGCACTAATGCGAATTTATGTCTATGGACCGCGGCTTCACCGTTATCGATCCCTCTTTACCTCATAAATGTTTCAATTTTCAAACCGACCATTTTATGTAAGCTGTGAGTGTTTAGTGATACTGTACGAAATTTTAACACTGATAAGTATGAATTACCTGTATAATTAAATTCACGTTTTCACATCTGTGAAATTTCTTTTTTATTCACAAAAAGTGTCTTATTCCATTATCATAATAAGGTTTGGAAATCTATAAGATATACTTAGCATTATTTTTTTTTCATTGAGATTTTTTCACAAATCTATTTTCAAATAGATAAGGACAAAAAAAATATTTGTTTACCATCGGACTTTTTAAGTAGCTTTAGATGAGCTTTACTGCTATAAAAAGTATAAAAATGATAAATTATTATAATAGAAAAATACTCGAAAAAATCGACTCGAATTCTCAGGCGGGAATATATGTATTATCTTATAAGATCTCATTGAAAAATGTATAAAATATATAAAAAAATATAAAAGTATAAAAATGGCTTTTTTCCTACCTTCGAATGAAAAAAAAAACATAGTGGAATAGTTGTTAATTAAGTGTTAAGTAAGTATACTTTAGCATTGACTGATATATGTAAATGAGCGTGTTAGATATTTCTTTTAAATTTGGTTACATAAATGTATGCCCAGACTAATAAGAACGTCTAAACAGATGATCATAACATTCAGAACGCGTAACGGGTTTTGTGTTACGACCTCGTAATAAAGCGGTGAAACTCTTAAAGCTAACGCCCGATTTAAGGTTGCGTCAAATAATTGTACTGGTTTCGTATTCCGAGAACCATTTGGAGTTATCAAAGTAATGAATCTGTCATTCCAACACATACAAAATACTCTTTTTTTAAATAAATGTATATCAATTAATATTAAAAACAGATTACAATATTTTTGCATGCTACTGTTGTTAGCTGAATATGTAGAACTTTTTTTAATTTCATTGACAACGATAGAAGTTTCGTAAAGAAATAATGAATTTTTTATAAATGGTTTTTGTGGTTATGGTAGTGCAGTTTTTAAACACAGGGAATGGATTCAATACAGGAAGCGAGATGTTTTATTCACAAAAGGAGGAGTTCTCAAAAAGTTCGCCATCATCATTTTGATTTGACAAATAGGATAGAAAATTCTCCGTTTAACTTTTATCGGATTTGGAGAGGAAATTTCTCTTCAATTTACATGACAAAAAAGCACGCCAACACGTCATCGGAAAGAGTACATATGTATGTATGTATGTAATGCATAATCAATTGCGATTTACAGACATGGTTTTTTTATGTATAATTTTCCCTTCTATTTAAGATCTTTTTTTAAATATATTTTCTTAATTTTGAAAATTATCTATCACAAAATCATAATTAAAAAATATATACTTTTAATAATTTATAAACAGATATTGCCACTACCGGCCACTAACGTTTTGGTCAGTTAAAGTATATACTACATATTATAAAACAAAGTCCTTGGCCGCATTTATCTATATTTCTGTTCAAAAACTACTAAACGGATTTTCATGCGGTTTTCACCAATAGATAAAGTATTTCATGAGGTAGATTAACGTATATAATTTGTCAAGGTAAGGTGAGTCGTAAAAAATTACGCCGCCTTGAAGCTCTCGTCGAAAACACTTTGAGATATAATAAAACAATGAATGTTGGGATATTCTTCTTAATTGGTCTACAAAAAAGTCCGTGATGGCATATATCAATCTTTTAAAGATGCTCCCATTCTATCTCGTCACGTACAATGCGTTAATTAGAATGTTATTTAGAGGGAAACAGTTTTAATCCTTATCAAATTAAATTCGTTAATTCTTTTAAGCACTTTATGCACATTAATATTATCATTGACATCATATAATTTAAATGAACATCATCTTAGGAGTTATCGTATAAGCGCGTTTCACACACCGATGACGGCACTCAATGCGATTACCCCGCGCCGCCGCCTACTTTTTCTATATAAGCCGAGCGCTTTCTCAAAGAACCAAATTCATTCTAACGGACCCACTCAATCAGCTTTTGGCCGACATGGAGGCTCAGACTCCACCAACAAACACCATCTCGAACCCCAGTCCTCCTTTTTGTCGACTGACCTCCCTTTTTGGCGTCGACGCTTCTTATGTGCAACCGCGCCTAGACGAGTAGCGCACGCGCCACCCCTCTCTAGAGCGAAGGTCGCAACTGATGAAGGGTTCTGACCGGGTATTTAGTCAGTAAGTCTGCGATAATCGCACAGGCGTGAGGTATCCATGAGGATCCTCTACCTCTCTCCTCCGTATGCGGAGAATGCTCAATTTATCCAGGGGTGTAGAAAAAACAAAAAGTAAAGCGCCCATCGCCCATAATAAACAGAGTTTTGAAGCGAATGGAGGTGACGACTGGTATTTGTTTTCTTTTGAGTGTTGTTGAGGCCAGTGCGTAACGTAGGCGAAAAGGACCGGTCACCTAAATAGGCTGGTGCAGGCTTCGTAGGAAACCGGTCGCATTGTTACATGAAAGCCGTGCTACAAAGCACACGGCGCAAAACACTCTCAAGGTGTGTTCGTGCTTACCAGCGAACGATCTTGGGAGGAAGCAATCATCAGAAGGAGGCCGCTGCGCGAAGAAGGGAGGATGACGAGAACGCCGTCCTCATTAGGCGGAGGACACAGTTAATACAGTTATAGGAGGCAGTACATTAGCCAACAGATTATTTTTATTTTTCGACGCCTCTCGGAATTCCGCCGCTCAAATTAATATTAAAAGTAGGTTCCCCTAATATGTTACTTAGAAATTTAGATCCACCTTATAATATGCCGCGGTACAACACTCAAAGTTGACAATAAAAAAAAACATTGCTTGAATGTACTGGTGAAACTATTGTTATACCAAAAATTCCTATGATAATTTATTTTTCAATTCAAACGGCTCTTATTTCCAATAAAATGAGTGTTTGCAATGACTATTAACAAAACAAAAAGTTAAACCATAAAAGTTGTTGTGAATTGACTTAACCACTCAAGCTTTTTACACGGAAAATTGTATGTTGCCCTGCCACGTGTAACTCCTGAACAAAGTATATTATTATTCAGAAATTATCAATGTTGTATACAAAATTAAAAATGTTTGTTTTTATGTATTTAATATCTACTTGTTAAATACATTATAATACTTTAAGCAGAGTAGACATTATATATCATTCGAAATTAATCCATACAAGTAGATGCGATCCTACGACAGACACAACATGTAGGCATAATATGCTCTACTACTACCCATGAAAAGCCGGGTCGCTAATATTAAATAAAAAATGCATAACAAATACAAACAAATATCTACCAGAAACACAGAAATAAGGACATAGTAAAATCGTTAGCAATCGGTGGCGGGTTGGTCGATGATCGGATGTTAGACCTCTAAAGATACTTTGATGACATTATCAATTTCTATCGCAAAATTTAATATGATCATAAGTTAAATATATAATAAGCATTGCATGATTTTATTAATTAGAAACTTTCAATTTATTGCCACGAAAATGAATATTACAATATTTACCTCACCTGAATGTTTCCTTTTGTACGTAAAAGTATTTCTGTTGAAGAATTTTTTTCTAGATTTTCGTGAACTGCGCTTGAGAATTCTACCCTTAAGAGGAGATGAGAATGTTTGAGTTATCTGAGGCAGCCAGTAGATTAGGACACGAATATTTTATTGAATCGCGAACTCGTCCAATATAGAATTTTTCCATGATTACATTGCTCCTTTAATTAACACAATAATACATATTATACTAACCGACCCGGCCACGCATTGCTGTGTTATTAATTTAAATGTAGGTCCTAAATCGGAACAAAACCGAGAAAAAAAAAACATCAAATACGGTTGAGTAGTTCAGGAGTTCATACCGGTCAAACACTGTGACAGGACAATTTTTGTATATACGAGTATAGATAAAATGGGTGATTATTACATCCATTAAATATGACAACAACTAAAGCGAGTGTGTCATATCATTATAAATTACAAACAGCAGCATGTAAAAAATTTTGATTCCTATAGTTTTTTGATTGATCCAATTCTACATTTTGTAACAAAACGTAAGTTCAAAGTGTTTCTGTTAAGCGACAAAGTGACACGAACTATCAAATATTGGTAAGCAAATAAAACTTTTTCTATTATCCGAGTTTCCGCGTAAATAGGATTTTACCCCCGTAGCTGACATTAAAAGATAAATACGGCGGCATAGGCTCCACGTAGGGCGGCAAAGTTCGCGATATGTGGCCTGCCGCATGAATAGTAATTAACACAACCCGCCGCTACCCCGCATCTCCGCCTTCGTGCCTCTATTCAATATAGGGTTGACAAGACATGCCGTTGGTCTGTCACGTCTAAGGGAAAAAGAAAGCATCGGTCGTATTACTCGAAAAGTAGTCTATTGATCAACGTATAATTTTAACACGACGTAATTTTGTATGTGGGAGTGTTTTTATATACTTTTAGCTCCAGGAATAGGGTACTACTATATGGGGTAATTAATTTAAGACTAAGCCATAGTGAAGCATGGTTGGGTTTAGCTAGCAACAATAAATAATATTAAAAAATAACTTTTATCTTTAAAGATACAGATAGATTAAATAACTTTTTCTTTCCTTATAATTTTGTTTTAATTATCCTTTTTCTGTTGGTTAAGAATTCGTTCGAATACGTTTTGGTGTACGCCTCTTTTTATAAGTAGCAAAATGCGTTAAGCATACTTCGCCACGAAAGAGTAGCGAAGTTATGTAGACTCTCCTCTATGCCCCTACCCGGCCTAGTGCCCGGTAAAGGCTTCACTTAAAATCCATGTTCCAATCCATTACCCTCAGTTCTGTCATGGATCCGGTAGGTCCAGCCTCATCATCATACAGAGGAGTACTCGCGCCTACGGGTAGGCCGATGATGACTTTCCATCGACGTTTACTAAGCGGACTACTACAAAAATCTCATCTCTATACTCGTACCGCCTATTAACTGTGTGGACCCATGATCTTTTGATCATAAGCAGTTTAACTATATCTTTAAAAATATAGTTTACTGGCGGCCCGTCCCGGCTTCGCACGGGTGGACAAAATTCTTTACATTTTTCTAACATTCAATATAGCCTATGACACTAAGCAATAATGTGCCTTTCTATTGGTGAAAGAATTTTTAAAATCGGTTCAGTAGATCCCGAGATTACCCCTTACAATTTAACAAATATACAAACACACAAACTTTACTTCTTTATAATATTAGCATAGATTACTGACGTAGTTATCGCCAAATTTGACATCATAGATTTTAATCACACTAAAAGTCAACAAAGCCACACGATGCGAAGCGGAATTACAAATGTATTGTGTTGTTATAAAATAAAAAAATCCAGAAAATGCAGATTAGTAGTGAGTATGCAACCCTAGCTTTCACATGCTGCCCAAAGTTGCCGACCTGCTCAGTGCGGCGCAGCGATTGAATTAAACTTCAGCACTGTTGTTGTGGTTCAGATCCGAAGTCGGTTTTGTCGCCGTTTTGTGCAGCTGCGATTAAACTGGCAATACTTGTTCGACGTTTATTAGTTTTGTCATTGCGTTTATACTGATACCCTATAAAATATTCTGGATCCATCCAGGATTACAAGGTTCGTAAAAGTGTTTAGGATGCATAAACACTTTTTACCGACATCGAAAATGCGTTTACTTTCATATTTGTAATTTATAATATGATGTCTCTACTCCTCCTGTCAACTAAATAGGTGTCAAGTTGTTTAATCAAAGTAGGTACCTAAGCACATGACAAAACCCTCAACCTCGGGGGGAGGCTTCCGTCCACAATAAGCCGTCTTTCGGTTGAGATGATGATGAATATTGTATTTTATGATAATAAATATTAGGTTACTTTGAAATTGCAAAGCCATTCCCTGTAGCCGGTCCAGCAAGACCGTTAAGACCGTCAAATTAATGGAATTATTCTCAAAATTGTCCAAAGAAGATTAGATTATTGAGCACAGAAATAAGCTGTCCTTAACTAAATAAATCATCCCTGTTACATAGATGTGAGCAACCAATTGAAGACCATACTTACAGAGGAAAAAATTTTAAAAGTACATCCATCATATTTGTAACCGTGATCGTGCACAGGAGGTAGAAAAAGAACATGGCAGTGTATTAAAAATTACTTTAAAAGTAACTGTGGTTTGCGAAAGAAACAGCATGTCGATCTTGTTCGTTTTCGCTTTAGCCAGTTTCTGAGTAGAAGTCACAAAAATAATCTAAAATTGAACTGATTTTACGTGATTCTTTCGTAGAATTGAGTAAACTCAAGGTCTCTTAGTGAACCAAGTTGTTGATCACTGCTCACGTACACCCATAATATAATACTTGCATTGCATTGCAACATATACTTTATACTGCTACAGGATATTAATTTTTAAATAAGAGGGAGAAATCTCCCCTTGGCAAAAGCTCCATTGCTGCTTTTATTAACTTGTAGAGCCATAAATCTTTTGCCAAGTCATCTATCCACGTAAAATAAAGTAATACCTGCTGTTCGTTTCCGCAGGGATAGTAAACTTTTGTAAACTATGACGTGCAGCAAACTCATAAACACATTATCAAGGTATTATCTTTTTTACTAAACTATTTACTGTTTAGAATAACAACCATCACATATTAATTATACCAAAACTTGTTGATACTTTAGTTATCAGAGAGTAACCGAATTAAAACCAATATCAACTTATTCTTTCATTTATTGCTATCCAATATTACGACGTCTTACGTCAAGATAACTAGAAAAAGGAATTGGGCAACGATTGACATTTTGAAGACCCTTCTGTCGTAGAATTTATGTTTAAGACGTGAAACGCATTTCATAAGACAATAAATATAATCCCCGATAACGTAGGTTGATTTATAAGAAAGTTTCAAGTTGAATAAGAATTTAAAAATATATGCTATTATCTTTTTAATGTATATTTTAACTGGTATGAAAAAATTGAGTGCAACGGTATTTACAATAGTCTGTCTGCTTGTCTCTGTGCATACTTTTGCACATACGTAATAAAAGGTACATTTAGAATTTAAATATTAGGAAAAATATATGTTGGCAAATATTCCAAGCTTAGTATCTATTAGTATACAATAAAGCTAAAAACACTTAACGTGTTTATCAGACCGGCCGGTAGTAAAGTATCTAGGGGCTGTAATTATTTCTGTAAAGTTGAAAAAACGAATGGAGAATAAAAACAAGAGAATAAAAAGGCACAGTTCTTTTAGGGGAGGTTCGTCTGAGGTCAATGTCAACAGTTATAAAAGTTTCCTTTACAATACATTCTCGAAACAAGGAGTGTACTGCCCTGACCACAGAAGATATTTCCGTAGGGTTGAATCCAGGTGTAAAATAATACTAGATTTAAAATAAACACTTTTGGCGTTTAATAAAAATATGAAGGCAGTTAATAAGTGGGAAAACGTCGCGTTTTGATACGTCACTTTTATTAAGGCTCTTTGAGTTCCTTCAACCTCAATAAAATATATTTTATAGGTTCCACCCCAAACAGTTATGCAGTACAAACTAATACAAAGTATATCTCATTAAACAAGTATTAAAGCTAGTCTGCGATGATACTACATATCTTAAGGATTTACGCAGTGCAACAAATTTTATGATTTTAATAGATATCAATTGAATTTGTGGATACCAAGATAATTTATGATCTATCAATATAATTAAAAATGTTACTTCATTTACGCGATTAATAGTTGGGCACATTGCATAAAGGTATTTTAAAAGTTTTTAATACATTTTAGCAGACTACGAGTTATACACTTTTAGTATCTGTTTGCTTTTGGCATTTTTACAATAATATTATTATTATTTACTTTACTTTCGGTAATATTCATCAACACTCGTAATTTTCATTCCAATTAATTTTATAAAACCAATATGATATGATACCATATTTTACAAGAAGACAAGAATTTTTTGAAAATCAAGCCTGGTTTAAAAATGTACTAAATATGGAAACATAACATATACAACATAAATTTAATTAGTCTTTCAATTTATTAGTCTTAACAATTTATTTTTGCTGGAAATTTTTCTTTTTCCTTGACATATAATAAGTAATATTACGTTTTAAATCAGAATTTATCAAACTAACCCATAAAATTACAAAGCGTTTTATATACATTTGTATTAAGACACTCCTTCCCCTTAAATTTCCGTAATTGGCATCCTTTTTTACACGCTCTATATATAAAATAGAGTACAGGGATAATAAGCATCGTCTGACTCAGCGAGGTTTGGTTTTAACGGCCTGGCTGGAATATCTATCATGTAAGCGTTGTGTAACTACTAAAGATAAATAGATGTTTTTATACATGACGAAGTATTTTACTCCAAAGAGAGACATTTCAATAAAATTAAACTCTGTGCTTATATTTGTATGAAAATCATCATTGTCGTCTGATATGTTTATGGTCTACTAGATTTGCACTATTTTAGTGCTATGCATACAACAAAATCGGCACCGGTGATTTTCGATCTCGAAAATTGCTATAAGCAACGATCAACAAGAAACTACGTAGAAACGATCAATTGCTACTTTCTCATATTAGCAACTGGGCATTAACTATCTCTTACAAGTAACGCTTGCTGTCTTAAAATTATTTAGTTGGAGTAGAATGACATAAGACATGGAATATTTCCTTCAAAATTGTTGATTGCGTAGATAATTATTATGGGTTTACTGTAAGAAAACCATCACAGCTTCATAAAACACCATACCATAGGAAATTACACGGTGAACTAAACAAACTAGAAAGTTGCTGTTTTTAACTGTTCCTTCTGTTTTAACAGCAGTTGTCAACCCTATTTCCTTACGTTCGTACGCGTGCTTTAGGTTTCTGGTACAGAAAATTTAACACGTTTAATTTTATTTGAGTTAAGTTTTAGATTATTACTAATAAGCTAGTGAACAACATAGGAGAGTCTATTGTTTACATCATTAGAAGCATATTTTGACTATTAGTTTTGAAAACTTAAGAGTTGTCATCAAACAATACAGTCTCACATAAGTCCTTTGTCAAACAAGAGAGGTCACCATTAAATGAGAAAGAGAAATAAAGCCACTATTAACCCCCGAGCACGCCAGAGTTATGGGTGCTCCATAATATTTAAATCGCAACAACAAACTTTTTAAACTCTAACAGCAAGATACAATTGTATAAGGCGTGAAGAGTTCAGAAACACCATGATAAACTATAATGAAAAAACGTTTTTTAATAAAATGATTTAGGTAACAACATAGGTTAAGCTCTATATTGGTTTAAGATAAGTATCTATGGACTACAGCCGGAAAATGAAATTGTATTGTCTTAAATTGTAAAGAAATGGTGCATGTTTTTGAGTTTTCTAAATATTTAATAAATCACAATTTGTTTTCATCCGATAAAATTAGAAAAGATCTCTAGTCATCTTATCATTTTCATCTAACACCAATAAAGTTGACAATTTGAAAGAATTTATAAGTGTTTTCAAAACGCTCTAAAAATTTCGTGTTGACGAGATTTTTTTTTAAATCTTTTAGTAATGCTCGTTAAACCCAATGACGGGTGTTTTGTAACTTTTTTGACAGTTTTTGCTTACAAATGCTATTTTTAACGTGATCATACTTTTTGTGATTTTAATAGTTGAAGGTCGATGTGTTAGATGCGAAAAGGGAAAAGTGTTTTTCAAAATATAAAGACCCAAATACTTTTGGAATGGGCTATTTAAATACATGAATTATATAAGATTTATAATTTTTTTTTATACTACTACTATTCTATTACTATTCTATTCTAGTAATTTATCTTATGAATTATATAAATGTGGGCAGCTACTTTGACTGCAATGCTACTATAAAATAAATTTGCAATACCTAAAAACTATGAAAATTTATGTTATTCGTACCATGTCCTATATTCAAATTCATTCTTAAATTTTGCCAGTCTATTAAATTGATATTATATTCTTTCTAAAACACAGAATATATGACAGGGATTTTATTGAAGAAAGAAGAGATACAATTTCATCGTCGTAATTTGGTGGTCCTTGAAAGACTATGAATTATAGCGACATACGAGAAATGCCTTAATATATAATGGTCTCAAGCAACCTTGAAAGGAGAAACCGGTAATCTAATTTCAATATAACGCCTCTACGTTAAAATGCGAAAAGACATTTTTATTTTTGTTCAAGGAAAAATCTGAGGTATTAATTTTTTTTTTGATAATATCTTTGTAATGTGATCTTTATTAAATATAAAAGCAAAATGTCGTATCAAATTCACATTTTTATTGAAGATAACATTGAAAGGCATGGTTTCAATTTATCAAATTATTAATAATTTGTTATTAATAGAATATACATTTTCCAATAATTTTGCCAATGATTGGTACCGACTACACGCAATAGGTTTGTCAGTAATAGATAGGTATGCACGGGATTACGGATATATAGGTAATTGACGTTCTTGCCTTTGAAGTGACAGATTTATCCTACACACTATTACGCGCATAACTTCTGTAAAGCAATAGGAACTTTAGGTTTTAAATAATTTTGAATCTGGACCATAGTTTTGGGGAATTTCTGAAAACAAAAACGAATTATTTAATATTGATTGATCATCATTTAGTTCATAGTTTAGTTGTAACACTTCAGCGCACATTACACATTTAAATAAAACAACTTTTTTAGATCTCTCTTGATCAAGCTCAGCGGCCAAGACAGACTCTACGATGAAACGAAGAACGGCTTTGAAAACGAACGGGTTATAAGTACTCGGAAATACAGACGCAGGGAGGAAGTTCCACGTAGTATTATCAGTTAAAAAGGTTTTGTTTCAAGAAATCAAAGCTCATTTATGTTTTATTTTTGGTTTTGCAGAATTGATGCTTTGATACTATGTACTAGACATTTTGTAGCTTGGTTGTGTCCAATACAGCATATAAAACGAATGATCATGTAGTTCAAAGAGGTTTAAAAAATGTTAGTAAGAAAAACAACTTTTCATAAAATGTTAAATTTCATTAATTAAATGTAAGCACCAAATACTTAAACACAGCTATGCTTTTCTAGCCCTAACTAGTAGCTCTGTAGGTTACTAGTTTTTTGTTGAAATATTATCTTACTTACTGAGGATTGCTTTTGGGAATGGCCCTATTATCGTACAAAATCAATCAAACGATTCATCAATCAAACGAACTTTCAACATTATCTACCATCTGCCAGCCCTGCATATAGTATGCAGTGGACAATTAGCGCGCGCGACTCGACACGGCTTGAGTTTTAACAACGCGCTTCGCGTACTCGGCGTACTCATCGTACATACTCGGCATCATTCACACGAGCTGAGCTCTTACCCTGTATCCTTCAAAGTACCACAGTCTAATTTCAAACTTGTTCCCAAAGGTTTACGTCTTCAAATAGCTCGTCGAGCCAACCTAGTCACTCTAGAAAAATGGTGTAGCTTTTAAGCTTCACATTAATATGTATATGGTGGATAACTTTTCTGCTTGCTTGAAATATTTAACCTTTAGCAGCGAAGTATAAAATTCAGGCATGTTTCAGGATAGATTTTGATTCATTTCGAAGCATTCAAAGTATAATCAATATATCTTATTGTATCAATATATATAATTGTCTACATATAAGGCGCAGGCTTGCTCACAGATAAAAACACTGCTGGGGAAAAGGCTGTAATTGCATTCGTTAACACCCAGCAATCCGCACTGGACCCGCGTAGTGGGAAGGCGTATTCCACAGCAAGAAACACTGTCAGCTATTACATATTTCCTACATTCACACCAATTAACCTAGCCCAAAGTAAGCACTTTAAGGCTTGTGTCATGGATACTAGGGTAACTTATAGACAAACATATATCATACATAAATACGTAATATTCATATACAAATGCTCAGGTACAAATGCTCGTATTCATCATAAAAACATGCTGCCCCTTCCGGGATTCGAACCCAATCGATTTCGATCGTCGGTGCGAAAGGCAGGATCGCCACCGATGCACCAAACGGACACATTAATAGGCTGGCAGTGATGAGCACAATTATGCAAACTATTTTAGATATCGCAAATACTGCTCTTAGTCAATGCGGGTGCTGGAAAAAGTTTGAATTAACTTATATTTTTTTTAAACTTAAATATGTTTAGAGTTTCATAATATATTCTTGCTATCGGTGTCAGGCGGTCACGGATGCTTATGGCAGTTATTTTTATACAAGACTGGTTTCGTAGATATTCTAAGATGCATAGGATTTACTGAGCTTTCGAGTGTCACTCAAGCTCGTTCGTTATTTATTTAGGTATTTTGAGGTAAACTAGTTAGAATTTATAAGCCGAACAGACAGATGGTAAAAATGTTATCGCATATTATTGCTACATGAAAATATCTAGCAAAAAGTATTGTGTGAAAAGTAGTTCAAAAATTTCTTATGAAATGTCTAAGTTGTCAAGAACTTCCACAAGCTATCTCATTGAGTTAAATCGGCATTACTTTATTCCAAGAATGCGTTAAGATATCGTTTCATTTAACGGTGAAATAAAATATATAAATATCCTTCGGAAAATTCACACTAATAATTTAGTCTTAACCTAAGCAGAGCTTGTGCTATGGATACTAAGAATATAATATTTAAATAAGTGTATTACAAAACTATAACTCTGCAACGAACGCTTATGAATGCTTACACACAAAAATACGGTCTTTCTACGGTCCTGGGTTCGTATGTTCTTAACATTCGTATTCTAGTCACAGCTATTATATAGGTACCTATTTATGTGTTATATCAGTCTCTACGATACAGGCTCTGCTGTATGAAATGTCCGAATTTATTTATTTACCAAACTCAAACCTTATTCAGAACTGTTCGTGCAGTGGACAGGATCGCTTCCGTTGCACTAACAGGTCATCAATAAAGCATAAATAAATATAACATTTAATCGCTACAAAAAAAGTCATATCAAATGCTGCAACAACTCTACAGTGTATCCATACTAACTTTGAATTAGTGATGTGGCAGTTTGGGCTCATCACACTAGTGCGAAGTTGAAATTGGGTGTCAACGTAGTTCCTAATTAACGCGGTCTCGCTCGGCGCCACTCTGCGGGCACATCTCAAGGCGTGCTCATACAGACTAGTTTGTAATACTCAAAGCGAAGTAGGTTGAGTTTACACCGCAAATGTAAAACCACATGTTTCAACAGTAGTGCGATTGTAGGCAATAAAAATATCATAATAATCATATAATATTAAAATTATCATCAGCATCTACTTAAAAATCTAAATGTCGATTAAATATCTTTAAACATCTCTTAATATGTTTAAAGCGCCATTAATAATGTCGAAATTCGCAAAGCACAGTCTAGATGTTTGTTAAAATAGGCGTTGAAGTTTATTATTAATTTCATGACAAATATGACAAAATAAATAGTTAACGCACAATTCTTTTCGATAGTACTTTAATCTCCTTTACCATAAATAGAAAGATTTGCGTATTTTATTCACATTCTTCCACGGCGCCGGCGTCTATATTTTTCATTAATTTCGTATCTATTTCTAGTCTTAAAATTCGAGATTCGTAAAAAGAGCTTGTTAGGTAGGAGTCTCGATTTAATAATACGTTGCTAGTCTAATTATAATTTTCATAAAAATACTATTGGAATATGTGAATGGTTCCAAACTGTAAAGTGTTAATAATAAGATTGCTGTCCTTAAATATGAGTCAGGGGACGAGCACTTGTGGAGTGCTTGTCGCGCGAAGACTGGAACACTTCAAACTCCTTTATAAGCTGAATAGTGTCGCCACTACATTTCTTCTTCCCTAATATTTTTTCATTTGATTTCTTACTTTATTGCCTTATATACTTTACCAAATTGCTTTACTAAAATTATTGTTTTTTTATTCTAAAAACAGATTATATTTAATCGTTCAATTAAGTACCTTTCTGAATTAAATACATGGGAAAAGATCCTCACCACCTCAATATCCTGTGACCATATGACATCTTAAGGATCACTCACTTGTTTCTTATAACTATAGTATTGATAAATAAACAAAGATCCATAATAGTGTTATAAAACCTGAAATGCAAAAGTAACCGACAGTTGCTCTGTCTGTTACCTTACCGAACCGAGTGTGTCGTTAGAACGCACGGAGGGACACGCTCCATACAAGGGCGGTCATAAATAGTTAAAGTCCTGTTACTATCAATACATTGCATTATTTTGGTGACTTATAGTTGTAAAAGTGTTTTAGGAACATTAAAATGAAAGAAGTACATGTATTTACGGAATAAAAAACGTTTACTTCAGTAAAAAACAAATATAAACAATAACATACTTTTACCTAAATTTATCATGAACAAATACTTAGAACAAATACTTAAAAATTGGAATGTAAAACATATATTTTAAATAAAATAAGAGTCAAAACATTGATAACATTATTTAATTATAATAAAATAATAGAAATAAATAAATTAAAATTAATTAAATACAATAAAAAACAAAACAACTAACAAAATACAAATAAATTATTCTTATTCTAACAATATTAAACATGTAACAATTCTATTACACTTTGTGACAGAGTATTTTTCTTTTTAGGGGGAAGTTTCCGAAGACTTGTAGTATAAGGATCTGAATGTAATAATAGTCGTTGTATTAAATCTTGATTGGTAACTTCACGTGACATTTTTCGAGTGTGACTTCGTCTATAAATTTTGATATACTTATTTGTCGCTTCAGCAGCTTCTTCGGAAAGTTCTCCTATAGATAACAATGCATAACTTATAATATCTGATCCATGTACGAGCACCTTGTGGACAGAAGCAGGAAGACTATACCACGGATATTCCTCGACCAGGCTGTATGCTGTTTGTAATGCATAGTCTTTAAACTTGCATTCATTAATTTTATGTCCAGAAGATAACGTTTGTAATATTACACAACAACGATCTATGAGATCCTTATTCAAACCTGTAATTTCAGCAGATACAGCTGATTCCAAAAAAAACTTCCTGGCCGTGTTTCCGTCGTTAGACGTCCCGCTTCCACCACTACGCGGCTTGTCAACTATTAAACCTAATCGTTCCCTAAACTGGGACTGTACATATTGTTTTTTATTTGATAACAATTGTTTATCACTATCTAGCCTAACTTGCCATTTTTTTATGTCTAATCTATATGAAAGATGAATAAAATATTCGAAGAAACGTATCCAAGAATGTAGTGGTGATAATCCAAATTGGTATCTACTCTCTATTACAGGTTTTTGTAAACATTCGTCTATTTTATTCATCTCTTTAGGGGTAGCATTACATATATAACATCTACTTGTAGATGTTTCACTTAAAGCACTACAAATTTTACCATCTACCATTGAAAGCTGCAACTTATGAGAAACGACCAATTCACGATTGTCGATCTGAATAAAAGTAGGTTGCAAAGTTTTAATTTTATCCTTAAAATAAGCTTCCTCTTGCAAAGACACTGCTGTGCTTTCTTTCAAAAATTGAAATCGAATAGGACGGCAGTACCTAGTGGAAGAGGGTCGAGGATTTTTCCATAAAATTTTACAATTATCTTCAGCTAATTTTACAATAATTTGAAGGGGTACATAAGATGTTACAAACAAACTACTATCTTCTAAAGTTGAATCTGAAAAAAAATGTTTGTATTCACTATGTCCAGTGCTGCCATCGAATCCCCATTTCCCAAGTAAAGAGATATCAGACAAACAATCATCAGGAATCTGATCTAAGACCTCTTTTTGAGATTCAAGGATTCGAGAAGCTGTGTGATCAAAAAGACTTTAAATTCAACTTCAGCTGAAGACTCGGAAACAGTTATATTAGAAGGGTAACATCTCTGTTTCGTTTTAGTAATTTGTTGGTAACATGGTAATACATTAGGAGAAATCTTACTATTAACAAAGTTTTTAATTAATAAATACTGATGTTTTGTCAACTGAGCATCAGTCACAAGTGACAAGACATCATCAGTGCTAACTCTAGATATACACGAATCGAATGAACAGTCTGAAACATCAAGCAATGCACTCACAGTAGAATCATCAGACTTTGACAAATCAGCTACTCTCCGACGTTTAGTCCTTTTACTACATTGCGTAAAAGGTTTTCGAGGACGACCACGTGAATGACACGGCGACGTTTCAGACGGAGTACATTGCTTATTGTTTTTCACAAGTTGATTTTTTTCAATAACATTAAACCAATCGGAATTCTTATATAAAAGCTTGGTTTTATCCCTATTACATTTTTTCCAGAATCGAGCAATAGCTTTACATAAATTATTAACAATTTTCTCTAAATAATGAATATCAATGTTCTCAGCATCGTTCAGAGTAGTCAACAAACTTTGTAGGACTTGACGACACTTTTCCGAGTCATTATCGGTATTGACCGTTAGCCATATTTCAAGAATATGCATTCTTGAAAACGAGCATATATATAAATTACCTAAAACAAAAAAAAACGGTTAGAATTCAGTCACAAAACCTACACAAAGCACTAAGACTAAATAAACTAATTTCGTAGCAAATGCTACGAGATAATCTGGCAACCGTAGCACCCTTGTCATCGCCAAAAGGGCAGATAAGGGCAGCCAAGTTTTAATTTTCCTAAGATAAGAAAGTCTAAAGATTATGGTGCAATATACCTCCATAGTCGGAGCGAGTGGGAACATATTTAAAAGTTTATTCAAACTTTGAATATTAAAATATAATACTCCAAGAAAAGTCGCCTCGTAGCAATGACATACTAAAGAAAATATATACTAAGATACAATTAAAATAAAAATATTAATTATTACATACCCTGTTCTTGGATATCCATTTCAGAAAAAACACACACAGCACTCACAGGTCCCGCAATGACAACAAATGACGTCACGCTTTTTAATGACTCACCGATAACAGTATTTACGATTGGCGATGCGCTCTCTTTGAATGCACAATAGATAATGAAGGCGCACTCTAATTACTGACCTATTTATAGTTTCAGAAGGTACCGCAACTATCCAATCTAACGACAAGGAATAAAATGTAAAACTAGAAAGCAGGTTTTTAAGATTTATGACCTATGGATGTCCCACAGTGGAACGTTTCGTATTCGTAGTTTGACATATTAGCCGTATTACGCAAGGTCCCTATATAATTTTAGCTTAATAGAAAATACGATGATTGAAGACAAGGAATAGGTACTACGTTATGTTATAGGTAATGAAATGATACAGTATAATAAGTTTTAGATTCCTGGCAATATTAAACCTAGGTTATTGTGACAAATCTCAAATAAAGTAGGGTAAACTAACAAATAAAAAATAACTAACAAATAACTAATAAATAATAATAACAAACTATTGATCAAATATTTGTCATCATAGTCACTCATAGATTTATAAGTATAATAAATAACAGCCTATTATGTGATTTAGATATCGAGCCTCAGATTAGCTAGAAGAGATCTCTTTACGAGAGAAGAACCATCAATTACCCACAAATAAAGTGGTATGCTATGGTTAATCATAATAGACCAGTCATATCTTGGGGTATTCAATAATGTTTTTGTTGAAGTATATGATGTTCGAATTACTATGAAACGTACAAAATATAATTTGGATTTGAAATAGATATGCTAAATTATATTCCAAAATATTATAATATTTATTTCCATATCAAGAAACAATTGAATAGGAAAGAAACAAAAATAGATTTAATTTCCCTATATTGAGTAGCTGAATATATCCCAAGACCCCGTATTACTATTTCCACGTCGTAGTCTCGGCTCCGACCGGACGCATTGAAATCGTTGCGTTAGCATATGATATTAGGAACTTTCATACGGAGGCCGGTTGCCCTCGCATTACGTTCAAATAGAATTTCTGTATCCAAAAGCATCTCGAAGATTCAACGGCTACATTTATATGGGCCACCGTTCTTAACTTTCTTATTATAAGACAAGTTTAGGAACACTCATAGTTCAAGTGGGAACGATCTACTATAGCTGACCGACAAGTTTGTATACTTACTTTGATAATTTTCATTAAATAGTAATTATCAACTGAAAAAATTAAACTTTAAAATGCGTTATCTTGCCCTAAGCTCTGAGGATTATTACAATTTTCTACCTTTCATTAGTATTTCTCCATTTATTAATCATGCTTTAAGCTCACATATTCATATCTTACATTAAAGTGTAAAGAAATCAAATTATTCTTCACTTCATAATTTAATTAATACTCTGTTAGATGCGACATGGTCAAAGAAGTTCAATGAGTCATTAAACAGATGCCTTTTTCTTTAAAATAATAAAAAATATTGTTCTATATTAGCTAATGTGTTATCAAAATTAACACCCAGTGGAATTCGAATCCATTCCCTCTGGCAAGTTGGTAAATTTGTCAACAACTTGTAAACAACAAACACTATCTTTCCATTTACAATTCTTAACGGATTACCAAACCTGTCCCTTTTTACCTAGTCATTGTGTGAACACGGCTCTTACAAAGGAATCGAAACGAGAGGAACAAATAGATATAAAACAACCTGAAAATAAATACATCTTATGATCCGTTTAATTTCTACCGAAATATGTGTAGTCTAAATTCCGATTGTTTTTCCATAAATAACAGTGGATTTTGTACAGAAGCAAACAAATCGTAACTTAAACCGACCAACAGGTCCTCGCGGTTCAATTTTGGATATCCTCTTTCTTGCTCCACTATTTAACTATTAAAGAGGGCCGCCAACAGACTAACGTATTCATGACTTTGAGAATACCACCCCCTAGTTTACGACCGTTGGTCGCAGTGAATCGGAAAGGTAGGTAGTGCCTAAGCCGGACTGTGAAATATAAGGCGAACATATGCCCCGTAATTTAAGGGTTCTGTAATGTTCGACTTCCATGGTAAGTGGGTTTATTGGGGGTGAATCTTTAGATATATTGGACCAAAATAACATTCCATTGGGATCTCTTGTCATGTACCGCGATTGCACTATATTTTATCATTTAGAGTGTTTGAGACTTGTTATAGGCCTTTCTAGTGGTATTTTATATAATTTAAGTAAGGTATTTAATAATTCTTCAGTGATTTGTGAATCTAAAAAAAGGTGAAAAATGAAAGCAATATGAAAAAAGATATTCGTTTACCAACGAATAGAGTTAAATAAATTAAATATTAAAATGTAGTTGGAATTATGACACTGTGTTTGTATTCAACGGAAATAATTCAATCTCCATACCATTGGTTTGCCCCCTTTCGGGGGTAGACTGTGTTCCTGACCCCGCCTCCCTAGACCGCCTCGTTACGCGATTTCCGTATTGGACCTTTATTTATATTGAGAATGAACTGACCGACCAATTAGGCCCATATCCAAATTGGCAGTTCATGTTGACAGTAACCAGGTGGCATCAGTGCCCGCTGGACGTTTTCGAATCCGAAATTTATTCGAGCGCGATATTTAATGATCCTCTTTGAAGTGTGAAAAATTATCGTAATGCTATTTCTGTTGACGTGACGACTAAGAATATTTTCTGTACAAATATATTTCCACTACATACCCATCGCGATAACACCAACTAACAGGGTCTATTACCTGAAAATATAAATAAATATTAGATGAAACACGCTTTTTAAGATACACTTTTAAATATGCCTTATGTGAAATAAAATAAGTGTCAAAGTAGCTTTTAATAATGTGGTCAGATACAATGCACCTCATAATGAATAACTTTTCTTCTCGCAACTTATTAATTCTTATTAAGGAATTTTATATAAGATTAAAGGTATCAAAGTCGTACGAGCATCGAAAAATCGTCATTTCTAATTATCATCCCTCTAGTTTTAATACCATTAAGAGAGGCTGGTTTTGACTTTAAAAGCAGTTGGTTGTTAATTTGCATGCTCTGTTATTTATCTAGCAAGAGGCTAATTTAGCATGCTCTTAACGACAACTGTCTGCTTCTAGATTTATCACAGTATCAGTATCGCTCCGAGTAAAGTTGCGTTGCATTTGTTTGTACAAAAACATACAAGCTTTTGCTGTCTTCTCGTTTCTTTAATCACCTAATTGTAATTTTTTTCTGTGTCTCCTATACATTATGCCTAAAGTTTACATTAAAAAAAAATTAAAGTCATAAGTGTTAAATTAAGCTATACGTTTCCATTAAAACAATAATTTTATTTTACAACCATTCTTTGAAATTAAATATGACTATCAGCTAATCGACCAACGAAAAAAATAATTTTCATAAGTGGAAATGAACTTACGCTAATTAAATTAGGCTTTGACGTAAGGCAAAAAATACGAATTTAAGCTGCATACGTTTAATATTTTAAGTAGTGCAAGTAAAATAAAGTGCGCTCCAGACGACATCTGTCTGCGGCGGGATTTATCTTGGGACAAATTGCATCGCCCGAGTCGGCACCGCGGAGCCGTACTTTGTACAAATGAGACACATAACAATGCCCGAAAACGCTCCTGTAAAATTAATATGTTTGCACAGTATTATCGCGGAATTAAATCAGCAGCATGATAAAATTGAACGGGAAGTTTTATAAAAGTTTTTAGACAAGCATTAGACAATTTTTCCCAAAACTATTACATCTAAACAAATAGTTCCCAGAAAAATTGACTTGTCTCATGTAACAGGCGAGACTCGAACCCACACCCACCCAATTGACCATTCTTTGCTATAATTTATTTCAAAGTTGTAGCCTGCGCAATCCGTTCATATTCTAGGTACCACTATCTGCAATATCGAATGCAATATTTTTACAAGTATACAATAATCAATTAAGAAGAATCAACCATGTTATTATGAGGTTTTTAGTTATTTAAGCATTTAACTGTTGTATTTTTTGTCTGTAGAAATTATTCCATAAAAATATTTAAATTCAAAATCTCATGTGTCCAGGAAAAGGTATTTATCCTCACACGGACACGTTACTCGAACCCACATCCCCACGCTATATGATATCTATATATATAAAAGCTAAAGGTCAGTCACTCATCACGAAATCTCAGAAACTACAAGTGCTAGAAATCTCATATTTTACATGGGAGTTTCATTTAGGACATAGGTGCTCACGCGAAACTTCAAAATTGTATGAAACTTCGATAGTTTTAAAAGTCGAGTTTCCAAATTATTAGACAATACTCATTATTTAAAGAAATTAAAATGTAGGTAATTATTAACCGACGTCAAAGGAGAAGGTTATCAATTCGGATGTTTATTTTTGAAGTGAACACTTCTTTAGTGGCGTTGGGATCGGTAAAAAATGTTCAACGCAGGACACGCGACCTGATTGAAAATTCTTAAGACGGTGGCAGAGTATACCGCCGGCGCGGCGTAGGAGAGGAAGTAATATCCCCCTCTCTTTCTACCGCGCGGCGAAAATGTATGCCTGCTCCTGCTGTTTCGTTTAAGCGGCGCCGGGCGCTTGCGTGTTTGTTGTCGTGTTTGTGTACGATAACGCAATAAATGAATATTGTACTTTACCACATAAATGATATGAGTGATTTTATACAGATAATTCAAGCAATTCGTGCGAAATTATTCCCTGACCATTCCAAAATATCAAAAATTCATTTCTGCCGGCACTCCCAGAGTGCAACCCGTAGTTTTTTTATGTATGTTCGGGCATGACTCCGTCATATATAGACGGATTTGCAAAATCCTTTTTTTGTTTGAAAGGGGGTTTATCTGAAATGGTCCCATTTAAATTCTACTTAGATCTGATGTTAAGTTTCAGAGACGGACAACGGAACTCTTTACGCAATCATATGACAACATCACTCCTGTACCTTCGAAAGAGGTACAAAGATCAGCATTGAAGTCTGATTTTTTGTTAAATATTTTAATAAAAAAAAAATTATTCCACATTTATCATTGTTTTCTATAAAAATATTGATTGAATTTTCGAAAACCCCCATACTAAATTTCTGTTATATTTCATTATCACAAATATTATCTTTTTAAATAGGACTGGAAAAGAAAGAAATGAGTGACATTTCAGATTTAACAAACGAAAAACGATGTAACCATAATTTGTTTCAAAGAGGCAGTGCGGGATGGCCTGTCATTAGGAATGGCTTCTCAAATGGGCAGTTTATTTACATCTCTGTCTTATTTGCTTTAATAGAATATTTCAATGGCTGCTCAAATTCAAGCCACTCGAGAACAATGGACCGATCTGGGACCCTTATGGAACGAAACGCCTTTATCTAGACGATATGGGTAGGTTGCATACCCCGAAAGATACTTAAATAAATTTATTTTTTAATGTGAATGAGTCACAAGTTAATGTAAGTACGGATAGTTCTGAAGAATCTGGCGTGAGTGGTTCTGGCAAGAAAGGTCAAAAACGCAGAAAGGTGTTCACAGACAAATAAAAACTGCAGCTAAAATTATTCCAAAAATAATCCTGAATTGAATCGGGCAGCTACTGAAAAATATGCCCATTATCATTCTGATGTCAATAGACTAGGTAGTTGTGAATTATAAGAAAAAGCAACAAGCAATTGCTTTGAAAAATAAATTTATGTCAGGTTGCCACTATGACCATAAGTTAGATTATTATCATGTTTGTAACTTAATCACGTCAAAATGGATAAACGGTTTTAATTGGATTCGGCATATAGGTAGATTATACTGAAACAATGTACGATAGCCGTAAGATAAAGTAGGAAATTTTCTAAATTTTCACGCGAACGAAGTCGCGGGCAACAGCTAGTTAGATATAAAAATCTAGCTGTTAAATATTTAAAAAAAAAAGGAAATAAACTATTAGATTGAGCCTACTTAAGATATCACATAACTATTGCCGTTTACAGGGCTTTTTATACGTATTCAGTATTCAGGTAATACTGCTCAATTGCGCACAATGCAACCTTTACAAGCAAATGACCGTGTAACAAAGCTTAACCAATTATAATATCAAGTATTCGGATCTCAAGACAAGCCCCCAACGTCGAGACGACAACTTGACAAAATTTATCCTTTGCTCGGTTTGTTTGAACGTTAATTATCGTTTTATTTATGTTGGGAATATTCTAATTTACCAGGCTAATATTCGGCGCTCGTTGAGGCGAGACAAGCCGGCTCCCGTCTTATCTGACAGGTGTCTTATGCGTCCCGATTTGTCTTTTAATGAATTGCCATAGGGTCTTATTGTATTATGCGGTCGTGTGGAAATTCTGTAACATGTCTCGAGGATCGCAATTAAGTAGGGCAAGGAGCATATTTTGACGTGTCTTTAGACAATTCATAAACGCCTTTCACGGACAGTACCATACGGGAAAATACATTGGAGTTCTGATTTTTAATTATTAAAAACATGAGATTAATTAAGTTGAAGAAGCGGGAGATGTATGTCAGGATCGTAGTAAGTGTAAATCTGTGTATGTAAGTATTAATTATTTCTATTTGAGATTTAAAAATAATGCAGTTGGACAAAATAAGAAAATGAAAATGAGGATGTGGGTTCGAATCCCGCCTTGTCTCAAGCTTGTCTTTTCTACTAATAATTTCTTCAAATACGGAAATCTAGCGGGTAAATGCTTAAGCAATAAAAAAATACCGTTGTACCGTAATTTCGTTAATAGTAATTTTCATCAAACATAAATATGTTGTTTATGTATTTTAGAAAGTGTTTTTTACAGATAGCGAAAGTGGGTTTATTATTTTTATTAATTTAAGAAATACTTTTATACAAGACGTATATAAAAAAGTCACTCCTCAGTTGCGTTAAGTTTCGAAGTTTATAATGATATTGTTTTATATCTGTCGATCGACTGTAGCGCGTCGGTGGACATAACGGTATCCTTCAGTTCCATTCTTTTAAATATGCATCGTGTCGCCTCTCTCTGAAGTGTCTCAAAAGTGCTCTGGCACTTGTTTGAATATTTAAAAACGGGGACGGGGGAGGGTCCGATCGAAACATAATTTTGTTCGCTGTTTTGACGCATTATTCAGAAGCGTCCGATTGAATTCTTGTTCTCTAATGAATTACGTGGACATAATGTAGGTGGAATATTTAATATAACTCTAATAAAGTGCTAGATCCAGACGTAATAACTTACAGATGTTTCTAGAAAACGAAAATAACGAAAATTCTTATATTAAAGTTTGAAGCTGCTAACCAGTATCAGTGATTACTTTCTATTATATCCAACAATTTAAATAAGAATATCTATTAGACGTTAATGTTTAAAAATAAATAAACTTAGAAAATACCCTTATTTAAATGAAGATGTAATTGAAATAAGAATTCAAGTAAAAGCTTAAAATTGGAAAAACAAAAAGTAAATAAAACTGATTAATGAAAAGAGGAATGCGCTGAATGAAAACAATGTCAACGAATGATCAATTAAGGCTCGTTCAGTTACAGCAGACACTGATGACGCCAATTATGGACTATTTGTCGGAATTTATTAAAAATCTGAACTTACTTAAAGTTATGCACACTACTGTGTTTATGGTAATGGGTAATTGTAAATATAAAGCAATAATTTTTTTTTTACATCTTATATCAGACAAGTACATCACTAACATCGTGTCACAGTAAAGTATAAATAGGTAGTTAATTAAAATTTTAAATGTACACTGTAATGCAACTTTAGCACTCATTATGCGCGGCTTATAAAACGCATATACGGCAATCTATTGTTCAATGGATTGCTAGTTGACATAGCTTTATCAACAGAATACTTATCATTCCGTTTCTTGTATAAAAGTAGACAGAATATTTGATGCCAATGAATTAAATTCCATTAAGATATGTGGTACATTGTTGCAGTTAAAAATATAAGCTCATGCGCAAGCACGAAACACTAAAAGCGCAAAGTACTGCAGAGCCTTAGCAAAATAAGCCAATGTAACTCTGGGTACACCGGTGCATCGGTGGTGGCGGGGTAGGAACGACGCAATCTGCATACATTAGCCTAACGTCCCATAGTTTTGACACCTGCTCTGTGCGAAGTATGAAAATACGACTGGCGGATGGATGATGCAAACATGTCAAGAATAAACTACAGTTTCAAAGTTTGATCTATCAAGAAGCCGCACTGTTCTCAAAAAGTAAAGTTCTGTAAGAGACGGGGGTTTTTATATAGAAGGCCGTAATGGTTGAAAGTAATTGTATACTGCTATTTAGTTCATAAAACCAGCTTATAGCTAGATAATTCTCCAAGATGGGTATTTGTAGCATTATGTTACAAATACCCATCTTGGAGTTCCTACTGAGCTATACCGCAATACTACAAGCATGTATTTTACATAAGATATTTTCTAAATCCTTTTAGAAAATATCTCCGACCTATGTGCCATGTGTGGAAGTTATAGCAAAATCCTTCCATTTTGACTGAGGCTTCCACGTGAGGAACGTTTTCCAGCAGCGATGATGATAAAGAAAAGCATACCTACATATTTTCTATCTATAACAAAAGTTTATACTGAAGGTTAATGTTATATTCATAAACGCAAATGCGGTGTATAAGGAATTGCGGGTTTGATTTCCAATAGTAATAAATTCTTTTTCTGAATTTATAAAAGATCTAAAGACCCATTGAGTTTTTCCAAATATTTTTAAGCTAAATACAAACACCAACTCTTCATGGTCTAGGTATATGACGCATCTACAATATCAAATTTAATATTTTTACAAATATCAAACAATAGGTTAAAAAATTAACTGCTATTTTTTATTAAATCTGTTTTCCAGAATGCCGTAACATACACACACGAGTAATAACATAAACGTTTGTTATACATATAATAGTATAGAATACCGAAGTTTGAGGTGTCACATTAATATTGTACGTAGGAGAAATCTTAGAAACTTTCGCTTTGTCGGTGTAGCAAACACATTAAATACTTAACCATTCAGTTAGTGAGTCAAGTTTAAATGCTCGTCGTAGTTGGAAGTAGGTTGTCAGGGCGAAGCACATTTTAATAATGCACCCGTTCGTTTAGTATGAAAATTAGCTGCCGTGCGACGGCGCGGCGAGGGGCTTGCTTTATTGATGCAACCACCGCACCGCTTTAATTAGAAGTTTTTTTGTAACTAATAGGTTACAGCTTTTTATGGTGGCACTGTAACTCTAATGAAGATATAAAGACTTGCAGTGCTTGAAAACTGTATTTAATTGAAAACTTCGGACGAAAATAGTACATATTTACTTCATTGATTTTAAAATTCCTAAAATCCAGAAAAATAGATATCACCTACTTGTTACCTAACGCGAAGATTTTAGTAAAATAAATATATCGATCTAAATGGCTTTTATTTAAGGCTATATCTATCTATAAATAATGTATGTAATATATTTTTTTATGTTAAAACCATTGAAAAAAATAAATCCCTATTCGTTTGTTAAGCTCACGTGTTTTTAAAACTTGGCAATTCAATATCTGAAAATTTGTAACAAAAAGCAAGCAAAGGTCAATTTACGATTCCACAATGAAATAGAGTCGTGGAAATACGATGGAAGTTTCGACAGGAATATGAAAGACGGCTTCTTTAATAATGGATCAGTTATTGATCTTACTACGAACCGGGACTAATATAATGAATTTCTGGCAAATACGTTATAATCGTGAATTTCATGTCTCTCTACAATAGTTATAATTTTTGCAATAATTCTGTATAATATTATTACTACAGTTAACTCCCATTACAAAAAAAAAATTTAAAACAGATTTCCCCTTTTTGATAATAAGTGCAGGCAAATTACTCTACCATTGTTACCGCAACTGAGGTTTTTAATCAGGGGACCTGGAGAATTTGGGGACCTGGGGAATCTGGAGACCGTAATTCCACTAGCTGCATCTACTTTTCCTGTTGGCAAGGAGTCTTAAAAATAATGAATACATCTAATAAGTATAGTAGGTAGTAGTAAACACGACGCAATAGCACACAGAACAGAGCGGTAGCAGAAAGTCGCAGCATTGTGACTTCATAGGAGAAATACAAGATTGTTGAGGAGGTTCAAAAAATGGAGGCCAAAAAGGTTAAGTTTATTTTTATATGAGGGTGTTAAAAATCTTATATAAAGTTTCTTGTAGTTACTTTAAGGAAAAATAAAACAAGACTTATTGCAAACTAAGTTGAAGGCACGCACTGGAAACCAATGAAGATATTTAACATGATCAATCATGACGTAGGTATAAAGGTTATGGCTATTTACAGATTTTATTTATGAAAGCTAGAACATAATAATATGATAGTTAATAAACATGATGTCGTGTTTCCCAAGTAGGTATTGGACAAATTTCCGCTGTGTCAGCAGGTCATTTAATTCTCAATAAACTATTCATTACAAAACGTTATTAATTAGTAGATTTTTAAACAATACTATAATAACAATAACCTATTACCATGGCTTGTAACTGCAAATAATGGCTGCCGAAGGTGGAGCAACTATTTCTAGAGGAATCCTTAATATTGACGCTAGTATATATTTCCGATATAGCGTGTAATAAGTTCTTAGAATTATTACAAATAAAATGAAGTCATTTTTTGGTAAGTCTTGATGTGTAAATAACCTATATCGGTAACGGTATATATTTGCATACATATACGAAAGGGTTTTCAATATTTGTCTATTGTTGGGGCACACGTTTCCAATCCTAAACTGATAAATTTCGACGTAGGTGTTGGGCTCACTCAATCACATTATGCGGGTATCAAAACTCCCGTTCATTCCTATTAACATAAAATAATAATAGAGGTTGTCATCAAGGAGAGACAAAAGAGAACATTTTTGGGCAGATGCTTTGTTTCTTGAGTTAACTACGACGACGTAATGATTAAGAAGAAGACTGATTTACAACATAACTGGCAAAAGCTTCAAATTTTACTTCACAAAAGAATTTTGTAACCTTGAAATCTTTTTCATTTTCTCTCGTATCTTGGCTATGGATCTGTAGCCAATTGCGGAAAAGCACCTCAGCACGAAGATCGGCGCGTGACTTGATTTCTTAGAGATAATTCTTGCAAGCTGTTTCAAAGAGAGTTCAGTTTGAGTAGCGGCCGGGCGCAGTCGTAAAATGCTCGAATAACTCTAAGGGGATCATATCTTTTGTTACGTTTCTATCGCATAAACGCGACAATCATAAGATATGTTGAATTTTTTGTCGATATTTTTACATTATATGTACTTATAGGTTACGTCATCATTTTTTAAATCACGAAACTAACTTGAAACACTTTCATCATTGTTATCCTCATTAAATAGGGTTTTCAAATAAAAGAAATATAAATTTCTATGTGTAATATTATAAAATACCAAACAAAGTTCTATTTTAATTAAATGACTTCATAATATAATAAAGTATCTGACAGATAATTCGGGTGTGATATGTTTATGATTATTATCATAGTCATTATACTTCAAACTTTATTCTCGAGATGAGCGTGTAAGACACGTGTACTATCTCGTAGCACTCACCATTCCATACTCTATTTTGAAAACTTTCAATACGTTTATACTACATTTTATGAGGGTATCGTCAACTCTTATGCCCCTCCTCTTAAATGCAACTCACTTCATTCGCTTTAAAGAGCACAAGCAATAATAACCGTATAACTATAACACAAACCTCTCTATAATACAAACACTAACAATTACACTCAAAGTTAAGCTAATTGGTGTGAATGTAAGATATTTCTTACATTCACACCAGTTTGAAAACGATGATCATATACTATATGGGACAGGAAAGCACTTTATTGATCAAAATGAATCAAAATCATTACACATTTAATAAGCTAGCGTGGGCATTGTATCAATGTAATCCATAATATACTGAAAATTAAACTTGCGTATTTACATTACAAATGTTGCGTACGACCAACCGCGTCGAAAGTCAACACAGTGCCGCTTTTAAATATTCACACGGCCCGAAATTCAATTTTGAAGTTTTTACCTGGAATTTAATACACTTGTTTACTAGTGTTGGACCATTAGCTGAAAGTCAACGGAGCTGAAATGAAAATCAATTTGTAAGTCAAACAAACAACGAACGTTATAAAGAGGATTTAATAAGGAGTATTTAAATACTGAAGTGGTTTTGGACAAAACAACTAAGTATTTCATAGCTAGATTACTAGATCAAAGTTTGAATAAGTTATTATAAAAGATAAGTAATATTTTTTCTTTATAATTAGACGCTGGACTGTTAATTTGCGTTAGGCCTTGAGTTCATACAAGTTTTTGTAGGATACGATTTTTTTTCATATTAAATTTAAACAGGTTTTGGTATTCCTTGTACATTTATTTACAATAATTTAATCATATTTTTTATTATAATAGAAAAATACTAAAAAATAATCATAAAATATATAAAAAAAGTAAAAAGATTTTTTCTTTCCAACTAGGTGTAACTAAATCATGTTGAAAAAATGACAGAAAATCTCACTACATTAGACTTTTTATTTGGCAGACCGGACAATTTGAAGAACATCAATATGAAAGTTATATTTTTCATAGTAACGTCCTTTAAATTTATCTGTCCCTACAGATAACACGAAATATCATTGTTAAAGACACTTAGTAATATATAAGATACGGAAATTAGTTTTCCGTTCAAAAGCCCAGTATTGTCAAAAATTTACGCATACGTAACTTTATAAACATTTGCTTTAAATTTACTCAATCAGATTTAAAGATAGTCTATAATATAAACACCAACCAAATATTTAAAACATTCCCTAAATTCAGACAATATGATTTCTAAGCATCAAAATTACAACAAATACTTGCAACAAAATGATGAGCCGACAAGATTATCAACGACACTGCTTCTAAAACTATTTTGTCTTTTGTATAGAAAGGATCAACATATAAAAATATGATGTTGGTTACTACTTTTGGGTTACTGGCGTTCCTTAAGCATGGAAACGCTTAATGAAAATGGTTCGTCAAGCCCGTACTATGCTGATTGATTGATGTTACGAACTGCTCGGAAGCAAACATTTAAAACTGCTTCTGAAGGAAGGAGGTGGTCAAGATAATATAGTTTCTGTCAATAAGTGACGATCATAATTGCACTGGTGAAAAATGTCTACCGTGTCAAAAAGGATCAAATCAGCAAAATTCCAAAAGTCCCATTTAAAACATATTCAATAATCAGGAATAGGTATCTTGTTCCACGTCATACTCATTCTGGCGTGCCGTTGGAAATTTTCCGGGTTCTTTAACGGGATTCATTCATAACTCACGGCCGAGTGGAGCCTTCAAATATTTCAAGCTGGTGGCTCCACCCCCATAAATTCTGCGCGTCGGGCTGCCAAATTAGGCGTGAGGAGTTGAGGTGACTGATATATCGATCCACTTGACGTGAGAGCGTTATCGTATGTTCGTGGAGACGAGAATTCTGGCTTTAGATATGAACAAAGGGTTATACAGATTGCAGATTTTGAATAGTGTAGATATTTAAATAGAGATAGAATATGCTAGGACCCCTAACAGATAATATACATATAAATAACCAGGCTTATAATTACGCCGGAAATACATTCATATGCCAAAAAAGTTTTATAAAAAATATGTGATGACGTTTAGTCGATCAAGCAGAAAAAAACGTATTAAAACAAGTAAAGTATTTATTATTCCACAGTTTAAAACTATACACTGTGCCATGAGTATAACGCCACGATTACATTACTTTGTCACGACAAAAACGTGAAGTAGCAAAGCGCCAGGAAAAAAATTACCAATAGGATTATTTAATTTTCCTAAATTCCCGCACCTGTTGGTAGATTTTTCTTTGTGCGTAACCTCTGGTGGATAAGTAGCTTTATATTCGTATATCTATGTAGATAGCCACCGGGAATGGCATATGAATTTGCCGTCTGGTAGGCGCCGCCGTCATATTGTGTCGTTACCTTTACGTTAATTATTATCTTACTCATCCTGTGAACACGGAAGCCGTATGGGTAAGTTGGTTGTTCGTCAAATAGTGTTAATTTCAATAAAATAGCACGAATGTGTAATAATAGTTCAAATTATTTCATCGATAAAAAGCAGGTGCCGTCACTACGGGCACAGAGGCTTGAGTTATTCCCTCAATTATCTCTGTCCGAAGTGAGACGTTCGCGAAAAGTTTGCCAGAGTCGCAGGTGCTGCCATAAGCCCAATATACTGTGAAATATGTCTTATGAATCTAAACATTTCAATTTTACCTAAACTATCAGGACTATGGAGACAATACTTAAGACTATAAGGCTGTAAATAAGTTTTATTAATTCAATTAATTCAATATCTATTAGGCCCTCTCGTATGATAATGCCAGTTTTTTCCTACACGGTAAAATAATGTTTTTTAAAATCATGTTTTTTGTCAATAGTTGCTTAAGCTTTTTTCCTTATTTATTTATTCAAGGGCAGCCAAAAAAGTACACACCATACATGTTAGATTTACATTATAACAATACATTTCATAATGTTGCCTAATTAAAAACATATTAATTACTATTTTCTGCAATGATATAAATAATATTTTAATAATTAATGTCGTACGTAGCTTACACGTACTCAACAACATAAGTAATATTTTAGTACATTGAATTTAGTCATTAGATACTAGGAAAACATCAAAAATATTATTATGAAAAATAACTAAAAAAATCTTCATACAAAACGTAATAACATTAGTACGAACTTAATATAAGTTTTGATGGTATTCATTTTAGTTGCATTAAAAAAATGTCTGTTAGCTTATTTTAGACTTTAGTTAGCATTTAGATATTCTTGTACAAACCGTTAACTAAAGAATTATATTAGAAAGAAATATCCAAATTTTTTCCAAGTAGAGCATTAAATCTTTGTGTATTGTCTGGCACATAAATTCCGGCAGAACTCACCTGATCTTCAGCTTAATAGCCCTTAATATATATACAGAAAACTAAAGTTTGTTTGAACGTGTTAACCTCCGCAATCCAGTCTGATTGAAAAAAATCCTTATCATTTGATTGTATTGTTCTAGAGAAAAGTTATGGCTATTAACATCACACTACAACCTTTAGAAGACGAGCAAATAGAAAAAAGCAGAGTAATAAGTATATTAAGAGCGAAAAAATACATTTTGTTATAAATTGACGTGTTCTTTTCAGTTTATTAATGATGCAGTTGAGTTCCATTTTAGATGTAAATAATAATAAATATTTACATGAGATTTGACAATAAGTAATATGAAATGTGTCAATGCTCTGACCGCACCATTCCACCTGATATACCCCACCACTGAGTTAACACATTTCGTGGCAATCAAATGAAGTTCACCAAATTCACCTCATGTGTGACCTATTATTATAATTGCTTCACCGTTCAAAGTTGAAAGCAGTTCTCAAGCTGAAACAGATGTGCGCTCAAACGAACTAACTCGTAATTTTAGTTCACTAACTTTGCGCTTTTTGGTTTTGAGTATACACTGTTGTTAGATAATGAAAAGTCAGAATTCAGTCAGTTGCAAAACTTGATGAATATACAGAATATAAAGTAACGCACTATAATGTTAAGGAGTTCTTAATAACTTTAACGAAGGAAGAAATGATTTGTCTTTGTTTTTTGTGCGACAAAGAGAATTGATTATTAAGCAAGAACGGTTACCTTCTGGCATTATAATAAATGTTACTTTAAGGCAATTTATTTTTAATTTCCTCTAAAGGTTTAATAAGTAATTCAGTTAAGAAATAAATTCCTTTAAAAGTCTTTCATCAAACCAGAAAGTATCGAGGGAATTAAATCAATTAAGCCTCTTAGTGTCACGGCTGATCAACGTTGTCAGTAAGTCTAACGTAAATGTTAAAATCTTACCAACAAATGACCCTTCGAGTTTCAGTTGTCTTATTGAAGTTGGAACCAATTTGAGAGGCAAAATGAGCTTTATAATGAAAGAACTAAAGCCCTGTTTTGCGGGGATTATTCGTGAAAAATGTAAGGCTCTAACCATCCGCCCTTTTTCCACGTGCCAGTTGTCAGTGTAATTGATCGTCTCCGCTGCGAGATAATTCCGCTGTGACGTGATCCGCATTGTTTTGCCCGTTTTATTGCGCCCTCACCGCTTTCTAGATGCAGGGGAAATGCAAAACAAACAGACTTTAATTGGAACAGATATGACTCAATGTTATCGTTGGAGAGTACCGCAAACAATGTGTCGTCGAAACAGTTTAGAGGCAGGGTTCTACTGATTTTGCTTCTGGCATATTGTGAGTGTTATGTATGCATTACAATATGGCGATAACCTTCAGTAGAACGGTAACGTTGACATTCTAAATGCTTTGCGTTTGTCAATTATATCAAAAGGAAAGAGTTAGAATTTAGAAATTATTGTTATCACGCGAACAGCTTTTTAATTATATAAAAAAGCTTATGTTGTTCGGATTATAATAAGTCTTAACACACAAAAACTTTAACTTCTGCTTTTTCGGTTATTTCTACTTAATCAAATTAAAGTCAGTCGCCAATTTCCATGTATACAATTGCTAATAAGAGGTCGAACTTCGAAGGAATACAAGTTACATCTACCTAATCAAGAGCTGTCATCAATCACGCAAGTTGTCGGGCCAATCCTTTGAGGCTTCCCTTACGACGGGAGTGGAACAATCGTCTGAATGTAAAATTGTGCCGATTGAATTAATTCTATAGCTTTGTTCCACAGTACCGAAACAAATGTAGAGTTTAACATTCCACTTGCGGGTAGCCTACTTTATATTGCGTTAGGTTGACTACCCCTGGGCGATTTGATTGTGATTGCTGTTTGTCAATTTATTATACCATTTGTGGTATGAAGCAACTTGACCTTCTTTTATAAAATTTAGGATGTTATATATAGATCTTGACGCAAAGTTTAAAATGCAGGGTTAAGCTAAACAATCTGGAATATTGATAAGACACTTCTAATGTTTTCATAGATTATTGTCCCAAATTCATGTCAAATAGAATTGAATACTGAAAGAGAAGTTTCACAGAATTACTCACAGTAAATTACTGGTTATTGTGGGATCAACGGTATTTATCTCGATTATTCAATGATTGTGACATCAAATATTGATATTGATTGCGGTGTCCAATATCGGCAAACCCTTGTCCAGGAGTGATTTATCACGGTAAAAGTTATTGAGTTATAAAAAAATATAATTTTGTAAAAAATATATACATTCAACGTCTTTCTACCTATGTAACATTGAACGAACGTCGCATATTACCAGCAAAACTAAGTAACCGCAGGTAAATATATATGTTTTCTATATTGCTAGCAAGAAAATTATATATCATATAATTCTAAAGCATAGCTTTTGCATTGTTTTTATTGACTTTTTAATGTTGGTAATTTTTTTCTAATTTGGCTGTTTAAAAAAGACTATCTTCTAATTTGACTAAAATTCTTAGAGAGATGGAAAATAGGGCAGGGTTGGCAACTTCTACTGGTGACACTCCTGCTGTAATTTAGAACATTGTCTTTGTAAACCAGGCAGATCATTTGCTAGCATGCCACTTAAAATGCTTACAAAAAATCAGTATAATCAAACCAGCGTTAATACCTCGTCTAGTCATAATGGTGATAGGTAGGTATGAGAAGGTTTTATAGCCTCTAATTTGACGGGACTATAATCCGGAGTGATTGATCATGGTACAACTCCTTTGTATTGATTTTATATACGTTTTATTGTGTATTATAATAAAGGTATGCTAGTTCCCATCTGAGGATTCGAAATGTTGTTTTTTTCAGGCGTATTTGTAAACTTATAATTACAGACAAATTAAAGTTAAAATATTATTTACTACTGAGTAAAGACATTTTTTATCCATGCACTTTACCTAAGCTGCTAATATTATAGTAAATGTAATGGTAAAATTGTATACTATCAAATCGGAGAAAGAGTGTTAACCAAGATAAATTATTATAATAGAAAAATACTAGAAAAAATTGAATTCTCAGGCGGGATCTTATAAGATCGCATTGAAAATGCATAAAATATATAAAACATTATAAAAGTGTTAACCAAGTTAAAATGTAATGAAATATACTTTTTTTTGCTTTTTGCTATAATAGTGGTTACTGAAATATTAAGGAATAGACCTCGCAATTAGCCGTTTCCAGCATGCAAAAACTTAATATTATTAATAAGCCTGTAACACCAAGTTAACATATTTAGGTACCTAAGTTTATTTGCGAAAACGCGCAGGTAAGCAGCGCATCTCCTATGATAAGCATTAAAACAGCACTGTAGGTACAGTTAGTTCTAAGAGTATAAGGGAAAACTAAAGTTAATTTTTGTAAAGATATTCTTCATAAACTTTAAGCCGTATTAATTAAAGGACTTTCTGGGTCACGGGCATTTTTACTTACCATTATACTGGGAAGATATTATTATAAAACTACTTTGTTGTATTACCAACACTATTAATGACTTAAAGTGGCCATAAACTTAAATAATTCATAATAATTGTAGTATAAGGGAAATTGCAAAATTTGCGAGGACTATCGTGCTACCGAAATAAAGATACAATCATAATCAAGTAATATTTAAAACTTACCACTTTAACCTAGAAAAATGTTAAACTATGTAACGTTTTCCACCTTGTCAATTTAACTTATGCCGAATATATTTTGCTGTAGAGAAATTCACTCATATAGAACACACAAAATATCTTTATAACGTTATGAGTCTTAAATTATCAATTTAAAAGCCGCCTGGTATAACTCAGCGGTAGGCTCACTCGTAAAACAAGCGTTTCGTTTACCACAAAGGGGATAACGACAACATTAATAATATTTAAACGCATAATTAACAATATTAAAAAAAGTAATATCTGATCCTAATCTGAAAGCAAGAAGAATACTACTTCGTCAGTTATAAATAACCATAATATTTGGCATATCTATACTAATATTATAAAGAAGTAAAGTTTGTGTGTTTGTATATTTGTTAAATTGTAAGGGGTAATCTCGGGATCTACTGAACCGATTTTAAAAATTCTTTCACCAATAGAAAGGCACATTATTGCTGAGTGTCATAGGCTCTATTGAATGCTTGAAAAAATTTAAAGAATTTTGTCCACCCGTGCGAAGCCGGGACGGGCCGCTAGTCATTATAGAAATTGCTTCACCATTTTCAGTAAATTAATGTCCTTCCTAGGCAAGTAAAAAGGTCGTATTCATTAATTTTAATTTATATTGTGTAATTTCTTTATTATTGCTGTTACTCATATAATTTTTCACTACGAGTATACTTTTAATATAAAATCGTAAATTCTAAATACAAGCTTTAGAAGTTGCATAGATGTATCTTATTTATTTCATTTTATTTAAATACTTCTGGCAGTCTATTACAATTACTTAGAACACAACTAAGTAAATAAAAGCACCAAACTACCATGAGTCTTTTTGCTCTACGCCACACAACATAGCAGGGCGATAGATCACGCTCGGTGAGTAAAAAGCAGATCAGCGTGTACGCACAGTTTTTACGTAGTAATTGGATTCCCCGCGCGTGAGGCTGTTATCTGCCACCTCACCCGTAGTAGAGTTCATCAGTATGTTGTGCTAGCTAAGCGTATTTAATATATTCAAACTGAATTACTTGCGGGACATGTTTATATGTACATGAACGGTTCTGTCGGAGTGAATAATGAAATGAAGATTTTATAATAATGATATTCGCATATAATACATTTTTGTTAGTCCCTTAATATCGAGCATAATTCGATAACAAGGACTAATATTTCCAATATATTATGGTGTAAAACGTATATACAAGCTTATCTATAGGTATGAGAGTACGAAGCTCGCTAAATGTCAAGTCGTGACTAAATGACCCGAAATGACATTTTTGTTAATGACCGTCAACCACGTTATGATAAAATGTCACAACATTTAGGTTTCTTTAAGGGCTGAAGTGAATTACAAACAACAAAATTATATTTACCGAGGTGCTAATCTGTTAAACTGGAAATAAGACTTTTAATAAAAACATTCCAAATAGAAATAAATAAAATATTAGACATATACGAGTAACTTCCAATATGCATTATGTTTATTATGTCTGCGACTTGTAGTTTTCACTTAACGTTGGACATTTATTTAATGGCTATAACATACTTTTTCCTTCTTTGTAAATCCATTTTCTCTGTCTACTGTTTGGAAAATTATTTTCAGAATATTAACAAAGAAGCAATGCGAGCTCTATTTAACGGAAACAAATAATCTAACGTTTTATCATAAAAGAGTAAAATTGGTCTGTCTGTATTTACACAGAAATATTAATACTGATACTGCATTTATACAGACATATTCCAAATTAAAGCAACATATTTGCATGTTGGTTACAGGGGCGGCGCCAATTAAATTCTTGTTAGGCATCCAACCGTTGTGGCATACCTACTGATTGTGAAGAATAGGGTACAAACGCGGATTAAATACAAAAGCGACACGATTACAAGCGAAGCCATCCCAGCGGCACCATTAGGGATTCAGTAAACGAATTCGGGACATCAAATCGACAAAATTGAGCTCGCCTCATCTTTTCTTACATAGTGTGTCCCCCATCCCAAAAGGCAGATATTTTAATACTTCTCTCAGCTCGGGGGGGACGACCGCTGTTTTGATCTACGACTCGAAAATACACTTTTTTCTGTACAAACACAGCATATTCTTCCGTCCTAACTTTATGAATACGTCTCTGAATAATATGAAAATCTTTTATGAATGAGATTTTTTGCTAGGGACCCCGAAGGGCCGGTCCTAAGTAGACGGAGTATTTTGTAACTCACCCATACACCAGGGATTCATAACCCCACAACCCGTGAAATAAAATATTACCTGAAACATAAGAAACAACTCATTAATTATTTAAAGTGATAAATAAACACAAAACGGGGCGATTTAAATACGCACTTTGGGAAACGATTAATGCTCAGGTTGGTGTAAAACAACAATCATTGATAAAAAAAAACAATTTTATACGTGAATATAAAAATACTTAATAATTTTTCATTGATGTTATCCTAGCTAACAAATGAAAACTTTCCGATTTTTTTCACCACACTATGCGTTAAATACCTATAGTTTGTTTGTGTACTTAATTTAGGAATCCGAACTGTAATTTTAAAGTATCTTGATCTACGGGTCGTATCTTGTTGTTGATGATATAGGTAGGCTATACCTAAAGAGCACTCGCCCGGATAGCGAGGGATGTGGGTTCGAGATCCGCTTGACGGCTTAGACAAGTTTTTTCTTGTAATCATTTCTTTAGATATAAAAATCTAATAGTTAAACTGTTTAAATTTTATGAACGACTTCTATTTTTTTTGGTTTTCCAGATTTTGTTTTAGAAACTTTGTTACTTTTTAAACACACACTATTTTATTTATTTTGTTTGATATACATGTCTAAATATCGCCTATAAAACTAATAATAAACTTTAAACCGTGGATGTTGTAATTACTCAGAAAATTAAAATGAAAATTTTAAATTTATATATATATATTTTTTTTAAAGCTACGAAATTCGTAGTCTTTTGCCATTACAGTGAAACTTTATTGTGGTAGTTCGGTTATTCTTTCCAATTGAATCTAAGTAACTGTACTAGTAAAAGTGGATGGCGAGCGGTTCACTCATGGACCGTTTTCCTTCAATCGACAAAATATCACGGTTGCTTCAATCATTTTAACCTAGTCCTCACCGATAGTGCCATTAGATCACTTTTGAGTGAGGGTTAAGTGGCATAATTGCCTTTAATAATTTTAGTAAGGACTATTAGGGTTTTAGCGATATGATATATTACTTAATATTTGCACATACTAGATTTGATCGCAATTGGTCAACCCGTTCTTGACTTATAGAAGGGCATACAGATAGACAGACAGATAAAAATGAAAACAATAGTAGAATTGATATCAGTGGGTCATAAAATGAATATTTATCATAAAATTTGTCAAAAAAAAAATAAATGTACTGACCGAACCTACAGATTTATATAGTAGTATAAATAAGGGAGTATACGTTTTGAAATGAAATTTCATTAACATCGTCAATGTTAATATAAAAACACGGTACTAATACCTAAAACACCAGTAAACAATTTACCGTTTTAAAAATATAACTCCATTTACAAATAGTTATCTACATTCTCTATGTACCATACATACCTAGGTATTGCTTTGCCACATTACTCAAATGATCTTTTAAATTCCATCAAAACGACAAGATACAAATTGGTGGCAGCCGATTATATTAATCTTTCATTAATGGATTTATTTTAGCTCCACATTTAAGAATTTCTTATAAAAGTTATTTATTACCGATATTTTACTAACAGAAATGTTGTCCTTTGAAAACTTAATAAAGAAAGTTTGAAATTTGAATCGTTTTAATTAGTGTACGTTCGCTGTAATTACAATTTAATCTCATTCATTCTCGATGCAGTATATTATTTGATGTCCAGTGAAATTAAATATAATTCAGAAAATTCGGAAAAACTTGTTTCCGCCCAGGAGTGCTTTACAAATTTAAATCAAATAATTTAATACAACGTTTTCCTTTTAACTATCTTAAATCAATTAATACACTATCACAGTACGCAATCAGATAAAGCCAATATTGTAGTTCCGTTTTGTAAACTATCACGTCTACGTTATAAACTAAATCTATAAGAACACTCTTTGAATTGAAATCTTCATACAACAAACTTATAGTAACCTCTGTTAAGCTAATAACTTATATTAAGGAACTTTATGAAAGGAAAAAAAGTATTTAAATTTTGGATTTTAATGATATCGGCGCCAGTTTAGTGGAATTTTTATTCCAGTTTTTGCCATTGACGACCTATGCGTCCTTTGCGTTTTGTAACATTATGTTTAGCCAATAAAACACTATGTAAAGTAACGATAACCACAAAAACATTATCATGAAAGACTACACAATCTTCCACGACATGTAAAATTATCAAAATTTTGCAATTTCTCACTTATTTAAATAATTGCGTCTGTTTGTTATATATACGCTTTTCAATATAAAATAAAAATAAAAAATATATTGTTGAAAGTATAATGGTTATAAAGAGAAATACTGTAATGTCTTGACAGCCAGCTTACTGGACCTGAAATACTGCAATATTTTGACAATATGCGGGATATATGGTTACCGACTTTCAAATTTTTTCAATGTTTCAGCGACAGCCAATATTTTACAATATGAGACTTGATAGTCTATCCTGTTGAGTCCAAATAGTAGAAACGTTTAGGTATGGCTCTATCTTTATGAAGTGTTTGCTAATTCGTTATGTTGGCAGTTTGTTTTACCACAAAATATAATTTACCGCAATAAAGTTCGTAGATTAAACATTATTTATGACATGCAGTTATGCCTAAGATTTGGGCTTTTATGGGTGTTAATTCGTTTTAAACGACAATACACACAACAGTGCAATGCAGACATCCCAGATAATAAATAAGTAACATATACTAGAAAAAATAGAGACTTTTATCCTAAAAGGCAAGAATTTTTCAGAAATAAAACAGCAAAAAAATATATACTCAATGAACGTAAAATACTAAAAGCGCAAACCAGTAATTCATCATTTTCTTTCTTACAAATACATAGCGAAAAAAATAATTTGCCGGGACTAAAGTTATTTCGCGACGACAATGGCAGTATTGACGACGAAAAACGACCTACATGATGTGGTGTCAACAAAGATAATATATATCGCGGTATCGGGGCATCTCCGTCGCCATTGTGTCCGTAATCCTGGGGTTGAGTCCGGGGATCGCCGGTCTTATGTAGGGACGTGACTATATGTTTATCGATAAAACTGTCTAGTTAATATCTACGATTACATTTTTAAAATTTAAAATTTATAAGAGTTTCTAAGATGAACCCAGATATTCAGAATTAATTTAAAGGATTTTCTCATAAACGGTTCCATGAAATAACCCAGTTGGCCATCTTCGGGTCGGAATCACTTAAATTTTTTTGGGGTCGTGACAAAAATGCATGTGAAATGTATTTATATTTTTACATTAAAAACGTTTAATTCCGGATAGCGTAAATTGTTTGTCTGAATTCCTTTGGTGGTGACTGAAAGATGAATTTATTTAAAAATTGGCTTATTTAATACTTTGAACTTTTTAATGTGAAACTATATGTATATATATATGAAAAGTAACAAGTCTAGTAATAGACTAGTAAGTGTTCTTTAACACTTTTTGTGATAGACAACAAAACAATCAAATTAATAATTTATTTAGCGCACTTTAAATATTATAAGTGTAATTTATTATTCACCGGCTCGGTGTTTTGTTTACTGCCCTATCTTTACTCGTTTGTCCCAGGATATCCTTCGGCAAACACCGGCGAAATCCGACTAAGCTTTGGCGCACCTTTTTTCAATAGACCTTTACATAAATGCGTTGAGCCTTTCGAAAGAAACACAATACAAAAAGAGCACTTAAACCATAGGCATAAGGTCGTGGGAATTTTCAAAGTGTTTCACTTGTAATGTTATTATACGTACAGTTTGTAATTAAGCGCAGGTTTCTCTTAGAATATTATGGTAATGCTATTATACAAAGGCAAGATAACTAATCTATAGGAAAATCAATCAATTTTTTATATAAACATATAAAAAGCATCAAACACATTACTAATATTCCTGTTGACCTTTCGTGGCAAGCTATGAGTACGAGTGGATCCCTAGTATAGAGCTCAGTCCACTTGGCCGTTAAAGCTGACATTTCAACAGATAGGCTACAACCGACTCAATTTTTTCGGCTGTGATTTAGTTTAACAAATATTTTAGGCTTTGGGATAAAACATAAAACAATGAAATGTAAATTAATCAGCAAGAAAACTAGTTATCGACATTATCAAAGCAACATGCTTAATGCTGGATTAAATAAATTGGTGTAAATATTTTATATTATTTAACAAAAAAATTATATTACAACAAAAAATAAGAGTAATGCGAAAAGTACATAACTTTCACAGATTTATAATTTTTTATATATTTTATGCATTTTCAATGCGATCTTATAAGATAATTATTATAATAGAAAAATACTAGAAAAAATCGACTCGGGTCACAAGTGAATCTCAGGCGGGAAACGAACCCGCAACCTTTGGAAATCCGGTCCAATGCTCTCCCAATTGAGCTACCGAGCCTTGCGAACACTCGTCGAAAATTTCTAGTACATTCCTGATTTTACGCTGTAGGCCAGCGGTGTTTCATCAATGAGAGGAACATCTTCTCGTATTCGAAAGAAACATTTTTACAAATGTTTGGTCAATCGATTAAGATGAAACAGCCATGTTAGATTTATATTTTTTTATATATTTTATGCATTTTCAATGCCGTTTCCCGCCTGAGATTCACTTGTGACCCGAGTCGATTTTTTCTAGTATTTTTCTATTATAATAATTTATCTTATAACTTTCCCATTTAAAAAAAATACTTTTTAGAGAGCGGATGTAATCCGCCCCGAGCGGGTTACTAACCAGCTAAAGATCAATGTCTGATCTTTTTAAAAATATCTTTCTTGATTGGTCTACTGCTATCAGTGGGTCGAACTAAGACTGGTGTAAAGTACCATTTTTTAATTATAAATTGTTATGCTTTGTGTTGTAAATATTAAATCAAATGGAAAACATCCTGAACCATAACGCGAATGACTTAGTAGAGACACCATTCAAAGATCACGTCGTCAATTGTAAAAAGAGCTGATATAACTTTAAATGGAATTAAAACTTCAAAAAAAGGTGTACTAAGCTTCTTTTCTAGTTTATAGTGCTTATTTTCCTACTCTATGTTCTTAAAGTGAGCTGCATTAAAGATTTGTCTACAACATTATTTCAATGTTGTTTAAAATCTGTCACACTCTAAAGGGCGGAGTTTGCGACACAGACCGGTAAGCCTCCAAAGTCGTTCGACTTGTCGACACAACTTCTATATTAGTTCGCGCGTGATCGATCCGGCAGCCCAGTTTGACAGTTCCAAAGGTGACGGATAGCGGCGTGCCATATCGCGAGGGTGATTTGTCTTCAACTTTTAAGACAGTTTCAGTTGTACCAGGCGAAAAGTGCATTATTTGAAAAGGAATATTGAATTCAATATGCCGTTCGCCTTTTAAAACGTACCGGTGCTTCGTAATATTTGTTTGTAAGTCTCGTGACTTTGTGAAATTGCTTGCCTAAGATCTGTAAATCTACTTACCTAACATGTAAAAGAAAATCATCCAGAGTATACCCAGAACCAATAATGAATTGACATTGATTATAATTATTAAAATAAATTTATACATTTTCTTTTACAAATAATCCGTGTTTAATAGTGAACATTTAAAAGCATAGAAACATTTTTCATTAGAGACGCTGTCTTTACCTAACTAGATTATTAAAGCTTATCAGTTTCTTTTACCTTTTGCATAGCTTTTGCAAAATGAGATGCAATATCATTTATTGGAGTTTAATAATAATAAATAAAATAACCTTTATAAAGTAGAAGACTGAACTGAAAGAGGCAAAACAGTGCGTCTAGCGACATCTATTCCACGATAACCACGGGACGAGACGAAAAGGTTTTTGATTAAACATAATTTTCTTGTTTATTAAAATAAAACATTTCGCATTTCCTTGCTGGGATATGTAGGTTTTGATCTGGGCGGTCATCGGGTGAGTAGCCCAAAAAAATTATTATCTAGAGTTCCTAAAAGTTTCAAAAAACACTTTCAGCATTTGGTTCCAGATGCATTTGCATCGTTAAGAGCGACTGATCCGTACGTTAATGCATATAAATTATAAGTTGATCATGAGCTATTTAGGAAAATAATACACTCACCTGACTTTGTGATGTTGAACATTGAAGAAAACGAATCGATGAGTATAGCGTATTCCATTAAAGAAAAACCATAGCCATATTTGACGACGTAAAAAAATCCGACAACGAAAAGAAATACCTTATAGCAGATACAGGAAAATCTAATTTGCTATGAGATCGAAATCGACCAAAGAGTTTAGTGCACGGGAAAGTGTTAAACGTCTTTACTGTCTTTCCCATGATTAATTTGTGTCGGGCCTGTCGCGTTAATGGGTCGAAATAATTTAGTGGGCGGCAGGCCTTATTTATTGTTAAGAGGTTAGTAGTTAAGACGTTTTATAAGTTGGTTAGTTATCTGATGTAGACGTCTAAAATGAAAGCATTAAATTAATTAAAGTATTTGTTTAAATAAAACATAGGTACTTAATTAATCCTGACGTTTCGACGCCTTTATAGGAGCCGTGATCTCAGGATGGCTAAGGTAGTGGTCGTTTTACATGTGATACTACTTCTAGTCGTGGCAAAAATGTATCAGTTAAAAGGTTGGAATATTTGCATCTGGAGCAGTACAAAGGATCAGTGATATGTTTCATTTGGAACATCGTTTCATCAAAATGGAAGTAACTATCATAGGGTTTCTTTCACGACGAAATTTGTATCAGATGTGATATTTGTCTAAGATTTGTTTATATGTTACCGGCAATGTGTATAATTCAGGTATTGTATACAATCCCTAGGTAATGTATACAATCCCTGGGGCGTCCAGGCAATGTATGAAATATCATGAATATCATTGTCCATTACATACTTTACCTAGGTATTGTATACAATTCCTAGGGATTGTCTAGAATACCTGCTGGTTCACCGGTAATGTGTAAAATAAATAAATCTTAAGACTAAACTAATGTTAGGTGAACCGGTTAATATCAATAAATCTTAACAGACTTACTTATCAAATAGCGGACAAATAAAACATGTTGTATTTACTTGAAATAAACTTTATTATCAACTTTAGGTTAGGTTAGGTTAGGTTTTTTTTATATCTTATTTATTAAAATAGAGAAATTTATTCAATAATGTTCTTAAGTTTTTTCGTAAGGGGATTGTTGTAGTGTGTAGTTACAGTCGAGGGTTGAGGCTAAAGATACCTCTCGCCAAGAATGCAAATACAGAGATAGAAAGAGTTTGTAGGCAGAGAGCCTACAAACTGAAAAGAAAGAGACCATAAAAGAAAGGAAGGAAAAATAGAAATAAGGTGTAGCTTCTATTGAAGCTTAAAGTTGTTATTATCTATGTGTAGTTGTGAATTCTTTTATGTATTTGTTGCATGATTGGTTTGTTTAATTTAAAATTGTTGGTGTATGGATTATTTGTCTTGTAGTACTTGTGTAAAATGGTGCCCCGGTTAGGTTAGGTTGCGTTTTTTTGCGTTCGAGTGTTACATTACCTGCTGCAAGTTTGGCATTGTATAGAATACCTAGGTAAAGTGTGAAATAAATTCCATTTCATACTTTACCTGCCCGTTTTAGGTATTCTATACATTGCCTAGGTATTGTATACAATACCGGATTATACACATTGCCGGTAACATATATATCAACATCGTTACAAAAGTGTAAAAGGCAAAATCGGTTTTTCCTTTAGCTTAGGACTGACAACTAGTATTATTTATTCAAAATATATAATGAGAATATATTAAAATATATGTTATATACAATGAATGTGATATTATGTATAAGTATGTGCACTCATTATATACATATTAAAATAAAGAAAAATGAGACGGAAAAAAATTCAAATTGTTCCGTTTGTCGTCGCGTCGCTCGATCGAGTTACAAATGATACATTTTACACCGGGCAACTGTTCCGAATCATTCGGATCATATTTGTTTCGGAACACTGAGGTGGATCTTTAAAAAACGACACACGACTACTTTAAATATTTAAATCGTGCGCTTTCCCAACTGTTAAAATTTAATACAAATCAAAATTGTATTATTTTTATTTAAACGTGTAGAGTTATTTTTATCTATTTTATTTTAAATGCATAATTGCAGACAATAGACAATACCACTTAAAAATAAACCGAAAGCTACATAAGATTGCATGTCTATAACTTGATTGAAATAAATCGAAATTTTGAAATATAAAAAAAACAATCAACAATTAAAATATGAGTATCAAATTGTTAAAAAGCTTTACAATAAAGCTTGTAACTAAAATATCTAAAACAATAATAAATATTTAAAAATAACTAGACTTCCGACAAATTAACTAAAAAGTAAAAAAGCCAGTTGTGTAACTTAATCTGTATAAACATAACGATAGGACACTCATTTACTCGCCGACTAATCGACAATCTGTTTAGTGAACGAGTAAATTAGTGACCTTTCGCTTTGTATAAACCAATTAACTTATTTGAAATCGGATTAACTTTGTTATTAACATTGGACTTCTAGATTTTATCTCTAAAGAAAATTTTACAAGGAAAATACTAGATTTAAAAATCTAAAAATCCCATGTTTTTCAGTGACCAAAAAAGAATAAAATAACCCGGTGGGGCCAAGCGAGGGGCCACTCAAAACGTGGGGGCGCATGTTACTTATGGAGATGTAATGAGATGTATGATATGCATAGATGTTGAGAGTATTTGTAATGATGCGCCCCTACGTTTTGAGTGGCCCCTCGCTTGGCCCCTCCGGGTTATTTTATTCTTTTTTGGTCACTGAAAAATGTGGGATTTTTAAATCTAGTATTATTATTTTATTCTTTTTAATTATTAACTCAACGAAGTAACCATGTGTTACGCAACAATCGGATAAGCCCCATACAAAAGTGAAAGTTGCCGAAAATTGATCTGAAAGTGCACCTAGAAAGTTGAAAGTTGCTTAAACGTGCATTTCCATCGGGTTCTGAGCTACCCTGAAAGTTTCAACTCGCTAGGTGGTCGGGAAGTGCCTCAAAATTGAGATACAAGATTCCAACCGGACAGACAAGACGACAGACAAGAAAGCGACCTAAGAAAAACGTGGGAATAAATCAACTTGTCTGAGGCATCAGGTGGGACTCGAACCCAGTCTATCACTTTCCGGGCGAGTAGGTACTCTTTCAATTAAGCTGAGACCTTGGCTAACAGGTTGAATTAATTTGTAGTAAGTTTTTCGATAAAGCACTGTATTAAACCACTGATGATATTAGCTATAACTATTGCATCAAGTTGTTAATTATGTCTGATTCCGTGCTTATAAGCTGTTTAACATTGATTAAACACGCGCCATGTGTTTATGTAAATATTGTTGATTATCGTTTGTTTATTTGGCATATGATTATCATAATACGAGTCAAAGCGTGTTCTATGATTAAAATGTAAATCTTTTTAAGTATAAATGCTTTATTTGAATGTGAAATCTTGTATTGCCTAGAGAAATAATTAAAACTGGAAACAAATAGGTACCTAAAAGCTAATATTGCAAAAGTTTTCTCACGGCACCGATTTAAAATAAAGGAGTTATAACGTTTATAGGCTTTTATTAAAATATAAAAGGTAATAAACATTCAAGTAGAATTAAACTTCGCCATTGCGATAATATAGTGACATAAAAAGAGTCCAATAGACTTACATAATACGCGTTTAAACATCCGAACATTGTCAAACGACTGATAAAGCGCAAACTTGAGGTCGCATCAGCGTCACGCAACAGCTAACTTGGGAGTGAAAAGCCCGGAATACGATGTAACTCGTCTTATTTCCAACTTGGCTCAATCGGCCTCCTTGACTCAAAGTTCCCGGATAGGGGGGAGAGCAACAATGCGCCGGAAAACAAAAGAGCTCTTCGGAGACGAGTACTTTGCGGTGTAATGCTGGCCATTTAAAAGCGAACATCTTTATTACTTACATGAAACCTAGGTATCACGTCTGTGTAAAAACAAAGTTTAATAATACGTGTCTGGGTTTTCGACTACACTAGTACTAATATTATTATTATACTAATATTATTATTATACTATTATTTCAAAGTAGCTGATACCCGTCGCGTTGCTGTCGCAGAATAAATAAACTTTCGGAAATATTGTTATAGTAGTTTATGATACTGTTGCATAATAAGGGTTCTTATAACATGAGTGTGTTTTAAAAAAACGAGCCGTAGGCGAGTTTTTTTATAGCATCACACGAGTGTTATAAGACCAAGTTATGTACAGTGTCATACACTACTTTATCTACTCTCATACTATAATATGTAAAACAATATTGCAAATAAAACGCTGAATATAACAACAAATTTATTTAAATGTCAAATGTTGGCGCCAAGGTGCAAACATCAATTGCGCATGCGTGTTGCGTCGGTCGTCGAGGACTCGTTCATTGAAACCTTTTTAAAGTAGAGGTTCAACCTCCTTGGTCCAGCTGGAGGTTGTATAGGTGTATCGTTATGATAAAAAAGTTATATTATGTTACAGGTGGCCATACAAGACCTGTATCGTAATGAAACTTTTTTTTTATTATTTTTGGCCTGTACGTAATGTTTGTCATAAGCATTTTGTTTTCAGTTTTAGAATCTTTGTATTATAGTATTAGAGTAGATAAAAATTATTATTGAATAAAAATAGCCATAATGATATAAGTCTATAATATAGTTCTCGTCGACAATGGAAACTTTCAAAGATATATAATATATTGTGGACAATATATTTCGTTTAGTATATGTTCGATCAACTCCGAAAATCAGATTACCTTTGCTTTTTATCATATGTATGTATTTTGTCAATTATGATGAGTGTCAAATAATCTTGAATCATGGAAACCTATGAAATGATAGGTATTTTACAGTATAGTTGCATTTTCCCACATTTCACCTGATGTTAAGTAAAAAAATATATATATTATAGATTACGTCACATGTTGCGGTTCGAGGGTCTTCATAAACATACTAATAATTGCACTATATCTATAACCTTCACGCAAGTGCAAGCAATGAGATGGCATAATTTTATCGCAATCGGATGAGCGGTACCGCAGGAAAACGAACAATTGGTTTATTTTTATATATTAGAACGCATTTCTTGATAAAAGTTAGATATATACTGGATATACTTAAAACGCATAAATTAAAATTTGTGAATCAATATCTTATTAAAAACTCGTATATACTCGTAATCAATTTTCTCTTTATTTGGTTTTGAATCCATCTAATTTGAATTTGTAATCATAATTTATTCATGTTATCAAGTGTACGCATAAGTATCCAATCTGAGATAAGTTTTGAGTAAAACAACGCTGATCAAATGAGCATGAAGGTTAATTTTACAAGTATCATGTCGAGTGCTTTCAAACGCAAATTGTTTTATGTTAATACATACGTTTAATTTGTATGCCTCTCTTTGTTACATAATTTGTACTTAACTATGTTTTACTGTTTTTAGTTAAATTAGGTATTTTTACTAGTAACATGTTCACAGTTATTAAAATTGGTTATAACAGAAAGGTATATTAGACTTTTGTTGTTATTTCAATAACAATATATATATATATATATATATATATATATTTAAAAGGAATGAGATAATTTGGCTACATAATTGCGAAATAAAATTTTGAAAAAAAGCGGGTTTGTTACCCTACGCTCTGCGTAGGTCGACACTCGGTTACATAGAGGCAGCGAGGGCGAGTGGAGATCATTGCGCCTATGCCCAGCAGTGGGCGTCGTAAGGTTTATATGGTAATGATTATCTCTGGAGAAAACATCCACTGCTTGGCGTAATTTTCTCTCAAAAATAGGGTGTTTCTGCCATAATCTTCATGGGTTAGAGATCGCAGTACAAGACCATAGTACGAAAACGGTGCTGTCTATTTTGTTGTCTATGGGAGGTACATGGTGATTGCCTCCAGAATTATTATTCGCCTAATACCCTTAAGTGTGATACCTAATACCCTTAAGGTTGGTTCTATTCAAATCTGCCAAACACCACTTGGGTTTTGATAATGATGATAATATTTTCATTTATAACACTATTAAATTTAAAAATATTCGACGTGATGATTTACAGTCAAATCTTTCCAAGGAACTAGTTAAGGCGAATTTTGATTAACACTTTCCAGGACTGTATAAGGATAATGTTTTTGAATGATATAAACCAATATTACGGTTGCATTTTCCAACAGATGGAATACCTACATTTCATTTCAATCAAAGTGAACATCCAAGTCCTCGCACTTCGAATCGGATACTTCATGAAGTTCTAAGCACAGGAATCCACTTACGTTCTAGCCCGGTTGTGATTAAACGTTTCGTATTTCCCGTGGATATTCCCTTTGTCACAAAGCTGCGGTCGTATCTTCTCACTTACACCTTGCTCACGGGTCTAAGGGCAACTTAAGTCGGATTTATACGATCAATGATTGATGACTGTACGTCGACAGATGTAACAAATGGCGAGAATCTATAAATGAAGTATACCTAGAAACATTTTTATTTTATTTTTTTCTCTACTTACTCTACCTACTAATAAAAGCGTAAATGTAAAGTTGTAATTATCCCATAATTATATTATTATCTCGCTTAATAAATACGAAAAATAAGATAAGCTCAGAAATTAACTTGAGAACATCAATCAAAATATATTTTTTTTATTAACTTTATAAAGTTTGTGTAAATACCACAAATATTCAAAAATAATACTGAATTATCAATGCATCGAATATTTAATTTAAATTTACGTTGTTTGCCATAAGTAAAGACTTGCATCAATGATACATATTTTCAGGTCTAATCGGGTCTTACAAAAGCGACCCTTGTAGGGTTCAGCTTAGAGATCGATGCTTCGCCTTGACGACGACTTATTCCATTCGTTACAATGTCTGTCACTAAAATGTTCGTAGTGAAATATGTTTAGAGATTTTTGCCAGTAGTATTTAATAAAGATGGTCTATGTATAAAGATTCTTTATTAAGTGATTCAATTTGATTTATTTATTGAAAAAATATACATGTTTAGTCTATTTTTTGTATTTGTTATTGAATAGTTGATGAACATGTCGATTTATTTTATTTCAAGAGAAATTTTAGTTTTTCTGAGAAATCTTAATTCTTTAGAAGGTATATTTATATATACATCTAGACAAAAATACCATAAACAGGATGTCAAAAACCTTAAATACAAAAAAAAAACCTACATTCAAAATAATGTTTTATTTTTAACGTCAGCAGCAGTTTATCGGGCCATAAGTGTACCGATCGGAACTAATGCTCTTGTCATGCCGAATGAACTGCAACTATTGTTTTCGTCGGTGATCAACTGGCTGGGATAACCGAGAAAATTCCCCGATGTTTCTTACGCTCAGAAATTGCTGTCCTGCTCCGTAATAAAGTGATTTCGTTTCTGAAAATGGATGAACATTGTTTTCATGGATACAATACAAAGTCATTTTTATTAAGTTTAACAAGCAATACATTACGGCAGAAAATAAGAGAGTAGAGTTTAATAGTGTTAATGGAAAGTGAAAAAGCAATACACAAACTTGGTAATACTCAAATGTTAGTTTAGTTTCTCAGTCGACGTAATAATGCAACTTCCTTACCTCCCATTCACTCATTTATCTGTCGCTCACTCGTCGTCTTTCATTCTCACTTATGTCCTTGTATCCATTCTACACTCGGTCATCCTGATCTGCTGTCTGCTCTCAGACATGCACTCAAAAGAATTACACAACTATTGGTTACATATTGTTAAATCTTCTTAAAGTATCTCTTAAAGAAGTACTTAATTAGTAAACTAACTTAATAACACAAAGCTATCTTATCTATCAACCGCCATTAAATTAAATAACTGCTCAATATGTTTGCCAACTGATCATAATAACATCTCGAATATTTAAACAACAGCTCAAAAAATTAGTTCCCTAATATAAATCAAATATTTTACTGTCTCATTTCTTTCTATACTTTGAGTGGGCTTCTGAGTGTATTAGCTCAGGGCCCCCTAAACTCACGGTCCGGCCCTGCAAGAATATGCAAAGGTTGCTGCATCAGTTGAATTTCAGTGGGTATATTACAGTTATAAATCTTTAACACCGGGGCTTCTCCTAACTTTTTCTATAAAGTTTCAAAGGTAATGCATTCTTATCCCCAAAAAAACATGACATCTTTCCTTAATAGATCAGAGTGTGGCCTTACTATTGCAGCATAATCGTAAATGTACTTTCTAAAATATGATGTGAGCCCAAGAAAACTGCGTACTTGCCTGAATATCATTGGTTAAGGATATCATATAACCGTATCAGTCTTCTCAGAAGTAGCCCTCACTTCACCATTCTTTTTTACATCACCCAAATATTCGACTTCCCTGATAATCAATTTGGTCTACTTCCAGTTCACTTCTAAACCATATTGTTCTGAAATAAAAAGTACATTTTTGAGGCGCTGTACAGCTTGGATTTCATCTTCTGCGAGTATTAACAGATCGTCAACAAATATGATAACCTCAACCCTAGCAATTAACTCTCTAAGTATATTTGTTATAAACCTCATAAAAAACTAAGGACAAATGGACAAACCAAATGGAGCCTTCAAAAACTTATACTGTCCATTTTGGTCACTAAAGTATGGAATAGATTCTTTACTAATTTTCAAATGTATTATACCGTTTTTTATTATAATATTAAAGCTTTTATTTAACTTGCAATGTATGTTTGTTCACTTGAAATCTTGCAACTCAATTTTGAAGCAGATATCTTCAACCGATTGAACTGAAATTTTGTATACACGTTCAGTTTGGATGACAATGCATTGTTAGCTGCGTGACGTTATTCTTAATCCCATCAAAAACATAAATCTGAAATGAGAGCCAAGTTCAATATTATGATATATGCCTTGGTTGTTGACTTCAACGACAAAAGAAGTGAGATCTAATTGTTTGCCAAGTTCAATGGTCAGTCCCGAATTTATTTATAACAACATAAAATATCATTTCTTCTTATAACTTAGAATAATATATTGTAGCCTAAGGTCTGACTTGGCTAGTTCTCATATACGAATTATTATGTTCGATGGCTAGTTTCTACCAGTAAGTCAAATTTTCGGAATAATAAAATAAGAGAATTTGTAGATAAATTATTAGGAGGTACGTATTCATAACAAAAAGTGAATAATTGTACTAAAATGATAAAGATTTACCAGTTTCTGTTTTATTTCTTTGTATTCACCTAATTACCTATCTGCATGCCAAAGGACAATGCCCATTCGTGGTATCGTCTTTGATCGTTGTTGTACTTAAATCAAATTTATGTCAAAAACTAAGTTTTAATTTTTCACGAAATGCTGTAAAATACTTTGCCATAACATCGACGGACAATAATCCACATAATAATTAGCAATGAATTCACTTCCATATTACCGAGTATTTCTATTGGCACTTGTCTCCTCGGTATTGCCATTTTCTTTTCGACCGTATCGATTTGCCAAATATAATAAAATCGATACGCTATTTATTTAATTAAAATATCGAATTGGCAGTCCGCATTCTAGCATATAAAGTAATTAAGCATAAGATATGATGTGAAACTAATTTGTTACTAGAAGACGATTTCATCTTTCTATGGTTTTAACGGCGCTCTTTTTTCCAATAATCTTGTTGCGTCGTGCTTTTAACTTTTCATACAGTTTTTGTATTGTGAACCCTTATAATTAAATTAATTAAACCACCGACAGTGACTTATACAATTTAATATGCTTTATTATGGAATATATGCTTTATTATGGAATATATCACATTAACAAACAAGTAGACAATGTATATTATAGCCCATATTAGGCCCTTCGAGTCCGTCTGGATTTAAAGGAACTCGAAGTTAAGGAATATTATGATTGATGTCTATCAATCATAGTACGGCCCTAAACGGTGATGCCGCTGACATGCAGTACCTAAACGTGCATGACTCGTAGATGTGTAGACAATACATACATACGCATGCATACACGTCATTTATAGCTAGCATGGTGAAAAATAAAGGTATCCGTCAATCCATTGCCAGCATATTGTTTGCATGTCATTCGTATCTATCAATAAAATAAACGATATTGCATGCATAACAGCACGTAAAGCATGTCTATGAGTGCTGCATTGCCGTCTAGAGATCACAGATTCATCCAACAGTATGATGACAGATTTTATTCGATATACGTGCAATGTGATTCTTCTATGATCATAGATGTATGCTAGTGCATTAGGGGTCTTATAAAGAAGTTAGTAGATATATCTGTTATTTTAATGCTCTGAAAACGAATATATTTAATAAAACATAATATCAACGCACAGATATTTAAGTTATTCATACAAACTTGCATTTGGCAATCATAATCGATACAAAATTGTTAATAATTTAGAATACTGGCAACAATGGGAAAATCTGGTAGGATGAACGAACTGTCAAATTGGTATAGTCAATTGAGTGTTGTGATGAAAACCTTAATAGTCTGAAATATTATATCTAAATTAGTATTATTCAAACTAAAGCATTAAAATACTCGCACCCAGCTCACATCCAACCATTGTATTGATAGATAAAACTTCAAATGTAAATAAAAACACAAATGAAGACCGGGAAAAATGTTAATTTGATGAGTTTTGTTATATTTTTTTTTTTCATTTTATGCGTCGAACTACGGAAAAACTGTTTTTAATAATTTAATCTACACTTAGCAACCTAAAAATATAGTAAAAATCATCATGGCACAAAATTATTCAAAGCGATACCAAAGTCCATACTACGATGGGCATTGTCCTTTGAACTTTCTAGATCATCTGGAACTGGGTTAGGGTTTTGATCTATAGGTCAGTCAGAGATAAAAATAACGATTTTTGGACTTTAATATCTTAATAACCGTTTGAGATGTGTATATGAAATTTCGAGCACATATGTATCTCGCAAGTCTCAATATATGACCTAAATTTGACACGTTTATGTGAAATAGCTTTTGAGTTATGAGGGGGTCAAAAGTGGCTCTAAATGTTCGTGTAATATAACACATGGTGCTGCTCGCCAGTTCTGTTCTTGAAGTTGGCATGACACGCTACCGCGTGTCTACATCCAAAGGGTGGATCACCAAAGATGACGGTCTAATTATTTTTTAATGCTTTCTTACAATATGGGTATCAAATGAAAAGGCTTGCTGAGAATAACTAAGTGATGTTACTCTAAATCCAAAATTGCAGACTAAATTTTTAATGCTTGCCTAAAATATGGGTATGAAATGAAAGGACTTACAGAGAATTCGTTTGCGAGTTTAAAAAAAAATAAGATGCTGAACATAAACTTCGCTGCCCCAATCCATCTGGAATTTTTGTGTTTTTGGAGTCCTCGCTTATGATATTGAGGTTAAATTTTCCGAGTTTTTAGCATCGGTTGGATAACTTTGACTTGTGGAATTTGGTAAGATTGGCGTCAAATATATAAACTAACGGTGGCTTTAGCACAATTAAAACCCATTGATTGTTGACAACAAAGATGTATTTTTCTTCGATTTCTTTCAAAGATTCGCTTTATTCGTCACTTAGTGTGTTCGAAGGTGTCGGTGCCCGATGACGTTCCTTGATACAGTCGACTACACCACAGCGTTTCGCTCTACATGTTTTCCATCTGTGTACACCGCCTTTTAAACATTTGAAACATACTTTATTTTCTCTGTCCTAACGCCATCGATCGAGTACCGTCGACCGTGCCTTTGTATACTTAGGCTCAAAGCTCTTTGCTGTTGGTCAAGCATACGTGGCCTTAAGTAGGATAAAATTATTGGAAGGTCTCTTTATTGAACAGCTGGACTATTCAAAATTAGCCGGCAAATGACTTTGCAACAATAATACGTTGAATGACATGAACAGACTGAGAAACGTATCCAGCGATAACTAAAAGTTAAAAAATAAATTAAAAGTAAAAAACTTTTTTTAAATTCAAGCTTTTATTTGAATGCAATTAAAAGGATTGAACTTTTACTTCTAAACTTTTACTATCAACCAATAACTTTATTACACAGTTTATATGATATGAAAGCTTGTCGCGAGATATACTTGTATATATTATATACTTGTTGATAAACAAGTTAATAAAAATAACTTGATGTGATTGTTCTTATTTATTAAAAATTCAAACTAAGTAAATAAGAGTAATCAAATCTCGCGACAAGTTATTATTTTAAAAACTGTGTAATAATAACATTATAAGTTAATAGCAAAAGTTATAAAATATATTTTTCTTTTTAAGTGCAGTTAAAGAAAAGCTTGAATTTTAAAAAGGTTTTTTACTTTTAATTTATTTAAATGTAGCACAATATAAATCCTAGCAATTTTTAATTTATCTATCAAGTCTTCTATTACTGGTACAGGGAATTCATATTTTACTGTCCCTCTATTTAGCAACCTATAATCAATATAAACCTTAGTACTACCAGCTTTTTTCTTTATCAATACAATGGGTGGATGGATCAATCAATATTCATATTCATTCATTCAAGATCAATACAATGGATTACTATTCTCTGAGTAACTTAATGAATGATGCCCTTTTCCAACCATTCAGCTGCCTGCTCATCAACAATACTTTACTCCTTGAGAAATATTCGTCGGGATCGCTGTGGCATTGCACATATATACCCATGACTGAGGTACAAATGCTCGTATTCACCACTAAACATTGCCCTTTCTGAAACTCGAAAATAGGACCATTGAAAAGGCAGAATTGCTACCGTTGCACCAATTTTTTTCAAATAATTGAGTCCTATAAATTGCGGTATTAATCAACCTACCAATGATAATTCCATTTACAAAGCCTGATACTGGGTCTATCATTGATTTTCATTACAATAAACTAAGTCGGCTAAATCCAGTAAAAAAAATATACTCAAAGTGTTACATTATTATGTGGCTATTTACAAATACTTAAGTTAATAAATATGTGGTTCAATCATTTCCAAGTAATATTCCGTTTTCAAGAATATTAATAGGAAGTATTTTATAGTCTCCTCCAACCCGCAATTTGGGCTGAGTGTTTTGTATTGTTTGCACCCCGTCGCTTGGCTACCGGCTGCCGGCAGGTGTGTGATATCCCGCGGTGTATCGATTCTACTACTTTATTTATTTCATAATGACACATCGTTTTAACTGTAGTCCTAACTGCCATCACTTTTCCACTTTAAAATTCAGTTCAAGACACTGACTAAATAATGAGCTTAATAGCGTTTTAGGTCACCTAGATCGATCGACGTATTGTTCCTAGCTGATTAGATTTTATTTCTTGACTATGTACTAAGATTTGTAACGTACCGTTGTTTATATAATTATATGCTTATGGATGTGTACTATATATATATATATATATATATATATATATATATATATATATATATATATAAATTGCCTGTCACAGCGTTTGACCGCGATGAACTCCGAAACTACTAAACCGATTTGTTCCGACTTAGGATATAGGATAGGTTTTATTTTAATTTATAGCACAGTAACTCGTGGTCGTGTCAGCTAGTATCTAATATTTATGTATCATATATGTATCCGTTACCCTAGTATCCATGAGACAATTCTAGCAGTGCTTACTATGGGCTAGGCTAATTGATGTGAATGTAAGAAATATATTTCTATTACGTACCTCACCTATGGATAACGGGCCATAATCTACCATTGCTTATGACCATTGATTGCTTAATGTTGCAGATGCAATTGGAATAAAACGGTGTGCCTTTCGAACTCAACTCAATATAATAATTTGTGGTCACCCATCCAATGACCGGCCCTTGTGTAAAATGCTTAGGAAAAGGTTTTGTTCATTGGGCTAGCACTGTTTTTAAACGAATAACAACAAAAATCAAACGTTGGCCCGACATACTTTATCTATTTTAATTTAACTAGTACCTACCCCCGCTCTTCTCGCTGTCACCGTGATCTTCATTGGATAAAGACGTGTGCTACTGTGTTTCGCGTTCTTCCGGTGTAATAATCGTGACATACTTTTCCACATAAATACAGTTATATTGGGGATTTCAATTAAGTTTTTCTGTGATCATATTAAACCTTATTCTTGTGTTCTTCTTTTTTTTTAAACCTTGTTGTGCCTTTCTCTTTGTAAACCTGGGGTGTATAAAAGATCTTCAGTTATTCTTTCTATTATTTATCAGCGTAATTAGATTTTTTTATTGATTTTTATGTTTGGGAAGCGAATAACATTCATTGGACCAGTGCTTTTTTCTTTTATCGGATTGATCCAATATTAGCATATTTATACCGAATTATTATTTTGTTTATTGCTCGTTTTAGCATAGCAAAACGGGGGAAACATAAACAAACACGAAGAAAGCATTTAACTGATATTACAAGCTTAAAGTAAACAAAATGTCGGTCTACGTAGCGCAAGTTTGATACATGGTGTATCAAAATCTCATTCAAAGAAATATTTGATGACAAATATTAAAAAGCCAAAGGCAAAAGCAATTATTTGGATCAGCGGGTGAACTCAATACTGAATTGGAAAAATTACGGTCACATTTTAAACTGTAGACAATTGCTTACTTAAAAGTTTTGACTCGTTGCTGCTTATTTGGCTAGATAGATAGATTTGGCCTTTATTAAAAGTACATGTCTTTTTCACAGAAATGTGAAAGCAGATGACGGTATGTATCATAAAAAAAAAAAATTTCAATCATTCATACCTATTCTTTCTATAATAACCATCCAGAGACCCACTGAAACACAGGAAAAATATCATCAAAATCTGTTGTGTGATCAAAACACGTACACAAGAATTCCTTTGAATGCTACTACCCATACTTTTATAAGGCCACATATTTTTTGGAACATACACTGTAGTTGATAACACGGCGCTACATGGTGCAAACCTCTTCATATTCTCAATAGTCCACAGATGTTCTAAAAGCTACTCGCTCATAAAACAGGCAAGTTTATAAGAATGGTTAAGCAGGTGATTAACAAAACTTACTCTTGAACTTTACGGCGCGTGGTAATGGGTTACAGTTATGGTCCCTCGTTTGTTGGGTAACGCAACTGGGGCCGCAGCACGCGATGTCTCGTGCCTTGAATAATACAATGTACGCTCACTATAAAGGTATTGCTTGTAATACACGAGTGAGGTAGATTTAACAACAGTTGGAAATGTAGTCTTTTTCAGAGAATCACATATAAATACTTTTATAATAACAGCTCTTCAGGGCTATCACAGTGAAGTCTAATTTAATATTGTTATTTAAATTATTAGTGAAACAAAACTAAAATTCCTTCAATTACTTGTGGTTTGTACCACTAAATTTACTGGGAAGGAAAACTATTAAATTACGCCATATAATTCATTTTAGAAACAGTCATAACATATTATCGTTATATAGAAATAATTTAAAAACAAAATATCAGCAGATACTTTTAATAGGTAGAAACCAGAAAGAAACACATTTTGTTAAAGGAAATAACAGTACATCAGCGGTAATCTCACGTTGGTGTTAAAAAAAGTATATTTTTGTATTGCTGATCAATTCTAATCCTTATCTCTAAAACCGCAAAGCTGAAAAGTAACTTTTTAGACTTATCTACAAGTATAAAGTTAAGCGGAGACAATGGGGATGAAGAAAATGTTTATGCTGCTAATGAACTTTTCCTAACTTGAATTTTATAGCGTAATTTTTATGAGCTTTTCATTGTTGCCCAAGTATGGCGTCATTAGGCTTTGAAATGACAGGGGGTGTAAATTTATAGCCGAGCTATTAAAAGAAAACAATTAACTAAGAAATAAATAAGTAATTGCTTATTTGCTTTTTATTATAAGGATGCAGAGCTTTAACATTTATACTGCAAAAGAAGTGTTTAATAAAAAAATATAAAGGTATATTAATAATAAATAAAAAATCTAAAGCGAATGATTAAATAAAGAAATAAAAACTTTCTGTTATTAATAGCGGTTAATTCCTATATTAGGCGACCTTATAAATCAAAGGAACTATGAAGGCAATCTTTAAACAAGAAGAATGAATATATAAAATGGTAAGCAAATGGATGAATTATTCCTTATACAATAATTAACAAATTAAAATAAAAGTTTAACTTAAATCAATTAGTGATACTGCATAACATCAATGTGTATGACATTGTCATTTTGATAAAAATGGTACGAAGGGAAACGAGGAGACAAAGGTGCTTACCTTGTAATTTTGCAAAAAAGGCACAAATAATATTTTTACACTCGGAGGGAAGAAATATAACAAAAAGCTTTGTGCATGCGCTAGGTCAAAGTTAAAGCAAATTTACCTGCTGGCTAAGTAAATATTTGTTGAAAAATGGCAAAGTAGTGGAGCTATAAAAGCTTCGCGGGAATGGTGAAAAACAAAAGCGAAAAAAATTACTACTCTTTTACGGACTACACGTGTCGGGGGAAACCACAAAAGACCCAATCATATTGGCGCGTGAAGCCAAAAAAATGTTATGCCAGAACCGAATAGGTGAACATTGTATCACCTTCAAAATTTACTATTGAGTGGTAAGGGAATAACTTCGTTATCTGGGGTTTGTTCGTAGTGGTTGCGTCATTTAGGTACGGCAGTTCTTAAAACCTAAGATGGGGTAGCTAAATGTGACCGTTATTGAATGTCTACACACATTCCTTTAGAATAATTTTGTCTAATTGTACTTATTGTTAGAATGCGTGTGATGCTAGGAAAAGTAAAATAGCACTAATTCTCCACACACCACATACGCTAATGGTATCATATACTAATGAGGAGGCAAAGTGTGTATCACTTAACCGATTCGTTGCGGACGGCACATCTGGCGTGCCATCACTTTCTTTGGCGTGTGGCGCTATCCACTAGAGCCGTGTCATTTTTAAATTGATGATTACTCCTTCAAATTAAGTTTTAGGGTAATCCACCCAGGATTAAACTATCTTCATTTTTCACGTAAATCAAGCTCGTCGCCTTCCTTTCTGGGAGAAGTAAAAAGTTAGTGTGGTTTCCATTGTTGTTGTAATAAATACAACAACAATTGCGTCCAAAAAGGTAATTAATTCTTGCATTTTAAGAACTTGATTACAGTTATAGTAATAAAAGTTCTTTGATTATTAAACAAAGGAGCATCGGTCGGCGAGTGCAGTAATAATAGGTTATGTTACAATTTTGACTAAAAAAATGTTATGTGTCATATAAACGATCGTATAAAAGTCAACTGCGGAGTATATAAGTTGTAAACAAATTGTTAATAGCAAATTGTTACTTTGTACTTGAGTAGTTAACGAGTGCAAATAAATGTCAATTTATCGAAAAAATGTAATGTTCAATTAACTCTTTCTTTAAAAAAAATGATAATAATTCAATTCAATTCATAAAAATATGCAATTTTTCATCAATGTTTTCTTATGACGTTATTACGTAAAATTATCGTCTGTTAAACGGCTTGAAAGACAACCAATTTTTTAAATAAAAAAAAAATAGATTATATTATAGTTTTTAAAGTAATAGTATTAACGAAGATAGCAAGATCGCGTTTGGTACCCTTGTGTTTCTTCCTCTTTTTTATGATTAATATTAGAACAAAATATATCAGTTTGCTAATTTTATAAGTACCTAAACTTCTCCTTATATGATGTAATAAGCTCATGTGCCGTATTTTTTATTAAGTAACTAAAGTATTTCAAAATTCAAAATATTTATTGTTGAACATTAATATATTTTCAAAATCACTTTACAATAGTTGTTAGAAAAATCAAAAAGGAGCAGTAAAAACTACTTAAAACTGACCGAAAACAAACTTCTGTTATCATGTAACGTTTATCGATAAAATATTATTACAAGTGACACGATTTCATACCATATTTCCAAATATAACGAAAAGTGAAATCATGTTTCAATTATCAAAAAACATTTTGCTATCAGTGTATAAATATTTGTTGTAAACCGTTCAAATTACATGCACAAATGTGGACAAAAACTAGTCTCGATTTTGTGCAATAGTAACACATTTTTTGTATTTAAATGGATGTGATTTAAACTTGCGTTTTCTAGCAATCTGAACCAGACTGACATGGCTCTCATGTACCTTGGCGAATTCGTTAACTATATTTTATTTACCTTTTCTAAATTCTTATTAGGGATTCAGGTGTCTTGAACATGCAAATATCTTGATGAATTATTTACAATATTTTTCTTTTTAGCAAATATATAACTTTTTATTTTACATTTTGATTTATTTCTTTTTTAATTTTTTATCGTATTTCAAACAAATAATATCATAGTTTTTAAGCAGTTATTGAACATCGAATAGGTAATCACGTTTAAAAAGTTATTACTTTTGAGCTTTTTAATTGAGTGTTATAAAGACTTATGAATAAAAGTCGCCTCTAGCAATAATTAGGATTCTAAGGGTTTTTACCCCTTACCCCTTTTATTAAAACAGCAAGACTGATTTATTTTCAACAACCATATCTGTTTCTTATTTAGGATGTAATAAGAATCTCAATTTCTTCATTTTCTTGTCTATTATAAAATATTTATAATTATAATAGGTGATATATTTTAATAAACCCCCACTTCCTTCAAAACATTGATTTAATTAAATAAAAGATCAAGGACTGAGCTGAAAGGTCAAAATTTGTAATTACTTGGCTTATTTTTCCTATCAAAAAGTGATCTTTTAAAGTCGCAAGGTAATTAGAAACAGTTGATATTTCGAAAACAATATCCTGCTCCTAAGCAACATTAACTTTACTGGTGAATAAATCACGAAGAAACTTCGTTTGAAACAGTGGACTGGCTCGTGGAAAAATACGCCATTTCATAAGGGGAAAAACAATAACTCGAGGCGTGGAGCAAGGGCCGCTTTTAGGGCTCATAAATCAGAACACGGCGATATTTTCGGTATAACGTCGGGGCAGCGCAGTCAGTGCGAGCTTTTCAGGACACACTCGGATTAGTGTTGTTTTTACGATTTACCCCAACTTTCGGTTGTTCCTTTATTGGTGCAGTTATAAAACACTGGGATTGACCGCTTTTTGTATAAGGGCCGCGGTTGTCTAGCATCGATTTTATTTGTTGACAGTAGAAGGTACCGACATCTCAATTCCTTATTGTTGATCTAACTTACGTAGGGTATGCCCTACTCACTTATTTTATTAGTTTTATTTTTTATTCATATAAATGTATTGAAAAAACATTCTATCTATCATCAATCATAGATTTAGGTACTATGTGAACTTTAAACTTTTTCATACAATGGCATCGGAGAAAAAAGGAGAGCAAACTAAAACAACGAATAGAATCTAAACAAAAGTCGCCATTAATATAATTAAAAGTAAACTGAATTGTATCAGATTAATATTTTATAATTAATTTTTCTTATATTTTTATAACTTATTATTCTTGACTTGGCTCCAGATTTATGTATATTCATTCCACAAACATATGCCGTTTGCTGGATTTAGCCACCAATGAATCCGAGATTTTACAAAGCAAGCGCGCACTAGAGACAGTTGTCGCCGCGCCTGTGTGTCTCTCTCGTCAAGTTTACCAGGGCGCGAAAGAGAGGCACATATTGTCTCGAAAACAGTTCACGTGTACGATTTAAATAGAAGAAATCATATTATATATCATAGTCATTTGCATCTTGTATGTAAAAAAAATAATAATTTTATTGTATTCTTAATTTTTCTTTCAATTATCATGCTCCATTTGAATATGTAGCCAAAGACTGCAACGATAACGTTAAAAATTCAGGTTTCAGGAAAAAAAATATTTCGTATTTACCACTTAATTATTCCTAATATTTTTAACGTCTATGCTGTTTTTTTCTGCTTAACTGTGTTGATATGAATAATATAGCGGGGTTTATAAAGGGCAGGTTAATCTTAAAGAAACATTACCTTTGAACACACAAATATTAAGAAGTCTGTAACGGTTACCGGAGACTTTCCGTGATCGCGCAGATTTACGTAAGAGGATTTAAATCGAAAATAAAATATTGTTGCCTTTTTAGCATAATTTGTCTTCCATTTATTTAATATCGCAGGCATTTGATTTTTTGAAAGTTTAAATAAATTATTAATACTTTGGCAATAATTTTTCTACGTTACGTAAATGTCATAAATATAAATTTTATTTAATATTATATAAATGTAGTTATTACCTACGTAAAAAAACTTGTAGTTATAATTTATTAAAAAAAAATACACTGACCTTCCCTGTAAATGAATATAAGTAAGTAGGTGAATTGGGAGATTGGATTGGTAGGTGCAAACAATGCATAAATAATAATACTATACATATAAAAATGCTATCTTTAAAATAGTACAAGTAAGATAAAATCGACTGCTCGTTACATTTGACAAATAGTCGACGTTCCTCTCTCTTCCCCTTAACGCTTTAGGAATTAGCGTGATCAATTGCGCATTTCGATTTTCTGCGAGCTCCTTTATTCTTAAGCAGGAAAAAATGTTTAGCTCCTTCTGTAGCGAAAAAATATAACTTCAAGATAGGTGTGACTTTTAGACCGAAAAGGCTCTTTTTGTCTACATTATTTCGGGTTTTAAATGATTGTGTCTCTGAAATAGTGAAGTTAACAACATTATCTTTCAATTGTTTAACCAAATCAAAGGGTTTTAATAGCTGAAAGTAGACGTGGAGAACCCACATTGATTTTCAGAAAAGTTTATTCATTTATATCCTCAGTTTATATCATATAGTAAGATAATGTTCTGTTTTCTTGTGTATATAAGGTGAATATAAATATATTGTTTAACGCAAAGTTACTATAGTTTATTAAAAAAAAACAACGGGTTGCACTCCGGGAGTGCCGGCAGAAGTGAAAACATGAACATTAATGCATTTTTGATATTCTGGTTTAATTATCAGTATAAAAGTACTATCATTTATGTGGTAAAATACAATATTCATTTATCGCACATAAATATTACAACAAACACACACGCACACTCGCGCAAGCGCCCTGCGCCGTCTTACGAATTTTCGATCAGGTCACGTGTCTTGACGTGAGTTTAAGATTTTTCACCCATTCCAAAAAAATGCACAACGCCGCTAAAGAAGTTTTCACTTCAAGAAGATAATATCATAATAATTACAAACATATTCAAGTGGGTTTCCTTCACATTTAAAACAATGATTCGAAATTCTTAGTAAATAATAATATATTTAATAAAAGAATACATCTGTGTTGTTTTAGTATCAAGGATAAATAAATGACAAAATTATGGTTTGCAAATCTTAGTATCAACATTTTAATCTGTAATTTAAATGCGGAGACGTGGGATTATCTATTAGTGTCCATATTTTTTTATAATGAATATGATGAAATAAATGAGGAGCTCAATGGAGCTTAGGTTATGCCATTCTACTTCTTATTCCACTTTCGAAAAGACTTGTCAAAAAATGGGTAACAAAAATTTATAATCACTTTATTTCATAAATGACTATGACACTCATATTTCGAGCAGTGAGGGCAATAATATTAATATCACGTAAGGCGTCATGTCGCCATCTATCAACACAAAAATAAATTAAATACTAATACATCTGCTACATGTACCAAAACAGACCAAAATCTGGTGTTGTAATGGAACCTAAGATGTTTGCAGATTTATTATTTACCTATTTATTATGGAGTACTTACAATTTATCCATCCAATTGAACAGAATCAACAAGGCAGCAAATTATGCCGTAAAAGCTAATAATAATATTACATTTCAAGGCAGAAAAATTAAGGGACTGGTTTCAACTTCGATTGATTCTTCAGAATAATCTGCTTATAAAACATGTTAGATAAAATAAAGCTACGCTTATTTGATTAAGGCTATGTAACTGCCTATCTATACGCTGAATAAATACTAAATAAATCTATACGCTGTTCAGTAGTGCGGTAAGCAGACATTATAGGAACTTAAGCTTAACTTATAGAGCAATTTGATTGCCGGTGCCTGTCGGTGACAATTATGAGAGTGGCGTTATGGATAGCGAGGTTCACCCCGCCTCCTGGGCCTGGATAACGCAATTACGTGCCGGTTATTAAGCTCCAGCCATTATTCATTGCAGAGACCTCGTATTCATCAGAGAGAGAAACATTTTTGCCAGGAACGGGAAGAACTTTTTTGTTTCGAAAAGACGCAAAGGCTACTATTATATTTTTGATCATAAGTGATAAAAGTATAATGTAAAATAGAACATGCATGCGTCCGTGAACAGCAGTGGCCTGTGCAGATGTCACATTTTATTATTTTAGGTAGTTACATGAACTCAACTCCTACAAAAACTATGAAACCTTCACTTGCAATATTATAGGATTGTTAAAAGTTGAAATAACCATAACGTATTATTACTCACAATTTTAAATATTAATCTAACTGTACCAACCACTTACGGACAAAAGATATTTACACAGCGATCACTGCATTGTTTTTTACATTTTGAAATCATATAATATAATCACAAATAAAAAACTATAGAAAATACTTTACATTAAATTTAATGTAAAGTAATAAAACATACATTTTATGACTGCGATTATATAATACTTAAAAATAAAGCAAGTTTTAAAGAACACCTTATTAAGAATATACATTTTGCTAGTTAAATGCAATAAATTTGAGGTTTACTGGTTCTTTTATCAATTTAATGTATGAGTAAGTCGCCCAAACGTTGTTTTACAATTTAGCAGCACCGAGTTTTTATTTTCTCTAACGAAAGTCTTATAAGCACACCGCAAGAATATTGAAGTCGCACACAAAACAAAAGTGAACGACGAGGAATACCTCATTGACGTTGATGCCAAAACATGTCAAGTGACTTTTTTTACTATTTATATAGTTTGGAGCTTTTAAATAACGCAAAGAACCCTCAAAGAAATAGCAACCCCGCTGTATCTTCTTTAGATATAATACTAACATACAAGTAAAGTTATATAAATAGCGCAGAGTTGTATTCAACTTTTATTAACTGACGCTTATATTTTTTAAGTAGAGTAACTTCTCATAATAATAATTATAATAATATTTCTCACATTTACACCAATTAGCCTAGCCAAAAGTACGCACTGTAAGGCTTGTGTGATGGATGCTAGGGTAACAGATAGACATACATATATGATACATAGATATGGAATGTTCATAGAAATATATTTCAATATGATACCCATGACTCAGGTACGAATTCTGCCCCTCCAGGATTCAAAGCCAGGACCGTCAGCGCGAATTCGCAGGATCGGTACCGTTGCGCCAAACGTTCGTCATGTATTATATTTTTAGCAGGATTTGTTTTAAGGCCAGCCAGATTAAAGTAATGTTATTTTCGACATTTCTTAGAGTTCCCTATTCCAATCCAAGTGTTTTATTAAATGGGTCTACGGGAAATTGCATCAACACAAAGATTCATAAATAATATATATGACCTTTAGCATAATATCATTAATCTTACACATACTGGTTTATCTACTAAATAAATATTTCTTACATTCACACCAATTAGCCTAGCCCAAAGTAGCACTGTAAGGCTTGTGTTATGGATACTAGCTTAACGGATAGATATACATATATGATACATAGATATTTAATATTCATAGAAATATATAAAAACACCCGTGACTCAGGTACAAATGCTCGTATTCATCATACAAACATTTGCCCCTTCCGGGATTTGAACCCGGGACCGTCGGTGCGAAAGGCAGGATCACTACCGTTGCACCAAACGGTCTTCGTCTACTAAAATCAATTTAATTAAGTTGTTTATTAGTTATCTATCCTAGATAAATAATAAACAAATTAATAAATTCATTTCACGGACTAAAAACTAGTTTTGTAAGAGAAACATTACAAAAACCCCTTCCAACATGTTCTGGCGTTTCAGTGAACAGTTACAAAGAATTAATTTTCTTTTCTGACTCATTACTTAAATGGGATTTGTTTTACGCACTGGACTTGCATACCACCTGTTAGTTAGAGTATATGATACAACCACTTACTGCCTCATTTCAGCCGAAAGCCTTGCAGGACAGAAACCTGCCCCGAAAATTGGGCACTGACCATAATCTCCACGCTTGGCAGACGGATCGATGTGATCCCAACGCTGAAAAATATCCTAATTCGAAAAGCGCCGTTGCATATTATGTGGTCTGTTGAAGGTACACGTTGATTACCATCAGTATTATTAGTCGCCTTTTACGACGCTTTTAATTGTGATGGGTTGGTGCTATTCTGCCTTACACCATATGGCAAAGTACACAAATCGTCCACTGATTCTTTCAAACCGATATAGATTTTTTATTAAATACATTTAGATTCTATAACGTTTACATTTGAATATAAAACAAACATTTATTAAGTAAATAGGTAATATTTTATTTTACACCAATATTTTATTACATTTTTTTTGTTATTTCACTTTTAAGTTAATATTTCAACTCAACAAATCAATTCACTAATATTTCTAAACTCACATGATTTCAGGTGGTTTGCGAATGGGAAAATAATGCAAGCTCTTACGATGGAGTACTTACATTAAAAACTGTACAGGCGTCCCTCTTATAATACAAAAAAGTATCATGGGCGAAAAATACCTTTGTTTTGGTTTGTGTGTTTTTACTCGTTTGCAACGAGGGCGACGTCGCTTCGCTGGAAGGCACAAGGTGATATTTATCGTCCGAGCCTTGTTAACTTGTAAATGTATTGTGCCTTGTTACCGTTCGTATCTTATCGACCCGCTAATAGAATAATAAAGTTGCAGACGTGATACGTGTAAAGGCAACAGTTTAATTTGATACGATTTGATACTTAGAACGAGTTTCTACATAGGGAATACAACTAAGCACATAGTTAACACACTATTAGTAACAATTTTCACTATATTAATATTTTTATTTGTTCATACTTCATTACATATGAGACAGTAGAAATGGCGGTGATAATGTCATTTTCTTCACCATATACCAGTTGCAGATTACACAGGTCTGCAATGAAAAAACTGCATAGGTTTTTTATACATTTTCTTATAGATTTTGACGTCCCAAAACCGAAAAAAATATTTAAAAAATTCCAACACAGCAATTTTTTTTACAATTCTAATTTATATATATATTTTTTTGTGTAAATTCTTGTTTAGTTTAAAATTTGTTTTTTTAAGCTTAAAATTTAATTAAAATTAGGATTACTTACCCTAATAGTATAATTATCTAGGAATAAAGACAAAAAATTATGGACGTAAACAATTGCAAGCAAGTGCAAACGTGCAGTTGGATTATTCTAACAGACTAAGTCCAATGACTCTATATCGCTACACTCAGTTGACATCCAGCAGTCAAACGCTAATGTGCTCTTGTTTTTATATAATTGTTATGGCTCATAGAGGTTGTGTTAGTTCTCTGGACAGCTTCTGTTATATTTGTGGTGAATATACAGTGAAAGAAGTTTAAGTGATTTTATGAAGAAGGTATATTTTGCTTACTTCAAATTAATACTTGATGATCTTGGATCACCTCCCTCCTTGCTGAATCCCTCTTTCCTGAATCAATGGAAGATATCGAAAAAGAAGCATGGGAAATGTAGTGCAGAAGTTTTTGAGCAATATTAAGGATCCCGAATATAAAAGTATTGTACAGCGCATGCTTGCTGCGTATAAGGCTCAAGGGTGCAAGATGAGTTTAAAAGTTCACTTCTTACACTCCCATATTGAATATTTTCTTGAAATCTTGGGCGCCTACAGTGAAAAACAATGGGAAAGATTGCACCAGGATGTACGCGATATCGACGTTATAGACGTTACGTTATAGATATAGACGTAACCATGGAAGACTGGATGTCAGTATGTTAGCGGACTACTGTTGGATGCTTAAGCGAGAAACCAAAGGAAACCAAAAACGAGTTCGGAGAAGCAACAAAAAAAGAAGAAAAGGTTTCACAAGGAAAGAGAGTAAACATAAATTAATGTATAAATTAAATAAAACAAATGGTTGACAGGTTGTGATAAATATTATGCAGTGTGTTAGTAATAAATCGTTGATTTTTCTCATAATTTTGTCATCATTTTGCAAAAAACCTATACGTGATGGAGAGTAATAGAAGTCATTTTTGAAATCAGCGTACCTCAAAACATAAAATTCAGCAAAAATATCTCATGCAGCTGAACTTCTTTGTTTTTTTGCAGACCTGTGTTATTTAACAATGAAAAAGAGTAACATAACCAGTTAAGTCAGTCTTATACCTATCGTGGAGACAGTCACTACTAGTATAAAACACGTTTTGTCAGACATTGAAAGCTGAAGAAGGAAACTGTATTGATAAACATTACAATGCGAGTAAGAGCCTTTTGATTGCTACTTCTGGCTATGGCGTCCAGCCTGAAAAATGCCTGAAGACATAGTCGAATGTCACCCGAGGTGATTGATATATTTATATTATAAGAGGTTACATGAGATAGGAGAAGAAAAAGAGAATATCGCTAAAGTTATAAAGTATGAACTGCCAAGTTAAAGAAACATTTTTACATATAAAGTTAGGTTAGGTTAGTTTATATAGCATTTAAAACGAACCAAAGACATAGATATAAGAATAGGACGTGTGCTATATCCCCATAGAATACTTAGATAAATCTTTAAGACAAATGCATGTCATCCTGTTCCCCCATACTGTCGGCCGCAGCTTAATAGAATCGACGACGGCAGCGGACTGAGTACCCCGGATATGACCTGTCAACTTACCGACTCCTTTGACGGGTGACGCGTGTTAGTTGATATGTCCCTAATGTACGGACTACAACGATATAAATGCTAAAATAAAATTATTTCAATTGTATAAAGTATTATATTAAAGTTGATATAAAAGTTGAAATTCGACATTTCAATTTTCAAGAAAATCCTGTTTTTATTAAACACTATACTTCAGCGCGTGTGGCAACGAATAATGGGCACAACTTCGCGAAAACACGCGCGAAATGGAACCGCCTCATAAAAGCCGTGTCAATGTTTGTACTGCACCCAAAACAGTTGAAGTTACAGTAAAAAACACAACCACATACACTGAAGAATGGCCATTGGCCGTGTGGTTTAGAATATTTTACAAAGATGTAGGAAAAAAATGTCAAATTGAAGCCACCTTTCTGGGGCGAAAAAGACAAGACAAGACAGGGACAAGTTTGCTTAGTATGCATTAACAATAGTTTTCTTCTAACTATCCCTACTAATATTATAAATGTGAATGTAAGTTTGTTTGTTATGTTTTCACGCAAAAACTACTTAACCGATCATCATGAAACTTCGTACATATATACAGGTATTAAAATTAACATAGAATACTTTTTATTAAAAAAATATTGCGGGCGAAGCCGCGAGTAAAAGCTAGTAAGTATATAAATAAGAAGGTCTTCGAATGTAAATAATACTAACGAATTAAATAACATTTTTATTGGTATAATTAATTACTTAGGCTGACAAAGCAATCGTTTTTAATATGATGAAATAAGATAATGTTAACAAATGTGGGTGGACCTCAATCTGTCGGTGGCTGTGTAATAGAATGGACGTCGGCGGCTAACCGCTCGCCCCGGATATGACCTGTCATTCTGCAACTGACCGAACCGAGGGCTGTAGAGTTTGTTTGCCGCCTTTACAATGTGCAAACAATATTCGCCCCTCTGTTGCCGAATGGCAACAGCACACAGCAAAATTGAAAAGCGCTGAATCGGCACGTAAAATTGTATTGGGAAACGGCTTTGTGAAAAAATCATTATCAACGACTATGTCAATGAGACAGAATTTCCATTCCAATGCACTTCATCTACGGCGAACATAACAAAAAGAGAAGAAGATTCATAATGTCACATCCACAAATAAAGCTCGGTTCTCCCAACCTAAAGATAAAAAAGTGTGTGTTCCGACGCACGACTGGAGTTTACTCTTAAGAACGATTGTCTTTGAAAAGGCAAAGAAAATAATAAAATAAAACTTTCAAAACAAAAGAGAAAGGTGCGCACAAAACGTTGCGCACAAAAAACGTTACGCTGTCATTCGATCACTAACTAAATTGAACTGGTCATGTTTTTCCATACCGAGCGCCTTATATGAATATCAATTCTTAAGGAGTAAACTCCAAAAACAAAGACAGAATAATTACGTGGCTATATTCTATTTGGCTGTAGTGAAGCGCTACTTTGTCTGATCATCCTACATAGGTACTAGTAAGAAACACAACTCTTGCTAACTCAACGAAATACGGTTTCGTTGAGTATAAGAATAATAAGAATAAAATGGTATAAATATCGTATAAATCAATATACATAATTTCCCCATCCTTTTGTCTTTCCAATAAGTGAATTTATTAAAAAATCACGCAATAATAGTTATTTTATGCTGTTTGTGTTTTTGTGCTTAAAAGAATAAATATTGTATAAGCAGAAATCATTAATTATCAAAGAAATAGGTATATACAATCACACCTATTACGCGACTGCGCCTACCTGATTTGTATACAAACGCACCTCGGCCGTCGTTTTCTTGTCACCAAAATACAATCGTAAAATCCAAACAAAATATGGTTTTAGACACAACAGAGTAAAATGAAGTTTTTAACCACTTAAAATAAAAAAGTGAATTATTTTAGTGGTACGAATTTAATATTATTTACAAAAAATTCTCTTGATAGATGAAAAATAAGTTAGATATAGTTTTTTGTCCCATTTAATCAATTTGTGTATTAACATTGAAATATCGATATATAGAGGAGTTTTTATGGAAAGCATCGCTCAACCCTTTTTTTAAATGTTGGTGAAAGAATTTCTTAGCTCTTGTTTTGGAGATTTTAAAGTTATAAACAAACAATATCTTTTTATAATATCAATGTAGATGGCCAATGCCAAGAGTAAAGGGTTCATATTAAAAATGGGAGATATTAAATATAATTATCACAATAATTAAGCTGATGCGTGTTCTGAAATGTACATAAACATTCAATTTTTATTGACTTTATAAAATAGTCACAAAAATCTGGGCCCAAAAATAGTTCATTAAAATAATAAAACGTAAAAGTTTACATGAGCCGTCTAGAAAGAGTTATAAAATAAAAGAATCAGCAGAGTATACTGTCATAACAATCTCAAAATTTAAGAAGAAGGAATTTTCGGCGACAATTCCACTTAAGCATTTTGCTGCGACAATGTCATTCCAAATGAGCCCCGAAATCTAAGCTTTCCGAACAAAGTCCTGCCAGTCGAAATGTAGGAACGGCGGCGGCGGCGTCGGGATAAAACAATGTTGAGTGAAACTCAAACACGCGGATTAGCTCTATTCTACTATGTGAGAAGAAACAGGATTACCGCGTCCATTAGGACATGATAAATAACAGCTACTACTAAAACTCTACAAATTATTTTATTAATTAATTTTAAAGTATGAAACGTGACTTCAGTGAACACTAACACTGAACTATTGATATTAATATTTTAATATTTGTTTTCAAATAAATACAAATCATTAGCAGATACGTTGTCCGCAGCCCAAGTTAAATAAAGCACTAGTGTTATATCACGAATAATATTAGTATCACAACCACCCAGACCAGAAACAAGTTTGGAAATTTATTTTCTTTTTTCAGGTAAGAACTTTTTTTATAGATAAGAATATAGGTAAGAAAGTAACATGCGGTCAGAGATCACACCTAATTCAGAGATGGCGACAATGTAATCTGGTATGCTAGCCAATCGACTACGAACAAGAGAAATAAATTTTCAACAGTGACATCTGCGCATGAATGTTCTTTGTAACCTCCTAGCAGAATTCCGAATTTGGATAATTGTTTCATTCGACCGTGCTGGGGACAAACGATCTCGAATCTGCGGCCACAGTTAACTGTGGACCGCTTTGACGATTTATTGGGCAACTAAAGACTCATTTTGGAAATACTATCGAATGAAACAAGGGTGCAGTGCACGAATAATTCTATCGAACTGCGGATCGGATACATGTACTTAAATACATAACATACAGATAATACCTAAAATGTATAATTTATATTACCTTAAAAACACTTACTTTCTCTAAATAGAAGACGTAAAACGTTGAGAAATGCTTACCTGAAAAGAAACAAAAAAATATGTCACTAGACGTTCAATGTGTAAAAATTAAACAGTTATTATTCCTCCCATTTGTATGTTAGTCTTATACAATAATAAAATTAACTGTTACTTATTTAAACTACTCGAATATGTACAAAAATATGAATACGAAGGTTTCACAGCAAACACTAAATTTTGTTGGATAACCCACTAAGCTAAGAGTAATACTGGGCAAATTCTACTATCTCAATAGAATACTTAGTAAAAGAACATTGTTTGTGGTATACTATTCTTGAGTTGATTCTTTTATTAGTAATGCATTAAGCACATATGAACGCACTTTTGCGACTACGCACTCGCTAGGGCTGTAAGCTCTTATTCAGACAGACAGAAAATGACACGAAGCAAAAAGATAACCATAACAAATAAAAAGTATACTTGTTTTAATAAGATACTTTTACTGATAGCTAGTTTAAGACAATACTAAATACTTGCGACATACATTAAGGAAATAAGCAAATTCAACTAAGAGTAATTAAATAATATCTTGTAAATATAAAAACTAAAAAAATGTGTAACAGATTATGTTCAACTAATTAAAATATGTAAAATTTTGCCTGTAGACGGTTAAGTTTCTCATTGCACAAGAAAACTATTTACACCAGGAGAACTTGTGATGTTATTCTGGAGCAACCTCGTTCTAAGAATTGTTATGGTAAAGGAACATCAATGTATGTAGTACCTAAAATATTCAATAAGTACAATCTATTGTGACAGCCATTTCCAGCTATTAGTAAAAAGATGTTAAAAATAAGATAAAAAAATACTTTTTTGGACAATTATCTATATGAATTCATTATTTTAAATAAAATAAAAGCAAATTACATATTCTGTGAGATAAGTAGGTATGTAGATACCTTCTGATAAATAAATAAAAAAATATCTAAAGAGGCGAGTTTATATTGTGGGCCATAAAAATATTTGTAATTCTTAAAGTCTAACATCACGGAGTATTCTGAGAACAAATACATGTCAGCGATTTACAAGATCTTATTTTAACGTACTGGAGAGGATCTGATTACTTGCTAACCCTTTCTAAATACGACCTAAGCTTCTTCAAGGTCATAGGTTAACATCTTCTATGTCATGTAATATCAGGCGAGTAAATTTTAAGAAGCTCTTAATGCTATGGTCGTTCAATTATCGTTGAAGATGTCACGGACTGAATCCTAGAATAGTATAAAAACTTATGTACTATAGGTAGATTAGGTATTATGTACTACCTGTGATAGATTGTTATATAAAATCGTGTTCTTGTTGCTGGCTTGGCTTGTATTCATCAGTTATATTAATGAACATCAATATTTGTAATATTATCATCGCGGTCTCATTATTGGGAAAACAAATATACCCGGTGGATGGAGGTCACGATACAGGGTCGCGCGCGGCTGATCCCCAGTGAACACTGCGTGTCAGTTGATTGGACAACGGAGCTGACGTGAGTGGATTGATTCCAGCCCCTGCTGCCTCGCTAGGGCTGTAAGCTCTTATTCAGACAGACAGAAAATGACACGAAGCAAAAAGATAACCATAACAAATAAAAAGTATACTTGTTTTAATAAGATACTTTTACTGATAGCTAGTTTAAGACAATACTAAATACTGTTAATGTTTTAGTATTAGTAGGCGGATATGAATACATTACAAAAACTCTTGGAGTTGTCGTTTTTGTTTTCTAGTTTATGTTGTTGTGTTTTATGCAATTTATAGATAAATGATATAGCCAATGTCTCTTGGTGGAAGTGCAAATCCATCTGTAACAACAAAATCACCGCCTTCCCACCCGTAAACAATTGCACCCGTAGACAACGCCACTCCTTGCAACTTCACCAAGTATTCTACATGTGTTTCGTCCCTACACAGAGCATCATCAGGAGTTGTTAAATCGTGCAATACCCAAGCCCGGTTATTTTTGCTGAAGTAAGCTAGATATTTATGTTTTGATAATTAAATTAGTAAATATTATAAATAAAACATTGATCAGGGTAATTTAAATAAAAGCCATACCTTTTCTCTCCGTTTTATGGGTCACATCTAACGAATAAAAATAAGTGGACACAGCCCTAACAATGACCCACCCTAGTCAGCCCCCACGAATTTCGTCGACAAATGTTATTACTGAAACTATCTTCATCGTTTATTGACCTACTTCGAAAATTATTTCTGGCAAATTTTAACGATCGTGTGGTTCATGGAATATAGGAAATATGCGTCTCATAATTAATTTTGGAGTTTACTCCTTATGAATTGAATTTCATATAAAGCGCCCGGTATGAAAAAACAAATTGAAAATAGTGATTGAATATACGCGTTAATGCGTTACGTTTTTTAAGCGCAACCTAGCTTGCACGCCTTTCACTTTTATTTTGAAGTTTTATTTATATTTTTTGTACCTGTTCAAAGACAATAAATAGTTCTTAAGCAGTAAACATTAAAAAAAAACTCCGGTCTTGCGTCGGAGCAGACACACACAATTTTTTTAAATTCTCGAAGATCTGACGCAGTTAACAGCAATGTAAAGTCTACATTTCTTGTTAGAAAAATTCACAAGAAAATCAATAAAATATTGGTTGCATAATTTTTATTGGAAAATATAATTATTTTTCACTTAATCACAAATCTCACCTACTGACTGACTAATATATTGTGTACGCTCCTTAGCAGAAATCAGTTAGGGTCGCTAATCGTTAGACCACTTCGACCGACAAAAATCTAAAGTAGGTAAATAAAAAGTTTTTTGAGAATAGGTTGTATGTCAAGGACAGGAAGCTTTGCAAAATTGAGTAAACAGCTCAAAAACATTTGAACAGCACTGCTCAAGTTCACGATGAATGGACTTTTCCTACAGTGTCCTATTTCAATAGATCCTTATTGATCAAACATCTACTGAAAACTTAGTGGTACCCTTTATATTTTATTCAGAATGAATAAGTATGAATGATAGTTAGAAATTCTCGCTCGGCATAAACTGACTGTCAACTGCATTTCTTGCATTGTTATCTGTCAAACTAACAAATTATCTAAACAACCCAGTTCTTTATTTCGCATTTATTATTAACAAATTTTGTTTATGACTGTTTTTTTTTAAATTAACGGATACTAATATTATAATACTTTCTATTTGATAGTCGATGATCATGATATAATATTTTCGAAATATGTAAAAGAGCTTGCTGTAAGTGTATTTGAATAAAGTTTATTTGCATTTTCATAGGCTTTCGAAAACTTTCTGAAACATTTGTAAGATTTAAAACCCTAGAAAAATAAGCCATTTAATGAGTTACAACGTAACATTTCAATTCTATCAGGCAGAGGGTTTCACTTTGCCGAGTCACCTGCGGCACGAATCTCACTCATGTATCAAAAGCTTGCGCATAAATCACGCACGAATCATTTTGCGACACATCGAGACTAGGCTGGCCATAAATCAAATTGATACCCGGTATGTTTCATTCACTAATACGACGAATTGTTGTATGAAGGCATCGAATATTATTAAATTTGAAATTTAAGTGAGCAAAATAATTTAACCTAAGGTTTTTCTTAAAAATAGTACTAATAAAGGCTCATTCATTCTAACCTTTTCACCTTTCGTACGCGACAGATCCTTTAAATTATTCAATCCACAAAACACAGACCGTGTATAATTAATGAGATGCCTCACCTCAGGACACCTCTATAATTACACATGTCCGTGAAATATCATTTTAATTGGTCACCTCTTGCTGTAGGTGGGTGGTGGCGGCCGCTGCGGCTCCTTTGAACTTATATAGAAGAGTATCCGCCCACAGCAGAGTTTAGTATTATTTTTGCGAGAATTTTCAAAAAAAGACGCCGATCACGCCGCAGAAGTAATGAAGCTTACTTTATAAACGATGTCGATGAATTTTGCACATAGAGAAATTTTATTGGGAAAGTCAAAGTATCTTAACGTAAGGGTGACTACAAATTGTTTTATTGCTTTTATTACCACGTCACTAACAGGTTAAAAATCAACATGTTTATACATTGTTTTTCCAAAGTTTTGTTGAAATTATCATGACCGTAGAAATACGGTACATTGGAATACCAAGGAAATCGAAGTCAAGATTAAATAAATTTTCTAGTCAGTGCTAATGTTAGAAGTATTTTGCTCGATACGTGATAGTTTTTATTTTATTAATGCAGGTCTGCACGTATGCATGAAATAAATACATAAAATTTTTATTATAAAAATAATTAATTAATGTTCAGTAAATTTTAGGAAAAGCTAAAAGCTGAGTTTATGTTTGGAGTAAAATCAAACGGCAATGGTTGAAAAGTATCAAAGACGTGGCGACCCTAGCCAGTACATCTCGTTCCGTTCGCGATACAGTAACATCTTTAACTCGTTACTCCATCGAGTTTCACACGCGTCGCTGACGTTATGCGTAATTGTCGAGCGCTCCCCTTGACGTGACGTTAACGTTTATTGTTTTGCTGTAAAATTACTTTGAGCGTTACTTTACAATACTTGGATAACAAATTTTAACTTAGAACAGGTAGGTATGTATGTGTACGCTACAGAGCCTATTTCAACAACTGGCTGATACACATTAATTCAACGAATCCTTTTTGTAGAAATCAACTACCTATGACATTTCTGATTTGTATGCATCTTTACAGTTTATTACCATTTAGTTTTTTTTCATATTTAATTCAAGTAATCATAACTTGACTATCATCGATCGCCATTATTTAATAAAAACCTGAAAATAGACGTAGTGTAATTTCGATATACGGTAGAAAACTTTCATTTCATATATTATGTACTAGCAGTTAGATTCTACGTGTCTTTTTTATCAATTTTGCTTATTCATCACATTCTTTAATTATGTGTGTAGTTAAAAGTTCCCAACTTCGTTAGTTCATTTAACTGCTGGATTAGACACTTATTTGTTACCCGAACCGTCTCCCAATTAAGTGACAAATCCCAGCGAACTTATCGTCGGTGACCACACGTCACTGTTTGCTTAGGACTGTTGTTTTAATGGGTGGAGATCATGGCGTAGGCTCCATTAATTGCGAAATCTGATTGGGTGTAGCCGGTTTTTGTATGCCTGGGAAATTCAAATATGGCAGTGAGTTACGTTTCATATAAATTTTCGCTTAAGTATAATTATTTTGAGAGTGAAAATAACTTTGCAAATTTTTGTCCCCGTACTTTTACGTCCATTACGTAGGATTAGATAAAGTTATAAAATATTATTACTCTAGCCTAAGCGGTTTCGGCTGGGTGTTGATAAATTACTCATAAACCCGGAAAAATAAAATTAATAATTCTAATAAGGATCAAAAACCATTTTTTTACTTTTAGTACTTATTAAAGTCAAATAGGTGGTAGTTTAGTAATTTATTACAGTACAGCTTTATATTTGCTGTTACTTTTATTTAATAGATTATAGAAGATATTACCTAAAGTTTATTAAATTAATCACTTTGAAATATAAAACCTATATTTACTACTCATAAGTAAAATATGTAGTACCTACATACCCTCTGTCATGTTATATTTATAAACGCGCTAGCAAAATTTAAACACAGTGCTATATAATAAATTCCTTAATAAGCGATAATTAATAAAATTCCAATAGTCTATTTCACTTCCATGCTTTGCAAGGTTATGGAAAGCGTGCTGAACAGGAAGATGCCTAGAAGACAACGATCTCCTCAGTGACCGTCAATATGACTTTCGCCAAGGACATTCAACTGGGGATCTTTTAGTTTATGTGACGGGTTTATGTGGGGCGAGGCCCTCGAGATGTACGGCGAAGCATTTGTCGTGTTATTTGACATCTCGAAGGCTTTTGACAGGGTCTGGCAAGTTAGTCTACTTTTCTTGCTAATGGTATCCTAGCTGACTTTTGTAGTTGGATAGCCGATTTTCTGACTGTACGGTCATTCAGAGTAGTTATCGATGGCTGCTCCTCAGACTCAGTGGCTATTAATGCCGGAGCTCCTCTGGGGTCTGTTCTCTCTGCAACGCTTTCCTGCTGCACATCAATGACCTGTTAATACCAGGAATTGTTGGATGCAGATGCTGTCATCTACCGTTATAGAGCTGTACCTGTTTAACGCAAAAGCCAGCGGTGGCGACGTGATGTTGATGAGAGAGGCCATGTTTGAGCGAACGAATCAGAGGTTGAGCCATGCTTCCCAGTGGGGTAACAGTTACCTCGTTGATTTCAACGCCTCCAAAATGCAAGGGTGTCTTTTCGCGGCAAAAAGGAGTTCCTTCAACCTCACTCCTACTTTCCGATGTACATCTGTACCCGTGATCGGCAGCCTCATAAGTTCTTCTTCGAGCTTCTGGGTAAGGAGTTGTCTTTATACCTCAACGCTAACATTAAGTCCAAGCAGCAGTGCAGCTAAAAATTGGAGTCCTAAATAAGATTTAGCGATATTTAACGCCGGGACAGCTTTTTAGCCCTTTTTAAAGTTCAAGTCCGATCTTGCATGGAATATTGGTGCACAACTGGACACGATTCTAGCAGAGCTGAGAGGCTCATCAGTGACAGCAAATTGGTGAAGTGCTCAGGAGCTGCATGTGGTCATACTGCCATCAACCTTTTTTCCATCGGACCCCCAGGCGCACTGCGGGCTACCACCTTTTCTTGGTTGCTATTCCTACCTGTCGCACCAAGCGCTTCTCAACATCTTTTATAATGCGCACAGGGAAGAAGTGGATCCTGTCTTGGCATGATTGGGATCAAGAGCGATCCTATTAAAAAAACAAGCGCAACACCCGTTTCTTGTGTATCTTGTGTTTTCGTTTGTATGTACAACGACGAGCAAAGACGATATTACAAATGGGCATTGTCCTTTAATATTGTTGAATAAGTTAATATGCTGTTGACTTTACCCTTATTAAATTATTACATCAATATTCATATGTAATATTAAAAGAAATTTGATAGCCTGGCTAAATAGAATATGTTACACAGCGGCGCGGTGGTTCCATCTATCTCTATATTCTCTATTCACGAAAGAATTAAGAGCCGTCTAAAATTACCGACGAACAAATTTAACAAACATGAGGGACTAAGATTTGGTGTTTTATATACACGTTTACTTTACTTACGGACATTTAGGTGTGACAACAAACAGATTTTACCAGAAAATCGGATAATTAAAGTCAGTATACATACAGTCATAGTTTTCCATTACCACTATTATCCATAACAAATCGGAATCACAAAAATCGCTTGAACTTTAAGTTACGATACATAGGTATATTCCCAGGAGTGTCTTGCTACCCGATTGCTGAAACTAAAAAGTATTGATACTTATTGTTTATCAATTTTAATATGAAAAAAAATATTTTCTAAAAATAAGTATGTTATAATAAATTATTTTAATATTTACTAAATAAATTAAGATAGGTATTATGTTTCAAAATATTTATTTGGTGCACCATTATTCAATAATCGTAAGCTAAATTATATCATATTTAATAAATATAGTTCTAAAATACTTTCAATTTATATTCATAAATAAAACATGATCAATATCCTATGAGTGCACTATACGAAAAACCGATAGATAAGAATCCTCAAGTTCTATAAACCGCAGACTACAACTTTCACGCCCACATTCTAGCGGAAAATTGCGTGTTTACGCACACATGCTCTCCGTTACCATAGCAACGAGGCCGTGATCCCTCGAGAGCGGGCAATAACTCGCGCCTGCTTAATAGGATGTCGTGAAAATTAGGGAAAGCACCCAGCCTCGAAGCACTAGCTGATTAGAACCGAGGAGAGACGGAAAATTACTTAAATACTTGATGTAAGTCACTTATACCCGATTGCTTGAGTTTTCCGAATATTTTGTTATTTATTTTTCATAGATCTTATTTTCTTTTTGCTGTTTTATACCATTGTGGTATATTTGTGGCAAAGTTTCAATTTCAAGTTTAGTATCAATACACTGGACAGTAATAATTATATATGAATTAAACATGTAAAAAGTCACATTAATCTTATCATTGAAAATAATACAAAAATATGCTTGTTTATCCTCAACAACAATAAAAACAATTTATGTAATCTGAACGTTTGTACTTTTTGTATTAAACGCCTGTCAAATTAATATCAGCAAAATTTACTCTTGTTCGAATAAACTAGAACTTTCAAGTAGGAGATGGATTGATTTAACCTTAAACAACAATATTACCTAACAGGTTTTTTCGTTTACACTTACATAAACAGCAGAAATAATAAAAGTTTACTAAATCATTTCGTAGAGAAGGTAATTTAATCGAAGCAATGCAGCACTTTTGGGAGTGACTGCAATAAGTTTGCTAGGATTTCAAGACGGCACTAAACATTCAAATGAGTTTCTTGATTGAAAACTTTAGCTTTAGCCGATAACTTTTTGGAGCTTGCAGTTACGATTTTCAGCTTTTAGTATGGATTGCGTGCGTAATATGAATTCTTATTCTTCTTATTTAAAAGTTGTCACCTTAAAAGTAGCTTTTAAAGAACTTTGGGTGTCTACGCGGTTAAAGGCATTACGAATAAAAAAAGAACAAACAAATAATCAATAAATAGCATGTTACATATAATACTAGCCGACCTGGACACGCACGAAACTGATACTATGTCCAAAGTCAGAAGAAAACCACCAAATGAACAAAAATACATCAAATTCGGTAGAGTAGGTCCTGAGTTCAGCGCGGTCAAACACTGTGTCAGGGATTTTTTATTTATAATAGTTAACTAACCAACAGAGAAAAGTTGGAATACTTTTTATGTCGTCAAAGTTCAGAGCATGTGTGTGTGTGTGTGTGTGTGTGTGTAATTTATAATATGAATGTATAAATTGTGTAATACCTGTGATCTAGAGTAACGTTCTTATTTGCATTGCACAATAGCATTGAGCATATTTCTCTCACTCTCTATCATTTGTTAGCCTTGTACAAAAATAAGTAACATTCATTTTATGGTTATGCTAACAAAGGTATAAAAGATTTTTGACAACTTTACATTAGCGTACTGAGTAGTTAGATTTTATACTCTGTGGTTATTCATACTAACAGATTTTGGCCTCTAAAGAAGCGGAACCTAAAAAGCTTGATGTTCTTATCTAGGTTTTGGTATGAACTTGATGAATTACAAGCGAATTTCTATGAAACACGGCCCCATTTCAGTGCCAAAGGCTCACACAAACGACGTTGTTGAGTAAGTTGAAAGTTGTATAACACAATGTGAATTGTGTATGTACTGGTATTTTCTTTATTTTAATTAGGCCATTATTTAAAATTTAGTACTTCCTCTATATTTTTGCAGGCAGCACAAATTATGCCGACCTCTCTCTGGTCAAAAATATGTTACCTTTATTTTGAAATTCGTTACAAAAAAATGTATTTACAAACTATAGCAAGCGTCAGTAAGAAAGGTAAATAATTATACAACTTGTAAAACTCATTGACACAAGGACATCCTAGAGGAACAACATATTTAATATGTGAATTCTAATAAAATTATGGCATTGATTAATAATGTGTACAGAGGCGTTACATTGACACAACTTCGATGAAAAAGGCAGCAAGGCTATCTCTATACGTAGGTAAAGATTATTATAACCTTGTCACCTTTAACCTCTTTGCCACTATTATTTTATTCAAAGAGTCACAAAATTGTTAGTAAGCTAACCTTAACGTCGCAAGAAATGTTGCGACGAATGCCCAGTTTTCCGACGGCATTAATACATTTCCTGCTCCATTGAGAGCTGAGATGGATTAATTTCACCCAGCAAGATCCGTCCGTCGAGCATTCAACATCTCGCTCAAGAATACTACTCTAGCTACCCCGACTAACTTTGAATTGAAACTGGTCTTAAGAAAGTGAAATACAGTTTGACAAGAGATTTGTGGTTGGATTCAGCTCTGTTGTGAGACGTTCAAACTAGTACGACCAGACACACCATTCGTGTTAGGACCTTCTATCCTATGCAGCTTATTATTTAAATAATTAGCATCAAGATTGCGGCAATGTCTAGATTTCTAACGTAACTTTTATATATAACAAAAGATATAAGGTTTTTTTTTATTTTGGGCTTTATTTTTAGAGTTTCTATAAATAATGAGTAAATAAAGTAGTATACGCTAAAAAAATGTAGTAACCTAGCAGTCCTGTGACGTAGTTCCATAACGATAAGAGTATGAACTACAAAAGGAATTTTAGAATTCCTTATTGTATATTGTTAGCAATATACAATAAGTAGATAGAGCAGCTGGGTACTATAGTAGAAAGCTATAACAATGATTATTATCATCACCATTGCAGCTGAAAGACGTTAACTGCTGGACGGAAGCACTCACATTATAATCCTCACGCTTGGCAGGTAAATTAAAGATCGCAGTTGATATTATAAATCGGGTAACGCTGCTGTCCATTTGTTGTATAAGGGTACATGATAATAATAATAATAAATAAACAAATAATAGATATTAGACAATATCACATATATTGTAAAGCACTTGTGTTGTGGAATTCAGAAACAACAACGGTACCATAATACCCAGACCCGAACCGAAACAAGAACCCGGGAACTTGAAGTGGCATTACCATGAAATGCGTTATAAGACCCACTCGAAGACGGAGATTATCAAAAATTACCTCCAGTATCATTAGTCGCCTTTTACCCTTAAGTATGAAAAAAATTTACTATTCTAATCTACCGCACACCGCACGATTAAAGTAAGACAAACTCCCAGCCAAAACTTTGTTTCGATATTTGTAGAAAATAAAATAATTATGTAAAAAAAAGAAACAAAATATTTATCTAAAAATCCAATGTCCCAATTACAAGTGTCCTACATGGTAACCCGATATAAAACCTGAAAAGCTCAGCAACACCGCAAGATAAGCACACTCAGATTGATTAAATTGGGAACGGGACCTGTTAATGCAGGATTATGGGGGATAAATATCGTGCTAATTCAGTACGAATACCCAAATTTATATCAATTGAAGAAGCGGCCCATAATTCTACGAACAAACAAAATGTGAGGTGGAAAACATAATAATTCTATTTACCAATTCCAACGTTTATGCCAATCGCGTTTAACCAGAAACAGTATAAGGAACAATCGCTTATAAATAATTTATGAAACAACTAGGAATATACGGGCAAATTTATTATTCTCAGTGTAGTGTCATGGGTCTGTCTTACGTGTCTAAAAAAGCCATAAGGGTCCCGTTCATATGTATTATCTATGGTAAGGGGAATGAGCTATAGCCCACCACGCAGACTCAATTTGGCGGGTGACTGACCGATAACTACAAATGCAGCAAAGCAACAGTAGGTGCCGTCCAAAGTATGAAGAAGTTGAAATTATTTTTTCGGTCTGATGATGACTGACTGAATTGTGAACGTTACTTAACGTTCGCCGTGCTAACCACACTGTCGTCAAATTCGTTACAGAATCAAAAAAAACCGTTACACACTGTTACCACCACACCAAGTTAAATAAACCAAAAAAATAAGCAACTTAAACGCAATCGTTTTGCTTTCCCTTTGCAAAAGATTAAAAAAGTTATTGGAAATATCCCCGGGACGAACTAATTTTTATAGTAACAATACAATGAACAGATTATTTTATTTATAGAATTGTATATATCCCATTATTGGGAGAGCTAAGAAAGTTCGCCTCAGTAATTCTTTCTTTTTTATATTCTCAAGCTTTTTTTTTTGTTAAGTTCGTTAACGCCGCATCACGTTTCCCACAAACTTTCAAGTCCAAATACCCCATAATGAGCGAACCGAATCTCATGAAATTTTATACGCTTAAGAAAAATAAAAAATCTTAAAGTTAGTAGAAAACATTTTGGATAGCGTTATTTTAACCTTTAGTTACCGACCCTAATTTTTGGTACATAATTGCCGAGGTGAGGTCACCGTGACACCCAATTTGAAGTGACGTTTTTAAAAGAATCAATTTCAAAAGTGTATTGAAATTATTTTTTACCTAAAAATTACTTATACAACAAAGGAATGAAATCATAAAAACAGCATAAATATGTATATAATATTTTAAATAGCCAAATCACAAAAATTACACATTTTTAGGAACAAATTTTTCCGTCATCAGCAGAAACTATGTAACTAATTTAAATATTTAAATATAAGTTACTTTTCTTATGAAATCAATTAAAATAAACTCTAATCAACAAGAAATAAAAATATTGTATAAAATCTAATAATCTAAGCCACAATTCTGGCAGACTTCTAGGGCACATTGAAAAAATTAGTATATTTTACACATAATGCACTGAAGGGGGTATTCCTTCGATTTTGATGGACAGATGCTACACAACTTCCTCTTTGAAGATCTTTGAGACTGCTCAAATTATGTATCATGATCGATGTCTATGTGAAATTCAGGATCAATGAACTCATCATCACCACCACTACAATATTCTAATTCTTCGTCTATCCCACTTTCTAAATTTACTTCTTGTCCGAGATCATTTAAATTCACTTGCCTTTTTACCTACGCCTGATTCCTGAGGTAGTTTGTTACGGAATCTAAGAAAGAAGCCAAAATAAGCATATTTCAAGGTAATAACAAAAAATTTCTAATCACAAAATAGTAACACTAACACCGACCTTACGTCAGGGTGACACCAGAGGTTCAGTTACTGGCACACCTGTAACCGTGTCGCGAATCTGCGATGTCCTAACGAATAAACAAGACAAAACAAGCAGCTACTGAAAGAAACAGGTATAAATAGCTGTTTTTTGTGGAAATATTCCCATTTTAACGCATGCGGTGTCACGGTGACACCACCTCGGCAATTAAAGGTTAATTTAAATTAGAGCAAATTTTGAATTTCCATAGTAATACATATTTTATTTTATTTATTTTTATATTGAACATTGCAATTTTGTATCTACCAACTTTTTATATATGTACTGAATATCACTTTTCTTATTTTAAAGTATTTGGGCTTTAATGTTTGTATGAATGTCGTGCGCCATTAACATTCTTAAGTAGCATTTAAACCTTACTTTTATTTATTTATCAAAATACTATAACATTTTCAAGCCATAATACGGAGCAGGTTGACTACTGAATAAATTTTTTTCATCATCTCATCGATTTGGTTCTCGAGAAAAAGTGGCGTGTTCCCTTTTCGGCCCTTTCATTGAGGGCAGGAAGGAAGGGCGTCTTCTTTTGATAAAATGAAAAATAGCACCTTCTCAATGTAACTCAGTTCGGCTTTTGGAGATTGTAACTAAAGACGTGTGGTCTTTGTGACTGAAGGTTTTTCGGAACACTCGACTTTATCGTATTTTTATAGGATTCGCGTGTCTACAAAACATCAATTTCATTTGCCCAAAAGGATCGCATATTTTAAATTTCACGGAACTCAAATAATACATATTTACTATAAAAGTTGTGATAATATAAAATTTTTATGACTCAATATAGAAAATATACCTATTGAAAAAATAATTTTATATGGGATTCTATAAGATGATTTTCTTGTCATATATGAGCTTTAAATGGAATTATAATGAAGCTTACAAGTAAATAACATTTATGAGGGAAAGGTAATCATAGCATTGTATAGTAGGTCAATAGAATGTAATGTTAAGTTAACTACTCAATAGTTAGGTCACTTATTAAAAAAATCGAATAGAAACTCGTATGAATACGATTATTGGAGTTCTATAACATGTATAAATATGATAACATTCTCACAGAGATGCGTCATGGAGAGTAGTAAAACAGCTTAACACTGCGACAGTAAAACAATATTTATGGTCTGTTTTCTCCGAGTTTCCGTAAGTTCCATAAAGCCCCTCAAAGTTTTCTTACTTCTTGCAAAGCAGACTGCAAACTGAATGCGGACGCAAGCTCTCTAGACGAGTATGATTTTGTTTCCAATCTTTATTAACACAATTCGCGCATGTCGAACAATCTAAAACTTAAACCTAACATTTTTAAAATTTTTGCTACATAATTCACGTTTTTGCAATCAGGATGTGAAATTTTTGTTTAATGCCAATTGTATTATGGAAATCGCCATTCCGGCTTAAAATGACTTGGAATTCAAATAATTTATTTTGATAAAATAAAAATACCAAGACTGCTTTTTTATAAATAAAAACTGGTGAATATAGAATGAATCGTTCTCAATTATATGACTACTTCAGTGATCAATCACAGAAAATTGGCAATTAATACGTAGTTATATCAGAATTGAAAAACATTTTTAAACGCATTTTATTTAGATTAATTTATGGGTACTTCGAACCACAACAGCGGAACGAAATACACTTACATTTAGGATAAAATTAAATATGTGTGTAGAACAACAAACAAACAAATAAAAGTGTCTTCGGTATCCTGACAGTGAGTATAATGAATACTTAAGGTCATTTAGTTATTTATTTCTTATGAATTGTCAATACAGCTCTCATCATATTTGTGGTGAGTTAACACCACAAAATGTCAAAATATCTTTAATAATATTTTGGCATTTCATTTAATTATATAATTCACTAATTTAGTATATACCTAAACGTAAATTAGTATTAATATTCTTCACCTAAGTCATGGAAATTAAAGTTCCTTTTATTTAAAATTTGTAAAAAATTGTAGGCCAGCAAGAAAATAATTGCGAAACAGCGCCCATCCACTAGTAAAGTTCGCACGGAGCTAGTGTCGTCATCAAAAGCCCTTCAGTGCGAGGAGGTTAACAATGCGCCCGCCCTTCGCCCCGCCCTTTGACCCGCTCGACGCTTTGTCGCCTGAGGACAGATGAGGTGGCGCCCCGTCGCGTCTCACAACTATACACATGTTGTGACAGCGTTAATTAGAAAAAAAACTCCGAACAAATGACAAACTCTTCAAAATAGTGACGTCATTAATTTCTGGAGAGTCTCTCCTCGCTTTCGTTAACGAGTCTCTGTGAAACGGTCAACATTACTCTAAAAATGTGTGGAGAGTTAAATATCTCTAATTATTGATGCCTTCTCACTTCTTTCAATTGCTTAAATTTTTAAGGGTTGACGAGTTTGGGTACGGTATTTTAGGAGATATAAAATGTTAAATATAATTCACTGACTATTAGAAAACATGACTCAAATTAAATTATTGTTCTCTAGTGATCTCATTAGTTTTCTGCAAACGGTCATAACGGTCAATATATCTCATAGTAAACTATATTCCATATGAAAAAGAAATTGCTTATAAGTATCGGCTTATATACTGACAAATTACATCAGGGTTTCTTGGCATCCGTTGTAGCAGCATAAAGGTATGAAAAGTATAGATAATTCCGTGCAATTTTAAAAGAAATCGAATATGATAGCCTAATTTTTGGACATTCTCATACATTTAACCTTATTTTTTACATTAATTACACAGCCTTATTTATATTCTTTTAAGTGGGTAATACTTTCAATACGAGTACAATGGATATTAGTATCATTTAGATAGGTACTCCCTTTAACGCACGTTTTTTTTCCAACTATTTAATTATAAATAAATGTTATGAACATAAGAAAAGAGATACCATTGGGTACTTATACTAATATGCAAGTACGTTATGCAATTTAAAATCGGGTTTCCATTATCTTCTTCTTGCACTTTCGCCGCAAACACCTTTTGAGAGATAATAAACGCTTTTTTTTTAATATTTAGTGCGTCCACTTAATAAGGTGATAGTAAAACTCATAGTAGCTATTCTACTATGAGTTTTAGTTTCCCAAATACATACTGGAGCTAGTTTGTAGGTTAAATACCTATAAAAGTGAGATTTCTAATTAATTAAAGGCATTAAATAATGCAAAGTGAAGCGATAGAGAGCAAATCTGGAATGGTTTAATGTTAAAATGAATTGATGTAAGCAGAGTACAAAGAGAGCCTGCCTAAATCCTTTTAAAACGCTAATGGATTGATGAGTTCACACAAACACAAGTAAAAATTTCAAAGTAAAGAGCTGTTATTTTTATTTTAAATGGATACACGCCAATAAAAGCTAATGCTGAAAATGTTGGTGAATGTTATTTATATTGACGAAACACAGCGTTTCATCAATATATCACTACCTTCTTACCTATATAAGTAATTTAAAATATAAAAATCTACTTTTAGTGTGCAATTACCTACACACATACGTCTCTTATGGAAGTTCTATAATTAAGAAAAGTTTTCAAACACCAAGATGTTCAAGTGTTTGAAGAACACTCGTCTTCCCGCCACCGCTCAAATCTACGCAATACAATCCGACAAACGATAGAAGTTTCATGATCTCCCTCGTTATCTTGCAGGACAGCGAGACTTATTTTAGAGGTCGGAAAAAATAAGACCCTTTTACTTATGTAGTAAGAGCTATAATCTCCAAACTTTGCTTCTTAAAATATCTTGTTTTCTTTTATTCGTGGTTTAGAAAACAGTCGAATGGAAATCTTTGCTATATTTAAAATTATAACTCAATATTGCTTTCTGAGGGCTCACGAATACCATCAAGAAGGGTAATAAGATTTTTGACTGTCAAAAATAAGAAAGCTAGGACTGACGTATAATTGTTAAATATTAAATGTTCGGTAATATAAAAGAAACTAAGAAAAATATTTTCTGTGAATATTATAGAAGAAACACGTCACACGTCAAAAATTATTGGTTTTCTTCTCATTAATTTGGATAACTATTTCAAAGTAAACATTAAAAAAAATACATAACTGGAAATCTTCCTTTCCTCGTGTCTTAGCGGAGTGAATAAATAAAATTTACTTTTGATTGAAAACAATGTCTTATGATAAGTATAAATATTTATAAAAAAAACAAAACCGCTATTTCTAAGACAGGTTTTTTGAAAATTGTAATATAATCATGCCAAGTGTGTGTAACAACTCTAGAAAAATAAACATTTCTCTTCTTTTCGTCACAATTTTTTCATTTTCATGTCACGTACAACATCTTGGTATCATATTTGGCGGTGACACTCTCACAAAAATAGAAAGCAAAAATACACCTATATATTTCAATTGTCAAACATTTAATGTAATTTTAGTCAAAATAGTTAAGGACAATCTACTATTCTTATGAATCAATTTTAATAAAAAAATAATTTTAGTTTTATTTGGTCATATGACTAACTATATGTGATTTTAAGAAAATTTGTATGATTTTAGCAGCCTTCCCCTGGGATCTTCTTAAAAGAATGTTATCGTTAAGCCAGTCCTTCAATTATGATAACTGGAGAAGTTCCTGCAGTAATACTTGTAAAATTGCAAATATCAAACAATTTGTCACTGTGACCGAGCTGACGTGTAAACTATTTTTCATAAGCAGATAAAATTGCTTTCCGAGTATCAGCTTAAATAAGACTAGACATACTTTAGAATTTCTTATCATCCTTTAAGCGCCCATTACAGAGGTATGAAAAGTGTAGTAGTATAATTCTGTGCAATTTTTACTAGAAATAGCTATTTGTAAAACTGCTTGACACTTGCAACAGGTCATAATCATTTTCATTACCGTGATTATATATTCCCAATGCTGACAGTGGTACAGGCCTAACCTATGGATAAAAATACCGCAAACAGAATAACTCACCACACGAGCCTTGGGCGAGTTTTTATTTTTGGAGCTTTTATTTTATTGACAAGATTAATGTCAAACGAATGGACAAGTATATACCTAGGCAAATAATTTGCCTTTAATGAGTAGGAAAAAAATTCCCATTTTGTTTTACTTACATTTTTTGTGCTTTAAGTTTACTGTGTTTACGACTTTCTCCCATTTTTATGTGTATTTTATCACCTACAGAAATGCCGTATTCAATGAGAGCTCAATTTACAACTTTTCCTTCTTTATTTTATAAGACAGTGAAAATATAAGGCACAACGTTATGATTAACGATTGGAAAGTTCAAGTACGTCTTGACATGCATTTGAAAATATATCCCAACCGATCGAGTGTTAGATTGAAAAAATCAACTCTACGCGAAGTATATGAAGCTGGTCAGTGTCTCAATTACAATAATATTGCAGATTTATTTCTCTAGTAAATTATTCTCGAAACGAATGTCTAATCATAATTACTAGTGGAATTACGATCATAGGCATATTATTAAGGTTCTTTTGTCAAAACCTTCTCCTATAAAATCAAAGATAACTTGCGTATCTTGTTCAGAAAAAAATCCAAGATTTGAATAAAAAAAAAATGGAAGTAATAAAGACTAAATTTAATAATACCTTTTTTTAGAACTGCATCGGAAATTTCTGTTTTTGTACCAACTATAGCGTGACAAATTTCATTTCCCTATTTTGAAGGTTTTCAATATATTTTTATTACTTACTTTTTATTAAAGGTTCATTTGGAATAAGTTCATTATACCTACAAAGATTAACTACATTCATTTTTCATTCAGTGTATATAATATTTGTTTTAACTAATTTAAAGTACTTCTTTGTATATTATATAAACATATTAGCTTTATGTGCTTCTTCACATAAACTTTTACTCTGTCCAATATCACAATCCTACGTCCATGTAATTATCTTAAAAAGGGATTTGGTCGTAATATTAAGACAATTACGAGATTGAAGTCTTGCAGAAAATTAAAGCTGTCCGATAAAAATCGGTGTCTTCTTTTATTGTGTGTTGCGGTGAGATCTACTCTTAATACTAAGTACCTGAATCACAGAGGGCGCTAAGCTCCTTGTAATATACGAGCGCGAATTAATATGGAAGCTTAGAACACATTACAACCAATGAATTACCTACAGTTAAATTGCTTTTGCCTTTAAAGCTACGGAATAAAATCACTTAACGAAAAGTCGTGGGTGAAAGGTACTTACGCATGCATGCAAAATACAGAAAAGTAATCAGTCTTGAGAATTTTAACTACTTACCTATTATTTTAACATCAGACGTTGAGCTAAAAAAGACTTTCGTCGTACAAAGAAAACTAACTGTCAACGGTTCATCTATTGTGTACGGTTTACCTACGATAGGTTATTGTGTAATCGCCATGGGCATCCATTCAGTCAGATATCATCAATAAACAACACTATAATTCATAGCCGACAGGAACAATCGTAGTGTGTTTGTTTATATGGGAGTAATTGTATTTGCACAAGCTCTAGTCATTTCATGAATAATGTTAGCGTTTTATGTTCAAAAGCTTAGATCATTATTTTGAATCTAGGTAAGATTTTTTACTATTATATAAATGTTACAGAAATACGATACGTATGTAACAATAAATTGACCATTTATGGCGGTTTTTTTCATAAAGCACATTTAATATTTCGTCTGTCATTTTTGAAAAACAACTAGGGTTTTTTTGACAGTAGATAAATAGATTTTTATAGTTGAGTCTGTAACATCAATTTACATCTCATCTATCAATGCATAAAAATTAATGCGACGTGCGCTAAGTCGTGCATTATGCTATTTTTAAAGCACAGTAAATAAGTTCCTCGTCAGCTTTTTTTGGCAATAATATTTGTTTATATGTACTTTGTACAATAAACATCACTTCAAAATATACAAAATTGACAAATTTTTCCATTCGATTTTTGGATTAAAATCTAACGTATAGAATTTAATATCAATTGCGCAAGTTTGAGTCTGTGGTAGGTCGGTGTGCTGTTCGTTCGTACACTTTGTAATGTTATGGTTCGTTTAAGTTCTTTTAACATTCATTATATTTATTTGTTTTCAATTACAGTTGACTCAAATTCTGATGGTAAAACAACTCCAAGGGGTGAAATCCTTGAAATGAACTAAACGACCACCGCTAATCAATTCTATAAAATATAACTTCATTTATAATATTTACTGAATTTGCAACTTGAAGTTTTAGGTGAATAAGTGAAATAAGCGAAATGTGCTTATTTTGCATTTCAAAATTCTTACACAATAGTAAAATTTAATACAAATCAATACAGACAGTATTGACAATTTATATGATTAACGGAACGAACGGATAAATAATTTTGAAAAGAAATGTCAATGTTCCGTACATACTCATTCATTTCGATGCCACTTTCAATGTCAGTGGCGCCCACGAGTAGTAGGCGAGTTGCAAAAGGTCAACCTACAAACTCAATGAGATTTGAGATATCGAATTTATTACATGTTCGTAGTCAATAGGTTTACTAAACCAAACATAATTTAAATTACGATGTGCCAATTCATTTGAATATTCGCGATGACGTGACAATTGGATTTTTGCCACAAACATACAACAAATTATTAGCATAAAATATACTTAGCATCTAAAGCTAATACTATAATAAATAATCGACAAACCACAATATTGACGTAAAGTGCGTAGGCACCGGCGAGGCTTATTGAAAATTTCCCGATAATTCATTACGGGCATGATAAATGTTCGGTGCCTCGTAGCCATTGAAACGGCGCCCTTTTTACTTTAACAGTGATACGCAAAAAGGGGTGAACCGGCAACGAAAGTGGGAAAGGGGATGATATAATCAATCTAGGGGTGTCCCACGCCGGATGCGCATTGAAGTGAGCTGAAGAGAGGTGGTTTACGCGCGATTCCGATACTTTGTTAGAACGTGTCATTGACGGAAAAAATATGGTATTTTGAGCCACGAATGTGCAATAAGACACATTTTTACAAAACAATATTTATTAAAGAACACGCTCTAAAATAACCTTCGATATAAATTCTACAGAAAACATAAATTTTCGTATACAAAATGATAAAAGCATAATATTTACTGTTCATTACTACTAAAATTAATAGAATTAACTTAACAAGTAGTTTTAATTGACATATGAATTCAACGAATACTTAGTATAAATTTCACTGAAGACTCATAATATTAGGACCTAAAAAATGAGCAAAAATCGCTGCCTGGAATGGAACTCTTACAATTCAAGTCAATCGTCAAAATAGAACAAAAGGGTCGCACACAGTAGTTATTAATCTTACGTTTAGTTCTTCGTATTAACATCCAATATACCACTTATCTAAGCAACTATATAGTCCCACAAAATATAAGGGTAAAAACTCCCTAAAATAGATAATGTGAGACTCATTAAAAACAAATTAATAAACTAGATATTTCGCAGCATTTGATGAACAAGATAGCCGCAACGTTTTGACATTCTGACGGGTGTTAAAACATGGCAGGGCTAAACGTTGACGCCGCACGGCAGGCCAATAAAATATTCAAATTGGACTAGTGCTATGCGGCAGGGGTGCTCAGCTTGACGACCCAAATAAATCTGTGTGCAACGCGTTAAGGCCTTTGTCATAGCGACGTTTGTAGTATAGGACTTCAGGTGGACTTTTTGTTATAGTTTAATCAGTTCTGAGAATTTCTAAACGAATTCAGTAATTCTCAGTAATCTTAATTGACTTCGAAAACAAATTACGGTTCATCTACTAATTAGTATATTTTTTTGTAATTTAAACATCTGACTGCTAGATTTGATATCTAAAGAAATTATAAGAAGAAAAGTTCAAATTGACTCAGATAAAAGGACTCGAACTCAATAAATACGATTATTAATACGAAAGTAATTGATATAATACGATTTCCTGACTTAATACCCAGTAAGTACAACATACATGTTTCATCGCATCGAGACTTTTGCTTTCTGTGTGACCAGCCGAGATAAATAAATGAAAGGAAACTGTTTCTTGAAACGGATATTAAAGGACATAAAAGTGAAAATTTTAAGAGATGAATTATAATTTCAAATGTATTTTCTTGTTCCCTGTAATAAGACATGTTGCTACTACAGTTTTCAATTTGTGCGAATTGAGAAATAGATCATTTGAAGAATTGGACTATTAGCGTTTTTGGTAAATTCATAAATCAGACAATCAGCCTTCTAGGCATGTAACGGCTCGTATTGAAGAGTGAATGAAACAGCTCTATTTTAGTTTGGACTGATTGAGATAGAAATCGAACCGATCTATCTTGCTTTTATGATCAGTAGTAATTGCAAGAGATCTTATTACAAGTTGCGTAAAGCATATATTGCACTTACGAAATAATGGAAAGTATGTTAGCTAGTGTAACACTATCAGATTCTTATATGTCGTATTAGATATCTGGATTATATAGTTGACTATCTAAGCATTATTATGTCTCATATGTATCAACTGGTTCTAATGTTCTTCTTAAGTTTTCTCCTGCTTCTGTTTTGTAACAAGCATTATAATCTTTTATAAAGTTAAATCTTTGTACAATTAATTACCTACACGAGTTTTAGTAACATACATGGTAAATTCAAAGTGTATAAACTTTTATTTTAACACGTAAATATCTTAGTCGCGAAATAATAAAATAAGTACGTTGGTATTATTTGTTTTTATAATTTAAGCGTAGCTTTTACACTTATAAATATTGGTGAACAATATATCTTAAAACAAATGAATATTATGAATTACAAATTGATATCTAACCACCGCTTTTACGTCCTAGTGACAGCTGGACTATTTAATAACGTCACTAAAAGAAGTAAAGTAGCCACGGAATTGGTATTCGGACGCGAGTATCTACTTATTATTTCCCAAACATGAAAGAGTTAAATAGCGTTTTTGGTTCACCATTCTGATAAATATGAAAATAAGAAATGCATTTTATTTCTCCGATTTTTGTAGGTTTACATATTATAGCAATTAATTATACACAATACAATATGTGAGACAGATGCCCAAACTAGTAAAACTGTGTTATGAGTATCCTGTTATCTCTCGTTTATTAATTAAAATTGCTATTATTAATAGTTCATAAGTAATGGGACCTGAACCTAACAGCTACGATTTGCATATCGAACAGAAGTTAAAATTTGATTAACTTGGTGACCTGCGATCGCTTAGTCGCGAATTAACGTGCATTTAAGATAGTGCGTAAAGAAACACATATCCATGTTTTATGGTACGTTTTAATAGTTTTTATCGTAGGTTTCACTCCTGACAGTATTACCGTAACGATATCGTTAGTTAAACATGAATATACTGCTGCCACACAGTCGATTCATTCTACACACGCCACAAAATGTATAAGGTTAGTCTTTCCGTTACATAATATTATTATGCATAATAAAATGAGTAATAATACCTCGCTCGTTATATGAAAAATTTTCAAACACGGACGTAAAACAGCAATTGGAGATAAGGTTACGGAAATTTGAGGAAATTGGATGGATGCAATATTCCTTATTACCCACGCATGAACATACATTTTCCTTATTACCCATTTTACCGGGAATCTTTTTGAAATCAGGTCTTATTTCCTAACTCTGAACCAGATTAGCTATTTGCAAAATCCCACGTTACTCGATACGTTACTCGTATCCTAAGTTATTATTTATACTAAGTTTTATTGTTTTCGCAATAAATAGTGTTTACTCCTTAATTTTATAATAATCAGGTCGGGGAAAGGAATTTTAAGTCATATAAACTCTAAATAAAGAACAGCCCTATGTAAAAGTAACAATAAGAAAAATGACAGATAACCAAATATAATAAAAAATAAATATTTCGTACATTCACACCAATTAGCCTAGCCCAAAGTAAGCACTGTAAGGCTTGTGTTATGGATACTAGGTTAACGGATAGACATACATATATGATACATAGATATGTAATATTCATAGAAATATATAAAAACACCCGTGACTCAGGTACAAATGCTCGTATTCATCATACAAACCAGGACCGTCGGTGCGAAAGGCAGGATCACTACCGTTGCACCAAACGGCCGTCATTTACAATAGTATAAACCATAATTCACATACTTTTTAACATATAGTAGATTAGTCCTGGACAAACAATAAAGGTAGAATTAAATCAGAATCCTCAGGCAAATTTTAACTTAAAATGATAATTATCTTAATTGCATCACTTATACAAAATAATCGTTCCGTACACAAATGCTATTCTCGCCGATTTTTCACCAACTATTATAACCGATTTTAAGACCGACTTAACGCACACGTCTGACTGTCCAATTTTCCATCATTCACTGGTAATTCATGACGCGCACTTTCCTCGACAGCTATTGACAAAGTTTCGACTGTGTGCGTAGAGTCCTCCACAAAATCGGTTAAAAAATCCTTCAGATACGCTTCTTACATATTTTTTTAAGTTACTGTAATGTTTACTCCTTATGACAATATGGAATAGCTTATTAAGACCCGCGTAAATTCACATTGTATATCGTAAAGACTACATCAAAAGAGACGTAAATCAACGTAACAGCCAGTAAAGAAGTAGCGGGCAGGCAATGCATTATTATCAGCTAAAGATCACTATATCTGCCTCAGAATGCAGTAATGAGACTTCAGCACCACATAAATTTAATGATTCTGGGGGAAGTGGGTCAACTGAATAGTTGAGATTCAGGAGATTTGAATTTGAATTGTAACGAATAAAACTAAAACAAAAATATATATATTTATGTATATTTTATAATATATATACATATATATATTTGTTAGTTCGAAATAGGTCACTTTGGTAACTCGTGAAGCATGTTTCAGTTTCTCTATGGTTAAGATGATGTAATTTTGGTGATTATATTTTTTTATATTCTTAATTGATATAAAACTCTTTTTGAAAAAGTATAAAGGCATTGAGTAATGTTGAATGCTATTCATAAATATTAAATTATTTTTTGTTTAACTCAATAAATATTCTCAGTAACTTTGACGGGTCGCTCGGTAATATAACAAAGTAATACACTAGTATTACTTTATATTATGTCATATATAACTAAATTTATTAAATATATATAAATTTTTAGAATAATATTCCAAATGTGATTATAGCACCTATTTTTCCTTTTATGACGTTAATCCAACGCCATCTAAATAATTTAGATCAAGGATGTATCCAATTCGTACCGGAGTTAAATTGTTGCGTCAAAGGGATTATAATATAAATTATTTAGTTCACAGTTGGAGACACTTTACTGTTATATGATAAGTTCAATGATCAGAACGGCCCTGAATTCCAGCCAGAATATCAATATGTTTACGTCAAAGTCCGAAAATAAATGCTGCTTAGATGCGCTGGACCTATATAATGATCATCAACGTAATTCTGTCATCGGAGACACAATTAGAGGAGTAACGTGCCCTCGGGTTAGATGGACATTGTATGCACATTGTGCTACATTTAATATGTCCATATATTTACAATTTTCAACTTGACCACAGATACTTCTATTCAAATCTGAAATGTTAATAATAGATTTCAATTTATTTAATATAAAAAACTATTAATATTTGTCATTGACATAACCAACACTTGAGAGCGAATTTTTTATTGTCATGTCAATGGCTTTTGGTTACCTAGCTACTTATTATACGATTCTGCCTTTTTGATATTTTTTTATTAGAATAACAGCAGTATAAAATGAACTCTAAAAGATAATTTAATTTTAATGATGAATAGGTACGATACTCATCGCGATATTACAATGATTTGAATTTCAACCCCATATTCTAATTTGTTTTCATTTGTAATTACAAAGGAACAACTGGCAAATATTGACCGATTCTCTATTGAAATACTTTCATTGCCATTTATCTGCTTGATGATTGATCAAATGTTCTTCAAGAAATCTCGTGATAAAAAAATAATTAGTAGTCTCTATTTTAAATTTTTATATAAATTTATTTTTAAACATCGTATCAGCTGAAGTGTAGGTTTATTTCAATAGTTTAGTTACGAAACAGAACTTTCCATCTAAATCGGACACTATTGGGAAAGTAAATTCAGCAAAGCGTGACTGAAACACGATCGTGTTGAGCTCTACTTCAGTTAATATCTAAATAGATGAATGGATACATATATGAATTAGCAATTTAAATATATTTGGCATATTTAAATAGAAACATATGTATAAAAACGAATTCCATTATTTTTTTGAAAACATTCGATTTTGATATAAATTCATTGTTGTTAACATAAGCACGAGTGATAACGTGAGTACTTTCAACTAAGTAATGAAATCCACACAAGAAGTAAATTTTTTCCGTTAAAGTTGTGAAATAGTGACATTGCGATTGTATGAGTTACACAGTCGCAATGAAAAGTTATAAGTGAATGTTAGCGAATGGGGCATTAGTCGCGATTTTGCTTAAACCAAAGTGAAAACCTTAACCGCCAACTATAGGCTACAGAAAAATGTTGTGATTAATTAAAATTTAGTTTTTTTTTGTAGGTTACTTTCTTCGAGTCGAGAAACTTATCAATTTTTAAAATGTTGTAACTAGTCTGGCTATAAATACTGCTATAAAAATACATAAAACCTTTTGTTTTTTTTTTCAACTTTTTATTTATAGGTATTGAATTTGGAACGCGCTTATTATTTTAAAAAATTCTTTCGATTTCGAGCCATTTCACATGTTTTTTCGTGTTCATTATCAAATTACAATATGGAATGGTGTGTTTAAGAAAATACGATTGTAGTGATCGCCTTGCACAAAGTGGGTATGGAGCTGTCGGTCATATTCCAGACACTTCAAAAGCTTGGTATCAGTCGTATGTTCGTATGTCGTACTATCAACAGATACAACAACACTTCCTCTGTCGAAGATCATAAAAGATCGGGGCGCCCGCGTGCTGTTAGAACAACAAAGGCTGTTAATGCTGTTAAGGCCAAAATTCTTCGAAACCCCATTAGGAAGCAAAAAATTCCGATCGCGAGAAATGAAAATTCCCGCTAGAACTCTGTCGCGTATTATAAAACAAGACCTGACGCTCGGTGCTTATCGTCGATATAAAGGACATGCCCTTAATCAATCTTTACAATTAAAGAAAGTGGATCGATCAAAATGCCTTCTGTCACGATACGCAGGTGAAGGGCACAGAAATATTCTCTTAACCGATGAAAAAATTTCTCGATTGAAGAGCACTACAATAAGCAAAATAATAAAGTGTACGCTCACAGTTCGAAAGAAGCTGCTCAAATGGTCGGAAAGTTACAACGTGGTCATAATCCTGCGTCAGTGGTGGTTTGGTGGGGCGTGTCTTATCAAGGCGTCACGAAACTACATTTTTGTGAAAAAGGAGTGAAAACTGCAGCCAAAGTGTATCAAGAGACAGTCTTGGATCGTGTTGTGAAACCTCTCAGCAATACACTTTTAAAATGTACCGTGGACTTTCCAGCAGGTTGCACATGTTCAGAAGGCATGAACTACCCAAACCTGGCTTGAGATCAACGTTTCGGATTTTATAAGATCTGAAGAATGGCTCTCATCTAACCTAGACTTCAACCCTATAGACTACAACTACCTGCTGTAAACGACACGGCCACATCGAGTCTCTTAATAAATCTCTGGAGTAAGTAGTGGCGAAATTTCCCATGAAACAGTGCGTAAACCCATAGATTCGTGGCCAGACAGATTAAAGGCCTGTATAAAAGCCAAAGGTGGCCATTTCGAATAGAATGTTTTTCTGAGACTTTAATAAATATGGACTTATACGTTTTAGTAATATTACACTGCTTCATAAAAAAATGCATTTTCATTTGTAACAAAATTATTGCCGGACTAGGTATTTTAGCTTTTATGAGGAAATACAGTGTTAAGTAGAGTTATATATTTTTCTTTTTTTATTTTCTCTTCCCAAAATTTTTAGTTACTTTTTCTTTTGAAATCGAGCATATTGAACAGAAAAATCAACATTTTGTTGGCGTCTTTAAAATAATTCATAAGTATCGCATGTTTTGAATATTTATGACACCGAAACTGTCTGACATCGGCCGTCTAGCGAAGTCTAAGCGAGGCGTTTATGACTTCCCGTGCCGACCAATCATGCCAACATTATTAAAATAGTTTTAGGTCGGGAGACAGAATAAAAATATATATCCATAAACTATGAATTTTTAGAGGACAACATCGCAATCTAAAACTATGTCTACTCTTTACAGGGTGTCTAATTTTAACATAATGTTTATATTACTGTGTTTATATGATTTAACGATTTTAATTCCAAATCAGTTAAGAGTAATGTGTACCTTGTAAATATGTTAATTAATAATTAATTAATAAATATAGAAAAGACAACTTCTTGATATATTTGCTAACAATAACAGAAAAGTAAAATAAGTACTTTTTATCTTTAAGAGCTATCAAATCAACTAAACAGGAAAACATTTAACATTTTAGCTCTGTAAAAGAGTAGATGTAGATAGTAAACAATTTTACAGCGGCTTTCGTGTTATAAGTAATTATATTTTTAAGCCTCAATATAAATTATTATTTTCTAGAACAATATTTGACATATATAGTTATAATATTTCATATTTTTATACGTACAGCTAGCATATTATAAACACAGTAGACGCGTATAGATGCGCACGCGTTTGTGAATCATACGCTCGTCATGTCGTGTTATTGCGACCTCGAATATTAGTAGTAGAGTCAACTGCTGCGGGCAATAAATTGCGAGATATCGATGTTTGTTTTACATATTTTAATGTGAAAATGACATTATTAATTTTTCTATCCGAAGTACGCAGTCCGCTTGGATTAAATCTGACATCTCAACCGTCTTAACAACAAGTAATAGTACACATTAAACGAAACAACAAGAAGAATTAATGAACATAAAAAATTAACTTGATTTACTACTTAAAAACTGTTTTACTTTACTAAATGTTTAAAAACATTTTGTCATAATAAATATCATAACTATTGGGGCATCTGAAAGATTAATAATGAAAAATCTTTTAATTCAGACGATACAATTACAAAAATATATTGAAAAATATTCATAAGCCTACAATTAAATATAAAGTCAGAAACATCATCTCACATTAAACGGAGTGCGATTTCAGGTCAAGTCTCCGCGGAGTTGAGACGTAAGATATTATTTATTCAAATACGATTTCCATGAGGAACGTTCATCCCTACAAAGTGTATTCATTGAGTACAGCAAGAGTCAATAAATTTTGTTCGGAGCACACAGTTAAGCATTTCATGGTGCCATTAAATACATTGCTGCAATTGCATTGACTTCCGCTAGAACAGAATTAAGCTTCATTGTCATCGCTGCAACATTTTTACCCTCTCTTTCAGTAATCGACAAAAAATAAAAATATATTAAAAACACTTAAAATTAACCAATGTTTGGTGTTAACAAAAAACGACTGCATTTTATAATAGATAATAATAGAATATTGTATTATGGTAAACTAGAAAATATAGAAAGTTAACTGTCGATAGCGCAACTAAGCACAACACTACGGTTATGCTAATCAGCGGCTGGGATGTCATCTTGCGCAACAGGCAACCGCGGTGTGTACGGAGCTTAACTCGCCAATAGCTGTTCCAGTTTGGAGGTTCAGGCTTGTTAACATCATCAGCTTATTTTTTTAAACTTCGCAAAACATTATCTATATTGTTAACTTGATAACGTATTGTAAAATATTTTGAAAATGGAGTTTGTACAAAAAAAGGTTTTGATAGAAATCAGTTCTTTAATTCTTCCATGCAATTGTATCATAGAATAGTATAATAAATATCAAACAAGAACAAAATACAACTATTCCCTTATTATTCTTTTTGAAATACTCACATTAATAATATAATTGTCATGACAAAACGAATTTCCGAGTAAAAGGAATATAAAAAAATATTTTTGTTGAACATTATGGTGTTAGAATATTGGTAGAATATTATAATGTTGCGTATAAAGAGCGTACGTACATATATCGCATATACGGTGCTATAACGTCACTTATGTAATTTCAGACAAAACTGAACTGAGTATGAGAAAATACTCCTACCTCTACTCTACCTCTTTACTTTGCTTGCTTTTTCTCTAAAATGAAGTTCAAAGTTGTAGCTTAATTATTTTATTTGTTTAGCCGAGAAAAACTATATGTTGTAAGGATGTTCAATTTTGATTTTGATTTGATTTTACATGGCATAATATCAATGTTTTCTAACTCGATCTATTAAAACATAGAATATATAGCAGTAAGGCCTCTATGGCACCTGACAAAGAGAGTGGCCGGCCGGCGGAAACGACCAGTTTTGGGTTACGCCCCGCTTCCGGTGGTCGCGCGCCGGTGAATGCAAATAGTCAAATGTCCGTCGGTCCGTCACCGCGCACCGACAGGTGGCGATAGCGAAGGCAAGTTTCGATACAATCACATTCAATATTTAGGCATTCATCAAATTAGACATAAAATCAACTGATCAATCTTAACCCTTTGCTTCTCGAATTTCTCATAAATGCATAACACATTAATATATACTTACTAAATTGATCATCATCATTCAGTGAATGACATTCACATGTCTTTATAACAGGGGTACAGGCCTTCCCAACGGATTAAAACACCGTAGGGAGAATAGGCCATAAAATACATCGCCGGTCATATACGGATTACTAGGTATAAACGATTATACATCTTGCTCTTCCATTCCATAATACTACTGCTTACAAGGGTTGTTTTAAATGCACTGCTACTAAAATTTGGAATAACATTTCTCTACCTTGCCGAATTCTAAGTTCCATCACTTATTTCAGAACTTAAGTGAAGATCAGATTTTGAATACAAAACTTGGCAGTGTAAGAGATTAAGTTTTGTTTTAGTCAAGTTGTTATTAACACATATTACTGCTTAAGTAGGTATTGTATTTCTCGTGCACTTATACGGTAAACGTAAATATATGTTTATAAAAAAAACACTACGTCATCTAACACCAACCCAAGATCGTATCTGAAAATCAGCGCCTCAGCTCAGGCGGTGACATATGCTGCGATGTGACCGTTCCAGAAAAAATACAATTGTGCAAAATTTATATTATAAATCATAATGCAACATTTTGTGATGAATAAACACTTTTATATTCTATTCTACATGCGGCTTGAACCCGCTTTTTAGTTATTAATTAAATTAACATTACGCTATCAAACATACGAGTAGGTATATGAAAAAATAAAAACAAACAGACATCCCAACGGTTAATAAATGGATAGTTGAACTTGATTATATTATTGTTTATTTAAATACCAGGTATGAAAAAATATTTAATTAATGCGATACCTACCAAGTTTTACACACAACATTCAATATTTAATTTGATTATGTTGCTTAATAATGATAAAATTTTATACAAACCCGGTTAGCGACTACTGTTATGCATTTGTAACCGCGTCATAGATATTTATATGCTAAATTTGTATTTTAACTATTACTAGTACATGCTCTGTTAGTTCGAAAGAGTACCTATTTGTTGTCTGGAATGCATGTTATACAAAACAAGAAAAACAAATTGGCGTACGCAGAATGAGAAAAATATTTTAAAATCCATATTTTTCAATATAATTCCGCAAACATCAGATCATATACTTTAACAGAATCTCGTCAGAAATGGTTATATTATCCCGCAAAACTCGATTCCACGAAAATTGGCTCATCTGGTAAACCTAAAACAATTTTTCATAGTAACGTTCATCCGAAACCATTACATTGAACGGTGACTCAGATCGATCAAAATTGAAGTAAAGTAAAAAAAGTTTGATTAAATATTTATCATATAATAGAGATCGCAAGACGAACATATATAGAAAAATTGTTACTATGGAAACACAACGCCGATTCCACGTCACGTCAAGAACTAAGTTTGATAAAATAATAACAATATTTCTTACATTCACACCAATTAGCTTAGCCCAAAGTAAGCACTATAAGGCTTGTGTTATGAATACTAGGGTAAAGGATAGACATACATATATGATACATAGATATGTAATATGTATAAAAATATATACATATAGATACCCATGACTCAGATATAAATGCTCGTCAAAAAATTCATTATACAAACATCTGCCCCTTTCGGCATTCGAAACCAGGACCGTCGGTGCGAAAGGCAGGATAACTAGCGTTGCACCAAAACAAGATACAGACGAGTAAATTTTATTTAATAAATGAAATGCACGCAAATATTTATTTATGCGCAAGGGTTAGTGGCTATGGCAGGAAATTTGACTAGAGTTATGTCATAAGTAAACCTGTCAATGACAAGAACACCGTTACTTGAAAGGCACAATGAATTTATTATTTCTGATTTTTTTTGACGTGATAACTTCTTATAAATTGGTTGCGGCTGGGAGTCACTTATGAAAAAGTGTAACGCTCGGTAACGTTACGATGAGTCACCGAACGAGAGAGAGGCCCGCCGAATGCCTTGCGTCTCTCTCCCACTCAACTATGATCGGTCTGCCGCGCGCATTGTGCAATTTAATTATATTCATATCAATAAATATTCTACCGAGAAAAAGACGTTGTCACGTAAAATCTTCGCCCGTAAAACCGACTTTACAGGCAAAAAAAAAAAAAAAAAAAAAAAACCGACTTTTTTTATCCGTTAAGGTGCTTATCCGGTTCGCTTTGTTTTACGCAACAAGCGTGACCATTAGTGGCGATGTCAAACACAATAAATTGAAAGTGCCAACGGAAGTATCTCAACTTCGGTACATTATTTGAATACATTTGCTAATTTAGGACTTTAATAAAATTTAATACAATGAATATGAATAAATATGAGTAAAAAATGATTGTTTCTTTTAAGTAAAAATCATATTTAATGATAATAGCGGTAGCATCAAATTACTTTCAGCAGTTGTTTCTGAACAATAGTCCGACAAAGCTATCGCTTACCATGAACTAAATAACAATACATTCATACTTTCCGAGTTAACAGAGTCCAAGCAAGATAATCTGCAGTTGCAAAAAACAGCCAACATTAACAACATAGGATTGCGTGCAAGAATTCACTTTAGAACAATAGACGGCCTTGGGCGAGCACAGTAATCAGTGCTTGCACCGAGGCACAATGCCATACGTATATAATGTATATAAATGTCTGAGCGGCTAGTTAGTTTGTCTTGGTGTGATGAAAAGCTGGCACACCAAACGGTTGAAACATGGTTGAAGGGTTTTCAACATTACTTGTATTTTTCCTCTCCCCGAAAATAATTACTTCAAAGACTACTATTGGGGACCGAAATAATCTATAAAAAAAGGCTTAAGTGTTTTATATTCTTAAAAATAATTATGAACAGCAAAATATAGACAGCTCGCATCAGAAGATAATTAATTATTAATTGAGAATTAGTGGTCCTCCTAGGATTTCTCGTCAGTAAAAAATATTGAGGATTGTTTAAATATTAAACGCCGATTTAAGAAATTGAGATAAACATATTTTAACAACAAGAAGAATATACCAAGAGTGATAACCTTAGTAACCTCGTGGTTGCGGCGTTTGGTCTGGTCTCCAAGAAATTGTGTTTGAAACTCACCAGAGAAGATTGTTTTTGACGCATTTTTTCTATGTCTAGTCACCTCTTTTTAAGACATACAAAGAGTCAAATTGTTCCTTTTTGTTAATTATTCAATTAAAATTAATCTTACTAAGGTACAGTATTTAAGTGCGTGAAGATTCAACATCTTTCAGGCACTAAATTAAGTCTGATTCACGTTTCACAATAGTAATAATATATTCGTCCCCTGGGAAAATTGAAACAAAATTATATAATGCTGCATTCATTAACATCTTGCCTGCAAACGTACGGCTGCTGGTTAAATATCAACATTGTGTTAGTGCGTTATTAATACACAAAGTATTCACAGACCTATTTCTAATAACCTTGTTTCAGTGAGTTACCAATATAAGAACTCGGTCAGCACCAATAAATCTGCGAATAATTTATTGGTCAGGTTCATTAAGATCTACTTCCCCTCAACAACAGTGAAAACTAATCTTTTTATATGGCAAATTAGGAGTTTCATCCTATTTAATTTATAAGAAGTAATAAATAGAAGTTGGAGGTGTATGTATAAACATTTTATAGTTTTTTTAAACTGTTACTAAGTATTATATGTTTACTAAGTATTTTATAAAATAAACATTTAAAAGCATAAAGTATTCTCTAACTATACATAAAAGTCGACCGGTTGGTACACCGGTAGCAGTTCTGTCTAATGCACCAAAGGTTTCGCGAATCCGAAGTCATCTGTTATGGGTTATCCTGGTCATAGGGGTGTCTGTATGTGTGACGGATAACTATATTACTATTTCCATATTTTTATGTGTTATGAATATCATTTATTTAGTATCCAATGTGCTAGCTCTTCTTAGTTGGAAACATAAAAATCCATCTCAATTTTATTTTATTAATTTTTAATGATTAATTTCCTATTTTTTTATGATTTTGCTCCGTCATTGTATTCTATTTAAGTATTATAATATTTTAAAGGTAGACTAGCTGACCCGGTAACGCGTTGCTATGTTAACGCGCTGCTATGGTAACGCGTTGCTATGGTAACGCGTTACTATAATAACGTTATTGATACAATGGAAAAAGAGCGGACAGACGAACACACAAACAACAAATTTGTGTTCTTAGATTATAGATTAACCTTATAAAACTGGTGTATATAGTCAACTTAATTATAATTTATGACTTAAAAAGTTTTAACAAAACAATATTCATACAAAACGGCAATTACATTCTGACAAAGTTAAGATAGCTTCGTATGCTGTACAACGGGCTTATGGGCGTACGCTATGATCACGTAGTACACCGAGGGTATCAGTAGGTTCGTTCAATGTCGTGAGAACCATGGTTGGGCAACCAAGTGTAATCCGACCGCTGAACTAGTTCACAGATGTAATCTCGACTAGATCTTAACAACAATAATTAAGATATAGTGGTAAACCATTACCTGTGATAAAGATAAATTGCTTAAACATGAGGTACAGATTTGCCGAGAACATATTTATTATTCGTAACAGTTTATTTGATAATCCGATTAACGTCACGTTGAAATAATCATCATCAGATGAAAATAAAATAATAAGTGTTTGTTTATTCTATTTTTATCGAGGTTCTTACCAGCCAGCCTCGATAGCATGGTGGTTAAAGCGCCTGGCCCGTCTGCATCACACGCTGTATCAAATCTACCCTTCGGTGAAATTTTTAATATGTTTATTTTATTATAATCATTCAGCAATAGGATTGTCCTCTGCTGGGTATAGCATCCAACCCTACCCCATCCAACGGTTTACCGCTATCTTGATCAAGTCGTCGGTCTACCTTTTGAGGGACCTGCGCATGGAACACGGAGTACATAACCAGTACATAACCATGAAATGTTATCCCATCTTTTGTGTAGCTTGAGGTAGTAGTACACTTTCCACACCATTTAATCGCACAACTAGGCATTACTTTTCCGTTTATTGAATTTAATAAGGAGAGTGCGTGACGTTCGTACGTAATTTTACAATTGCTCCGACTGACCAATATTTCGTCGCATAAGCTTGATATAGCGTATGTTTGGTGACTGCCCTCACCCCCGCATGCGCTCTCCACTGGTTATGTACTCCGTGGCATGGAACGACGTCTTGTTCGCGGTCGCATTTGGTACAACCTTAATTAACGTACTCGCGTGACTCATACCCAAACTTTCATATTTCTTTAATTAATCTTGTTAAAGTATAATACGTTATAAAAGAACTAAACTAATTATTAGATGTAGTAGTAGTTATTAGTAGGCATAGCCGACGCTGCATAGGAAGTATACAAACATTACATAACCCAACCTAACAAGCAAAAACTTCGGATAAATTCAGATTTATATAACTTTTCGTTGTGTAGCATTTTTATAACGGTAATCCAGCTGATTACTTGCTGATTATTATCCCGCGTGTAAACGTTAGTCTTACGAACGTTTATGGCACGTCTTTAGTCAGTCATTACGTTTCTAGGATTAAGTGTAGTTTTGGTTTTTTTAAGACAACGGTGGGGATCTTCGAAACTCTAACTTTTTTTTATAATTAATGTGTCACTTAAATGTTTTGCATGACCATGTAACTAACAAAAATAAATAGATATAATGTAAATTTAATAAAGACATATTAACTTAGTAGAAATGGGTTTATGAAACAGTTCTCTAACTTGAAAAACTATGTATGTTGCAGTAGCATCCATATAGTGAACATAAACACTTACTCATGACAGGAAATAAAAAGAAACATTTTCAAGCAAAAAGGGCAAATTTTATTTTAGTCATTAAAGAATGGGCCTGTAACTTCTATGATAGCTAAGTAATAGTGAAATACAACCACTGTTTTAGTACAAAATTATATATTTTTTTACACGCATCTGTTTTTCTGTGCATATATATAAATGGTCTTAGTGTTTTAGATGTATATGTAAAGATAGTAGTAGTATTGGTGAAGAAAGGTTGAGATAAGTTTAAAAATCAAGTCTGTTTACAGTGTACGGAAAGTATTCAACGGTTGCTGCTACTCAGAATGCAGGTATTGCTAATTTCTTTTTAATTCAATGAAATGTTTTTCTTTGTATTAATGAAGTGGAGCGTGAGAGAGTCAGAAGATTGATACTTTTATTTATTTAAACATTTTTAGCTGATTCGTCGTAGCTCTAATTAGTGGCAGAAAATTTAGCGGGTCCGTCATGGGCAGAAGCTCGATTGAAAATTTTGAATTTTCCATCTGATTTCTGAGACCAATTGGTTTCTTTATAGTAAAAAGCTTTAAATATAAAAGACTAACAACTAAATTATTAGATATTAATAAAATATAAGAATATTATCTTGTCTACTTTTTCTCTGCGTCCATGATTGATTACTGTGGAGTTATGAGGAACCCAAAAGTCTATTATAAATGCGGAAATTGAGGTCTCAAAGAAATGATAATACGACCGTTGTGCTCTGTATTTCCTTTGTATTACGAGATGGATTAAAATTTTTGTAAAATATGAATCTAATTGATTAATAAAATATTAATTGAATTAGATCTAATAATTTTCTGAAACAAAAGAAACTCAACGAAAAAGTGGCGTGGGTAAAAAACTTAAATATAATAGTTATATATTATAGAAAAATTAAACTTTCGTAAAGGGTAAAATGCTCAATATGTCAAAAAAATACATCAATTATTCTGTTCAAAGCATAAAACAATTCTTGTTACAATGTTGACACTTGATAATACTATATAAGTAGGTTCCTTAACTTGGCACTCTTTTAGTCACTAGTACAACTCAAATTAATACGACATTGTATTGATATCGTTGATTGACGCAAATACGTTTCAGTCACTTTTCGCTAATAGTATACCTACTTTGTAACTTATTAAGTTAAATATGCATTTAAAGACGAAGATCATCAGCAAGAGAAGTCGTAAGTAAAACTTTTAAATCAGTTTTTTTTTATGACTAAAAGATATCTAAGTAACGCCAACATAGTAATGTTGTATACGATATCGTATGTATTATATGAGCCGAATTTGCATTATATAAATGTTTTTAATAATTTTGTACGACCAATCTTATACGAATATCAACAGAAAACGTAAAAAGTTTACCTTAAGTGGTTAGTTATTTTTAAACCGATAACAGTATTAGCATTCAATTCAATGTAACTGTCTTTCTAACTGTACAAATACAAATTTGTGTCTATTAATTAAATTAAGGTATGTAAGCCAAGAATGTAATAAAAGATTATTATTGACTACGTTCCATAGGCGCAATTATTTAAATTCGCCATCCAAATTGGTATGCGACCAATACGTTAAAATCAAATTTGCACATGTCTCACACGGACCCCAATCAGAAACGCAATCAACGAGCTAGCCATGCCACTGTACATGGTGAAATCGAGACAGGCGAAGTATCTGTAAGTGAAACCGTACACTATGCCACTTCCGTCCCCGTTGTCCGCTAGATATCCGATGTCACCGCGGTCTGGTGAGCGAGTAATATTGTGGTCGGTCACGTCCACGTAACTTTGTGATATAAGGCCACATTAGGTGCGTAGTAAAAATAAACTCTCAGAAAATGCTTTTTACATTCAGATAAGATTTCCATGTGGGTCCAATTATCTCTACTATATAAAAGAAAGACTTTGTGGGTTTGTTACCATATATAGTTATCATAGTTACCATAAGCCTACGAATAACAGTTTTTATAATCAATTAAAGTTACCATAGCAACGCGTGGCCGGGTTGTACCAGTAACGCGTGGCCGGGTTAGCTAGTTCCTTATAAAATTGTTTTCTATATTATGATAAATCATCATTATTATCGTGGGTCTATACCATTCCTCTCAACCCAATTTAAATGTGCTTTAAGTAAAGCAACAAGCACAATATTTTTGTATCTTTTTAGGCTTGTAGCCATAGGAATTCTACTTGTACTATCCTAAAGTGGGAGAAACACGAAATGCTAACTGAGTGTGGTCGGTATTTGTAAAAATCTAATAGTTTTAAAACGATTCAGACGATGCCTTTGTTCTTTAAAAACTCTTCAATTCATACATCGTAAGGCATGCAATACCTTGAATTGTACATTATGATGTTATGTGGTTAACTAATATGTGTAAAATCTCATTATCGGAACCAAATAAAAATTATACCAATTAAGTATTTATTAAAAGCCATTTACAAAAACTGACAAAATTTTTGATATAATCTTGGATTCTTAACAAAAAAGAGTAGGAGGAGAGATATAACATATGTATGTAGCATGATAAAAAATATAAATAAGGAACACCGGTCTGTCAATCGACATATGACGTTACATCTTTCCCTGGGAGTAATAAAGTCGGTATAAGGTCTGCGGTATACCAAAGAACCAATGAACGGAACTGTCAAAATATGATTCTGAATATAGATGTAACATATCCTCTCACGCTTCGTGGGAACTAAACATAGCCTACAATAAACAGTGCTATAAATAACTGCTGCATATTTAGTTTGTTTGCCATCCCCATTGCTGGTGTACTGACCTTGCCTATGGAAGCATTCACCGAAAGTAGGAATAGACCGTTGCCATCACGTAGCCCCAATGCGGGCTGATGACCGAACGAAACGAAGCTAAAGACTCCAGATGCAAACGAGATCAACGGTTTGACGTGCGCTTCGAAGCAGAAAGGAGAACGTTTTAAAAATCTTAATCCAACCAGAAGACACAAAACATTGTATAGCAAAGTTTACATCAGTGTTTGTTATTTGGTAAGCTCATCTTCTATAATTATTGATCTTTTAAGGTGCTCGTATCCCATCGGTTAAAATGACAACATTAAACCTAGCGGACTGGTTTCTAAATTCGCCTATGTAGTTAGTATGGAGGTGGACCCACTCGTAACAAAAGATTATATTAAGCGTACCACGCTAGATTAAAGGGGATATCAATGTTTTAAACATTGTACTTTTCTTTTCACGAAATTAATCCCCTGAGATTATTATTTTAAAAATAACAAACTTTTTAACAAAGGCTCATGTATTTGGACAGTTACTAAGAAATTTAAAAAGTGGCGATCCTGGCTCCTGTGAAGGAGTAGGAACGTCAGGATTTAACTTAAAAAGAAAAAAAAAACGCGTTTGTCCGGTATTTATATGTGTGATAGGCGTGGAAGTTTAAATTTAATATAATAGTAGTTCATCAGATTGCTGTAAAAATCATTTTAGCCAATGCTCGTCAAAAATCATTTTAGCGAAAAGCATAAAAATGTACTATAAAAACTGGACAGTTTCTTTCATTTGTCACGGTTTCTCAGTTAAAACACTTGACTTCACTGTCAGAAGTAACTGTTTCATAACTGTTCTGCATTTTTTGCTTTCCGTTCCATAAAATACAGATTCTTAAATGAAGCGCTTACCATAGTATCACGAGGTAAAAGTAACAGTTAGGATCTGGCATATTTACCTGCAACAGAAAATATTAACATTTATTTATTTATTGGACAACAAACAAGACCACCAGTTATTACAGGCATAGACAAAATTATATGATACACATTTCAAAGTGACGCCTCAATTAATGGTTGCCTCGATATGTGCAATAATGGTTAGCAAACTAAATACAGTTAAAAAGATATTGAAACTGACTGGTTTTGCAATGTGCAAAGTGACATCACATAGTAAACGAAGTGACTTGAACTGGCCCATGGCAGATGCACAGCCCTACCCTACCATCTTGGGATAGAGCTAAACTGACTAATGCAGCGGTTCCACAGCATATTTTGATAACTTAACTAATACAGACTTTAAAATTTAAAAAATTACGGGTTTGTGAAACATGTCAATATTTGTACCTTTAGCGCTTTTATCGTTTTTTGCACACGGTCAAGAGTTGAAAAAAGTCCTAGATTGCTATTAAAGGATTTTATTTTAAACTAATTGGATTTAAACTCACGTCGAAACTTGTAAGGTGTTTAAAATCTCACTTCTTTCAAAAGTAAGGATGAGTTGTTGTCATTTATGACACACAGATTTTACTTAGAACACATTTGAACTCTACAATTGCGTAAAAACAAATCAAAGGTTATAAAACAGCAGTTCATATTGAACAAATATAAAGTTTAAGCCAGACAAACTTCAAATAACTTGAAGATGCAATAAATTGCTAGATGCAATAAGTTTAGTAAACTAAACTTTGACTAATTTCCGAATTAACGGAAAAAGTATCAATGCATCGTTTTAACAAGATGTGTGGTTTGTTGATAATTTCAAACATTTCTGATGAGAACCATCTGAAAGCTTTACCAATCCAGAACATGTGTCTTGGCCATGCATACGGATTTATAAATGTCGTGTAGTGTGTTGACTCTGTTCACTTTTATTTAATTTACATTTACCTCTTCTTCATGTGAAGAAATAAAAAAATACTAATATAATCTATAGGAATTTTCGTTTAAATGATATAATTTCACGATTGTCATAAGGCCAATATTTTTTTTATTAACAGATAAATGGAACGTTTTGTGTAAAATAGCTGTAGCATTCAGCTACAGACAGAGATTTACTCAAATCTAGAAGGAATTGAGCGCAGCAGTACGGTCAGGCAAACCATGTTGTTTTGAATGAAAATATCGGTATGATACCGATATTTTCCATCCGCTCATGTTATGTTTTCAGTTATCATAATAGGTCCATATTATGGACATGACTTGTCAAAAGGAGTTGAAAGACAGAGTTAAATGAATTAAAAAGAACATGAAGATAAATGCTTTCGTAATTCGGTAAAAGTATATAATTTCAATAACGGGATTCAAATTAGATTCATTAAGATATTTTTTTTTACAATTCAATTTCTTTTAAATCTTAGTGGAAATTTTACTATCAGTCATTTTACTGCGACAGAATAAAAAAAGTGTCAGTTTCACTTCGATTAGACAGAAATAGAATCTTTGCCATAAAAATTATCATAGCCTGAAAGGTTGTCACAAACTAATAACTTCTTCCCCAAATTTATTTTATGCATTTGGAGTTAGAAACTGTCTTATGAATTATTAAAAATATGGGCTATGCAATTAGTAACCGAAATATTTAACAAATGTGCCAACAAAGAAGGTCGAAGCTATAACATCGTGGATATGTTTGTTTGTAATACCTTGTTCGAGAACTATGAAATATTAAATAGCTGAATGCACGTGTTGCTATTTGCTCTAAATATTTGAATAGTTACTATATTTTGAGTAAACATTTTAATCCAGAGATTAGTTACAATGTTGTGTTGAAACTAAAATATTGAGCATTAGTGTATAAGCATACAAAAGAAGATCTTTTACTTTCAAGTTTCATATTATTTTCCAAGTAACATAATTTCCAAATTACTTATACTAAAAACCATTTTCATTTATACCTAGATAAAGTTTTTTTAAACTGTTACTAAGTATTATATGTTTACTAAGTATTTTATAAAATAAACATTTAAAAGCATAAAGTATTCTCTAACTATACATAAAAGTCGACCGGTTGGTACACCGGTAGCAGTTCTGTCTAATGCACCAAAGGTTTCGCGAATCCGAAGTCATCTGTTATGGGTTATCCTGGTCATAGGGGTGTCTGTATGTGTGACGGATAACTATATTACTATTTCCATATTTTTATGTGTTATGAATATCATTTATTTAGTATCCAATGTGCTAGCTCTTCTTAGTTGGAAACATAAAAATCCATCTCAATTTTATTTTATTAATTTTTAATGATTAATTTCCTATTTTTTTATGATTTTGCTCCGTCATTGTATTCTATTTAAGTATTATAATATTTTAAAGGTAGACTAGCTGACCCGGTAACGCGTTGCTATGTTAACGCGCTGCTATGGTAACGCGTTGCTATGGTAACGCGTTACTATAATAACGTTATTGATACAATGGAAAAAGAGCGGACAGACGAACACACAAACAACAAATTTGTGTTCTTAGATTATAGATTAACCTTATAAAACTGGTGTATATAGTCAACTTAATTATAATTTATGACTTAAAAAGTTTTAACAAAACAATATTCATACAAAACGGCAATTACATTCTGACAAAGTTAAGATAGCTTCGTATGCTGTACAACGGGCTTATGGGCGTACGCTATGATCACGTAGTACACCGAGGGTATCAGTAGGTTCGTTCAATGTCGTGAGAACCATGGTTGGGCAACCAAGTGTAATCCGACCGCTGAACTAGTTCACAGATGTAATCTCGACTAGATCTTAACAACAATAATTAAGATATAGTGGTAAACCATTACCTGTGATAAAGATAAATTGCTTAAACATGAGGTACAGATTTGCCGAGAACATATTTATTATTCGTAACAGTTTATTTGATAATCCGATTAACGTCACGTTGAAATAATCATCATCAGATGAAAATAAAATAATAAGTGTTTGTTTATTCTATTTTTATCGAGGTTCTTACCAGCCAGCCTCGATAGCATGGTGGTTAAAGCGCCTGGCCCGTCTGCATCACACGCTGTATCAAATCTACCCTTCGGTGAAATTTTTAATATGTTTATTTTATTATAATCATTCAGCAATAGGATTGTCCTCTGCTGGGTATAGCATCCAACCCTACCCCATCCAACGGTTTACCGCTATCTTGATCAAGTCGTCGGTCTACCTTTTGAGGGACCTGCGCATGGAACACGGAGTACATAACCAGTACATAACCATGAAATGTTATCCCATCTTTTGTGTAGCTTGAGGTAGTAGTACACTTTCCACACCATTTAATCGCACAACTAGGCATTACTTTTCCGTTTATTGAATTTAATAAGGAGAGTGCGTGACGTTCGTACGTAATTTTACAATTGCTCCGACTGACCAATATTTCGTCGCATAAGCTTGATATAGCGTATGTTTGGTGACTGCCCTCACCCCCGCATGCGCTCTCCACTGGTTATGTACTCCGTGGCATGGAACGACGTCTTGTTCGCGGTCGCATTTGGTACAACCTTAATTAACGTACTCGCGTGACTCATACCCAAACTTTCATATTTCTTTAATTAATCTTGTTAAAGTATAATACGTTATAAAAGAACTAAACTAATTATTAGATGTAGTAGTAGTTATTAGTAGGCATAGCCGACGCTGCATAGGAAGTATACAAACATTACATAACCCAACCTAACAAGCAAAAACTTCGGATAAATTCAGATTTATATAACTTTTCGTTGTGTAGCATTTTTATAACGGTAATCCAGCTGATTACTTGCTGATTATTATCCCGCGTGTAAACGTTAGTCTTACGAACGTTTATGGCACGTCTTTAGTCAGTCATTACGTTTCTAGGATTAAGTGTAGTTTTGGTTTTTTTAAGACAACGGTGGGGATCTTCGAAACTCTAACTTTTTTTTATAATTAATGTGTCACTTAAATGTTTTGCATGACCATGTAACTAACAAAAATAAATAGATATAATGTAAATTTAATAAAGACATATTAACTTAGTAGAAATGGGTTTATGAAACAGTTCTCTAACTTGAAAAACTATGTATGTTGCAGTAGCATCCATATAGTGAACATAAACACTTACTCATGACAGGAAATAAAAAGAAACATTTTCAAGCAAAAAGGGCAAATTTTATTTTAGTCATTAAAGAATGGGCCTGTAACTTCTATGATAGCTAAGTAATAGTGAAATACAACCACTGTTTTAGTACAAAATTATATATTTTTTTACACGCATCTGTTTTTCTGTGCATATATATAAATGGTCTTAGTGTTTTAGATGTATATGTAAAGATAGTAGTAGTATTGGTGAAGAAAGGTTGAGATAAGTTTAAAAATCAAGTCTGTTTACAGTGTACGGAAAGTATTCAACGGTTGCTGCTACTCAGAATGCAGGTATTGCTAATTTCTTTTTAATTCAATGAAATGTTTTTCTTTGTATTAATGAAGTGGAGCGTGAGAGAGTCAGAAGATTGATACTTTTATTTATTTAAACATTTTTAGCTGATTCGTCGTAGCTCTAATTAGTGGCAGAAAATTTAGCGGGTCCGTCATGGGCAGAAGCTCGATTGAAAATTTTGAATTTTCCATCTGATTTCTGAGACCAATTGGTTTCTTTATAGTAAAAAGCTTTAAATATAAAAGACTAACAACTAAATTATTAGATATTAATAAAATATAAGAATATTATCTTGTCTACTTTTTCTCTGCGTCCATGATTGATTACTGTGGAGTTATGAGGAACCCAAAAGTCTATTATAAATGCGGAAATTGAGGTCTCAAAGAAATGATAATACGACCGTTGTGCTCTGTATTTCCTTTGTATTACGAGATGGATTAAAATTTTTGTAAAATATGAATCTAATTGATTAATAAAATATTAATTGAATTAGATCTAATAATTTTCTGAAACAAAAGAAACTCAACGAAAAAGTGGCGTGGGTAAAAAACTTAAATATAATAGTTATATATTATAGAAAAATTAAACTTTCGTAAAGGGTAAAATGCTCAATATGTCAAAAAAATACATCAATTATTCTGTTCAAAGCATAAAACAATTCTTGTTACAATGTTGACACTTGATAATACTATATAAGTAGGTTCCTTAACTTGGCACTCTTTTAGTCACTAGTACAACTCAAATTAATACGACATTGTATTGATATCGTTGATTGACGCAAATACGTTTCAGTCACTTTTCGCTAATAGTATACCTACTTTGTAACTTATTAAGTTAAATATGCATTTAAAGACGAAGATCATCAGCAAGAGAAGTCGTAAGTAAAACTTTTAAATCAGTTTTTTTTTATGACTAAAAGATATCTAAGTAACGCCAACATAGTAATGTTGTATACGATATCGTATGTATTATATGAGCCGAATTTGCATTATATAAATGTTTTTAATAATTTTGTACGACCAATCTTATACGAATATCAACAGAAAACGTAAAAAGTTTACCTTAAGTGGTTAGTTATTTTTAAACCGATAACAGTATTAGCATTCAATTCAATGTAACTGTCTTTCTAACTGTACAAATACAAATTTGTGTCTATTAATTAAATTAAGGTATGTAAGCCAAGAATGTAATAAAAGATTATTATTGACTACGTTCCATAGGCGCAATTATTTAAATTCGCCATCCAAATTGGTATGCGACCAATACGTTAAAATCAAATTTGCACATGTCTCACACGGACCCCAATCAGAAACGCAATCAACGAGCTAGCCATGCCACTGTACATGGTGAAATCGAGACAGGCGAAGTATCTGTAAGTGAAACCGTACACTATGCCACTTCCGTCCCCGTTGTCCGCTAGATATCCGATGTCACCGCGGTCTGGTGAGCGAGTAATATTGTGGTCGGTCACGTCCACGTAACTTTGTGATATAAGGCCACATTAGGTGCGTAGTAAAAATAAACTCTCAGAAAATGCTTTTTACATTCAGATAAGATTTCCATGTGGGTCCAATTATCTCTACTATATAAAAGAAAGACTTTGTGGGTTTGTTACCATATATAGTTATCATAGTATCTACCATATCTACCATATATGGTTGTACCAGTAACGCGTGGCCGGGTTAGCTAGTTCCTTATAAAATTGTTTTCTATATTATGATAAATCATCATTATTATCGTGGGTCTATACCATTCCTCTCAACCCAATTTAAATGTGCTTTAAGTAAAGCAACAAGCACAATATTTTTGTATCTTTTTAGGCTTGTAGCCATAGGAATTCTACTTGTACTATCCTAAAGTGGGAGAAACACGAAATGCTAACTGAGTGTGGTCGGTATTTGTAAAAATCTAATAGTTTTAAAACGATTCAGACGATGCCTTTGTTCTTTAAAAACTCTTCAATTCATACATCGTAAGGCATGCAATACCTTGAATTGTACATTATGATGTTATGTGGTTAACTAATATGTGTAAAATCTCATTATCGGAACCAAATAAAAATTATACCAATTAAGTATTTATTAAAAGCCATTTACAAAAACTGACAAAATTTTTGATATAATCTTGGATTCTTAACAAAAAAGAGTAGGAGGAGAGATATAACATATGTATGTAGCATGATAAAAAATATAAATAAGGAACACCGGTCTGTCAATCGACATATGACGTTACATCTTTCCCTGGGAGTAATAAAGTCGGTATAAGGTCTGCGGTATACCAAAGAACCAATGAACGGAACTGTCATAATATGATTCTGAATATAGATGTAACATATCCTCTCACGCTTCGTGGGAACTAAACATAGCCTACAATAAACAGTGCTATAAATAACTGCTGCATATTTAGTTTGTTTGCCATCCCCATTGCTGGTGTACTGACCTTGCCTATGGAAGCATTCACCGAAAGTAGGAATAGACCGTTGCCATCACGTAGCCCCAATGCGGGCTGATGACCGAACGAAACGAAGCTAAAGACTCCAGATGCAAACGAGATCAACGGTTTGACGTGCGCTTCGAAGCAGAAAGGAGAACGTTTTAAAAATCTTAATCCAACCAGAAGACACAAAACATTGTATAGCAAAGTTTACATCAGTGTTTGTTATTTGGTAAGCTCATCTTCTATAATTATTGATCTTTTAAGGTGCTCGTATCCCATCGGTTAAAATGACAACATTAAACCTAGCGGACTGGTTTCTAAATTCGCCTATGTAGTTAGTATGGAGGTGGACCCACTCGTAACAAAAGATTATATTAAGCGTACCACGCTAGATTAAAGGGGATATCAATGTTTTAAACATTGTACTTTTCTTTTCACGAAATTAATCCCCTGAGATTATTATTTTAAAAATAACAAACTTTTTAACAAAGGCTCATGTATTTGGACAGTTACTAAGAAATTTAAAAAGTGGCGATCCTGGCTCCTGTGAAGGAGTAGGAACGTCAGGATTTAACTTAAAAAGAAAAAAAAAACGCGTTTGTCCGGTATTTATATGTGTGATAGGCGTGGAAGTTTAAATTTAATATAATAGTAGTTCATCAGATTGCTGTAAAAATCATTTTAGCCAATGCTCGTCAAAAATCATTTTAGCGAAAAGCATAAAAATGTACTATAAAAACTGGACAGTTTCTTTCATTTGTCACGGTTTCTCAGTTAAAACACTTGACTTCACTGTCAGAAGTAACTGTTTCATAACTGTTCTGCATTTTTTGCTTTCCGTTCCATAAAATACAGATTCTTAAATGAAGCGCTTACCATAGTATCACGAGGTAAAAGTAACAGTTAGGATCTGGCATATTTACCTGCAACAGAAAATATTAACATTTATTTATTTATTGGACAACAAACAAGACCACCAGTTATTACAGGCATAGACAAAATTATATGATACACATTTCAAAGTGACGCCTCAATTAATGGTTGCCTCGATATGTGCAATAATGGTTAGCAAACTAAATACAGTTAAAAAGATATTGAAACTGACTGGTTTTGCAATGTGCAAAGTGACATCACATAGTAAACGAAGTGACTTGAACTGGCCCATGGCAGATGCACAGCCCTACCCTACCATCTTGGGATAGAGCTAAACTGACTAATGCAGCGGTTCCACAGCATATTTTGATAACTTAACTAATACAGACTTTAAAATTTAAAAAATTACGGGTTTGTGAAACATGTCAATATTTGTACCTTTAGCGCTTTTATCGTTTTTTGCACACGGTCAAGAGTTGAAAAAAGTCCTAGATTGCTATTAAAGGATTTTATTTTAAACTAATTGGATTTAAACTCACGTCGAAACTTGTAAGGTGTTTAAAATCTCACTTCTTTCAAAAGTAAGGATGAGTTGTTGTCATTTATGACACACAGATTTTACTTAGAACACATTTGAACTCTACAATTGCGTAAAAACAAATCAAAGGTTATAAAACAGCAGTTCATATTGAACAAATATAAAGTTTAAGCCAGACAAACTTCAAATAACTTGAAGATGCAATTTACTAAACTTTGACTAATTTCCGAATTAACGGAAAAAGTATCAATGCATCGTTTTAACAAGATGTGTGGTTTGTTGATAATTTCAAACATTTCTGATGAGAACCATCTGAAAGCTTTACCAATCCAGAACATGTGTCTTGGCCATGCATACGGATTTATAAATGTCGTGTAGTGTGTTGACTCTGTTCACTTTTATTTAATTTACATTTACCTCTTCTTCATGTGAAGAAATAAAAAAATACTAATATAATCTATAGGAATTTTCGTTTAAATGATATAATTTCACGATTGTCATAAGGCCAATATTTTTTTTATTAACAGATAAATGGAACGTTTTGTGTAAAATAGCTGTAGCATTCAGCTACAGACAGAGATTTACTCAAATCTAGAAGGAATTGAGCGCAGCAGTACGGTCAGGCAAACCATGTTGTTTTGAATGAAAATATCGGTATGATACCGATATTTTCCATCCGCTCATGTTATGTTTTCAGTTATCATAATAGGTCCATATTATGGACATGACTTGTCAAAAGGAGTTGAAAGACAGAGTTAAATGAATTAAAAAGAACATGAAGATAAATGCTTTCGTAATTCGGTAAAAGTATATAATTTCAATAACGGGATTCAAATTAGATTCATTTAGATATTTTTTTTTACAATTCAATTTCTTTTAAATCTTAGTGGAAATTTTACTATCAGTCATTTTACTGCGACAGAATAAAAAAAGTGTCAGTTTCACTTCGATTAGACAGAAATAGAATCTTTGCCATAAAAATTATCATAGCCTGAAAGGTTGTCACAAACTAATAACTTCTTCCCCAAATTTATTTTATGCATTTGGAGTTAGAAACTGTCTTATGAATTATTAAAAATATGGGCTATGCAATTAGTAACCGAAATATTTAACAAATGTGCCAACAAAGAAGGTCGAAGCTATAACATCGTGGATATGTTTGTTTGTAATACCTTGTTCGAGAACTATGAAATATTAAATAGCTGAATGCACGTGTTGCTATTTGCTCTAAATATTTGAATAGTTACTATATTTTGAGTAAACATTTTAATCCAGAGATTAGTTACAATGTTGTGTTGAAACTAAAATATTGAGCATTAGTGTATAAGCATACAAAAGAAGATCTTTTACTTTCAAGTTTCATATTATTTTCCAAGTAACATAATTTCCAAATTACTTATACTAAAAACCATTTTCATTTATACCTAGATAAATTTGCTTAAATAAGTTTGAATCTTCCATTTATTAGCAATTTCTGCGAATTTTATATTTTAGAAAGTACGCTATTTCCATTAAACTTCGCTGAAAAGGGAAATTTTAATCATACAAAACAGCTCACAGAATATTTTGATAGGTATAATATTTTTTGTCACAAAAAATATATTCATCACCAAATTCTACTTAATCGAATATTTTTTCCAACAAATATTTATGTTATCACATTAATTAAAAAGGTGTCACTTTGAATCATCAAATTAATATGAATATGTAGAAGATGCCCAAACCGTGGACTCTTGAAGGAAAAAATGTCTCAAATAAAAGATGACGAAATTTATCGAGAGGAAAAAAGTACTTCTATTCTTGATTAACAATTATACCGGTCTTAATATGACTCTGGCAGTTAATATATATAATTATGAATTATCATAGTATAATGACAGATAATATAATAAAAATATGCTATGTATTAAGTAACATTATTGTAGTTAAACTTGATGAAACCATCTACCTACCTTCTACTAATGATACCTCACGATAAACCTACTAATAATCAAACCTAATCATAGTCGAGCAAATGTTTGTAGATAGCTCTCAATAACGATGCCCAACAAAATTACGATGTAATCAATTTGGCTGCTCAAGCGAAGTACCATCGACCGCTCAGAGGTTCGTTTTATCTCGATGGAAAGAAAAAAGAGTGACTGTAAAATTTCAACGGTAGCTGTTTACGCCTAACCTTTTTACGATGCTGTTAACTGTTGATTCTTTTTAAACATCTGCGTTGGGAATTGTAAACTACATTGTTTGCGGTTACAGTCAGAAAATGACGCTAGGCAATACATTTAAAAGTTTTCCTGTTTCTTTATTTTCGGTTTTTATAACTGTTGGTGAATATTAATAGACTGGCTGATAATTTCAATTAGGTATATATGATCTTTAGATATCTGACATGTCTTTATTATCATACATTCTTTATTTCATATAATTTATACTTTTTTATTTATATATATTTGTGCGAGTAATAGAAAAAGTTCATACATTTACAATTTTAGGCTTTCTTATTCTCATATATTACACCAGTTATTTCAGCACTGTTAAACGAAGCGCGACGTTTGTAAAAAAAATATAAGTGTTTTATTTTACCTGCTACTTATATACTATACTACTACTTATTCCTTTTACATTACCTGCTACAGTAACTGCACACAATATAATAAGGTTTTTTTATACTACTTCCTATTATTTGTTATATTGCTTATAAAAAGACGTCTAGAAAAGACTAGGGTGTCTTGTCCTTTCAAATAAAATTATGAGATTTATAGTATTAGGTGAGTGTTTTATTTAAATCAAGATACAAATAAACTTACAAGCAAGACCACACCGAATCGTTGTATCTATTCCATTTGAATCTTTTTATACAATTGGACAAATGTTTCCCACTTCATCAACTCATTGAGTGACATGTTGTTTAAATTTTAAGGAAGTGAACGGATATGTTTACAACACAAGGGGAAGATTTTTTTATTAAGTCTGAACAAAAGTGTTTATTTTGAAAACACGATGTTTAGACTTCAAAGAGCAGTTAGTGAAAAAAATATCACAATATTTATTTTATACACGATTCAATGTCACGTAATTTATACGATATTTCCTATCTTCGACATGCTGTGAATTTTCATTTATTATTCGCCAAAATCTAGTATAGCTTTCATGACAAGCTATCAACAATAATTAAACATAATCCCAGAAAAAAATCTAATAAAACCATTAGCTGACGGACAAAATAATGGATCTGAAAGACACAAATTAAAACGAGAGCAGCAGCAGTGTCACACGAATTTTGCATCGATTTTTTGTACTACCAATTTCTGTTTTCCACAGCTTTACGAGCTACATGCGCCTTAATCGCAGCTAGTATTGATACAATTTACATCAGAATAAAACGAGCGACACGAATCGATCTCAATCCTATCGAGAGCAAATCGCACGACTAAAGACGTTCTCTCGGGTGGAATGCTCCGAGCGATTGGAAATACTTGTGTCTAGAGTTCGAAAGGAAAAAGTTAATTGGAGCTGTTTTTATCACTCCGACGACGTTTCGTTACCTCGTCGACTAATCTCTCTTAGTTACATCTCACCTACTTTTCGGTTAATTTAGGAAGCATATTAAACGTTGCTAAAATGAGAATTGGACGTTCTTTTTCGTATTGAATTGTTAATAATTACAATTATATTTTTAAGGTTCCTTTTCTTACAAATGAGAAACAAAATTATTTGTTACGTTTTTCTCCATCATTGAGGCAAAATTGTAATTTTTATTTAAATTGAAATAGACATTATCGTAACACCTTTGTTTTTTAATTGGCATTTGTATTTAGTTTTTCAATTAATATAGTTGAAATAATGAGAAACTTTTAAAGATATTATTAAAGGTCTTACATTACAAATTAATGTATTTCTGATTAATTTCAGTAAGTAACTATGTCATTAAGTTTTTAAATTTATTTCTCAGTTTGATTTTTAAAGTGTTTTTTTTTATAAATTTACAAACTTGCACATTGCCAGTGCTATCTTTCGTCTAGCTTTTTAACCTGAGAAACTTGTTTGGTACAAAAAGACCTATTGAAAGAAGAGTTTCTATAAAAAGTTTTTCTACGGGAAAGCGCTTTAATTCGACCAGATACATTCGCCTTGCTCTACCTTGTTAGTAAAGGATTTTAAAAGGATGACAGGAGTATCGAACTTATTTTTTTCAATACAATACTCTTTGGAAGACCAAAACAGTGTGAAAAGATTATAGGGATTATGTCGTGAGCAAACATGAGACAGTGAGAAACGTTTCAGATTGTATATTGTTGTCCATAGTCGAGTAAAGATGTGTGGTAAATAGTCGATAACGACCACACATTACTGAATTCTATTTAAGAAAAGGAAATAGATTTATTGACAATTCAGATTTGTATTTAACAGACCAACAAAATTAACCATATTTTTACAAAACCAAGTAAATAATAATTTAAATCCAGAATGCCAAGCGTAGAGTATATTTCAATTGGAGGTGTCCAACCCGTAAAGAAATTCAAGCCTGTCGATAATGTTATTTATTATACTTTGTCAAATGTAGGATGATACTTTTGACAGGTGTCACTTCCTTATTGCTACGTACTAAGGTTGCGTTTGTTTCCTTATGTTTGGCTTGACATTGCAATAGCAACTTTATACCCTCTATATATAGGTGTCAACTGGCAAAAGTATCATCCTATATTGGACAAAGTATAAGTACCTACTGATGACATATTTTTACTTACATATAGACCAACCATTTACAATGAATTTTATAAACAAATATAACTTTAAAAAGGTTAAGTCATTAGTCTTGTGATTTATAAAATTCTTACATAATTTGCGGCTCAACGGGCCTTTTCTGTACTAAAAAATAAAGAGGTAAAGCTTTACTTTATTTTTTTTACCGAAATCAAAGTTTAACTAACTTCCTGCGACTTTATATAACTATTGCAAAGTACAATCACTACAAAAACTTTTCCAGCAGAAATGTTTGCGATTCTCTTAGCGACTTTCTCTAATTAATGAAAAAAAAGTAGTAGTAGAAATAAAAAAACCAGTTTAATTTTTTAAACTTTCATGGCCACTTATATTAGTATACCAGGAATATTACCAAGTTTTTATTTTTGAGTAACCAATATTTCGAAACACACACGTTGTGGCATTCTGTTGAGATTATCTGAGGGTTATAAATCTCGATTCAGTGATTTAACCCCGATGGGATAAAATTTTTAGGGAGAGCCGACTTTTGCTGATCTTTATAATAATGTAAAATAAATATAAATTCATCTGTTAATTTACAAATTTATCTACATTTAGTATTAACGGAGAGTGCACGAACTCACTTAGGGATGGCTAATTTTTTAAATATTTAATATCTTTAGTTTTTTAAAGTAGAATAGAATCATATCTTGGTGTGGTTTTTAATTTTAGAAAAATAATAATAACATTCCGAATTTTGGGCATTTATGTGTGAAATGACACGAATAAAATCCAGCGTTTTCTTCAATTTATGGAATAGTTTTATAATTTTTATATATTTTATGCATTTTCAATGCGATCTTATAAGATTTTCTATTATAATCATTTATTTTATGGAATAGGTTTTATTGACTTAAAGAAAATATGTCATTTGGTAGTTCTCGTCGATGCGGACATTTTAACAACTGATAGGTATACTTCAATACACCTGAAACTTAGCATGTGACACCTGAGACTGTAAAAAAATTTTAATGTTAAAACCGCATGTACCGACAAAGAGATTCTACAACACGTTACAATTTATGTTCCACGCTATGAATATACCAAGCGTTGTTAATAAGGCACGCACCGTAACACACGCTTCTGCGCAAATAGGCAAAAGTCGCTACTTCATTCTCGCATATAATTTCTTGGTAACTATTGTTTAATGTAAGAACCAACCCGCCTACCAAGCGTAGAGTATATTTCAAAGCCCCCATTTCGAGCCTTCCGTACAGCTATAATCGTCTCTCGGCTGAAATGATAACTTCATCATTGTAGATTAACGGGATGTATCTTTTTGATTATAAGTTTTTTTTTTTATTTATAAGTAATCAAACAAAACTGTGTCAATATTGGTCTTATTTTTTTAAGTACAGTAACTTAAAGTTCGATTTTTGTATTGTTCTTAAAATGATAGATTTAAATATTTGCTAGATAAAATGGCTAGGGAGCTGGCGGCAGTAATTTTTATATGATTTCATCGTCCGACAGAGGTTATAGATAACACTAGCGGCCCAACCCGGCTTCGCACGGGTGGACAAAATTCTTTAATTTTTTTTCTATTAGTAAATATTTTTCCGTTATTTCCTTGCGGTTAACTCGTTGCTATGGTAACGTTATTTATACAATGGAAAAAAAGCGGGGAAAAGAGCGGACAGACAAACACACAAACCGCTGTGATCTTAGATTATATATTACAGTTTAGTACTCTAGTAAAATAATCATTTTAAACAATTTCTGCCATTAATCAATTGTGCAATATCAAATAGGAGCTTGCAAAAAAAATAACTGCCTTAAACGATATTATCACTTCTGTCGATAGTTTTAATAAATTGTATTTAATATAATAAAAATATAAATGCTAGTAGCAGAAGCTTTTCCTGCTGAGTTTTAGAATATTATTTTTTTATTATTATGATTAGATTAGAATAATTATTGAAATTATGTTATAAGAGATAAAAAAAATTACTTCTGCCACGATGATGATGTTTCATTAATAACCTGCATTGTTGAAAAAATGTTTAATAAACAATAATAAAAAATCATAACATCGTTTCTGCCTTTAAGTCTAATATTTCTATTAGTTAGGAGAAGCATAAAAATGAAAAAAGGAAGAAAAAATCGATACTGTCTTTTCGAAAGCAGATATATTTTACTATAGTCCTCAGGTATACCTGTGGACAGCTACAAGGGAGTACAAATACTCAATCACCTATATTATTAATTATTTATATTAGGTATATTTGTTCGCATGGAAAAGAAAGTTAGAAAGAATTGGTGGTTTAAAACCGGGAATGAAGGTCACAGAAACAAAGAAACAAAAACGAACATGTACAAAAACGAAGATCATTAACTTGAAATAAATCTTAGTATGAACAGTTACATATTTTGATACTAGGCATCAAACACAACGCAATGAATTAGAGCGCCCTATATACGGCGCACGCATATATATGATGTATTTGTTTTTTTTATATTAGATCTAAATTCAGAGTTGTAGATGTCTGCTACCTTTTTCTTATATTTAAAAAAACTTTACAAAACATAAAAATAATATTTGAAAAGACGATGGAATAATAAAGCACGATTTTTTTTTTACAGTTTAATAATTATTTTTATTAAAACTCCCACCATCCTGACTTCTGCCAGCTTTAATTTCACTATCTATAAAATCTATTAAATTGATATAATCGATGACAGAAACGATAATATAATTTAAGACAGTTTTTTTTTCAATTTCAAAATTATTTATAAAAAAAAAATCACGAGCTACATGAGCTCGTCACTTATTTTTTCGAGTTAACATAGGACCATACTACATTATGTGTTGGTATCAACGACGATGGAATCGTATAGCTAATTGTCACCAGCTCCCTAGCTAAAAGGACAACTAAATGACTTTAATTTTGCCCAATTTTTTTGAGATACGTTTGCCAACGTCCGAAGATGGCGCGAAATTTTAGTGCGGTTTAAAATACCGGTAGTTACGGTAACGAACCAGAGTTATTAGGTTATTCTACTCGTTTTAAAAAAGAAGAGCACGAAACAGAAATAGGACTTAGCTTTATGATATGAATTGAATAACGCCCTCGTTTTTATCACCTGTATTATATAAACAAGTATGTCTAGTTTAAATATGAATTTATTTATTAAAATTTAACCTTAAGTCAATTCTCACTACATCCACTTTTGATTGACAAATGAAGCCTAGAGTGAGTGCCTATCGGAGAATTCATATAACACAAGGATCGTAACAACGCTACATCCGCTCCTGAACCGACGACCCGTACTCTTTCTGTAGGTGGCGGGCACCAGGCATATGTCCTGCGCTCCACTCGTTCCGCACCCAACCCACGCCCGTGCTGTTTATGTTGCTGTCTATATAGGATCAAAGAAAGAGACCAGCCGTACTGCCGTCTAGATGCGCGCCTGCGCTCTTGTTTTTTTAGCTTTAACCCGTTCTCCTCTCCTTTTACTACGTTAAAATAGGTGTATTAGTTAATTTTATAAAGTAGATAATTTATAAGATAAAAAAATAGTAGAGAATTTCTTTTCTATAAAAAAATATTTTATAGCAGTTCACCATTATTGTTGATTCCACGATACAATTCAATAGATTCCTAAGATCAATAGTAGTGCACAATTTTTTAAACGCTAATTGGATTCACCAATATGATCTCCGTAATTTTCTGTTAAAATTTTAACTTTACTTAATTGTAACGACAAAAAGTGAATATTCTTTATTTCTGTCTTAATTGTGTCAACCCTTGTTATCTCTTTTTATTAATCATTGTTTATTTTGGCGGATCCATTGGTTGATTATATTTTCGCGTCACTGTCTACACCAAATAAAAGATGCCACGGGAAAGTCGTCTATCATTATCAGTAGAAAAGACAATGAAACAGCTAGTCACGTCGTTAGCCGCTCTCACAATAACCAAAGAGACAGAGGGTAACCAGATCCAAATACTTTGGGCCCAGAAATCTAAGGAGTCATGATTGTGGAGACTTACAGCAAATTAAGGCAATTAGTAAGGACAAACTATGCACGAGCTATGAATTGTTTGGAGTTAATGTGCTTGATAAATTTGAAAGCGGCTGGGTTGGTGATTGTTTCCAAATTATTCATTTCGTAAGTATAAACAATGGCAACAATTTAAAAGAAATTAGTGTTAACACATTAATTACGTTTAAAAGTGAAAATTTTGTTAACTTTGACTAGAAATATTAAAACATATCGATTAACCATCGTAATAATTAAATAAAAATAAGCCAGAATTAACCACGTGGAGATTTAATGAATATCTATCATGCTCAGTAAAAGGATATTTTACAAGTTTTAGGGAAATATCTCAATTAGTTCGTTTTCAAAAACCTATTCCATTTTATTAACTCTTTGTAAATTTCTCTTTTGTCTATAAAAATCACTATCTAAGTTTATATTTAGAAAAAAAAAAGCTGGAAATAGTAATACGTAAAACTAAGACTGACATTTTTGGAAACTAGCATGTGACGTCAATCCATCATTTATCGAATTCCGTGCATTTACAATCACGCGTTCGGACTTAAAATTTTAATTAATTTATTAATGATTTCTTATACAAATCGTATACATTTTTTAATTATATGTGGGCTATATTGGTTTTAAAAATGTATGCTACTAAGTTAACAACGGTTTCATCTATATTTTCATTAAAGTCATATACCCTATTATTATAATCAAATCGTTTTCACTTAACCAACAATATACCAATTACTAAAAGTAATGTAAAATTTTACATCAAACTAATAAGAAGTCCCCGCTCGCGTCTCTTGCAATCCCCACGCCAGTTCACAATTATATGAACGACTATTGCTAAAAACTAGCCTCGTGTAAACGGCGTTGTTTGACGTTAGCCATCACAGATGACAATTCAGCTTTGCAAAATTGCTATCAAGCCGCTTTTCATCTCGAGGAAACGTGGTTTAAATGCAGTTGCAAGCAAAATTACTATTTTGCCCGCAACATGACTATGTTGTAAATAGACTGCAATACAACGAGGAGTCAACGGCAGAAGCCAGAGTCAATAATCCGGGGCTATGCTGCGACGACGCTGATAACAGCAATCGACCCACCTCTCAATTGCAGGAATATTCAAGTAAACTCAATAACAATAAATTTAACTGGATGATTTTAATTGAAAAATCATAAAAATTAACATTAATAAATATAATCTTTTTAATTTTTGTGCCTGTATGGAATTAAGCTTTTAACATGCTATTCTGAGCGACGACTTAATTCTGCATATTTAATATAAGTACCCATCAGCAAAAAGACGACTAAGGCATTAAATCACCGTTGTTTTCCAAAATTACATTTTTTATTATAATGTTAATTGTAAATCAAATCAACAAAATCATAGATTCTTTATTTAAGACAACTGAGGTTAATAATAATCATTCATAAATTAATGATAATCTCGACATAAAAACCCTTGGAGATCTGCATGCGCAGTACGTAAACCGTTAGACAATTTGAGATTTTCGTGACCAGGTCGTCGTACCGGGTAATTGCTAGCAGTGACTACTACTGGTTTATGTCCACGCACGGTTACGCCCTCTGGACAATTTAGTTTATATACAAACCGTCGGAACAATAAACGGTCACAACTCACATCTCCGTAATTTAATTTGTCATAAAAAATATGAATCATTAAACTATATAACGCATAAAACTAAAGAATTTAGCCCACTAATCTTAAATATATCTTATCAGGTACGAAATCTGAAATATTCAAATTCCATTAATTTCGTAAAAATATATATATATTTCAGACTTTTTTTCTCAGTAACTCTCATTAATTTTAATGCATTTCAATGGCGAAATAGGACAAGGCGCAACATATTCATGACGTTAGTGCCCTCTGAGGTATGCGGGATATCACTGGACTCATTTATCAAACTTGGAGCCGTATACTTATTAGAATAAGAGTCAGAGATCTGAGCATCCAACGAGAGAGAACCGTCGATAATCGTCACGTCCCGCAGCACTGCGCGGGGCAAAGTGAGAAGCAAAACTAGTTTCAACATCGTGCAATGAAAAAAGATGACCACATCAATCATTGAAGCACTTTCTAAACTCTTTGCTGGTATTGTTGTAACTATCTTTTGTGTTGGTACTGCGATCAAATGTTATCACATCTCTGGCAGAGTTACAAAAATTTTGAGACCTGATAAACGAACCTGTTATGTTTACTTTGTATAGCTGTAGGCGAGGTTGCGAGTTCTAAATTTCAGCAATTGGATATCCATGACATAGTCAAAAGAACTGTTTAAATAGATTTCATAGATAACTGATTAATTATCATATTATTATGTGTTTCATGGTTTGATCTAATATTTATCTATATACACGTATACATACTGGAAGCACAAACTTTGTATCCCTTTTTGTTAAACTCATGCGAATGGAGTGAAATTTGACACAGTAAAGTTTATATTAAGAAGTGCTGAAAATACATAAAATTTATAGGCTTCCATAATTCCTAAATATCTGAACTGCTATATTCTTTGAATGTTGTTGTTTTTTTTTCATAAAAAAGGGAAATCTCTTATTTTAGAGTTCGAACTAATGTCACGCACGCACTGCACGTCATAATGACATACCAGATTAGACTCCGCGACCGTGATGTGATAGTGAAAGATTATTAAAAAAAAAAACTTGGCATTCAACAAAACTATTATTACAGTAATATTTATCACAATTGGTAACCACTTATGTTACCAAAGCTATTACCAGTTTTAATGAACACAATCATAACTAACATAACACACTTGCCGAACCACCGATAGTTTTAATCGGAAACATTCATATTGTCGCTACCGATAAAATTTCGGTTGTCTTTGATTTTCTACAATCTAACGATAGCAGCCTTTTACATTATTTTCCTTGTCAAAATGAACCTTTGAACTAAATACATCACGAACATCTGATTTTGTACTTCACTCAATTCAGTAGCAATAAATAAGGTCGAAAAGGAAGCAAAGATTGTGTTAATTAAACTTGGGCAGAACTTTCATCGAAGGCGCATAAACATGATTATCAGAACAAGTAGATTCGAATCCCACCCGTAGAGATTTTTATTAAATTTACTTAGAGAAACAGTGGCGCTGAATTTTCGGCAGATCAATTCAATAAAATAGTCTGAAGAGTACGAATGTAGTATGTCATAAAATTCATTTAATTTCTCTAGTTATGTTTCAAAAACCTTACGCGAGATACTCTGGCACAGGTCATTGCACCGCAGAGTTCTAGTTCAGACGATAGTGGATAAGCGCAGTCAACACAGCCCGGCCAAACAAAGGACGCACTTGTTTTGCTTTATTTCGCAACGTTGATTCTACTGCTTTCCGCCTTCCTGTTAAAAGCTACGCAAAGATTGCTTTCGGTAAGTTGAATTAGAAATTAAACGTTATGTATTTAACTTTGAAGGCTTCCGATTTTAGGCGGCAAAACAGAATACGATTATGTACAAAATATATTTTTATTGTCACATTAGTTCTGCCGTGAGATACCAATCGCTCGCGATAGCATTATTATACAATAAAACATTGTGTTTGCAATTAATTTTATGCACGTATTACTTAAATAAAATAATGACCTAATTTTTATTTTATGTTGAGATGTTATGCATAAAACCACAATTTACATACCAATGTTGTTACTTGACGTCCTGCTTAAGTTGAATGAATTCGTTTAGCTGCATACTGCGTATAAGATACCTACCTACACGAGTAATGCAAAAATAGTTTTATTTTAATAACTGCACAACATTCTCGATTGTACATTAAAACGACATTAATGATTCATTTCATTCAATTATATTTTGAAACAGTTGTATTGTAAAAAATAAATACTTTTCACAGTTCGCAACCAAAAAAACACAGAAAATATAGCACAAATAACATTATTTTTTTAATCTGAATTGGTTTTTGTGACACAGTTTAAGACGTATATTTCATGTAATAAATAAATAAATTCATTGTTGCCTTGTGTGCATGGCACAATTGCCTGCAATACAATAATTGTTATACTAAGTTAAATTCGAAATACCTATAAGTTACTTGATACTTTTATTGCATTGTATAAATTCTGATTTATTTTTTATTTCTAATGAAAAAATAAAAAACAATTCACATTTAGATATTAATATCAGTTATTATTATAATTATTATTATTGTTAATTAATGTCATGTAAACTACCAAATCAGGAATGAATCCCATAAAAACGTATATAAACAACTATATCCGGATACAAAAACATACAGGCCAAAAATATTCCGCGTTTAAAATTCAAACACAGGGCCATTGATACAGTTTTACAAATTATAATATTTTACAGTATTAACAAGGAAACAAGAAATAAATCAGAAAATTATAAACATCCGTTGCAGCAATTTTTACAAAAAAAATACAATTAATCCGATTATGTAATCCAGTACTGTTATAAGAACGGTGAGTAGCGGCGTATAAGTTAATTATGTCTCACACACACCAGACACTTTTCACGAAATGCGGAGCATATGATATAAGTGGAATTTGCCTCGATTGGATCAAAAGTTAATTGGATAATAAAGCGCAATTTGTCGAAGCTTAGTACCCAACTTTAGATTCTTATCTATATAAAACTCCACTTGTTCTAATATTACACATAACAGAGCTAGCATTCCACAAGAAAGCATTCCGGGTGTTCCATTGTTTCTACTCAATGATCAATATCTCCAGCTCCATAACAATTATTTCCCGAAAGCAACCAAATTTACTGGTGTACTTTACGCAGACAACATATCCGTGCTAATTACAAAAATCAATGATTGAATTGAAATTTTAATCAGATGAATATAAAGGTTCGATAAGTAATACAATAGTAGATATTATTATATCGACTTTACTGCGATTAGGAATTTGACTTTTGACATTATTATACCAATTATATTTTTATAATCTATTTGATTATTATATTAAAATATATGAGTATCAATTTACACACAATTATTGCATGCAGACAGGTTAGTAAAATATGTAATAAGTTTTATCTCTTTGTAATATAACATCTTATGTATAAGGTTATTTTGAGCAATATTCGTTATGATTGCAACGAACTTATAAAAAAGATAATACCTAATCATGTCTGTGTGTACTTTAATAGTAGTAACTGTATATATTTACTCTTTCAAAAGTATAAACTGCTGATAAAAATAATTTTCTCCACTTATGTTATGTATGTGACATTTACTGCAGGATTTTTAAAAGCTAAATATCACCAGGTTGTTAAGCGTATCGAAACACACGTTTGACCGGTGAAACAGTCACAGAAAAAATAAATTACTCTCTTCTCTGCAATCGCGACCTCTATGTCCATTAAGATGTTTCCGTCTTAACAAAAATAATAATCGGCTATAAGAACAAAAGTTCGAAATTATCAAAGTCATATATATATGTGTCATAATTTAATCAAGTTTTTGATATCATAACCGTAGAGAGAAAAGTGTTTAAATTGAGCGAGTTACAACCGTCTGGTAAAATATTAAAAAGGCAGTACTTAGTTATAAAGACAGCCCCCCCTTGATTACTTCAGTACTTATTTTAATAAATCAAGTTGGTTTTGTTTCACCAAGTTACTTCACAGGGTTAGAATGCAAATGCAGTAAATAAAATTAGTTGCTTTACCGTTAAACATATATAATAGAGCAATCAGTCATGGTATCCAAACTACGGGCGAACGTAAAACAAGTGACTCGCAATAAGTTACGGTGCTCGTAAAACTCTCGCAACGGGACAGAATGCATGCAAAGCAGACATAAGTGACACAATCATCGCACAGGTAATTAGGCAGACGGGTGAAGGAAACCAAATAGTTGAGCTTCAAAAAGGCTCCCCCCCCCACCTTACCCCCCAACAGCCGTTACTCAACACAACACGGCTCATTAGAACCAGGCCGTGGGAAGCGCTGGCAGATTAGTGAAGTTATTACCGCGGCTATCGATAATTTTGGCAACTTTAACTACTTAATGGTCTTGTACGCAGTAAATGAAAGGATTTGTATAAGCCGGTAAAGAATTTTATATCATTAACCATTTAATTTTAATTTAATTATATAAATTTACCTATATGTAGTTGATTCTAAAACATTAACACATTTTTTTCAACACAAGGGACATTTTTATTAGAAAAATCATATATGTCCACGAACGGCCCACTTTCCCACTTTTTGTACTCTTCCGATTAAGACCTATATCTTGAGACCTGTTGAATTTTTGCATATGTATTTCTTAAGCTGAATACCAGCGCCATTTCTTCACGTTGTAGGTAACTACTACCTACAATATGGAATGTAATACTTTTACAAGTATCAAACAATCGTTCAAGAAGAAATAGCAAGAATATTAACTATAATATAGTTAATCATTGTATTTTTTGTTATTTCAGCATTTAATTGCCAGATTTTTATATGGAAAGAAATTTGTACAAACAAATCTTGAAATTTCTTTCTTCCAACAGTTATTCCTAAATGTTGGAAGAGCACTCGCCCAGATAGTGCAGCCCAGGTTGTGGGTCCGAATCCCGCCTGACTCAGCAGACAGGTTGAATTTTTACAGCAAAAACTTCTCGGTGTGGAGACATAGATTGCTAATGATGATATATAATCATCATCAGTTAGTAACATATATTAACTAGTGAACAAATAGTTGTTCAAGGAACTAAAATTTGAATATCTGAGAAGTAGCAGATGTTTATGTGAAGAATACGAGCATTTGTACCGGAACCATTAGTATATTTTAGATATGTCTTAGAAAATTACTTATTTAAGTACCGTTAACGTTCATTATGCCTTACCCTATAGTATCCTTAACACAAGCCTTACAGTGATTACTTTGGGCAAGTTTACTAGACTAGTATTCACTGAAATTGCAGCACATGAAATTCGAAATTGATACCGACTTTGTTTACATTGTGAAACATCGACATCACTGCATAGGCAGCACTGCAGCGCACCGTTTACAAACAACGCCTGAACGAGGGAATGCACACGAGCGATTTAACTACACTAAGTTTCGACATACTAACGCAAGAACAGCGCAAGAACCGTCGCAAAGATCCGTGGTAAGTTCAAACTGAAATTGGAAATTCGTGTGAGCAATTTGAAATTACCCTCGGAAATGAGACTATCCATTTAAAATTTAATTAGGTTGCCTAAGTTCGCAATCACTCGCACATCAATCTGGCTGAAATTATAAAATCCTTGTTTACATTAGCGTTTTGCATGATCTCGGGTCTTTGTTGTTTAAGGCAAGTCACATAACAAACATAATGTGTTATAATTCACGTTAATTGTTAGATAAAAGATTAATTATTTCTAAAAGAATCACATTTCCACCACATATATACAGCCGAAAAATTCAGAATAACGTACAGGCTTCTATTAATTATAAGCAAATACGTTTTAGTAAAATTTACTCTCAAATATAAACAATAGCTTCAACATTTATTTGTACTTATAAGACAACAAGAGAATTCCATAAATTTGTAGAAAGTATGAAATTAATTCAGTAATGGCTTATAAACTTAAGGTTTAAATTGTTTTACCAAGATATAAACTATAGTTTTATTGTAAAGAATTGTTTTACAATTTTTGGAACTCTACAACTTTGCATCCATTAAATTTAACTTATTCTCAGAACCTTAGATAGAAGAAAGTAACACGAGAACAAAAGATGTTCTTTGAACGATTAAAGTTATCAAAAAATCTAGCCAAGAAGGCGTAACAGCGGAGCCATAGGACATTACGCGGAAAATTTCATCTTGTTTAAGTTAAATCGTAACTTTTTATGGTCGCTGTCACACGGATTCACTCGACTGGTTTAGCCGGGGCGCGACTTTTATTATTTTAATATTAATTCCGACACAACATAGCATTGTAAATCTGCGGTTTCATTATAACAGATCGTATTTCAATAAGGACTTTTAAAGTGACACCACTATTATTTTATTTCATCTCTACTTTTGGGTTATATGAAAACCCAAACAAAAGACACATATATATATATATATATATATATATATATATATATATATATATATATATAATGATGCAGTTTAATAATTATGCTACCTGTTTTTATGTCTTGGTAAGGAGTAAATTCTCTAGTCTACGGCGCGCTGAAAAGAATATTTACTAATACCTTAGTTAAATAACACAAAAATATACAACATAAATAAAAACATATATTTTTTCATATAACAGTATTGTGGGAAATCTAAAGATCATTTATAAGCATAATAAATATCATTATTTTTCACACCTGAAAGTTGGAAGCTATCCAAATTGGAATCTAGTTTCGTATTGGCTCGTGAATTTCTAAACTATTACTGCTTCAATAACTGCATATTTTAATGGTTGCCTTACGAACCGTCAATGTAATTCGCTCCAGAAAAATGATGTTTATATATGAGTAGACGTTGGACAGTCATTTCACAATATTACAGTGCTTATAAAGGCGACATTATCTTATATTATAAAACGAGATGAAATTTAGACTTGTCCAGATTTAAATGACCTTAGTTGACTGTTACCCACTGACCCACATACAGTACAACATTTTCTTATCTTAATCAAGTTACTTATCAAAGTCGTTACGTCATGGCGCAGCTAATAATTTTACCTCAAACGATGACGTGAAACGGTATAACACATAAATTAATTATGATACAATTACAAGTCGAAGAAACGTTAAAGCAATAGCAGCGATAATACAAATTGAAGTGGATATACCATTCAACATCGAATCTTGATTTAAGAGGCGGGAGCTTCTTAAATTGCACATAAATTGAGCGCACGAGCTCTGCCAAAAGTGGCCTATTTTCACATCGGCCCGTTGCTCCGGCGATATAAGTTATGTCACATGCGGAATTTAAACTGCACTATGACTTTCAGTATTGCAACTAGCGGCACCTTACGACCGGTAAAATTAGACATATAAATCAAGACGCATTCTCGACTCAAATGTCTACCTGTGTGACTGTAAAACATCTAACAATCAAACAAATGATATGAAAAAGGCTTAAAATTTGGCACCAGAAGCTTAAAATAAATTGGAAAATAAATTGATTGTTGAAAAATAATTAAATAATTAATAGATTATAAAAAAAACTGTTATACGAGTATATCACCTTAAATATGACAGCTGAATAGTATGTGAATGTGAACCAACAAAAAAAAAACTTTATAGGTGACGACTAAAATGGCTTGCCGACTGTGCGACAATGCCAGCAGTAATTCTTTTTTCACAATAACTCAACTTTGATAATAATCATAATCACACCTACCGCTAATTATTAAGCAGATTTCAAGTGGCCGGTACCTTTTCCTATAAAGCATTTTTTTAGAATTCATGCAATTTGCTTCAGACATTAGGTGGGACACAACCCAAAGCTCTTACTCACCGGACGAGAGCTCTTCCAATTGACGACCAGAGTAGCAGTTAAATGCTTTAATACTAGATATTACAACGTAAATTCTATTCCGTTAACGATACAAAATAATTACATTGACGACATTCGTATAGTATCTTCGCAAATGTCTCCAATGTTTCGATTAGCCACATCGTGCATCGCATTAAAATATTCTTAGCTTATCCAGACTAATACTCGATTAAAAAACAAGCATATTTATTTTCAGAATTTTTTTTTTTTTATTTTATACTAAAGCAAATTATTTTTCTATTACCTCATGAATATATGTACAATCACAACCAAGAATTTAATTCTTGATTGTGATTGAAGTGATTTTCTATAGTTCCTCCCATTGCTCATAACGTTGTGGAATGAAATGCCTTATGAAAATATTATATTTTAGTTTCGCATTAATGTTTTAGATAAATATAAACACAAGCATTACAAAATCCAAAATTCCGCCTTAGCAATGTTCCAGACGCCCGATGTAACCAATATATTGCCGGCGAAGAGACGAGAACCACGTGCGGATAGAAATATCAAACGGTATCTGTCAGTTTGCAATCTTAAGCTGAGCTATCACTACAAAAAAGTATAAAAACATCTGTCGGCCGCGGCAGATGTCCGACATCAAGACGTTATGGGGGTAATCCCGAACGTTGGAAGGTATCCGATATACCCGATATATCGATACCGTATTATAAGTATTACGGTCCGCACGTGCCACCATCGTGCTATTTAATATTTTTGTCTTCCATTGCTCGCGTTTGTTTGGAGGCAAATTTCAGATAAATGATGATATTTATAAGTGCTCTTGAATTACTTGTGATATATTTTGAGTTTTTTATCTTGTAACGATTTTAAGTAGTTGAAAAGATAAGATGATTCGTAGTTAGCACCCGACAGTGGTCTCTTGTCTCTCCATCTATAGAATTTTTATGGATAATTTTTTGGGTTATTACTAATTAACGATTATAAAAAAGATTATAAAAAAATCACCATAGCGTAATTGAAATATTGCCTAAACTCCAGTTCTCCTCCAAACTCCTTATTATTTATATCTATTAGTTAGGACCTTAAACTTTAAAAATAATCAAAATAAACCTAAGAGGGGGTTTCTTCCGAAAATATTGCCGTAACCTTTAAAGTGAAAAACTAACTTTTTAAAAAAAAAAATTTCATACACTTTACTATTAGTTTTCTTTTTATTTATCGTATTATTGTAAGCAAACTGCCTTAACAAATTATTATTTTTAGGGTTCCGTTCCTCGAAAGGAAAAACGGAACCCTTATAGGATCACTTTCTTGTCCGTCCGTCCGTCTGTCAAGACCCTTTCAAGACCCTATCAAGCTGAAATTTATATCAAATACTCAAGTCTACAGTCCCTTGGAGCTGTGAAAAACTCAAACTTCTAAGCCAATGCAATCAAAAGATACAGCCGTTTATGCCGCAAATTTTCGACACTCGCAAGGGAATCAAAACCTACAGGGTACTTCCCGTGAACTCAGAATCTTAAAATTTGGTACAAAGCAACGTCTTATAGCTCAGATAAAGGAAAAATTGCGAAAACCGTAAATTTTTTGTTACATCATATAATAAAAATATTTTACGGAACCCTCGGTGCGCGAGTCCGACTCGCACTTGGCCGATTTTTTTTCTTGATACGATACCATTTAAATACAGCTGATTCAGGGAAAACAGTTTGCTATCTCTCTCGTGCACCTTTAACTCTAACTGTCTCTCTCACACACATGTTTGATTATGATGGGCTGTCTCTTAATCTCAATATTTAGACTGAAACCTAAGCCGAGTGGAGAGTCGGCGGCAAACAATAAGTCTCACGCTTCTTACCTCAAGCCTAACCTCAGTAGCTCTTACGTTGTGTTTACTGCTGCTTGCTTGTTCGCTCTACCATATCACGCTTTGCCCACGGACTCCGTTCGGTAAACTTTGCTTGTTTACCGAACTTCGTTTTTTCTATTGATTTGGACTTGGTTACTTGGAAGTGTTAATAATGAGCTACAAATAAAGCCATTATGCAGGAACCCAATAACTGCAGTCCACCTTGAAGCAGCTAGATTCTACATAGAGCAGTATCAACTCCGAGAGAGACAGGAGTCCGATCAATAATAATATATAATCCTGATCATCGTGTGTTTATAAACACTGAGAATTCATTTATGAGTGGCTGCATTCCCAGTGGCCGTAGCTTAAAACTATTCCCACCACTGGATACAGATCATAGTGATGTTATTATAGTAATATAAATTATTTACGGGATTGCTACCATGTACCTTGTTTTTTGAGTCTCCGATATTTCGGCACTGTTGCAAGTGCCATGATCACGGAGCGACCGCTCCGTACATGGTAGCAATCCGGAGGTACATGTTAGCAATCCCGTAAATAACTTATATTACTATAATTTTAGTGAAGTTTAAAACAATACATAGAGATGTTGTATAACAAGAACCAACGACGAGTACGACACAGATGGCTCGTAGAACAAATATCCCGGACTTCTTTTCGGGTACTACTTGACAAAAATATTACATGTTTTCATATCCAACGTGTCCACTGATTACCAAACTATGGACTGCTAAGTTTCTTTCCGAGAGAACTGGGATTATTCACATCCGCAATTACCACATGTGAGCAGTGAAAAATCAATACAAAATAAGACCTTTGATGTTCCAGCATCGACACAGCGCACTGTGGGACATCCATAGGTCATAAATCTTAAAAACCTGCTTTCTAGTTTTACATTTTATTCCTTGTCGTTACATTGGATAGTTGCGGTACCTTCTGAAACTATAAATAGGTCAGTAATTAGAGTGCGCCTTCATTATCTATTGTGCATTCAAAGAGAGCGCATCGCCAATCGTAAATACTGTTATGTTTTTTCTGAAATGGATATCCAAGAACAGGGTATGTAATAATTAATATTTTTATTTTAATTGTATCTTAGTATATATTTTCTTTAGTATGTCATTGCTACGAGGCGACTTTTCTTGGAGTATTATATTTTAATATTCAAAGTTTGAATAAACTTTTATATATGTTCCCACTCGCTCCGACTATGGAGGTATATTGCACCATAATCTTTAGACTTTCTTATCTTAGGAAAATTAAAACTTGGCTGCCCTTATCTGCCCTTTTGGCGATGACAAGGGTGCTACGGTTGCCAGATTATCTCGTAGCATTTGCTACGAAATTAGTTTATTTAGTCTTAGTGCTTTGTGTAGGTTTTGTGACTGAATTTTAACCGTTTTTTTTTTTGTTTTAGGTAATTTATATATATGCTCGTTTTCAAGAATGCATATTCTTGAAATATGGCTAACTGTCAATACCGATAATGACTCGGAAAAGTGTCGTCAAGTCCTACAAAGTTTGTTGACTACTCTGAACGATGCTGAGAACATTGATATTCATTATTTAGAGAAAATTGTTAATAATTTATGTAAAGCTATTGCTCGATTCTGGAAAAAATGTAATAGGGATAAAACCAAGCTTTTATATAAGAATTCCGATTGGTTTAATGTTATTGAAAAAATTCAACTTGTGAAAAACAATAAGCAATGTACTCCTACTGAAACGTCGCCGTCTCATTCACGTGGTCGTCCTCGAAAACCTTTTACGTAATGTAGTAAAAGGACTAAACGTCGGAGAGTAGCTGATTTGTCAAAGTCTGATGATTCTACTGTGAGTGCATTGCTTGATGTTTCAGACTGTGCATTCGATTCGTGTATATCTAAAGTTAGCACTGATGATGTCTTGTTACTTGTGTCTGATGCTCAGTTGACAAAACATCAGTATTTATTAATTAAAAACTTTGTTAATAGTAAGATTTCTCCTAATGTATTACCATGTTACCAACAAATTACTAAAGCGAAACAGAGATGTTACCCTTCTAATATAACTGTTTCCGAGTCTTCAGCTGAAGTTGAATTACAAAGTCTTTTTGATCACACAGCTTCTCGAATCCCTGAATCTCAAAAAGAGGTCTTAGATCAGATTCCTGATGATTGTTTGTCTAATATCTCTTTACTTGGGAAATGGGGATTCGATGGCAGCACTGGACATAGTGAATACAAACAATTTTTTTCAGATTCAACTTTAGAAGATAGTAGTTTGTTTGTAACATCTTATGTACCCCTTCAAATTATTGTAAAATTAGCTGAAGATAATTGTAAAATTTTATGGAAAAATCCTCGACCCTCTTCCACTAGGTACTGCCGTCCTATTCGATTTCAATTTTTGAAAGAAAGCACAGCAGTGTCTTTGCAAAAGGAAGCTTATTTTAAGGATAAAATTGAAAGTTTGCAACCTACTTTTATTCAGATCGACAATCGTGAATTGGTCGTTTCTCATAACTTGCAGCTTTCAATGGTAGATGGTAAAATTTGTAGTGCTTTAAGTGAAACATCTACAAGTAGATGTTATATATGTAATGCTACCCCTAAAGAGATGAATAAAATAGACGAATGTTTACAAAAACCTGTAATAGAGAGTAGATACCAATTTGGATTATCACCACTACATTCTTGGATACGTTTCTTCGAATATTTTATTCATCTTTCATATAGATTAGACATAAAAAAATGGCAAGTGAGGCTAGATAGTGATAAACAATTGTTATCAAATAAAAAACAATATGTACAGTCCCAGTTTAGGGAACGATTAGGTTTAATAGTTGACAAGCCGCGTAGTGGTGGAAGCGGGACGTCTAACGACGGAAACACGGCCAGGAAGTTTTTTTTGGAATCAGCTGTATCTGCTGAAATTACAGGTTTGAATAAGGATCTCATAGATCGTTGTTGTGTAATATTACAAACGTTATCTTCTGGACATAAAATTAATGAATGCAAGTTTAAAGACAATACATTACAAACAGCATACAGCCTGGTCGAGGAATATCCGTGGTATAGTCTTCCTGCTTCTGTCCACAAGGTGCTCGTACATGGATCAGATATTATAAGTTATGCATTGTTATCTATAGGAGAACTTTCCGAAGAAGCTGCTGAAGCGACAAATAAGTATATCAAAATTTATAGACGAAGTCACACTCGAAAAATGTCACGTGAAGTTACCAATCAAGATTTAATACAACGACTATTATTACATTCAGATCCTTATATTACAAGTCTTCGGAAACTTCCCCCTAAAAAGAAAAATACTCTGTCACAAAGTGTAATAGAATTGTTACATGTTTAATATTGTTAGAATAAGAATAATTTATTTGTATTTTGTTAGTTGTTTTGTTTTTTTCTGTATTTAATTAATTTTAATTTATTTATTTCTATTATTTTATTATCATTAAATAATGTTATCAATGTTTTGACTCTTATTTTATTTAAAATATATGTTTTACATTCCAATTTTTAAGTGTTTGTTCATGATAAATTTAGGTAAAAGTATGTTATTGTTTATATTTGTTTTTTACTGAAGTAAACGTTTTTTATTCCGTAAATACATGTACTTCTTTCATTTTAATGTTCCTAAAACACTTTTACAACTATAAGTCACTAAAATAATACAATGTATTGATAGTAACAGGACTTTAACTATTTATGACCGCCCTTGTATGGAGCGTGTCCCTCCGTGCAGCGTCAATATGGTCCGATTTTCGCAGTGGCAAACTTATTGATCCGTTTGAATTGCGATCCAGATTTGGTGGAGATAGATATATACAAAAAAATTATAACCTTTACTTATACTTGTATCATTTTTTATATTTTTTGCATTTCTTCAATGCTATCTTATAAGATAAATTATTTTTATAGCAAAATACTAGAAAAATCGACTGGGCTCAATATGACAAGTGAATTCTCAGGCGGGAATAGAACACTTTGGAAGTCCGGTAAAATGCTCTTCCAATTGAGCTCCCGATTGTATATATTTATTTATATATTTTCTGAATATGCAGGATATATAAATAACACTAATTGACTTCTAAAACATTAAACATATTTGTTACTTCATAAAGCATATGCATAAAGCATAAGCAGATAAGAAAATGCCTGTATTTATTGTCAATATCTAGGTCATTACTTTATCTACAGTTAGGAAAGCTTTCATTCGTTTTCATCATCTCAGCCGTAAGACGGTCACGCAAGTCTCCCCCAAAAATGGCTGTGTTTTGCCACTATCTAAACGCTTAATAGGCGGTTAAAGATCACAATGAAAAACCATAATTCGGAAAACACCGCTACCACTTTTTTGATCTAGTCTACGGAAGTTGTATGGTGGTAAACTCTAGCACCATTCGTAGCCTTTGACGACATTTCTAAGAGTGAGTGGTTAGTGTTATTCTACTCTGCCGGACACCAAACGGCCAGATTGCAAATCATCAAGATATTTTCTCCGATAATAATCAGATAATTATCGGATAATAATCCGATAATTATCTCATAATTGTCCAAGTATCAAATAAAATAACATATATATAAATGAAAGATTTTTTCTATTTTTAGACATTACTTTTACCTGAGAGTCTGAGACTACTGTTGTTAAAAAAAAACTAATGATTTTGATATGTGTACGACTTAATTATTGTAATTTTTAAATGCTACTACTAATGTAATTTTAAATATTTATAATGCAATTTTAAATATATACATATATTACGGCTCGGACTTCAAACTCCACTCGTCCAGCAATTGCTGGTTTTCCGCGCCTCGACAACAATGTACTATTATTTTGTTTTGTACTATTACCGTTACTCGCTATTATTAACGATAATTATCAAGGTTATTATCTTGATAATTATCAAGATAATTATCACGATAGTTATCTAGTGCAAACCTGCAAACGGCTAACTAAACTTTCTGAACTTTTCATTTTAAAAATAGGTATGATGCCTAGTGGTCGTTTTTAGATTAGTCGTGCAATTCTTACTAATTCTTGTTACAGCAAAGGCAACGAATAATAGTAAAAATAAAAATAAAATATTAATTTGCTTCTATTTATCTGAAAGTGATTGTAATAAGAATTCAGTTCCTGAATAATTTACAAAAAAAGTATTTTGACCTATACATGATATGTTATAATATGTAATATTAAATAGCGGTCTGCTATCTACCAGAATAACTTCTAACACAACAAAGCAGCATACCTGGATAGCAATGTTTCTTTAGAAAAAGCCAACGTAAAATATAGTTTACACAAACTTCCGACAAACTCGCCGTCTGACGTAATTCCGGTCATGATCTCGACTTCTCCACGAATTTCAAACACTTCAATTTAATTTCCGAACGACATTTGTTCTTTATTTAATTTCCGATATCGCCTATTCATTCCTCGTCGAAATCTCACTTTTTTTAGCCCCCATCGTTTTAATTAAAAGCTTAAGGATGAGGTAACATTACAAATTGCCTCATTAAATTATCGATGCCCGCTGAGCAAAATAAGTAGAATAACAAATATTTTTAAAGAAAATAAGTTACCTTTTCGGCGCCCAAAATTAAATTCCGTAAAGGGATTAACTTGAAATACGCAATTAGATAAAATAAATTGCTCAAAAATGTGGAGTAAAAATTTTATGCCAGGGAAGTATTGTATCAAAAATAAAAAGTATATCCGAGATTGAGGAAAAATATGTATGAACGGACATTTTTCTTCTATCCCAATCCAGTTTAGAGATCAACACCAATTAATTATAAAATAGGGACTGATAATAATAATATTTTCATCAAACGGAATGGCATAAACTGCATAACATCTGTTAAAAATTTTTGTTATAACAATTTTTTTTTTACATTTACTTATTAACTACAGGAGCTGTCGTCAGGGTGTGTTTCTTAGCACATATGACAAAATACTAAAAGAAAAACTATGGCTCTCAGCGCCCTCTGAATCCCCTTATGCAATCAATTCTGAAATAGCTGGATTTAGTTTGTGGAAATATAACAAAGTACCTAATATGTAGTTGTATAAAAGAAGAGGTTTACTGCCATTAATAATTTGTTACAGAGATTAAAGATGAATGAGATGTTACCTACATTTGCATAGTCGCATATTACTGGGATATAACAAGAAAGACAATGATTGATACACAAGGCGTAGAAGAAAAAAATTAACATTTTCATTTGGAATTCTCCCTTTGTTTTCCCGGAGCGTCATAACTGGGATCTGGGCCGAATATTAAATTTGCCTCGTCAGTAAAAAGCCAGTGCGATCATAACACCGTGACGTTTGTTTAAATTAAGCCAACTGAGGTGTATTGACCTTTGCAATGTAAATCTCTCCTTTTTCGCCGTTGAAATTAGATTTTTAGGCCAGGTGAAGATTTTACACTAATTTCATATATATTTTTCTTTACTGGACAATTTGCATTGCCGTCGCCAAAACCTGTCAGTTTCACATACTTGTTGACTAATAAAAATATACGGCGCAATTCAGAGCAATAAATGTTTCGTCATTTTCTATAAAACTTAATTTGTCTTTATGACTTAATCACTCTATTTTATGACATAACATTTAGACTAGATATAAGTTTACATAATTTTTTGAAAAGCAGCACACCAACTTAATTAAATTAACAAATCAAACCAAACTCATGCGGCTTAAGTGAGAAATCAAAAAAAAGTAATTTGATCTATAAATTAAAAATACACCTTCATCTTACCTTATAAGCTTTTTATATCCAATCAACGAAAAAAGCACATCTTACCTGAAAATAAGAAAATTGAATAATTAATAAAAGAAAGATTAAACTTAGCCAATCAAAATTCGTTCACCGACAAGCATTAGAACTCTACAAGTATGTACTAAGCATTAATTATAAAAATCACTAATTTATAAAATAAAGGCTATATAAAAAACTTATCAAATCTTCGATTGTTATAAGTCCAATTTCATCACGGGTATTTATCGAGTTGTTGTATATATATGGAAGCACCGGCGCTCCGAGGTTTGACTAGCCAATCCCCAGCTCTGACTTGAAATCTTAGTCAAAGTCCAAACTTTTAGGCTTCTGACTAAAGAATGTTCGTCAAACCTAAGATAAACTAATTTGGTTAGGCAAACGTCGAAACTCATTTTAATGAAATCGGGGTTTGACAAGTCAAACTTCAATTAATCATTAGAATGTTTTAGTTTGTTAGATTAGGTGTAATAAAACTTCTTTTTTTAATTTTGATGTTTAATTTTCGATATTTTCATAATTTTATTAAAAATCTAGTCTTTATTCTCACATGGTGAGGCATTATGACATTTAGATTTATACAATACTTATGATCTCTTACATTATGACATTTAGATTTATACAATACTTATGATCTCTTACATTTTGAAAAGCATTTTTTGTTGCAATGACATTTTATAAAGCCTTGGCGCCCAAATTTAGAATCTTTTGCACTCTTCTCTCTTAGGGCCAGCTTAACGTCGGGCACGTCATTGAAATGAAGAAAATTTTCTTTGCATTCTTCTATTTGATTCCTCAAAAAAAGTGTGTTCATCGTTCCGTGTTTCGTCCCTACCCTGTATAAACCATCAACTGTTTTGTCTTGTATAATACCTAAAACATTTTGAGCATCTGCTTTAGCTCTGTCAAAGCTAGGAATAGGTATGATTACAGTCCTTCCAATCGCGATTGGCGGAAATTTTAGCTCACATAATTTTTTCATAACATTAGCCTGAGCATCAAGACCTTTAATTGCCTTTTCTTTATTTTTTTTCTGTCTGTACATAACGCATGCATGTTGCTTTACTTCCGAAGCCTTCATAGTCTGCACCAAGTGTGCTATGAGCGCTCACAACATGTACAATCTGATTACAAATTATCCAAGTATATGCGCCTGAGTTCTCTTGTTGGCAAATACAGCAAACCACACCTGAAGTCACATTATTGAAATAAATAATTAAATAAATCCAAAATTCCAAAACTTAATGTGGGAGTTGCTTCTTAGGAATATCATTCGCACCAGATGATTTCATAGCGTTTTTAAGTCTTCCTTTGTCTGAAGAAAATAAGTAGAATAACAAAGTCTCTTTTATAGAATCGGGCACTGTTTCAATTCCAACATGAGGTTTTCGTCCTAGAAGAAAATTAAATGTTTATTCCCGGGAAAAAATAGTTGATAAGAACTGTGTTCAAAATTAAACTTTAAAGTATGTTTGTTTCGTTATCATCTCATATACGTACCCGCTCACGGGCACGAGCCTACCCTGACCTAGGGTGAAAAGGCCATAATCGATCGCGCTAGCCCAGGCGTGTTGGTTAACTTCACAATCTTTGATTTTTTATGCAGGTGTGTGTAGGTTTCCTTACGAAGTTTTCTTTCACCGTAAGAGCGTCGAATAAACGTACAAACAGCAACAATCTTAACTGCCCCTGTCACGTGACTACCAACTTTTTGAAAGAAAGTGAGAATAGATGTATGACGTCTTCATAAATGTCATTTTTATTGTAGATGTGTGTGTAACGTCACAAAGTTTTGTAATAAACCATAATAACTGAAACTAATACTTTTTTCTAAGACCCTTATGAGTTTCGCATAAAAAAGGTGGGATTGTTTTAATTCAATAATAAGAGCAATGTCAGAACAATCATTTTCAAATTTTTCCGGTCGCTCGTTTGGAATTATGGGTTTTATCTTTTTTTTTAGTTGTTTCCTTTCTTTTAGTTTAATTTCTTAAAAAAAATGCCGACCCGCCTATCTTACTTTGAGAGGGTCAGAATTGTAACTTTAAGGCTAACTGGTATAAGAGTTGTGGAGATCTCGCGGCAGTTAGATATTCATGTAAGTAAATTTTACATCACCTTAAACAGTTTTCCGTATACAGAAATAACTTTTCTGTTTGTAAAAACAGCTGTTTCTATTTGTAGAGAAGGTCGCCTTTTAAAAAAAAATGCGAACAATGTTAGCTGTACATGATGATGCGCAAACTCAAACTTTTCTTAATTTATTTCAATAAAGCTAATCATACGGTCTGCGCGATTATTGTCTTACATAATTACTTTCAACAGCAGTTCAATGATTAAAAAATAAAATAAGGCCACACGCAGAGCTGTATAGAATTCAAACACCTAATATCGAAGGAACAAGTTATTTGTCTCTCCCTATTAGATAACGAGTTCACAATGTGATTCCCTTAAAAAAAGGACCATAAGTCGTCATCCAGTCTGTTGCTATGCAATTAGGTTCAAAAAAGACTGAGTAAAAAAACTAAAAGTGCATGCCCAGACAGATGTTGGCGTAGCGCTGAGCGATTGAGGCAGGTGCATCAAGTATAGGGCTACCACGCGCCGTTCACTTTTTTTTACTTTTTGCAGTTCATGTGAACATAACTTTTTTATTCTTACATAAATAATGCTACAGCTGTAAGTGAAATTAATGAAGACCCGATATTAATAACACACATATATGTTCATCTTTATCACACCAAGGTATCACCTTTACAAAATTTACCTACAAGTTATCATTTAATTATGAAAAACAAACCACAATAATTATTAAGAAAATGTATATTGCGCTCCATCACAACATTTTTTCTGGGGCTATGCAATGTTAACCAATATTATATCACTTAAATACGTAATGAGAGTTAATACTCTACCGGTAGTAGTACTTTCGCGGTACGTAGCGCGGAGCAGTACTTTTCAAGGTTTAATTAATTTATCAGCAGGTCTCCATAATAAACACTTTTATTGAAAACGTACCTAATTACTATTGGCTAACGTCAACTACAAATTGGCTTAATTCTTAACTTCATATTATACTTAATCAATAAGTATTGTTACGAACTAGTCATCAGTCTGGAATGAATTCTCTTTATATTTTTTATTTTGGATATTTAAATGCTTTATTTTGTTTAACGTTTTTCTTTGTCTGTCATCTGTTGCTCTCTGTGGTATATATTATCTCTGTGGCTTATTTGGTATTTTGTGCTTATAATAATTTAAACATATGTATTTATTCCCTTCTTAACCAATATGTATAATTACAATGATGTATGTAACTTATATGGATGTTATAGTAATTTTGTTTTGCGCTCTGCAATCCATCAAGAGAATACCTTCTTTTCATTGGTTATTTTTATTCATTCAACTCCTATGTACGTAATTGTTTTCTCCTAAATAAGGCCAAAATGGTCAAGACTAACATGTTTTTATCAGACAATCTTCTTAACGCATTATAACATTCAATTGGGAAGTCAGATATAAACAATGTATGTACAATAATTTATCACAAGGCTATAAAGTACTCAAAGGTCTATGGATCCTACAATTTGGGAAACCAAGCAATTATCACTAATCGTTATAGTTTCCCGGCAATTTACGTAAATGACGCGTTACAGCTCAACACAACTGCTCTGCGACTAATGAACTATCTGAACAATCATTACGCTTTCCAATGTTACTGTTACAAAGTACTGAAGTATCTTTAATCGGAACAAAGTAACATTACGAGGCATTAATAAACATCTCTATATTTCACAATACATAATGTTTTAGCTCTTCCTTCTCTGTAGCCATATTTTATTCATTAAGACATTACTGCATCAAATCGTCAAGTGATTTCTATAAGCGGCATATTGTAGTAAAACAACACTCATTTTTAAACTAAACTACTAATACCTTGAAAGTGGAAACACAAATATCAAAAAAAAAATATTCTAAGCTTTCACAATACTATTAAAATTTTTAGACTTCCTGATTTGTTAAGAAAAATTATAAATTGTTGGGATGTTTGCAACTAACTTACAAACGAACTACCTTAATATATTTCATATTTAAATAAATAGGTATGCTCTGTCGCTAAATGTCCATTGTCAATAAAAAGATAAATATCGATGAAAAAGTACGCTATCCAAAACTTAAGATGTTAAAAAACAACTTCTGGAATACTTCGTTCTGTAATGAATAATAAGTGGCTATATATAATATCAAAACTGACTAACGACAATGTCGGATAACTGACTCAATGTATAACCTTATAAATAACCGCTAGGGGTGCTAACACTTATTTCATGATATTAAAACACATAAAGTTAACATGTGTTGTGTGTAAATTAATAACAGATATACAAAGCAATACTCAACCATTGTGTCAACCCTAAGCAAATGATCGGGCTATTGACAGCGCGGGTGCTTCTTGGCCGCGTGCTAATCGACCTACTAATCGTGGCCGCCGCGTCGTTAACCCCCCTTCCACTACACATAAATAAGCCGCCCAACTTATCTTAAGTGCTTACTAATTCGATTGGAGGTGAAGTGAGATATAGGAGTGAGGTTATAATCGATGGCTAAGAAGGAAGAGTAAACTTTTTTACTCCAATGTAAGTGAGTATTTTTAAATGATGGCTGATCCACATACTGATTCCGTGACACAATTTGTCGAACTTCGACAATTCGAATATGTAATGATAATTAAATTTAAGTCTTAGCTTAATTTTTCCCCGTAAAGTCACGATAGATATTTGACAAACATTAAACAAAGGAAGTTTGACTAAGACTGTGGGATTGTATATAAAAGAATCGCGCTGCAGATTCTATTAAGTAGCCTTAAAAATATTTTAATAATGTTTCTCTTAACTTATTAACTTAAAGTCACTCTAAACTAATACAAATTAATACGCATCCAAAAGAAAGTGTTCCCAAAAATTTCTATGAAGACATAGAGAAAGAAATTACCTAAGTGCTGGTCGAAATATAATGCCAGGCGATTCTAACAAAGACATTCCGGGAGTCCGGCTTAGGCGACCATTTGTCCCTACCTTCCCCTGTTGTTGTTTAATTCCATTAAACCACCCCTTTTATCTTTTTCCGCTTTTATCTTTGTTTCACTATTGGATTACTGAACAAAATGGCGGGCTGGAGGAGCACGCAATCTAGGTCTTAGTTGCCTTACGTACCTAATGTACATACAAAATGGTGGTCAAAATCTTTGACCTTTGTCAAAGAATGTAGTTAATATAACGGTAACACGTTTATTATCATATACATTAACACCGGAATTTACAGAGAAGTAATTATATCTTAGCCGGAAATTCAACTTTAGAGCAATTCTTTTCATACAATCTTTAAATTATTTTTAAAAATGAAAAGCATAGCATGACGTCTTATTCTTCGGTACCTAAACTATTTAACTTACGTGTAAACAATCTACGCAATTGATTTTTTTTAATTAAAATATATATATATTTTTTTTTAATTTAATAAGTAAAGAAATATAAATAAATATTTCTTACATACACACCAATTAGCCTAGCCCAAATTAAGCACTGTAAGGCTTGTGTTATGGATACTAGGGTAACGGATAGAATACATATATGATACCGATGATGTCATATTCATAGAAATATATATAAATACCCATGACTCAGGTACAAATGCTCGTATTCATCATACAAACATATGTCCCTACGGGGATTCGAACCCAGGACCGTCGGTGCGTAAGGCAGGATCGCTACCGTTGCACCAAACGGTCGTCGATAATAAAAGTAATAATACGCTTAACACTTGGATTTAAAATCCCAAAATGCGATAACTTACTAGAACCTCAACCTCAACCTCAACCTTATATCGTGATTTTTGGAAGATATGCACCGAATGGCATTATGATTTTCTTTTATGAAGTACATTAAATCTGGTAATAAATACAAACTACTACTTCGATTGAGTCTCAACTGCGGAGCAGATGAGCGCAGCGATGTACAATAGATGAACTGTCAAACTAACAGAGTTTAGTTTAAGTGACGTTCCCAAATTGAAATACTTGGCTCGATGAATCGAGCGGTTCATTTCGCTTCAGCCTTAAACATGAATTCTCACTTAATTGGTAATGCGGCGGTTATATCACCTCCGACGTCGTCGTACCGAGGGAGTTTCATTAGATGAATAGTGACAAACGTCAAATACATTCTCTCAAAGCCTATCTATAATGGTATTGGCAGATTATAAATTGTTTGAATAGAAATAAATGGGTTACCCACTCTCAAACGGTAATTCAAAGGAAATTGCAAGAACATCAAAGGTTGATTCTACAAATAACAGTGTAGATATATTTTTAAACACATTTTAGAGTTATTCTCCATCGAAAGTAAAGTTTACGACACAGCTTATGGAAATAATTACAGCCGCGCGCTATTAAATTGATAGCGTTAGAGCTAATGTTTTAACTAAGTTTCAGCTTGATCGTGATTGGTAATCGTGTCTTGATTGATCGATCACGATTTAATAAAATACTTCATTCTTCGATAAAGTTACAACCCTGTTAAAAATTGAAATCGGAGACATTACTGAGCAACGCACCAACATCAAGTAAGCATTCATTTTGTTGTTCCAAAATCTTTTTTTGTTAAAATTAATATTAAACGACATCATCTTAAAAACCATCAAAATATATTTAACTTAATGTAAACCATTGGACAAAATCTATCAATAGTAAGCGTCAATATTATAACTACACCCATAAACCAAATTGACAAACCGTGTTACATTGACGCGGCATTCTAAAACTTTGATACACATCATAGTAATCACCAAAGTCGGGTAGATCGATTAGTGTAAATAATGTAACTAATTTCTATTATGGCTCCTTAACGGCAGTTCGCCAGGCCGGGTAAATTTTCACCACGTAGGCAGAATAGTGTCTTAACAAAGTTATCAGTTTGACATTAATCAATAAAGAGGCACTTCGCAAATTGATACATTTTGATAGTTAAAGGCAAGTTAGTTTAGTACATACTTTTCTGGTATATACTTAATACTTTGATTTATTGTACTACAATATACTTTAAAATACAAACGTCAACACTATCCAGCTATATAATATCACATTATCGAGATTTTATACGAATTCAACATCGCACAGTGCCACTGTGGTAATTTCATACATATTTCAAAGAATATAGTATTGTTAATTGATAGCAAGAAAGCCAATTAACATTTTTAATGTTAGCGTAGAATTCATACGTTTCACATTAAGTTATGCGGCTAAATACACAGTCTTAGTTGAGTTGCTAGTAAACGATGGAAACACAAATAACAACACGCATTCTTAATACTTACATTATTGATAGAATTAGTACCGAGACAGTATGCGCGTGCGACGTGTCTAGCATTTTATTGTCTGTAGGGTGAACAACTTTGTACCACATTTCATTACTTTCACTTTAAAAATATCTGAATGATATTATTTCAATACTGAGAAAATGAAATACGGAAATCAAAATATAAATAATTTTTAACTTCCCGCTAAGAAAATCGAAGATCAACAGATCTCGACGTTTTGAGGCTTTAGGAATCTTCCCCGACCCTTCCCGCGATGGTGTCTGTATGCCTGTGTGTGTGTGTGTGTGTGTGTGTGTGTGTGTGAGAGAGAGAGAGAGAGAGAGAGAGAGAGAGTGTGTACACCTCTTATAACTTTTGAACGGTTTGACCGAATCGAACCAAACTAAATGCGTTCCAAAGAGTTTCATCAAACTTAGAGTTCTTGAAAATTTGAACCGATTCAGACCGGTAGATTTCGAAAAAAGTAAAAAAAAATAAAAAAAGTTGAAAGGAAAATTTTTAAATGTAGATTTTTTTAAATAACTTTTGAACTGCTTTACCGATCAATTTCAAAAACTAATCAGCTCTTAACCTCAAAAAACCACGTCGATCGCGCCGAAGTGCGTCAAAATCGGTTGATTCGTTCATGAGATATCGTTGACGAAAAAAGTCGAAAAAAGGGTTTTTTTTGTAATAACTCCGAATTTTTTCATCTGATATTTTTTTTTGTTCCAAATTTTTTCTGAAGCTTAAAAATCTACACCAATTGCCGCCAACCGCGTAAAAGTCGGTTAATTCATTCAAAAGTAATGGCACTTTGAAAATTTAAAAAATCGTGTTTTTCCAATCTTTTATTGGCCTTTTGAGCTCGAAGAGCTCAAAATCATAGAATAGCTACTTCTTGAAAATAACACATAAATTATATTTTTAGCTCGAAGAGCTCAGAAACATTGTATTGAGTGGAATTTTGAGCGCAAAAGCATAGAATTAGCGGGAAGTTACAGGGATGGCCTTTAGGGTCAACCGTTTTTCAGTTTTTTTTTTTTCATATTAGGATGTTTAAAATTTGTCAATTCCAACGTAGTCACACTACCCGTATGACTACGTTGCTATATACCATAGCTATATGGAATAGCTTATTGAAATATTTACATTATAGCAGCTATGCTATCGACCCTATTTACATATACAGTCTGTTCATCCTAACTTGTCCTGTTTGGTGAACAATCGTGGCACTCCTTTTTATTAAAAATTCAACATTAAAAATCAACTGATAACTAGATTTAATAGGTTTCAGTCTACAATAACGATTTATTGTAATAGTTTATTGACTTTGTTATTATTTTATTTTTAAATGGACGATTTCGTTAAAAAGTTGTGCCAAGATTGTTTACTAAATTTTAAATAGGACAAGTTAGAATGAACAGACTTTAGATATAGAATTCCAAGATCCATATTCAAGCTGTCAACTTACTTTCTAAAGCGCGCAAGCCGAATCGAGTAACTCAATTAACGCATTGGCGAGTGGCGACTGCGTACTAGTTTATTATCGGACGCAGTGCAGACAGATCATATGTAGGATAGTCACCAAACAATGTTTTCAATCAACCTCAAATAATGAGTCTTTGAATGTGACCGACCGTCAATTCGGTGCGTTTTAGAGATTATATAAAATTGCACTCTAAGCGAAGCTTTTCTTTTAAAATTCATGAGAATAAATAATTAAAATTTGGCAATTAAAACGCATTCAGTCATTAAGAACAGTTTGGAATTCAACAACTTTTTATTGAAAAATAACCAAAAGCGTAAATCCACAAATCATTAAAGACTAAAATGAACGATCTAACTTATCATTAGCGCTAACTCAAAACGAAGTACAGTAGAACGCCGATTATCCGAATTAATTGAGACCGGGGTCGATTCGGATAATCGGACATAGACTGGTAATAAAGAAAAACGAACTGTCACACATCGAATAAACTTTATTAAGATTAACAAACACAGTTCTACAATAACGCTCACTTAAACATCTCGATCAGAGTAAGTAACATGTAGTGTCTTGCCTCTAGCTTTCGACTATAACAGTTGGAATATATCACGACTCCAGCGAGTTCCAACTTGTTACACAACAAAACAAAACAAAAATTACTTGGTTTTAATTTTTTATATTACGCTTAGGACCAATTCGGATAATTGGCGATTCGGTTAATCGGCGTTCGGATAATCGGCGTTCTACTGTATATTATTTCTTATAGGCCTTGTGAATTGATATGAAATAAGCATTTGAGCAATCAGAAGAAAAAGAAATCATTAAGCAGTCAAGAGGAAATATTTTTTAGCGATCTACCCATTCTTTACAAGGACGTAAACAAACGAAGAGACATCAAAATTAACATTCTTTAATATACATATGTAATGGCAGAAAAAATATTCTTAGTGTTTCTTCATTGATTTGTTTCAACCATTAGACTTCAGTCCAAATATCGAACTATAATACAATAAACAGCAAGAATGCTATGTGATATTCAAGTTTTGCTAATTTTCAGTTCACTGAAGTAGCGTCTCAAAAGAAACGGCCTAATTAATTAAAACCTCAATTGAACTCGACCGTCTAAATCGATTTATCGGTTATGCTTGAGAGGAATTCCTTATTAGTTCTTGATTATAATCAAGCAGAAACATCAATCGGGGTGCGGTAACAATCCGAATCGCAATTAATATACGCCAAGCAAACCCAGACGGTGACGTGTTCGTTTCTAACCCTTTGTGATCAGAATCACTTTGATTGAGGTGAAATCGGAACTGAGGCGGGTAAAATCAGTGGCTGATGGTGGCTGCATCGTGCTTGCACTGTGCAATGTCACAATGACATCAATGAGACCGAGTTACTTGATAAGGACCTTGATCCACACGAAGACTTTCTCTGAAGATCATGTATGCAGAAGAAGTAGTAGTAGTAGCTGTAGATACGAATGTTTAAAATCAAACTTTTTAATCAACTTAATTAAATATGTTGTGACGCAAATCTTTAAAACATAGGGTTAAAAAGAGGTTTAAAGTGTTGCATTTTAAATAAACAATTGCTTAAAAGCTATAAATAAATGAAACAATTAAAAATATAGCCTGTTTATAAATTTTATTACTTGAGTAAAGTAGACATCTTAAATTAACGTAGTCGTAATACAATTTTGGATGTGAAAAAAGAGGAGTTTACTATGAAAATATTAACAACTAACTACCTAAGAACGGTGACCCAATATTAAGTGTACAAGTCATGTAAAATTTAACTGCGTAATTTTAATGGGCATTTAAGTTCTTATATTTAGTTAAAATTATGCAGTAGTTTAGTTGGTCTAAAATTAAAAGTCTATTAAGCTTTTCCCGTGATAATTTAAGCACGAATATACAAACTAAATTGGTATGAGTTATTAAAAGAATATGTTTGAGCACAAGACTAATAAATTCATGGTATCTTCAAAGTGCCAGCGGTCATTAAAGCTCCTTCGAGCTTCGTCGTCGGTATGAAATAACGCTGGCCTAATGTTGCTGCGTCATGCATTCTATAATCTCCAGCCGGCTGCAACATGGAGCTCGTCATGCAAATAAAATCTATGGAACCGTAACTACGCTCTGACATTTAAATCACAGCTGAACGACCGTGAAGTATATTTCACAGTCGTTGCAAAATTTTCAAGCTTGTCGGAAATTAATAACATGTGTGATATTGCTTTCTTAAAAATCAATGTCAATATTATGAAAAACTACTTCCTGAAATTTATATAAACATTAAAAATTAAATTTGTTATTTATGTTCTAAACAAAACATTAGAAAAGGTAATAAGAAGACAAAGACATGCAATCCGTCTCGTCCGTTCGTCAAACTATTTCAAAGTTCCTTACCTACCCCTGCTTACGAAATAAAGCACAATGTTACCAAACACACACAAATTAATATTTGAAACTAAACTGAAAAGCAATGACAAAATAGCACATCCAGTCATCCAGAATCGATGTAATTCTCTGTCCATCGGCTGCGATGGGACACAATCTGGTCTGATTGAAACGCAGAGATGTGCTTGCCACGCGATTTGCTCTGCGAAGCCTTTGACATTCGTGGCTGGATACTGATAGTCAGCACTGGGAAATTAAATTGATTTCTATTTAATCTATGTTAAATTGAGGAACGACTTCAAAAGGAGTTCAAACAGCTTCAGATTACCTGTTTAGGTATGTAAAATCAGATTAGTGATGTCGTGGTGCTATTTTACCTACACATTTTTGGATTTAAGAAATTATTCAAAAGCGCAAATTCTTTAAGAGATTGGGTACCCAACGTACGCTAAAACCGCTGTGCGAACACAAAATTCTGTCATAGCTCTTTCAATGTCAAAAAAATTTAGATATTAAACGAGCTACATTAGTTAATCATAATATTGCTATAATAATAATATGATTCTAATATTCTTTCCGAAAATAAAAATCTGTGCCGCAAAATCCGAAAATAAAGGTTAAAACCATTATAAAAAGTTATTATAATGCAAATATTTATTTTTAGTAGTTTAATTAATGTGCTTGTAATAATAAACAATGTGATTACTATTTGGGCACTCATAGACCACTTGGACAATTTTTAATTTATTCATTCAAATTCGTCTTCTTTCCTGACACATCTACTGAGCCGTCTGGATTCTAGAGCGAGTAAAATAAATTCTAACAGGAACCCGTTCCGACAGCGTATAAGGATCGTTAAACATCCGAAATCGGTGAGCTGTCGTTTAAGTGGCGGATAATTTATTCCACATCCAGGAAAAACCGACCAATCCCACGACACCCCTTAATCCTTTGATGGATTTCACCGTGTAGACGATGGAAATACCGGAAAAGTGCACTCTGGCACGGAATAACAGAAAAACTTTATCTCTTATGGATTTACGTAAGTAAACGTTTAGCATGGGCGTTGTCTGTGTTTTCTTTACGTTCCAATATAGATGTTACTTAACCGAAATATGTTGTTGTAGGAGGATGGAAAACGCGATAGCCCGCGGAACAAAACGCTGACTTATAACCTCTTACTTATAGATGTACTTTGATACAATTATATATTTAGCAAAAGTTTGCTTTTTATTACACTGTTACAAAAATATTAAAAAAACACTTTGGTACCTTTTATGTGCATAAATCGGTTTATTCAGACTATTTCTCTTTCACCCTATTTATCTGTTTCAGATACTGAGCACTACATTAACACCACCAAATAATTAAGCTCATAAAATAATAATTATATAACATACTCACTATTCAGATAATTAACATTAACGGTCTTAAGTATTTTATCAGTAGTCATTTAGATAATTAGTTAAAAATATATATAAACAAGCGCATACGCCGGTGCCGCGCCGGCTGCTACTAGGCAAGCAATGGATACGCGTGCTTAGAGGTCAATGATCGCTCATCCACCAGTGGCATAAGTTTGACTGACCTTTTTGCTGTGAACCAAGAAAAACTAACTTTTTATTCTCAGAACATTTAAGATTGAGTAAAAAAATCAGATGACTCACCTGCTCTAGAAAGTTACGATGGTGAAGTGCCAATATCTAATAACATTTTTTAAGAAAATTACTTTATCATCTCTTAGGTAACGAGAGTCAAACAATGATACCTACTTACTTTTTCTCCTGGTATATTTTGTTTTTATTTAGAAGGTATTACTGTCGAGTTGTATTTTGTAGGTGGTCGTAACCAGTCAATAATTCTGTACAGAACCAAGAGAATCTGTTTTGAAATAACTTCTTTCAAAATAATTAATTTAATGTTAACTGTGTTTAATCACAGCGATTGAAGTAGTAGCAGTTGAAGAAAATCCATATTATTGTTAAATACGTATACAGTCTTATTTATAACGCACAAGTCTTTAGGGAAAAAATGTACGTTACGCTCCAAGATCCATTGTACCGTTCGTCAGTAATAGAGCACCTCATAATTAGTCTGAACACGGCAGCGAACGAGATAATTATTGTGCATTTCGTTATAAATAACAATGGATTAACAATGCGAGGAGCAAGATGCATGTCGTGGACATGAGCCAATAGTCAACCAAGCGACTAATGCGACACATACTGGGATTAACTATTTAGTAAGCAGATAGTTTGCGGGATACTTTAATAAGCTCACTGCAATAAGTTATAATTAAGGCATAATAAATAATTTTACTGTGCACCATTTGGTGCTCTACATATGCAGTTTAAATTTCATGGTGTGAGGCTGACATTAACGAAACAACATAAAATAATATTCCGTTTAGAAATGCCTTACTCCATAACCTACAAAGTGTACACAGCCCAGTTGCAAATAATTCATTACATGACATTTTGTTGTAAAATACTTTTGTAATGTTTTCTAATGTTGATGACACAATATTCGCAAATAATATACAAAAGTACACGATATATGAAACTCATTTCTTTCCCGAAATACTTCTCAAAGCTATTCCCCGATGGAATCCGACCGCTGCGCAAACACTTGCTGCCATCAAAGACAGACTCGTGTTATGAAAACAAGCAACCGACAACAAACACAAACAACCACGCGAAACAATTGATGAGAATGAGGCAAGAGGGCTGTTACGTATTCATTACTTTATGATGAATTTGTTATGACGTTAAATTCGCTAACGTCTTTTGCTTTATGTAAATGATTTATTTACAACTGGATTAAAACCATCTTTCTTTTTTTGAAGAGGTTCCCATCTTTTATACTATTTAAACTCGTTAGACAACGACGATGATTAAAAACTAAATTGAACATTCCAATGTTATTCATTTTAGACAAATAAATACTCCTACGAAAATCGGTACATAACCCGATAATGATGTTATGATAACTTGTAACCTGCTCAACGTTCTTTAGGAAGACTAGACATGAACATTGAATAATAGACTCTTTGTCTGAGACTTCGATTCCCATATCTAAAATACATCAAAAAGAGAGTTGGTTGACAACAGTTTATCGACATAGGATGTAGCGGTGAGCGACGCAAAATTACAAATTGTGTTAGCTAACTCCATAATCATAAAACGTTCAAGTGCGGGGTTAAACTTTTTTTAAATTGCCCGTTACTCTGTTTTATAGCAGAGGCATAATTTGTAGGCATTTGGAAATCATTTTATTTTCAAGACAATTATTTAGGATCTTTACCATATGTAAGGAATTTTTATAATGATAACTGTGGAGTGAAATCTAGTTAAAATATTCAAATAAAACTCATTCGGATCGAGGGCACTACGTGTGCTAATTTTCATCAGCCATTTTGCAATATGGCGGACATCATAACCTCACTTTATATAGTCCATTTGGCTACTGCGACTCTTTTTAATAACGTGCTTTAATTTTATGTCTCTTTATCTCGGGGATTATGACACAGGTTTGTGTTAATACGCTTAGTAGGTACCAAACATTGCGTGGTTTGAATATTTTGATTTAAGTCTTTAACCTTTTCATGGAAAAATAAATTCAATCGCATTTTAACATGTTACAATATATATGAACCGTACATTTTAGTTACTCAACATACGTTTTATAATAATTTTTGAATTTATTAAATAGGTATGTTATGTTATTAAGTATGTATTTAACAGTAAGAAATAACACCATAAAATATTCCTCGCTTTCAGCGTGCAAAAACCGTTTTATTTAATCTAAAACAAACGTGAAAATAAACCCGAAAAGCGTATCTGCAAAAAGTAGTTCTTTTTAATGAGTGGATGCAAAAATATAAGTAGTTAATATATAAAAACTACATGTTATCTAAATTATGACGAACGTTTTGGCCAACGTTAAAGTCAAGTAAATTTCTTCAAACTAGGAGAAGCAAACACAGAAGTTGTAACAATGAAACTAATCGCTTACAATATCACTCTATACATCGAAGATGCCTGGTCCTTTATTTTAAGTACTTGTAATGTCGTCATATTATGCCTAGCATACACTAAAAAGTTATATTTGTGTATTATATGTATATTCCATATCTCCATGTATATTCCATATCCATATTTTCACATAAGCCACGCATAGAATAACGCATTTTCTACTCATCAATAATTCAGCACACAGGTAAAGGAGGTATCAGTTAAATTACATTTTGTAGATCGTATAACTACATATAATCATAGCTTTTTAATTAGTACATAAATTAGAGAGTCAGTAACTAATTAGTTCGATTTACATCCCATTAAACGCGTCACAATCGCCAATATGCTTTGGTTTAACGATCACAACTGGACCAAGATAAACAACTGAACGCGCGTCCATAAATTACGTAGGTAAAACGAAATGACGGTTAATCTTATATAGGAAATCAATTTCGATGATACCTATAAAAAAAAATTAGAATTATTTAGTCAGTTTATTTTGCTGCACCTATACAGCTGCACTTCTCTCATACCAAAGAAGTGTTATATCTATACTAATATTATAAAGAAGTAAAGTTTGTGTGTTTGTATATTTAAGATAAGATAAGATAAGATATATTTATTTGCTTGAATATGGTTACATAATGATCTTAATAACTATTTTCCAACATATTCTATCGTCATGCCGATGTGCAAATATTTAATTTTGAGTTTAATTATAAACAATAAGAAAAAAATTGTTAAATTATAAGGGGTAATTTCGGGATCTACTGAACCGATTTTAAAAATTCTTTCACCCTTAGATAGGCACATTATTGCTGAGTGTCATAGGCCATATTGAATGCTAGAAAAAATTTAAAGAATTTTGTCCACCCGTGCGAAGCCGGGACGGACCGCTAGTATTTAATAAAATAATTCACCGTTTTAATAATATGTGTATTGCAGCAGTTATAAAACGTAAAAAAAACCTATCTAAATACGAGAACGGTCATATTTGTCTTTACACATCTGCAGAGTTCAATTATTTTAAAGGAATGCCATAATAACCACAAAAAATCCAAACAATTTCAAACCCTTTTTATATAAACATTAATTTGTAAGTTGTATTTGGGTAAATTGTATTTTATGTAAATATTATGTATCTGCATGCGATTCATGCTCATTTATTAATTTATTTACAACTATTACAGTTCAAAAAAGGAATTTTAGGCTTTCGTAGATGACATTATATTTTGCTGCTAATGACAACTGTTACTTAACGTAATTTCTGACAGAAATCATTACTTTAGTACCTAACTACTTTACCGATTAGGTAGGCACATCTCTAGAATAACATGTGACAAATAAAATCAATTAATTGTCAACTCTGACATATGATGGTTATAACTCTAATGATAATGAACTGATAAGCAACATTGAGACGGCAGCACAATGGTTTTTTCTCAGGCCTAAGTATGTCAGATTAGCAAAGACATAAAATAATATATCTACATACAAATATCATTAAAATACGACAAGACTGTGCAAATAAAAGTTATAGTTATTAAAAATATATAGCTTTAAGGTTTTATTAGTTAGTTTAAGACCATTTTAGAACAAACTTTTAAGTCCAAATACTTAAAAATAAGGTTACTGATTCTTATGACAATTTGTACATCTAATAAGTCACATACACAAGTATCAAATGTAAGTTGAATGATATACTATTTTATATAAGAGCAGTTTTTAGGTTTCCATTGAAATAAAAACTATTTTATTTATTAAATATTCAACATTTCGAATATGTTTCCACAATTTTTATATATTACTAGCTGACAAGGCCACGCGTTGCTGTGTTATAAATTAAAATAAAACCTATCCTAAATCCTAAGTCAGAACAAATCCAGCAAAAAAAAAACATCAAAATTGGTTGAGTAATTTCGGAGTTCGTCGCGGTCAAACACTGTGACAGACGATTTCTATATCTATATATAGTACGGTTATCTTGTTTTAAAGTATTTTCACTTGAAACCATTTTTTATTTCCAAGACTGACAGAGATATTAAACAGAATTCAAGAAGTTATTGAACTAAACTGAATTTTTATTTACCATCTACTAGACTGAATTATTTTCCTAACTTTATCTCACATCTAGAGCAAAGACTAAAGGAGATTTTTTTATAAGCATCCTATAAAAAAATGAGTTCATCAGTAATTACCACTTCGGCACGAATACCATTTTGCAAGCATATACGAAGAAAAGTATACAAAATTGCATACGTAGAGCAAACATCAGAGTTCAAAGGCAAAGGAGCGGCGTCGGATCTCCGCGAAACGCCATAAATTTTTAGTAAAACAAACAAACCGGGACGTGCAAACAAACACGTGCTGACGGCGTCGGAACTCGCCGACCTGCGGCGTATGTAGCCGAAATTATTTGACCGGCGGCGATGCGGCGCTCCTGCATCGATTGAAGTAAACCTATCCACAGCTTCACTACTTCTTTCAGTACATCTCAGACATTTGTATGAAACTCTTTAATCTTTAATAGAGTAAAGCGTATAAAAATACAAGTAAATGAACGAACGTATAAGAACACAAGTAAATTAATTTTTATACTTTAAGAGAGACTCGACTCAACACTGTTATGACGAGTGAATTTTGAAGAAAGTTAAAAACAAATTAGAAAGATATCATTTATACTTTTAAAAATTCCTTTAAAGAAGAAGTACCAATACACGACAAAAAGTAATTTACGACGAAAAAAATTCAAGATTTATAATCGAGATATAAGCCTGATGCTTTCAATCAAAATCAATGGCGCTGAAGGAAATGCCTCATAATTGTTAAGTCGATAAATCATGAATATCAGACAGCTGCTTCTTCAGGTTGAATGGAGCAGAAAAAATGGGAATTTTTCTATTACCTACGTCGCAGGATAAAGGAATGAAACATTGCTTTATCGAAGTTTAAATCAAAACCAATTAGCATTTTTATTGCTTATTTACAATGGATAGCTTCTATGGATTATTTAAATATTTTTATTCACACTTGTGACGTTAATGATACAAGCGTTTTCTAAAAAAAACTGTTAGTAAGTCAGACCACCTTAAGGTTTATAATTTTGAATACATCTTTATCTCAAACATATTTTGATTTTATATAGACAACTTCATCATTCTTCCAGCACTCGGAAGTGACGTTTTATATGTAAGTTCTTTTAAATTAGGTTAGAAGTACGAAGATATTCAACAACAGTCTCACGCATTCTTTCGAATGGAATAAATTCTCTTTGTCGGCTTATTACCACTTCTTACAATTAAATATTATAAATACGAAATCAAATTTTAGGTCGAAATTTGGTTTGTTTTTTTTTTTATTTGCTCTATATCATCGTAACCTAAAATAATATTGTAATTGGAGTCTGGCCCCGGACCTTATTGCAATAACATAATTTTTCATTGTCTTAGTTTACATTGGGCAGTTCATTTCGATAGTTGCGATCATTACGTAGTTCATCAAGAAGATAATGCTCCTATAAAACAATATATTCACATCAAGCCGCAAGTTTGTACTTCTAAAGCAAACGTATATTTCATACCGGTATCTATTAATGTATTTTTTTATATTCATAATTCTTACATTGTTTGTTGCACTTGGACACATAAAACCCGAAATTAAAGGATACTATTTGTATCTTTGTGTTTTTTATAAGGCATGTCTATAGGTTCTTTTTATGCAGTAATAAATAAATTATTTATACTTCAAAACTAATATTTACTAATAAATTAATGGCGTATCAAAAACCTGAACCGTCACAGACTAAAGTATGACAATGACTTGTCTAGTGTAGTCTAATATTAACTTTATTATTTATACTTCTGACTGATACGCTGGAACAAGAAGTGATCCTTATAAGATTTTATAAGGTAGAACTTTGCGGCGATGACTCGTGTCCAGTGCAGCAAATTGGTATTTTGCTGAGCCGTTCCTGAGGTGGCTGCAACATTCCATGCAAGAGCGGTCTTGAGCTTTATAGAGACTTAAAAGCTGTTCTGGCGTAAAATATCGCTTGAACTTATTTAGGACGCCCAGCTTTTTAGCTGCAGTTTGATCCTTGGATTCGATGTTGGCGCCAAAGTTTAGGTCTGAAAACTGGTTCAGGACTACGTGCTAAGAAGCTCGAGGCTGTCTGTCACTGGTACAGATGCATCTCGGAAAGAAGGAGTGAGGTGGAAGAAACTCCTTATTGCCGTGAAAAGACACGTTTGTGTTTTCGAGGCGTTAAAATTAACGATGTTACTGTCACCCCACTGGCAAACGTAGCTAAACCTGTAGTTCGTTCCCTCAACTATGGCCTCTGTCATCAACATCACATCGTCACCGCTGGCTTTTGCGCTAGATGCTCTATGACAGTACTGTTGTCTGCATTTCCAACAATTTCTGGTATTAACAGGTCATTCATGTGCAGCAGGAAAAGCGTCGCAGAAAGAACGGACCCTTGAGAAACTCCGGCATCAATAGCCACTGAGTCAGAGGAGCAGCCATCGACAACTACTCTGATCGATCGTTTATTCGGGAAATCAGCTATCCAACTACAAAACTAAGTGGAGATACCATACGCAGGAAGCTTACGCAGCCTTTGAGGTGTCAAATGACACGGCAAGTGCTTGGCCGTTTATCTCGAGGACCTCCCCCCGGCAATGTGTCACATAAGTTCCCCAGTTGAACGCCCTCGACGAAAGCCATATTGACGGTCACTGAGGCGATCATTGTCTTCTAGGTATGAGAGCAACTTGCTGTTCAGCACTCTTTAAGTAACCTTACATAGTACGGAAGTGATGGCGATAGGTCGGTAATTGCATGGGTCGGCACGACTACCATTTTTGGGTACTTGTTGCACATTGGTAAGCTTCCAGGATTTTGAGACGATTTTTGTCTTGAGAGAGAGGCGATACAAGCGTGTTAACACAGGAGACAACTCAGGCGTACAGTACCTCAGTACTCTCGCTGGAATGCCATCAGAACAACTGGCCTTATTCACATACATACTAGGTAAGACTCTACGGATCTGCTTATTGTGAATTTTGATCTCGGACATCGAAGAATCACAGCGAGGTATGTTTGGTGATTATTGAGAGCCGTTGTCTAGAAGAGAACGGCTCGCAAACAGAGAGGCCAATAAACTTGCTTTCTCAGATGCAGAATGAGCCAGTGACCCGTCAGGTTTCAGCAAAAGTCGCTTCGACTGACTTCGAGAGGGAAATGAACTGTTTACTTCCATTCGGGTAGGAAGACAGTTTCGTCCCTATTCGGCTGATGTGGTCAAATCTCGCCTTTAGTAAAACCCTTTTGGATGACTTGGCGGCCGAATTAAAGTCTCACCTCATCGCTCGGATTCTCCGTGCACGGACCTTGCGATCGCGGATTTGCACCCAAGCCAAGGCCGGGACTTGTAACCGAGCTGGATGTCGGAGAATGGAAATAAATACAAAATCAAAAAATCAAAATAACATTATTTCATAGGCCCTTGCGGGGACTTAAAATCGTCAATTTTACAAAATCAAGAAAATATTTTCTATAATAAAGATAGCCCGTGCGCTAGCGGCAAGTACATCCGCGGAGTTGATGCCGCGCATGTAATCGCCACGAGCGACCCGATTCCGAACGTAGGGGCTAACATGAGAGGAATCGGGCAAGAAACTCATGTGCCAAAACTCTTATAAAATCGCCAATACTCCATTCACTGCCGAATTACGTCCGCAACCGCATCAGCGGTGCCAAAGAGTCGCTTGAAGAGAAGCAAGTTGGCCGCCAGGGATAAAATGCAAAGAAAATACGCATCTCGTCCCAATCTGCTGACTCATTCCTCTAGGGCTATCATCCGAAGGAGAGCAAATTGATATGGATTGCACCACACAATGTTCGGACAATACCAGTGTAGCTGAGACCGATACCGTATGTTTGTGTGGAGTCAGAAGTAAGACAAGACAATTGGGTTTATGGCCAGCAATATGTGGAATTCGCTTCGATTCACCAGGTGAGTAAGATTTAGCGCTAGGGTAAATCGTGGCGCTTCTCTCGTAGCATGGTCAGTTTTCTCTTTGTGGTGAGTTGCCAAGTCTGCCGTCTCTGTCAGGTAATCTCATGAGCCGAGTCGTCTCCCGGTCACCGCTGTGCGATCGGTACACACAGACGTAGAGTATCTTCTCTACCCCCGTGTCCACCAGATGCCAGATAACGGAAAATCCGCATTTCTCATTGCATCGGAGACGCCTATAGCATATGTCATCGCGGACGAACACACAAACATGTGTGTAACCAGGGTGATAGAGGTACGCTTCGTCCGACGGAGTTGCTATCTGAGTCTCCGGCAAGAGGAATAGGTGCGGCTTCTCGGTCTCCTGATGATGATGGACCAGATCGAGATTTAAGTGCAGTCCTCTCATATTTTCGAAGTGCACTTTTAATGGGAAGAAGTGCAGCCGTTGTTTTAAATTATTTCTGGTCTTGATAGTACCTAGTACAGCATTGCCAAGATACGAAGTCCGGCCCTAAGCTGCGCAACTGATTTATTACCGACCCCATTGACACTGGCACTCCCGCCCTCCGACGGAACGCAGCAAAGCTGCTTGGCGATGGTTTTTGGCAGGATGATGGTTGCGAGCCGGCGGCCCCTTGTGGAGCCTACCACCGCCGCTGGAATCATCAGCCGTCATCACGGTCCGAGTTTTCAAATCCAAATCCAATTTTTTTTTAACATTCCTTTACAATTAATACTCCAAAATATATAAATATAAGATTTATATCATTTATAAGATCTTAATGCGTACATGAAGAGGAACGTTAAATACTGGTAAGTAGGTAGTACCTACACATTACCAACGTATTTAAAATTTTAGTGTACAAGTATAAGTTAGCAATTTTATTTTAGTATTCTGCTGCTTCGTACATGTATAGATAATTCATAGCAGTCGACCCTCAACTGCAAACACACAGGTATCAACGTAACTTGAAATAATTATGGTTTAATTGGGAAATTACTCAGCTTCAAACACTCATTTTTAAGAAAGGGTTTTTTATTTATATTAGTAATGTCTTTGAATTTCATTTATGTTTAATTGTGTAATAAAATTCATTTATGTATCCAATTTACGTGTAGCTGAATAAAATTGTAACAAAATATACGAAGTTGTACGATAAACGTCACATACGAGTGCTATTTTAGATTTACAATTTACTGTTAAACATAACAAAAAGATGTTTTGTTCTTCATTTCAATTTTTTTATGTAATGGTATATTTAAACACAGAAATTTACTACAAGGCTCTATGCAGTACCGAATTTCATAAACCAAGATAAATTTTTATCGATAAGTTTAGAGCAGAATCATTTGAATTTTTTAATTTTTTCAATACTTTCAGAATTTCAAATATTGCCTATGTTTCCAAATTCAAAATTTCTCCGTTGTATTTCAAACTCAGATCGACCTACTATAGTACATCAAAGATCTCTGTTATAAGACATAACACTTCCTATAATATTTGAAAATAACCAATCAAAAATTTCCTATAGCAAGTTTGTGCTGCAAACGACCTTGATTGCACGCGCGTTTCGACGCAAGCGCCTACACTTCTGTTGACTATTTGTTATTCTACTAAATAGCTTGCACTTTTTGCGCACTTTGAGTTTTTGCGATTTTGGTCGAGCCATGGCCATCATTATGTTCAAACAAAATAATATTGCATATAGTACTTTATTTTTATTTTTTAAACTTTTAATATTGTTATGGATAAAAATCTTGGCTGAAAACTAAATAATTGAACTTAAATGGCCCTAAAATGTATTTTGTTATTTGTTCAAAAATGTCATTTCTAAGAAATAAATAAATAGAATATAAACATGACTATAAACAAACTATGTCACTTTGGAAATCAGAGCGATATATTTTGCAAATATTAAAGGCTGATTTTTCAATACTAGGACAGAATGTTTAATTCCCCACTTAACTAAAATAAATAACAAAAGGCAGTTTGTTTAAATTTACCCTTCTTATATATTGTCTAAGAAATAAATTCATCAGGGGTTTCAATAAGCAACCCTTAATTACTAAATTAATGGTAATACATTAGAAAAATCTGAAGTCTTATAAAAAAACTAAAATAAATCTTTCTCAGCAGACAAGATACATTTATTTTAATTACATTTTATTAGTATTAATTTTTATGACACTCTAATAAAAATACTAGAAATACTGATGTCGCCTGAGAATAACTTGTAAATTATTATAATAGAAAAATACTAGAAAAAATCGACTCGGGTCACAAGTGAATCTCAGGCGGGAATCGAACCCGCAACCTTTGGAAATCCGGTCCAATGCTCTCCCAATTGAGCTACCGAGCCTTGCGAACACTCGTCGAAATCTTCTAGTACATTCCTGATTTTACGCTGTAGGCCAGCGTTGTTTCATCAATGAGAGGAACATCCTCTCGTATTCGAAAGAAACATTTTTACAAATGTTTGGTCAATCGATTAAGATGAAACAGCCATGTTAGATTTATATTTTTTTTTTTTTTTTTATATATTTTATGCATTTTCAATGCGATCTTATCAGATAAATTATTATAATAGAAAAATACTAGAAAAAATCGACTCGGGTCACAAGTGAATCTCAGGCGGGAATCGAACCCGCAACCTTTGGAAATCCGGTCCAATGCTCTCCCAATTGAGCTACCGAGCCTTGCGAACACTCGTCGAAATTTTCTAGTACATTCCTGATTTTACGCTGTAGGCCAGCGTTGTTTCATCAATGAGAGGAACATCCTCTCGTATTCGAAAGAAACATTTTTACAAATGTTTGGTCAATCGATTAAGATGAAACAGCCATGTTAGATTTATATTTTTTTTTTTTTTTTTTTTTATATATTTTATGCATTTTCAATGCGATCTTATCAGATAAATTATTATAATATAAAAATACTAGAAAAAATCGACTCGGGTCACAAGTGAATCTCAGGCGGGAATCGAACCCGCAACCTTTGGAAATCCGGTCCAATGCTCTCCCAATTGAGCTACCGAGCCTTGCGAACACTCGTCGAAATCTTCTAGTACATTCCTGATTTTACGCTGTAGGCCAGCGTTGTTTCATCAATGAGAGGAACATCCTCTCGTATTCGAAAGAAACATTTTTACAAATGTTTGGTCAATCGATTAAGATGAAACAGCCATGTTAGATTTATATTTTTTTTTTTTTTTTTATATATTTTATGCATTTTCAATGCGATCTTATCATATAAATTATTATAATATAAAAATACTAGAAAAAATCGACTCGGGTCACAAGTGAATCTCAGGCGGGAATCGAACCCGCAACCTTTGGAAATCCGGTCCAATGCTCTCCCAATTGAGCTACCGAGCCTTGCGAACACTCGTCGAAATCTTCTAGTACATTCCTGATTTTACGCTGTAGGCCAGCGTTGTTTCATCAATGAGAGGAACATCCTCTCGTATTCGAAAGAAACATTTTTACAAATGTTTGGTCAATCGATTAAGATGAAACAGCCATGTTAGATTTATATTTTTTTTTTTTTTTATATATTTTATGCATTTTCAATGCGATCTTATCAGATAAATTATTATAATAGAAAAATACTAGAAAAAATCGACTCGGGTCACAAGTGAATCTCAGGCGGGAATCGAACCCGCAACCTTTGGAAATCCGGTCCAATGCTCTCCCAATTAAGCGTAAAATCAGGAATGTACTAGAAGATTTCGACGAGTGTTCGCAAGGCTCGGTAGCTCAATTGGGAGAGCATTGGACCGGATTTCCAAAGGTTGCGGGTTCGATTCCCGCCTGAGATTCACTTGTGACCCGAGTCGATTTTTTCTAGTATTTTTATATTATAATAATTTATCTGATAAGATCGCATTGAAAATGCATAAAATATATAAAAAAAAAAAAAAAAAATATAAATCTAACATGGCTGTTTCATCTTAATCGATTGACCAAACATTTGTAAAAATGTTTCTTTCGAATACGAGAGGATGTTCCTCTCATTGATGAAACAACGCTGGCCTACAGCGTAAAATCAGGAATGTACTAGAAGATTTCGACGAGTGTTCGCAAGGCTCGGTAGCTCAATTGGGAGAGCATTGGACCGGATTTCCAAAGGTTGCGGGTTCGATTCCCGCCTGAGATTCACTTGTGACCCGAGTCGATTTTTTCTAGTATTTTTATATTATAATAATTTATCTGATAAGATCGCATTGAAAATGCATAAAATATATAAAAAAAAAAAAAAAAAAATATAAATCTAACATGGCTGTTTCATCTTAATCGATTGACCAAACATTTGTAAAAATGTTTCTTTCGAATACGAGAGGATGTTCCTCTCATTGATGAAACAACGCTGGCCTACAGCGTAAAATCAGGAATGTACTAGAAGATTTCGACGAGTGTTCGCAAGGCTCGGTAGCTCAATTGGGAGAGCATTGGACCGGATTTCCAAAGGTTGCGGGTTCGATTCCCGCCTGAGATTCACTTGTGACCCGAGTCGATTTTTTCTAGTATTTTTCTATTATAATAATTTATCTGATAAGATCGCATTGAAAATGCATAAAATATATAAAAAAAAAAAAAAAAAAATATAAATCTAACATGGCTGTTTCATCTTAATCGATTGACCAAACATTTGTAAAAATGTTTCTTTCGAATACGAGAGGATGTTCCTCTCATTGATGAAACAACGCTGGCCTACAGCGTAAAATCAGGAATGTACTAGAAGATTTCGACGAGTGTTCGCAAGGCTCGGTAGCTCAATTGGGAGAGCATTGGACCGGATTTCCAAAGGTTGCGGGTTCGATTCCCGCCTGAGATTCACTTGTGACCCGAGTCGATTTTTTCTAGTATTTTTATATTATAATAATTTATCTGATAAGATCGCATTGAAAATGCATAAAATATATAAAAAAAAAAAAAAAAATATAAATCTAACATGGCTGTTTCATCTTAATCGATTGACCAAACATTTGTAAAAATGTTTCTTTCGAATACGAGAGGATGTTCCTCTCATTGATGAAACAACGCTGGCCTACAGCGTAAAATCAGGAATGTACTAGAAGATTTCGACGAGTGTTCGCAAGGCTCGGTAGCTCAATTGGGAGAGCATTGGACCGGATTTCCAAAGGTTGCGGGTTCGATTCCCGCCTGAGATTCACTTGTGACCCGAGTCGATTTTTTCTAGTATTTTTCTATTATAATAATTTATCTGATAAGATCGCATTGAAAATGCATAAAATATATAAAAAAAAAAAAAAAAAATATAAATCTAACATGGCTGTTTCATCTTAATCGATTGACCAAACATTTGTAAAAATGTTTCTTTCGAATACGAGAGGATGTTCCTCTCATTGATGAAACAACGCTGGCCTACAGCGTAAAATCAGGAATGTACTAGAAGATTTCGACGAGTGTTCGCAAGGCTCGGTAGCTCAATTGGGAGAGCATTGGACCGGATTTCCAAAGGTTGCGGGTTCGATTCCCGCCTGAGATTCACTTGTGACCCGAGTCGATTTTTTCTAGTATTTTTCTATTATAATAATTTATCTGATAAGATCGCATTGAAAATGCATAAAATATATAAAAAAAAAAAAAATATAAATCTAACATGGCTGTTTCATCTTAATCGATTGACCAAACATTTGTAAAAATGTTTCTTTCGAATACGAGAGGATGTTCCTCTCATTGATGAAACAACGCTGGCCTACAGCGTAAAATCAGGAATGTACTAGAAGATTTCGACGAGTGTTCGCAAGGCTCGGTAGCTCAATTGGGAGAGCATTGGACCGGATTTCCAAAGGTTGCGGGTTCGATTCCCGCCTGAGATTCACTTGTGACCCGAGTCGATTTTTTCTAGTATTTTTCTATTATAATAATTTATCTGATAAGATCGCATTGAAAATGCATAAAATATATAAAAAAAAAAAAAAAATATAAATCTAACATGGCTGTTTCATCTTAATCGATTGACCAAACATTTGTAAAAATGTTTCTTTCGAATACGAGAGGATGTTCCTCTCATTGATGAAACAACGCTGGCCTACAGCGTAAAATCAGGAATGTACTAGAAGATTTCGACGAGTGTTCGCAAGGCTCGGTAGCTCAATTGGGAGAGCATTGGACCGGATTTCCAAAGGTTGCGGGTTCGATTCCCGCCTGAGATTCACTTGTGACCCGAGTCGATTTTTTCTAGTATTTTTCTATTATAATAATTTATCTGATAAGATCGCATTGAAAATGCATAAAATATATAAAAAAAAAAAAAAATATAAATCTAACATGGCTGTTTCATCTTAATCGATTGACCAAACATTTGTAAAAATGTTTCTTTCGAATACGAGAGGATGTTCCTCTCATTGATGAAACAACGCTGGCCTACAGCGTAAAATCAGGAATGTACTAGAAGATTTCGACGAGTGTTCGCAAGGCTCGGTAGCTCAATTGGGAGAGCATTGGACCGGATTTCCAAAGGTTGCGGGTTCGATTCCCGCCTGAGATTCACTTGTGACCCGAGTCGATTTTTTCTAGTATTTTTCTATTATAATAATTTATCTGATAAGATCGCATTGAAAATGCATAAAATATATAAAAAAAAAAAAAAATATAAATCTAACATGGCTGTTTCATCTTAATCGATTGACCAAACATTTGTAAAAATGTTTCTTTCGAATACGAGAGGATGTTCCTCTCATTGATGAAACAACGCTGGCCTACAGCGTAAAATCAGGAATGTACTAGAAGATTTCGACGAGTGTTCGCAAGGCTCGGTAGCTCAATTGGGAGAGCATTGGACCGGATTTCCAAAGGTTGCGGGTTCGATTCCCGCCTGAGATTCACTTGTGACCCGAGTCGATTTTTTCTAGTATTTTTCTATTATAATAATTTATCTGATAAGATCGCATTGAAAATGCATAAAATATATAAAAAAAAAAAAAAAATATAAATCTAACATGGCTGTTTCATCTTAATCGATTGACCAAACATTTGTAAAAATGTTTCTTTCGAATACGAGAGGATGTTCCTCTCATTGATGAAACAACGCTGGCCTACAGCGTAAAATCAGGAATGTACTAGAAGATTTCGACGAGTGTTCGCAAGGCTCGGTAGCTCAATTGGGAGAGCATTGGACCGGATTTCCAAAGGTTGCGGGTTCGATTCCCGCCTGAGATTCACTTGTGACCCGAGTCGATTTTTTCTAGTATTTTTCTATTATAATAATTTATCTGATAAGATCGCATTGAAAATGCATAAAATATATAAAAAAAAAAAAAAAAATATAATTCTAACATGGCTGTTTCATCTTAATCGATTGACCAAACATTTGTAAAAATGTTTCTTTCGAATACGAGAGGATGTTCCTCTCATTGATGAAACAACGCTGGCCTACAGCGTAAAATCAGGAATGTACTAGAAGATTTCGACGAGTGTTCGCAAGGCTCGGTAGCTCAATTGGGAGAGCATTGGACCGGATTTCCAAAGGTTGCGGGTTCGATTCCCGCCTGAGATTCACTTGTGACCCGAGTCGATTTTTTCTAGTATTTTTCTATTATAATAATTTATCTTATAAGATCGCATTGAAAATGCATAAAATATATAAAAAAAAAAAAAAAAAATATAAATCTAACATGGCTGTTTCATCTTAATCGATTGACCAAACATTTGTAAAAATGTTTCTTTCGAATACGAGAGGATGTTCCTCTCATTGATGAAACAACGCTGGCCTACAGCGTAAAATCAGGAATGTACTAGAAGATTTCGACGAGTGTTCGCAAGGCTCGGTAGCTCAATTGGGAGAGCATTGGACCGGATTTCCAAAGGTTGCGGGTTCGATTCCCGCCTGAGATTCACTTGTGACCCGAGTCGATTTTTTCTAGTATTTTTCTATTATAATAATTTATCTGATAAGATCGCATTGAAAATGCATAAAATATATAAAAAAAAAAAAAAAATATAAATAACTTGTAAGCTGAGTCGAGTCGTGAGCATTCAATGCTATAAAAAATATATCAAATATTATTTTTTCTTTAAATTAGAATACAGAACATGCCTGTCTATTCAACAATCTTAAGATAGGTATGTCTAAGTGTTTATACACTTATTTAATCTTGATATTCATCAAATGCATAGTGATGCATGCTTTAAAATAGAGTTCTATAATTACGTACTATCATTCGTACTCTTTGCTCATAGAGTATCTGGTATTATGTAAATGCTTGAATCACGGTTAGCCTGGGGCTGTTCGTGCCATACATAATGAAGTGTTAGGAGACAATAAATTAATGTATGACGTAACAACAATTATGTGTTTACAAATTGAGTGTGTACCAAAGTGATTGTGTGCAGCCGATATCCACATTTCTATACATATATTATCATATTTGGTTTCAACCCCTATTGTCAACGAAGTTCACTAACTATCTTCTGATATAACCAAATGCAAACGGGAACACGTTTAGATATGAATAAACATAACATATTATCATTTTTGTGTAACAATGGTTGATGCTCAGTGATTATAGTTACTTTGACTGTGAAACACACGATTGTGACTCCAGATTTGTAAACTGAAATTTCCTTATTTTTGATACCCATAAGGTAATGTTATCTTCTGTAAGTGTAATTAATTTGAAATACAGACCAACTCTTACAAACAAAATTTAGTAATATAAAAAAATCATATTAAAAATATATTTATATGACCCCTTTTTGAAACATATCAGTTGCTAGATCATTTAAAAAAATTAGAAAAGAAACAAAACTTTCAGAGCATGTCCATACGAAATAGAAATTTTATACATATATTTTAAATATCTTATATTCAAAAGTAAAATTTAATTAGGTAGGTACCGGCATATTACTCACAAAAAGAGGCGTTTTAATATTAGAAAACACTGTCTTCCCAAAAATAATAACACTGCTAGCTTGCTACCTACATAACTCACGGAACAAGTAACATTTAATATTTCCAACCGGGGGTGTCGCGAGGCTCCCGGCAGGTGACTCCGCATATGCCCCCCTAAATGCCATCGACCCGACCACGCCATATTGCTAACAGCTGATCTATGAAATAAAACTCGTGGCCGTTAAATGCCACGTGCAATTTAAGTATTTACAGCTATTTAAAAAGTTTAGACCTTTTATAGCAACACTAGTTACGTCGTAGGATGCTAAAATGTAAAACCAATTAAATGTTGGACCTTATATTTGTTCTTCTTTTTATAATTAGCAGCCAGATTTTTCCCCAAATATCAAATTTCATAACATTTGTTAAGGCAATTTAATTATTATTTATATTTAACCAAACAAATTATTTTTGCATTTTTAATATTTGTTGTAACAAAACTGTTTGCACCTTTAACTTTCCAAGTCATTAAAGTACAATTTAACCTATTAACATGAGACACAATAAAGTAAAAAAAAAACAAATAAAAAGGCAGCCTTTAAATTAAAATATCCTCAATTCTATCCGGAGCAGATCTGCTTAAAGTAATTAAAGAGTTCAAATCTAGATGACAGAAAAAATGTCCAGATAAGTTAGGCCTCAATCATTTGGCCACGTTAAGAAATAACTCTTTAAACTCTAACTTCTTCTTTTTTTATTATGACTGCAAACGTTTATGTTAACTTAACAAAATTAAGCATTTATCATTATTACACATAAAAACAGCATACCTTATCAAGCATTTCAAATTATTTCTATTTTATTAAAAATAGATAATTAATTATAGTAGATCGAATATTAATTTCGAGTTTTTGTTATAAATCCGTATATTAATATTACATTATAAATATAATTCTGTTGAAAATGAAATTAAAAGTCGGCAACATAAATAAAGACAATGATGTGCACTTCCTGTTCTTTATGTATTTATGTACATAAATATCGCCTACTTATACATGAAGTAAATAAATACTACGACTGGTATCACAAATTAAACAAGCATAACACTGTTTTTTTTCAAATTTTTCAATAATAAATTCTAGACTTTACCTACTTCAGCAATGAAGCAAAAAAGTGCATAAAAACTTTAAAAATAGGTATACTGCCACAGTAGCTACTAGAAAACTTTCTTACTGACTTAAAGCTAAAATAATTCATCGTAGCAAATTTAAAATGTAATCCTAATTTGCACAAGTCTAATGTAGCCTTTATACGCGAAATGGTTTCACCGACGCCAGACGTACGTGTGCAAACGCTCATTAGACTCATTTAGGCCAAATAGTCCATCTCCAAAGAGGCGTAATTACAGACCTTGGATCTGAGTAACAGTACATACTGTTGACACTTATATGGTAGCGCCATCTGGTGTTTTATACTCGTTTAGCACAAACGTTGCTGAACAAATGGTAATTTACAACTGATGAAAAGCAAACACAAGATTAATATTCCAAGCACAAATTCTACGTATCACATATCAATGTAAAATAAACATTCATATTAGGATAGCACTGTATAAGTAGTTCTCTTTTTCAAATCCGATTAACTTTTCCACAAAGGGATTACATACATTTCTTCTTTCGCTAACGACTTTCAAAACACGTAATCTAGGTGGAAAATGGTACAAAGTTTTAATATTATTATTCAACGAGTCGGATGTCGGTGGTCATTAATTAATGAGTCAGTTAAGTCCATAGTACCGGCTTAACACATCAGTTGGGGCTTGCGCAAGTTCCGGTCAAATCCCGCTCTTCCACCCACAGGCACTTCCGGTCACCGAAACTCCTACGGGACCCAACAAATAATGTCTGCTCCGCATAAGTGAATCTGTGCCATGTTGATTTTCGCCTACATTAAGGAAAACAATGGCATAATCTACTGAAGTATCCTTGAAAGCATTTAGTGATTTATTATACTTTTTTACGCTCATTCGTACGAATTATGTAATATTATTCAAAAATAAAAAAGCTAAATGTCCTGCACACAATTACAAAATTAATTTATTTTATTTCACATATTATATAATAGAAACAAGGTTGATGTTCCATTTTAAATATGACAATACCTGTGCCAGGAAACATCGCTCTTCCATAACACACGATGTTATATTAACATGAAACAAATGCATAGTGTAAGTAAGTGTGAGTACTGTGTGCTTTTTGATGGAGTGTGCGAATTTACAAGTGTATAAAATATACATTCCTAGTAAGTTTTCCAAATAAATTAATAAAATTACTAAAACGTAAACGATTAACGCGGTCAATTGTAGTACAAAGTCTAACAGAAGGATAGAGTTATCCCTAGGGACGCATACTTAACGTAGACACCCGCATATTTTACATTACAAGATTTAAGAAAGTTCAGTCCCTCCGAGAGAGTTCCTGATCGATCCCTCTTAGGGTAAGGGTTACCAGAAAGTTGGAACAGGGAATACACAGGCATATCCTTTTACGGATTACGGCCTTTACACACGGACGCACACTCGTGTCGGCAACCGACGTGAACAGGTCATGTGTTATATTAGGGACCGCCTATTCTTCAAATGGTACGCGAACCTTCACATTCCTCGAATATTAATTTTTAAGAATAATCATATCAATACATTGATGTTTGACACAGTGTTATTTTATGAAGTCGAAAAAATTAAGGGATTTCCATTTTAATATTTAATCTTTTATTATATAAAAATAAGATTGAAACATATTCCAATATTGTATGTGTGTGTGTGTATGTGTTAGTTAATGCTATTTTTTGTATTTTTTTCTTATAAAGTTACTTAATACAAGCACACATGAATGAAAATTCATTTACAATTAAATAATTAAAAAATATTTTTTCCAATTATTACTGTATTTGTTTATACCAATATCACAGAGAAGAAGAAATCTGCATCTTTGGATAGTTCCTTAATATAATGTTAAAAATTATGCAAAGTTTACGAACAAGCATAAGCAGATAATTTCATTGCCGCAAGCGGGATAAAGTTGCCAGTATGTGGTCATCTCAAACTTGCGAAGTGAGCTCTTGTGGTTTACCGCTGACCAAGGATTGAAACAGATACGATATTTATGTGATACTGGACAGAATCAGTCTCAATTGAAACAAAAGAGTGCTTTATTCATCATTAGTTTTTTTTACTTTTGTATCAATTGTATTGGTATTAGTTTTGTCATGAAAATTTTTGTAATCTAAATTTAAAACTAATTATGTAAGAATATGTACCCTTAGATAGACTTTGTCTTTCAAGCTCTGAACATAATTTTATTCAAGAACACTCCTTTCAATTAATAACTATACACGTGTTATATTTATTAATTAATAACTATACATATGATATTTGACAACTTGTAATATTATAATTACCTGCTACTTGATTAATTGATTGAACGGTTATTTGAAATACGAACCGCCTCAAGCAGATTACGTTCAAACATGTCCCAAAGGAACAACACGGCTGTAATATAATTCTATGTAATGGATTGCCAAATTACGACTTTTGATAGCATGATACGAAACAGTAAATAAATTGAACACATATGATATAAAAGAAACGATTACGATAACATTGTATTTTCTATGTCATTATAATAATTGATTATATTCAATTTTTGTAGATAAATTCACTGACAAAAATCTCTGCCGAAAACTTGCATTGTCATAGTCGTTAACTTCACGAGGACTAGTGTCACAAAATTCTATTTCTTGCATAATTTCTGTTATTACTATTTTCAGAACGCCTGTGAAGGTGTACAATGAGGTTGCTGAGACATTATTAACTACGGGAATATCAGGTCGTCTTGAACTATTTAAAGAAAATAGATAACTTTGTTTTATTGTATTAAGGCCAGAGACAATCCAAGTCCCGACTGGCCCGGCTTGCATGAAGACAGGGGTCTGCTTAAAACAGGCTTTTCTACATTTGATTTGGCATTTTGAGGTTCAAAAGCCTTCTGATATAAATGATTATCATCATTTTCTTCTCAGCCGAAAATCATCCAGTGATGAACGGAAGCCTCCCTCAAAACAATGGGAAGGTTTAATAATAATAATTAAATTTAATACCTAATGGTCAAGTTTAAAAAGGAACTTGATCATTATTAAATTCTTTCTCTCTTTCTAATTTGATCAAACTTGTTTGGTTTCAGTTTGTAAGATATTGTTATGAATAATAGCTTGATGTTCACCTTAGTAGCCAAATAACGGCATCAGCACACAACGTTTATCAAAAAAACTGTCACCGTAGAATGTCGTTTAGATCACAATCCAGATTACATCCGGAATCCACCTAGTATTCATAGTAAGGATTGCAACCCAAAAAAAACCTAATCAAATATAGAAAAAAACTTTGCCAGGTGACGCTTGGCAGGTGCAGAACAAAATCCCTTTTTCCCTTTCGAATCTACACAGTAACTCTATATTTGCATCTCGCGTGTTGACACACAGTTTTTTCTGGTACTATTAAGTTTTGGAGGGTAGATACCATCGCGTATACATTGGTATTATGACTTTTTACCCGTTTTGTGTCATGCATTCGGAATGAAAGTTGTCAAGCGCGAGTACTCACTCAAATAAACAAATTTATTTTCATTAGTTATCTAAACAATAACAAAAACCATAGTTCTTTTAATTTCTGTTACTTATTTTGCATTATTGTTTTAAAACAAACAAAGAATACGGTATCATTGCAGATAATGAATATTTTCTTTTTAAGTACAAGGATGTTATTAATTCAACTTTGTAAAAAAATACAAAAAAAAATTACATTACCAACATAATTTTGTATAGAACTATAACAATAAGTTTTACTGCAATTCCCTTATAGTATCTACACTAGTGGTTTCAGTTTCATACCATATTAAAGCAGGTATTTTTAGAATTTTTTTTCATCAAACAGCCGACAATTGATAATAACTCTATTTCTAAAAGTAAAAAACATTCTCAGTGTCTCTTTTATTATATCATTAACTAGTAGAGTGCAATGTGAATCTTTAAAGGTATCACCAACGTTTAAAACAAATTTCGAACTATCGGAATGACTGAATACTGCGTGAGACGTATTTGGAATGTCAATTTCAAGAATACGCTACCGCACTTGGAGCGGCGTACAGTAATTTATAAAATTTAAATAATATTTTATATTATAATTAAAAAAAAAATCGCTATGAAGTAACTGATAAAAACAAAGCAGAATAGTAAGGTAAACGCGTGTTATCATTTTTGATACTAGATAATTATATTTAAGTCATGTTACATATTTAATTGCATCAGTCTAGGTCAACGGTTTTGAAATTTTTATTTACTTAGTAAAAACGTAATCTTTTCACTATTAAATTGCTAAAAAATGAAACAAGGCCAGAATACTTTCATGTGAATTTATATACATATGAAATAAGAATTTTAACAAACATTTTGTAAAAAAGATTATATAAAGTTAACAAAGAATTTTTTCAACACTTTTAGTTTGCCTACAATATTAAAGCGTAATTTACATAATGGTACAGCAAAGTGTAGCCTACGATAAATATACGCGATAAGTTATCACCGGATCAATACAGTGGAGTATTTGTTTGCTATTCACAGCGCGAAACAATACGCGAGTTTCGTAGATAATGGCTTTTAGAAGGCATTGGAAGATGTGGAAATGTAACGTGAAACTAGTAATTATTGTACTTCAGACGAACGCAAACTTGTAAATTGTGAAGCCAGGTAGTAGACACAGAAACGACACAAATAAACTTCAAAACAATACATTCAATAATTTATAATGAATACGTTTGATCTTTTATAATTTGTGACCCTTTTCTCTATTGTAAAATTACGGACTCAACTCAAATAATTAACACTGGGGCACACTCACACAGTAACACATAGTGCACACTCCCAGATCACAAGTATTTTTTAGTTCTTACACATTACGCATTTGAATAAAACAAACTTTTTTACAGATTTTTGCGCACAACTTATTTTATCCTATCCTAATTATATTATGACAATACTTTGTGTGTGTGTTTGTTACCATATTGTCAGTTTATTCGGTGCTTTGCTGTGGTAACGGTTTCGCTTATTCTTACACGTCAAAATAAGAACGTGAAAAGTTCAATAAGAAAACTGAAGATGTCAGTCCAACCCGCCCGTTTCCGTGACGGCTAGTATATTTAATAAAATAAATTATGCGTATATAACATTACAAGACTAGTGATGTAGATAGTTCCTTTTCCAATTAATAACAGTAAAATGGAGATCGGTCCCCCTGTCCGAGTTTTTTTCGCCAGTTCTTCTCGGAAGGGCCTCCCAATATCCGAACTGGTAACAAACTCAGTAGTATATAATGTAATCGTAGTGAGAATTTTATAACTAAATAAAATGGAAAATAAAACAATTTGATTTATATAAAATTTTAACAATCAGAAACGTGCCCGATTTAAATATTGTGAAGGTAGTAGAAAATATTTGACGACCATTACCTTTGTCATCCTGTGATCACGGCTCCTGTAAAGGAGTCGAAACGTTAGGATTAAATATAAATAAATTATGCGCAAAAACCCGTAAAAAACCGTTTGTTTTGTTCAAATCACAAGTATTATCAGAATTAAAAAAAAACGCGAGACTCCGAGAATTAATAAACTGGGTCAAATAATTTAATCACTCCACTAATTAATGGCCCAGCTTTAAATTAGACCCTCGTAAAGAAAACGTCTATGAGTATTATCGCAATAATCTGCTGAGGTCGGGCCTTGCCGCATCTGAGGTTCAATGTCATTAATTAATCTATTATGAAAATTAATCACACTTTCGAAATAAATATTATGCATTAATCATGGACCCAAAGGTCGAGCAACTTTCCCAACAAAATCTCGCTCGAATTCTTAATAGACTCTTTAATAACAATTACCAACTTCAATGAAATATTTTATTAATAAAGCAGTGGATGTCTCTATGAAATGAGGGACCTAACTTTGTTGCTAAATAATACTTTATTAGGAGTGTATAAAGTTACATGGACAACCACCGCCTGCTTAATATGATTTGTTCTCTTTATATTTGGACTATGTGCATATTTAAATTACTCAAGTAAAATATGTTAAAAACCCAAACCAACATATGTATCTTTTGATAAACTAAGAATTTAGACGAACAACAGAACTTTTTTTTTAATGTAACAACTTCACACTTAAATGTTATGTAATCCTTACAATACCAACTCCGACGTTCAAGAGGATAGGGGTCCTCCCGAATAGGAGAAGCAAAACTTGATATTCTTGTGACGTTTGGGTGCCTATGGATATTTGTGTATATGCATGCCTGTGCGAATGCACAACGTAGACTCTGACATACATACAAACACACACACGCGCGCACGCACACACACGCACACACACACACACACGCACGCACGCACGCACTCTCTCTCTCTCTCTCACACACACACACACGCACACACATACACATTTTTCATTCTACATTTTAAATTACTTTTATACTTGTTATATATTGCTTAATACTTATAATCCTTAAAACCCGTCCATTTTCCAAGCTAGGATGAATAGGCACCTTCTGGGTTAGCTCGTCCCATCGTGGATTCTGTCTTGGCCCTCGGGCTTGATTGGGATCAAGAGCGAACCCATCCTAAATAAATAAGAAAATATATGTATATAAGCTTATGTCTTTGCAGGATTGACTAGTTTTCGATGAGTTATTTAATAATTTCTACTTATTTTTAAACTATTTGTATGCCACTTTTCTAGAGGTAATTCTAAGGGGCCATAAATTTAAAATGATGGTTGATTGATTCGATTCTAGATTTAAGAGTTGAGCAGACCTTATCCATCTTCTTTTATTTATAACAACAGAAGGATTATAAACAATGCCGGTGTGTTTTAACATTCAGCAATGTTTCCCAGAAGTCAAGAACCAAATCTTGTGGAGGGCCTTTTAACACCGCACTTTCTGCTTAAACCTATTAATTAGGATACCAATACGCTTAAAAATCATTATTTTTAAAACATCACTTTACACCGTTTAGAGTTCTTATATCATTGGGTATAATATATACCTATTTATATATATATATATTTGGGTCTTGCCAGACCAAACCCAGCTGTATATAATGAATGACAGACTGTTCCAGGGCAAAATGAGCAGTTTTAATAGTAACTGGATCGACATATATTTAGTTGCTCTAAAAATCTTAATCTTTATTACAAACGAAATCTCTTTGTCTAAATACGACGAATACATCGTATATAGTAAAATTCCAAACTTGAACATAAAAATATATAACCCTCAAATAAGTGAGCGTGTTACATATCTTTTAAAGCAATCGATCGCGGAACTACGCAACTGTAAGCAAATAAACGGGAGGCTTCCATCAATAAAACCGCCTCAAGGGGTTGATGAAACGTTCCGGTATTCATATTTTATTTGCTAAGGTGTAATACAAAGAATAATTGTCACTGCGATATAGTATGTCATGTTAGGTAAAAAATGGTAATTTTCGAAACGCTTCACTTGGAGTCCCGCCTTCGTATTAAATAATTTTACTAGAAGCCTATTTTATTTTTACATCAGGCCTTTAACACTATCGTGAACGTGGTCACGTCAGCTACATATTGTATGAGGAACTATGAAATATTGTTGACGAAACTAATGGGGTGATCGCGTGTAGACGCGCCCTAACTTCGCCCCTGTCTGTTTATTCCCGGTATAGACGCACCTTTACATTATCATACCGACGATAATTAGTTTTGAATACAAATAATGATCTCTCACTCTAATAATATACGACTATCTAAATTCATTTAAGATGGTAAGGTACTGTGGTGACCTCCTTGCATCTGACACCGCATTCCACCTCTTTACGTATATTTGCTTTATGGCAAGGAATGTCACCCTTTTAAAATATAGAATATTCCTGAAGGCTAGAGAACATAAGAGAATCACCAGTAGTGTCTGAGAGTGTAATCGGAGTTGTATTATATTAAAGAGTTCAATAATATAATAATTAATAAAATAACAGTATTTCAATATACGTCCAAGTAGATAACGATCCCGGAGCGCGCGTAGGGCGCTACATGGTGGAGGCGCCGGGTATATATAGTACATAACGTATAGCGTACAGCGTGTATAGCGTTTATGCAATTTGAACGGCGTACTTTGAAGAAAAGAAGCAAAGAAGTCATCATGGAGCGATTCGATGGACTATTTGGTGATGTGCACGATTTTTTTATCAACTTGGAACATATACTGTTCATAATTTGTATACCTATTATCCATCTTAAATTTACAATGTTAAAGTAGCCATATAATTATTGTTAGAGTTAACTATTGAAACTCTTTCCGTTACAACATTGCCTTCTATCCACCAATTCATTATTTGTTTACTATGTAAAACATATAGGTAATTGTATACATTTTAACAAAACGCTTTACGCAATAGTTTCATTTGTACAACCTTATCTACTAAAATTTACATTGTTCTAAATGAAACTAATAATACTTAAATAAACGTAAGGTCAAAGGAGATTGTAATCTAGATTGAACAACATAGAGTTTATTCTCACTATTGTATCAATTCCTTCAAAGTCGTCGCTTCTGTGGGCCTAGTATGAACCATTTTGCAATTCAATGATCATGGGCGAGATTATAATTTATAAAAGTATCTTTAGATCTTATTCAATTAAATAAAAAATTGATTATTAATGCAATATCCATAAAAACTATAATATTTTGATGGTATTAACAAAAGATTGATAAAAATGTACCTTAAGGGAACAGTCGCCTGTGGTAATTAATTTTTATTGCACGTTTTTTAATTACCTAAATTCAATTTTATAATATTGACTAAACGCGAAACAAGTCACTGGGGAATTTATTTATTGAACAGTTAAAACAAATTAAGTTGTCCAACTGACATGACGTTATTCTACGCTTCACTTGCGGTTCTCACAGCATTGTCATTGGCACAATATTGTTTTCTTGTGCAACATTGCTGAATTCGCACCGGTCGGTGGCTGTGGTAGATTACGAAACTACCACTAAGAAGTGTCCGTCTGTTTGTTGTTTCGCTTCGTCAACGGTTGTAATATTCGTCATGACCGCTGATGTTATATCTAAAAGGAACTTTGATTCCTTCACAAACAGTTTAGAATTGTTTAACATTCGGTTTTGTAGTCAGTGATAAGTCAGTTGTCCACGAACCATGCTAAATTGGTCATAGTGGTCAGCACTCTTATGGTATCCGCAATGTATGAGTCAGCCCTCAAGCTGGGCTGGTTGGTATTGTTACCACGTTTCTATTAACTTGCTTGCGTTCGTGTCTGTCTTTCTGTCTGTCCGCAGAATTTTCTACTCTTATAGAGCTCAAAATTTTACCACACGTAGATCATGGATGACGATTCATTATTCAGTGATCACCAATTCGATAAGCCACAATAAATTAATTAAAACATCTATATAATCCTTGGAGAAATTCAATAAATCCTCGGATTAATCCTGGTATTTACGTGAAAATAAATAGAAGTAAAAAGATATTTTTAAAAACCACGTTTTTATAAGCGGACCGAAAAGAAGTAAATAATTTTTTCCCCAGAATTGTGATGGCAAATTCTTTTCCCGGAATGATAAAAATTTCAAAGATACATATATATTCAAGTACTATGATGTAATATGAATAAAAACGTGAGGCGGACGGGCTTTTTTTCAGGCTTAACCAATTTTAGTTAAAATTATTCTCTTCTTTTCGCGTCCGCTTATAAAAACGTGTTTTTTAATCTTTTTTGCTTCTATTTATTTTTCTCTAAGTATATATAACATATCAAGAACTTGTTGCCAATGCATTATTTTCAATAATAATAAGAAGTAATAGAACACAATTTATAACACAACAAAATAACATATCACATATCACATTTACATTTTTTAAAAGTTTAATAAATTTAATTTCAACTTTATTAACAATTTAATATTAATACAAAAATTTATTTTCTTTACAAAATGGTGAAACTTGTTGAATTGAAAATTGAGATTAAGAATTGAGTAATATAATTATATGCAGGACAATAAAAATTTGCCTGTGGAATTAATGAAGTAATAGATAAAATGGATTTCATCTGAACGTTTATTATTACTACCGAATGGTTATTGATACAGTGAAAAAAACGTTAATTTCGAGCATATTTATCAACTTTCGATATTTATATAAAAAGAACTTTACGGGAAGTCTGTATGATCAAGTAGTAACAATCGTTAAAAATCAACTTTTACAGATTCTTAAACTATAACGGTTAGTGTTTATTAACAAAACTGTGTATTACTATCGTATGGACTTACAGGTACAGTAAACCGCGTATTCACATGAAAACTAATTTACAAATGAAATTGCATTCAACCTTGTTTTCGCTCACATATTTTCATACGACAAAGTACGTACATATGTATGTAAATTGAACTAAGTAAATTTACTTCTATGTTTCATTGGAGCCACTAAAAGTTAATTTTCAAGACGTTTCTTGGACATTTTAATAACTTATGTTAACAGTGATCAGGTTAATTCAAGTAACTGTAAATTTTTATCTTAATTCAAAACAATTTATTCTCTTTATACTGTGAAGCCCTCCTTATTTGCCAATTCAAAATCAATAGTCTCGCACCACTGCCTCTGCTTCGTGTTACGAACAATTTGAACGATTGCCCTTGTAAACAATATTGTTTTATTAACCTAATTTACCTTTAAATTTACGTTTTATGTAAATATCGACATATGAAAATGAACTCAATTTTTAAGATAAACTGACAAAATATATGTAGAATCATTATACTTCTCACACACACACTCGTGTCTGCCGCTTTATCCTTTTTTCTTACAAATGTTTACACCTGGTTAGATTCGATGTAAACATTAGTAAGAACAGTAATAAATTGTAGTAACAATAGTACAGAATAGTATCTACTATTATAAGCATACGTATTTTCTCACTGAAAACTATACACAAAATATAAACACCGCGTACTCGCTAAAAATACAATATATTTGGGATCTTGTTAGTGATCAAAGTTCCGTTTTTGCAAAACTAAAATTTTAAGTAACATATTAAATGACTTCAAACTTATGTTTAAAAGTTTTCATTCATTCAACATTTAGTTGAGATAATATTGAAATATTATTTATTATATATTGCAAAAAATACAATACTTCATTTCATGCGGCAAACTCAACAGGTAAGAGTAAACACGAGCGATAATAAGCAAAAACGGAAATCAAATTAAATTAAAATTATAGACTGAAATAATAAAAAAATGCAGGACAAAAAATATAAACTAACACGTTATACGTAGGTATACAATGATAATATTATTAAAATATAAATTAAAAAGAGAAACAAATGTAAAATACATGATACGATACAGTTTTTCTTGTAAGAATTATTATTTTGGCTTAAACTTTGGTTTGAACATCGGTTTGTACCTACAACAAAATTTTGCTGGATGGCCATATTAGTTACACTTATAGCATCGGGGCCCTTTGCCAGAAAACTTGGAAGCCTTTGCACGGTTCTTGTGAAAGTGTGAATATAAAGCCGCTGAATCCTTTTCATCCTAGACAACATGAAGGATATTTGTTTTTACCAGATCTGTACTTATAGTCACACCTGGCCACCATGGCTGTAATTATGGGTTTATAAGATTCAGGCAGCCTTACGAGGAGGGGCATGCCCAGCCACTCATCATCTACATGAAACCCAATATTTCGGAGTTCATGTGTACAAGTAATTATAGTATTTACATAAATTCGTTTAGTTTCGCTGTCGTCCCAACTCACGCACCAAGTCAACCTTTGTCAAGCCCGACTCATCGAAAGCCTTACGAAGGTTTTACCTCTTTAGCAGTTTTTCTTTCTTGTATGTGAATGTTATTTATGGGATCAACCAACAGTACGATTTTTGTACTAGCTTTCGTGTCTTTGCTTTTGCTGAAGGTTTTTTGTCATCGTTTTCAACGCATTTACAAAGATATTCGTGTTCTAAGTACGTCTTAAAGGCAAAACTCCACGTTGCAGAGTTGTCACGGCCTTTTGCCACGATGATTTGCAGTTTTATTGGGTGTAGCAGAAAAAAAGGCAAAAGACACAAGACTATTACACATATTTCATTAAGAGGCGTTCAGGCTAAGGGCTGCGTTCATACTTCTAATAGGTTACAATTTTTTTTTTTACAAATGAATATTAAATTAATTGAATATATAAATAAATTCCTCATTCATTTAATGTTTAATTGTATGTTTAAATTATCTATGGCGTTTCCTTTTTATGTATGAAATAATATTATTATCAACAAAATTACACAAAGACGTGATGTGCAAAAACACATTAGCTTAATTTAGAACTTATGCCGAGTGCCGAGTGTAGGAAGAGAAAAGGTGCAATTTTCAATGTAATTTAGTTAAAAGGTTCATACAGCATTGGTAATCGAGCCAATGTCACCTTATTACGACTTCCCCTATGTAATAAATTTATTTATGCCGGTTGGTTGCGACTTGGTTTTGATAGTGATTCAGACTATTACTCTTAAATTTAACGGTCACCACAAAACGCTTTAACCAATTTTTAATTGAATGTAATATTGTAATTAAAAAATGATATATCAAAACAACCGAGGATAAGTTTATTCCACCCTTGTTTGTTAGCATCTCGCCAGTATAAATATTAATGACAGCAACACAAATTGAAAAACGAATAAGTATACTGAGAAAATAAATATTATAATAATACTCGCTACAGAAACCACAATATATTACATAAAAAAGTGGAAACCTTGATATAAGAAAGCAAGTATAACATTTGAAAGGCAAATAATTAAAGTATAACATTATGAAATCAGAACAGCAGTTTTACTTAAGTGCAATATGATTACAAACATATATGCGGCAAGCCAAAATATGAAACTAATATAAATTTTCGAGTTAAACGATGATAAATTAGCAAAAACAGCGTTTGAGATAATCTAGCTTAGCTATATTTTGTCACTTGGTTATGCACCAAATTTTAATTAGTTAATATTTAACATGATGCATATAATTCTTAATTCCATGTCTCATGAGAAATTCATAAAATCGGGCCATACACGTCTTATCAGTGTACACGAACGAAACAAGTTGTCAAAAACAAATTGTTTTATACACTGCTTAATAAGACGGTTCTATAAACATATTAAAACAGAAAGCATTTAATTACGTTTTCAATTGGAAGGTCTTAACTAAAATCAATCGACACTTAAAAGGCAATTAAAAATTTTCCTTTAAAAACACAAATACAAATATTGAAGAAAACGACAAAAGACTGTCTAGTCAATCAAGAATTTACAAAAAAAATAACAATGAATAATGCACCGTGCCAAAATAATATAACTGACACCATATTATCTTATAAATTGTGTGCCATTATAGGCATACAAGTTAAATTATCCAAACCTAAATATACATGTAATCTTGCTCTGAGGTTTCAATACGATTGCTGAAATGCAGTAACAAAGAGCAGAGTAAGCACGCCGCTGTACCCGCAAAAACGCTCGGGTTAGGATGCTCGACAGTCAGGCACCAATTATGCGTTTGTGCTGCTGAGCTTAAAACCCCATGAAGTGTAACGTAATCATGTTACTGTCTACAGAGGAACCATCTAAAGTAAATTTACTATTGAATAACAGTCAGCAAAAACCGGAATACCTGCCTTCCGTTTTAAGGGTATCAAGCATATATATGTACATTATAATAAAATTCATGTATATACATACTAATAAAATGTAAAATATAAATAACGATATCGCACATACGGTGCTATAACGTCACTTATGCAAATGGTGTAATATTTCAGGGGGAGCATTTAAAAATTGAACATCCTTACAACATATAGTTTTTCTCGGCTAAACAAATAAAATAATTAAGCTACAACTTTGAACTTCATTTTAGAGTAAAAGCAAGCAAAGTAAAGAGGTAGAGTAGAGGTAGGAGTATTTTCTAATACTCAGTTCAGTTTTTTCTAAAATTACATAAGTGACGTAAAGCACCGTATGTGCGATATATTTTATTCAAATACACACACAGACTTCAATTTTTTTAAATAAGGATTTCATACTTTGCACCCTATCTTGAATTACAAAGTTTGTTACGTAGCAGTTAAAAAAAAAACTAACGTGCTCTTGTGGGGAAATTGCATACAACATATGAGCTGCGTCGAGTAGATGCGTAAACGAGAAGTTCGAGTGCAAACATTAGTCCATTCAACAAGAGCATCTGCAAAAGTGGTAACCTGGCTGGATTTCTCGTCGAATCAGCGAATCAAGCAATTCACTCAGCTTTCAAAGGTTTTATCCCGACATACAGCGTAGGGTATCCACTTAGTGTTCTTATCTCGTGTATACATTAAATATTGTTAGCACTGTAAAAAAATCGATGAATATGATAGCCGTGGTTTACACGCCGGTTTTAATTGTCACTATGTATCTATCTATGATCGATTCCTGGCCGCTCGGGGTCCATATAGTAAACTGACTTTTCTATGAGCTCCTACCGATTTTATCGATTTTATCTGGGAACACGGCCTTGCTTTTATTGTTAGTACCTAGTAGTTAGTTGTTTACTGGAGCGGAGCGAGCGAAGCTCCCATGGATCAGCTTCAATGGCACAATGTCTGTTACGCCATAACTTCCCGAGTTCTTAACCCATTTTAATATGTGGATTCGAATCAACAGGTTTAGGACCAGATTGTGACGGCGCCGAATTTTGAAATTCGCAAAAATTACCATCAAAACAAAAAATATTTTTTTTCATTCTTTAGATATTACGCTCCGCTCCAATATAGGATGCTAGCGTAGCTTTATGCTTAGCGACTGCATCGCCTAGTATCTAATAAATGCAAGAAAAACCATTTTACTTATCAAAATTAAAACAGTAATAAGTTTACCGTGTGTAGAGACTTGTATTGAGCTCACCATTCGAGTATTTGATTTTGTGATCAGGAAACTTACCTGTAATAATCAAAATAAGACATTATCAATAAAAACAAAAAGTCAAATTATTAATAGACGATGATCATCAATTTAATACTATTTTTTAACGATAAGTGTTGTAGCTCTACCTTGCTGTTTTATTTGGGTTTTTGTATGGTGTAGGTCGCTGTTTCTTGTGAATTATAAATAAAAAGACAAACGAAGTAATTACATATAAACAGTATTATATTAAATGTAATTTTTACTACAGATAGCTTCTTGAGATCAACTAAGTCAGCCGATGGCGCTCCGGAGTGATTATTTATTTTTTATACAATAAAAAAGGAAATTGCTCGCAACTACTAGCGTTATTTAAATATCATAAAAAGGGATATATCGACTTATGTGTACAATTTGTCCATGTTTGTCATGTTACACCATTTATAGTCATTGTGCTATCATATTCCTTGTGATAGGAAACAATCGCCTATACTAATACTGTATGGCTATTTAAGTAACTCTTCAAGTTAGATAGACCAGACTATAGATCAACTAGAGTGAAGGCTAGGTTTCCAGTTTCAATAATAACCGAATTGGAACAGAGTACTAAATGAAATGAATATCACCTAAATGAATATCACCTGTGAAATCTAATATCATAAGTCCTACTATTTCAAAGCCTATTTGGTCACGTTACATGCATCAATCAGAGCATAAACAAATCGCTTATTCAGCGGTCAGTCATATAGCGGCGTCCGTGGTCGCGTTGACCCCGCGGAGCCCGATCGCGAATGAATGCGAAATGAGGCAAATAACCAATTACGCGCTCATATTCAGCTTTGATTACCCGATGTGGAGAATTTTAGACGTGCCGCTGAACGCACGCTCGATGGTCTGTGTTCTAGAGCCTAAATTTATTAATTCAATGTATTTTAAAACACAATTACAATAGAATACACATATATTAAAAAACATATGTAAACATCAACATTTATATTCATTTCTATCATTTGTATTTAGAAAAATGATATACTTACTACAGTCGAACCTCTATAAGTCGAACCTCGATAAGTCAAAAACCTCCAAATCTCGAAAAAATGTTTTGTTCCCTTCCCTTCAAACACCAAAACCTCCATTACTTGAAATCTTGACCCTTTGTTAGTCGAAATAATCACCGAGTCCCTCCAAGCCATTTTGGTACATATTTTCACTCTATAACTCGAAAAATTAAATTTGACCTCTGTATCTCGAACATAGCAACGTTTTATTTTACAACCTTTACAACTTGATCATTTGGAATTTATTACCTCTATTGTTCGAACAAAAATAAGTTACCGACTTTAAGAACTTGCCGACAATGTGAGTGTACACTATTGTGTACACTTGAAAACATTTTAGGAGTATACGATAATAAATTTATGACTCACGCACACGTGTTTGCTTGCTTGGTGTCAGGTGTTCAATTTTGATTATCTCAATAAACTATTCTTAAAACAAAACAAAATCAAAACGCTCAGCAAACAAATATTACAATTTTGTCGCGAACCGTTTGTTTACATTATTCATTTAGTAGGTATGTACTTTTGCCAATGAAAGAAAGCAGTGTCAAAATGGCGTTAACAAATATGTATACCAAAATGTCTATTAATATGTATGTTTGTCACCTCTGCAAGTTGAATTTTTATTTATTTTACCTCTCTAACTCAAAATTTATAAGAATAAACCTCAAACTCTTTATGTCGAATCAAAATCCGCTTAAGTCGAAATCCTCCATAAGTTGAAAACTCTATAACTCGAAATTTTTGGCGTCTCCCTTGATGTTCGACTTATAGAGGTTCGACTGTATTACAAAAATAATGACTATTTAAATTTATAACTACACTGCTAATTAAAATTTTATAATGTAAATATTTCTAATGCATCTTTAGTAGCGCTAAAAAGTTTTCTTATGTCAAGATATTTGTAATACGTATTACAGAGAGAAAAAAACAGCCCTACACGCTACAAGGTTCCTAGGTTCCATGTAGGACTTACAGAACCAAGATATAGATTTTAATTTTAATGCATTGTCAATACTAACTGAAAATTTTATTTCAAGAGTAGAAATTTCAATTACCGGAGGCGTGGTCGTTTTTTACATACGTATTTTATATCTTATAGAAATATAGCATTGTGAATGCAAAAAATAAAATTAAAAAATTCAATTATATTAGTTTCTTAAGCCGATATTTGCACGTTATGCATTATAATACCTACGATATCGGCATTTAATTGATAATACACACTGCTTTTACAAATATTGATCAGAGCATCGCACATGTATTTATTGGTCAAACAAAATCTTTGGCAGCTAGTTCAGTAAGTATTCACCATTAAACGATTTATGCGACCGTATTCATTTAACCGTAACATGGTAATTAGTATATTAACGACATTATTTAAAACAACATCGATATAATATGATTCAGGATTTCACCAAACCTTCATAAGATTACTAACGAAGAGCCCATTCTTTATGTGTAGACACAGATACTTTTGCTCGCAATTTCAATCTGAATTAGTTAAGGTAAAGCTTCTTGTTCTTTACATTTCAGCAAGCAAGTCTGCTTCTTTACATCAATGTATACCTAGCTGCGGTTGAGTTCCCAAGAGATCTCGTGTTCTTTCCACACCACAATGCAAACGTGTTTCGGGTTTCAAATAAGACAGCATTCTTTTAAACTGAAAAATTTCACTATACCAAAGACGGCGAAGGAATATTGTGCAGAATTTCCTCAGAAATCACTATCATTACACATTGAATCTAAGCGATTAATTGAAAATATATATTTTTTAAGTGTCGTATAGGCGAATTTCTATTGAATGAAAACTGTCTTTAAAAAAACAAAAAATAATAAACTACTTTACAATCAAAATTTTTAAACGAATGTTATCAGTGAAAGGGGTAGTACGTAACCTGACAATTTATGTAAGTAACCAATTTACAGGTGACGTACTGCTCTTTTAGCCGAGGCAAAACAACAGCTAGCTAGCGGTATACTCACGCTATCATAATTACGTAATAATACCCCATGTATCCAACAGCTAATTGCTGGGCATGTTTGCTCTAGGAAGTTGCTAATACACCGTCACCAAAGAAATCTCACGCTTTCACACGTGTGGATGTGGCCGTATCAAGTTAACAATCTTCAATAGATTCGCAATTTAAAATAATTGCGAGATATGCAATAAGGCACTTTAAAGTACTCTCTGGTACAACAAATCCAGGAAAAGACTCCTCGTCTAGACTAGAAGTCAGTTTTGCATGAGTCCGGCAATGTCCGGCAATTCCAGTGCAATGAAATTGACTTTGCATCACTAATAAAGTTACCACGAAAAGAGTCAATTTATATTTCATTATGGTTATACTACAATCGGAGACTACAATCTACCGAGCATCGTATATCGTAACACGCTTGGTACAATTTCATCAACAAAATACATGAGGGATCACATTTACATAATACTCCCTCCCGCATACGTATCACGACCTGTGTTTTCAGATTTTCGTTATTATATTACCTCATTCAATCCCCTACGAAATTATGTTTCGGGGTCTGAATCAAACGGACCGATAACCACAAGGTAAATTTAAAATAAACAGAAATTTACGTTTATCTGATTTAGTCAAAAGGATATTTTTGCGGTGTTGACGATATTTCATTTATTTCAGAGGACCGATTTATTCCCGTGCCGGTTTGATTCATCTCTGAAAGAAAATAATGTCCTCTTTCTATTTTTATAATATGTCACTTACACTCGAACTTTCAATTTGTTATATTTGAGATAAAAAAGTACAATTGTAAATTCTTCTGTCAAAAGCGAACCTTTGAAACATTACATAAGTAAATTTCAACTGAACATTAAAATTTTCCAAACAAAATGAGAAAATTGTTTTTTTTTTTCAGATTCGACAGTAATGTCAGGACCAAAAGCTTGATGGATGGTTTCCATTCCGTCAGCATAGTAAACCACGCAAGCGATTATTATGTGGACGATTCAATGAAATTAATTGAACCGGAAAATAAAGCCATTTACACCCCAATCCATGAATAACATATATTAAATTATGATAATTAAGTTGAAATAATTCATAAGTGAATGAAATGAAAGAAATATTATAAATAGCTCCCGAATACAAATCAAAGGATCGCACGCTCTTACTCTGACAATATTGGCACTCTGTCAAAACAGGAATGGAATTATGGAAAAATAGTCATTAGTGTTTTTAAAAAACTAGAAATATCAAAAGATTATGATATTCATATTAATTATATCATTGAAACTGTGAAGAATTCCTAACCAACTAACAGTAACATCACAGTTATCGTAAGTTACCATACCAGATTAGGTTAAAAACTTGGTAAAGATAATTTGGTGTTGGCCGTTTATTCTATATTTCAATACCAAACTCTGTGACGAAATGATAAACAAATATACATTCACCATTTAGCTGTCGCATTACTAAGCCAATTCTAGTGAGCGTAATGAAGCGTGCCATTGCTACTCCACTCCTTCGTTTGGCTGTAATTTACTCCGCAAAGGTCCTGATGAGAGCATAAAATAAAAGCAAATGGTCACCCGGCAGCCAGCGACAACGCGTTGGTCGCCAGCCAACACGCCAACTCAAGGAAAACAGACTAATCGAAACTTCGGAAATGCTCTCTATTTATTTGAAATGTCACAATTGGCATTCAGTTTAACATGTCGAGTACTGATTCAATCATATTTAGTACGTAAAAATATGCATATAAATTGCTGTTTTTTGACAATTAAACACCTATCTCCTGTCAGAATGTAGTAGGTACCTCAAATTAGTTTGGAATTCATATTATTAATCCTATTTTAAAACAATTTATTACAATCTCCTCTCAAAGACATCTCTACCAAAAGCACTTGACTATGGAGCGATAGACAGACACTAAGTGACTGGTGTTACATTAATAATTAAAATATTATATATAACTTCACTTTTCCCTATGAACCTTCTATATATAATGTGTATATATAGAAGGTAAAAAGAAATGAGCCATGTAATGTTATATTATGCATATATGAAATTTTTACTTTTTTTTTACTTTTATTAAGTTTCAATAACAAAAAAACAATAGGTATAATAGTAACAAAAATGTTATGGTGAGAAAGTTTTATATGCAAGAAGTTCTAACTGTTGAAGAACCATCGTAAAAGATAGTCTCGTGGAGAGGTAGCAACCCACCGGTTAACGTTGACAGCTGAGTTGTTGCGAACACTTAACTATAGAGAAAATGACACTTTCATAGAATAATTTTTACAAAACTAACAATGAAAATTTGTCTAATATATAGTATTACCCAACTTTTTATTTGCAAGTTTTTCATGGTTTGACAGACATGGTTAGCCTGTAACTAGTTTTTTATTAATCTGTAGGTACTCATACATTCTTTGATTATGTACATTAATTTATAGCAAATATTTCATCAATTTAATATAAAAAATTACAAACATAAAAATTCAAAAAGAACGTTATCCGTGAAATCGTGTCTCAAATAAGTAATATTTCAGATTGTTAAGTTGTTTAAACTAAACTGAAATAAATGTCATTAGTTTGCACAGTTGCCCTTATATCATCTATCGAACTTAAAAATAAATAATTAAATATAACAGCCACTTTGTGTAACTATTTGCCTTTCTTAAAGTGAAGCTCTTCTGAGATTATTGATTTTTTTCAAGGATATACTTAGATACTACGAAATATAATATCTTAAAGTTAAGAAGGCGTTGACAAAGATCTTAATTAAGAAATGTTTGACTATTGGGGCGTTATAAACTTAATTATAAACGTTTATAAAGTGCCTGTAAAGTTATACGTTTCAAATATAATTTACTTTGCTGTGAGTGGCAATTTAGGTCTTTTCCGTGATCGGAAAGATACAAATACGTATAATGAGATATAATTACGTAAAAAGTAGAGTTCTGCTATTTAGTAAGTTTATCTTTGGGTTATGGTTGAAATATAAAATGTACTGCCTTTTTGTAAAATGAGAAATTTGTTAACACTATCTACTAGCCACTTAGATATTTATCAAATAAATTATCTTATGAGTTGTATATAATGTATCGCTTGGTGAAATGGCCCCAGATTCGAATCCCAGTAGGGACCAGTGCAAGCTCTGTTACCTAGTACCTATATAGTTTTTTTGTACTCTAAACGTTATTTAATACCAAAACTATAAGCTCTGCTTAATTTAGGATTAAATAATTGATCAATGTGAAAATCTGTGATCTCTGCCTACTACCGTTGCACCAAACGGTCATCGTCCGTCGTCGAGAAATACTCCTTACGTACCAGTTTACAATGCAGCAGCAGCTCCAATTAATATTGTTTACAAAAATTATAAAACATTGTAAAAGGGGCCTTAATCTATGATCTAAGATCACAGTGGTTTGTGTGTTTGTCTGTCCGCTCTTTTACCCGCTCTTTTTCCATTGTATCAATAATGTTACCATAGCAACGCTTTAGCCGCTTTACAAGTAGTTCGTCTACCGTACGCTAGATGGCGCTAACGGAAAAATATTAAATAATTAAAAAAAATTAAGAATTTTGTTCACCCGTGCGAAGCCGGGACGGGCCGCTAATTTATAGTAAGATTAATTATTTTATATTTCTAATTTTGATGTTAGTTTGATGATGCTTATTCCCTCGCAATAGCAGCGGCGGCGACGCCGTATGCTTGCTTGGCAAATGTACTGTATTGAAAATACAACTGAGTACAAAAATATTGTTATTCACATTTTTTTCTAAACTTTTTGTGATGAGAAATAATTCTCAATAACGTTCTGAGAATTAAGAAGGTATTTACATTTATTCGTATTGCTCACAATATATTTTATGTAAAAAAAATCAACACAAATAAATTTAAAGTTTATACCGACCATTTAGTTTCAAATATTAACCGCCGGTGGCACTAACCACCGAATTAACTATGTGTGTATTTTTTATGATGATAACGTTTTATTGAATCAGTTTAATATACACAGACATACGCATCAATTTGTAAAAACACGTAATTATCATTCACTTTAAGTTTTTACTCCTAAGATTCCAAATTACATAAATTTATAATAGTCATTAATATATCACCTAAAAAGAGCTCTGTTAGAAATCTTTAAAAACTTCGCGTTCTAGCACAAAATAGCAATGAAATATCTGTATACAAAAAATATAAGCAGTACGACTACAGTAGGTAACGTAAATTATGCGGTATTGCTGGATTGTACTCCAATAATGACGGTGTGTGTGCAACTTCCTGTTGAATGGAGCCAAACGCAGTCGCACACGCGTTACGAATGTTAATATTTGTTTCTACGCCCTACCTTCAAATACTCCAATCGGAGGTATAAAGGGATGTACACACCACACGTAGTACTACACGTAAGCATTAATTTTAATGTTATCAATAAAAAGAAAAATGTCAAATGACGTGTAAATAAGTGCTCAACGTTATTATATATTTTTGTTACTTAGGCACTTAACTACTCGAATTATTTCTTGCAACAATTTCTTTACATATAAATGATATGCGTTTTCAAATATATGTATATATAAGGTACTGCAATAATAATTAAAAATTCCATTTTCTGTAGCTAAATTTAATTCACGTCATTGTATCATTTTTCACAATTCATTGTTTGTCTATCATGTAGTAATTTGCGAATGCCCACTTCTATCGAGCGGCACTTGTTATAATAGAAATTATATTTTTAATATTTGCCTCATCCATTATGTACTTTTTCGTTTATATTGGGAATAATTAAAAAATGTACACAAATCATCTACTGAAATAAAACTTAAATTAAAATATCAGATTTACTGTTCAACTTTCACATATATTGTGTAGTATAATACAATATGTATTGAATATATTGTATTCACATATATGTAGGTATTGTAATAAAGTTACTGATATAAATAAAATAACACAATCGTTTAATCGTAGATATAACAGAATAAATATACGATATAACTTAATGAAAAAATCATATTGGTTAAAAATAATACAAATGCCTGTTAAACACAAACTGCACACACTACACAATGTGATAAGTTAATTATTTAACCCATTAAGACAACTATTAATACATACAATTACTATGATAGATAATGTCTTCGAAATCCAGACCAACAGTTTCCTATACCCGTATAAATACTATGGTATTTAATAAAATAATATATCTTTAAAGTAATAAAAACTGTTCTTTTTATTTGTTTTTTAAATAGAAAAGTTGGTCAAATGGGGACGAGTATCGAGTACGTGAGGTATGCTACGTTCAACGGATTCTGCAGTGCACCCCAAGCGAACCCACAAATCATGCCAGATCTGAGTTAATACCAACGTCCACTATTATACCTTCTACACTAATTATTCCGTTTACGAACATGACTACCAATAATATAGTCAATAAATATTTTTTATTAGAAAAGAATCAACTTTTGATCTTCCGTCTTTGGTAAGTTACAATTATATAAATAGTTATGCTTTAGTTATGACGGTTTGTGACTCTTATTGGAAAATATTAGACCGTTTGAATAATCCAAAGTATTTACATTTTAGGCCTGATTGAGCCATCATAAGATTTTAGGTTGGAGATTGTAGAAAAAGAATTACTAAAGCTATTATGAGCACTTCGAAAGTAAGTGTAAGTTTCGAATAGAGCATCTTCAATCTTTCTTTAATAAAGTAGCGGCTGGCCTGGCATTTTTGTCGCTTAAAGGTACTGCATACCTTTATAATTATTTTTTACCATGAAATCAATTTCAGTTTTAAAAATTACAATAATTGTTTTTTACGTATTAATCTTAAACTCTTTAACATACTAATTTATTTAAATTAACTTGATATATGATGGCATAGATAAATATAACGTGACAAGTAGTAAGAATAACTGTAATTACATTCAATAATTTAAACTTACCTGAATCAAAAGTCGTCCTTTATCTTAATCGCCATTAAAAAATCATTTCTATTAGAGACCTTGACTACTCTGAGATACTTTCGCAATGTGCAACTGTCTCGCTTTAAATTTGATTAAAATCTATTTTCTGCAGTAAATATCAATGCTGGACTAGTAAAACGATTTCCTTTATTTTATATATAAATAATAATAATAATAAATAGATAACAGTCAAATACAAGTCATGATCAAATTGTCAAAATAATCAGGTGTAGTATAACCAAAGTTATTTTTAAATTTTTATTTTTGACAACCTTTTTATATGTATAAAATTAGTGATTCCAACAGTGACTTCTGCGTTCAAATCCCGCCTGACTCCTAAGACAAATTGATTTATTGCTAGTAAAGATTCTTTAGATATGAAAGATGGCCAGTGTAATGTTTAGATTCTTCTCTATCGACTGGAAACTTGTAAAAGGAATACCGATGTTGTAGGTTTTTAGTTACTCAAAACCTCCTCAGGTGGCGCTGGAATTCGACTAAGATAAGAAACGATTATAAAAATTCAAAGGATCTATATCAAGGTCTCGGTAACTTAATTTTAAGGGCTTTTTTGCCGTTGTAACGTTCTATAATTAAATTATAATTAAAAAAAAATCTTTTGAGTGAAAGTTTGCCGAGCAATACATCTTTACGTTTGATGAAGGCCACCCAAATATAAGAAATGGAAAATCAGATTATAGAGAGGGATAGAACAAAAATGACGTAGCAAAACGCTGGTCTGTGAATAACAGTGAAAATTAACTTTTTAAGTATTCTGTAGAGTGAGTATTATTAAGGTCTGGATAGAGTGTATCTCATAGTTATATCATAGCAACATAGGGGCAATTTCTTATTGTCTGGACTATTTTCCAAAATCTGTCACTAACTTTGTCCTAAAACGAAGAACAGTCTAAATTGCACTCTATTAACTATTCTAATTGGGAAATATGAAAAGACTCATAAAACTTCTATATCAGCAAACGTCAACACAAATAGTTTTTAAATCTGCTTATTAAGTCGACGGATAATAATCATAATAACAATTGTAGCCACAATAGGAAGTATGACCTCATTTCGATTAACTTGGTCGATCAAACGTGACACACAGCGCATTTTAATTGTTATGATCATTGCGACAGCAGTTACGGCGAGCTATTGTGCTAGTACTAGTGTTTATTGCACAGATCTTCATAGTAAACGCTAAATAAATATTTACTATTTGAAACCGTGCCATTCAAATAATTCGTAAATAAGACATGATGGATTGGTTTAAGCTTATGTAAAATAAATACAACCTTCCATTGATAGGAAGTTTCAATATCAACATTTATAATTTGCCAGTACTCCCACATACTACTCACAATAGTTTGCATAATGGGCATATGTGTTGTTTGAAATTTAGGAACACCTAATACATTACATAGGCACCTATATACTATTAACCAATGATCTATTTTTTTACCGCCGTACCTATAAAATATCAATGGTCAAATTGATCGGAGAGTCACAACCAGGAGACAGGTCAATTTAGTACAAGCATGGAATACAAATTTCGAAATTAACTATAATTTAATTCCAACATTAGAGCTACTCATTCATGCGGAAACTTCGCTTTGTCTAATAAATCATTCAAACTGCCGCGCCGTACAGTGCGCAGGTTGACACTCAGCTATTCTGTCCGTATATAACGGACATTGTCAGGGTATTGTGGTCATGAGCATGTGATCTACGTAAATCAGTGAAACTACATATCAGTTACCCGATCAGTGTGGCTCTTATGAGAGTCACATCTATTCTCTTATAAGAGTCACTCTTATTAGACTGCTTAATAATCTATTCGTATTAGAAGAGGAGAAATTAAAGGTTTGATAATTTAAATATACCTTTTCATAGTTCTTGAACGAAAATGACGTATTAAGACAATGACGCTGATTATTATAAGTATTGACGAGTCTATAAGAACGAGTTCATTTTCTCTAGTATTGTCCATTTTTTTCCAAAATATGTGTTAGCGTTGTTAGCTGTTATCTGATTTAAGCTACAAGCTGTCATAGCTGAAACCCTCAATGGATACTGAGATATCCCCGGGAATGAAAAAAAATGAGTCAGGCTATCGTTGTCACGCCGATTATTGGTGCAGGACAATATGCATAACCCAGTGCCGACATGGTTTAATATTCAAGCGTCGCTCGACCGCGGCGCACGCCTCGTTGTAATAAAAGCACGCTCGAGCGCTTAACGAGGAAGACCGATGAGCTCCTTCGTATTCCAAACAAAACGACCCCGTACGTGACCACATCGAGGCAAGAACTTAATTTGTACTGTAACAAGATTGCGAATTATTCACCATGTTTGAAAATGAACGGAAGAGCGCACACAGATAGGCGGCCCATTCTCCCCATTGAATTTGCGCCACTACTGTCCATGCACGGAATAGTTCTATTCTAGACTGAAAACCACGATTAGTCGGGATATATTACATAGGATTTAAATATATTGTACAAAATATGTTACGTAAATATATAATTTGTTTTTCCGAAAATTAAACTAAAAGATTTATTCTAAGTAAAATACCTATCTGAAATAACAGGCTTTTTATGCCTTTTTGTAAAGACGATCGCGATCTCTTGTAAAATTACGGATAATAATAGGTACATAATTATAGTTCCAAAAATATGTCTCTATTTGACAACAGCCAATAATATACTTTTGAATGTAGGAACTTTTTATTGTTTATTTATCGTTCAAAGTGTATCTAATATAAATAAATTCTTTATTAGGTACACCTAATCAACAAATTATAATTTACCATGAACTTATGGTATGGCATAATATAAATAAAGCCTAAGAAATAAAAATTAAAGAACATAAAATTCTAACTTTCTAGCGAATTCTTTTTTAAATTAAAAGATTAATTATTAATAAACGCTAAAGTTTTTATAACGCTGCCTTGCTTTTAACTAATAGATACGTCTCGAGAGAATGCTGACGCATTACATTGCTATGGGGAGGAAATTGGACTCAGTGAGTTTCTATGCAATTTAATGAATATGGATGAGAGAATCTACTACACTCTGAGTATAGAGGCGAAACCTGAAAAACACATCTTGATATTATAGCACAATTTAAACCAAGAGTAAATATTTTACTAATCGTAATTTAAGAGTAACTTAACGTAAGACATTTTACTACAATGAATAAAGAGAAACTCAAAGATTTACACTTTTACAATATAAAGATCATTTTTAACATTTTTAATTAAATCATAAAGCTACAAAAAATATTACTTGTTACAGTTTTCACTCAAATACAGACAGTCAATCCGATAATAAAGCATTTTCTGAAATTATAAGAAATAAAATAAGTTAAGTTAAAAAATATTATAAGAAAATTAAAAGAAAAATCATAATATCAACTCGCAGAAACCAACTCTCATTACAGATTTTTAGACTTCATAAAGTCTATATTCCAGAACACAATAGGAGTGGATCGAAGTTTATAAAATTTTGAACGTGACCGAATTGTAAATTCCTTTTCCAACTGATACTTTTAATTGAAAAGAAGTTGTTCATTGATCTCGGCGCCTATAGCAAAATAGTCGTTTCACTAGCGCTGAACTTTCCGTAGTCTGGAAAGAAAGTTATCAGCAATCGAGGGGCCATTGATGTGCACAAAGAATCGTCTCGCGACATTCTATTTTCTGCTCTCAATCACAGTATAGACGCGGATTTCACTTTACACAGAGGTCTTTCACGATTCGTTTGGTTTTCGTAGCCGAGTTCGCCTTCTTCAACATTGAGTTAGTGAGAAGTTTTCTAAATGCTTTTTAATCAACCTAACTAATTTTGATGGTGTTCCACTCAATTTGCTTACGTTGCCATTAAACTTCACAGAAAAAAAATAATAACCAAAATCAAATAATAACTCCTGATATTATCTTAAATAATCAGCAATATTTTTATTATCCTCTCAAGACGACGAAGGTATGAAAGAAAGGTAAAGATTCTGGATATCACTACATAGTATAAAACAAAGTCGCTTTCTCTGTCCCTATATCCCTATGTATGCTTAAATCTTTAAAACTACGCAACGGATTTTGATGCGGTTTTTTTTAATAGATAGAGTAATTCAAGAGGAAGGTTTATATGTATAATACATGCACAATATATGCACAATAAGCATTGCATCCGTGCAAAGCCGGGGCGGGTCGCTAGTTGATAATAAAATTCAGTTACGGCTTAAATATGAAGATGTAGTTGATCCAAATTTTCCTTACTACTGGCATAATTTGTCAGTTGGGCAACAATATAAGTGAATTAATATGTTGTTGGGATTCATAGTTTTAGGTAGGTAGGTCGTCCACTTTGGCCGGTTGCCAAGCGTCCTGCACAATGCACAATAAATAAATACTACTAGGACTACTCTTAATTACTTCACGGCCAACCTACTGCAGGCAGACAATAAGCAACGAGCCAGGGAAGCAGTAAAAGACAATTACGTAAAAATATGTAATGCGAGCATCTGATTTGTCACCCAGATTAAAAATTAGAAGAAAATAGATCAAGTTTTGTTCCTAAAGAGCTTAGGAATAAATGGTACACGAAAACTTAATAACAAATGTATGTACTAGTGCACAATTTAAATAACATATTATTCAACCGGATAAGCAGAAATAAATTAACAAACAAACACAAATCCGTAAATAGTGTTTTGTACCTTAAAATAAAGCTAGAAAAAATTAGGAAATAAAAAGGCAAATCTTTAAATTGACTTTTTACTATTCTGTAATACTTTCACTAACTTGCAATGCGCTAGTGCATTTTCATAAGAAAACTGTTAATAAAAAATTAAACGATTAGAATGGAAAGTCAGTAAAAACGATAAAACTTGCCTACCCGAAAAACATGGATAATTAACTATTACATTCTTAAGTTTCGTTTTAGCTTTTTAAAAACATTAAACAGGACCGTCTTTTACTCTTTGCTGAGCAGGTGATCGTCGGTAATCGAGGTGTTATAGCTTTAAAAAAGCGTGTGCAGTGCATTGGAAAACAGCTATTGGTACAGATGGGCATGTATATGCTCTCGAGCAAGTCTGTGTGAGTAAAGCTGCCTCACCTGATGAAAGCGTACTGTTGAACAGGACTCTATGAGAATATTGTAATCTTTATAACTACTAGCGGCCCGTCTCGGCTTCGTACGGGTGGGCAAAATTCTTTCTATTATTAAACATTTTTCCGCTAGCGCCATCTAGCGTCCGGTAGACGAACTAATTGCGGTTAACGCGTTGCTATGGTAACGTTATCGATACAATGGAAAAGGAGCGGACAGACAAACACACAAACCATTGTGATCTTAGATTATAGACAAGCGGCCCGTCCCGGCTTCGCACGGGTGGACAAAATTCTAAATAATTTTTCTATTATTAAATATTTTTCGATTAGCGCCACCTAGCGTCCAGTAGACGAACTACTTGCGGTTAACGCGTTGCTATGGTAACGTTATTGATACACTGGAAAAAGAGCGGGAAAAAGAGCGTACAGAAAAACACACAAACCACTGTGATCTTAGATTATAGATTCACAATAGCTTAGAGAAAAATTTCCTTAATTCGAACACATCTGTTGATAACAAAACTTCGTTTTACCTTAATATTAGGGGTTAAAGTATGAAATTGCCGATTTGTACTGAAAATCTATATTGTTTATTTTTTAAATTTTTAACAAATTTATTTAATCAAAATAGTTGCCATTATTATCTATACATTGCTGCCATCTAATGGGAAGGTCATTAATGCCTTTGCGATAGAATTCCGACGATCTAGACTGCACAAACTGTGTGAAAGCATTTTGTACTGCCTCCTGGGAAGAAAACTTCTTGTCACGTAGATAATTGTCCAAATCACGAAAAAAATGGTAGTCCGTTGGAGCAAGGTCTGGTGAATACGGAGGATGACGAATGGTTTCTAACTGCAGTTCCTGAAGGGTCAAAATGGTTTCTCGTGCTGTGTGAGGTCTCGCGTTGTCGTGGAGCAATAATGGTGAAGATCGATTCATGAGTCGGGGCTGTTTTACTGCTAGTTTTGTCAACATGGTTCGGAGTTCGGCACAATAGACATCTGCCGTTATTGCTTGACCAGATCGGAGAAAACTATAGTGAATAACACCATGCTGAGACCACCAAACAGTTACCATTACCTTTTTATTGGTAAGTTTTGCTTTAGGACACTGTTGTGGCATTTGACCTGGGGTCAGCCATTGCATTTTTCTTTTCCGGTTATCATAAAGAATCCACTTTTCATCACATGTTACAATTCGATCCAATATTCCTTCATTTCTGTACCGGTTCAACAAGGCAACACAAGTTTCAACACGCGTTTCTTTCTGCAGATCAGTCAAATCATGAGGCACCCATTTTTCGTATTTTTTTATTTTATTGATTTGACGCAAGTGAGTCAATATTGTGGGTAAGGTAACGTTAAACCATGCCGCTAATTCCTGGGTACTTTGACTAGGATCGGCTTCCACTATCTCTCTTAATTCATCGTTATTTACCTGTGTGGGCGGTCTTCCTCGTGGCTCGTTCTTTAAGTCGAAATTTCCATCACGAAAGCGTTTAAACCAAAATCGCACGGTGCGTTCATTAGTAGACCCCTCTCCAAACGCAGCATTGATATTGCGGGCTGTTTCTGCCGCGTTAGTTCCGCGTCGGAACTCGTATTCAAAAATAACTCGAATTTTCGCAGTATCCATCTTTCTTGTCTAAATTGAATAACAAAAACAATTGAAAGTCGATATTCAAATGTTTTACATTTTTTAAAAAAAGAACATCATAGAAACCATTTAAAAAAAGTTTCATTCGAAAACCTCAAACCATGAAGATTCTATGTCAATTCAAAGAACCTATTGCAATAAAACGGCAATTTCATACTTTAACCCCTATTATTATAAGAAAACCATATTTATGATGCAATCGTTCGTGGGATTTCAATTAAAAGTTTTGTTCGAGTAGTGCAATCCATAGTGGATTAGACAAAACTTGAATTATTATAACACAGTTAATAGGCAAAGGAACCTCATTCGAACACTCCACAAACAAGATACGAACTGAACTAGACAAAAGCTTGAGCATAAACAGCAATCTTTCACTCATGCAGAGCATGGAAAACTATCCCTCCTTTTCATCCCCTCTCGCGGTAGCGTCCGTCTTTCTCTCCTTGTAAGAGGAAATGCGGGAGCAGCTATTTGTTTTTACAGTCGAGCGCCGACGAACAAATTAGGTGGACAAACTGTTGAAACAGTTGAGGTGTCTATATTCTACTTTGCGGAAATTCTTCTCTCAAAATCGCACTAAAGAGAATGTCTCTGCGATTGAACTCAAGCGAGGTAATAATGTTCTATTCGGAGACGCTACTTCGATCTGCGTAATATCGAAAGATTCTTAAGGGATTTTCGAATGCGAAAACGATATCCTTTGTTAACGGTTTGTTCTTTATCAATTTTCACTGTAATGTGTTTTCTACGTTGTCATACCCTCTAGAGCTTAAATGGATTCAATTTTTAGACGTTATTGGTATATACTAAACAGTGATTATTATAGTGTCAATAAATGCTAGTCAAATAAAAGCTTCGCTAGTATCATTTTTAAAACCAGTAAACTATTATTTAATAGATTAGAAATAAAAAAAGAATAATAAAAAATCAGCAGCAATGATTGTGGTTACTGAAAAGATGTAAAGGAAATTGAGCGTGTAATAAAATGTATTTCCACGCGGGGAATAACTGAATATAAACGTTCACGAGAGCCCATAGACGAGTTTCATCAAAATGTTGCAATAAGCTTATTTGTTTGCGTTAGATAAATTTGGATGTTAATGCATATGATTTAATGCACATTTTGATAAAGCGTTTACTCTATTAAAAGAATATTTATCAGGTACATAAGCCTGCAATTAAAAAAAATGTAATGAGACTGGCAGCGTATTTTAACTTTTAAAGCGACTAGATTGTATATAAAGCTATATAATTCGGTAAGTATATATATATATACATATATATATATACCACCTAAAAGTAAGCAAGCATTTAGCAAACAAAAATATCAGATCGATGAAAACAGCATTTCATGTAGAAAACAAACATTAATATATTTTATTAAACATGAATCCCCAACTTTATGCCGAATACTATATTTGAGAGAAAAAACTGTTAAGCTCATAAAATGGATTTCAGTATGGTTTAAGTTTAATTCATTATTAATAATAGAATGTAACATCCATTAAACGAGTATTTGTTTAATAGTAAAGAATCATAATTATCTGTACACTACTACGAGTTAGAATTAGTTCCTTCTCACTTTTCTAATAAAGTAGTTTTTTATATGCCCAGCAGATGCGGAAAAGTCTGTATTTTACCACGTTTTTCTTATCTCACTTTTCTTATTTGTTTGTCTGTCCGGGCAAAATCTTGCAACTTAAATTTGAGGCACTTTCCGATAAGCTAGAAAGCTGAAACTTTCAGGATAGTTCAGAACCCGATGACAATGCACTCTAAAGCAACTTTCAACTTTCCAGATGCACTTTCAGGTCCACTTTCGGCAACTTTCACTTTTGTATGGGGCTTATCCGATTGTTGCGTAACACATGGTTACTTCGTTGAGTTAATAATTAAAAAGAATAAAATAATTATACTAGATTTAAAAAATCTAAAAATCCCACGTTTTTCAATGTCCTAAAAAGAATAAAATAACCCTGCGGGGCAAAGCGAGGGGCCACTCAAAACGTGGGGGCGCATCTTTACAATAATCGGCATCAATGCATGTCATTCATCTCTTTAAAATCTCCTCTTAGTAATATGCGCCCCCACGTTTTGAGTGGCCCCTCGCTTTGCCCCGCAGGGTTATTTTATTCTTTTTAGGACATTGAAAAACGTGGGATTTTTAGATTTTTTATTTATTTATTCGATCAGCTTTAATAATAACTAATCTAACTAATCTTGGTTAACATTCAACACGAATCCAAATAATATCTTATGGTTTAGTACGTCGCAGTTAAAAAGCAAAAATTGAATAAGTGTTTTTTACATTAACGACCTCAAAACTGTTATATTAGATACATGACAGTTGTTATGTTGAATTAATAACTAATAATAGTATATATAAAAGTTTTATATAAACACAATCTAAAAGTAAATATGCCAACTATTTGTTTGAGGTCGGTGCCAGCCAATCAAGTACTAAGTGAGAACATTTATTCCTAACATTGAGGCAGGCGCCTAGCTAGTAAAAAAAAACAGGTTTATACTCGGCCTTTTTAATCCTTTTTTATTTCTGTTTTAATTGTATCCAAGTCACTTATGAAATTTTCATTAAGATTGTTAAGCCAGAGCCACACACTTAACTCTTATCTCAAAACCTACTGAACCGATATTGATGAAACTTGTACTGTTACCTATGTTGGACTATACCTAGTCCAACTAAAAGAAGATTAATTGCGACCCTACTTAGTTTTTGAAATATACGGGTTTGTCACCGCATATACATACACTGATGAAATTTGCCACCGATGTTTAAAGCTGGTATAGACTTACATATACAAAAACTGTGGAATATAACAAACATACGGGTCGGATTGATAAACTTCTTATTTAGAAGTGGGTTACAAATAACTGCATTATATGAATAAGGAGAAAAATTTATACATTTTAATATCAGTTTTTTTCTTATTTCATTAAAAACTATACTGTCGTCGCAATGACGTGAGATTACCACTGTACGTAAAATAAAGGCATAAACTGACAAACCAACCTTAAAGTTTCTTTCGAAAGTAGTATGATCGAAATGGGAAAGTACTTACAAAGTTGTTACTGGCTTCAGGAAGCCATAGTATGGTATTGTCTGCGTCGACGGCCTTTACCTGATTCGGACGCGTCGCCCGATCGGTTGTACGATTTTCATTTCGCTTAATCGGTCAATTGGTTTCAATCGATAAACCACGCAATACATCCACGTCTTATGGCAGAAAGGCGAAACATCAAAGTACGCAAAGTGGAGTTCGGGCAAGCCACAGATATTTCCCTCTTTGTTATATAGGAGTTTCGTCCCCTCGTAACTTTAAATTTGTTGGTCCTTCGGAAGGAACTTTACTTGGCTAATAACACTTTAAAACTACTAAAGCATTGTACTAAACTTAAAGGAATTAATTTAACAAGATACATATTCCAATAATCACTCTTTTCGGCTCGGTTCCATCTAAGTAACATTAGTATTGTTCTATTTGTTTATTCCTTATCTTTTCTATTTTTCATTTTTTATATTTTTCTCTTTTTCTTTTATCTAAATTTTTGAAACATATTATAATTACAGTAGCGTTCATGTTGTGTTTTATTTTACTACATTAATTACAAGAAAGAAGTTCATATCTTTCAATATTAAAATTAAAGTTGAGTATCAAGTAAGACTTGAGCCTTCCATCTGTCAAATATTTCCATCCTATGTTACGTCTCCATTCATGATCAACATGTGACCAAACTTGTTTTCCCCCCTTTGAGAATGAGTAAGGAATGAGAACGATCGAAAGTTCCTGACAATATCTTAGTATAGAACCTTTGTCAAACTCAAATAGACACCATGGCTTGCAGGCGCCAGACAAACCGGCGCCTGGGCCCGCCCAGTTTGGCGCGACGTAGACGGGCGGGCTACATGCACAGACTTCATCCACTTCGCTGACGAGGTGACTATAGTATATACTATTATGAGATAAAAATTTATTATGAAACTTTTAAGAATTACACCTGAAAATTTTTAAATGGAATGTACATAATTGAAGGCTTAATGAATAAACATATATCATCTTCAAATTTAAATCATATTTGTTTTTTTTTTAAGTTTTCCGTCACTCCTTCGGAATTGGTGTATTTTGTATCTCAAATGATGTCACACGATACTTAATAATATAGGTAATTAAACTTGTGATATTTCATGGCATTATCGTGTCAGGTATCTGAAGCCCCTGCGCGCCATATCGTTTGTAATGGCATTTTTAAACGTTCGATTCTTGTTTGCTATTAGTGAAAGAAAACATAAAATAATTACAAGTAACCGCTAGTAAATTTAGAGTAAGTTCCAAAAAAATTCTAACTATAATACGCTACTTCTGCTTAATATGATTGAATTCTTATTCTCTGTGTATTGGTATTTTATTTATATTACAATTTAACTGCGAGTTTGCATATTTTATACGTTATTTAAGTTTTGCTTTATATAAAAACATTCCATGTGGGCAGCGAGAAACTCGTTACCGAGCAAAAATGAAAGAATTTCATTTGCTGAGAATTCCAGTTTAGTAGGTATAACCTGGTTAAACTGCCTGATAAGAAATTGAACATTATATGGTTATAAAACAATGAAAACAGTTTAAGTTTGCCTCTATCACTGAAAAATAAATTAATAGATGAATGTCTGAATTTATGCATTTTTATTACATACACACTAAAAAATAATATTCTATTATCATACTGAAATTTCTTCCAGATAGGAGATACATTAAAACAGTATTATAAGAATTAGCATACAAAAGATATATAAGTATCAATAAAAATAGGACTAGAGCGAGATAAAACTAAAAAAATATCAGTCAAAGGACTGTTGTATAAAAAAACATATTAAAAGTTTGATAATAATGATAGTATGGCAGTAGTTTTGCTTTTATCATTGATCCTATAGATTTGAAAAATAAATTAATAGTTAGTTTTGCAGAGTAATGCGATTTTAAAATATTTCAATACTTCATATCATAATAAATTGCGAACAGCCTTGTTCATTAATTATCTAGTGCAGATAACTACGTCTACACACTTACTCATTGTCACGGCTATCGTATTTCCTCTTAAACAATTATATTGTATTATGCAATATTAAAATACTTTGTGCTGCCTTTTTTCGTTTTACATGCATAACATTAGTTTGTCCATGTCGTGGAATAACAGCAAAAACCTTAATTTTAATGAAAAATTTTAAAAAATCAAGATTAGAAAATAAAGTAACTGTTTCAGAAATTATATGCCTTTATTCGTTTTCATCTATTTAAAATTTGTTCTGTCTATATCTTTGAAGATAAGTTCACTAATTTCTACAAGTAATCAAATAAGATTTTAAAGATGAAATGAAGTACAATGGAATACAATAGAATTTTAAACTAATCATATATGTATATGTAATATCTCTTTTTAAGTCCTCACAATCATATTTGTGTGGGGTTTATCGATCCTCAGAGCACCCTAAGATGGGTGGTGCAAAGGTCGGTACCGCATGATTGGTTGCTCCCGCGTTATGTGAGCAAAGGCTCCATAATCCTTACCAGTGAACACTACATATACATCAAAGCGTTTGGCTTTATTACCATTAGCTTGTCAGACAACAGATGCACAGTTGTAACATAGTTCTTAAAGTTATTCGTGATCATTCCTCGAAATGAAAGGAAGGGATACGATACAATTCGAAATATAGACGTAATTTGTTGCAATGATGTCGTTTGTACTTGAAGATAGCTAGATGCTGGATTTTGCTTAAGCTCTGAGATCATGGATTAGATGACCGGTCAAAAAATTTATTAGCCGTAAGACAAGCCGCAAAAATGTGATTGATAACGTTAATATTATCATAAACTTTGTGTAAATTTACTTTCTGACTTTAAAGAACTGTAGCTCAAACGTATTTAAATGAATAAAATAAATTTCTGTACTAACTTAACTTGGAATCGAAGCGATTAATTGACCCGATGCGGTGTTACAGCCACTCAGTTTCAAAAAAGACAATAAATTAAAATTTGCTTTCTTAAATTCAGATACTTTTTTAGTTATTTAAAGTATTGTACAGATGAAATTTAAAACAAAATCGCAAAACATAAAATAATTGTACAAGGGCTCAGCTAATTTTAGACTGAAGTTTCTTAGAGCCGCCCGACGAAAACAAAAAAAACATTTAAAAGACAATCTAATTTTATTTTCGTAAAATACTTATATTTCCATTTATAGACATACTGAAATACAATAATGATATATTTCGAAACGACTCTGCCAATCTGAACTGAAATCTGAAACACAGTTTCAGAAATTTTTTACTCCACTTTTTCCTCCAATTAAACTGACAGACGCTTGCAATGTCATGTAAAGTCAATGAGATAAGTTAAACCAGCTCGGAATACTCTAGATTTAGGCGGAGTTTCCAGAAACGTTGCGTTGGAAAAGTTTCGTGAGGTATGTGATTATATAGGAAATTTCAAGCATGAAGTTAAAATCAAGTTTTATCTGTGACGTATAAAAGCTTAGCATCAATACAAGGAGTTCTTTCATTTATTCATTTGTATTACTAAGGTACTGAGTGTAGAAAGACTCTTAATAATGTCGTAAAATTGCATTTAAGAATAAGTAAGATTACCAAAATAAATGAAGTAAAAGACCTTTATTTTCTATATGATTCAAACGAATAAAAACTATATTTCATGTAGAAATACGTAGGGCACATGGGTTATATGTGTTTATTACTTGGAATTGACAATAACAACTTTTTAAACATGCACTCCTGAAAAAGTGGAAAACAGATGTCATCGTAATAATTTTTGGCTGTAATTGTTGCAAATATTATTACAAATTGTATATTTGAAAAAATTAAATTCTAAATAAAAGGGAGCAGACAAATAAATCTACGGAATATTCTTACCAAATACATATTTTGTTTCAAAGTGTACAAATGAACTAAGAAGACATAAGCTTTACAGATAATTCTGCAAACAAGCGTGAGGTACTACAATGTACGAGGGAAACAACCTATTTATAAAGCTCTCCGTTCAGAGAAGCGGCTGAGAGCGCTGAAGCGACATCCACTCTATTTGTCTCGGCTAACACAACCGCTGCCCACTTCTCGTCGCCTCCGCAGTTTGTTTTAAGGATTTTATCGTTTTTCTATAGAGTTGTTCAATGGTAACAATCAAACATGTCTACAAAACAATTTTATTATCCATTTAAACTTCATGAGGTGGAAGTTTATTTTATCAGAAATTATTTGTGAACCTACCTACAAAGATACACCTACCTACCTATAAGATAGAATCAAAGGTTTAATCTCACATAGGTAAAGAGAGACGAAATAACTTGACAGTATTGCAATATCTTTTTTATCCACTTAAATATATTTTTCGTAATCGTTTTAAGGTCTTAGACGATTTCGAAAAGTTTTAAAGTAAATGTACTCGTATTACTAATACGAGGAACTACATAAAATACGGGAGCTTATAGTTGGGAGCTACCTCGATAGATCTTCATTGCCTTATAAATGAGAGTATATTAGTGAATCTCTCTTATTTGTGTAGCTCATCAGCGTGGATAAAAATAAGGGAGCTGTTGTCGCAGAACCTTAACAGTATAAAGGTCTGCTGAGTAACCCCGAGTAAAAAATATCTTTTTCCCAAACATGCTAAATTAGTAAAAAAATCTCGGCTGCCAAGATAGTAAGAAAATTCATATTTTTCTCCGAACAACGGCATTTAAAGATGTTAGGTTACTCATCAAAGAATATATTTAAATTCCAAAGAGGCTTGCAAAAGACAATCGGTTCGTATAACCCTAAACTGCTAATTGCTCCAGCGGTTCTGGGTTCGAATCCTCTATGTTTGTTTAATGAGTATTTGTACTCGAGTCCTGGTTGTTATATAATCATTTACATATTCTATGCATTATTAGTATTCACAGCACAATCTCTGCTTAATTTGAAAGTAACAGTTATGTAGTTAAGTAGTAGTTAATATAGTTTCCCTCAAAAAATAAAAACAAAATCCATAAAACAAATTCTGTTTGAAACTAAACTAAACGCTTTAAAATTTATTACATTCACTGTAAAAAACCAATTTAGAGAAAAGACTGAACATTATTAACAGATGTGGCGTTCTACTGACGTCCTTCGTTCAAATGATTGTAATATTCTTCAAAAACCTGTAAACGTAAATGGCCTCTATGCCGTGAACTTTTAATCAACTCAACACCACCCAAGACATGAGAAATTGCATATAATTAAGGAATATTTAAAATACTGATATTTATAACGATAACATATTTTTAAAGAAACACAGATATACCATAGAAGTGCAATAATGAAAATTGATGAAATAAAACAAGTGTTTTATCATGCAAATAAATAACATATATACATATATCATATTTTCTGATTCTGATAATCTTTACTGTAAAGGTATGTTTACTATTTAAAAAATTTAAATATTTTATTTCAAAATAAGTTATTTTACATTTTCAATAAAAAATCGGTCGTAGACAATTCACAATGTCACTCGGATGTGACATTGTGCCACACGGTTCCCTGGATTTGACACATAAATCAAATTACGAAACCAAACCTTCGCACAGCAGGAATAGAAACGAAAATATATTGAAAGGAAAGACCGATACAATCCTTCGTTTCACAGCTGTTGTTTTCACGAGGAAAATTTCCTTTTATTGTATTAGCGAATGCTTATTGTATATTTGAACGTTTTCTCCATTGTAGCGGCTCCGTCGCCGCGCCTCTTTAGTATCGCATTGCAATTGTACTATGATAAATTGTCTCGTGTTAATCCATCCATAAAATATGGCTACAATAGAAATTAATTATTTACTGATTTTAGATATATGATGATAGAAAATATGCTTTTACTATTTTAAACTGATAAACAAAAAAGATAAGATATTTAATGATAAATTAAAGGAAGATAGGTAGGTATGAGAAAAATCTCACTTCATATTACTGGGTTATTATTTTCCTTAATAATTCCTGCTGGCCTAACAAATTTTTGTCGACACATTTTCTCGTAGTTGAATCATTCATCTCCATATTTCTATGGACTAACATGGTTGCGCTTAAATCTCGACTTCGTTTGTCAGAAGCAGAGATATTGGTTTTAACAGTTTTTGTCTACGAACCCTAACATGAGGACAGAATTTCGTTAAATTATTTTTTTAAAGTTGAGGTTAAGTGGTTTGTGTTTTATCTGAACTGTAACCAAAACAAAACAATGAGATAAGAATGAATAAATGGAACATCTCTTACCTCTTCCTCAGTAGTGGCGGTGTTAACGGAGTCCATGCTCTGGCAGAGTGCGAGCTCCATGTTCTTGTGCTGTGGAGAAGCGGCCCTCGGCGAAGCCTGTTGCGATGGCACTAGCGCGCCTTGAGTCGCTCCTGCCGCCTGTTGCACGCTCACACCCGTTGCCGCAGGACTTGTCGCCTGCAGGCCCTGACCTTGCAACCCTTGTACTTGCAGATTCTGTGCTGCCTGTAAACTTTGCTGCGCTTGCAAGTTTTGTTGCGCTTGCAACGTCTGTTGCGCTTGTAAACTCTGTTGCTGTAAATTCTGAAGTGACTGGTGGGCCAGGTTCAACTGGTGCTGCTGCACGATGCTCTGCTGCACTATGCTTTGCTGCACTTTGATGTGCTGATGCACCGCGAGCTGATGGATTGGGTGAAGGGGTGCGGGGGGAGCGGGGTATGGAGGGGACAGCCGCTGTCGCTTTACTTGCGCACTCTGAAGCGCTTCGTGCAGCCTCTTCACCGGTAGGGGGCTCTGGCCGAGGTTATCCACGGCTGTGGCGGGGCGTGCCGGCCGAGTCACGTGACTCTGGCGAGCACCGACTTTGCAGCGACTGGTGAATCACCGCGCTACGCGGCGCGCGGCTTGTCGATATTTGTGTATCGACAACGGCGCAGCTCTACGCACGTTGTGGTACGCCGAGTAATTGACTTTAGTTTTAGGTTGTTAATATAAATTGCATTCAGCAAGAGTTTTCAGGTTTCTTAGTGCCAAAGCACTTTTGATTTCAATGGTGAGAGTTGTTCTTCTTGTAAACCACTCCTGAAAGAAAAAAAAAAGTTTCTTTAACAGTTGTGCTTGAAACAGTATTTTCTATAAGAATATCATTTTTATTTGATATCAATAACACTTCAAACTTTCAGAAAGGCAGCCGGATTGGTAATAAAAATATAAATGCAACAAATATATTACCATAAAAAAAAAATATATAATTGTAAAAATTACATCAGTCAGTCACTAATTAATATCAGTTTTGCGGAATAATGGAGAGCCGATTTACTACAGGAAAATCTAACTTTTTGAGATATAATTAGATTGATAACATTTAATTAGTAAAAAAGAGATAAATATTATACGAACGTTAATCAACTTTCAACATTATTAATTGGTTTTAGATCTGTTACCTATTATATATGAATTTATTTTAGCCAACGGATTCTACAATAAGTATAATCACAATGGAAAACGGTAACAATTAAATTGGAACTTTAATTAATATAGTATGTATCATAACAACTCTAAATAGCCTATTGATGTTTCGCGATTGATGTTGGCAGGCAGACCTAGGAGAGATGTAGGTTGATTACATCCGTTATCATTTTTAAGGACACCCTTTGATATAAAAGATTGGTGCTATTTTACTCTGTTGTCACATTACACATTACGGCATTTCTTTCATTCAATTAGAGATATCTACTAATTGTTATTAGATATTTAAGTTTTAAAAATACAGGAGTTCCTAATCAGAGTCAAGTTATATTACTGTAAAAGAGTTAACTGGCATCTAATGTGGGTGGTGTTCTGTCGTTAAGTTGTTACTCATCGCAATAAACGACTAGAATCAACTAAATTAAAGACTAGACCGATGATATCAGGTCGACCTCTCAGTGCAACCGCTAGTTTATTTTTGTGTAAGCTAACATTTTGTAATGTTAGAACTATTTACTTAGTTAAATAAGAAACAACAAAATATAAACATCGTTGTTTTAAAAACTACAAGTATATTTTTTATTTCTTATTACAGGTACAGTTATATTCAATATCACACGAGTAGATCACACACATTTTTGCTAACATTAATCTAACACCCATTTGGAATTAAAATAAAATAGAACTTATTATGTTAAACAGTTTTCTTTGTTAACTTTTCGCTCTCTTTCGTAATTTTCCAAAGCTCAAAATGGTAAATACTATCAAAAAAAAATATATAGAAAAGCATAACGCGTTTTATAAATTTACTCTTTAAATAATGATTCTCTGTCGCATGTGCACGCATCAACAACCTACGAGCTCTTAAAAGTAAATCATTTTAGCCAGATTTTGACTTGAACCGGTTTCCAAAACACTTTATATATTAACAACAATGTAATATAATATATAGCAATCACGTGTACTAAGCATTAACGTTTCCAAGGCTATTGCTTTTTGTGTCGGGCCATGACTAAGTACAACACAAAAAATATGTAGCTAACATTATTTTTCGCACAACAACTCGTAATAATACTTCCGTACTACATAGTATTATGTTATTTATAGACTAAATGTAAAATATTTCTTATGTGAAGTAAAATACTTTTAATGTCGATATTCATATTATTCCGAAAAGTATTAAGTTGTTCTAATAAAAGCTTGTTACAAGAATTTCATTTTATATAATTACTTTTGTGAAGCTCTAAATATTATTACTATATTTATTGAGCGAGCACTGGTTCGGAATAGTTCACGCGAAGCACTAGAAAGGAAGTTTTGAAATATTTTATTTCGTATCTCAAATTACGTTATTATTCAATTAGTAACACTTATCAAACTGTTGAAATTTGAAAAAAAAATTGTTGATGTGTTTTGAAAAACTTTACATACACGGCATATATTATGTAGTTTGGATATAATCAGATGTTGGTGAGGATGCTAGTTTTCATAGTTGTGGAGTCAAATATAGAATGGATAAAATAACTGAACAAAAGGTATCACTTTAAACTTACTTTAATACGGGGTGATTTTTAGTATATAATAATGAAAAAATTAAAATGTTAAATTAATTTTATATTTAAATAACTTATAATCTTAAGAAGTTGAAATAAATAACCTTACTTGCTCTGATTCCTGGTTGTGTCTCATTGTGGTTATAAGATTCTACGGAATCGGATAGTTTAGTAAAGATTGTTCTTGAAAACAAACAAGTGACTGGTCATTAGGGTTGAATTCGAAACAGTGTTTCGTTTCTTTGCCATTATTGCAATGATAATGTAAGTACTTAATAATTTTAGCCTTTATCGTTACTGCAATTAACTTTATTACTGCAGAATAAAATGACGATACATGTATCAAAGAACCATATTACACACCTTACCTAAAAGACATCCAATCTCTCCTTATATTATATTAATACTTAAGTGTTAACTGTCAGGGGTATTCTACATTGCCGGACACCATACGTATTATGAAACGGCTAGAACTAAAATATGACATGAAGCAAAGCAATTACATCTGATCGATTTCAGCTTTATAGCCCATATGTTATGATTCTTATTGAAGAAATTACTATTTCAACATTCAATCTAATCATTGATGAACATCAAATTTCTTTTTTATGTTCGTAAATGCCAAAGAACAGCATCAGTTGTTCTATTCAAATTCAAAAGTTTCAATAGATTTTGAGAACTTATTTCGTACCTGTTACTCTTGCGATGAATATGTTGCTTTTTATGATTTTATATATATATTTTTGAATTTTTCAATGTTATCTTATATGATAAATTATTTTTAATAGAAAATCATAAACAATTTATGATTCATAAATAGAATAACCTTTCAAACAAACTATCACTCTAAAAATATTATATTTTTCGTTTGTTAGATCTCTTTTACTTTTAAGATGCTTTATGTGAAATCCTTTTGATAAAAAATATATAGACAGACATGAAAAGGTCACAAAAAATTATAAAGGTATTAATCTTTCGCCGTGGTTTAAATGATAGGGGTAAACAATTTGACATTTTGTTCTTACACAAGATTGTAAATGGTTTGATAGATATATGATTATTCTTATCTAAAATTATTTTAAAAAATAAAGTAAGGCTGCTAATCGAAAACTAAAATGAACCTTACCGCCAGCCCTTCACAAAAATCACACCAGGAAATATTTAATCGCTTGTTCATTGACATAGCACAACAAGTAATTTAACCATATAGATTTGTTATGTCACTCGTTGAGAAGTTAAAAAGGCGATTTTTTTTATAATATTGCACTAATGACAGATACAGGTTTGTATCATTTGATTTGTATACCTAAATTTTTTTTTTTTTAATTTAACTACCTACACAATTAGCGGCACGTCAGGTTTTATAGGCTGTCCAATTAATCTACATGTATCCCCTAGGTTTGTTTAATTTGATTTGTTTGCAATCTTATACATCATGCATGATTGTTTTCTCAGTACTGTACTTGTATTACCGCTTTTTATCTTAGCTTCATATCAAAATATTGAACGAAATTTTTAAGAATTTCCGGTACTCCTTGTCGAAAAATATAATATGTTAAAATCTTATGTAATTATCGTAGTGATTGTTATGTACCAGAATAATTAGAAAAAAAAATAGGAAAAATCGACTCGGCTGCTAAGTTATTCTTAGGCCTTGTTGATTAAAACAAAATTGATTATTGGTCTGGTATTGGTGTCTGCCAGGATAGCAATTGCAGGAACTATTTCTGGATAGACATACAGTAGACTTGCCCTGTTAGAATCGTCGTGACATACTTAATAATTCAATAGTAATATCACACGCTGTGCTACCATTAGGCACACAAAAACCTACCGTCTTTATTTGAAGTATTTCTGTAACTATCCCTCTAGCTATTAAAATATAGCTTATGTCGTTGTGAACTTACTGATACCTAATTTTATCTTCTCTTGAATTCTTCAACGCACAGACGCAAGAAAAAAAATGTATCTTTAGCGCCATTAATTCTCGTCTTTGTAATTATTAAGTTTCAAATAAGAGTTTGTGTATTTTCTTTTATTTTCTATAATCTTAAGGCATTTTTTTGTCTCATTTAACCATTTTTTTATACGACCAAACGTCGTCTGGGATTACACGATACCAAACTTTTATACTTACGGCGAGTGCGGGAAAGTAGGCGCTGCTATATTTCCTTCGCCGCTGAATACTTTAATCCGACGGTGTATTTATGCTGCTACAGCGTCGTAAATAAATGGCCACCTTATACAGTTCCATTTGTTGTTACTAGTAAGTTTCGCCAAGATCAAGACTTTGATGATACTTACTGCATGAACTAATAGAAACTCAAAGTTAAAAACTACAAATTTTCTGAATTTCTCTTATACACAATTCTCATTATGGAATCGAGCATGGAAAATATTATTTTATCATAAGACGATAGTAAAATGGATTCTTCTTTTATATTTCCATCGAAAACTTTCTTTATGCTTCTAAAAACAACATCTCAGGTCACAAAAGAATCTGTCACTCTTCCAGTAACAAAAAACATTTCTTTTTTTCAATGTAACAATTTTTCCTTCATTTCGTTTAATCTGGATATAACGAGTGCACCCCTACTTACGCAATATGGATGATTACAATATACTTAGGTACTTTAAAATTTTTATTGAAAGATCCTGATTATAAATGATTAACAGACTTTGTCAACTCAAAATCAGTACACGATCGATGACGAAAACTGAATTAAAGACATGAATTTACCACATACTAAAATACTTCAGTACTTAACACTAATTTTGAATGAAATATTGCCAATTAAATGCATTTCTGGAAAATGTCGACGTCGGAGAGCCGGATTCTATTCCGATTAACACGAATATCCTCCACGTCTAATAATATACAAATGCTATTTGAGAACAACTAGGTGCGGAAGCCATTGAAATTTCACGAATAGGTAACGTGATTAACGCACTAAACCATATCGCGATGCCAACTAGGTATTGTTTATTAGATTATAATGACGTGAATAGAGCGCGCGTGATTTCTATTGGTGGAGATTTAGAATTATATATTATAATTAAACTAGGATACTTATCAATAATCGTAGCTACTGGTGCAAGACATCCATTCACAGAGGCATTCCGTAAAAATATATTAAAGTAACGTACGTGTAATCCAAAAAGAAGGTTTTCACTTAAGTAACTAACAATTTACAATTATTATTTTAACCGCTAATTATACAAGGTAAGTCGTTATTACTAATAGCTTCTATGGTACCATGTCAAAATTTTATTGACATTTAATGGGTATATAAAAATAAATATTTGTGAATTCGTTTATTGCGCTGTCGTATCATTAATCGGATTGCAATCAATATTTTCCAACTTAATGCTTGCACTTGCTCGGAAGTTATCTGAAACTATACAACTATAAGCATTTATTTTAAACACTGAAGCTGACAGTCTGGATAGGAGAAACACATCTAATAATAAGCCAAAAACAATCTATTGATATATCTGCTTTTTTTACCTCCAATCATTGCTCATATTTATCCACTCATCATCAGATGGAACGTGAGAAAATGTTATGGTATTATAAAATGTGTCTTTGATTGAATATTATTACACAATCATCTTCCGCAATTGGCAAAAGACAAATAATAAACGGCTAACGGCACATGTCATTCGGAGCTAATCGCACATATATCAAACCATATATATATATATATTTTCTACAATAAAGTATTTCGATAATGAGTTAAAAAGAATAGCAGAAATATTATTTATACTTCTCTCTATATATCATAACATTTCAATAAATGTATTCATTGTCGACAAGAATATCAATATCAACATTTCTGCCATTCCTAATTTAACAAGATAGCAATCTCAAAAATATTTTTTTGCGATAGCAACGCGCCGGGTACCAGTTAGTATGTAATAGAATGTTTCGATGAAATATATAGTGAGTTTAAATTCTATCTAGGAGAACATCTCTAATCTTTAAACAATATGATAAACTTAGTACCTACATCTAAACTATTCAAAACGCATACTAAAATTGTGTTAATTAGTTAACACAATTTTAGTATGCGTATGTATGTACCTATCATTTAAAGGATTACTAGCGGAATAATTTTGTGTAACATATGCCTTATAAGACAGTGTTGTGGGTTCGAAGAGGATGTAGTGACAAAGGCAGAAAAAGGGCTGCTTAGATGATTTAGACATGAAAAACGGATGGATTTCGTCCATCCGTTTTTCATTCAAGATTGATAACACAACTATAAAATGTTTGCTACATATACGCAAGTCGATAAAGGCAGACCAAGGCGTACTTTCAGGGACCAAATAGAAGATGTTTTGAAAAAAGGGGCCAGACATAGCCATACTCTGCTAGACGCTCGAAAAACTGACTGTTAAGAGTTTTTAATGCTCTTTATTCAAAATATTAGTTGTTTGCTGGCCAAACCTCCCTATGGATAAAAATATGGATTGGTCATAACCCCACTATGTAGGCCCAGAGCGTCGTGCCTTCCGAAGCTCGATAAGGCATGGTATAATTGATATTTATAAATTTTTGGGCACCCATCCGATGACTGTACCTTGCGAAATTTCCTTAACCTTCTCAATTGAAGCCTGAACGTACTAACCACTGCGCCATCGCACTTCATTATTACAATTAATAACTTCTATTAATAATAGTAACTCTATTTACTGTATTAACATGTCCTCTTTTTATTGAAGTCAAGTATTTGAAATTAGAAATTACATTACAAACAATTACGAAAGTATCCTTATCTAGTCCATATTGTTTCGAAATGGAATATCAAAAACCCTTTACGGCCTACAAAAGCCGAGACCTGCTGAAATTAAATTTCAGAACTATGAGGTCGAGCACAAAGAAATAGTTCGGAGGGTCTGAGAGATATCTCTATAGCTCTTAAACACAACCCTGGAAGGCACGTTTGATGTAAATAAACAGATTCCATTTAATAGTTTGAAGCGAACTGCTCAGGTAACTAACCTATATTAATAAAAATAAACTAACCGTCTTCTAAATTAATTCAAAACTGCAAACATCAAAACTACTGAAGTGTTTTACCTATAAATCTATAATCTAAGATCACAATGGTTTGTGTGTTTGTCTGTCCGCTCTTTTTCCCGCTCTTTTTCCATTGTATCAATAACGTTACCATAGCAACGCGTTAACCGCATGTAGTTCGTCTACCGGACGCTAGATGGCGCTAACGGAAAAATATTTTATAACAGAAAAAATTAAGAATTTTGTCCACCCGTGCGAAACCGGGACGGGCCGCTAATATGAATAAACTAACGGTATAAATGCCTAGAGTAACAGAGAACTAGACTCAATGTTAACACGCAATATACATATTGTAGAAAGTAAAGTAAATGCAGGAAATAACAATCCACTTTGATCTTTATTAAACCTTAATCTACCGAACTGATTCTGAAAATTACATATGAAATTTCATTTCAATAACTGATTTTAATTAAAATTGTGTTAAAAAATATCATGTAGAGACAGTTGGCTATTGCACGAATGCGGCTTACAAAACAAACCCATTCAATTAACTGTCGGTCTGACCGATGGAGCCATTCGCTTAATGAAATTTCGACTGGCATACAAATACAAACCCACCTAGACAAGGGCGTTTATGATGCCGCCCGATAAAATAAATGTGCGTAAGACCACTAAGAGTGCTACTGCATAAATAAAAAACCTGACGTTAGTTATAAAAATAAATTATTATACAGTTATGCATAAAAACATTAAGACTTTATGATGACTTAGATCTTCGTCGAAGAATGGAAAATTTCCAACCAAATTAATTCGACCACTTGTATAAATGTCAACAGTTAGCTCCCCAATATATCTTTTTATTAATTTATTTATCGGTAGTTAAAAAAGGTTTTCTCAACCTTCTAGCGTCTAAATATTTTTCAATCCTTAAAACATCGTAGAACAAAATCTTCAATATTTATATATAGGATGTGAGAAATATCTAAATAAACTCAATTTTTTTCGATATCGAAATAGGAAACATAAAGGCGTAAGGTTAGAAATATTATGATTTTTTCCTTTTATTTTCGGATATTCGAAATTCTGCTACAGATTTTCTCAGTCGACAGCATTTATATGTGGAAACTATTAAAATACATGACAAGAATTAGGTCACACGAGTCATTTCATGTATACAATCAAGGAATAACTAAAAATACAATTTAGACTAATTTCACCAAAAATGTTTGTTAGGTGCATGCCCATATTCATAGTGTGCGCGAATTGGATCTAATTGCCGCAACGAAGTGTTGAATCAGTCCAGTACGGATAGGGCTGCCAAAATCTTTTTAAACTTTATTACCAACGGCAGTGAGGTCGTTTTCAACAATTTAATATTAAACAGGCTGAAAATGTCTGCTACTACTCTTATCATTAAAGTCATATTAGAAAATAAAACACGATGAAATGTATTCTATAATTAATTTTATAAGCCCTGTGTGGAATTCAGCATATGCCGTGTCCGCATGGTGTACTGCAGAGTAAAATAGCATCAACCCCTCATATTTAAGGATGTCGTGAAATCGATTATTATGATAATTCAGGTTTATTAATTCTGGAGTTAATCACCATACACACCCCGTAGACCATAAAATGGGCAGCAGCATTTTTCGAATCAATACCTAACGATGATCTTTTATTGCATTATCAAATAGGGCTTAGCTTTCTAATTTTTTTCATATAGCAGTGGACATAATCGGTTGAGATGATTAACATCTATTGACAAAATATCATCAACATCATAACTTGTAACGTTACTCTAAATTCTTTATTAGTTAAAAAAAACTAAGCAGTTCCTGTGCTCTATATATACTTTTCTCATTTTCCAAAATTATGTTGCTATATGTTTCCTCTACATTTTTGGGAACATTCAATTTTAAGGTTGTTATAAAAGCTCTTCCTTTTCTTGCTGGCAACCCTAAATTAGAGGCGGTGTGGCCTAAATTGTGCCCATTTACTAATTTAGGAAGTGAACACCCACAGACCACCTGTTTACCAAGCGAAATTTTGCGAGACAGTGACATCAACACGCGGCCATCTTGATTTCAGCTATCAGATTAGCGCTAGCAACCCTATTATTCGACTGGCATTGTTCAAACGTGCATTAGCTAACAATAAATATTGGGCTGCTGTTTGCAGTATCTCGATATCAAGTTTCAAATTGTCATTAGCGAGATAGGCTTTTCAGAAATATTGAAATTTAATTCGATAAGTACCGACACAATTAATCAGTATTGTCAATTTTTCACTTTGAAATCAGTATTCAAGTTAGCAATGGTACCAAGGGCTGCTAACGTTATTAACACTGCACATTATGACAAATTATTAAGCTAGTTAACTGGAATTCATTCTCGAGTTATAAAAAAATAGTTTCTGCGCATATACAACGATGCCGTTGCTCAAAGCTTTCTGCTTTTTCCCCTGAAACAAACATGCATCTGCCATTCATCTGGCTCCAGACACGTCGCTTTTAGTTTAATTAATCACGCAAATAGATTTTATTGCGACAAATATTTACATTTGGCGTATAACATTTTTATAGCAGTCGACTAGATTTTTATTTTTAAAATTTTCACTCTATCTCAGTGTTTTATTAAACTACACACTACTTAAAACTCGGAATCCATGCAACATTCAGTATCGTACAAACCAGGAAATTATTTAATGTAATGGTTTCGTTTTCGACATGAGTGTATATTTTAGAAGTAAGTGAAATGTCGTCAATTACAAGAATTCATACTGTTTGTTAAACTCTGGATCAGCCCTTTTGCGCTACGCTGTGGTATAAATAATTTGGATAAAAAAAGCAAATAAATTATATCATTTGTTTTCTACGCCGTTCAAACGAATGAAACAAAATTTATAATACTTTTTCCACGCGATTGCCCTACGCCCCGTGGCTGCTGTTGTGAAAGAACCATGGAAAGCGTGACAAAGCAATATTTTTTATTGCAAATCAATGCTATCCGATCGCTTTCCGGAACACACAAAACAAATTGCTAGTCAGCGAAAATCCTATCGCATCCATTTTATACCTATGTGACACGCGATGCTTTTTTCAATGTATACTAATCCTTGTTGTAGGTACAACAAGATAAGTTTGACAATACCTGCAAAATGTTTATTTCGCCAATGTTAAAAACATTTATAGAAGCAATAGAATATAAATATGGGAAATTGCCGTGAAGTAATTTAAATTATTTACAAACGATTCCGCAGCCTCGCATCTACTCCATTGTCGAAATAAATTACCTATAGAAACTTGAAGTAGGCAAATATTTCAACTTGTGTTAGGAGTCAGACGGGAGTCGAACCCACAACCTCTGTATCCAGGCAAATACTTTTCCAAATAAACTACCGAGACTTTGGTAGACTTTTTTAAATTTTGCTTAGTATATATTAAGCCATATTAAATTTATATTAATTTGGCTTAATATAGCTAGCGGCTAGCGGCATCTCTACATTTTCCAGGTAACCCACTAACTATAACATCGAATGTAATTATAAGGTAATTTCAAGTATCAAACAATCGATAAAGAAGAAACCGCAATGGAATACATATATATTTATTTTATTGTAATTTTTATATTTAATATATTTTTACCTCCAACAGTGAAGAGTTGGCACTGATATACAGCTAAGAAATACTTGGAAAAATCAACAAATCTGTCGAGATCTCTGTTGTCCAATTGGTAAGGTTAAATAAGAAAATTTGTTACCTAAACAAATTTGTAGAATTTTTTTAATTAAGAAAATCTATCATATGCCTGTGGCTTTACCATCGTGATAATAGTAACATGCGTTTGTACATCAAAGACTACAATACACTGCAATTAATTTAACTACAAACAATTTGTTGCTCTTACAGACCGTGGTCTTGTCATTTCGTGACGCAACGAAACCGGCACAATGGCAGACCTTGGTACTATAGACTATTCGGAGCGGAGTCGGCTTAGTAATTACGACGAAGTACTCGCTCAAGCACCGACCGACAAAAAAAACATTAATAACAGACGTAGATGGAAAACAACAAACGCACAAACTAGCTTACAACAAAAAATATCTAATGATGACCAGTGAATTGGCAAATTTTTATTATGCCAAAGTAGATTATGTAGATACATTTAAATTATTTTATATCCAGTTATTAGAGCAAGTGAAAGTTCTATCAAATGTGCTAGTAAGACGAATTTTATCATTAGCACGATATAAAGCGAGCACATGTTGAAATGTAATCATTATCGATCCGTTTTATAGGAAATGCAATAGTCAATGCTCTACATTTGAGCAGAAAGAATGTTACGTTAGTAATTATAAGTTAAGTACCTACTGGCAAATCTTGAATTACTAGCTACTGACAATTATTAAGGAAATATAAATGAAAAAGAGGTTTGCCTGTTCTCTGCAGGAAAAGAAATAATATTATCATTTTTTATTTTCAGTAAATAAAGGCTTTTATGATATCGTTTGGTTTTGAATTCATACTAGTAAGTTAAGCTTTCGTGTTGAACATTTACTACTTTTGCAGCAAAAATTTTTTACATTTGAAAATTATGATAAATTATGGCTAAAAAATACTAGCGATCTTTTTTGAAAATACCTTCCCTTTTTTTTCTTCCCTAGAAATGATATTTTATTAGAATCATACGTTCATAAATTAATAATTTTAACAATATACATGTTCTATTCCTCTCCCTCCTTATAATTTGATTATATTAACCTCTCGTTTCTTTGGGTATCGTATATAATAGTCACGCCGACATTCTTGAGGTCATTACTTTAATTGGGATCAATTAGTAGGGGCAATTTTATTGAGAGGTCGTCACAGTAATGAATTAGATAAGTAAATCGAATAATACATTGGTAATTCATTTTAAAAGGATTCATTTAATAAGATATGAAGTGACAAATTCAAAGAAAAATTAAGATTACTTCTATGTATATCTAGCATGAAAGAAGTTAGATGACGAAGGAGGAACATTTGTAAGACAAAATCTAGTTGCTCGAAGGCAATGACTCCATTTGAATCATTAGTCGTGACGTGCGTGTGGATCTGTAATGGTGAGGGGTATTCAAGCGTGTCGATCAGGCCATGCCCACGGTCGTAGGCCCAGAGCACTAGCCACCACGTACCGCAAACGAACCATCCATTAGTACAATTATTCAAGCAACCACTGGGTTGCTGGTTAGTTTATAAAAATCATTTGTTTATGTTACACCAGTTGCATTTGAACGTTTTCTAATGGGACTATGCCAATCTAAGGTAAGAGTAGTATTATTTGAGGATATATCTTCTGACAGAGTTTGCTCTATTTGGCAGAATCTTGATAGTCCGACAGTTACTTGCCATACTAATCGGAAGGCACAAATTCATATATATTGCAGGTTAGGCAAAGTTAGATATCGAGGTCCAGCCAGCAAGTTAAATCAAATTATGTCTTTTAACATTATGCCTTTCAATATTCTGACAAAAAAAAATTAAGCGAAAATAAGGGGAACCCTACTTTAAATATATCTTTGTATGTTTTTCGTTCGAACGTCTAAACTGTTTTAAAATAGACGCAAGTTTCTCCATTCATTTTACAAGATCTGAAATTTTTATTATAGTAATTTTTGCTCTGGGGTAAGAGAAAAGTTTTTTTTCAATTGGAAAACAACTACAATTTTAGTATTTCATAGAAAAAAACTAACAATTCGTATTCATTTATATACGAATTCAATTGATATAATTCGTATACAAGCAAACTTATAGGGTAATTGATCTTTTTAAAACCTTCGATACAGTATTCTTAATAATTTCTTTTATTTCAATGTAGATTTTAAACTTTGTTTGTCGTCGAGTTTGCGGGTAATTTTTTTCATTTACTTCAATATTTCACTTTGATTTGTTTTGCTGCTTTTGCTTTTGGAGCTTTTATATGACAGCTATAATGACTTCTTTTTATAGTATCAACATATCTTCATAGCTCAAAGTTATAACAGTAGTTTTTTATGTTTTTTCTCTTATATATTTATAAATTATACCAATTTTACCCAAAAACTCTTTTTGATTTGTAGTAGCCAACGCATACAGGGCACTTGGCGTTTGTTAAGCTTATCTAAAGCAGCGCAAACAATTAACGGATCGTAAATTCATATCGCACTATTAAAGAATCGTGCGCTTTAATGAAACTGATAAAACAACAACCGCCAGCGTCATTGAAAAACTCACACAGAACTTGAAACAGCAGTACAAACTAATAGCCTTTCTAACAATGACTTCGTGGGAAATAAATAAAAGTAAAATTAAAATTGCGCCAGCAAGTGCATAGTTTTGTAAGAAGTATCCGGCTGCCTTTTTATAAACAAAGTTCTCCGTTACCTAGAAAACAATAGCACATCTCACAAGCACACACACTGCTCTCGTCGGAAAACGCACATGCACAATTTTCCGAACACCGGTTACGGACACTGCGTCGGTCGCGTCAAAGCATAGGGCGGCACATACAAGCGCTGCCTCTGCGCGCGAAAGACTGAACGCTCAGGCCGGAATTGCGAGCGAGCGGGACGCGCGGCGGGCGTGCCGGCTCTATGCGCGCGCATACAAGTCTCTCACTCTGTCCTCAGCTGTTCCCATATACCCATCTCGTATCCGCACGCTCTAGCACACCTTTCATTCCCGAGACAGGTGTTCCCACGTATGTGTGTGTCCCGATATGGTTCACTCAGCATGTGTGCGCGCTTCCTGCGGCGGTGGATCGTTTTTTATGCCGGGCAGAAATTATAAAAAGTAAATGGAGGGAAAATTAAATAAAACGTTTACAATGAAGCGTTTTCCTGTGCGCTTTGAATGATTCAGTGTGCGCTATTTTTCAGGATGGGTATCATCGAGGTTTCGCCGCAGGAGTAATTATGGAGCTTTTTACGGATGTTTGAGTGATGTAGGCGGGCGTAATTAGGCACGGGGCGGAAAGGTATATTGATTGCGGTGACGCGGCTTTGTGGAAAAATCGATATTTTTGTATTAAAGGTGGCACGCGATATGTCCGGTCGTGCGTCCGTATAAGTAAACCTCCGTATCGATCGGCGAGTAACTTTCGACCCTAGTTTATGGCGCGCACTATAACTTGGGGCATTCGTTGATATTATGGCCAACGCTTAAGGAGCAATGGCTTTCATAAAAATCTGTATTAATTCAAAAATTTATTTATTATCTACAGTGACTGGATCCAAATTATAAAAGAGAATCAATGGAGAACATAAATTATTTATATTGAATTGAAAACCATTACGATTCAGAAAATAATTACTTGTATATTTTCATTTCGTGAGTCATTGAATGCCCTATAATATTATAAAAACGCATAAAAGTCACCTGAAAAGGGACTATATAAAATAAGCTTACATGACTCTAAGTACCTATACCTAAAAATAATAATTTCAGGATATTCACGGAACAGCGAGCAGCCTTGTTTAATTTATTGCATTCCGTGCAATAAATTATACTCTTTCAAAATAGTATGCCGTTTCGTAGTAAGTTGCCTTTTTTTGTAAAAAAAAAATCTAGAAGTAAAAGATTTCAAGTAGTCCTCTAATGTAGCTACTGAATTAATGAGAAGTTCATGTTGTAATAAAATATTTTTAATTTACAAATATTTTCTAGGATTCGTGTAAAATAGGCTAGTTGTATCCGTTCATTAAAATAATATGATCAGAATTCGGAAACGAAGTTAGATCATAGTAATAAAAGTTGGAATAGTAACATATTTTTAATAAATAATTTAACCATTACATTTAATTAATAAATAATTACAGTGAAAAGAGTACAATTGTTTGTGTTTTACACACAAATACATTTTGTCCTGTGGATCTTTGGCACATAGGCAAGATCTTTATGGTTGCACCAACCGTCCATCGCACTTAGCGTAAACAAGCAATATCTGATCGCTATTTTTTTAACGTTTATTTGCTTATTTACTTCCGAACTATTTGTCATGGACATAAATATCTGAAACGCGCTCAGAAACTTTGTACTTAATTCTTTTTATTTTGACTTTTAGTATGTTTTATTTTTATTGAATTTGACACATTTTTGCAAACGCCAGAAGTAGTTTTAATTTTATTGCTAGAATTCGTTTACTTAATTGATTCGTGATTGACAATAGCATTGCGAGTTCGGGTTGGCCGATATTAACGCTATGTAATGAGTGATTCACTGATTTATTAACCCACTACATTTTGTAAAATTAGCTATCAACATTCAAGTTTCCTTGGGTCTCCAATCGCCCTTGGGTTTTTGCAATGCTTCATTTTGTTCGATTATCGTATGACATATAAGTATGTACTCATGTATACAAGTTCTAGCGTAACATAGTTGGCACTCGGTTCCCGAGGATAGAAACCTCTGGAAAACTACTTCACATTTCGCTGACTTAATGGTATAGCTTAATCTTTTCTACAGGTCCTGTAACACCTCAAAGAAATTTCAGAAACATCAAATAAATTTCATTGATGAGGGTAGCAGCTTGACCTTATCTGCTATACGCATCAGTTTCGCAAGATCGCTCTTGCAAAATTAATTTATAATAATAATGTAAATATATAAAAGGCATTCCTCAGTGATTGAGTGACTGATCAACAGTCAACGCACAGCCTAATCCGCTGAAGCTAGACTTTAAAGGTATAGAAAGATAAAAACGCCGCTAAAAAGGATATTGGAAAATCAGGAATTAAGAAAAATGAAATACAGAACACATAGTACTGGTAAAAAATAAGTGTGAATGGGTAAGATGGGTGTCTTACTCTTTATTAAATTCTGCCCTTCATCATCTCATCAAGACATCGACTGCTGGATGCAGCTTTTTCATAATTTGTGTTGGAGATCGCAGTAAATAGCCATTATTCGGAAAGACTGCTGCCCATTTTCTGGTCTACAGGAGCTGTATGGTAATTACCTCCAGTATCATTACATTACACGCCTCTTTAAGCCACCCTTAGTTGGTGCTGTTCTAGTCTGACGACTACCATACAGCTATCTAACAGTTGATATATTGTCTACTTGCTTTGAAATTAGATTTATTAAATTCATTTTAAGGCTTTTAAAAAAAATAAGCGTACATATTTTGTCGTTTCCGAAAATGCTACTTAGACCCAGTAGATGACGTTGCGATAGGGTTTTAGATTTTTATTTTTTAGACGAAAATATATAGCAAGTATCCTAACGTTTTTACAGAACGCACACCAGAATTATACCTACTTTTTCAGCTTTGTGTCAAACACTGTGAATAAAGTATAGATTAAGTAGTAAAAATGTATAAATAATAAATGTTAACAATTGTAGCTTAGTTTACAGCTCAGTTTTGTTATTTATTGTAGCATGTAAATTATTTTTTTGTATGTATTATTTGTATAAACTGTGAGTGTTGCTAATGCCACTATTTATTTTTTCCTATTTTAAGATCGTTGTCTAAAACGTATATGTTAATTTCTTAGATTTGATGATATGAAACACCTATATGATAAATTATATTAATAAACAAATATTATTGAATATTTAGTTCTTACACTTCCGCGCACATTACACATCAGAATAAAACACTTTTTTACGGATTATTGCGCATGTTTTATTTTATTTTATATTTAATCCTGACGTTTCGACTCCTTTACAGGAGCCGTGATCACAGGATGACTAAGATGATACTACTGAGTCTACTACCAGTTCGGAAATTGGGAGGGCCTTCCGAGAAGAACTGGCGAAAGAAACTCGGGCAGGGGGACCGACCTCCATCTTACTGTTTAATTATTTGCAAAAAGAGCTAACTACATCATCAGGTCTTGCAGTGTGTGTTCTTGTAGGTATTAATTTATTAATTATGGGGTCCCAAGCAGGTGGAACGCTCCAACCTTCGTCTCTATTGAAATTAGGATGTTTCCTAATTTCAATAGCCTCGCGTAGCATCTTAGGAACAAATCTTTGTTCTCTAGCGAGAATTAGTGGTTTATCGAAACGAATATAGTGGTTTGGCCTCTCAAAAGCATGCTCACACACTGCAGACCTATTATCGCGCCTATGTTTCATGTCAGCTACGTGTTCTTTAATGCGCGTCCCTATACTTCTCTTTGTTTGCCCGATGTATGAGAGCCCACAGTCACATTCGATTTTGTAGACACCCGCTGCCTGAAGGGGTATATTACACGTAACTATTATTTAATTACACGTATTAGTAATGGAAACGTCAGATTATAATGATAAAATGCTCCAGCTCTTGTCGGATGAGAACACATACAAAAAAGTTAAAAACGACCAAACTTCTAAGGTACTGAAGAAAACCAGTGAACTCATTAAGACGCATTCTGAGGTATTAGATCTTGACGTCAACCATCTTTTTCCTTCCTGCCCTAAACCGCCGAAGTTGTATGGGTTGCCGAAAATACACAAACAAGATGTACCGCTACGTTCCATCGTTAGCCAAATTGACTCACCAACCTACCGTTTGGCTAAACACGTAGCTAAAATACTCTCACCACTAAGAGGTAAAACAACTGCCTATGTAAAGGATTCCTACCATTTTGTTAGTGAGATACAACACCTATGTCTCACTGATGATGAAGCTATGGTTAGCTTCGATGTTCAATCTTTATTCACAAACTTACCTGTTCAAGATTGCATTGATGTCACTAGGAAGAGACTAGAGAAACACAATATACCAAGTGAATATTCAAAATTACTGGAACACTGCCTAACATCGGGCTATCTCTTGTGGAATGATGAATTCTACCTACAAGTGGATGGTGTAGCAATGGGCTCTCCTGTATCACCCATAGTCGCCGACATATTCATGGAGGACTTTGAGGAAAGGGCCCTAGCGACGACACCGGTGTGTCCACGCTTTTACAAAAGGTATGTAGATGACACATTTGCTATATTACCAAGAGATATGGTTTCTGTCTTTTTAAGTCACCTTAATTCCGTTCATCCCAACATACAATTTACTATGGAATTAGAGACAGACAATAAAATAGCCTTCCTAGATATTCAAATCAGCAGGAATCCAAATCAAACCCTTAGTCATACAGTGTACAGAAAGGCAACTCATACAGATAGATATTTAAATGGTGACTCTCACCACCATCCTATACAGTTAGCTACCGAAGGGAAATCTTTGTTTCAGAGAGCTCGCGGCATCTGTGACCAACAACATCTGCCTGCTGAGCTTCAGCATGTCAAGAGAGTACTACAAGATAACAAGTTGCGAGTACCAAGACTGCGTCACAGAAGCCGCGCCAAACCAGCCACAGTAGAGCGCCAACCTGCTGTCCTTTCCTACATGAAGGGGGTCACTGACAAGATTGGGAATATTCTGAAGCGGGTTTCTATTAAAACTTACTTTAAATCAGCCAGGAAGATTGACCAATTCTTACGATCGGTCAAGTGTAATATACCCCTTCAGGCAGCGGGTGTCTACAAAATCGATTGTTACTGTGGGCTCTCATACATCGGGCAAACAAAGAGAAGTATAGGGACGCGCATTAAAGAACACGTAGCTGACATGAAACATAGGCGCGATAATAGGTCTGCAGTGTGTGAGCATGCTTTTGAGGGGCCAAACCACTATATTCGTTTCGATACACCACAAATTCTCGCTAGAGAACAAAGATTTGTTCCTAGGATGCTACGCGAGGCTATTGCAATTAGGAAACATCCTAATTTCAATAGAGACGAAGGTTGGAGCGTTCCACCTGCTTGGGACCCCATAATTAATAAATTAATACCTACAAAAACACACACTGCAAGACCTGATGATGTAGTTAGCTCTTTTTGCAAATAATTAAATAGTAAGATGGAGGTCGGTCCCCCTGCCCGAGTTTCTTTCGCCAGTTCTTCTCGGAAGGCCCTCCCAATTTCCGAACTGGTAGTAGACTCAGTAGTATACAATGTAATCGTAGTGAGAATTAATTAAATAACTAAATAATGTGTAAAAATAAAACAATTTGATTTATATAAAATAATTTAATAATTAGGAACGTTCCCGATTAAAATATTGTGAAGGTAGTAGAAAATATATGACAACCATCATCTTAGTCATCCTGTGATCACGGCTCCTGTAAAGGAGTCGAAACGTCAGGATTAAATATAAAATAAAATAAAACATGCGCAATAATCCGTAAAAAAGTGTTTTATTCTGAAATATTATTGAAGTACTTATATTTAAAAAAACTCTTAGTTATCTACGACAAATTAACTTTTCTTAAATTAACTTCAAAGTTTTGTCCTTTGCGACATTTCAAAAATCTTAAGCCATGTCTCCTTATTGTGGAAATAAAAAAATATTTTACAAAATTTTTGAAGATTTTTCTTGCTTACGACTTTACTATCCATAATTTCAAAGTTATTTAAAATCAAAAGTTGCTTCGATAAGAACTTTTTTAATTCTCTTAGGAGGGAAAACCAATCATTCCTTCTTAAAATACCCAATAAATTAATGATGCATTACAAAAGAAACACTCAATAAAATTAGTTTGGTAATATTGAATTGTGTAATGTGATAACTTTAAATCAATATAATTTTTTTTACTTATTACAAGATACCGTTTCCGTTCCGTTCCCAGATCGCTGAAACATGCGAGTTCGAATCTCACATCGTAAAATCGCATCTGAGATGAATTCTTATAATGACATGTTTTCTCTAAACTAAATATAAGTATTTCGGAATTACATTTCAGTTGGATAGATGAAAACAGATAATTATATAAAGTTTTTGTATTTGTCTATAAACATCAATAATTAGGAATAAATTCATGATGAGCATATTATTCATTGTTTAAAATTACACAATCACAACTGACAAAAACAAAAATCAAAATAGGGAACGTTAATAGGGGAGTTTACAGAACTCAGAGTAATTAAATCAACATAATAGTCATATTTATTTAATAAAGTAAGTATTTTTAGTTAATAGAGATATCCCGAATAATAGAAACATAATGAAGACTGCACCCTCCGGTTGGAAACTCGAATCCAAGAAAAAGAATTCTAAAATACGGACAAATTAAATTTGTTGCGAACTCCGATGTTCAATAGGCCGAGGGATAAAAAAAGGTCTGGTGAAATGTTCTATTTATAATAGTCCATTTCTAAAGCATTTCAGAACCCAATTTATAACTAAGTTCGCATGCTTTTTAGGATACGAATGTCAATAGCAGCTCTCTCAAATATTTTCTTATTCTCGACTGTGACCGCCCCCGCTATGTATTTGATTTGTCACAGAAATTTATTTTCTGAAGTACAATGTCTGACCACGTTACTTAAAGGACAATGTTGATACAAGTATTTTGGTAATTACATAGGATGCCGTAAACTTCCTTTACTTAAAGTAATATAAGTTATTTACGAGATTTTTACCATGTAAAATATTGAATCGGAGCGCAGGATTTCGCAAGTGGGAGAGGGGGCTTCCCTCTGGTATCATTCCCAAAGCGAATATTTTGATCTTCATGTACAAATTGTTAATATTGGTAATGACATATTAGCACGTTTGCAAGATTGTACATTTCATATGCCATGTGAGTGTTTCCCATTGGATTATTTGAAAAAACTTTATATTAGATTTAGAATTTATCATTCGATTAAAAGACACAACAAATTATTAAAAACCAAAAGTAATAAAAAAAATATTTAGAGTATGTAATTTCTAAAAAAATAACCTATTTTAATAAAAAAATTGAAAAAAAATGAACATTTATATTTTTAATTTATTCAATTGTGCCAACCCTACCAAAATAGGTATAAATTTTGCTAGCTCTTTAGAAGCTTTGTCTCTGTACCGTTTCTTTACTCATATGCTTACACTGCAAAAACAAAACCCTATTTTTGGAAGTTTTCAATTCCAGCAATCACGCTTCGTGATGCGGCGTTCCCATGTCATAAGTCGAGCCACACAGCAATATCAAAAATTCTATTATAAAATTTAACATATCCAAGCATTACTGCAGAATATGCTGAATGCCAACAATTTGGCGGCGTAACCAGGGTGCATTACATTAATTTCTAGCTGAAAGCTCGGGCATTAATTTGTGCCTAGTTCCAGAGGGAAACCGCAAAATACTAGTTCCGTTGGTATTCATAATAAAACCGGTGCTAACCGCTAAGTGCTCGAACATCTGGGAACAGCGAAATAGTATTACGATGACAAAGGCCCGTGAAATACTATTTTGCGAAGTTCAGTTTACTAATAAAGCTAGCTTGAATTCAACTGCTTCATTTTTTATAAGGCTTAAGTAACAAAATCAAGAAAGAGCAATTTTCTTGAAATATTATTTAATGAATTGTTTATATAAAATTTTATAAAAATAATTGACATAGACAAGTTTGTCAACTATTCGGTTAACTGTAAGTTGACATATGTCTAATGTGTATGTCATACCTACTTTAATACAAAAAACTATCTTATCCAGATCACTTACAAAATATTATGTACGAATAACGTTTTCTCTTTTCAAACATCTTCCAGGAAACAAAAATAATTCCTTTCAAGACATTCACAAGAAACAATTATCTCGTTCTCATATTTCATATACTTAGATATAATTATAGAGAAAGATCACAATCATTTCATTGGCAATCTATTTAAAGAATGTATGTATAGAAAAATATTACTTTAGAAATATGCTCCTTATTATTTATGGAGATACCGAGATTTCCTGTGAGATTATGTTTTATTCACATGTATAAATTATTTTAAAAACATTTAATTTTTCATTCACGATAACCAAAGTTATTTTTAAAAGTTAACTTCCTTAAACTTAAATCTGAGTCAAGAGATTATTTGTGAAAACTAGAGTTTATGAAGAAAGTCCTGAAAATATGGAATGAAACCTAATGGGCTATATGATATATAAATCAATTAAACGTACTATAGTACCAATCCACAAACTTTTATCCCTCTCAGAATCCGAATCATTTAGGCAAAATTTGTGATAAAACTTCAATAAAAGATGTAATCTTAATTGTATTAGGAGAATAGGTCCAGTCGCAAAATATTGTATAACCATTTTTGTAACATAACAAAAAACCTCAATTTAGTACCCGGTGCATAATTAATTTTAAAAATTAATATTTTTTCAATGAACGCAATGCAACAACGCTATTAAAGCAGTACTTACCCTAAAATTTGATTAAAATAAACTTACTGATATAGTAGCGATACAGTAACTAATAATTTTAGTCGTTCTGTTGCAAACCTAATAACTAGCTATTAACATTTCATATCTGACTGCCAAACACTTTTTCAGTGTACGTGCGCTATACAAATTGTGATATATGTCAGGGTTTCATCTAAATGGAACTCGAGCAACACTTAAAGAGATTAAAACGCTTATCGTGCATGTTCCATGCCCGTTTTTCATTCTCTTATTTAAGAGCTTTTACTTTCTTTCGTCTTATATGTGACGCGCCCTAAGAGATTGAGTTTCAAGCTTGGATGCTTACTATTTTAGAATTAGTTTTCTTATTAATACCATCATAATTTGACTTTTTAAGTTTTAATGGCTAAATAACAAACAACTTATAAACAGTAAAAAATAATTTACATGAAACAAATCTCTACCATAATTATGATATTAAAATTGTCACTTATGCATAGCCACAATCTTAAATGCATCTGGCAATTTAATAAACTAAAAAAAGCAAAAAGATTTGTAACAACGCAATAAAATAATAATTCATTATAACCACGTATTTCGTTTGATATTGATGACCGTTTCGCAACGACACATAGTCCTGGAGTCGAGCCCCAGAAGAAGCCGATGTTTTAGTGAAAACCAGCCTCGAAATATATATGTGTGTCTGACCTTTACCTAAGCGTTCTCTATAACACAAACCTTACAGTGCTGACTTTGGGCTAGGCTAATTAGTGTGAATGTAAGTAATATAATTATTTTTCAAGTATATTCAGCATAAATTAGTTTTTACAATACATTACGTAAGATCGATATGACATAAAACTAAACACGTCTGAACCAACATATGTCATCGTTAAAGATTTCTATTAATTTTTGAGGTGAATATCTTGAGTCGACTATTCCCTTTGTTTTGTGAAAGACATTTTAGCATTAGCCAGGCTCCTGAAACACAATATTAGCGTTTAGCTCAGGCTTTTTACGAATGTACTCTAAGCTCAGACTGGTTATACTGGTAACATGGTGTTTTATTATTTAAAATTTCGTACAATATTGTACAATTCCTACCCATGTTAACTTAAGCTAAATTTCTAAAATTTTCGGTCAGTTCTGCTGGGCTTTGTCCATCGAATTCCAACTGAATTAATATATTGCCACAAGGTTGGTAGATACAAATTGCGAAATGTAGCAATTATCCTCATAGAAATTAATTCAGTTAACGCTTCTAGGAATTCATTTAATATGTAATTATATTAAATGTGGAGCATAAATATAATATATCCACGAGATCCTCTTATTAATTAACTTCTTATGTATAATTTGGCGTACACTACTGATTGAAGTAGGAGACTTATAGTAGACATTTCGTTCATTGTTTCATAAGAAGATACAAAAAACTATGGAACTGTAATGATCTCAGTATCTAAAATACCGATAACAATACCCGTACCTAACACAAAACTATAAAGTGTCTCAATCAATATTGAACTTGGATGACAATTAATTGAAAGAGGAGACAGGTAAATTGTAGGTATAACTCAATTGCATGTGGTTTTGCAGATTATTTTTTGACGCGACTCCTTTCATTCAAGCTAATAATTCATTTTCATATGTTATTTTAATTACTCAATATTATTTAAGTTCATTTATTATATTCTATAGTGTAATATGTATATCTTTTAATTTTTATTAAATGTATTTGACTTGGATATAAAATAATAATATTACACTTTTTCTTCAAACTCTATTCAACATTTTCATCAAAATATTCACCTCTAATTCTTTTTAGTATTTTAGAACTATTTACAAATCTAAGAACACAAATTTGTTTTTCCCACCTCAGATACCTAGACAATGTAAAATAATATGTAACATCTTATAAACAATTATTTATTCATATAAAACAAGAAACTGAAAAGTTTAACGTCGCATTTGTTGACCTAAAGGCAAAAACTTGCCAACCCTAGTAACAAGGCTGACTCGAGCGCGGTAGCAATTTTAATAAATAATTATCTCACCCTGCTTTCTGAGCGCTCCGAATAAACAGATATGAGCTTAATTCGGTGAGTACACACAGCCAAGACTGCTCTCATTTTCTTGTCAAAATTTTATTAGCTTTTATGGTTGTAAGTCCATTGTATTATCCTATAATATTATCTTCTATTAAAAATTATATAAAATAGTTAAGTCTATCTAATAGTAAACTGTCCCTAAATCTAAATAAAAACTTTTAGTCGATAATTATATTAATTTACTGAAATTTTAATAATCAAAAGTGATGCTGTAGATTTTATATGGAAAAAATATATTAATAATATAGTGGCTATTTCTTGCCACATAAGGCATCACATAGATGAAGGCTAAAAGGTTTAAAGGTCAGGTACCAAAGGACAGATACGAGGACACTGGATTACCGCAGAAACCTTTTTTTAACCATTCTAATACGTGACTTCACATTTTTCACTTTTGACATGTTAAGTTTTGATAAACATAAGGTTGGAATTCTCTAAAACGTTGCAACTCGTATTCGTTAATTCAATTCAGAATCCTGATATTTGCCGTAAAAAAATAGACCTTATAAAAATAACTATCGCTATTCGTCCACTTGGTTAATTTTTTGGCAAAAGCTTAATACCTACTCAATTTAAAGCTTGTCACTTAAAAATGGTGGATTTCTCACAAAATTTTTCAATTATTAAGTAAGAAGTTTCTAAAACACCTAAAATACCTATATAAAAATAGAACATGTCTTACCAAAGTAATTTGTAAATATTTCAAACTTGTTCAACTTTAGAAAATTTACTTACAAAAAATATGTAATCCTCTATTTCACCTAGTTACAGAATTATTTCCATAAAATACGAAATAAGTAGTTGTCTTGATTCAAGGCTAGTTCGATTGAGCCTTAGTTTGAAACCTCGCAGATGCTGACGTATTAAGGCAGTTTCAGGGGTAGATGACTCCGGTTGGAATTCACGTACGTGGGGTTCTGGTACTGTGGTGAGTGTGAGTAAAGGGCGTACACCACGTCCTGTAGGAATCAAGGCTCTATAGTGAGGCGCGTAGGGAACTTCTGGACGGCATGAAAGCGATTGATATTGACCCGAACTATTATTGCGACTTCTTTGGATAAGCGATAAATTTCAGGCGACTACGAGACTTTTTACATAATTTACACAAGATTTGAAGTGGACTTGGGATAAGTAAAAAAGTAGACTAACGTCCCGTCGTGAGGCACGAGACAACCTCAAAGCTACCGAAGACGTAACTGTGTTGCACGCTCCAAAAGGGAAGGGGCCATAAGGATATTGTAGGCAGATTAAAACAGATTGTAAGGAGTTAGGAAAGTGCGTGCAGTGGAGCGGGCATCTCCCGCATATTCGACTTGCATAATCAAGAAGGTTCGTCAGGTCATAGTATAGCCATTGAAAACTTTATTCGGAAGTAGTACGCTAAAATAAAAGATATTAATTAAAGCTTTATCGCCTCAGATGCAACATATAAAAAGAACACCTACATTCAAGAAATATATGTGTATAACAAGTTACCTAATAAATTTAAAAAAGTAACTAAATATGATTTTAAGAAATAATTAATATTATGGTTCAAAAACTTTTTTACGATATGAATGAATTAATGACACCCAAATAAAGGTGTAAATAATTAATGTTAATATAGGTAGTTATATATAATGACTCCGAAATCCATAATTTTAATTCAATTTTTTATTCCTTTTATTCCGTTTTTTTTCCTTTTGACATTGATATAAATTATTAACATTTTGATAATTTTAGTTCCTTTGTAACTTCATTGACATTATTTTAAAATTGGCATTAGATAAAAAAAATTAAATAAACAATTCAAAGAGGACTTTGACTTAATTATAACTATAATTTTTCTATTATCATAATTTATCTTATAAGATCGCATTGAAAAATGCATAAAATATAAAACATTTGTATAAGGTTCAAACAATAAGATATTTAAGTTTTAAACTCTCGTGATCACTAATATTAGTATTAGCTAAAACAAGATATTAACCATATTCCTATGATTTGAGAGGCTCCTTTATTTCGAAAGAGTTGCAATTATTCTCCCCATCATGGCGCATGCAACTGCGGCAAAATCTCAAGGCTTCAAAAATAAATAAAATATGTTAAAATCTCATTTTATTAATATCCATCCTTCCCTGGCAGACTTGCTCTTGCTGGATCTTGCAGTACCTTCTCTCTTATTACGAGTATACATATAAATCATGATATTTCCATTATACTTAGTTCACAAATATAAAGCTTATCATCCAACAACCATGACCACAATACCCGGGCGATAAGTGTCCCCATGTTTTACCAAAAAACAGAGCTTACCCACATTACCGGTTAAAAGGATGGCTGATTGGCCGACTATGACAAAAATATTCTAACAACGCTCTCCGGCACTCCTAAAAAGCTGAAGCTAATTGCAGTAAGATACCGTCCTTTGCTAATACGATATGTGTTACACGGGGCGAGGCGTCTCGCTAATATATTAAGAACGCAAATAAGCATGCGTAACAACACAAAACTCCCCCCTAAAACAACTACTTAGAGTCCAAATTAGAATGAGTCCGTTAAAATTTTGGCTGTTTCTATTCCGACGCGCCTTAATGGAAATTGTGAGCCGTGCCCGTGTCGTTACGCGCTGCAAATGTATATAATGTGTCGTCAAAAGGGTGAAATATACTTTAGTAGGCCGTGATTTCGTTCGCAGAGCCAGAGCTTACCAGCTTTTAAAAGTTTCTCAAATGAGATTTACATTATACAGTTGAGTACGCAGCAAATTCAGGACTATGTGTCACGTTTCCCGTTGACTTCTAATTGCAGTATAATTGAGAACTTGCCGCTTTAATCTAATTAAAATTAAGTGGGCGAAACCTCGCAAGTCACAGTACTCCACAGATTATTCGGTATTTTTGCTTGTTAATAAGCAGTCAATTACTTTGAAATCGAGTTAGTGATGTCGAGAAACTTCAGGGTAATCTCCCATATTACTTTTTCTTATACCTAGTCTTGCCATAAATATTGTAAGATAGAAAAAACTTTTTTTTTAACTGCTTAAAACATTTATTACTTTTACACTATGTTAGTTTAGTACATAAATATAAAACAATTAAAAATATATAAAGCTTATTCGAAGTGGTTATCCATTGGCTGCAATGCAGTTCTTTAAACGTTGAGGCCAGTTATCAATAGAAGCACGCACTCTTTCCATGGGAAAATTCTTCACTGCCAATCGTATAGACTGTTTTAGGGACTCCAAATTATCATGGCGTTTAGAGCAAGCTGAACTCTCTAAAATTGACCATAAATCATAGTCTAGTGGATTAAGATCGGGACTAGACGACGGCCAGTCTTCAGCTCTGATGAAGTCCGAAACGTTCGCTTCTAACCAAGACTGCGTGGAACGAGCTTTATGACCCGGCGCCGAGTCTTGCTGGAAGGACCATACTTGGTTATTGAACGTGGTGATGTTAAGGGGCTTGACTACCTTCTCAAGAATGGTATCTTGATATACTTGTGCCTATGTTTTGATACCTTTTCACAAAAATATGGCTCAGTCACTCCTTCATAGCTAACACCCCACCAAACCATCACTGAACTCGGATAATGTCCACGTTGCACTCTGTCGACTAATTGGGAAGCTTCCTTAGAGCTTTGAGCATAAATACGGTCATTTTGTTTGTTAAAATGTTGCTCTATTGTAAAATTTTCTCATCCGTAAACAAAATTTTTCTGTGACCTCCCTTTGCGTACCGCTTCAGTAGCTGTTTCGATTTTACCACCCTATTCTTCTTTAAATTATCAGTTTAGAAGTGACCAGTGCGTCTCTTATAGGCTGCAAGTCCTAAGTCATCTTTTAAAATACGTGACATGGTTCTAGGTGCTATCTTCATTTCCCGAGATAAAATCTTTTGCTTTCGGACAGGATTTCTTCGAATTCTTTCCCTTACTGCTTTGACCACCTTTTTCGTACGAACACTACGTGGACGGCCAGATCTTTTTCTATCACAAACAGAGGAAGTCTCATTGTACCTACTAATAGCCCGGTACACAAACATTTTACTAATACCAAGGGTATGGAGAGTTTTAAAAATTGCATTTGGCTCCATACCTACTTTGTGTAATGCAATCACAGCGATTCGGTTCTCTTTATCACCCCACTCCATTTTAATATCGCAAAATATTATATAATGTATTGGCGCCAAAATGAGAAAACACAATGAACAACCGTATAAAAATGATAGATTCGAAATTCAAATGTAATATTTTTTTATTTTTAAGTGTAACAGTATTTATGGCCAGACTAAGTATACAAATCTCTTACAGATTATTATTTGTTACATTTGTGAAATAACAATATTGTGTTTTATTGAACAATGATATTGAATAATAGTTTATCGTAGCTCAAATACAGTTGGATTTAGGCTACCACCCAATTATTGTGATAGCTTTAAATGTATCATTTTTATAACAGCTATAGTAATCTTTCGTTTTCGGTACTTGTGTTTTCCTAACAAAAACCCTTGAAATGATTACCAACAACTTAAATAAATAAAAGTATTTTAACACCAATAAACAACACTGCGGAGTTCGATGGCAGTGGTAAGCGCATTCTGTCTGCGACAGTGGCTGTTTAGAAACTTTGCAAGGGCGGCTTATCAGATGGTAGGCACGTTAAACTTTTGATACTGACTGCATTTGCAGTTTTTAGCACCCCTCAATCCGAACTGCTATCACGTGGGACTAAAGACCATTCTTTTTACAGTATTTTTACCCATAAGGCCCTTAGCGAGGATATTGGACCGGATTTCCAAAGGTTGCGGGTTCGATTCCCGCCTGAGAATTCACTTGTGACCCGAGTCGATTTTTTCTAGTATTTTTCTGTTATAATAATTTATCTTCTAAGATTGAAAAATGCATAAAATATATAAAAAATATAAAAAAATAAATTAAATGAGGTTCAACCCTCTTACTTGCGTAGATATAGATGTGACTTTTTTGCGTAGATATTATGCGGGTTAGGGGGATTTCATGCTCAGTATAGTTTGCATAAAAGTTGTGGACTAGTTTCTTCAGGATAGCCAATGCGGTTATGACTTTCTTAAAATGTAGTCCAGAGCAACAGCAACCAACAATCGCCGTGTATATTTGAATTTTGTTGCATCAATATTTCTTATTTTATTAATATACGTTTTTTTCATTTGTTTGTGCGCGTGGCTCTTTGACTTCGCTATACACACATCTACAGAAATGAATCATAAGCATCTAATTTCGCAGATTGTGTCTACATTAAAATGTATAACATTTTCAGATTAACAGATGTCTTAATTTTATAACAAAAACAAAGAAGACTACTCAAAATAACATTATGCTTTTATTAAATTCTTCTTGCATTTATTAAGTTGGGGAGAAATGCTCCGACTCGGCGGTAGTAACAAGAGAAAAAGTGCCGCGTTTCTTTACTAAAGAATTTTATTAATGTTGGCTTCTTTCTTGTTGTGAAAATATAAGTTAACACCAATAAGCTCTCTTGAACTAAGCTAAGTAACTAAGTTTGACGAACGTAATTTCAAATTGAAATATTTTGACTATCTAGACAGCTTTCATATAGGCGCATAGACATTACGCGAACATATGCTTACACATTTGTCTCTGTGACTAAGCTCCGTCAAAGGTAGCCATGGTATGGTAAAACCATATCACAATATTGTTAACGAAGTTATTCGAATAAAAAAATAACTATCAAAAAAATATAATAATAAATTTTGATGAATAATAAATTTAAAACAATAAAACAATAGTTATTTATTATACAAGAGTGGAAAGTTCCTTTTTAACCGCGTGCTCGATTTGGATGACCGAGCAAGCGAAGGATTCTAAAGTTGAATCACGAGCGCAGCGAGTGATTCTAAATTAGAATCCTGAGCGTCAGCGAGGGAAACAAACGAGCACAAGGTGAAAAATCTTTCCACTCGAGTGCAATACGTAACTTTTCATCCCACCTCAGCGAGGAAATGACAAAATGAAAAAGAAAACAATTTATAATGACAAAATATTTTTATTTCAATTAAAACACATTAAGATAATCTATAAATTGAAGAAAATAATAAGAAGTAGAAAATAATTAGGAAATATTAAATGTAACGTTGCTACAGTTACTTATGTTAAGTTTAATATTTTTGTTAGGTAATGTTATGTTGGTGTTTGTGAATTGTGCGCTGTTTTGTGGTAAACTATCAGTAATTTTAAATAGTTGTGCCGATTCATTGGATTCTATTGGCGTAAATGTTGGCGAGAGAGGGCTATTGTTTCCAATCTTATGGGGGCTCATTTTAGATGTAGAAGGGCGAGACCAAGAATCTGACAGAGGTTCTTTCAGCGTTATGGCCTCCACGATACTATTACAAATTTTTGATTTACTTTGGATTGAATCCTCTATGTATCCCTCTACAACCGAATTAGACTTCCAGCCTCCATGGCGCTTAAGCGATAGAAGATCAGCCCCTGATTCGGCCAAAAGTGTGGCTGAGGTTCTTCTAAAACAGTGACCGGTGTATAACGGGGGTTCTAAAAGTCCGAGAAAAGTTGCTATTTCTCGTGGAATACTGCCAATTTTATTCTGACCCATAGGTTGTCGGATACACTTTCCGTTGCGATATTGTAGAAAAAATCGTTCAATTGGGGTGTTAGAAGGACGTAAAGCTTGATATTTCTGAACAATGTTTACATATTCCTTGCGAATAACGAAGTTGCGGTCTTTTTTTGTCTTGGTATTTAGTACATTAATTAATAGCAATTCATCAGAATTATGAGAATATTTTGATACGTTATTGACATTAAGTAGTGTAAGTTCATTTGTTCGACATGCTCCGGTTATACCAATAATAAGAACAACCTGTAACAAAAGAAGTATTTATAATCGTAAATAAATTAATCAAATTAAAAATATTGTAAGTACTATGTACAATTTTATCAACAACAAAAAATTACACGTATTGACTTACTTTTGCCGCTAAATATACGGAATCAGGTGCTTTATTAATAAACTTTGCAATTTCAGATGCTGTGAAAACCTTCGATTTTTTTGGCTTATAACCAGATGAGGCTCTTTTTAAAAATGCCACTAATTTATGATAGGTGTCGATATGAACGTCTTTCTTCATCTTAATTGTTAATTTTAGCATTGAATACGTACTCCATAGCGTGCTTGCTTTCTTGGTCTCAGATAATTCTATAAAATATGCCAGCAAAACGTTTTCGGAGAAAGTTTTTGCTCCTTTAGCTAGTCGCCACATGTTAAATATATCGTACTGTTTCAAATACTTCTCTCGTGATTGCTGAGGGAGAAGGCTCATTTGCGCATTATTAACTGTTTCAGTTAACTCAGTTGGCGTTAGATAAACTTCATCGTCGCTAATGTCACTCATTTTAGTTGATTTTTTTGTACAGTTTTTAGGTTATGTTAATTATATTAAGCAATAAAACGTGAAAAACTAGAATGGCGCGAAGCACGCAAATAAAACAAAGAAACCAAGAAGGTTCCAAATTTAAATTTTTTCACAATTTAAAAAGTTCTTATCATAAATTTGGCACCATAGAGGTTACATTAAATAGGTTTAATGACGTTTTGAATTTACAATTATATTGAGTACTCATTATATGTGATGTTCTAAATTCAAATCTACTTTGCCGCTCAAGCGAATAAAATAGAATTTTCCAGCCAGATTTCGAAGCGCAAAATTACACTTTCCGAGGTGGTGGGATGAAAATGCAATTAACCCATTATTATCGATGAGGACCTTTAAATTAGTTAAAAACTTAATGCGGTCTGTTAAAGTCAAAATAGCACTAATATTAGTTGTAGCTTTGTCAAAACTATATTAACCTTTATCTTTTTGTGACACAATTCCTCTTTGAGTCAAAGAAAACAAACACGGGATAAGTCACCAAACTTATGGTCGTGGATTTAAAACACCAAAAACTTTTTACTGGAGTGATATATTGTTCTTACCGAGTAACAGCTTTAAATATGCAATATAAAATTTATCATCACAAACGCAAAATATTAGCTACAAAAGTGGGATTAATAAATTTACTGGCTAGAAAAGTTTGAAAACTGCGAAATACAATATATACCGCGCACACTTATCTAAAGTAAACTCGGCGCAACCTGGTAACGTTCCAAAAAGCCTATTAAGGTGCCGCGAGCCTGCGATATGATAAATGTGAAAACGCCCGCAGTGCAGCGCAAATGCCATGATTCGCTGACGTTAAAGAAAAATTAAAGTGTGACAAAGGGAGATCAGAATTGCCTTTTTATCACGTCAGATCCAAGAACTATTAGTGCTTCAAAGATAGAGTTAAAACTTTTTATACTCTATTTACATTGCGCAACACTACTATTAAGTTTGTGTTATTTTCTCTGCTATGTCAACGTTATCAGTGGGCTTAATAATCTTTACAGAAATCAAATTTCATTTCAATATTGTGCATAAATAAGGATGAAAATTATAACAAATATGCTTTGCCACCAAACCGTCTATCTTTTACTGCCATTTCCAATAACCTAATAAGAGTTAGGTTAGATTATATTATTTTTCGTTATTTAACTCTTTAAAAACTGCGGGCTTCCACCCTTTCTTGGTTGCTATTCTTACCTGTCGCATCAAGCGCTTCTCAACATCTTTCATAATGCGTAGAGCAAAGGAGTGGAACTCCCTCTCTGCGTCTATATTTCCGAGTACTTATAACCCGTCAGTTTTCAAGGCCAGGGTGAATAGGCGACTTCTGGGTTAGCTCGCACTATCGTGGTTCCATCTATCTTGGCCCCCGAGTTTGATTAGGATAAAGAGCGAACCCATTCTAAATAAAAAACAACAAAACTATTAAACCCTTACTGTTACTGGTTATTGAAAACGGTTGTTAATGCGGAGAGGGGCTCGTAATTGTTTCTCGAGGCCTCGGGTTCTCGAGGCCTTGTGCTTTTTTCCCGTATTGAGTAAAGACGAATTTCTCGAGACTTCTCGAGCAGAAATCCCACACACAATACCCGTAAGTAGTTTTCCCATTCAAAAGTTATGCAATTTGGGACCTTGGGAAACGTGTGAATGAACGAAGTGATGTGTTCTGTCTTTCATTACTATTGTTTATAATAGATTTATGTACATATCCTATTTTTGAGGTGTTGCGCACTTACACTACCCCTCCGACACGAATTAAAAATAAAAATATATATCTAATTTCTTCAATTTCGAAGTTTTACTGTATCTTACAATCATAACTACGGGTAGAAATGCATATACTATACATATGCTGGTAATGATACTTAACCATTTATTTTAAAATTATAAATTCCAAAGTATGTTATTAACATTGTAGTTTTTATTTTACTACTATACTTTAATTTTAATTTATTGTATATATTAACATTTAATTTTATTACTTTTTAAATCACAGAATATTATGAATATCTTTGTTTAAGAACCTATACAAAAAATATTGTGGAACGGAAAAATATATTAAATATTGAAAAAAAAGTATTTATTATATATATAAAATATTATGCCTTATAGTTACTATGTTATATATGTTATAATTTGTTTACTCTTACCGGGGTTTATACCTTTACTGGTTCTGAATGACACTGCTTAGGAAAAAAGGAAGTTTAAATGTTTACATCAGTTCAACTAAAACTCAATTAAATAAATATAAAAAACGATGTAGTCTCGATTCAAAAATATGAATTTCTTGAAAATAATTGTGATTTTCTTTCTACTTATAATAATAATATTTCTCACTCTCACACCAATTAGCTACCCCAAAATAAGCAACGTAAGGCTTGTGTTATGGACGCTAGGGTACGGGTAGACAGAAAGGTCTTCAAATATCCTAATATAAAGTGATGGTTCACACATTACAGTAAGTCTTTTCTGGTGATTGCATTTCAGTGATATAATCTTCAATGTGGTAATAAAATTTCATAATGGGCGATCACAAATGTCGTGTGCCGATAAAAGGAGAATCTGAATACTACACATATCTTACTACCGTCGTGTTAATTGCATTAGGCCTTGTATAATATTTTTGAATTTTACTTGCTTCGGCACTGTCATGTACTAACCAAGTACCAACTTAAATAAAGGAAATAAGATCTTTCCATAAAATGTTCCGGCAAATTAAAAACCATTGAATCGGTCAATGGTTTTGTAACCATTAAAAATAATGCACCCACACTATAATTCCATCCACACCATCTCGACGCAACTTTACTATAATTTAAGCAGTAAGGATTCAAGGACTATTCTATCAATCGGCTATATTCGTAGTTTTGCTAAAATTTAACAAAACGACAAATTAATAACATTATTATTTAAGGAACTTTGATCTGGTACTCTCCGTTCAAAACATATACCTGGGCTTAAATTAAGAAAACTTATATTTAAGAAAACAATCAGATACAAAAAAGTAACTTTTCCCAAGAGATAAAACCTTTCCCACGTAAGCTGAGCCAATCATAAGAACTACTGAACCGATTTGATACGAAGTATACTTTAGTCCGACATGAAATCCGCTTTAGGGACATGACAATAACCAAATAGCGGTGGCGATGTGGGTGTTTGTTACTTTCAAGCATTATTCTGAAATGTTTTTTCGACCGTGCTTTATTCATTTTCTTTTCTTATGTAATGCTGAAGATCTTAAAAACATCTTCGCACTCTGCAGACTTATTATGGCGCCTGTTTTTCATGCCAGCTACAACAAATACCAATTACATTCATATTTTATTTTACGATTATTTTGATCAGATTAGTAATATAAATGAAGTTGATTTGGCATTTTTTTAATACTTCTTATGCACTTAACCATTTGAAATAAGAAGCATGATTTATTTTTCGGCACTTACTGCTCCACCTTACTTCTCATGGTTCGTTTGAAAGATCCAAGAGGAAAAAGAGTATAGAAAAAAGCAACAAAGACATTATTCCTTCTAACTTGTCTTCTCTATGTCTTAAAGAAATAAGTATAGCACTCTATTACTTGGTTTATATTCCACGTGTGTGTATTACACGGTCGAGAAACTCGACGGTGCAGTACTCACCACCGATTATTGCGAAGGTTAGGCAACTTTCACAAAGGGTGGTCATTGTATATGTGACTATAAAAAAATACATGGATCTCCTCCGTGTATCGGAGGACAAGTTAAGACGCTGGTCCTTGCTGTATCTTCAGTTGTTAATAGCCACCAATCCGCACTTGGCCTGCGAAGTAGGTTTATAGCCCATTTTCCTTAAAATATTTTCATCAATATGGAAAGCCTGCTTTGCTGGCTGGTAGCTGAATCACATCCCTTCATCTTTAGCTTCTATACACGTATAAAAGCTTACGCCGTGTATGATACGATTGTCATCAATTCAATCATTCTTTTTAATGCGTATAGCACGAAGGCTATCTATAACCCCTAAAACCTCAAAAGGTCCTTCTGAGTAAGCTCGCTCCAACGTTAGTATCTCCATTGCCTTTAGTTACAGAGTACTATGGAGAGTAAGCCCATGTAAAACAGAAAAATATTTGGTCTTATATTATTCACTGAAGTTACTCCTAAATTCTCACTTACATTGACTTATCAAATAATTATACTTTTAAATCGCAATTACTTACGTGTATATGTACGAGTATTGTATATAGCTCTTAATGTACACCATAATCAAATATTATGCGTCCGAACCTATTGTATCATTATGATTTGCGATACTAACTCCTTGGTTAGACTACATATGTCTAATACTATCCACTTACACATTCGCAAATAAAATCACTTCTTTGCCAAGCATTAACAAGATCATTGATCGTTTTATAAATTAAAATGAAATCTTTCCTATGTCCTAAATCGAAATAGATTATAATAATTTTTATATTGTAATAGCATAACCTTATTAAAGAAGAAATACCCAACAAATACAAAATATCTCGTTATTTATTTACTTACTTGATTATACGGTATAAGCCAAATATAAGTAGTAAAAATTCAAGAATCTTTTTTCGATTTACAAATGAACATTAATACATAAATTATTATAATAGAAAAATACTAGAAAAAATCGACTCGGGTCACAAGTGAATCTCAGGCGGGAAACGAACCCGCAACCTTTGGAAATCCGGTCCAATGCTCTCCTAATTGAGCTACCGAGCCTTGCGAACACTCGTCGAAATTTTCTAGTACATTCCTGATTTTACGCTGTAGGCCAGCGTTGTTTCATCAATGAGAGGAACATCCTCTCGTATTCGAAAGAAACATTTTTACAAATGTTTGGTCAATCGATTAAGATGAAACAGCCATGTAAGATCGCATTGAAAATGCATAAAATATCTTATAAGATCGCATTGAAAATGCATAAAATATATAAAAATTATAAATTAATACATAGTCATACTAAACTGAGTCTCAATGCTTTTCAAGATCCGAGGATATTTGTTTACAAAAAGGAAACACTCTTTTTGATTCAAAACCTTTTTACGGTATGAGGGATTTGAATGTTCGGTGTGTAAGTAAATTTTTGAGGTCGTGAGAAGGACAAAAGCCTTTTTGTCCTAAAAATACATATCTGTTTTATTACTGTAGAGTCATACGAGATTCATACGACCATCCCTGTCATACTGACATATTATTGACATTACGTTCTCGGCACGACAGTCGTTCACCAAGTTATGACTTAATTTTATAATTTCTCAAGTTGATCTTACCTAGAAAGAAAGTTATGTTTATAATTCTATTTAATTTTGCGAGTATATAGAACCAATGTAGCGTTTATGTAGTGTCCTGAGTAGAAGTCCAGATAGCGAATGGCGCTAGTGAATCCCACCAGAGTAAAACACTTTTTTTTTCATAGTTTCCTTTATTTAAAGTTATGTTTCTTGAACTGTAAAAGGCTTGCTTCCCATTTTAGTATATTAATTAAGCACATCTTGTAGAAATTTTAAATGCTCACGTACTTAAGCATATTGAATTGCCATCCAACTTTTAATTTTTAAGTCAAGCCTCATCTTAACCCCAAAAAGATCACAAACAACGAAAACAGGAAAATATTCGTTATGGTTTTTAACAAGAAAACCCTTTCTAAGCGCTGCAACGCTTCATCGATTGTAATACAAACAAAATGGCCGATAACAAAAAACGGAGCACTTACAAATTGACGATGAAAACAAGCTCAACAATGGTCAGCACGCAACGAGAACTAAAGCGAAATTATCCTTTTGTATATGAAAAATCCTCTGGAATGCCCGCCTTTTATTTGTGGAGGTACTACGATCGCAGAGTCGCTATTGTCGAGAGAAACATTGTCTGCCTTTTAATTAAGCTCATCTATTTTATTTTTATTACAAAAGATGTAAGGTAATTATGTTGATTAATACATTAAAGCGGCTGCCCAAAGATGTAACAAATTAAATTATTTAAAGTAAAAGATAAGATTTGTAATATAAATGCAATTGTGCAAAATACAACTGTACCTCAACCTTTGATTCTATGTTAATTGTAAAAAAAACGAGATGAGTTATATAATCACCAATTTATTTACTAACAGCACTCATCTAGGAAAGTAATGGACTAGCTTTATATATACGAGAACTCGTATATAATAATCGATCCAACATATCTACATAACAAAATCATTTACCTATGTCCAAGCAGATAGACAGGTAATACGAATATCTGTACAAAACAGTCCTTGTTCAATAATAAGCAATTAAAAGTACAAAAACGTATTTCATTAAAATATGTCCCACCTTTAACAAACTTGTAGATTACAAAGCTAAGCTATTTCAATCACGCTTTGTATTGATTTATTCAAAATTATATTTAAAAACATTTTATGAGACATAATAACAAAAATTAAATAACTTATATATCTCACAAGGATAGAGTGAAAAATAAACTATCTTCGACATCTAGTCTACAATATCTACTACAGGTCGAGTCCGTAAGAACGGCAGGAGTATAATGTGGCCCCCGATGAAACAGGAATGCTTGCCCCAGAATAAGCCTAAAGAGCAATTTCATTATGGTGACTGTAGTTTTGATATGCCCTTTACTTTAATCTTTCTTTTATACGTATCAATTTATACTATTAGATGACAAAAATATTTATTAACAAAAGTCAATACATTTCATATACGAGTATTACATGAGTATTGCCAACTCCTTGCCTTAACGCCTTATATTTATATTTTAATACAAAATTTAGATTGATGCAAACACATCACAATTATAATTATTAAGAGCAATCTCTTATACAGAAATAATGTATGTATGTTTCAATTAATCTTCTAGTGTCATATGCTGATATGATAATTTAATGAAATAAAAATATTTTCCAAAGTATCCGTCAATGAACTCTCTTTGCGTGGGTATGTTTTAGTCGATAAGTAATTTTCATTTTTCATTTACGCAAAATAAACGTAAAATATTAAGCACTGGTTTTAGAAAATGTTTTCGTATTAATGGTAAAATAAATTGGCCATACTATAAAAAAATACCATAGTGCTATAACATTGTACAGAACCATGTACATTTTAGTACAGCACAGCAAACATAGTATTTTTATTAGTCTAAATCAGAGGGTCCTAAACTTTTCAAAATTTTGCATGTTCCGATGGACCTCCTGCAGCTACATTTCTACCATATTCCCAAACCTAGACAAAAATCTGCGTTGCGGCGGAGTTCCCCCACGAATAAACAGTTTTTAAAATTAAACTATAGCTCGGATAGCGAAATATCGTGGGTTCGAATCCTGAGGGCTCGGAGACGTGATTGTTTTTTACATGCCTATTTCATATCTTATTATAATAGAAAAATACTAGAAAATATTGACTCAGGTCACAAGTGAATTCTCAGGCGGGAATAGAACCCGCAACCTTTGGAAATCTCGTCCAATGCTCTCCCAATTGAGCTACCGAGCCTTGTGAACACTCATCGAAATTTTCTAGTACCTTTCTTAATTTACGCTGTAGGCCAGCGTTGTTTCATCAATGAGAGGAACATCCTCTCGTGTTTCTCGTACATTTTTACAAATGTTTGAGCAATCGATTGAGATGAAACAGCCATTTAGTTTTATATATATATATATAATTTTCGTGAACCACCACCCACAGTTGTGTAGTAAAAAAAATACTAATAAAGCAGGGAAGAAAGTTCAACTTTCTGTTCTGTTATGAAAGTATTATGAATGGTCGTTTGGCTAGGTGGGCGTTGTGTATACAAGGCTATGACTTCGGTATTGTTCATTGTATAGGGAAGCAAAATGTTGTTGCTGATTTTTTGAGTAGGAATCCTTTAAATATTGACGTTCCGGCTATGGAGGATGGTTTGCAGGTTTACAGTATTGAGCGGGATTTGGTTGTGAATCAACAAAGAGCGGATGAATTTTGTAATTCATGGGAGCAAGCAGTACGTCAACGTGAACAGGATCAGGAGCAAATGGTGCAGCGTAGTTTCAAGGGTTACCTTATTGATCAAGGGATTTTATATAGGAAGGTTAGGAATATGGATGGCTATCGCCATTTACTGGTTGTTCCGAAGCGTTTATTTGTAGAGGTAATGAAGGAATTACACGACAGGCCTTGGTCGGGCGGTCACTTAGGGTTGTCCAAGACTTTGGCGAAATTCAGGGATAGATATTATAAGAAAAATTCGGCTAAGGAAATAGAAAAGTATGTAGCAAGTTGTCTACTTTGTCAACAGCGTAAGAAGGTTAATTGTATTGCTGAGTTACAACCGTTTATCGATATCGGTTTGCTTGCTCCCATGAATTACAAATTTCATCCGCTCTTTGTTGATTCACAACCAAATCCCGCTCAATACTGTAAACCTGCAAACCATCCTCCATAGCCGGAACGTCAATATTTAAAGGATTCCTACTCAAAAAATCAGCAACAACATTTTGCTTCCCCATACAATGAACAATACCGAAGTCATAGCCTTGTATACACAACGCCCACCTAGCCAAACGACCATTCATATCTCTTTTCTCCCTTAACCAACATAATGCCTTATGATCTGTAGCAACCTCAAATTTCATACCGCATAAATAATGCCTAAAAAGATTCAATGCCCAAACTAGACTCAGGAATTCCTTCTCAGTCGTGGAATACCTCTTTTCTGCGTTACTCAGTTTTCTTGAAGCATACGACACCGGTTTCATCTCTTTGGTCCCCTGCATAAGACACGCTCCCAACGCCTCGTTACTGGCATCCACATGTAAACGTGTTGTTATGCCTTCTTCGTTGGAATAATAATTTAAAACCGGCGGATAACACATGCGCTGTTTCAATAAATCAAAAGCCACCTGATGTTCCTCCAACCAAAGAAATTTTACATCTTTCCTCAATAATTTACATAATGGTAATGCTATTTTAGCGAAATTATTTACAAATTTCCGATAATAGGAGAATAATCCTAACACTGACTTTACCTCTTTTGTGCACGTAGGAGTCTTAATCGATTCTATAGCTTCAATCTTCTTTTTGTCTGGCAAAACACCAACACTTGATATGTCATACCCCAACACTGTCAACTTATTATAACCAAAACTGCACTTACTCGGTTTAAGTGTGAGGTTAGCATTTTTCAGCCGTACAAAAACTTCTTGTAAAGCGTTAAGGAAATCGGCAAAATCCTTACCATAGACAATCACATTATCAACGTACACTATGACATTTTTGTATTTTAGACCTGCCAAGACGGTATCCATGGTTCTTTGAAAAACAGCTTGACTAGTCTTTAACCCAAAAGGTAACACATTGAATTCAAACAATCCAGACGTGGAAATGAAAGCAGTTTTTTGTTTATCCTCCTCTGATAAACATAATTGCCAATACCCCGAATTTAAGTCTAACTCTGCGAAGTATTTAGCTGCAGACAAATAATGAATAATGTCATCTATAACTGGTAAAGGGTAACTATCAGTTTTCACCTTCTTGTTCAACTTCCTATAGTCGACACAGAATCGCCAACTTTGATCAGGTTTCTGAACTAAAACAACAGGAGAAGCATAAGAACTCTTTGATTCTCGTATGACATCATTCTGTAACATAAGTTGAATCTGTTCCTCAATAATTTTACGTTGCATCGGAGAAACTCTGTACGGTGGTCTATGAATCGGAATATCGTCAATTGTCTCAATTTTTACGTTCACTAAATTACATCGCCCCAAGTTTTTATTGTCAAACGCGAAACGATCTTTAAAACCAATTAATAAACTTTGCAAACTATTCTTTTCATTCTCAGGTAAGGAAGGGTTAATATTGAAATCTGACATAGGCGGGTTGCTTGAATATAAATATTTCTCGTTAACTTCAACTAAATCTGAGAAGTACAAATAATGTCCCTTCGTTAAAACTATATCCTCTCTCTCGCATGAAATAGAATTGTTATATGATGCACAAATCGGGATATCTTTTCCAGAACAAAACTGAACAATATTTTTACTATCAAGTGTCATTATATTTTTAAAAAAATTTAGCACTACTCGGTTTTTATAAAAGAAATCCTGACCTAAAACAATGTCTTGGGCAATATCCTTAATTACAAAAAAATTACAAACATACAGATATTTATTTATTAAAATATTCAATTCGACTGTACCTAATACAGTCAAATAATTACCATCAATGGCTTTAACATTACGCGGATCATTCAAAGCGCGATATGTTTTACCTAAAGTAATCAAATATTTCTCAGACATACAGGATATTGAAGCTCCTGAGTCAAGTAATGCCACACCCCTTTTATCGCCAATTTCAACTAAAATAAAAGGTGAACACTGACCATAGTTCTGATGTGTAGAGGATGTACCTTTACTGGACGGCACCGATGCTCCCCTTACTGTCTCATCGGTCGCCCACTCTCGTTGACTAATAATGACTGTTCAGCATCTAATTTTCAATACGTAGCTACTACACGCAAACATTTCAAATATACTAGTTACAACATAAATATGTCTCCTATCTCACGTGTGTTGGAAGAAATTTATTTTAGGAATAATCCTCATCTTTTGTACCTACGTTTTTCTGTCATTTGTAATTTTTGTGATTTTTTGTTTACTTACGTGTAAAATATATTATAAAATAAAATAGTAGTATGTATAACAAATTGGCAGTACTTACTTTTTCCGACACTGGCAAACTAACATTGATTCACGTTACTTTTTATTTCATAATTCCGGACACAAATGAGTAAGGTTTATCTTTGGCATTCTTATTTATATTGGTGAAGAATCAAACAACTTCATGCAAGATTGCAAGCACACACACCACAAGTCGTATTTTGCCCCTTTGCACGTCTGGACAAGCGTTGCGGACGGCGACGGCGCTTTCCGAGTCTCGACACGTACGGAATATGGAATATGCAAGTTTTTAAAAGTAACTGAAGCTGAGCTTCTTAAAATATTATCTTCGTACATTGATAGGAGAAGTCAAGCCAACATTTTACTTCTTCACTATCAAAACCAGACAAATTTTCATGAACCAATTCGTGCTTACGTATCGTGTCACTCCATCTTAGAGCCCCATCGAGTCTCCCGTGTACCCCTCGGGGTCAATCTGGACCACTATATGAATCACTGTGGTGCTATGTGCGATAAAGTATGAAAAAAACTAAAAAACTATCTTTTGACCCTCCTCTCAATGGACTTAAGCGTCTGGAACTGGTATTGGGAGGAACTTTCCCAAAGATGAGAACAGTACTCCATACACGATCGAAATCGCGCTTGAAAAAGATTGAGCAACTGTTTCGGCGTGAAGTACCTTCTCACCTTGGTAGAATGCAAAGTTTTTTGAAGCTATATAGCTTTACTTTCAATCAAAGAACCAAAATTGAGAGTTGATGACAATGACATGCCGAGAAGCTCAAGATGGCCAGTGATCGGCACGGATACACATTTGAAAGTAGTCAAGTCGAAAGGATTTCTTTTAGCGGAAAAAGAAACGTCCGGGATTTTGACGGATTAAACCCTACTAGATCGGCATCGCCCCATTCGGAGACTGCCTGAAAAAATAAGTTCATGCGGCTGACCAATGCCTCCCTGTATGTTAGATCTGTTCAGCACTGATTTGTGCATCAAACATACAGTCCTCTCATTCTCTGTTCAACCATGCTATCATCTGTGTACCACAAAATTCCGGGTATAAGCGGGTCATTAATATGAAGCAAAAAAAGTGTTGCAGAGAGTACGGAACCCTGAGGGCCGGCATTGATAGCCAAATAATCCGATCTCTCCGGAATATTCTTCTAAATAAGATAGAAGTTTATGGTTTAGAAAACTTTCTATTATCTTACAGAAAATGAACGTGACCGAGATGGGCCTGTAATGGCAGGGTCGGTACGACTGCTCCTTTTAGGTACAGGTTGCACATTGGCCATCTTCCAGGACCTAGGCTCTTGTCTCGAAGCCATAGACAAGCGATATAGTCGTGTCAATACCGGAGCTAACTCAGGAGCGCAAGTTCGATGTACTATGGCTGGTATACCAAACGGACCATTATTCACGTCCAGTTCACGCAATGTTTTTTTTTACTTTGATTTATTTAATACGGATTTCAGACATAAAAGACTCACAACTTGACAAACCGGAAGGTACAGCATTGCCAGGATCCAAATGCGAATTTTCGGCAAATAAATCAGCCTTTTCTTTGGCGGTGTGTGCCAACGACCTGTCAGGTTTTAGCAAAGGAGGACTGAGGTATGGCAGAAGTTCCCCTCGACGACTTAGTCAGGGACGAAAACGCTTTACTACCCGACGGGTAAGAAGCAAGTCTTTTCCTTATTCAGTTTATGTCGTCGAAATGAGCTCTTTTAGCAATTTTTTGCACTCTGTTGAAGACTTTCTTCTATTCGCGCATATCACAAGCTTTGCGGTATCGAACTTCAACTCAGGCTAAATATGCCTCGTGTTTTGACGCCTCCCCATCACGACATTCGGCATTTTTAGCCAATTTTCGGGCAAGCTTTGCCCGCAAGTGGTACGTCAGAGAAGTGAATAAAGTACCCCATAACCTGACGAAGCACATTAGTCAAAGCACCTGCGCAAGCTGAGCGGTTGTTAGATGAAAAGCAAACTTGTCGCCAAGGAAAAGATGCAAAAAAGCAACGCATCTCATACCAATCTGCTCATTTGTAACGCCAAACCCGGCAATTCCACCATACAATGGTCAGAACTGCCAAGGGGTGGTATAATCGACACTGAGCAACTGTCAGGATTTTTTGACATCAAAAGGTCCAAACAATTAGTTGTGCGCCTGTCAGTGTCTGGAACTCTAGTGGCTTCCTGGACCAGCTGAATGAGATCAAGCATCTAGGCTAGCTTTCGTGTTTCTCAACCAGTGTGGTCGGTTTTCTCAAATGGGAACAGCCAGTTCTTGTGGTATGCATAAAAATCACCGAGATCTACTAGTTGAGCGGACGGGTACCGCTGTAGGACAACGTCTGCCATCTCAATTCGCAGGTTGGTAAGCCTGATAGTCTCTGCGTCTTTGTTATGCGAGCGGTAGACACAAGCATATAAAATTCTCTTAACCAGTATCCACTTGAACCCAGATGATAGAAATCAAGATCACGGAGACACAAATAACAAATGTCATCGCGTAAATACATGCTAACCCTCGCATGAGCACTAAATCAATGTTCAAGGGCAAAACCCGGATAAGCAAGGTACGTTACGTCAGTTAGACATTTTATCTGCGTCACCGTAAGAAAAAACAGGTGCGGTTTACTAGTCTTGAGGTGGTGATGAACGGGGTCGAGATTAAAGTGCAAACCTTGTATATTAGAGACATGCACTATGAAAGAGAAGACGTGCGACCGCTGTTTAACCAGTTCCTTGTTCTTGCGTCTTTATGTCATGAGGAAAGATAACGAAGAAAGATGCTGACTGCCAACCAAATGAGACGAGTAGGAGCCCCACACCACGGGATAACCAAACCGGAGACCCTGGGGACGCCCGAGCTCCCTTAAGGATGTCCATCGGGTCCTCTCGTCCGGGCGTCAATCGGCGCGATAGCGCACCCCCAGGATTGTCCTTTCGTAAATGGCTAGCTCAGTACTTGGGCCCCCAACTATCTGCGGTCAGCCAGCGAAAGAACCGTGCCTCGGATCTCGCTGCTCTTCGAATTTAATATTTGTCTGGTGGGTGGTTACACGCTCGGCTGAAGCCTACCACGTGAAAGGGGTTTACTCCTTTAGAACCACCCAGGGGCCACATGTGGGACATTGAGGGTTAAATCCCAAGGACGCGAGTAAACTTGGAGCCATTCTAACTTTGATTTACCTGCTTAGTTTGGGATATTAATTGGAGCATTGATTTGAGTTATTGGAAATATATTAATTTTTTTTAATATTATTTCAACTTTGTTATTACTGTAAAAATTTCAAATATAGTTTGAAACGCAACACAGCAATTTCCATAAAAACGCGCAGCTCGACTCATAATTATCCCTTTGATCTTTTACACGTAAATCACTCATATGCTGTAGGTATGAAGATTACTTCATACAATATCATTGCATATTTAAAAAGTGTACAAAATTATTTGTAAAATGAAACAAAATAATATAGTCTTCCAAAATTAAATTGATTGCAACCTAACCATCTTAAATTTCCCCTTATTATATTATTAATCTAAAGAAGACCTTTCTTTTCGCGCCATACATGTACCTATGTACAAATTATTTGAAAATATTCACAAATCTGTACAAACACTTATTAAATAAAAAAGACCTTTACATTAGATTTTTAAGAAGATAATCAAATACTAAAAATGATACTCTTAGTCACAACTGCGTAGAAAGGAACGCTGACAGTGCGGAGTTGACGGGACGGACTGACATTAACCGTGAGAGTTGTCACACCATTAGATTTGTATATTTTTAAGAACCAGAAATGGTATTTTAAAAATGTAGATTTTAATGGTACTCGGCTAAAACCTTGAGATTCACCATAATTATTTACTACTTGTTCATTGCAACAGTCACCGAATTTACTATTTACGTCTAAGGAATTTCTGTTGACATCAAGAATTATATTTTTGTTGGTCATATTTTATAAGGTTATAAACCTATTGAATATTTAAAGAGTGATATTATTCTGAACCATAAAAGATAGCATAAATAAAACTACACTTACATAGGTTTATTGAATAACTATAAAGATCTTTTAAAAAACCATACATATTTTTATTTTTTTTATTCAATCACTGCGTTTTCTACATCTTATGGGTCAAACACAACACAATTCTAAAAAAATAAGTCTTTTGTATCAGAATCCAGTAGGTTATCACAAGTTGTCGGGAATCGAAGAATTATTTATTAACAGCAGCCAAATCACGAGGATGTCAGTCCAAATTAATACAACCAGGTTATTAGAGTAATTTAGTTCTTACACTTCCGCACACATTACACATTAGAATAAAACACTTTTTTACGGATTTTCAGGATGACTAAACATCCTGTGATCACGGCTCCTATAAAGGAGTCGAAACGTCAGGATTAAATATAAAATAAAACATGCGCAAAAAACCGTAAAAAAGTGTTTTATTTTATTAGAGTAAGTGAAACGAAAATCTAGAAAGAAGAGCCTATTTAAAATGAAATAAATACTAGACGCAAATAGCACTCTCAGAGACAGCAAAATATGAAAATACTGAAACGGAATGTATAAAGGTTTTATTTCTGATGTGACAGTCAGATTTGAACAAGTTTGTCTCGCTTTGGAATACGGTATTTTAGTAATGTCGGTAGGCTGATGAAATAATTAAACGTTTAGAATGATTCGAATTGCAATAAATATCTATTTTTACTTCTACTGTATTTATTAAAAACAGAAGAATTCATAAAGCAGTATGTTGCTGGTAAACTTGTATACATTTTATATTTAAGACTTATATCTAAATTTTTTTACATTACTTAAAACTACAAAACGCATCAAAAACAAAAAAATTGTGCTTGCCAGCTAAAAAAACGATTATTTTTATTTGTGCCAATAAAAATAATCGTTCAAAAATATACATTACTTGCAACAATTTTTTTTTTTTATTGGCACAAATTTATCGGGGGAGCCTTACCCTAGAGAACGCTACGGACGTCCCCACGGTGGCGGATCGGGGAGTGCTCGGTAGTCATATCGCATGTTACGGCTGCAGGGTAGGAGCGAAATAAAATAGCTCCCGCGGACCAATAGGCCGGAGATGGATACTCCGTTAACAAACCCCTATTCCAAGGCTTCTTCAAGGTAACTGAAGTAGAGGCTGGGGTAGTGCTGTGAGTTTGGGCTGGAAGTCACAGTAGGAACGGTGGCGGATGAACCCTTCATGGGTCAACGGCGGCGTCCACGTCTGGAGATGATGAAAGCTTTGGCGTCAGGTGGCAACCGGCCGTAAAACAAAAGCCAAATAAATATTCTCCTTGTACCATGACAGCGAATAACAAAAGAAAGGGCAGTGTAGTTAGGGCGTCCCCCGCAAGCGACGTTAATGCATGTGCTAAAGAATGCGAGAACCATACTAGGGCGTACCCCCCAAGCGACGGTAAAGACAAGAACAACTGTTCGCAAGCTCTAAATAAATTAAGACTGGGAACCTTGAACCTGGGCACCATGTCGGGACGTAGTACAGAGCTGGGTGAAATCCTCTATAAGAGAAACATAAACCTGTGCTGCGTTCAAGAGACTAAGTGGAAAGGATCTAAGTCGAGAGAGATCGGATATGGATATCAACTAATATACCACGGAGTTGATAACAAACGTAACGGAGTAGGCATAGTGCTTGATAAAGATCTGAAGCAGAGAATCATCAATATTGAGAGAAAAAGCGACAGGCTTATAACGGTTAAACTAGCATTAGACCACCAACCAGCTTTAAACATCATCTCAGCATATGCACCTCAAACAGGATGCACTGCTGTAGAAAAGGAAGCTTTTTGGGAAAATTTTGATGAGCTGCTGCAAAACACCCCTTGTGAGGAGCTAATACACATCGGAGCTGATTTAAATGGACATGTGGGGCGTAAAAATGACACTTTCAAAAACACACATGGGGGCTTTGGGTTTGGAAGTGTAAACCAAGAGGGAATAGAAATCCTGAACTTTGCCACAAAATATAACTTTAAAATAATAAATACACAGTTTGAAAAGAATAATGAACATTTAATAACTTACAAAAGTGCTAAGTCTTCAACCCAGATCGACTATATTATAGCTCCACACAATATATTTAAATATTATAAAGACTGTAAAGTTATACCTGGTGAAGCCATTAATTACTACACAACATAGGCTATTATTAGCAGTCTTTAATCTACCTAAACCTATTAAAACTCATATTGATAGGACAGAACATATTAAATGAAAAGAACTACACACTGATAAAGGAATTATACTACTTGAAAAAATTCAAAAGTATCTGGATGATGATATAGTTAAAATCAAAAACCCTGAGGAAAGATGGCAAAATTTTGAAGATCTCTGTCAAAGGGAAGCTAGAATAACTCTTGGCGTATCTAGAGGAGGACTTCACATAGGTAAAGACCCATCATGGTGGAACAGTGATGTGAAAGATATAATAAAAGACAAAAGAGAATCTTTTAAGATCTGGCAAAAATCTGACTCGGAAGAAGATCGGCTGAGATATAATAACTTTAAAAAACTAGCTAAGTCAGCAGTTGCTCAGGCCAGAGCTAAATCTAGGGAGAACTTCTACATACAACTGGAAAATGCACCTAACGAAAACTCCATCTTTAAATTGGCCAAACAGCGCAATAGATCAACACAGGATGTGAAGTTCAATAAATATATCAAAGATGAGAAAGGCAAATTACTCACATCCAATGAAACAATCAATGTTAGATGGAAGGAGTACTACTACAAACTCCTAAATGAGGAATTTCCTCATGATACCTGTAAAGAGATACCACCGACTCTAGGCTCGTTAAATAGCATTCAGCCCTCTGAAATTAAAGCGGCTATGGCCAAAATGGACTATCATAAAGCTCTGGGACCTGATAACATACCCGCTGATATTTGGAAACTGCTTAAGGATGGAGCACTGCCTTGGTTAACAAAGAGGGAAAAATACCGAAATCCTGGCGTGAAAGCTACTTATGCTCTATTTATAAAAACAAAGGTGATATTGCAAACTGTAATAACTATAGAGGGATTAAACTAACATCACATACTCTAAAACTTTGGGAGAGAGTCTTGGGAGCTCGTGTGACGGCCCTAATAAAGATAACTCAAAACCAGTTCGGATTTAGAGCTAACAGATCAACCACAGAAGCCATACAGTGTATCCGTATTCTTATGGAAAAATGTAGAAGCAATTCTGAAAACCTGTACCTTGCTTTTATCGACCTGGAGAAAGCATTTGATAGAATTTCCAGGAAACTGGTCTGGCAAGCTTTGCGCTCCCAAAACATTCCTGAGACATACATAGCTTTAATTCGGGATATGTATGATGCTATCACCACAAAAATTAAAAGCCAGGCGGGCATTAGTGATCCTTTTCTGATTAAGGTTGGGGTACATCAGGGATCCGCGTTGAGCCCACTTCTCTTCAACTTAGCAATGGATTATATCACCAAAAATCTCCAGTCTGCCATCCCATGGTGCATGCTCTATGCTGATGATATTGTCCTCATTGATAAACACCCATTGTCGCTGCAAAATACCTTTAATATATGGATAAAAGAACTCGAGATCCATGGTTTACGTGTTAGTCGATCGAAAACAGAGTACATGGAGTGTGACTTCGGAGGCACCGAAGAATTAGGAACTAACTTGAAACTCGATGACACCGTCCTACCGAAGGTAACTCACTTTAAGTATCTGGGCTCTACGCTAACGACTGATGGACGTATAAACGATGACGTAAACAACCGCATTAATACAGCATGGCTAAAGTGGAGATCACTGTCCGGCGTACTCTGTGACACTAAAATGCCCGTAAAAACTAAAGGGAAAATTAATAAGACCGCTGTGAGACCGGCAATGCTTTACGGAGCTGAGTACTGGAACACGCTTAAGAAGCATGAGCAACAATTACATACAAATGAAATGAAAATGTTACGCTGGGCAGGGGGTGTGACTCGTTTGGACAAGGTTCGCAATGAGTATGTAAGAGGATCATTTAAGGTAACGCCTATAGGGGAAAAACTTAAAGAATCAAGGCTTCGATGGTACGGCCATATAATGAGAAGGGACGAAAACTACTCCGTTAAAACGATACTGAACATTCCATCTCAGCCCCGAGGTAGAGGAAGACCGGTCTCGACATGGTGGTCCATGGTAGAACGTGACATGAAGGCCCTTAATCTTACATCTACGACAACCCAGGATCGTGTATCCTGGCGCAGTAGTACAAGGAGGCCCGACCCCAAATAAAATGGGAACATGGGCAGGACAAAGAAGAAGATTTTTATTGGCACAAATGTATTTAAAAATAAATAAGTTCTTTTTTCGAAATTTGATTTTTTATGCGATATTTTAGTATCTTTGAATCTTAGATACAAGTTTAGCCATAGTTTTGTGGAAGAAAAGGGATGCTTTTTATTTTTATATAACTGTCGATTTGTTTAAGTATTTTATCAAAAGTAAAATAACTAAGATTTTATAAATATCCTTGTACTTAACTACACGATCGTTCTTAATAAAATTGTATTGATTTATTAATTGAAAAAAGTGGGTTTAAAGTTGAGAAACTGTCTGACTCTGACGATAAAAACGTACTGAGGGTACCATAACGCAAATCTGTGTAAACCACCAATAATAATACGTCAAGTCAAATCAAATAAAATATTTGTCCGCAGAGGTTTCATTTTTGATTTTGTTCCTTTTTAGTTGTATAGGATATTCTAAATCTATTCTAAATATAACAAAAATAAACGTTTTCAAAGACGATAGCATTGCTTGCAATACTTCAAGATACACAATTTAATATCCGACTGTATATAGTTCTTATATATCTAGAATTTCAAGTATTCATAACGCCCGCCGAGGATGTCAAGAACAAGACTTCGAAGATTAGGGCTGTGACATTAAAACAACAACGGTTAGTATTTGTAAGCGCAAGCTGCTGGGGCGTAAACAAATAACGTTTATTTGATAAACACAACTCATTATTTTTCAAAGATCATAGGTAAAGTATTCACTCAAGTAAATCTTATTACCGGACTGTATAACTTCGTTATTAACTACAATGTTTTTTTTTTATTTTTATTTTGGACAGATCACATTAATTATTTAGTTCCAAATTTAGCAGAGTTTTTTATGGATATAACATAATGGATGTAACATATAACCAGAACCACTAAATGCACCAAAACGCGTCTCCTTAAAGTGAAATCGATCGACATCTTAACCCAACTATTTTGTTAACAAGCTTGTGAAAAAAGTATTATTTTACAGTTACAAAAATGGGAAACAATTGAGTCAAGTACCTACTTACATCGAAAGTGTAATTAAGTAATGAAATTATGAATATTCACGACTCTAAAAATTAAAGCCCTTATTAGATAATTATATTTATTTATATTATGATTAAATGTGCGAAAAGCTCAACGTATGCAACGCAAATGAAATAATAAAAAAATAGGTAGTTTCTTAACTTTAAATATATATTATCACTTAGAATAGCACCTTTTTTAATATACATAACAAGAAAAACTATACCTACAAACCGCGAACCGAATACGATTATCAATAATTTTAGTAATCGTGGTTTTATTTATTCCACGAGGTTCCCTGTTTATGTTCACATATATTATGTAAAACTTATACTTGGCATAATCATAATATTCATTCTGCATAAATAGATTAACTCCTAAAATTATAAAGACCGGTTAGAATTAGTATGTAAAATAAACAAGATCGCGGCATTAGGGTGACCCAGGGCCACTCCTGCCGCATTTTAACCTAACTTAAACTATTTTAACACTTTATTATTGTATCATTATCCCTATGACAAAATACATTAGGAATTAAAACTTAATGTGAATTAAAGAAATCCCAGACTACGCATATGTCATGGTTTGCCTTTCAGTTATAGTGAATTTTATTTTAGTTTAATTAACCTTTACTAGGTACATATTTGAATAGCGTACTGCTAGCTATTTCCCATTCCTATAACACTGACAGTGTTACTCGTCACTAGAGGTCGGCGGGTCAGCTGAAAGCAAAAGGGGGTAGAGGGGGCGTTGCCATGACAACCGAGCCCCACAACACGCCGCGGTGGCGCCGACCACCATATACTAGCAATATTACGTATGTTTTATGTATTTGTTTGTAGCTGCAGCGGCACGCGGCTAAATAAACACGCGCGAGGGAAATACACGAGCTTAATATTTAAAAAGCATAGCAGCCATTGGAAATGCGTATTTCGTACTTTTTGGCGGCCGTAGGCATTTAGACAAAGCACAAGTCAAATGCTGTTTTCAACTTATTTGACTGGAATATGATTGTAATACTTGCTGTGTATATGAAAATTCTTATTTAAAAAAGAGTTTCTAAATGAAAATAGCAAACAACAAATTAAAATTGAACACTTTATAAGTAATAGAGAAAAAGACAATGATCACAAGCTATTCCAATGAATGCATGAATTTCTCATTTCATTTTTCATTACATGTCTCATAATATTTATAATATTTATGCTCACCTAAAACCAGTACGATGACTCTTACACCGGCCAATTAGAATCTAATACCTACATTATAGAAGCGTGAAAATTTTCTTATTTTATTATTAAATGTCATGAAAGTAACGTTATTAATGTTTATTTATAATACAAGATGATCTTTATAATGGGCCCAGCAGCGGGTGGTGGTGTCTTATTGCGCACGCGTTAGATTCGCTGCTATAAATCCGCAGATATAGCATCTGCCGATATGGGTCTCTATTCTATCTTCTCCTAACTCTGCGAACTACCTCGCCCGTTCACCTAAGCTGCTCAACCACGCTTAGTAGCGGAATAAGGCTAAGTAAAGTCGGAGTTATGGCCATTCTTTTCTGTCATTGTTTTTTTAATGGTACGGTCACCAAAATAACATGTATGTTATTTTTACGCAAAACATAATTATTATTGTTAAATATTTTTTTCGAAACTTGGAAATAAGGCCCCGTAATTATATAATAACAAACAAATATATACAAAATGTTGTTATTGGACGAGTAAAATACTTGGAAATTATGCAAAACGTACGTATTATCTTTTTAAAATATCATAAGACGACCGTTTGGGAACGGGCGTTTGTTCAAGAAGTTATTTGTCAATCACCAACTCCTTTAATCACCTTCTGCAATCACCAGACTGAAGAAGTTATTTCTCAAACTGGTTACTTTATATGGACTGTACAGGTTCAATATTACAATTTAACTTATTATTTCTCATCATCTGAAGCCTTCTTTTTTGGTTTAGGCCACCTTCAGCACTTCCTTTTATCTTGGGTATCCAATAGTAGCTGAGTGCAGCTGAGATTTACCAACTGGTCTTTTATACTCCCACGGCTCCATTGTAAGATTGCTTTACATCATGAGTATGCTTTTCGAGCTATTTCGCCAGCTCATTGCCATTTCAGCTTAGCTACTCGCTTTACAATATCTAAAAACTTGCTATGCTCTTGTAATTTTGTAAAGTTACTATTACCAGCTTACGTTCCATCGCCTTTAAGTGACTATTAATCTTTGGAAAATAGTTTTGTTTTCACCCAAGTCTCAGGTCCATAGGTATACATATACAAGAATTGGTATAATATACATATATGCTTGTTGACTGCTGGTGAAATTCATTTTAAAAGCAAAGTCCAGTATTGCAAACGCTGCCTATAACCCAGACATACTCTTCTGTTTATTTCTGTTTCCTGACTTTCTTTCCCTAGCTCGATTTCTTGGCTTAGACAGATATATATATGGCAACCCGTTCCATTGGAATTATTGGCCTTTTCTACTATTATTACTGTGTTTGCAGTTTCAATGATGACCCTAATAATAGTGAGTTTCATTTCAAGCCCGAAATTCAAAGACTCATAATGTTGTTTGTGTAATATGGAGTTATTTTGGAGTTATTCTGAATCACTAGCGAATAGCACTATGTCGTCCGCTAAACAAAAATTGAATAATTGTGCACTCGCCACCGAAATCTTTATTTATATTATGCCATTTAAGTTTTTTTATAACTTTTTCTAATACCAGGGTAAGGTTCTAGTATATACAGATGGCAGCATACAATATTCTTTCAGAGATTGATTCTATTGCCTTTTGTTGTGCTTGGCTTTTATGTCGACCTCTTTGAAAAGAATATGATTCGATTGTAGCTTCATGCATTGCCCCCCGGTCTTTAATCTGCAATAAAATGTCATCAGTGCAGTTTTTTTTTCCTTTCTAACTGTATCAGCTGGTTGACTCCCAAAAATTCTTCGCACCCCTTAACTACCTAAAATCCTTACCGCCACTGTTACCTGTCCGCTGGAAACTCGAGGTCATCTTTTACTTTGCTGCTATATTATAAAGGGTTTAAGCGTATACTTTATCCGCCTGCCTAATACATCCTGATAAATGAGAAGTGACTCTATTGGAGAGAGCTTAAGGCGCTAGCGTTGATCTACGTAAGATTCTTCTGCAACCGGCCCTAGGTGATTCTTTTTCCTCTGAGTGTGAAGTCCAGTGAGTCAACAAACGGGTTGAGAGTACAATGCAAAGTATTTATTAAATCCCACTGGGGTTTGCACTTGATTTACTAGAGTTTACTCGACGTATCGGATGTCACCGAGTGTAAGTGCAAATGGAATTGAGATGTTAAAGGCTAGAGGACACCTCTTTTGATATTTTTATATTACGCATGACTCTCATGACCTTCATAACTTTCAATCAATACGTGTTTTCAACATTGAATAATTACTCTTACTTACTTCGTAGTACTTGAGTTACAGAAATAAAACTAATCGCCAATATTACATCTTTCGCCTGTATACTCGTAGATACATACTGTGCGCGTTGAAAGATTTTATTCCCAAAGGATTACAAGATGGTTTCCTTCGAGAGAGGCGTGAAAATATTTCTTCTTATTGAGTGTGGATCCCTGGTGTTACTTAAAATCATCCATAACAATTACCTACTTTTTCTGTAGGCTACGTACACCACCTACTTTCGGATAGCGTGTTTGCCACTTAAATAATACAAAATAAATAAAAATACAGTTCAGTTGTTACGAAAACGTGCCATGTTTTATAAGAAAATAGTTTTTTTTTTGCATATACGTCGATTGGAAACTACGAGTGTGATATTACGCATTGTAGTATGAGTATGCATTAGGTCTTTAGCAATGATTTTTTAACGATGTGCATTGCGTACAATATGTGAAATCATTTAATAATGTGTGTTGACCTCAATAAACTTCAATTTCAGTGTAATAAAACTCTAATCAGTAGGTTTTCACTAGTCAACGATTTTAGTATTGCATTGTTTCCTTTCATTTCTATTCATGTGCACCAACAGTGACTATCAACTTCACTTAAATATGGCAATAAATAAAATATCTAGAAGTACTAAAGTTTCAAATTTCTTGTATCAAAATAACAGAACTTGATTAAGAAGTTTGAAATTAATTTAAACAATATTAATGTCACAATTTTCCTATTATAGCAACTTATTAGAGGCAAAAAGTTTCCTTAATAGAATTTATTAGCTTAATAAATGGTAAACTGGTAGCACAGATGAAATGGAACTTAATGGTTGAAGTAACGCCGACATTGTAAAACTCTCTATGAGTATTTCTCAGATCTGTTACGACACGAAAAAGATATAAAACCAAAACTACATATTAACATGTGAAATAAAAACTACTTACCGCTTTTTAAAAAAAATATTCAGACAGAGGAGTGTAATATTTGACACAGTTAAAGTTTACATGAAGGAATGCAGAAAGTTATTATTTAATATAACATGGATTATTATATACATTAAATTATACATAATGAACATTACACACAATATCTTGCATATGACACACACATAGTCATATACAATATCTTTAAAAAAATTAACGGTCTCAGTAGCTTTATTAAAAGAATATAAGCTCGAATAGTTTAAATGCTTATGAAAAAATAAAATCTAATACCTTGGTATCAAACCTCAGTAAACAGTTATTTTTATTACTAGATAGACGTCCATCATAGTACAATACCCGACGAATAAACTCAGTATTGTCGGCGGAAATTAGCGCACGGGTCGGCGCGCACGCAGGAAATGAAATCGCGTCCGACATGCTTATTGGTCTATTGTATCGCCTGCGCAGGACCATTCAACTCGTCTCTTTATACTATATAACATTTAGATCAAAATATCAAATAGAAACTTATTTAAATTTGTTTAAATTTGTCAGATCTAAATTCAAAATTAGACATATTTCCCATTGTTATTTTTAACTCGTAATAAAAGTGTTGATGAAAAACTAATATTGAAGTAATTACATGTTGATCTTATCTAATTAAATGAAAATAACTAACCTTCTTTAATTTTGACTTGGATTTGGCATTGCAGAATTTGATAACATATGCCAAAGAAATCGTAATTAATAAAAAAGAAAGCGTAGAAGGGTTGCAACCCAATGTATCAAATAATTTACAAATAATAACCGCATTATCTAAAATTAATAATAATTTCTTTCAAATCTCAAGGACGAAGAATTCACCCAATAACAAGTACAATTAATATCATTAAATATGAATACATATTTTCTTTTATAAAGGCCATTTCTAATTACCTTAATTATATAGAAGCACATTGCGATTATGTGTTGTTGTGACAGTGACAAATCATATAACATGTAATGTAAGAAACTATAATTAAGTTTTTAACTAACCTCTGGCATTTCGCAAACCTAAAATACAACTACCTTGCCACGAGTAGTAGGGATGTGCGGGCGCAGAGCGCAACCAGCCAATTAGGGCGTGCTATGAAGCGTAGCGGAACGGTCGGTGCCAGCAATCCGCTATTGGCACACGCATAAATCACGATACCTGTTGAGTATCATTTTCGCTTTGGCTCTAATTTCAAGCAATAAATAGGTCTTTATAGGTAAAGGTTTTTTGTTAAACTCGGTTGCCAAACAATAAAAAAATATCCACGTTAGACTATGATTTCTCAGATTCGAGAAAAGAGAAAAGAAAGAGGCGACCAATAGAAATTTCATTTTGCAAAATGAATTAAAAACATGTATCAGGTAGAAAGGGTCTTAAATAGTTTTTAATTCAGATAATATGAACAAAATTTAAATAAGTGGACTCGGACATGTAAGAACCGTTAACTTTTACGTTATACTTATTGTTCATAATATAATCCAATAATTAACAGTCAATTATGGAGTTCGCAGTAGAAAGTCATTTCAACAACACAAATTCATGATTATATTTCCAATACTGGGCAATTCACACAATTCTCATTTGATGCAACGATATTAGAAATTTAAATTAATTCAATATTATTAACTAGTAGCTATAAGTGAAAAACTTTGGGCTTTATCCAAAACCAAGAATCAGCGGATAAAGGTCTGACAGGAGTGGAGGTAAAACCAAAAATTGTTTATTTCTATTTTATAACGATTATATCTGGGTCGCCTTGCCAGATCGGATAATAATTTTTCAACTTCATTTTGTTTTACCATTCAGTCCAATTAATCCTTGTGTTGAATTATGTTCGGTGCTTAAAGAAATATTTGCCTTAAGCATGTAATATTAATTATTTTAATTAATATCTGTATAACACCGACCATAAAAAGGAATTCAAAGTTTTAATATTAGATCACAAACTTGTATTAGCATTAATGTAAAATAAATAGTTAGGAAAAAATATAAAAAGAAGCAAAAGAACAAACTACCAAACTTAGCAAACCAAAATAGAATATCTAACATTAAAACGCAAATCATTTTCATAGGTTCGCACATCGACAAAACCAAACAACATAAAATAAAATAAATAAAACTAAACTAAACTAAAGTAAGAACGTTACAATAATATCGCACAGTATAACATAATAATCTGTATAATGTAGGCAACGAATAACTAGCACGGAACAATGTATTGTATTCTTGGAAATACACGTCAATACTGATAATTGCCCAGCGTGTAGTGAAATGGAGAAAAACGACTGGCATTACGTAGAACAATGTTGGTGTGTAAAGAAAACGGCGGTCGTTGTATACACGCGAACCACGCCTTCGAAGGAGCACTACATCTGTCGGCGATAGTGGAAGAAAATCATGATTCAATATAATTAGGGATTTGCAAATATATACAAAAAACATAACCCCGACCTTTTCTTACGGTAACATAGGTTACAACAAACAATTTTCCGGATATGAACCCTTTGCTCTAAGTACGTTCTTTGTTGCTCTCTTCTCAAAGCTAAAGGTTGTAATAAAAAATAACAACTGAACTAAAGAAGTAAATTTATGCCCAGATAGAGTTTCGTTTAGTCTCAAAAGTATTTACAACGGTTCACTTTGGGATAAGTTTATTTTCGAAGATAAAATGTATTTGCGCTTATTAAACCTACGCCATTTCGAATTACAATTACACAGATTTTGTTATCAAAAAACGAAGAATAAACAGTCTTTTGAAATTTAATACATTATTTTCTTATTTAATTAATTTTATTAACAATAGAACGAGTCAACGTCAGGGAATTCTAATATTGCGACAAACTTATGTAGTTCGTAGCTTATGCTACGATTAAATTCGTAGCTTATGCTACAGTAGAGTTTAACGTACTTGTCCTAAAATAGGGGTCCAAACTGCATACATTATCTCAATAATATATGTTAATTAAAAATAAAGAAATATTCTTTAGACTTTGTTTTGTCTTTTAACATAACAAATCAGTACTGGTAAGAATTAATTTTAAAAGTAGTTATAATATTAAAACATACATTACAAATAACATTTTTGGAAATTCAATAATAAATATTAAAATTAAATATATTCTAATATTATTTGAAAAATATATACCACGATTCTTCGGAAGAAATTTATTAGATATTTTCCAAGATTTTCCATCGCAAAATGTAAAAAGAAGTTATAATTAGTAAAATTTTATTGTATAAAAAGTAGATATATATCATGAATTTCTTGACATTTCCATTGTTATCACAATTCTTTTTCCTTTCGGAAACTTCGACGTAAAGGAAAAGTATTGGTAATTTGAACCCGAGACTCACCTTTATTTGGCTTCCGTCACATTTCCCACTTTTCACTTTGCCGAGGAAATACATTAGTGAATTCTTTCCGATGTGTATCGAATTGTTTGCGGGCGTTTACAACGTTATTCAAATTCAACCAAACTTGTAATTCTATCAAATGGAAAATGAATTCCCTTCGTTTTGATTTAAAATCGGTTATTTGGTTATTTTTTTGCTAAACGCTTTCGTCAGTGGTAATTTATCTGATAAAAGTTCCAATGAATAAGGTACATGTAAATACCTGTTCATGGTGGTTCTGCGGTCTCGGGTTCGATCTCAGGCCAGGTAAATGTAGAAAATAAACTTATCTATATAGTCTCTGGCCTGAGTGTTGTATTATTGTCGTTGTTTCCATACCTCAAGTGCATTAGTTACTTGGGATCTGAACAATGTATATGATGGTTTTCTAATATTTGTTTTATTATTTGTTGAAATACATTTCATATTTTGGCATATTTATTGCAACTTTAGTGATCCTGCCAACTACACATTCGTAATGAATGTTTGTTCGGGACCTGTTAGGAGCATTGTTTTTTACCTTTCTAGCCATTTTAATATGGATACTGCAAGCTTTAATTGGTTTCACATTTAATAATCATAATGTTTAATATTATGTTCGGCAGATATTATTGTATTTATTACCAAACTATTATAGTTTGGTGAAACATTACGAATATAATCTGTTGCTTTTTTATGTGAATAAATTACCTACAAATTTATGATTTATCTTTGGTTTGGTTTTTAAATTTCCCAAATATCATAATGGCTCGAATAATGAGTTGTATCTATTTTTAGTTTTAAGCTTATACACTTATATTAAATTAAAGAGAAATTCAGAGATTCGAATATAAATAATTATTGTAGAAAGTAATAGATTATATAAATCTGTAAAAAATACTTAACTACGGAAAAATCAAAATAGGATATAAGCAGTACTTATACAATTTAATTAATTAGTCGTGAATATTTTCATTGTCATTATATTTCATTCATGTAATAATAAAATTTTTATGTGCGTCGTGTATTTGCCTAACGAGTTACGACATTTATGGGGTAAACTTTTATGTTGACATTCAGTTCACTTTGAAATAAGCCTTTAGGGAATCGCATGGTCGTGTAATAATGCATAATAAATTACATCAAGCTAAAATGACCTTTGAGGCCATTGTGTACCATGCGAACGCAAAGTGGAATATCGACCGAAACGTCTTCGTAATGATATAGAAAAAAATGGGGAAGGTAATATATTTTCTTTTACCTCCGATAGCAATGCTGTTTCTACTTTTTGTGATAAACAACTACCTGAAGAATGACCAGTCACAGCTTTATAAACTGAAATAATGTAGGTAGCACGCATAGGCGGAAGTTAACGCGAAGAACTAAATACAAAATACGACAATTATTATAATCCCCTAGTACAACTATTACAATCCAATTTTTTTTTCTCCTGGTCTGGTTGTTAAAAATAAACAAATAATTCTTGTTTTTAATTTGAATTAATTCTTTGACTAACAAGCAATGAATATACCTTGTTAATTTATTTATTCAAATTATTTTATTTATATTGAAAAAACATGACAAACCGACAATTTAATCAGAATTTCGACAAATAAGTCGATTTGTCGCACTTAAAACTACATTTAATAAAACTCTATAATTGTCAGTGACTAATTTTTGCGATGCTGAACGACATAATTGTAGCCTGCTGACTTTGCCACTACTCGATAATACGCGTTTTATACACAGATGTACCATTATTTTACTGATTCCGTATACATCTCCAATTGCACGCTATACAATATAGTACCAATTCTTATCCAATGTAAAGCGCAATTTTTAATGGTTATTCGTAATAATATAAATGCCGAAACTGCCTTGACATTCAGCGATGAGACAGACCTATCGAAAATCTCTAAAGAATTAACAAACAAATACACCTATCGTCAAAGTTTGGTATATAAATCAATTTTGACATGGTTTTCTCGTCTTTTCAATTGTCGCTTGTCAAGACAGTGTCAAATTGTCATTACAAATCGACGTATTTGTAATTTTTTTACCGTAACAATTTTGTCAGTGGCAATTTGATCAAAAAAGATTTACAAATTTATCAGGTTGTTACCTGTTGCCTAACATAATCACATTTATTAAAAAGGCCCTTGAGAACCATTACAGCTCTTCTGATGGTAGTTTTTATTAAAGAATGAGCTATGTAACTGTTATCATAATAAGTACATATGTAAATATGCAACTAACATGATATGTGTATTGCGGATCGTTGATTTTCCGAAGCGTACACATTTACAACCCTCTATATATCTGCGTAGCATCTTCAGCGTTATTTCTGGCAAAAAAATATATCTTTGTGAAGCCAAATGTTAGCTTGCAATTGTAACTATACTTTATACAAGCCAACTCGATAGTCGTTAGTCTTAAGTAACTAACACCCCATATAAAACTACGTAGGAAATTCCGATAAAACTAATTACCGGAAATTATCTTCTTTTACTTTTCTTATAGAAAAGATGCGTCATAATTCAATTAAAAAAGATTCTAACCTTTAAATTAGATAAGTAACTTTGACTAAAAAAGCGCTAAAACATCTCAAATTTAAGTAAGCTCTGTCAGAGAATAAATAATAGTACTAGGTAAACATATCACAATGCCGTTGCCACAAGAACTTGCCGTCTAAATTTTACCATTCAAATCACAGATAGATGCTCACAATATTTTTCATTTTTATAGGTTATATTGATAAGAAACGACGGTGTCATCATTAAATTCATTCAATCATTCCTTTCGATTTTCACTATTGGTAAAAATACTAATTAGTTGACTGAATAGTAATAACGCCCCTTCCTTGGATTTTAGTTAGTTATAGGGTGAGCAAATTTAAATACAATACTTTTTTCAGTTATTAACATTTGTTATACAAATAATAACTCAAACACGAAAGTAACTTTTGTAAATTAAAAAAGCTTTGAGTATTCTTTTTTAGGAAATAAGTGTTTGCAGTTGACACAACACAATATTAATAGTAGTACCTATAGAGGACCAAACCAGCAATAGATTTATACATCTCTCAACATATCTTTACTTTTTGTCGATTGCTTATTACTACAGCATAATTTATGGTAATTAAATTATAGTAAAAAGAAAACTTACCGAAGTATGTTGACTCCAACGACTCCAAACTGATGTTTTTTTTTAAAAAAGCAATATTGAAAGTTCTAAAACACGTCTGAGAAATTTTGGTATAATTTCTTATAATTAACACCTTAGGATGTAATACGTTATAATCTTACGTAAATAATTTATATTAAGCTACAGGCACAATAATGATATGTATGTTTTTAGGTTATTTTAAAAGCTAAACCATTTATATATTAATTTACACTGCAAGCTTATACCGAGATGGACTAGCAAAGAAAAAAGTTCATGTTATTTAATGTGATATCGAATCCTGAAGTATCATTTTCAGTCAATGTCCACACAAAACTCACTGTTGTTGCACCAAATTATGGCGGCCTAATGTTAAGATTGGTTATTTAAAAAGTCCAACAAAAACTAGCCATCAATAAAAGCTTTTTACATGGTATTCGTAACGTGTACTCAGGTAATCAATCCCCCGTCATGATTTCAGGTCTTTGTCTACTAATTCGCCTAAATCTTTTAATGTTTTTGGTGTATTGGTTTGCAGCGATTATCAAGCGTGCCACGACTGTCAAATTGTACACGCATGCGCAGTTACCCTAATTTTGACAGGGTGCGTAAAAGATGTGTCGGCAAAACAGTTCATAGTGCAGAAAACATTTTTTTCTTGGTTTCAGTACATTTTACTTTAATTCATAGTATCATAGAGTTATTTACCTCTCAAAGGGAAACTTATTAATCACTTTGTTTATTGAATGTTTGTCTGGCAGTGTGCTAAAAGTAATTTTCGCGGAAAAGATCGCGAAACCTCGCATTAATTAATAAATAGTCGGACTTTGAGAACTGTGAAAAAACCAAGATTCTTCAAATTTTATATATATTTTTCACATGTAGAACATTTTATAGATATATTTATTTAACTGTAATTTACACATACATTCATAAATAATGCTACTATAAATTATCATTTCCTGCTGAACAGTTTGCCATAATACGTATATTCTAATTAATTTAAGTATGTAGATATTTTATCGTTGCAAGCCAACATATTTTATCGTTGGAAAAATTGTCCATGCTCTATCATAGGCTATAATTTTTCGTAATTTAACACAGCAATGCTGTTGTCCAGGTCCAGTCCACTCTGTCCAGAACTAGTAGTTGTAGGTACCTCGGTATCCTTATTTACGAAAATCTTAACTGGAAGGAGCACACATACAGTTTGATGTGCCAGTTGCGTAAACTCATACCTTTTTTTAAAAAAAGTAAGGACCTAAGAGACCAGCAGGTTAACAAACTTAGGTTATGCCAATCATTGCTCAACTATAGCATCATTATATGGGGTGGTGTACCCAAAAGAACACTACCAAAGATAGAAAAGGTTCAAAGGGCTATTTTGAAAGTTCTCTTATTTTAAACGCCTAATGTCTCCCACAACTAAATTGTATAAAGAGTTTCAAACGCTCCCAAACAGCACACTGCGTGCAGAAATAACCACTCAGATCGAAGGTCATATAATGTTTATAAAGTTCCAGCCTGTAGGAAGGCTTTTGCTCATGGATACTCTTATTTCTTAGGAACATATACAACCGTATCAGTAAGGAGGTTACATTCAAGAATAAAACTACGTAGATGCAGTCGCTAAGCATAAAGCTTCGCTAGCACCATATATTGGAGCGGAGCGTAATACTTAAAAATAAATTAAGAAACAAAAACAATAATATTAAGTAAATTTTAAAATTCCATAACAATGAAAACTTTCAATAAGCGCACGCTTTATGTTTCAATTGGAAATCCCATAGAGCCAATGTTTTTTGGTCATAACTTTTTTATTTTTGTGAATTTCAAAATTCGAACTCTGTCACAATTTGGTCCTAAATGTGTTGATTCGATTTCACACAAAAAATATTAAAATCGATTAAGCACTCGGGAAGTTATGGCGTAACAGACATTGTGTCATTGAAGCTGATCCATATGTGCTCCACTCGCTTCGCTCGCTCCGCTCCAATAAAATCTATGTATATGTGAAAAGACGCTTCGAGAGTATCTGAAGGGCTATGACTACTGTAAGACTGAAATTCTGGGTAAAATAACAGTTGATTTATAATAATATAAATTCATCAGCATATCTATATAATCTTTATAAGATTACCTAATAATGACATAAGCTACACCTTCATATTTATTTTTTGCTACTACAAAAAAAAACAACCAAATATTTTTCTGACTCAATCTTTATTATTATTTTCTTTTTTTTTATTTTGCTAAGTTTCACACGTTACCTCCTTTAAATATGCCATCTGTTTTGTTTGCGTATACTATGCCAAATGATTTGATGAAACATCCGCATTGTGACTTTTTTCTAATAATTCACCTTATCTACAGGACGAGAAATATACCTTGCCGTAACACAATCTCGAGCCAGTACGGAGGGTAAAGGACTTTTTGTTGCTGTACACTTATTACTTTCGTACGATATTTTATTTAAATTGTCGGTTTTGGAGTACTAAAATGATATATGTGTGTGTTACATCGTGAGTAATCTCATAATTGAATTTTAACAATTATTGCCTAATTTTTTGCCTTTTAATACTATGCCTTTTATTGCCTACAAAACGTGGGTATTAAAAGGCAAAAAAAGCTAAAGTTCGTGATTTTTTTTTATATCAGCTGCGAATTTTATTTAACACAAACACAGTGGCATATTTTACGTACGCGTGTATGTACATAATATACCTAATTCACAGAGTGATATTTGAACTCATACCTTATTATGTTAATCTAATTAAAGTGTGAATATATTGCCTTAATAACGACAAATGCTAGATTTTTATTTTCTTTGTTAACTTTACAGTCTTTATTTATGTTTGGATAGCGTGACATTTTTTAGTACAACTTACGTATGTATGAAACATTTCTCTTAGCACATGCAATGATAAAATACGGGATAAAATATATAAAGAGCTTTTTCAGGCATTGCCCTTTGTCGCGTGATTAGTGAAATTAACATTTATATTTTAATTGCGTTCGTATTTTTTTCTTACTACTTGCTATTAAGGTCAGCGAAAGTGTACCGACATAAGCAAACCTTAGACGCCGCTACATGCAAAGCACCTGTTTAATTCAACGACGTATTGTTGTTTTGAATTCATAACTCTTATCTTATACATTTTATCATAGCAATTTACTTCAATCATCAGTTTAAGCCAGCGCAACGAAATACTCTAAACTAACTTTTTAAACTCTTTAAATTAACTTAACTTTTTAAATTCTATCAGGTCCTCAAACTTTTTTGAACACGTGTGTAGCAAGAAACAATATCTTCCCTTCCAAAAGAAATATTGTATTGGCATGATAACATTAAGTAGCCGAATTATATTTTATTACTTAAATGTGGGAATTTAAAGTTTTCTATATAAAAAGACATGACGATATCCATCAATTTTTGATCCAAACTAATATCATTTATTTTAATAAAACTGATAAATAGAACAAAAGACAATGTATGTTTGGGTTTGATTTATTTTTTTACAAAATGGACCAAAACGTAGGTCATCGTTTAAAGCATATAATTTATTTCATCATCAGGACATATTTTTATAAGAAAAGGAATAATTCATACAAATTATGGATGTAACATTACATTTAGGAATAATAACCCCAAATAACAAGATAATTTTTAAAGGTTTAAGATTTTTGAAATCTAGAATAGCTTTTTTTAAATACACTCTTTTGTTATACAATTCTTTAAATTTAAATAAAGGAGGCATTGATTTTATAACAATAGTAATTCACGCACGATAATAATAACAAATATCTCATCACACACAGTAGCCGTGCATTGTTCTATAGACGTAATAAACTGTCTTGAATTAATGGTATATTGTTCTTTGAGGGTGACCAATGGGTCGGAACCTAGCAGTCTTTGTTCACAGTACCGTTACTTCTCATAATGAAATAGGTAACCCAACAAATGAATGTTTTTTTTTTAATACATGTCATTCATCGACAAAGACTCTCTTCCCTAGTAAAATATAACCGGAAATAATAATTACTGTTTCAAAATAGTGATATATTTACAGTAACAGGTATTAATGTCCCTCCAAGTATAAGGCAACAGATCTAATCAAATCAATGTATCGCTGATCCTAACTACAGCCCAAATATTGCATACTTCGTACAAATGTACATAGCTGGCATAATAAACACAATCTGGAACAAATATAAAAAATAATTGATATAGATTGTACCATGAAATGAAGTGTTGTATTCAACAACATCATAAAATAAGCTAGCTATATTCAACGACATAATTACCAGAAATGAACGATAGGAGTATATAATACATGTTAAATATATAAAGCGTGTTGATATTATAGCCTCCCAGCGCCTGCAGCTGTAGTGTATCATAGTAATTTTTTTCAGTAAGTAATTACAAAAACTCAAGTTATGCAATTGCTCTCAGTGGAACAAACAAAGTAATTTACATATTTAAAATCCGGTCACAACCTAGTCGCATGGCCCCACGGCAATTTGCACTTAGTATGAATATTGAAACTCCACGACAGCGGTAATACTTAACTGGATTCGCTAAATCTACTGGTGCTGCGTTGGGAAAATAACGTACACGTAGTTATAGTAGCACGTGAACTTACCACAAGATAACAAATTATCTGTATTGATATTAAACTCTATGTGTTGAATTTAAAGCTGTTAGTAGAGTGGAGAAATTTTAAAGTTTTGTACAGGTTGATGTGTCGGTGTGTTAACAAACAAAGGATTCTTATCGACTCTCTAAAAGTCATATCAGCCGTATGACGTCCACTGCTCATCATTAGTCTTCCACCAAAAAACTTCTCTATAAATGGTTCTACAGTCTCTCCGCATCTAAAAGATTCCCGCGACCTTCATCTGATCGTAGGTTCACTTTGTGTGAGGCTTACATACAAAGAATCATCATTTGGTCACGGTTCAAGCAACCTCTCCGTCCTCTGGCGGAGGTATTCTCGATATGAATTCCGCTCATAAGTTACAAATGTTAGCTTTTATTTTAAGCGCTGTCAAATTATAACGATAAAAATGAGTGAAACTATACAGGGAATAAATTTTGAATTTATTCCCTGTAGATAACGTCTATGTATAATGTACCGTCTTTCACAATCATCAATTTTAGCTCAGCTGCCTACAAATACCTCTGATCTGAAATGTCTAATTCTTATTTCCAAATTTGTGTGAAAATTTTTGTTCTAAAACTAAAGTATCCACTAATTGAAATGAAACCCTTCTGTCCGCGTACACGGTTTAGCGTTTTTTATTTAATATTATTGTTTTCAGCATTGTAATGCGATAACTTATTATAAAGAAAAAAAAGCTGTAAAAATTTTTCTCTGATGGTATAATAATTCAAATACTATTTCTAAGTGAAGGAAAGCTCACTAAATTATAATAAAAAAACTCATTCAAAAATTACCTATTGTCAAATTGAAACTATTGTGCGGTTTACTAACTGATCGACATTGCATGGATAAAATCTCACACACCACAAATATAACGGTTGTAGTTTTTTTTTATAAGAAGTAATGTTTAACTTTTTAAGAGCCGGTTTTATGTAAAGGTTTCATTGTCATAATATGAACGTTTATCACATTGTATATAACAAATACAGTGACAACTAAGCTAAATCTAATTAGCACAAATATTGCAAAATTAATATACCGTGGTTATTCGCCTTGTCAGCCCATTGCCTTGAGTAAAGTTTCTAAGAGGAACAATTAGAAATCTGACTCAGCCACCTTTGCGTGCTACCGAAAACAATTAGAGCCACGATCTGAGCTTCAGTATCTAGGCCAGGAGCAAATTAGCAAGATTAGCATTAGAGTGCAACATAGTAATACAAAGATCTTTAGCAGACACTAGCTCTTGTTTGTATAATGGCTGTAAGACTAGTATTAAGTAACCAGTACAAATGTGTAAGAAACCATGAAAATATCTAATTTATAAATATATTAAATAATTCAAAGTAACTCATCCATTTCACCTCAAGTTAAATCTAACGATTGTATTCCTGCAACTTATTTTTTTCAGTATTCCTTGGTAGGTACGTAGTAATGAAGTTAGGGAGAAAAATTATTCTCATTAGCCTCGTTGTCTAATAATTAAAATAGTTCATAGCAATTCTTTGTCATTTAAAAAATTACCGCAGATTTTTCGATCGAATAAGTTTTTTACTGTTCTTAGCGCAAAATGTTTATCACAATTGCATAAAATAAAGAAGACTCGCATTTTATCAGATAACGAACACGTTTATTTTTCATGATCTTATTAGTACTGATGACTCGATGACACCATCGAGTTGCCAATGACTTTTTTATCCGATTTTTTTACAAAACAATCGTCAACATACTTTAACTAATACATAAATAAAAACTTATTTCACTAAAGCGTACTACAAAGTTTCATAACATGTCTTATGTCATCTCAAATAATTTTTATGAGTTAGTAGAAAAGAAAACCAAAAAAAGAAGAAGAAGACCAAAAGGAAAGGAACTTGGCACTATTAATAAGAATGATGTAATAAAAAAACGGACAGATATAATAGAAATAAGCATTACAAAAGCGTACAAATCATAATTATGAGCAATTAAAATAAAATGAGTACTTTCACGTCAATAATATGTTTAGAGCTTATTTTATAAATTGCTTTATTTTTATCGTTACATTTTGTCGTTAGTCTAGTTGATAAATTTTAATAGTCTTCAATTTACTATATTTATATAGACTTATCGTTTAATCTATAAACTCTTAAACTAAAATTATCTGTATTGCAATGTAAAAATTTAACGGGCAACAACAAAGACCTGTATTGTGTAATAAAAGCAACACTAATTATAAACTTTTGTTGTTACTAAGTGTTATTTTAAATAAATGAAATAGTAAAGAAAGATGTAAAATGTTAAAGGAATAAAAAAACAGCACCTACCAAAAGCTGTAAAATTTTCCCAAAACATATTGAAGTCTGTGTTTTAGACTTTACTTGAAAATCGAATGGCGGTATTAGTCAGTTTTGTAATAATTGATGTGTTATTGACTAAAATTCGATTGTATATTCATATAGACTGTTCATCACGTATTGATTTTTTTAATTTGTCTGTTCTTTTACCTTCGAGTATATTATTTTATAATTTATTTATATATTTTTGCATTTCTCAATGGTATCCTATATGATTATTTTAATGGAAAATATAAAAAAAAGTTATAGTTCAACTTCAAGCTCCCAAATTATTCTCTGGTTGCATATATTTACCCATCCGCTCAAATCATATCAAAACTGTTTTTTTATCTGCCATAGAGCAAGTGTCGTGTGATTTAAAAAACACTATAGAATTGGATTACATACCACTGTGAAAATAAAAACGTAATCGCAGTGGGGACCGAAGTGATCAACTTATAGGCTAAAATGACTATAGCTCGTCAACTATTAGATTGAGCTGATTAATGTTAAAAACGGTCTCTAACTGATATCTTAAATAATATATATTATTTTTGCTATATAATAATTATTCTTTATTAAATATGTATGCTTTCCAAATTTAAAAAATATTTAAAGCTTCAAAGAATGTGTACATTTAAACATTTATTTAACCAACATTTTTCATTTATTTTTTCAATGTCAATCAAATTTATTGTTATTTATAGCCATTTCTGTTTTCAAAGTAGTATTTTTATTGATGTGACATGTACTCAATAGCCTGTACTGTGCCGGTACTGTGTGACGGGGATGGGCCAAATTTTTTTATCAATTTGAATTGAAATAAATAAGATATGATACTTTAATGTTAATTTATAGTAAATATCAAATTGAAGTGTAAACGTTTAATAAATATAATCCTGTGTGATTGTGATTTTTCTGAAAGATTCCTTCCTAGCGTCTCAATGTGGCATGTAAATGTAAATAATTTGTTATTATATTATGCAACGAAATTTATCACTAAAGCTAATAGATGTATATATTAATTACTTATAAAGTTGTATCACCAAGTAATCGTATTGGTCAAATTATATTATGAAACGCCATAATTTATTTAAATATTTAACTAACTTAATATAATTTACACCTGATCCTTAAAAAAATATTATTAAAAAAATTGAAGGTCTCGCCTAATACTTAGGTATAGGATTAATTATAAGTTAAATTTTTATATTAAGAAGCATTATTAATATTAAAGCAAATATATTAATATAAGTTATAAACGAGTACCTTAGAAAAATACATAAGCTTGCACGGAACGTTAAAGCAGCACAGCATAGTATACAATATGCACAAAATAGTACGATTATGTCGGTACTCTGGCACCATTATATTTATGTAGCAAGGAAGACGAGGCTACATGAAAGGAAGTCGAGGCTGATGCAGTAGCAGTAAGCTAGAACATTCAAAAGTATGCAGCCTTTTCAAGCAGTTATATCTTTGCTTCCTTCGGTGTGGAAACTATGGATTCGTCAAGCCCAAAAGCCAAGCTCTTATTTTTAGAATGTTCGACCGTTTAATTGTAACGACTGAAGACAATACAGGTGGCAGCTTTTCGTTCAACGTATAAGATTAAATATTAAAAGAGGGCAACGCTGTCAGCCTTTTCAGCACTGTTCTCAACAGCAACGGTAAGGTCGATTTTGAACTTTTCCAAAATATTTCTGCAATTTGTCTTTATATCTTATGTATTGATTCAGTATCACACTTGTTTTTAGTACCTAACTTTAAGTATTGTATAAGTTATATTAGTTATTTGTATGACTATTTAAGTATGTAGAGTAGATTTGTGGATTTTTTAATGTGTTGTTTTTCATGCAAGCATATATAACATCATAGAAAAGGGTTTACAGTTTGATATATTATTTTATTATTACACTTGGTCACTAAAGGCAAAAAAAAAAGTTAAACCTTAAAGTACCTTTCGCTTTCTATCACACCTCACAAAGCTTTGACAAAGCCCCCACTTTGAATAGTTTTATTTTCAAATAGTTTAGTGAAACTTGCACAACTTTTAAATGTATTACGCTCGATGTGGACCACCTATGTTAATAGCAAGTTGCAAAACACACGAGAATATCTTTATTTATTATAATATGTTTTGCAATTAGTTACGTAGTAAATCTGCTTACATTATATAAAAGTAATTTGTCAATGTTAACCGTCTACTTAATGTTAGCTATGCCTACTTGACAATATTTATTTAAAAACCTGCGATTACTGAGATTAAGCAACTTTTCCACAGCCTAGTCATTATATGGGCGGCCAAAAGTTATTCTATCAAACTCTAACGTGTTATAAAAGACACATTAAACTATAAATTGAGGGTTTTTGATATCCACTAATCCCCATTTGGCGCCTGAGGTGAGTACAGCCTGTTTTCCTTGTGATGTTTTCATCCACAATGCCTAATCACAAAAGCCTTCACCCCATCAGTAGCGGTATTTGAAGGAATTATGAAGACTTATTTATGGCAAATTTCACCAACATTTTGTTTGAAATTAATATAAATTATATTGCAGTTTTAGTACGTAGCACAAAAATAATATCAAATATATAAGAAAAAAAACAGCGCTTGCCAAGTTTCTTAAAGTTATGAAGTTTACGAATTTACGTAGACATGGCGTAGTTGTTGATGTTCAATACATGCATTATGAATGCTCATATTGAATAAAAATCGTTGTTATCTTTTACTATATATACCACAAAAAGGAAATTAGAAAAATCAACAATTTTGCTATATTACTGAATATAAGGTTAATAAGCAAGTAATGCCGTGTGATGTCCGGCAGAGTAGAGCATCAGATTAACTGGGAATATATCATATATTAGGGCGACTAATTATACTAAGGGCAAACACTAAACATTTCTCATATAGGTACCACAAAAAGGGCTGCAGCGTTTTCCAGACTGTGGTATTTTACTGCGATATCTAAACTGCCTTTTAAAAGTGGAGACTACGGGAAAATCCCCCCAGGCTTGGGGGAGGGCCGGCTAGCATTCAGTAGTGCACATAAATCTGCTAAGATGTTGAAGCAAGTTATGATCGGTTTGATGTGGTCACAAAGTTGCTGTTTTCCTTTATTAAATGCGAAAGCACAAAATATAATGGCGGTTTACATACGAAATAAATATTGTTTTATACAGAATATTCTTCATTTATGATTTCTTCTGTTGAATGAACCTGTAGTACGAAGACTACTTCTACATTCGACGTTAGCCTCTTTAGTAGACGCTTGCAGAGTAGAAATGAGAGTATTTCTACTGAGAATCTATGAGCGCATATTCGAGATAGAGTACATTTTCTGCTGTCGACATCTTAGAATTGCGTTATAAAATACCATAATACATTTAACTGTCAAAAAGGCAATCTACACCAAATAATGAACCTACAATAAAACTAAATTCCCCGGCAGCGCGAGCGCAATCCAACGCGCATTCAAGATGGCGCTCATAGAGCACGGCGCACACGCCATGTCCGTCGTGGTTGGCTAGCCAAGCGAAAACAGTTTTTTTTTCTACATAAACATTGTTCGCAGTAGAGAAATCGGCGGGCGTAACTACGGCTATTGTTGTACACCAGTTAAACGCTGAGGATATTAGAGCGTGATACTATACGTAGGTACTGTTAAACTGGTGCTTTATGTTAAAATTAATACCTCACAGCGACACTGTTTCGTAGTTTATTCAACTTTCCCAACTTTACCATTTGTAGAACTTGCCAGGTTCTCCTACTTTATGATACCAGGTTTAACCTGGTAGTATGCTGTAGGAGTAAAGCACATTATTATCTATGTTTCAGGCGCAGAACTCTAACCGCTATTACTTACATATAATAACAAGGCTACGAACTATTTTGAACGAAACTTGAAAATAGGTCTTTGCGCTTTTAACTTTTAACCAAGCAAACTGATCGGTTTGCTGAATTTCAGTTTTATTAACTAAGTTTACATTAAGGCCGACGTTTTTAGCAAACTCCACCTAAAAATGGCTAGTTAATATTTTTTAGGGATTGTATACGCACTGTCCTGATTAGTGTTCCTTTGTGATAGATAAACAAAAACAAAAATATGGAAACAGTATTAGGCAGTACTGACCATTAGATAACCATAATAAATAAATAATGATAATTCTTTATTTAACTCTATTCGCCATAATAATCACGTTCAAATAATGTCGTAAGAGGTTTGAGTCCTATAAATAAGCTCTCTCATATTGAGGATTTCTTTTTAAAACTCAAGTCAAAGTCAAATATTTTGGAGGTTAAGTGGCTCTGAGTTTTGAAGTTTTTTTTATATAGACTCGAGTCTTAAAAAGGTCATTCTAAAAAGAACCAAAGACTGAGTTGTTTGGTAATAGCTCAATTTATAGAAGAGAACTGAACACTAAGAAAACTTAAATAAGGGTCGATTAGCAATTTTCTCTTTACTGAATATTCATGAGGGGAAAATATATCGTTCAGGTAAATAAGGTAATCAGTTCAGGGAAACAAGTAATAATTTTTCTGCAGAAATGGGCCCCCGCTTATCTGGTCAGGCCAGCTACATGAAAGACTTAGTTTTATAATACAATAAAGATTAGACGTAATGAAAACATTCTTAGGCCAAAAAAGCTAACGAACAATTTGACTTAAGTTCTTTCCACAACCTAGGCATGTGTTTAATTCCTTTTAAAACGCAAGGTACAAGAACAATCCTTTGATGATGAATTAGATTATTATACTTAAAAAAGAGGAAAGTTAAATATTCCGTTAAAAGAGAAACATTTCGGAAATGTTTTCTAATAAGTTTTTAATACATTTGTATTTATTTATGAAGAGATTGCTGCTTAGCTTTAAGACCGACTTTCGTATACGTTGTCTCTGTGGTTTTTTTTGTGTGTAATAAAGTATGATTTATTATTATTATTTGCTTCTTTAAGTTTATGAAATTTCATACCAATTAAATTACTTGTTTTAAAATATTGAACTTGAAAGCGTCAACTCTTTTAATACAGTGTTACTTTTTTCATCGATTCAAACTTAACACAAATAATTCAATAATAAACGAGTTCTTTTTCCAATAAAAGTGGTTTAATTTTGGCTCTATGTCAGTTTATTATGAACACGGCACCTGTTAAGGTATCTAAGCGTTAGGATTAAATAAAAAAAAACAATAATAAACGAGGTTTTTAAAGTTAAGATGGTAGGATTATTAGTTAGTCGGTTAGCTACAGTTTTACTATCGCATCGAAATTGAATTGCTCCAAAAGCAGTGCAACAAACTCATTGTGTAATAAGATATTTTAAAAAATAGTACTTTTTATTAGTATAAGTATGAGAAATTGCATCAAGTCAGAAAGAAATCAGAATCTATTTTGAATCGTGGAAATTCGCTTAAATATTTGTTAATAAACTGACTAAATTATTAAGATACATAAATAGCAAAGCTTTTATTATACCTATAGGTAAATGCGCTATTCACAGACTTCAGTTTCACAGACAACGTTGAGTTGGAATCCATAGTGGGCACATTCAATTATAAGTAGAAATTAAAATTAAGAGAGAGGCTCAGTAGCATGCATGCAGAATGATATATTGATGGAGTTAGTATAAATAATATTAGTTACGCTGACGACATGGTGCTGCTGAGCACCTAAATCAGTGCCCTAAGGAAGATGTTGGCCAAATTTGAAGCATTCGCGGTTGAGCATGATCTTAAATATAATTTAAAAAAAAAACGAAATAATTATATTTGATTATATAGGGAAAAAACTGAGTAATATCCCTGTGTTCATCGATTAAGTTTCCGTGGCTTCTGCGATATCTGACGTGTCGAAAGGAAAATTAACAATAAGAAAAGCAGCCGATAAATGTAATTTAAAACCTGTAACTCTACAGCATAGGCGGCGTGAATTTTTCATTTAAGTATACCTCCAAGCAAGTATTTACAACCGAACAAGAAGACCAACAAAATGCTTATATAATAAAATTCAGTAAAATGCATTATGCGTTCACAATAAGTAAAGTGCGGCAGCTTGCCTTCGAACACGCTAAAAAATTGAATTGCAGCTATTCACCATCTTGGGATGTCAATAAAAGTGCTAGCTTAGACTGGACATATGATTTTCTTACGAAAAATAAAAATATTAGTTTAAGGAAACCTGAAAACCAAGTGTTGCCTTATCATTTTAATTTAATAAGACTGCCGTTGCAACCTTTTTGATAATATAGAAGATGTTCTCGCAAAATTCAATTTAACTAGTGATGACTGATTAAGTCAATTGAAGAATGATTATATCTTATTGTTTTATGTAATCTTATATCTTATCGTATTTTTCATGGCATCGTTTATTATTTGGATTAACTTGTTCTATTTTTATTTAAAAAGCGCAAAAATTATTTATTTCAATTAGATTAAACGTAAAATAAGTAATTATTAAATAAATGTAATAAAAATCAATAAAACTAGTTTAATTTGTAGAAATGAATCAAAGTGCCCCATTATATGTATCAATGTAGGTACCTCACACGTGGAGTACATTGATATAAATATCGTTTTTCGGATCTCGCACGAACAGTGGCCAGAATCAATGACATGAGGAATGTCTTCTCCAGTTCCGCCAGGGGATCCAGGAAAAGTAAGCCAGCATTTCCATCATCAATTTCATTAATTATTGTATAGACTTCCTCCTTTTTTGGGTTAAATAGCGGTAGATTTGTTGGAATTGTTGAGTCTAACTCATATCGATCATTTTCACGTTCACGTTCCAATTATCTATTAAATGCGTCGCTCACTCCGCGATCTGGCGTTGGAATTCCTAACCTGACTAACAAACTGCCGCACATGAGGTAACACATATCTTCTATTACGATACTCTACATTTAATGGATTAATAATCTTGATATTGAAGTGATATCCATCGCCTCCTTGCCAAAACTTCAGCGCTTATTACAACGTGTCATATGTGTATTTCATATATTTTTTTTAGTTGCCCAGTATTGCGACGTGTGCTTACACGCGTAAGTAACACAATATCACGTGTTTCAGTTCTTTGCTCAGCTCACGACTTTGTTGTCAACGTTTAGCATATGCTCTAATGCAGTTTTGAACAGACTGACCAATGCATGATGTTCATGAAGCAGTTGCTGAGTTTGAAGGATTGCTCTTTTCAATGCTGTGTGGATCTCTTTGCGCCCATCATGTTGCTTCTCTATATTGCCCGTGAATTATATTTGTTAGAGTTTATGTTCTGCATCTTCAAAAGGTCGTAATGATCCAATTCAATGGTGAACCTGGCCTTGAATTTGTGAGTCGAGAGTAAAGTCAGTATTACTGATTTAAAATCTCATGTTTCTAATGATATTATTCCTTTTTTTTAGAGACAAATACAGATACTTAACAAACTACATTTTAGCCAATTTTGTATCATGGTTAAAAATGAACATTTTACTCTTCAATATAATTTACCTTGAATGTTGCATTCAATCCGTGTTCTTCTAAAATTTCCGCACCATATGAAGTCATTTAAAAACAGCCATTTCATTTTTGAATGTTTGTTAGAAAATTTCGTGATTCTGGTGTTTCGCCACGAAGCAAGGAATGCAATGGCCCTGGTGGCAGAACCACTAATGAATACTTCACTTAGCCATTAAGGCAGCACAATCCAGGCGTTTCTCCAGCAAACTTCAATGCCCCACAATGCTCGCAAACTACGTCCATTAGACCAATGCAAACGAAACATGTGAGCTGTAGTCAATAGTGCAATCGTATAGAAACGCCCGATTCAAATCAACACTTTAAGTATTTCTTCTTGCACTTCGAAGGCTATCTCTTTATTGATCTGTGTGTTATTATCTTAATAAAGTAATATTCTTAATATTTATTTTGTATTCATTGTATTACTTTCATAAAATCATAAATTAAGTTCAGCTAATCTGTAACACGATATTCATAAATATTTGACAGCAAATAAATATGTCAATCCTTTTTCATTACTAATATTATTCCACATTTTTTAAATCTAAAATACGATACTTATCCTTCCTTATTTATATTATCTTGTCGATCCTAAATTTTTATTTGAATACGGAAAAAGTACACTTTCCGTATCGACGGGTGAACATTAAATGTTTGGCAGTAACGAAAGCCATGAACATTTCGTATGGGAAAATCAAGGGAAAACGCTTTTTCTCTTATTTTATATTTTAGTCAATTTGGTATGTTTTTAATAGTTTATTTTTATTTTATTATGCTATTCGGGACGGAGAGAAATACAACAAATCAAAAACCATGACAATCGGTCCAGCCATTCTAGAGTTATAATAAGTGTTCGAACAAATACCTATCGATTTAATCCCCCATTCCGCGATTTTTATAGTTTAGGAGTTATGATTTTTTTTATTTTAGGATATTTAAGGCCTGAACGGTTTTAAATTTTAGTAGGTTTATGACAGTTTTTTACTACACCCCTATAAGCTGTAGTTTTATAAGTAAAATAACTGCCTACCTTTCTGTGTTATAAGATACTAGCTTTCCGCCCGCGGCTTCGCCTGCGTGGAATTCACTAATATTGCGGTATAAAGCAAAACTATAAGAAAACTTCTCAATCCCACGGAAAAATCTAAGAAGCGCGATGTAACGCTGGATACAATTAGTTGTTAAACCAAAACTGAATGGTACACTATATTATATGTTTTCCCTTGTGGAGCAAAAACATGCAGATTTTGGGCAAACACTTCGTTACCATGTTTAAAAAAACACCCAGCGCTATCTTTCGCATACCTCTAGAACTAAATAGCGTAAGCTATCATTCCATTTCTTACGTATTTAAAAAAACACATCGTTACCATGTTTTAAAAAACACCCAGCGCCATCTAACGCATACCTCAAGAACTAAATAGCGTAAGCTATCATTCCACTTCTTATGTATTTTAAAAAACACATCGTTACCATGTTTTAAAAAACACCCAGCGCCATCTATCGCATACCTCAAGAACTAAATAACGTAACTAATACTTATACCAATTAGTAATTCGTTGACTTTGGTGATTTCAGGATAAGTAGATGTAAAAAAAACAATTTAGACGATAAAACAATTGTACGTCATCCCTCGAGAATTCCTCTTTTTCTAGGATTCATTTTCGTATCATTTAGCTTCAAAATTTACATGTTCATATTCGTTTGCAACATATAAGTAGATGTAAAAAAAACAGTTTAGAAGATAAAACACATTGTACGTCATCCCTCGGGAATTCCTCATTTTCGGGGATTCATTATCGTATCATTTAGCTTCTAAATTTACATGTTTATATTCGTTTGCAATATTTTACCTTGTTTTAAACGACACACAACGCCATCTACAATCCATCCATCAAGCAAACAATATTTTTGTTTTTCCTCGGGAATATCAATTTTTCCAGGATAAAAAGTACCCTATTATTTAATCCGGACTTTTATCTTCACGTCTGCAAAATTTCAAAGCAATCGATTCAGTAGTTACGGCGTGAAAGCGGTACAAACAAACAAACTCACTTTCCGATTTTTCATAGTTTAGGAGTTATGATTTTTTTTATTTTAGGATATTTAAGGCCTGAACGGTTTTAAAAATTTAGTAGGTTTATTACAGTTTTTTTACTACACCCCTATAAGCTGTAGTTTTATGAGTAAAATAACTGCCTACCTTTCTGTGTTATAAGATACTAGCTTTCCGCCCGCGGCTTCGCCCGCGTGGAATTCACTAATATTGCGGTATAAAGCAAAACTATAAGAAAACTTCTCAATCCCACGGAAAAATCTAAGAAGCGCGATGTAACGCTGGATACAATTAGTTGTTAAACCAAAACTGAATGGTACACTATATTATATGTTTTCCTTCGTCCTTCGGGTTTCATCCTCGCCACTGTAGTGGCATGGGAAATACGGGCTGTGAGCTAATCGCTCTTCCCCGAGCCTCTTCTCGTGGGGGTGCGCCCCCACGGTTATTTGGTGCCGCTGGACAGCGGCCGTCTCAACGACGATTGGAGTGCTCACTCGCAGGGTAAATGCAGCGTTGCCCTCGGCGCGGTCCACACACCGGGTGAGACCCCCCCGGGAGGGGGAGAGGCCCAGCGAGCGCCAGCGAGCGGGCCACGGCTTACGCATGCGAGTGGGTGGGGATAGGAATAATTTAGGTGGGGGTAAGGGTGGAGGAAGCGGTAGGTGGGTGAGGGGAGCGAGTGAGCAGGTGGCGCTAGTGTTGCCTCGTCTGCACCGGTGTTTCTGGGCTTCTTGTGGCTGCCAGCAGCTTCGTCAGGAGGGCGGTGATGGCAAGGTACGGGTCATCGCCGAAGCTGATGCGCTCGACGGCGGACTGCACCATAACCAAAACGTCCTCTAAGGGGACGAGTTGCGACGGCTGTGGGAGAGCAGAGTTTGTGGGAACTGGAGATTGTTGTTTGACGGGCGATAGTGACGGCCCGTCAACCGGAGACTGCGTCGGTAACGTCGGGCTCGACGCGGCCGCGGGCGCCGAGGCGGGCGCGGGCGCAGTCTGATGCCGGCGCTTGCCGCGGCGCCGCCGACGCCTACGTCTGGGCGTCGGTTCGCCGCGGTTCGTTGGCGGGTTCGCTGGCGGGGCCAAAGTGGACCCGGGCCGCGAGTCCCGCGTGTCGGCGCTAGGTGGTGGGCGGCGGCTCTGTTGACGAGCCGGTGGGACGGCGGCAGAAGCGCTTGCGGGATAGGGTGGCGGGACGGAGATACCTCTACGTCTTGCCTCTCGTAGGAGTACTTTACAGCGCCTATCATTGGCTGTGTGCGCCTGTGCGCAATTGGCGCACGTGGGCGGGTCGGTGCGGTCGCGCGTGCACTCGGCAACCGGGTGGTCGCCCGCGCAGCGCACGCACTTCTGAGGCCGGTAGCAATTTAAGGACGAGTGCCCGAACGCCTGGCATCGATGGCACTGCGCCGGCCCTTTACGGGGGCGCCATGCCTCAACGGTGACGCCAGGCATGTCGAGCAACTCGTTGGTCGCGAAGAGATCCCGTTGTCCTTCCCGCTCGAGGTGCTCCAGCTCGGCGTGGAAGATGCATCCGGGGCGTCCGCGCTTGGCCCGTATGAGGCGGACGAAGCGGACTTCGAACCCCCGACGCTCCAGGTCCTCTGCAATCAGGGACGGCTCAGTGTCCCTGGGAAGACCACGGATGACCACCTTTAGTGGCAGGTGCTGGGGTTGGGTGAAGGTGAACCAGCTGATAGCTGGTTCCGTTCTTGAAGCCTTGTGTAGATAGGCCTGGACGGCCCTGGACTCCCCCGTCGATTTGGGGAGGAAACGGATGCCCCTTCCAAAGGGGCGTGCGTTGGGCGCGTGCCCCAGGATCTCGCGCAGCCTCTTGAAATGCGCGGGCCAGTTGGGCAAGGCCTCAACCACTATAGGTGGGAGGCACTTGACCGGGGCCGGCGCTTGAGGTGGCTGAGCAGTGGAGTTGGGTTGCTGAGTGGGCGTGGGCGAGCTTCGTGCCGCGATGGACGCGTACGATGTTGCGCCCGACAGGAGGGAGCCAGGGGGAGGGCCTGCGGGCCCTTCTACCTCTAGCTCGGCGTTCGGCTCGTCGTCGGAGTCTAGCTCAGACATGTGGCCCGACGTGGATGGCTTGGCAGATGGCGATGGGAGGAGACACGGGCGCTTCTCGTCGCCCTCCTCCGTGGATGAGTCGACGGCTCTTGGGCGTCGACGTGGGTCTCGGGGGTGCAGCGGCAGTGGGTTAGGGGTTTGGGGATGGTCAACATCCCTTAATACCCTAGCTGGGGCCGATGCATTTAGCGCAGCACGAATTAGCTGCGCGGGTGGTGGCGCGGGCGCAGGCATGCGCCCACGATCCGGTGGCGCTCGGCGACCGCTCATGGTGACGGCCGAGCGTGTCGTAAGTCGATTAGTGCAGTCTGTTTGAAGCAGGAACTAACTGGCGTAGGCAGACTCGCGGCGAACGACGTCCCTATTTGTCACAAATAGGGAACTTGTTCGGCTTCCGGAGGCACATACACGAACTACACAGATAACAAAGCGTCTATTTCGCGGAACAAGTGTCTATGCACACGGAAGCGGGGGGAGTTGCTCGCGCGCGGGGCGCGGCAGAGCAACTGGCGGCAGCGATGACGTAACCAACGGAGCGGGTGGGGCTCGACGCGAACGGAGCACACGCGACCGGCTGCGACGAAGGCACGACGAACACTATATGTTTTCCCTTGTGGAGCAAAAACATGCAGATTTTGGGCAAACACTTCGTTACCATGTTTAAAAAAACACCCAGCGCTATCTTTCGCATACCTCTAGAACTAAATAGCGTAAGCTATCATTCCATTTCTTACGTATTTTAAAAAACACATCGTTACCATGTTTTAAAAAACACCCAGCGCCATCTAACGCATACCTCAAGAACTAAATAGCGTAAGCTATCATTCCACTTCTTATGTATTTTAAAAAACACATCGTTACCATGTTTTAAAAAACACCCAGCGCCATCTATCGCATACCTCAAGAACTAAATAACGTAACTAATACTTATACCAATTAGTAATTCGTTGACTTTGGTGATTTCAGGATAAGTAGATGTAAAAAAACAATTTAGACGATAAAACAATTGTACGTCATCCCTCGAGAATTCCTCTTTTTCTAGGATTCATTTTCGTATCATTTAGCTTCAAAATTTACATGTTCATATTCGTTTGCAACATATAAGTAGATGTAAAAAAAACAGTTTAGACGATAAAACACATTGTACGTCATCCCTCGGGAATTCCTCATTTTCGGGGATTCATTATCGTATCATTTAGCTTCTAAATTTACATGTTTATATACGTTTGCAATATTTTACCTTGTTTTAAACGACACACAACGCCATCTACAATCCATCCATCAAGCAAACAATATTTTTGTTTTTCCTCGGGAATATCAATTTTTCCATGATAAAAAGTACCCTATTATTTAATCCGGACTTTTATCTTCACGTCTGCAAAATTTGAAAGCAATCGATTCAGTAGTTACGGCGTGAAAGCGGTACAAACAAACAAACAAACAAACAAACTCACTTTCCGATTTATAATATTAGTAAGGATAAATAATTTCATCGATAGTAAGAAAATAGGAACCAACAGAACAAAATTAAATTGTCGACTTTAAAAATAAAATTAATTTAAGGCTTTCCATAGCTTCTGATAAGCTTTAAAAACTGCGCGATGGCCTAAACTTTCAAAATAATAAATAAATGTGCACTTTATGGGGAATTTTTTGCTGAAACCGGTCTCTGAAAGTATTAAATCGGAAATCTTGAAAAATTTATGATACCATTTTTCATTATATTCACATAGATATTTTGTTATACTTAAGATTTACTTTGCCTTTAGTTTGAATTTGAGTTTAAATCTGAAGAAAATATTATATTTATCACCACTTCTATATTTTTTTATTAATTCTTGCTTTTAAATGAAATAAAACTAAAATTGTGAAAATAACAATTTCTTTTCTTTATTTTTACAATAATAAATGTTCAAAATGTTCTCCACCAACTGATATGCACACTTGCCACCGAAGCAAAAAAAATCTTCTTAAATTCACAAAAGCTTCGTTTTGCAATCTAATATACTTACCGCTTCTGTTAACTATGTTTTTAGTGGTTGAAAGTTGAAAGTTAAATTTTCTTCTTGGAGTGAATAAATTGATTGATTAATAAAAAGAGTTTTTAAAGTAATTCTTACATACCTATAGAAATTAAGAATATAGCCATCTTAGTTCAAGTTCCATTTGACCATTTTTATAATTTACTCATGCTTTTTTTTATTTATACCAAATTTTCAAACACTATATTACTAACTAATTGCATAGCAGTAAGTAATAATAACATTTAACATATCACGGTAACGTAGTTCATACATACATAATTCCTACACAAATCTATGACCTAATACTTGAATGAGATCATTAACCGTTTTGGTCGTAAAAGAGTATCACATTTATGTTTCAAACTCGTTCGTATATCGTATCCGCCCAATTATCCTTTGTTCAAGTCTGTTCAGGCGCATCTATTCAAATTACGCATTAACAATGCGCATACGCAATGAACCCGCATGCCGCTTCGTACCGCCACAACTGATCGTAACTATGTAAAACTGTAACAGATAAGTAGCTATAAAATATAAATATATAAATTTTAATAAAGTCCTAAATTAAGCAGAGGTAAATAACATATACAATACATCAATAAGTGAATAGATGTTCATGACTCGGGGACAAATGCTTGTGCTTATCACACAAACATAAGCCCTTACCAAGATACGTACCGAAACCTCTGATGTAAAACGTAACATCGCTACCGCTGCACCAAGTAGCCTTATAAGTCAATGATTCTTTAGCTTAATTTTAAATAGACTACTAATTTCTCGTTAAATCGATGACAGTTTATTTTCTCGTTTTTATTACATCTAATCCCTTTTTCGTCCGAAGAAACCTGAGGCTTGACTGAACTAACCTCGAAAATCCTGATAAGTGACCCGACATATCCTTTGTTACTTGTTAAAAGAAGTATTAGGTATCATTCAATGAAAAACTTTCCAGTTACAACTGGATTGCGATATAGCTGCTTCGACATTACTTATTAAACGAGGTTAAGGAAAGGCCAAACAGGTGAAATAGTTCCCAAGATTAAAATTATGTCGATATGTCGATAAGGTTTTTACTTTATTTTAAATAATGTAGGTTTCGAAGACCCGAATACACGTGAAACAATTTTTTATCCGTTTTTAACATTCTTTATTGAAAGTAAGTAAAGAAATAATAATATTTGAATAAATTTAAATATTAGTAATAATAATTTTAATAATTTAATAATCAAACCAACATCCATTAAACTTTTAGGTAGATTTACCTCTTGTAGGTACCTAATTAATTCATTTACAAAAGGTATAAACATGCTACGGAGGTATTCGTTCATTCTAGTTACATAAGCCCCACAAACCTTTCCATTATTTTACCATATTTTTATTGTAGCTTCCAACACGCAACAATTTTGCAGTCACGAATGTCAGCCACGAAAGGGACCACTAAATTGTTGACAAATTGGCGTAGGTACTACGTACCTCTATAGGTAGACAAGTTAAACCGGCCGCGATAAGAAGTTTTATCACTTTGGCGGTATCAGCTTAAAATGTCAGTAGGTAGAATAATTCTATTGTTCTCTGTGTATTAGTAAAACAAACAGAGAATAATTAGCAGGATCTGATCCGCCGTGTAGGAGTGTCTAAGCAGAATATTACTGAAGTCTAATGATTTTTTTTTTCTGTCCATGGATGGGGTGGTAGCGGTACCATCGTTAATAGCGAATTCTGCAGTTGTTTCAAACAACAACCTTGGCTACCTAGAAATAATGCTTAAAATAGAGAATTATTCTATATTATATTAATTGAAATATTTTTTTTTATCTTTTGATATCGACTACTACTGTTTCTGCTTTATGGCTCACCATACGGATCAAAAGCGAATTAATGGGTGGCAGTCAACGCAAAAGAAATCGTTTTTAATGTATCCTTCGAAGCATGAAACTCAATCACCTATCCAATCGCTGGCTTCTATGAAAAATCTTCAATACGAACGAATCTGAAGTGTAGGTACGTTTACACTACGCCGTCGAGCTCCAAACTTGTAAACGCAAAAAAAAGCGTGTGCGTCTCGGGACACACGACAGAAGTGATGACTTAAACTAATCCAAGTTGAACTATTTAATATTGAAATTTTTACTTGAGAAAAGCTTAGGTTATTACTTTTTTCTTATTTTTATAATCACTAAAAAACGGTGATAGTTTTAGCCTTTTAGGTATTGTCCCCGGCAAATAAGTTGAACATGATTTTGAAATCACGTGACATGCGCAGTAGTGAATAATGTAGGTACCTAAACTTGCTACTGCGCATGTCACGTGATTTCAAAATCATGTTCAACTTATATGCCGGAGACTATAATATGCTCACTGTCAACAGTATATGTCTAACGCACACTAAACACTGAGTAGAGAGAGGGAAAAGCTGCCCGAAATACAGCTAGCGCTGCAGGTTAGAGTGAGAGAGGAGAAGCCTACCTACTGCTGCCTTATGCGTGAGAGGAAGGGAAGCCAGACAGACAGGCACCGTAACACGTTACGTAACGAAGCGGTTAACACTCCCATAAAAAGTTATCACTTCAATAAACATTGTTCGTTTTTCTTGCTTAGAAACTAATTTAGTATTTTTGACCCTTTTGAATTGCTCTAATTTTACGATGTATATAATTATTTTTTTAATCACAGACACTCCAGACCTATCAATACCAATATAGTAAAACAGTAAATTCAGTAAATTGTAAAAAAACATAAAATAACTGACTAATCTGAAAACTTTCGTTTTACTTAAGTAAGCTAGATATTTTTGACGCTTGATTCATTATTTAAAAAAGTCAATGTAAGTTGAACTTGAGCTACAATTGCGATCTAATTAGACCATTTATTTCTTATCATATATAAACTTTGGTTGTTTTTTTAAGAAATGTACATACCTGAGCTGACGAAGAGTATCAGTAATACTTTAAACGGACATTTTACATAAACGTAACTTCCTAATTTTGTATTAAAAAAAACATTTGTTTTTTTTAAAGATGTAACTCTTCAAACTTGAAAGAATACCCACAAAATAACCTAACGTTGGAAAAACAACAGGTACATTTTATCTCAAGAAAAAATGGAACTACTGCTTCATCACGCCTCAATACCAATGAGAAGGTCGATAAATAAACGATTATTAAAATCTATATTATAGGTAATTATTTCAGCAACAAGTCTTTTCTGTATAGGTACTATAAATTGTGCAGCTCTACCGCCTAATGGTCTATTACGATAATCAAAAGGATGTTTATAATAAATATAACACGTTAAATTTACTTTTATGACAAAATTTTAATTCATTTTATAAATCCACTTTAACCGGATTTACGACGTATTTATTCTTTTTTAATATTTAATCCTGACATTCCAACTCCTTTACAGTTGCCGTGATCGCAGGATGCCTTAGGTAAGGGTCGTCGTGTGTTACTTTTTTCCGATATTTCAATCGGGCACGTTCCTAACTACTCAATTACTACAAATAAAATTGCTTGTTTGTATTTTATTAAATTATTTTATTATCTTTATGTTACTGTAAACTACTAAGTCTAGGTACTACAAGTTTGAAAACTATGAGGTTCTGCCGAGAAATTGGCGAAAGAAGCTCGAACAGGTAGACTGACCTCCATCTAATTTATTATTTACAAAATAAGTCTCGCAGTGTGAAAACTAACCTCGGGAACATGTTTTTCTAGCACTTTGAAAGTAATGAAAATCGTTGACTGCGTATTTGGTTTTTAATTTTTGGGAACAGAAAAGTCAAAATTTACCATAAGGCTCATATAAATTCTCGACATCATCCTCGAAAATTCATGATAAGCATGGCTTAAGTGATGTGGTCTATTTTTTGTGCCTCAATCAAAAAATGTGCGATCCACTGCACGCACAACTCTTCCATATCCAAATGTTTTTGTAGAATTGATTGTATTTGCCTCATCTCTCAATCTCATCTTAAGTCACGTGCCTGTCTGTTTCGAACATACGGCACACAGCATGGAAGTTGAGAACCGATTACTTGTCCAAAATTTATTTGTACTAATTTCATTTGTCAGAAAACAGTTGAAGACGTCTTTTTTTTAGGTATTGACATAAGTAAGCTTAAGTTTCACCTATTTTCAAAATAACTTTTAGTATTGCCCGTAACCTCTTTTGAACTTTTATCATTTGCAAGGTAACTCCTTTGCCATACTTTCACTGCAACAAAACAACATTTTACCTAATATTATATGGGCACAACAATATTATATGTAAAAACCAGGTTATTGACAAATGTTTTTGTCTTCTGCTAAAGTTTGTGTTCCTAGAATACTCAATTTCTTCACCACTTCACAACTCCAAAATTCAGGGCTGTATTTTGCGGGCGCAGTGCGGGTGCCGTACCTAAATAGTATTACTCACGTGAAACCAATCAGCGAAACCATTTAAGTCGAAAGTCTTTAAAAGCCTTTGTTAATAACAATTAAAAAAAAAACAGTAAGAGTCCTAGTTGCCGGGATCATATAGACAAATAACAGCAAAAAATAGAGATTGGAAATAGTATGCACAAAATTTACGAGGCGTTTGGTGAAATGGAAATATGGCAAATAAAACAATAGTGTCACTAATGTTCAGCAACAAAATACTTAATATTGTTATTTCGGTCGAGCATAACTTCAGTTAAAACTTTTTCGACCAAATGAAGCGTTGAAGTAAGGAAAAAAATCGAATTGATGATAGGTCAACTGTATAGTGGCAAACGTGATTACAACGAGGTTAAAGCGCCCTCGTCGGTAATCGGACGATTTTAGATTCTATCTAGAATTAAAGACTAGGAATAATAACACTTTCCTCAACCAGTTGCCAGTTGGAGACCCAAATATGAAAATAATGCTTAAACTCATGAGGGACTCGCTCATTTCTTAAACTAAAGGGGAAGTTATGGAATTCTAGAGGGATACAATTGAGATGAGGGTAATTAAGTATTTTTATTATTAACATGGTAAGTAGTATGGGAATGTTGAAAACTTTATTCTATACTTATGACAATAATTATATAATGAAAGGTAAAAAAAAACGATTCTGTATTTCTTTTTGTTAAATTATTATAATAATAAAATAAATGTGGCGTTCCATGCGAACAAGTGATGTTTCAGCAACAAAGTGGCTGTGGAACGTCGATAGCTTTGAATGTTTGATATGCCGGCCGCCCCTGCGACGCGACGGCAAGCGTGCGACTCACCAAGCATATATTTCCAACAAAACAAGAACGTGAACTCTATACTACCATCCCCTTTCTCTCCCACAAATCAAACCACCCGGAAGAGGGCGGTGGTTCACCTTATGTTGGTAGCCACGACGCGTACACCACATTAAATATTTAACTCTAGCCTAGTTTTCATCATAATACACTTCTGGAATAAAGATTTTAATTTCTTGTAATTGCATTGTTTAATGTTTCATTCTATAGCGATTCAAAATGGGACTTTACTTTTTGTGTCATTTATTTGGATTTTGCAGAGTTCAGAAGGTCATACCTTCTTATATTTTCAAATATATGATAAATATTTGTAAAACATATTATCGCTATCTAGCGGGTATCATGACCGAAACGCAGCGAAAAGTCAGCTAGGGTAGAAAAGTACCAAATAAGAAACTAACGATTTAGTTTCCTTAGATCTGTTAAAGTCAGTCATTCAGTTTTCAGTCAGTTAGTCTTCAATCTTTAAATAATCATGTGACTTATTAAAGACTGAATACTTTTTTTATCTTAAATTATGTAATTTCCTCAGGCTTTTTATGTTTTATTACATTTTTTTCTATTTCTTTTGGTTTGAGGAAACAAAATAGTAAATTTGATTTCAAATGATATGCTTGTATGAATAAAAGATCATAACTCAATGCTTTTCTACAGGACAATGGATGTTGAATCGGCTAATAAAAGGAAAATATGCCATTTCCGGATTATCCTCTATGGGAGTACTAAGTACCAATATTTAAGTGACCAATATTTAATTAAAAACAAGCATTTTATTAATAAAATTAGATTAAAATTAATTTATTTGTGGCGATAACAACCCATATTGAACATAAAAGTAAAGTAAAATAAAAAAAAAACTCTCCATCCGGCGTTGCGGGATATGTCTTTCACAGCAATGCCGGGTGTAGGGACAGTCCAGTCTACAGTCAGACAGTCCAGCAAGGACGGCGTTGGAGCTGGCCTGAACCCTGCGCACCAGCGAGGCTCCTCTTTTGCGCATAATTTCATAAAAGCAGTCGGTGTGTGCTGCTGCAAATATTCCCGAGGCGAGACCGCCCGAACACAGCCCTAAATGCGTTATTAAATTGGACACGGAGGGAGACATTGTATGAATATTTTGCCCACAAGCTGCACGTATACAAAGATATGCAGTATGCTCTGAAAAGAGTAACTTTTACATTGCACAAACTTACGAGCAGTGCCGGATTAAGGTTGCCTGGGGCCTCTAGGCACTTTATGTTTGGGGGCCCCCTTATACAATGTGTCCCGTCACCAGTGTCGGAGCCTTTAATGGCGTGAAATATAGCATTTTTTATCGACAAATTGCCCCTCAAATTTTGTGGAATACTCAATCAAAATCAGAAAATATTTTTTAAATAAAAATTTAATATTTACATTTGTTTTTATGTTTTTACATTTTGGGGCCCCTTCTACACCGAGGCCCCTAGGCACGTGCCTAGTGTGCCTAGGGGGTAATCCGCCACTGCTTACGAGCTAACATGTTTGCTCTCCTTGACAATGCCCTCCGTTCCCGCTCAATGTCTGCCCTGTGGTAACTATATGCCCTAAGTAAGTGAACTGGTTCACTCTTCCTACAGGAAAAGGTGGTAGATTTTGTGGACACACACCATCAACATGGCTACTGAGAGCGATGATCGAGGAGTCCATGTATATATTGAATAACGAAAGCGAGGTTAATCCTCGCTGCCTAACCCCACAGTTCAACCTGTAGGGTTCCGACATTGCACCCGCCTATCTGACTTTATTTATCTGGTGCGTATACCAATACTTGAAAATGGACACAAGTTAATGGGGTAAATTAATGTTTAATAGTTTTTTCCACAAGATATCACACGACACCAGATCGAAGGCCCTTGATAAGTCCAGGAAACACGCATAAACGGGTGTCTTTCGTTTCGTATAATATCTGATTAAGCACAATATTGCACTTTCATGCAAATTCATAGGTTTATCTAAATATATGTTGCGCAGACCATCAACTTTGGGACTGGGGCTAGTGAAATAGGCCTGTAGTTACTTTTATCGGCTAGGTCACCAGTTTTATTTTTCACTACAAGCACTACGACAGTTTTTATGAGGTCCAGTGGTAAGTAAGAGTGGCACACGCACAGTGAATAGAACAATGCAAAAATCTAGCTAGATACATGTGGACCCGCATGCTGAAGGTGTTCAATGCCTAAACCATCATGGCCTGGCGATTTACCCCTTGTCATCCCTGTAATGATGTTAGCCACTTCTTGGGCACAGACACAAACCAGCGATCGCTAGAAAAAACTTATTTACTATATCATGAATCTTATTCATAGATAGACAAACAGTCATCTGTTGATATGAATGAGTTAAAATACAGGGTAATTATATAAACACCATCCAAATTTTTTCTAGGCAAAAGATATCATTCAAACACTTCATTTATGAAAAATTCCGCAAAAAAAAATTTGTCCGAGCGAATTATTACAACAGCTGGTTACTGGCAAAGATTATTATTATTATTACTGGTCGTGGGTTTGATCCCCACTCGGAACAAACAGACGTGTGATGAACACTTGTGTTTGTTCTCTGTCTGGGTGTAAATATTTGTAATACCACTGTTGATTCTGATAGCCGTTTAAAAGATTAAAAAAAATTACATCCACTCCTTAAATTACAAAACAAACTTACCTTATATTTTTAGTTTTTTTACATTTTTATAACTTAAAATACTCTCAATAGTCGTAAAACACTATTTAATTGCGTCAAACACCTTACATACACGGTGACGGCCACAAAAATAACAAAACAAATAATTTACCCTTACGTAGTGCCAGTGAACTCGCGTGGCGAGTCGGTACAATTTTTATTGCAGTGCCGGCGACTCGCCCGGCGTGTCCGCCTCTATAATATAGGCGGCACTCGAGAAAAATCATGAAATTAATAGTGGTTATGAACGTGATAACGTGGGACTCGAACCCACAGCCTCTCGCTATCCAGGCACTCTTCAAATTGAGCTAAGGAGACCTTAACACACCCGTTGAGTTTTTCGAAATATTTCTCATTTAACTATCAGCGCCAGTTCTTCGTATTCAATGTAATTACTACCTATAACATCGAATATAATGCTTTAAAAAATAGGTATCAATTAATGTATTCTTAATGTTTCTAAGCATTGCAATTGCTATATTTTTTCTTATATAGTATTTAACTGCTTAATTTTTATATCTTCAGTAGTTTTTTTACCGGTTACTAAAACATGTTTCTTCAAATTTATGTATATTTGTTCTGCCAGCCTAGCATGTGCTACTTGAGAAATCTCGCACATGATTAAAGAAAGTTTGTCGATATCGACATATATCTCGTTCTCCTTAACATATAGAGAAACTGATGTTGCCTCTTGATATATGATTGTAAACTACTTTATTATCTAACTTAGCCACATCGATATCGTTCATTCAATGAGTGTTGTGTGTTTTACATACATATATCTAAAGCTAAATATATACCTATATATATACTTATACCTATACATATATATACCTATGCCTATACCTTTACCTATACTAATACATATACAAATGTTTATATTAGTAAAAATCTTATATACCTAACTATATATAAAAATCTCATGTCTCGAACATGCATTCGAGATAAACTTTAAAACAACTGAACCGATTTTGATCAAACTTCGTAACCATCTGTTATTTGATCTAACTTAAAAGATAGTATAGATTTCATTTTAATTTATAGGTAACACAGCAACGCGTGACCGGGTCAGCTGGTATGATATAAATATAAGTATAAAAAATATATTTATGTGCCCTTCACCCTTAATATACTGTGAGTACATAATTGCAATAAATAATAAGGCACCGCCATCGCTATAATCGAAATAGCACACAAACCATTTGTCGTCACCTTCTCTACGTACTAACGCAGGTACGAGAAATATGTCTTATATCACTGTCAAAATGTCGACAAAATTCTGTTGACATGTTAGAGTTTGTTGACGAAAATGCCGTGGCTAAGTAAAACTACTCTTTTGACATAAAAGTCGACTTTTAAGCGCAATCATGCTAGAAAACATGAAGAAGGACAAATGACTAATGCATGAGAAAATATAAGAACTGAATCAATAACTATAGATATTCATCTAGGTAGATTTTAATGTAAAACAAGTAATGTTATTAATCCCTTATAGTACAGTCAATCTGCAATTTTTGCTCCGAAAAATGACAAACCGGGATTTGACGACGTGAATCGTTAGGGGGGCAAGTAATAAACTTAATGTCAGATTTCCGAAGTCCTCCCTCCTGCTGTTTTTGAGAAAATCCAAAAATTCTTCTTCAAGTTTAATTATTGTGGATTATGGGAACAATAAAAAATTGTTGTACTTTTTTTTCATTTTAATTAACATTACTGCACTTCTTCGCCTATAGTTTGAAAACGGTGAGTTTTATGAAAAAAAGTTTTAAACAAAAGTTGTATCTAATTTTGTGACAAACAACTTTCTCATTAACATTATTGCAAAAATATCATGTTATTTCATAATGAAAATAGCAAAAAACCACTTTTTTGAAACTTTAGCGCCACCTAGCTTTTGCATTTCAAGTCGGATGACATCACTTTAATGAAAGAAAATGTAGTCCTGTGTCCTCTTTAATTAAAAAAAAACGGGTCGCTAGCACTTATACTTGCCGCTTCGCTTAAACGGGTCGCTAGCTGAGATAAATGCATTTCAAAATTTTTTGGATTTTCTCAAAAACAGCAGGAGGGAGGACTTCGGAAATCTGACATTAAGTTTATTACTTGCCCCCCTAACAATTCGCGTCGTCAAATCCCGGTTTGTCATTTTTCGGAGAGTTCGAATTTTTTTCTTACATACTGACTGTACTATTAGCTACATAAAAACTTCTCCTTTATCAAGACATAGATTAATAAAGCAAAAACCTGGAAAAAAATATGTAAATGTTATATTTTATTTACTTGCCTACGTGCCCTTAATATCCTTATCTTTTGTTGTAACTGTATTAAGTCTGGTATAGTTAAATTGTGTGCATTAACTCCTTAACATCAAAATCGCATGACAACAACTACTTGCCACTAGTAAGAGTGACACACGCGAACAATGCATTTTGCTCAGAAACTTATTTACTTTACAGATGAACACTGTGCATATAGATACTCAAACCTTACTTTATTTGTTTTATTTTATTTGTTGGAAATTAACAAAAAAAATAGTATGTATTTCTAAAATTAGGTCAATTGTAGTTTGATAGGTAGCATTTCAAGACAGTTTCGTCTCCAAGAGTTGAGACCAAGCGTACTTGTAAATACCTATCCATCGGCTATACTACAGTAGGTATGTAGATATGGTACGGTGAATTTGGAGGTTTTTTAATGATGGTTTAAGTGGCAGTTAGGGTGATGGCACCAATCATGGACATTTTAGGGAAGCTAATTTGATTTAACTTTTTAAACCGGAAACTTTTTTGACTTATATAAAAAATGGATTTTTTTCCGACAGTGAAATACATGTGAAACATTGAAATGGGCACGTTGTTCATTATTGGAAAATAAGTAGCAATTGCAAAATCATAACAGTACATTTATTTTGAATTTTATTTTTCAAAAAAAAGTGTCCTATGTTAGATAAATTATTATAATAGAAAAATACTAGAAAAATCGACTCGGGTCACAAGTGAATCTCAGGCGGGAATCGAACCCGCAACCTTTGGAAATCCGGTCCAATGCTCTCCCAATTGAGCGACCGAGCCTTGCGAACACTCGTCGAAATTTTCTAGTACCTTCCTGATTTTACGCAGAAGGCCAGCGTTGTTTCATCAATGAGAGGAACATCCTCTTGTATTCGAAAGAAGCATTTTTACAAATGTTTGGTCAGTCGATTAAGATAAAACAGCCATTTTAGCTTTATAATTTTTATATATTTTATGCATTTTCAATGCGATCTTATAAGATAAATTATTATAATAGAAAAATACTAGAACAAATCGATTCGGGTCACAAGTGAATCTCAGGCGGGAATCGAACCCGCAACCTTTGGAAATCCGGTCCAATGCTCTCCCAATTGAGAGCTGCTATTATAATGCTATTATAATAATTTATCTTATAAGATCGCATTGAAAATGCATAAAATATATAAAAATTATATATCTGTCCTATGTTAGTTCTAATACCCCCAAGAAAAAGTTCCATGATGATCGGTTAAGTAGTTTTTGCGTGAAAGCATAACAAACAAACTTACATATAAAATATTAGTAGGGATACTTATTATAATATACGTTTATTATATATATGTACTTTAGTTAAAAATCCACCGATTTTTTTAAAATATACAGTTTTCTTCGTCTCCTGTTAACTTTGCACTCTTTTGTATTTCGATTAAATAATAACACATTTCAATATATCACAATACCAAGAAAACAAAATGCAAAAATATCTACTCACCTCCTTAACGATTTTCGCAATAAAAATGGATTTTGTAGTAACACGACGGACAGCTACATTTGAGGGGTGCCAAACCATAACGTTTCAAGTGCCAAAAAGTGAAATTTTCAGAAGACACAAAAAACATTTTCAATGAAAAAAGAAAGATCAAAGCAATAAAAAAAGAATGTATAATGAAATTATCATTTATTATTAATAATTTAACACAACTTTTGTGCTCTGTCAAAACAAGGAAATAATATTATTTTCTTTATAAATAAATAAAAAGTACAAAACGTTTTAAGTGCCATTATTTATGCAAGTCATAACGTTGTAAGTGTTATATCACTTGCACATAACTCAACTTTAAATATCTTTATTTTAAAAGGTTTTCATAAAACAATTTGCTTTCTCCGGCTAAATACGGCAACATGGCACAAATGTCTTTCCTTTTCTCGGCAGATAAAAGTACAGGTGTCTCGATCATGTCAACTTGTAGTTTCTCAAAATTCGCCTTAGTAATTCCAGGTTTAAGCACTGGAGTTGATATCCATGGAGCAAATTCGCCGTAACTTTTCTTTGTAAAAATGACACCAAAATTTTCAGATATAAGGCGAATCATCGTTGCCTAGGATACCTATCTGTATCTCTTTGGTATTCATATTTTTAGCCAGACTCATCCAATTAAAAATCTTATTATCCACTACGAGAATGGTTTTTTTTTGCCAGCATTTGCAATAAGCTCAATAAGGTCTTTTGGAATCAGTGGCTTTGCACACTTTTTCTTCATTTTGAAGGATATAACGTTTGCAGCTCATTTGGCACTTAAAACGTTATGGCATGCTGTTTCACAATATTTATGCTAGATAGCGTTAGAAACCCTTCAACCTAATAGTGCAAGTAAACGCCGCAACTTACACCGTTTTACTGCAATAAAACTTATTTCAGTTCGTGTGGCACTTAAAACGTTATGGTTTGGCACCCCTCATTTCACTCGGCGAGTATTTTAAAACAAAACGGACGATTCATGCGACTTTGTCAATATGATAATATTGACAACGCTCAAAGGTCTTAAATTCATCATTCAAATCAAAAATTATTTAAGTATTTACTTTCTTTAACAGGTAAAAATATGTTTGTATATGTATTAGTATAGGTAAAGGTATAGGCATAGGTGTATGTATAGGTATAAGAATAGATAAAGGTATATGTTTACGTTGAGATACGTGTATGTAGTACATATGAAGGTAGAAATAGATTAAAGTAAACGTTTTCACAATTACTACGGAGAATAATTCCGATTTCTAATATAGAATAATTAAGACATAGTCCAAAGCATTTTAAATAGCACTTTTCTACAATTCTTTTCCAAATAAGTAATAATAAATAATACAAAGGTACCACTTAGTCAGTTTCGGGTTTAACACAGTCACTTCTACGTAAGTTAAGCAATCACTATAGACAGATTTTATTCTATTATTACATCGACGGAAAGGTATCAGTTGCAAAATTTTATATCCCAGTAATTATTAACAATGCAGCGTACTTTGTGTAGCTGCGCGCATCGAATTCGTTGAAAAATGAAAAAAAATGACCGGCCGGCGTTGATTCGAACGGTTCACCGCAGAGAACATAGAAGACAAAAAAACGATAAGCGATAAATAAAGCTATAAGACGGTGCACGGACAAACGGTAAAACGTGTTGATTAATTCGTATTATTCATAAAAGTTTTGCTGATAAATGTTTTATATATATTTATAATGTACGTTTACAACGTTACAAATCTGGAACACATGAATCAATAAATAACACGTATCCTTATCAATTTTTTTGGAGTACCGTCTTAAATTTATCCGCATAACTACTCCTTGATAAAATTGCCAGGTGCTTTCTAAATACCAATTTCTACGAGCCAAAGTATTATTCAGAGTGGTACTTATCAAAATAAAACTGCTTTAAATGTATACAATGACGACGTAGATCCACTCCAAATAATTTAAAAATCCAATCGTCTGGAAGCCCAGTGTGGTGTAGATCACGTACGGCTAAATCAAACCTGCATACAGTGTTGTATAAGTCGAGTCCATCCATAATACTAGTTTCTTAAAAAAATAGGTAGTAAAACCATAATAAAAATACTTTGTAAGCAACAGTTTATTGAGCTAATTATGATTATTTCACAAATACTTATGAGATCATTATTTAATGACCTAATGTAATATAATAATATGTATTCTGGCTAGTAACTTGTTATAGCAGCATGTTGTAATAGACGGGGAATTGTATGAAATGACTGGAACACATAATCATGTGAAAGATGATGATTTACTCGTTATAGGAAATAAAGATCACACTAAACGTATTGTCAGCCACCATCTGTGACATTTAACTATAATGAGGGACCTAGTGCAGTCCAGAACAACTAGTACTTCTCATTTTATATTAAATTTACAAAGCATTGTATCTCATTATCCTATAAGCTTCTTATTTGGAATATACTTGGAAAACATTTTAAAATGTGTTAGCTAAATAAAAACTATAAATAACTGTGGGCCATGCCAGTTTCAGAATAACACTTTCGAGTTAAAACCGTCAACTTAAAAAATAAGTCATCCCTAACTAAACAGCGTATCGTTCGTTCAGCGAGAATCGTGTTATGCCTAAGTATTAAATTGTACAAAGCTGACTCAAGGTCGGCGGTTTGTAATATGTTTCACTTGAACGACTTAAAAACAATAAAACAATTGAGAATATAAACAAACAACAAATCACATAATATTCACAGTTTTTTTTCAACTCGAGCAATGCTGCATTTGTACAAATAACATTAGACTTAACGCTAGTACTTAACGGTTCTCAAAAACTGTGATTTCAACACTGCACATAATATATGTATTATTGCTAAATTGGTAACAAAATTTGAAACAGAAAACAAACAAAAACAAGAAATATCTAATAAAATTACTTAAGCAACCTCATGATTCATATTATCATAAATAATAGAATTTGATAAAATCATGTGTTAATTGGAGAAAGTCCATATCCACTAAGCTCGTGCTCGGTATTGCACGGTCTTCAGCTTCTGTTGATGCTCCGTGTGGGGGCGAAACACGTGTACCTAAAGTAGTTGATAAAGTGTCGGTGTCTGCGGTTTCGGCATTTTTTTGCACTTTGCTTCGAAGTAAGCTACATATTTTTATTTTGCTAATTAATATAATAGAATTCGATCATCGAACATGTCGATAAATAAGATAATTTATAAAAATATAATTATATAATGCATAATTTTATAGTGGTTTTATTGTTTTATATTAACATTTCATTTTTATGGTTAACCCTTCTAAATTTTGTGACAGTTATTCATTAAAACCAAACTTCCCTATCAAAATGCTTTCTTATTACTAGAAATAAAATTCTATTCAGAATGTTGTTTTTGTGCAATTTCAACTTGGACTTTCAACCTCCCACAACTACAACCCCGCAACCCGACTGTACAAGTCGCGGCTCGCTCGCTGGCGCTGCCTGGGCCTCCCCCCCCCCCCCGAGGGGAGAGGGGGGGGGGTCTCACCCGGCAAGCAGACCGCGCCTAGAGCCGCGCATCAGTCCTCCACGCAAGCGCGAGAGTGACAAACGAGGCTGTAACAAGATGGTTCCAAACTTGTACCTGTTACCTACTCAGTCGCCCACCCTAACATAACCTTTTCAGCCTATTACAGATTGCACAACCACCACGGGGTCGTCACCCCGTGAGAAGATGCCCGGGTAGGAGCGACAGCTCAAACCCGCACCCGCACACAACAGAAGAATTCCCGATAAGGTCGTTTATTCGCTATTTAACTACGTAACTTATAACATCTAGAGATTACTTCCGGAAGATTGTGACTACTTCAACGATGGCTACATTTGTTACTTATTTGGACCTTTTCGTGTTTATACGGGCAGAAGATTTAAAGGACGTAGACCGATTATATCAAGCTATTATTAATAAGATTCCTTCTGAAATATCGATATCGCCTGAAGATTCCAAAATGATCATGGGATTTGCAAGAAATTTTGTGAGCAACTTGCAGAAAAAGTGGACAAGATAATCTAGAAATAATAAAACTTTCATTATGAAACACACTGAGTAGCTAGAATCTTTCATAAAATGACCTCGATGTGAATCAGTCGATTTGGAAGAAATATTTCAGTGCCATGAAGGTGACAAAGAAAATGTTGATATGGAACTTTCAACATCTAAAGAGCCTAGTACATCAACATCTACTGTAGGGAGGATACCTTCTAAAGGTCAAACTAGGAAGGCCTTCAGTAATTTAAGCAACAAGAAGAAGAAAAGACGTTCCTGGTTCTTGATTGATCATACGGAGGAAGAGCTCATTTTTGCATTGATTACAAAATTTAAATCTAGTGACAAAGTCGATTTGACCCGTATAATCGAACATCTTGAGAAGAGTCCCAAAATGATTCCGCATGTAAACAATCTTTTATTTGGAAAAGTTGAGGCAGCGAATGTCCATGAAGATCAAGCCCTGGCTCTCACACCTTCACTTAATTTATAAAAGTGGCAGTATTTGACTATGAGATCTGTATTTACTGATAATAATGTACTGCCTTCATATCACAAGTTATTAGTCGCGAAGCAGAAGTGCTCGCCGCCGAGTACAGATCTTATTATAACAGAACTAAAATTAACTTGGTTTTGACAGTACAGAGAATATTAAAAATTCCTACTACTGCGTTAGACTATTTGAACTGCAACAATTTGAAACTGATCAGCAAGTGGGGTTTTGATGGATATTCTTCGCAAAGCATTTATAAACAGAAAAGTGACGTTGCTAACTTCAATGACTCAACAGTATTCATGACAAGTCTTGTACCATTGAGATTAGAAACAAAGGTATTAGTAATGTGGGAAAATCTAAGTCCTTCTTCAACACATTATTGTAGGCCTGTCAAATTTGAAGTTGTCAAAGAATCAACTGATCCTATCAAGAAAGAAGAAGCGGCCATGAAGGAAGAAATAAGAAACTTAATTCCTACTATATATGGAGAGTTCAATATACATCACGTATTGCACATGACTATGGTCGATGGCAAAGTCGTTACAGCTATTTCGGATACACCTTCTGCGGCAACTTGCAATGTATGTCCGGCAAAGCCAAACGAAATGAATAATTTAGATCAAGTATTGTCCAAGCAGCTGCGAGAAAAAGTCTACGAATTCGTTCTATCTACTCTACATATGTGGATTCGGTGTATGGAATGTTTTCTGCATATTTCCTACACTCTGGATTTCGAACTTTGGAGTGCCCGAGGGATAAATAAAGAGTTAAAGCAAACAAGGAAGGTCTTAACTCAAAATCAATTTAAAGAGCAGACAGGAATGCTGATTGACATTGTAAAACAAGGCTTTGGAACAACAAATGACGGAAACACGGCACGAAGATTTTTCAAAGATTTTGAAAAAAACTGCCGAGATCAACAAAATCGATGTAAGATTGATAAAACGCTTTTTAGTTGTCTTACAAGCAATATCATCAGGGAAAGCAATCAACACAGAAGTTTCAGAAACTATTGCAAAGAAACAGCGGATCTTTACGTGCAGCTTTATTCCTTGTATTATATGCCCGCGAGTGTGCATAAACTTCTTATTCATGGTGCAGACATTTGCAAGTACTGTGGACATCTCCCTATTGAACTGATGTCTAAAGAAGCATCTAAGGCAAGGAATAAGGTCTTTAGAAATACTCGAAAGATGCACTCTAGAAAAATTGGAACAGTACAGACAAAAGAAGACTTGTTTCACAATTTCCTGATAAGCTCGGATCCTTACATATCCCATATTCGACCCGAAATGTCAAAGACTAAACACTCTAAGTTACTTCCAGAAACTATTGAACTTCTCATTCAAACAGCAAACGAAGAGTATGATGATACCGACGTATTGTCTTTACAGTCAGAAGCCATTCAAGATCCTTTGTCAATCTAAGCTAGCAGCCACAAAAACACTTTTCAGGAATATTTGTCTTTCGAATACAATAAAAAGGGCTTTTTCAGGACTGTCCAGCTCTTCTTTAAGAGTTACATACAGCCCTTTTAAGGGCTATACTACATTCCTGTTTCAAACGATTATGACGCAATAAATTCCATGTTCGATCAACCGAAAACACCAGGAAAAAAATATATTTTAATTGATATGTGTTAAGAAAATGTAGTTCTAAATCACTGTATTGGTTAAACTTTGACAGCTCATGACAATCTCGAGAAAAAAATAAAAATGTTTAATTCCCATAAATTTTTTTTTCAATATTTTTTTTATATATGAATGACGAATTTTTATGAAAAGTTGCATATCGTCGTTGCGACTTTAAGAAGTCCTATGTGTAAAATTCATGTTTACGAGATAATCGATAAAAAGTGTCTACTGAAAAAATTTGAAGAAACTAGAGTTTCTTAATATTACATTTATTGTTCTGTTTCATTAGTACTATCTAATAGTATTTCTTAAATCCGTATATTTGCAATGTCCCTTTTTTGTCAAAATCCGGACCAGTGTGCGGCGTACCCTTTGTCTTGCCAATCACTTTTGGTCCCGATGGTTGAAAGAATACCTATACACTCTGCGTGCAAGAAGACCTCGTGGAAGCCAAACCAAATTTGTAGGAGACGTAGTGATCATAGCTGATTCTTTTCTTCCGCGTGGCCTCTGGCCATTAGGTAAAATAACTAAAGTAAATATAATAATATACTGGCGGAATGGTACGACTGGTTGACGTGCATACGAAAGGGGGCACGCTCCGCCGTCCGCTCCTCCTCATTGAATCTGCGCGGCGGCGGTACGGCCCATGAGCAATTTTCAATCGTATACATATAATGGCGGTCCGGCACCGGTGCGGTTCCGGCGTCGTATACAGGAAGTCTTAGTCGTGTTAACACTCAGGGTGGAAATGTTGGAAAATGTAGTCATGATAACCTTTACATGCCATAAATTAAGTATCAATTAGTCCTGGTTATAAATCAAGTCAATTATATTAACATTAACGTCAGTCCCAAAAACAAAAGTAGCATATTGAGTATAAACACAACGAAATAAAAAATAACTAATAATTAGAAAATCGTTATGGAACCTGACCCATGAAAGACCCATTTTTAGCCATTCTTTTGTATAGGAAATCAACTAATCTCATGTGAAATGTACTTATTCATATTTTGTTTCATATGTTACGTTTATTGCTATGCATTTGAAATAACTGAAAAAGTAATTAAAAATAAAGAAGGAACTAGCCACCAGGAACTAAACACCAATTTTCCGAACGATTTACTAATTTGAACCTTATAATATTTTCTATCATTAACTTATACACAATTCAATATTTTTATCTTTCTTTTACTATGATTTATATGCACTTATTATTGAATTATTATTTAATTACAGCCCCATCTAGTTTGCCATTATGCGATTTGGATTCACAGCGTAGATAAAAATTAGAAAGTTGTTCTTTTACTATGTTGATTTAGATTGTATAATACATTTGGAACATTTTTATCATATACATATATTCCTTTGTTTGCTATGAAAACTTATATTTGTTGAAGAAGAAGTTGAGATAAAAATATTTAAGATAATATATAATTATTTGATTACTTACACTTACTAATATTACATTTTTTAACTTTTAACCCCTTACTGCATTTTATGCCATATCAGGCATCCAAAGATTTTAACATCTCATTTGAATTGTCTTGATTTTTTAATTAGGCAACACAAACATAAATTGGGCAACACAGATACCATAGGCCGGAAGTATAGTTTGACATTAGCAATGACAATGACTAGTAAAAAAAGGTAAACAGGTTTTTTTCGCAACGGTCAGGAAGAGGTAAGTGATCTATATTCGAATTGGTTTTTTAATGGTTTTTCGCAATAAGCAGCAGACATCTTTTTATGTATGTCTTGTTGTTCCTTTGGCATGCGAATGAACCATAAAAAATTAAAAAAGGATATTTAATTGTTGACATTTTTTACCTAAATGTATTTGTTTAATACAATTTTTATTCAGAATTTATTCTGTCTGTATTTTGTTATGATTTGGTTTTGGTATCTTTTACTAACATGCACGCTTTATGGCTTAACAGATTATCAAGAAATTATTTATAATATACCAAGACGAAAGCAAGTTCACGTTGTTGTGATTCCAGAGAGTAGCGAAGATAAGGAACTGTCTGATGAAAGTGAAGATTTTATACGCTCCACGGGTGTAAGAAACGATCCACTACATTTGTCTGACACTGTCAACGACTGAAGATACTAACTCAGATGAATCAGATGATGAATTAGAAGCGAATTTCAATCTGAATTTGACGAGTACAAATCCTAGAGAAACTAGGAAGACATATAAGTGGGTTGTAGGTTTAAGGCACATATTAGCGTAATTTAAACTTCGTTTACGTTTGTTGACAATTTTTTTGTAATAATAGTCTTGATGCGCATTTGACCTTGCCTACACGTGCCGGCCGTGAATTTGCCATTAAATCGGAACATTGCATTCATATCCGTTTATGTGGTGTAAATAAAAGAATTTTTTGTACAGAATTCTAAATAATTAGTAGTTTAAGTGCCTAGTTCTTAAGATTAACAAGTTGTTTTATACAAACTTTTAACGAAATGTCGAGAAAAACAAGTGAAATATGGACTCATTTTGAGAAAAAAGAGAATGCCGTTTCGATGGCCTTCTGTAAATATTGTTCGCAAACTCTATCACATAAGTCAACGACTGGGAATTTAAATGCTCATTAAAAAAAATCCACGGTTCAGTGTATTTAGCACAAAAATCGAACACTACACGTTCTGTAACATCGGAGACACAAAACTCTATGTCGAGTACTTCGAAAGATGTACCAGTTGCTGCTGCTGCGTCAACCAGCACCGTGGCCGCGCCAGCGCCGGCGCCGCGTCTACGAACCAGCTAGACATCGAGTTGCAGCAGGTGTCACGCAAACGACAAAGAACTTTGTACACCTATGTAAAAAAAAAATACACAAGAAGAGCGCAAAAAGGTGGAAGTGTTTATCACAGATTACCGACCTTTTAGAATTGTAGAGGACAAAGGATTTATACAATTTTATAAAAATATTCCGGCATATTCACTTCCCAAAAGAAAAACTATATCATCTTCTATGATTCCTGTGCTATACCACACTAATTTAAAGGAAACCGAAGAGGTCATTTCTCAGGACGCCAGCTCTGTGTGTTTAACCACGACTGTTGGACATCGTCCCAAACAGAGAGTTAACTGCTCACTATATAGATGAGAATTTTGAACCGAAACAAGCATTATTGGAATGCAAAAGTTTGAATGAGAGCCACACAAGTGCCAATTTAGCTAAAGAGCTGAAAAGTGTGACTGACGAGTGAAATTTAACCAACAAAGTGAATCTCACCATATCTGATAATGCGCGTAACATTGTCAAGGCAATTGAGACTGCTTCATGGAAAATCATTTTTAGTTTTTTTTTATCATTTTTCTTCTTCCATACGAAGACTTTTTGACATTTTTATTTACCTAAATGCCTAATATTAAGAATAATATTTGACATTTTTAATACCTAATATTAAGCAGTTATATTTTTTGACATTATCATTACCTATAAGTAATAATTTATCGTCAATATTTTGTTATTTATGATAAGTATTGAAGAATACTAAATGTATTACTTAATTTTTGACATTTTCATCAACTAAATACCTAATAATAAGTACAATTTATCTTCAATATTTAATACCTAAGTATTAAAGAATAGTAAATGTATGTTTAAAATTTTGATTTGTTTCTGATTTGAATAATTGAATAAACGCAAGCCTGATTTTTTTATTTTAGTATTTTTATAACAGCCTTTCCTATCTCAATTAATTTGCTCATACTGCATATTTGTTTGCCTATTTGTGCATTCAATGACATTTATGGAAAATCATATATTCTGCATGTGATGACAGAATTGGCATCAACAATTTTTTGTATTTATTTCTGAAATTACTGGACCTATTTTATTTTTTCCTATTTATATACATCCCTAGCTCAATACTACGTCATATAGATTTTTCAACTAATTTCAAAAATCCACGCAGTAAGGGGTTAAAACTTACTGTCAATTTGTACAGAAACATAACACACCTAGGTACAGACTGTGATCCATAGAGAACCCGTGTGTGTTATTTTATGAGTATATGGATTAATCACGTTTGTTATGAAAAAAATGTTTAAACGTTTCAAATATTACTTTTTGAAACAATACAAAATATTTTTAATTTTACAATTATGAATAATTAGTACCACTTACCAATATTAATTTTTTTTTAACTTGTTCTATAAGACTTTCAATTTGTGCAGTAACTTAACACATGTAGGTACGATCCATAGAGCCCGTGTGTGTTATTTTAAGTGTATATTCATTAATGACATTTTTAATGAGATTCTATGTATACACACTATTACTTCTGTAAAACCATGTTATTCTATATTATGAATTTTCTAAACGGCAGTACAATCGTCATTTCTATCTTTTTGCATTGAACTATAGGTATGTTAATCAAATCATTAATTTCAATCATATTTTAATTCTTTCGAAATGCAATATTCGCGTATTATGATCTGTGATTTTGATTTTAAACTGCAAAAGTTTGATTTACCTTAAACACTGACATTAGCAGTGTTGTAATTTTTGTGAACAAAGCGTTGTGACAAAAAAATCTGATAAATCGAGTGATTTATTTAATATCATAAAATTCTTACTTCACTATAGGCCGATTCAATGCAACACGTTGACATCGTTTATACTCTTGTGATAATGACATTTAGATATAGTAGCTGGTGCGAATTCCACATCATCAGATACATGGACTAGCTAATAGAGGATAATTAGTATTTTTTATAAATAAAAAATATATATTGAAAGATGAAATATTAAGAGGTGACGAATTATTAATTGGTAAAACTTCATCCGAGCAATGTTAAAAAGTAATGTTGGTTTAGTTAAATGTGTATAATTTGTTTTTAGAAGATTGTATGTCCAAGTTATGTTATCTCTAAATTTATTTATTTTCCCAAATTTATCAAACTTTACTTATTCGGAATAATTAACAGAACTTTTACAGTCTATAACTGAGAATATAAAAATACTAAATTTGGAAAATGTTTAATGTAGAGAACCAAGAATTACGAACGATGACAGGAAAATTTGTCAGATATAGAATTTACTTAGATTAATCTAAGTGGATTAATGCAAATAAATTCAGAATAAAAGTTATATTTTAACACATCACGTAAAAATCAAATGTAAGCTTAATAGTATAAATACACTTTTTGATTCTGTATGGTCTATGCAACAGGTAAGTAAAGCATGTTACTTGCGGCGAATGCACTATATATTATACCACAATTTTAATTAATTACGATTAAATAATAAATAATATAAACATTACACTATCAATAACGGCACAGTTTAGTTGGTAGTTCTCTGTGGAACATAAATATACATATATAATATGTATGAATGTTATATGGAGCCTAAGTTAATACAATAATATTTATATGGTAGTTTCCATGTCTTGGTATCTTAAACTTGTAAATTGAAAATGTATATTTCCTCTGCCATACGTCATATAATTCCACAGGATTGTAAATTACTAATATAATAACTAATATAATATTACTGCGCAAATCTCAAGGAAAGATTTGACAACGAAAATATGACATTTGCTACAAAACCTTATTTCAATTGAAAATTTTGATCATAGACGAACATGTAGTAAGGGTTGCACAACCCAACCGAGTTGGCTTCAAAACTTTTTTATATAGCTATCAAAAATAGTCTTTGGTTTCCCTTTAAGTCGCCTATGATTTAATGATGTCACCACGCTATCCAGGGAGGTTGATTCATTTTGCTAATAGGCACATGCGTCATATTTACTGGTAAATTTATAACAGCAGATCTCTTACGAAGTCTTTTAAGGGTGTGAAGAATAGTGGCTCCACTTCGACCAAGGAGAAAAGCTGCAGGAATATTCACATCTAACTCCATTCTGGAATGTTCAAACGATAAAAATCAGAAATTGGTAATGTATATTTTTTGTATTTTTTTTCTGTAAGATATAAAATACGCCTGTAAGAAACAACCACGCTTCTGAGTCCTCAGGTAGGCGGGGCCGGAGGCCTGGTTGTTTCTTACATATGTATTTTATATCTTAAGAAATTGGTATTCATTTATAAGCAAATTGTGGAGATTGATTTTGTATGCCTTTGTTTGTATGGAGATTGACTTTGAGACAGATGTTTGTGTGATTATACAAGCTTTTGTACCTGAGTGATGGGTATTCATATAAAGGGGTTCTGTAAATATAGAATGTCTATGTAACATATATAAAGTGCTTTGGGCTGACATAATAAGTGTAAATGTGAGAAATATTATAATTTAATATGATTGAATAATACAAAATTAGGTAGCATTGATGATGATGGTGTGGTGTGATGACATGGTTTAGTGAGGTAAAGGCATCTGTTGCTTCTCCATAACTAACAGAATATAAGTAAGCACTGGCTCAACTGCTGGTACACAAAAAGTAAATAAGAAACAAAGCTGAAGATGAATCTATAATCTAAGATCACAGTGGTTTGTGTGTTTGTCTGTCCGCTCTTTTTCCATTGTATCAATAACGTTCCCATAGCAACGCGTTAACCGCAAGTACTTCGTCTACCGGACGCTAGATGGCGCTAACGGCGCTAACTAAAATATTTAATAATAGAAAAAAATTAAAGAATTTTGTCCACCAATGCGAAGCCGGGACGGGCCGCTAGTATTCATCTAAAAAAATATTTGCTTGTCGATGTTTATGTGGGAAATAACGAAACTATACTAGTGCTTCTGTTTCACTGGCTATGGCCTTACCATCAATACTCAAAAGTGGTAATGATTACGAATAACACACAACATATATTGAGTCCCAAACTAAGCAGAGCTTCTACCATGCATGGGTACTAAATATCGTATAGAATACATAAATAAGTATAGTGACCACCATGACCATTACCCTACAGGGATTCTAACCTGGGACCTCAATCGCAAACATAGGATCGTTACCGTTGCAGCAAGCGGATATCAATAGAATTCAAGATAACGGCATCAGAAACATCTAAGGGCCCACGCGTATCTGACAGGTAATGCGTCGGGCATATCTCCTGCTGATAGTCTTTCAGTTTATGCGTTCAGCCTTTATTAAGTCAATTAGATAATATAAAATTAATTTACTCGAAAACTATGAATCTCTAGCAGACGCTAATGCAGCAGCAAACGAGGATGAAAGGGTAAAGATACTCTCCCCTCCTCCCACTACATCCCCTTAAACACGTGGTCTTCAGCAAGGCCACTTGTTTCTAAACTTCACCCTTCATTTAAATAAATAACAATTCAAAATACGCAATAATATCAGGAACTTTATTTCTACTCTATTTACAATTATTATATAATCAATTATTATTATAATCAATAAAAACAAGGTGTAAAGTTACGAAAATGAAATGTCCGGAATTGGGGTAATGACATAATTGGTAATGTGAAGTGAACCATAAAAGAAAAGTACTTACTTATCATCAACCATCTCTATTAAATGATCAAGTGCATCATCGCCTTTGTCAATAAACTCAGTAATAATTACTGCTCTCGCACCTGCCTGCTGAGCCTTTGCAGCTTTATAAACAAAAGAACATTCACTGAAAGAAAAAGAGAATTACTTGATGAATGACCTAATTGAATATCTGCTCTATTTCTATATATACTATAGTACCATATGTTAATTTTTTGACTAAAATAAATATTGTAAAGATACCATGAATTTACAATAGGGCATTGAGTTAAAAGCTAATGAATAATGAAAAGTTCCCTCATTTGCATAAAAAGTTATTTTAAGTTTAAAGGTAAAGATCATTTTTCCAATTTTCCCAGTAGACAGTAAGTATTATCATAAAAATAGATCAGACAAAATTAAAAGTTTACAAAATTATCTACAAAAATTGTCTTTTACTTTTTTTTACAAATCACCATTCTGAGGTATTGTGATTCTAAATCACAGAAAACAATAATGTGTATGCTGAACCGGATATATATACACTATCGGATATTTAATAGGTTTAAAAAAATAGGTTTCAAAAAATTTATTGTTTAGACATGTATACCTACATATTAAGAAAAGACATGAGAACAATAAAAGAATGCAAATCTTTTCTTCCGCCATCATCTACTGCTTCTGCTAGTCGACACTATTGAGTATGAAGTAGAAGTATGGTGAGGCAATCAACTGGATCCAGAAAACTGGGGTTGGAATTAGAAAATAATACTTTGGAGCCAATTCAAACTATTCCTACTTATTCCACAAAGATTTCTCAACACCATCTTTTGCAATTGCAAAAAGGATGATACTGCCAAATGCAGCTGTAAAAACATTAGGTTATTTTGTTCACCAGTAGGTACTTATTAATTCCAATCTTAAATCATTTTCAACAAAGAACGATTTTTATGGTATTAATAAGAAGAAAACCCAGTATCTTTTTCACATATCCAGTTAGTGGAAGAAAAAGAAGCAGAAAGCAAAGAGGATACAACTTTTTAAGTGCCATTTATTATTATCATTTAGAATGACATCTTCCTAAAACCAACAATAATTTGTGCTATTCAAATCATTTTCATGACTACCATTTTTTAGTTAATACAATATTTTTTGTAAAATTTAGCCACAATATATTGTGCACTAAGCCATGTCTATGGTAAAAAAAGTGTGAATTTTATATGAAATACAACTTCTAATCTAATCTATTTCAATGATAAAACCTGCCATTTACCAGAAAAATCAGAAAAAACATTTCTTTACCTTTGCATTTGAATACCATATTACAATTGAAAAATCGGAGGAGAATTTTGGTATTTTTCTTGTAATGATATTGCTCAAGTCTGTACCAACTTACAGCTCTATGAATAATATGAAAAATCTAGTCTTACCCTCTTTCAGATAATGCAATATGTCCTACTATATCATCTTGATTCACAATATCGGAGCAGCTATGTAATGGAATTGTTGGTACTAAAAGAGCCCCTCGAAAAGTCAGACTTTCATTCTGAAAAAGTGTGCATCGCTTTAGTAAATAAAAAGCTACTAATGAATTCTATAATTTGGCTTATGAGTTTTTTTAGGCTTTTATGTTTTGTAGTGTTTTATTATTACTTACTTATGAGTCAGTAAAATTTTACTAATAACAGAGATTGAGAAATACCTATCAAAAGTAAAATTTAATATTCATTAATAGTTGTTTTACATTGTATGATATAGTCTTACTATTTTATATATTTAAATGTTCATGGAATAACTAGAATTGATTAGGTAATTGAGTTTCTTATTAAATTCATAATAATATCAAATAATAAATTCATTGTGCTACAATAGCACAAAAACAATAAACTTAGAGAAATAATTTAAAGTACAATGCTAAACTTTAACAATTTTACTCAGTTCCCTAGGTCAAACTATTCTAGGAGAAAGATCCTTCCCTTAAGTTGTATTGCATTAGCACTTACTAAAGAAAAATCATCAAACTTTGACCACTATAATTATAAATAAGTAATTATTCTTCTTATTTTAAATAAGATAGACCTATTATTATAATATCAATATAATCATTAGATTTATATCTAATATATTTTTTTTTTAATTAGGATAGGTTTACGTATAGTTATAATTCCAAACCAACTTACAAATGTTGCACCAAAATCTTTGGCTGGCCTGATACGATATGAATATCTAAGTTCAGGAGGATCAAGTATTTCAAAAAACACATCTCCAGAAATTATATCCGCTGAAGACGTCCCATCATAAAAATGCAAATCGTTAGCTGCAAAAATTAAAACGTATTTCGGTTCAGCTGTTTCTCTCAATCAATTTAATATCCTTTAAAATCATACTGGTAGAAAAAAAGAAGCATGTCAATGTAAATTTTAAAACTACAATCAAAGCTTTCTGAGATAATGTGAGATAAATTACCTCCAGGTAAAACTGCTGGAACAAATAAAATAATAAGCAAGCTTGTAAGAATCTTCGGAAACTCATAAAAAGACATATCATAAATAAGCGAATACCGGATAGTAGACATGGTAGGGTATGGGAGACTAATATTATAGTTTTCTTTAAGTACTCTATCAACTAATGGTAACTACTATTATATGGTAAGACAGAACAATAAACAAACAAACAAACAATATAAGTACTTCCTATTTTACAGATACACACAAACTATTTTGTTTTGTACGTTTTCCTGTACGGAAGGCAAAGGGTACAAATCCCTTACAACCACATCCTTTTATTGTAAGAAAGCTTATAATTGATGGATAATTTTCCTTAGGTTTTAGTAAAGATTTACTGAAGTCTCCATGATCTTCTTGAGACATCATAAAATAGTACTTTCTATGGTTTTGTTTTTCTTGCCAACATTCGTGCATATTCACGTATATATAATATTATGTTTAATACACCATTATTGCACATTACTTATGCCATAACACAAATTGTAACAATAAAACCAAAACGATTAAGTGACGTTCCCGCTCCTGTTAATATACAAAAACAAAAATAGACACAAACTACATAATAATCCATAATTATCTCAGAGTAAACAGGACTGGAGTAGCCTTTGCCTAACATTACCCCTCTGCCAAATGCACAAGCATCGGAATCCTGTGCGTTATATAAAACTAGTTGAGCCGCCATTTTAAAACCACAATAATCAGAACGTCTTACCGTGCAGAGCTCCCACGAAAATGCCTGCCTGTGCTGTTTTCTACTGTAAAAAAATTCGAAAATATCTGGTATGCAAAAAGATGGCGTCACCTTTCATTTGTAAGCATAATTTTTAGGTTTTGATTATTATTCAATTCATAATTTCATGTTTTAGCAGACTACAATTTCAAATTTCGCGCTCAAAATTCGTTTGATGACGTCATGGCTGCACTCCCCACGAGACTACCTAGGGTTGACCATTATCGCATTTCAATTAATTAAGACAAAAATTAGAAATAGTTTGTTGGTAATAAATAACTGTAATTTTGTATTAATTAATTACCAATTATAATTTCGTTTTAACAATGTACGTTGCGTGTTTATTTTTAGTTCAGTATTAAGTACATACCTACAATTTTGCGGCTGCTTGAAGCCTATTCTTTGCTACACAACATGGAAATATAAAATAATAAATAAAATAATTAATTAAAATAATAACCAAACTATTTGCCCTTTTATTCATGCTGGGCGGCGCTCATAAACATTAACAGTACTAATGCTGTATATACCTACAGTGTCCCTGACTTCATAAAAAAGCACGGTTAAAAGGGTACCATCGCCTAACCAGCACACCCGATCATTTCCGAGAAACCAAAATTTTTTTTCGAGCCACAGGACAAATTGTTTTTATTTTGTAATCATCAACCCTTATTAATTTGTACAATATTAATTTACACAATAGTGATGTCAACTTCATCGATATTGTGATTTTACGAGTGAGTAATGAATGAGTGAATGAATGCTTTTTCTTAACGATACTAAAAAACGGCTTAGATAAATTACAGTTTGTTTCAGTAATTTTGAACTGATGACGCCGTATGTAAAGTGCGGAATTATACTATTTACCTACGATATTATACATACGAGAATAAAACTGTAAAGATATAGAATAAAACAGGTCAAGTCCACCTTAAACCAAATGGCTAGTAATGAGAGTAGAGGAAGCGAAATCACTAATTTTTGAACATTTTGTCTGTCTGTATGTATGTTTGAGCACGCATCACGCAAAAACTACTCGACGGATTTTGATGACATTTTAGTATGGTAATAGCTAAATGTCATCGTCAACATTTAAGTTAAGTTTTTTTATTAATATTGTAGCATTTATAGCTCTTTTTAAAAACCGGCTTGTCCAACTGCAATACTTCAAGATACTAGGAGTAAGGTATGTGGTGCCAAAAGTCATTTGTACATAAATGAAAGCTATTGGAAGATAGTATTGCAGTATTAAAATTAGAAATGATCGGTATGTGTAGTTCAGGCAAATATACTCTGCCCCTAGGCGGTATACTAATTGTTGGTATTTATACTTTAAGCTTTGACATGCCCGGAAACATCTAATTTTTCATATCCAGTTTTCCTAAAGAATACAGCATACGAAAAAAATGGATTCATGCTTGTAATAGGTAATAGGGCATCTTGGGCATCTTCAAGAACAAGTACTATATTTTCCATACATTTTGAGCCGTCTCAGTTTCAAAAATTATCTAACAATAGAAGAAGATTAGTTGCCCATGCTGTGCCAACGTTATTCTTGAATGATCCTCTTAGTTTATTATATAACTAGTTATGTTTCAAATAGATGTTAACAGTTTTAGTTTATTACATTTAAATGTATTAATTTTAAGTTAAAGAATAAGTTGAAAAGGAAATACGGTAAAGTGATGTAAGCAAATCGCAAAAAAAATACAAATAATCAATCTGTCAAAGTAAAAATCTGAGAAAACCAACTAGGTATATTCACCATCGCTTTGTTAAAAATAATGTTTCAGTGTTCCTCCTTTCCATTATGGTTATACGCGAAAGGGTCCACAGTGAATTCTATATATATAATAACACCTATTGTAAATATCTTTTAAATGCAATAAACTATTAAGTTTCAATTTGTATTTTATGGATATAGCCTTCGAAATTGACTGTTGTAGCGTGTAATATCATCATTAATTTAATTTAATTTTTAATACATAATGTAGGAATACTAACGCAAAGTTAATACATTCATTCATTGAACGAAACTGATTTATCGATATCGATTTCTCGTGCTATGTCATGTCACTTCTCACACAATGACATTCGTGTGTTTGAATAGAACGTTAACACACTATTTTAAGCACGTGTGCGTGTATTTTAAATATGTTTGTCGTATTAGGCATGTGTGCGTTTGTAAACACGCAAAGAGTTTTTGTTCCTGTGTGCTGGCATTGAATGTAGTAGTAACCTCACCCCCCGCAAAAAATGGCAGAAAAATATGTACGAGAAATTGACTAATGGCTACTCCAGTCCTGTTTACTCTGAGATAATTATGCAACAGAACACAAAAAAATACATTATTTGTCATAATATAGAAAGACTGCCTGACTAATCTTTTTATTTAGGCCTTTAAATAACGGAACTTTAGGCGACAGTCATTTCTTTCATCGATTTGTTTCTGTTTCCCGCTAATACGGATTTGTTAGCGGTTCGAACACAGTCTGAGGAGAAGTTTAAAAGATCGATCAACTATTCCCAAAAAACCAAAGGTATAAAACTATATCAAGTCTGATTGATTATTTGGACGTAAATAAAACTGTACCAGACTTAGAAACAATTTAAATATCAGACGAGTTACAATCTGTTTTCCAATCTTCGGGCTACGCATTTTCCGAGTCTTGCTGGCACACGAATCCCACATTAGGGGCTTTGAAAGGTAGTCTGCACAACAACCCTCGATTTTTGTCGACATGTTAAAAGTTTAAGATTCTCTGGCGGTTTTGACCCAAATGTTATTTTCCAGAGTGCTGAATGCTCTAGTGCTGACGCAGCGAATAACAGATAAAAATTAAGTAATTTATATTCAATATGAGCATTTACAATCTCTTGTTTTTTGAAGCCTGACACTTGGAACAGCAAGTTTATTCTTAATTCGAGTACTAATTGAATGAATATCGCTCTTTTTATAAAAGTGACAAAGTGTTCACGTAAATATATAATATTTACATAGATATATTGAGATACGGCTGCAAATATTTTACGTTTTTCTAAAAAGTTATCGAAGAGAATAACTGGTTATATATGGCGCGCACCTCTTTTTTTCGAACAATAAATTTATCTTCAATATTGGCAGCTGAGTCCAACAACAACAGTCTATAAGTCATTAAACAATGCAAATAACCAAAATAAATCATTCTTACCGTCTCAACATCACTCATTATTTTTTTATTTATGAGTATTCTTTTTTTATAAGGATACCATTGCTAAACATACCAAGTCTAAAGTAATGCCTTAAACTAAGTGGAATTAAGTTCCTTTACATTTATTGGTGTATTAAGGTCAATACACCAATAAATGTAAATGGCCCACGTTAGGTAAAGAAAATATTACACACTTAATTTTATTCGAGTTCCATTTATTTACTGTTAAAATCGTAGTAGTCTTCAATTTACAATATTGTTAGATTTCCAACAAAAAAGAGAAATTACTGTTTTGACGTGATAACGTCTTATAAATTGGTTGCGGCTGGGAGTCACTTATGAAAAAGTGTAACGCTCGGTAACGTTACGATGAGTCACCGAACGAGAGAGAGGCCCGCCGAATGCCTTGCGTCTCTCTCCCACTCAACTATGATCGGTCTGCCGCGCGCATTGTGCAATTTAATTATATTCATATCAATAAATATTCTACCGAGAAAAAGACGTTGTCACGTAAAATCTTCGCCCGTAAAACCGACTTTACAGGCAAAAAAAAAAAAAAAAAAAAAAAAAAAAAAAAAAAAAAAACCGACTTTTTAATTCAAATTTTGATTATTATTAATAAAATATCATTTAAAACTTCTTAAAGACTAGGCTTATCTTTATACATTGCACTACTGATAAAGCCAAAAAGCCAAACATAGTCTTTATCAAACCAGTTGGGTAATTATTCGGACAGAGATTCGCTATAAAATGGTTGCAAACTGAACAAGACAATTGCCTTTAATTTCCATTTTTATAATTCTATTTCCACGGAAACTGACAAATGAATAAAAACATAGACTTCCGGTTATGAATTTACAAAACGGAATAAATACACATACAGTTTGTAATGATGCCAAATAGATCATAACCAATAAAATAATCAGTTAAATAATATTTAACTATTAAATTATTAATAAAATTATGAATTTATTAAAATGGTAATTATGGTTTAAACAGTGTCACCAGAAGTTTATTACTTTACTTTACTTTAATTACATTTATTACTTTTACAATTCTATTTATGAAACTATCAATCAGAAGAATATGGTTATTCATTATTTGGAAATTAATATTTAAAATTCTGTGTCCAATGACACGAAGTGTGCTTGGAAAAAAATGAAGGAAGGAATAAGCAATTTCTACGTTTGCAAAAGTTTCTTTCAATTTATCTGACTCTATTAGGTTATGTAAGGTTGAGATATTTGAATCCGCTGATTGCTTTGTTAAGTTTTTCAAATATTGACTTAAATGTTAAAGTAGCATTCTCTTTCGAGCTCATCTGCATTCATGTCTTCATGATAAAATTCTGCAGATTCTTTGCATTTTTTGGTCAACTTGCCAAATTCGATTGTTGTTAACTGACAAAGAACACTAAATCGACTATAAATGTCTTGGTTTGCTGCCGAATGTTTTTTTTAAATGTGTATTTAATGTATCAATTATGGTAAAGAAAATGTCTATACGAAACTTTTCCTTGCCCTCTTCCGGTGATGAGAATGAATAATCCCTCGGCTTGTTTGTTTCTTCAACCGTAAAAAACAAAGTGAGCTTTTGAAGTTTTTCCGTTATTTCTTTTCGAGCTATAACTTTTTTCTTTTTTTGAACTAGGTATTTAAATATGTTCTTTTCGACATAGTGAAATAATGTTTAAACGAACAAATCAAAACTTCTGTTTATCTTACTTAGTTTTAAATATCAAACAAAACAAAATAACGTCACTCACTCCTATCAGACTGAAAGTTTAATACCGATATCATTCGGGGATTCCCCCAACCATAGACAATGTCGACATTTATGTTAGGCCCCGTTTAGACGGTGCAGCTTGACTTTGGAATCGGAGGGATTGCGTGAGTGATCGCTAGATGGTGTACTTAGTGAATTAGGTAGGATGCGTTCCGAAATATTATTAATTAGTACAGTAGGAATAGGCGCAGTCATTGATATAATAGCGTAGTATATGCCTTGTAAATACCTTCTGATAAGAATGCTAATTTGTGAAAAAAGTGTAATGTGCCCGACAAAAATGTTTGAGAATAAATTCGTGAGAAATTGTAGGTCCCTCGGGGCCCTCAGAGAATGGGGGCCCTGGGCATAGGCCCCGTGTGCCCTTATGGTGAAGACGGTATTAGGGACGGGGACGGATTTGTAACGTTAAATAAATTTAGTATGAAAGGTCATTTTATCGCCAACAGAGATAATACAATCAAAAAAAGCAAGTATTACGAGAAACTTATATTTCAAATGGGAAGATTTCCGTTTCTGACATTTTGAATGTTTTACCAGCACAAAACAATAAGATTACAAAATCGTAATTAATAATACAATCCCACGGAGGATCAAAGTCTAAGTTAGAAAAAAGAAACAATTTAAGCTACTTATCAACAATGTTATATGAGTCTGCAGCTGATTATATAATTTTATGTGAGTAGGCAGCCTAAACGGAACATGGGGCAAATACTACAAACTACAATACCTATTCGCTATGTGCAAAGTGGGTGGTGGGGACCGTCAAATCGATCGCAGCGCGCGATGTGACAGACATGTGAAATAACTCTGGACTGTCATGTATCAAATTGCAATATTTTCATACAATTTCATACTAACGCTATTAAGAATTTTTGAGAAAAAACGTTAAAATTCGCGATATGGGTCACAGTGTTATAAAGTGTAGAAACAGGCGGGAAAAGTTTTTCCCATTGTTGTTCGCTACTTGTTTTTGATAAACTTTCTTCTGTGTTGATATAATGTATCAAAGCAGCAATATGTTTGCACTTGCCACTTTGAATATAAACACTCTCGCACTTAACATTCGTAACGACACGTTCATCATTTATCTGGAATTAAAATTAACATTAAATTAATTAATATAAGTTGAGGTGCACTAACTCAAAAATACAATACTTAGTTCGTACACTTCCGCGCACATTACGCATTTGCATAAAACACTTTTTACGGATTTTGCACATATTTTTTATAATGGTTGTCATGTTCACAATATTTTAATCGAGCACGTTCCTAATTGTTAAAATTGTTTTATGCATATCAAATTGTTTTAGTTTTACATTTTATTTAGTTATTAAATTCTCACTACGATTATATTGTATGTAACTGAGTAACAATGTGTGTAAATTACACACATTGCAAGACCTGATGATGAAGTTAGCTCTTTTTGCAAATAATAACAGTAAGATGGAGGTTGGTCCCCCTGCCCGAGTTTCTTTCGCCAGTTCTTCTCGGAAGGGCCCCAATTTCCGAGTAGTATACAATGTAATCATAGTGAGAATTTAATAATTATTTTAAGGATTAAATATAAAATAAAATAAAATATGCGCAAAATCCGGAAAAAAGTGTTTTATTGAAATGTCAAAAATACAATTTCAATAAGTAGATATGAACTCACTTTAAATGATGTTTCGAAGGGATTATGTGTAACAGTAAAGACGTTTGTCTATCAGAGCTTATATTAAGTAGCTTTGTCCGTTGGTTCTAAGCTCTTCAACGTTTCTCACATGCTGTTCTAATACTATTTTTTCCTTTTTGCATAGTTTGAGGTTGGAAATATATATCATGTTCTAGCGATTCAAATCCCGTACGTATTATAACATACCATTTTTTTGTTAAGGTAGGAAAATCGGTTATTAATATGCACCAACTTTTTTAGATATTTTTATTTAATTTCGCTGAAAAACAATCCGGAAATCGTTATCAAACAATCCAGTTGCCATTATTTGACAGAACTCAAGTCCACAATAATTGTGGTCACTAGAGGCGCTGTCATCGCGCACACAGCGAATACGAAAATGGGTTAAACGCTGGTTGGACCACGTCATGAAAGCAATGTCTGGATGAGGGAATAACCTTTATTATTGTGAAATTTAACGTTCCATTACATGTGTAAGTATTAATAAAAATAATATACTCGGTATAAAGTGTATTATGTCATTAAATTTAATCTTTACTATTGATCGACAGAATAGCAAAGATAGGAACACTAAAAACCGGTATCATTTGGTCCCTTTTTGATTTTAAAATTAACGTAAATTCATACAAAACAGATCAAAATATGACCATTTCGTAAAACGAATTTTCCTCTGTACTCTTTGTGACATTTACAGATAATCAGTGTTTCTATTAAATTATTTTGGCCATAAATAGAGGCTAACTTTATCATGTTGGGGATTATGGGATATACATAATAAAAGATTGATTTTCTATTGAATTATTTGTCGGGTATTTAGTACAGTTACATTTGCAGAAATCACATCATATACATTATAATAACAGATAACAACACTTCAATATACCACAGATTGTCATATTTTCTTAATTGCTAATTAACTCGGTGTTGGTGTAATGTACCAGTTTTGTTTAGGTTGATGTGCTGTTGACTTTTCATATACTAAAACAATGGTAGATGCTTGCTAATAAAAAATGACGGTCGGCTAGTCGAGTGGTAACGATCTTGCTTAGGGTTGAAATGTTACGCGTTTGAAGCCATTTATGTCTATGTTCGTATGAGCGTAAGCATTTCTTTTCAACTCCAGTACCTTGTTAACGAACCTCTGGGTACTTATTTACCTTGCACATAAACCATTTTTTTCTATAACATAAAAAATATCAGCATCGCTACTGAATAACAGTTACATTCCAAATTAAATCATAGTCAACTATTTTCTTTGATGTACTTAAATGGTATGATATGAATATTATCAAAAGTCCGAAAATGATGTTTTCTTATTTGAATAGTGCCGCATTTTTGATGAGTCCAACAGGCAACACTGAGTGCGATAAAATGAATAAAACAAAGATTTATTGAAGTTGTGCTATTGACCTATTGTCGTAGTTATATATTATATACTCTTTCTGTTGCTGTTAGGGATGCAACATCGTTCATAAAAAACATCGATGTCGAAATATCGATGTTTTTTAAAGTTAAACATCGATGTCAAAAATATCGATGTTTATGAACGATATATCGATGTTTATGAACGATATATCGGTGTTTTTTAAAATACTTACAGGATTGACAAAATGGCCTTGAAATACAGAGAAAAAGCGTTTTCCTATCTGATTGATATAGTTAGACTGAATACTGATAAACAAATTACTTACCTACCTACTTTAAATAATACAGATATAATTTACTAGGATATGCAGATGATATGTTTTTCATGTCATTTGAACATTAATACTTACAGAAAGCTGCTTCTGGATGCTTATTAAACTCTAGTAAAACAAAATCACGAGGTTTTAAATTCACTTTATAGTTTTTATTTCAGTTTTTGGTGACAACTGAAAATGCACACTTAACTTCACTCTCCGACCGGACCGAACAAACAAAACACATACACACAAACAAACGAAGTGACACTGACACATCACATCACACAGCACATTTCCGGAAAGGACTCGCGCTTATACCTTTATACTGCCTATACCGATTTCTAATTAGGTACGCAAATAAAAAAAAAAATAAAAAAGTATTGTTTTTGTATGGCAAGGTTTTGAGCAAGCAAGGTTGCACGAGTTCTGGGCAGTATACGCACGAATCAATAGATGGCGCTAGTAAACATCGTTCATAAAAACATCGTTCATAAAGAACGATATATCGTCGATGTTTTGAGTTTCAACATCGATGTAAAAACATCGATGTTTATGAACGATACATCGATTTTTTTAAACATCGATGTATCGTTTGCATCGCTAGTTGCTGTACGACTGCAGTCGCCGACGAAAACTCAGTTAGTTAAAAGTTGTTGCATCTTTTAAATTCTTCGTTTTTGTCATCAATAAGACGTGGATATCTTCGCTTTGAGCAGGTATATTATTTAACTAACAAATAATATTTTTTTATTATACTGTCTTATTGCTTTTCTTTTCTAAAGTTTCTGTATTATGTTTAATCAAGTTCCTACAAGTTTATAGTTACTAATTAAACAAAACTTCAGTCATAGAGTAGGTACATTAACAATTTAAGTTCTGTAGGTTGTGTAAATTATTTCTAATTGAAGTCAAAAGGTTTATCAAATAAATAATAATTGTTTTTATATATATTTTAATAAGTTACTTATGCTTCATTATAGTTAATAACTGGGTACTTAGGCAAAATATATTAAAGTGCAATAGGTAGTGCTAAACAGTTTATATAATTAAACTATTGCTTAATATTTTATTAGTAATATATAGTCATTAAAAATACCTAGAAATAGTTACTTACACTATTATTGAGTTTTATTGTTTTTATTAAGTTGCACAAATGCATAATATAATTTTTATTTTACTATGCAGTATCTCATTTTAATTTTTAAGAATAGGAATATGCTGCTCTTCCATAGCAGAATATAAACAAATATATTCACTTGTCAGTCCACAGCAGCAATTGCTACCGATAGCCAACACCCCTCATCAGTCCCTGGTACTTACATTTGCTACCATATATAAATTTCCAGCTGTTTTATTTAAATTATGATTAATTTTTGACTTACTGACATCCAAATATTCTGTTGTGGATTCTTTATTTCATCAGCTTTACGGTAGTATTTTTTGTTTGTTCCTAGCTTCATTAATTAGCGAGAAATTGGCATTTTTATCTAAGAGTGCTGACATTTTTTTTTCACAATTCGCATAGCATTGGGACTGTTGAGAGGGGTGGGGCGTGCGATGGCGGACAGACAAGTGGTTATATACTGTTCAATCAATCATTTTGATGACAAACCATGCAACTATCTACCAATTAAAACATTATCTATGATTGTTAATACCTAAGAATAACTCATATGATTCTGTTTCAAGATCATTCTCCTAACTTTTATCCGATTTGTGTATTTATAAAAAAAAACAGATTTAATTTTTTTTATGTCATAGAAGTTTTAGATCTTCACATTTTCTGATCTGGTAAATAGGGTTTCACTTTAAATTCATTTTCTACTCTTATATGCTGTCATATTAAAAATGAATAAACTAGTTTGCTTGATCCACATTAATTTTCATTCATTAATTATCTTAATTTGAACTGGGTCCAATATTTTATGTTTGTCACCTTCAACATTGTGAAAGACCCAACTTATTTTGGGTTTGACGTAAGTGCATTATTTGAAATTATTGTTTCTTCCCAACAAGTGACATCCTTAATTCTGATACAATTATTTGTTGCCAAAAAATGTCACATAATCTAATAGCAAAAATATTTCTCAACTCCAGTTCAGAAACTTGTGTGGGTTGTGTGTGTTGGTAACAAACAATAATTCCAAATAAAGCAAAGACAAATATTTATTAATATATCAGTATTTATTAATTACAGTTAGTTATTTTTTTACAATTTATTTTATTTGTCTATAGTAATTTCATTTCTTCTCTTCAGGTGAAAAGTTCATTGCCTTTGAGATGGGCGTACCTAATGTGTACAATGACTTATTGCATTATGTCTGCACTTCATATTAGATTAGTTTCTAAAATCATGCCTCAGTTGTGAGCTTAACATATTTCTGCCTAAACATTTCTAATATTATATATATAATAAATACATCAGGAATTTGAATATGAATCGAAACTCAGTGGTGAGGACCCATGGTCCTCTATGGTCTGCTCTTGGTTGTGACCAGTTGGTTCATGTAAAAGTACCAAGTGCAGTTCTCATAAAATTTGATGATTCCACTATATATCTGTACACATCACTTTTTATAGTCGTTTTTTAACCTTCTATAAATACGGCATTCAATGCCGGGCATTGCAAATGTTTAAAAAATGAAATTAAATACATATCTGTACAAAATATTATGTTGGGCAAAAAAATAATACATTTCGGTATTTCTTGAATTCGCTATGAATGGTTACCAAATGTTGAGGGTATATATAAAAAAAAATACTTATTAGATAGAATCAGGCATTACTTGGCAAAAGTCAATTCAACAAATATGATATAATACTAGGGTGGATTGAAAAGACTCGGCCTAACCAAGAAAACAAACACATACAAAATCTATTATATTTTTATACATAATAACCATCAAGTTCAATGCACTTGTGCCACCTGTCCTTCCAAGCATTTAGACCATTGAAAAAAAATGATTCTTCCTTAGAGTCAAAATATGCGTCTACTGCTTTGACCTCATCGTTTGTCGAAAATCGTTGACCTGTCAAGTGCTTTTTTAGGTTGGGGAACAGAAAGAAGTCTGATGGTGCTAGATCAGGTGAATAAGGTGGATGCGGTAAGAGTTCAGAGCCACAGTTGTGGATTTCAGCAATCGATTTCACAGACCTGTGCACACGGGCGTTATTTTCATGAAACGGGACTCTTCTTCTAATCATTCCTGGTCGTTTTTCTTTAATTTCCTCTCTTAAACGACGCAGTAAGATGCAGTAGTAATCGGAGTTTATAATCTGACCCCATTAAAGATAATCGATCATAACTTATTAGCCGACAAAATCGACTTAGCCTTTTTAGGGGGTGGTGAACCAGATCTTCTCCACTGTTTTGATTGTTGTTTTTTTTCCGGTGTACAGTAATGAACCCATATTTCGTTCATAGTAACAAAACGATTAAAAAATTCATCGGCGTCGGCTTCAAATAACTCCAAACAGTCGCGTGAAATAGTCAATCGCGTCCTTTTTTTGTTCGACTGAAAGCAGACGCGGAACCCACCTCGCAGACACCTTGTGGAAACCCAACTTGTTGACAATGATGTTTTGAGTGCGTTTATAAGAGATGCCTATAATCTTGGCTATCTTTCTAATTTTTAATCTGCGGTCTCCCATAATTAAATCAAGCACTTTTTGAATATTTTCGTCAGTAGTGGACGTCGAAGGCCTTCCAGAGCGGGGTACATCTTTCACACTCTCTCTACCAAGCTTGAATTCTGCTATCCATTTTTTGACGAATGAATATGACAGAGCAGATTCCCCTAATGTACTGACCATATCATCATTGATGGCTTTTGATGATAGCCCCTTCTTTTGGAGGTTTTTAATGACGGCACGCTGCTCGATTTGCTCCATTCGCGGAAATTACGTCCGATTGCTATGTTAATAAGTTTATAAAATCAAAACTAGTTATCGCACACGTTTCAAACTTCACACAATTAAGTAGTCTGAATTGACCTAAATAATGTAGGTAGATTTGATTATCAGAATTGAATGTATCTATGTTAGGCCGAGAACTTTTCAATCTACCCTCGTATAACCCCAAAACTAAATAATCAGTGGTGGAATTAGCTGTCGACTAAGAGGTTGCTATTACTATTAATTAAAAGGATAATTTGGTCAAGGGTTTAGTTAGGAATGAATTAAAGACAATAGAATCTTCTAATTGTGGGGAGTCTAAGCTGCCTATGGTAAAGTCATTGCAACAAAAAATGAAAAACTAACTTCATAGTTACAAAAGCATATAAAGGTGATTGTATTGTTGTTTCAATCAAAATTTATTATATAAACTAGCTAACCCGGCCACGTCATGCTAGTATAACCCGGCCACGTGTTGCTGGTATGGTAACAAACACACACACAGAAAGTATTGTCATACTATATTATATAAATATAAATAATGTCGAAAATAAAATTCACAGCAATGATTTTATTCATTAGGCTCGGTCTCAACCACATTGTGTAACACAGGTCAGAACAATGATTAGCAATTCTAAATTTTTTTTTACAAATGAGTCTTCTTAGCTGCTAATCACCCCGATGAATCTACTGTGTTGTATGGTTTTCCTAATATACACAATCCTAACTCATTTGCTCTCCCCAATCAAAAGAGCTTAAACCATTCACTGCGGCTCGAAAAATTGTTGCCATTAGCCAGGTGCGGCTCTTTTTTCAGACGAAACTCCAATCGGCGTTTATTGAACTGAGCAATGAATGTCATATATGTCTTAGGCAAACAGAAAGTAGTTCAAAGTGTTTTACGATAGTTATGTAATGCTTTTATTGTAATATTTATACTCTTTGCCCACAAACAGCAAAAAAAATGTATAAGGGCGTACGCTAAACCTTGTGCGGACTTAACTTAAGATTATTGTTAGTGCAGTAACTATTGAATCTGGTAAGGTCTTCTTGAAGCAAATAATGATCTTCAGACTGGTCTATTCTATTGGAAATGTACGACTTAAACCACCGCCAAATATTTCCACGAATACCATTAAAAGCAATTTTTTCTAATAATATTTTATGGTCTACCGCATCGAACGCCTTTCTAAAATCGGTATAAATGGCATCAACTTATTTATTGCAGTCCATCACGTTAAAGGTAAAGGTAATAAGATTAGTGACAGTCGATCAATGCTTAACAAAACCATGTTGCTCCCTTAAGATAATGTTGTGTAAGTGTGGATATATAGCATTGTGCACTAACCTTTCAAAAACCTTAGAGAGGACAGGTAATATAGATATTGGGCGATAATTCCTAACATCATTCTTTGACCCATCCTTATGTACTGGAACGACCCTTGCACTTTTCCAGATCTTTGGAAATACTCCATCATTCAAACATTTGTTATATAGATAACATAAAGGGAGATCATTTTTTTCTGCCGTCTCCTTGAAAAATACACTAGGAATATTATCGATCCAGCACCTTTTGTAACATCTAACACTTTTAAGCTTTTATACACTCCTAACCTGGTTAGTTTTATGTTGCTGATTAGCAGGTCTTGTGTATCCCCAGGAGTTTGATTGATCTCATTTATACTAAAGTTCTCATGTACAGACGACGGACCAAATACAGACCGGAAAATGCATTAAATAGCTCACAGGACTCTTCTGTACCGTTGGCTATAGAATTTTCATAATACAAATTACTTGATATATCAGAGGTTTTACGGCGCTGAGATACGTACTGCCAGAAATACTTACTATTATCTTTTAAACTATTTTCTACCTTTCTTATATAATTTTTATGACATTTTTCCAATAAAGTTTTATTTTTTTTTCTGTAAATTGAGAAAATATTATAATGTGAGTCAGTTTTATATATTTTCATTGCTATCCATGCTTTGTTTTTCTTAATATTTAATTTAATTAAAGCAGGAGAGAACCAAGCCAGATACACAGAGGACTTAATAACTTTTTTGGAACGTTAATATTATTAAAAATGACGTTTAGTTTTTCATAGAATTGTGATACTGCTTCCTCAGCACTTTTGTTTTGAAATAGTTGGTCCCAGTTGACATCAAATATTTCCTGTTTGATTTTATTATAATCTGCATTTTTGAAGCAGTACTTTAAATATGGCTTACGTTGTATGTGACTACCAGTTTCATCACGTGGAATTATTACACAGAACCGTGGATGATGCTCATCTATCGGAAGTAACGGGTCCGATATTGACAATAATTGACAGCCGGTTTTATTAGTAAAAAATAGGTCTAAAACACGGTTGTTTTGATTTTTTAACGTATTTTATTGATAGCAATTTAAAACTCCGATAAAATTATTGATGTACGAATGAACTTGATTAGAACCATCGATGTTAGAACGCTGTCCATATGAATCATTATTTGTCCATTCCAAGTTAGGCAAGTTCAAATCGCCTACAATGAAAAAATCTGTTTTATCATTACCCTCATTCAGAATCTTATTCTGAACCGTATCAAAGTATCTAAGGTAAACATCATGGTTTTGCTTTGGCGGAATGTAGAGTAGATTACCCCTATGCATAAACAACGCTTATCTATTTTTAAATTAATAAGTATTTGATCAATAACTGTCGGGAGCGGAAAAGTTGTGTTGAGGGCGGTCGGTGCGCAGACGACGGCGGCAGCACATAGATCGCGGCGAACCGCAATCAGTGCGCCCCCGCCGTCACAGTGGCCAGTAGTTACACGATCACGGTCCGCGCGAAATATTATGTACCTGTCGTCAATGCATTCATTATCACCAATGTCCGCATGCAACCATGTTTCAGTTAGGATTATGATATCGTATGCCCGTGTTCATTAATAGCGTACGCAGTTTCGTTCGGAGGCCACCGCAGTTCTGGTAATAATATAATATTCCTATCCGTTATTATTATAAATAATAAGTGTTGTTAATATATAGGAGTGACAGAAATAATTAGTATAGTAGTATGTTTTAAATGAAATTATTACCCATGATATACCATAACCGCCTTCCAATTATTACAAGTAAGTTGGTTATAAGAAGATACCACATAAGTGTATAACTTATTTTATACATATTACGAGTACACCATTAGTCATTACATTCCTTTTTATTGATAAAAGACATACATAGTTACATTCAATTAATACACACTTAAAACATTCCCAAATAATACAAAAGTAGGGTGTTAACTGTATGTTTACTATATACAGTAAACACAAAAAATAACGGTTTGATAATTTTTTGACATCTTGTTCCGTTCGCACAGCAAAGATAGGCGATGACTCAGTTTGTCGTACCAACACCGTACTATGCTTAATCCAGACAAACTTATAATTTTGTTTGTACGGCACAAGCGAAATAATTGTTTGTTTTTCATTGTAAGGTGTTCATTAATGTACACGTTCTGTTCTGTTCCGGATATAGTAAGCTGTCCCGATGTTAATCTTTTATTTGCGCGGGCTGCAGTCAAAAAGTTGTCTCGCAATATTTTCGATGAAAACTTTACAATCACATTTTTGGGGCTAGAACACTTTTTGTCACGGTGAGGTGAGGCACCCTATGAGCAGAATCAATGTCCAAAGCTACAATAGAGTGCTTAATGACACAACCAATTTTTTCAATGATACTTAACAGGTTTTCATTATGTCGCTCGGGTAAGTTGGCGATTTCAACGTTGTAAAATCTGGCCTGCTGCTCCATAGCTTCTATTTTATTTTGTAATAAATAAATTTGGTTACATGAATCACGACCGGAACGTATTTCGCCTTCTATCTGTTTCAGACGCGCTTCGATATTGTCTTGCCGTTCCATAGTATATGATAACAATTTATCAAAGGTATCTCTAACCGGTAGTTCATCTCCTTTAAGGAGTTACTTATGGTTAATGATAATTTCTTCACCTCCTGGTCAATTACGGCGCTGATTGAGGTATTTATATTTTCGGCAATAATTCTATCGAGCTGTAATGTCCATGTGTTTAGTTGTTCATTTATTTCTTTTTTCACCAAGCTGTAACATCGGTTTTAAGCAGTTATCATCGGGCTGTTTGCGTTTTCTCGAATTTACGAATAAATTATCATTTACGCTGCTGCGATAAGATTCGGATAGGTCTGGATTAGATGGATATTTGCGTTGCCCCGCAATCGAAGCTAACGACGGTGGCACGTATACCACGTTGCATCTCGATAAATAAATAAAAACTGCCGCTGTGGCGACGGGATTGTTTAAATTCTTCATAACTGTCATACCGCGCTGGCACATAGGTATTTGCGAACATCTTTATGGAATGTTTTGTTTTATCAGTAAAATTTCCCTTGAGCAGGAGACAGCTTGTGTATGAAAGCAAAAGTTTATGTTCTATGTTTTCTGTGTAATGCAATGTTTCGAATAAATGCGCATAGTCTCCTGCATAAAACAGCAATCTGTTATACATAATTTAATGTGACAAGTATCTATGTATGTTTGTGTGTGTGTGTGTTTTTTTACACTTATTTTATTATTACACTTTGGGAACAATTCAAACAACAACATGATGCTAAATGTGTTTTACAGAATAATAAAAACCGTGGAATGAATGATAATAAGAAATGAGACATATATATTTATAGTTTAGTTTTACACATCTTTTCAGATGAGTTCTACTTGTTTGTTTGTGGAGTGCTTTTTTAAACGAATACTTTTTCCTTAACAGTTGTCATGGAAGCTATGAATGCTGATTTGGTTTCCCAAGATGGGAGTGAACATATGTACTCCAGACCTTATCAAACTCAATTAGAAGAAATTGGTTTTAGAAGAAATACTATAATTCATCTACCTACAGGTTTGTTCTGTTATACAAAAATTATTTTATTATACTTGTATTGTAAATATCAATTGTGAAAAGCTGAAAAACAAACTGTTAAACCTGGAATGGAAACACACAAGTACTAGTTTATAAATGCCATTGTATCTGTGAGGTAGTTATTTATTTTTCACATCACTGTAAAGTTTGGTTTGTCATTAACTTTCTGTTTGGAAAATGAGTTTTATCCGCTAGCGTGGAAAAGTGTTAAAATTAGATCCTTTTTTAATCAAAGAAAATTATACATGGTACGTTCTGAATCGTCATTATAGACTTTATAATTTACATTTGATTCTTATTTAAATTAAAACTATAATAGTTCGAATTGGTTTTATTAAATTATTTGAGTTTCTAAAATAATAAAAATGGCAAGAATAAATAATATTTAGAATATACTATTTGTTGAGCATAAGATTGGGTGAAATTTCATAACACATGATTAGATTTCGGACCGCACCCGAAAATGAGCCATCAAAGTGGTCTCTGGTATTCTTAGTAAAGTCACATTGAATAGAAACCAATTTGAAATTTTATCAGATGCATTCTAAAATTTTGTTGAATTCGAAAGAATTAATATCAAAATGTCCAGCAGCAACAAAGATACCAATTTACAATTTTTTTTTAATCTGTTTTTCTAATTTCCTCGCTGTAGTAAGTTGAAAAATTGTGTGTTTCGCTCAGCAGCAAAGTTTTTAGCGTCTCGTAGCTTTGACACCCTCGCGACACTTAGGATTCTATCTTTGAACCACTACTCGCTTGCTCAGGTTTCAATAGAGGTAACTCTCGGCCAAATCTCAACTTTCTAGCATTGCATAACTAATTATTTCCAAAGGTTGCGGGTTCGATTCCCGGCTGAAAATTTACTTGTGACCCGAGTCGATTTTTCTAGTATTTTTCTATTATAATAATTTATCTTATAAGATCGCATTGAAAATGCATAAAATATATAAAAATTATAAAACTAAAATGGCTGTTTCATCTTAATCGACTGACCAAACATTTTTAAAAATGTTTCTTTCGAATACGAGAGGATGTTCCTCTCATTGATGAAACAACGCTGGCCTACAGCGTAAAATCAGGAAGGTACTAGAAAATTTCGACGAGTGTTCGCAAGGCTCGATAGCTCAATTGGGAGAGCATTGGACCGGATTTCCAAAGGTTGCGGGTTCGATTCACGCCTGAGAATTCACTTGTGACCCGAGTCGAATTTTTCTAGTATTTTTCTATTATAATAATTTATCTTATAACTATTTTCAATAGTTAGCAACACTATTTCTATGAAAATCTTTGAAACTTTGTTACTTACATTATCAGTGGATTACTATTAACGAGACTGAAGTCCATTTCGTAGTGATAGTTGCCCTTCAACTGTGTTATTTCTACTTTTATTTTAAAAGCATACCTACAGAGTACTCTAAACATCTTTACTTACTTTGTTATATTTTTATTTACAGGGTCTGGCAAGACTTTTATAGCAATGCGTCTAATAAAAAGATTCAGAGAAGCTCTAAAACCGCCTTGGAAAGATGGTGGCAAACGCACTTTTCTCTTAGTAAACACAGTGCCATTGGTCAATCAGCATGTGAGTAAACTTCCACAATCTATATCTGCTTCTATCACAATCATGACAGTTCTAGGGAATATTTTCTTTTATCTATTATGTACCTACAAATCACGTTACGAGTTGCTTGGCTACCCAAACGTGTTGCTCGTGGTCAAAATCGCGTATGTTCATTGTTCAGATAATGCTTTTCAACATCTAATGGTATTGGCGCTATTTGTTAATATACAGATGTTTTCAACTTCAATGGAAGCTGCTTTTCTATTTCTTTCTTTATCTAATTTCTCTCTTTCCTGTCGACCTGTCGCTCGTTCTTTCTAAATTATTTTTCTCTTTTGTACTTGCGCCCAGGCGAGAGGTATCCCTAACTTTGACCCTTGGATGCAACTTCATTATAACAACTAACCCCACGTAAAAACTTCTGTTACAACCTTAAATCAGTTACCCTAACCTGACAAATAAGATAAATATAAATTTAAAGATGTTTTTCTTACATTATTACCACACCTGTTAAAGACTTTAGAAACTCGGAAGTCTAGTCCTAAAGTCTTAAAAAACTATAAAACAATTAAATGTGATGATAGAGCCGAAGATGCTTAACAATTATGCTTTACAAATGGAGCTATTTTAATTGTTGCGTTCTAGTTAATGAATTATACATAGTTGGTATAGTAGCCGATTCATGATCTGCTCCAATTGTCCCTTCCGTAGGTCCTATTTACATTAAAATTATGTTAGTCATTATGAGCAGGTAATTATTATAATAATGCAATTGATATCTAATATTCGAAAGCATTTTTTGACCCTAGAAAAAGAACATTGAACGACGATGTCCGGTCAATGGTGTTGGTGGCTACAGTGGTGACGATGGAGTTGATTATTGGCAAAAAAGTAAATGGGATGAAGAATTATCAAAATATCAGGTAAGTCAAATTATTTTTATTATAAATGAGCGGCACGCTGCAATGGTATTGATGTTTGTGTTACTTAGTTTCGTTAAAAGAACCGACTAAAATAGTCGTCAATGGTGTCATGCGTACGATATAATTTTTTTTTATTTTGTTGCTTAGTATTTTAATAGTCGTTTTCTCAAAGCGAAATAATTTTGTCTTTGAAATTAATATTTTTTTTATTGGTTGCTGTGGGAAACTGGGTGACCAGCCAAAACCCTCACCTGCAGCCTATTTCGCTTATGCACATTCTAGGCTTACTTATAGGATTGTCTTACGGAGAACCAGCAACAAAAATTCAAGAAATCTTTATCCTTAAAAAGAATTATGTCAGAATTATTGTTTATATTGACCAAACGAAATCTCGCAGGCCCTATTTTTGTCAAATGTAATTCCCGACAAAAACATGCATATATAGCCTTGCAAATTCATCAAAAAGCATTTTGAAATGTACTCACCGATAAAAGCAATTAAACGTAATAATCAATAACAAACGAAAGCGACTATTTTCAAAATTACACATTTATTTATCCGCTTCACGCTCAATGCCGATTAAAATTAACAATCACATTCCTAATAATATAACCTAACCTGTTTAATAGATTTTAAGGCATTTAAAACTTAACTAAAATCCTTTCCTAATTTATAATCTAAGATCACAGTGGTTTGTGTGTTTGTCTGTCCGCTCTTTTTCCCGCTCTTTTTCCATTGTATACGCGTTACCATAGTGCCTAAGAATAACATTCAAGAAGGCTAAGAACGGTTAGCTATATGTGTAGTCGTAGAACCGAAACGTTAGCGCGATTCATTTATAGCGACATCTATAACTGAGACACAACAACGCGAGGCGGGGTCAGCAGTTAGTCTACCAGACGCTAGATGGCGCTAACGGAAAAATATTTAATAATAGAAAAAAAATAAAGAATTTTGTCCACTCGTGCGAAGCCGGGACGGGCCTCTAGTCTATAATCTAAGAACACAAATTTGCTGTTTGTGTGTTTGTCTGTCCGCTCTTTTTCCCGCTCTTTTTCCATTGTATCAGTAACGTTACCATAGCAACGCGTTACCGGGTCAGCTAGTCCATTTCTTAAATAAATACGTTCCTTTTACTAATTAAAAGCTATTATAATTTAGCAGAATATTTCCAAAATCAATTTCAATTTCAAAATTAAAATTTCTGGGTCTATATAATATCTACATAATTATATAAAAATTCTCAGTAACAGTGTTTAACGGCGATGAACTCCACAAATACTGAACCGATTATGATGACTTTTTTTACATTTTTCTGGATTTGTTGCGACTTAGGACATAGTATAAGTAATATTAATTTATATCACAGCAACGCGTGGCTGGGTCAGCTAGTTGAATATAAAGATGTAATTATGTATGTATCTGACCTTGTGCATATAAGTCAACTGGTCAGCATGTGCTAACCAGTGAACTGTAAATTGTTTATAAACAATTTAACTTCACTCTGCTACTTCCTGCATAAGGTGGTGTTGCCGAGTGCAAAGAAAAACAAACTGAGTTCTGCGAAATTCTGAGTTGGCTTTGTACCTACTTATGATATTGAAATAGCCATTGTTGATTCTAACTCGTTAAATGAGCCTCTGTTATTATAACCTATTTCGTAATGTTTGCTTTAATATGGCTGAACAAAGAACTGTTATATTATCAACACTTGACACTCGAATTTGTATACAACTTAATAACTTTCAAATGGAAGGCCATTATTTGATCGTCAGTGGGTGAAATTGTGGCCGCTGATTTTTATATTAGAGAACATTTTAAAACGAAAGAAAAGTATGTTGAAACTAGCCTAAAAAATATACACACTCTCACCAAAAAAAGGTAACTGTCAGAACCAGCGGCAGGCATTAAATATATAGATTTAATGCCTATGCCCTTCGATCATTGATATTTACAATAAAATTATCCGAAAAAAGTTAGTGCTATCACTAAAGGAATCTTGTTTATTTTCTGGTGGAAATGTTCTTTAATGAAGATTTTAAAGACCATTGATTTTCGGTTCAAACATGGTATAAAATATTGATGTAAAGATTCGATGTCGTGGTTTGTACATTTGCCCCAAAGTACGTTCACCACAGACAAACATGTATGTAAATTAACCATAATTTTCATGAAGTAAATTTGTCATTATTTTTTTTTCCGTACAGACCGCAAAAAGTCAAACAAAATAAGCCTTCAATTATTATGTTGTATATATATATATGTATTTAACACGCAGAATTAATTTAAATAATTCAATTTTTGAAGTTGATGCATAGTTGGTTCTATAATTTTTTTTTAAAATGCCCTGTCCAACCACTTGTACCACTGTTTCTCGGTAAATAATAACTCATAATCGAATTTAAATTAAAAAGTATAACCTCATGATAGCCGTTACGTTTTCTATTGTTATTTTTAGTATTTATCAAAATTACAATGCTTAATTATAATCTATTATGTGCTTCAAAAATGCTTTTTAGGGTTCCGTACCTTAAAATCGGAAATAATGGAACCCTTATTTATAAGGGTTCCGTTATTCACTTTGTCGTTCGTCCCTCTGTCCGTCCGTCCGTCCGTCCGTCCGTCTGTCTGTGTCTGTCTGTCTGTCTGTCTGTCTGTCGAGACCCTTTATCTATACGCGTGGAGGTATCTAGCTGAAGTTAAAACCATATACTTAGGTCTATAGTCCCTTAAAGCTATGAAAAAATCAAACTTCTTAGTTAACGTAAAGATACGGCCGTATATGCCGCAAATAAACGTATATTTCGACTCTCAAGGGAATCAATATTTAATATATACCAAGGGGTTTGAAGGTTTTAAGGCCCTAACATCAGTCGCCATTTTGATTATTTTTTTCTTAATCGCGGTGCACAATGAATTTCATATATTTGTATTAAAAATAACATTTGTTATAACGAATTTATTTATTTTGTAGTTATTTTATGTTGTTAAAGTTTTTACTTTTAATCTGAATCAGACAATAAAAGAAAACAAATATCTTCTTATATTAGATAGATATTCTTGGTGTCGCGCACATGTACCATATAATACTATCTTTATCCTTCATAACTAAAATATGTGACCACAAGAAAATGTACCTGATGGTATGGCCAATATGGGCGCTTAACGCTTATAATAAGAGCAATGCCGTAAGAGCCAACGACCATTAGACACCTTTTCTCATGGATAGTCACATATCACCTATACTTTTATTTTGATGAATAACTCTGAAACGTGACGCTTAAGGATATCATGTTATATACCATTTTTTGTTTGTATAAGTGTCCTCCATCTAAATATATAACTTTCGTTGTGCACCGCGATTTTGAAAAAAAATCAAAATGGCGGCCGACTATAGGGCCACCCTCTATACAAAAATCTTCAAACCCCTTTGGCATGAAGCAATGTCATGTAGCAGAAGTAAAGGAAGAAATCCGAAAACTTTTAATTAATAGTTGGATCACAAATAAATTGCGATTATAAACTTATTTGCAAGTGTAAACTAACCAGGATCTATGTCGATGTATGGAGCAACAGTTTTCCAACGCCGCGCCGAACTCAAGTTTGTCCCTCAATCCCTTTATCTTTATTACCGTTATGAACTGATGGACGAATTATTTACTTAACTTAATGTTTGTGCGGAACCCTCGGTGCGCGAGTCCGAGTCGCACTTGACCGGTTTTACACACATATAGATTAAATAATATGCGGGTTAATAGAAATGCAGGAAACATTATGCGAAATTAAGCTTTGAATTTGCAATTGGACTAAAGGCACTCGCTAAGTTGTCAATCACTACAGGGCCTCCGTTGTGTGTTATGTATAGACTAGTAGTGATGTGTCGGATTGTTAAAAATGTATTTTATGAATTATTATATCATGATATTTGGTGAAAGGATCCGCGTAAATGGATATGGATCTTTCTTACTCAATCGATGTCGATACGCGCGTGTCTTAGAAACGATAGTGTATGCCACATGACGCTTTGCTTGACAGGACATGTTAGAACTTGCATCGTTCTGGTCTTTCTTTTGTTTAATATTTAAATATTTCATTGTTTTATTCATTTCATATTCCGATATCATTATTAGATTATCACAAAGTTTTGTTATTGATCTCATTTTGAAGATAGTTGATTTAATTGTTAGTTCTATACTATTGGTATGATAAATGTTTGCAAAATAAAGGTGCTTGATGCTTGATTTTAAGAAATAAAAAATAATCTGACTAGAACTTAATTGTTTTCAGTCAATTATATATAGAATTTTATCTATGTATTGAAAATTAATAAGGTAAAAGATCCGCCAAAAAGTAACCTATACGAATCTTGCTCCCCCCTCGAATATCCGAGGAAACTGGTACGGATATCCGACACATCACTAGTATAGACATAAGTGTTTATCCACAAGGATAGCTTGTACCCGAGAAGAGGGGTATCAATAAGATGATAATATTTTTTGTCAGGTTATCGTCATGACCAGTCAGATTCTGTGTGATATGATCGTGCACGGTTACATACGAATTGAAGATATAAACCTTTTGATATTTGACGAGTGCCACCATGCTGTTGAAGATCATCCAATGCGAAATATCATGAAGCACTTTGATAGTTGTCCTCTCGACAAGCAACCAAGAGTTTTGGGTTAGTTTTTATTTATAATTTTAGAACACTAGTATTTGTTTATATTATTGCATGCTTACAAGATTTATATGTATATTTTTATAACTGTAAAAAATACCAAATGTAATGTGAAAAACGCAGGTACAGTAAAATAAAGCAGCAACGATTCATTTAAATACGATGATTGAATAAAGAAACAGTTTAAAGAGATTAGAGACTTAAGCTTAATCTTTTATCGCGATGCAAGTTTGATTCAACAGTTGGACATGTATCGCGATAAGAGGTCGTGATAGGGCCTTTGATCCAAAGTCTTTTAACTTTGTGTGCTTGTCACCATTGAATAATTTAAGTAAAACCACCCTATCCCAAGTCACAACGCGTTTATTCTTCTTTTTTAAATTGATCCCGACCTACGACTTAGGATGGCTAAGGTAACTTTAATGATCGCGGCTCCTGTAAAGATAACTAATTCGAAACATCAGGATAAAATATAAAAAAGGAACAACAATAATAGTAGTTCATGAAATTGGTACATAATGAGGGGTATTATACACGAGTGTGTAATACCTAGTTATGTGCAATTTCATAGACTACTTTATCTTATCTCATACATTGAATACCTATATCAAATAAAATATAGAGACTGATACAGTTTATTTATTGGTTATTGTAAGTGTTAACATTTTGTATATTACAACGACTATACTTCAGACTGACTGCTGCCGCAGTCTCTAAAATGTCGGGCGGCGTTAAATTTTCTTCCCTTTCACTATCAGACATTTTTTCCTATTCCTTTACTGTTTACGCTGCCCGTTTATGGAACTCACTACCAGAGGTTATCAGAAAGGCTCAAACTCTTGGATCCTTTCGCGACAGAGTTAAAAGTTACTTCCTTTCCTCCAATATTTATTGACTCTATTTTATCTTTATTTCTTTCTTATCTTATTATTATTATATGCACCATTACCTTTAAAAATATATATTTCCTTTCTTTTTTTTTCTCCTCTCAATATGCGCACCCACTTCATCATTATCCTTTTATATTTATTTATTCTTTTTTATTCTTTTCACCCAAGGTTGCCTGGAAGAGATTGCTGTTTAGCAATAAGGCCGCCTGTCTGTATACTTTTCTTTGTTATTTTTATTTCTCTGTATTCTATCTGTGTGTGCAATAAAACGTAATTTATTATTATTAAATAAACAATAATAATTATCCAGCGAAACACAACAACGAATTGCAAGGAAACGTATTATGGCGCCAAATTCCCGGTATAACCGCGCATGCGCCAAAGCGCACGGAGCCACAGATAAAAAATTAAATAGTCCTATACGAATTGGCGCAGTATTGTATCAAAGGTCTGTAATCGAAACGTAATGGATTTTTTTTTTATTATAACATTATTTTGTTAGAGAAATAGTGTTATAATATTTTTTTTTAATTTCATTATGATATACTATTTGTAAAGTTCGTCAATATAAACTCGTTTTGAGTTATATATTTTGAATTTTACGATGTGAGAGTAGATAAAAGTGTCTTATATACGGTAAAAGTATGATTGGCGCAGAATTGTAAGAATGCTCGAACAAGTTTTTGTTCAACTCATCCTGGCAGTACGGCTGCTGAATATGGGTTGAAACGTCAGCATTCAATAAAGATAAGCAATAAGTAAAAGAACTAAAAAAGTCATAAATACTTAAAAAGCAACTAATAGAATCAATTTCGACGCCCCCAAGCAAAAAGTCGGCAATCAAAAATGCAAATTTTACATCAGAAAATATATATTGTTTTGTATTAGAAGGCTGTATTAGGGTTTACCAAAACCATATGGACAATAATCCGGTAAACGCGATTTACCAAAATAAAACATGTTTTTTTTTTAAATGCATTATATTAATTTTCTAATATAATTTTGTAAATTTATTTCCTTGCAATAAACGTATGTTGTTGTATCTTGGTAAATATCTTAATGAAAATAATACTAACATACAATATTCCAGTGTGCAAATTCCGAATTCGTCAAAACGGTAAAAAGTCCATAATAGCACGTTGCCGACTTTTTGCTTGAGGAAATCGATTTGTATTATAGATAATATTTTTTTTTTAATTAGAACTCATCTACGTACGTGGAATTAAGAGTTTTTTTTTAAAGTGTGATAAAATTAAACACTGATTCTTATGTTAGAACGTGTCCACGAATGCCCCTTCACGGCTAACATGCGTGTTACAAATTTAGCCGTTATGACTAATTTCGATTATCGATGACTCGGTAAATACCTACACACATTACTCACATAGCAGTTGGGGACTACCCGTTGACAATGATAAGGGCGCTAACAGACGGACGACATCGATCGACAACTTAGACGACGGCGTTGTCGTCTTCTAGTACCATTACAGCGCACCATTTTAGTCGACGACAAAGAGACCGCACATATTTATTTTAAGAAACTGACTGACGAAATAAGTTTCTACAATACAAATAAGAATGTATTCGGTATTGCAAATGTAAAAAGTACAGTAATAAAATAATTAAAAGTAATGTTTTTTTAAATACTCGTCAATAAATCAGACTTTGTAGTCGACATTTTGAAGCAGTTAAAAAGCTTTCCTTCGTTGTTTTATAAAAGATGATATGTTGACTATGTTGTTCTCTGTATGATAGTATGCTTTGCACCCACACTGAGCGGTTTTTTTCTTCTTCATTGATGGCTGCGCAACAGGATATAAAGCAATAATTCCTCCTAAAATTCCATGTTTAGATAATATAAATACTCAGTAAGTAAGTAAGTACACTATAATAGCAAAATATGTCAGGTCGTAGTCTGTCGTGGGCATTTCGACGGCAGTCGACAACATCGTCGATCGAGTGTCGTTCGTCTATCTCCAGCTTTACGATAGATAATTTTACTGGTCGATTATTATATAGCTCCAAGTTACTATAGGCTATATTTTAAAGGTAAAAGTTCTGTCAATGTAATGCCAAATTTCGGATACGCAAAAAAGTCGCATGACGAGATCTTTTCAAGGAAACCTGCTTAACCTTATTGACACGCCTTTAAATCGCGTTAATATTCCGATTGGTTAGAAAAACTGAAAGCGTTAGAGCATATATCACAAAATGAATTATATCATATTCTGCCCTTTACGCATATAGTTATGGTCCATAATAAATAACAATTAACTTCTTTGTTCTAGTACCGGTTTTGGGTACAAGATGGCGTTATAGTTATGCTATTAGCAGTACTGCTTTAAGCATGCTGCAACCACACGCTAGAAGGCGCTTCAAGTTAAACAAATAAGGGTTGCAAACAATATTAATATTGATATCATCGATTTTTTTTTAAGTTTTAATGAAAATAATGTAGGTTATAATATTAGATAAAGATAAAATGACGACCATGATGATGAAAGCTACACCATGACTTTTCTTTTATTTATAGATTTTTACTAAAGCTGTAATAAATACAACATTTTGGTATGTTTATATCATTCTTCCAAACCTTCTTTTATTGTTTGTAAACCTTTAATATATGTAGTTATAGTTTTCATTACAAAGGACAATGCCCATTCATGGTATCGTCTTTGCTCGTTGTTGTGTTTAAACCAAATTTATATAAAACAAATAGTTTTTGATTTTCACAAAACGCTGCAAAATACTTAGCCAAAACTTCGACGGACAATAATCCATATAATAATTAGCAATGAATTCACTTCCTTACCGAGTACTTTTATTGACACTTGTTTCCATGGTATTGCCATCTTCTAACGACCGTATCGATTTGCCAAATATAATACAATCGATACGCTATTTATTTCATTAAAATATCGAATTGGCAGTTCACATTCTAGTATATTAAGTAATTAAGAATAAGACATGATTTGATAGTAATATGTTACGAGAAGACGATTAAATCTTTCTATGGTTTAATTAAACGGAGCTCAATTTTCACTAATCTTGTTGCGTCGCACTTTGGAAAATGGTGGAACAACGGCATATCAAAAATAGTTTTTACTAATGTCATTATTACTGACGCACTTTTAAAAGTTTATTATTCAGTATAGGAGTGGAACTTTAATATAATGTGGTAATTTTGCATGAATATCATTCGCAATACATTTTTTTTAATTATCAAAAAATGTCATTCTTAAGAAAGTCTGTGACAGATCTGTTCATTTCAAAACTCTAAAATAACTAAGTATTATACATTTTTTAAAAGCCCATAGTATGTAGATGTAAAAGCAATTATAATATTGTAGGTTTTAAGACAAATTTTCAATGAAAAGAAAGCTATTAGTGAAGCGAAAACTAATGTTTTCCAACTTCATCGACACCTGTGACAGTTACCGACGTCTACCGATGCTTTACATGTGATGTTGTTTTGTAGCGTAGATATTCATAAATAAAATATATCAAAATCAGCTGAGTATACGTGCGATTTCTGAAGTTATCGCGAGAGTATGATACAAGTCACTATTGTGGTTTCTTATGTTGAACTATTTTATTGATAAGTTGCCGTTATATTTAAATTTAGTATTAGCTATTTACTGATAATTAGCGTTTTATCTTCATTTTGATTGCAGTGCACAGAATGCACACTACCCTTTTTTATCAAATATATCAAGCGTGGATTCTAAACTAAACAGACGTTTGACTGTTAAGTATTTTCGACGAATTTCGAAATGACTATTACTTTCAAGTGTTCTAAGCGTGTATTTTTTACTTTTACACATTGAAGGAGGAAGAAAACTTGAATCTCTATTAACAGTTTTAAAACAAGACTCATGTTTCTGAAGACAATGTGTGCTTTATCATCAGTGATATTCCTCGCTTTAATAGATGATGGGCAGAAGCCTCGAGGAATAGGGATGCATTTTTCGGTTGAATTCAGAGTATTTGGTATTTTTACCGGATTCGGAAGAACTAGAACCTGATTTCACGTAAACAGAAGTAGAATCAACAAAAAAAGAAAAAATACCGCTTTTCTTAGTGAATATGGCTTTGAACACATCTACAATGCCTTTATTCAGGGATTACGTTCAAAAGGAGAAGGAGTAGAAGCAAATCCCTTGGAAACATTAAGGCTTGCTGATCGTGATACAAAGTCTCTATATTTTAGTCTCCTAGATAACGCAAGCCAGAGCAAGATGCTAATGGATCAAGAAGCATTAAGTGTTTTCATTGGGTTTATTTAATTAGTATTTTGCTTCTAATAAATAAATATTTCTGTATGTAATTTGAAACCTACACGGAATAAATAAATATACTGTGGTGTTATTTATATGAAATTGATGTTATACTTATTACATTTTAAGTATAAGATAATTTAAATGTTAAAGAAACAAAAAAACGTCGTCAGCTGATTGTTTGTGGGTGTAAAGATCGTCAGTTTATGTTCCAAAGATACTATGCGACGCTCGAATGCGTTGAGCGCGCGACATGTTTATCACGCTGACTGACGGTGTTACCCCCGTCAAAAGTACAGCTGACAATTTTCTTTATTATTTTAAAAGTATAAAAATTGAGATATATAAATTTCATAATGCATAAAGTCAATTTATTATATTTTTCAAATTTTAAATAAGGTTTATGCACGTGACTGACATTGAACCCCCCCTCGTCAATACAGCTGACGATAATTTTTTGAAAAAATATGATTAAAACAAAAATTTAATACAGTTTCGCTTGGTATAAAAATCATCGGAGCAGATTTTTATCCAATTACTTTTCCATGCTGTCTCCTTTAGCTCCACCGCTATCTAGCTAGCAGCTGACGTTCAGAGCTGTTATGTGTTAGGGGATACGGCCCTAAACGATAGTGCTGCTGACATGCAGTTACCTCAACGTGTATGACCCGCAGATGTGTCGACAATACATACATACGCATGCATACACGTCATTTATAGCTTGCATAATGAAAAATAAAGAGAGTCTTCAATCAATCGCCAGCATATTGTTTGCATGTCATTTGCCTCTATCAATAAAATAAACGATATTGCATGCATAACAGCACGCAAAGCATGTCTGAATACCGATGGCTCTAAATTAAATATTTATCTGTAAATTTTAATTATAAAATAAATTAATATGTAAAACAGATTATTTTTGTAAAATGTAATGTAATAAATATATTTATATCTAACAATTTATCTTATTTAGTTTTCCTATTATTTATTCCTTATTTTCAGTTGAAATGAGATCACTATGAATTTGGTTTTAGTCTATTATATCTCAGTTAATTTATAATTGTAATTTTAAAATTGTGATATTTGTTGAAAGTTTTAATATTAAAATCTGATTATATCTATGAATATTTCAGGATTGACTGCAACATTATTGAACTCAAATGTCAGCATGAATAAGGTCCAGCAAAATTTGCGAGAGCTGGAAACGACGTTTCATGCTACCATCGCAACTGTTAACGAACTCGGTGAAGTGTTAAAGTGAGTACTTTTTCTTCTGTACCTGTACTTCGATTATTGGTGCAACGTAGGGTTTCCCACTTTTTTAAACAAAAAACAGTATGTTAAGGTTGGATACCAAAAAAGCATATTCGAAATATGTAAGGTAATTAATTTTAATTTGTTTTAAATACATTAGATATATTTATTAAATAATTTGTACTCCTTGTGCAACATGCGGTTATTAGTGAAAAATTCATCAGCTTAAACACAATTTAAATCAAATTAAAATTAATAAAATCATAATAAATAACAATTAATAATAATAATAAAATCAATCTCTTTTTCAATTAAATTATTCCATCCATTCAATTTAGCTCCGTTTATTAATCCACACTAGCGGCCCGTCCCGGCTTCGCACGGGTGGACAAAATTCTTTAAATTTTTTCTTTTATCAAACATTTTTCCGTTAGCACCATCTAGCGTCCGGTAGACGAACTACTTGCGGTTAACGCATTGCTACGGTAACGCGTATACAATGGAAAAAGAGCGGGAAAAAGAGCGGACAGACAAACAACAAATTTGTGATCTTAGATTATAGATTCATTACAGAAAAAACTGTGAATCTGAATATAGATTAAAAACATATAAGTACGTTTTTATAAAATATTATCTAAATTTTAAAATCAATCTTTTATTTATCATTCTTATTCATGATTCATCATTTATAATCTTCACCAAAAAAATGTCTGCATTTCTGGGCACTTCGGAAAGAAACTTTTTTGATAATTCTTAATTGTAACTTCGAATTTGACCAACACGAAATACCTACGAGGGGCTACAAAACAGGGAAACTAAAAACAGTATTTCTTTTCTCTTCACTTTATTTTTGTTTAACAATAAAAAGTATAATAGAGCTAAAACAGTGTAATACTGTTTTAACAGTATAGTTGGAAACCCTAGTGTAACGCTAGCGATCTTGCCAGCTTGAACAATATGCATACTTTACCTAGACGCAGTCATAACCTCAACTGACACTTCTATTGCGTTATACACGCGTGTTATAAAAGCGTTAACGCTAAACGATCACAATATTCCACAACACTCCGCTGACATCTTAGCCGGTCAGCGCCGACCGTCAGCGTGTCACTAAATACAGTGTATTTTTTTAACAGCTATTCAACAAATCCTTATGAATTGGTTCAGTACTACAGACCAGCAAGGCCCACCGAAGCTACAAACTTAGCGATTGCGCTACTATGCGAATTGCAACGGCTGGTATATTCTGTAGAATTACCACGAGCTCGGGGTCCCTGTCTAATTCAATTGGAAAGGGGGCAACAAGATATAACTAAGGACCATAAAAAGGTAAAACTCCTTTTTGATCTCTTTCGGAGCAATTCTTAAAAAGGCGATTCATGGTTTGCCACCTTTTATTTGAAGAAAAAAATAATGGATCGTCATTTTATTCTCAATTGGCAAAATACATCTATAGCCAGATTTTTAATTTCATATAATTGACTTTGACGGCTGCACTTCTACTGTTACTCTAAGGTATGCCTTACAGGAAAAACTCTTGTAAGGCATTTCATGTTTTCAAATCCTTTCTGTTGAAATTCCAGTTATTCGAAATGATATGTCGACGATCCAAATACCACATCATTTCGTTAATCCGTAAACTATGTTCAATTTTCTATAAAAAGAATAAGTATAACTTTCATTTCTAAAAGTACTAAGGATCAAGGTAACTTTTCCTACTATAATTTACTTGGTTGGTTAATTTAGGCAGTATGATATGGCAATTTACGGAGCGACTGGAGTATGAAAAAGATAAGTTAGGGTAGATAATAATGTATGATAGAGTAAATAGCAAATGTAAGTAGAGAGGAGGGAGGGCAAAGCCCTACTACAGGACAGGTGAAGGTCCCGCCATGAAAAAAATAATCCGAGATATCGTATAAGGGGTTCCAATCCTGCATGTCCTTCTGGTATGTTGGTATTGGCGGGATCAAGAATTTTCAATGGTATGGGATCACGGTAAAACGGGATCCCGCATTTGTCGATAAACTTGGTTAAAAGTACCTATTATGCTACCTGATATAGCATAACATAGCATTTATTTAAACAAGTTCAAAAATGTGAAGAAATTTAAAGAAATTTAATTTAAATAAAATACACTTCATGTATTAGAGGTGTTTTCTTATTAATATTAACGTTTTAATTGAAGTTTAAATGAATATGAATATCATCACACAAACTACTTCGTATCTTATTGGCAAGATAACAGGTAGCGGAAAACGCTCGCTCGGCTTCTAAACTTGTAGGCATTGTGACCTTACTTATAGGTAGATTCATACTTAGATTCATATATATTCATTTTCTTTTTTATGATAGTTTCGATTAGAGGCATTCAAGTAGGTGATTGACAAATAAGTGTCATGGCGGAGTTTATGTTTATTCCAGTCCCTATTGCGATTTTCAGTCCCGCAAATCTCGCGGGATCCCGTATCTCTAATCCCTCGGTTGGGTTGAAAAATCAGTCGATAAAAAGTGACAAAACAGTACAGGCGCGAGCGGAATGATCATTCATTAGCAGCGTTTTGCGAAGCGCCATCAATCCTACTTGCTGGCATGTTGTATGCAAGTATGTTTGTGTGTAGAATAAAGTTGATGAATTTTAATTACATGTCAACGAAAGATTTGTTATTAGAAATATGTTACTGGAAACTTCCATCTAACAGTAAAAGCTTCTTAATAAAGCTCTTGTCTCTGGAACAAGCAGAGATAACCGATAGCAGATGTTGTAATGGAAATAAAATCACAAGCTATTTAAAGAAGGCCGTATGCTGAGATTGCGTTCCTAGATTCTTCATAAAGAAATCTACCGATGGTAATGCACAATATTTCATAAATAATAACATAGTCAAGAATAAAGTTAAAAGAAGAGTCTATGACAAATAAAATAATATTTTGATTCACGCTCACAAGAAAAATAATATCGTACAAAAAAAGGCAATGTAAACCCTCTAAAAATCTAATTAATTCTTAAACCTCTTTACCAGGATTTACGACGCTTGTAGTTATTACTATTTGTAGCTTTCGGCTTTTAAATATTCCATAATTGGCACGAATAATTCCCTTAATTATGTTATTTGTTAAACTTTTAAAGAAAAGTGTTTTAAAATAAGAACCTTTCTATTCAAAGAAACACTTGGTATGTTCTTAATTTAGTTAGCCGAGACAGCATCATACTTCCACCACTTCATATTAAACTGAGCATAATGAAACAGCTTATGAAGGCGCTTGACACAAAAGTTGCGAATGTTTTAATTATCTTTCACGTAAGTGTCCAGGATTAAGTACAGAAAAATTGAAAGCTGGTATTTTCAATGGGTCACAAATTTGCCTAATTTTGTCAAATCCGTTACTGAAGTCGAATCTAAAGCTTGGAATTCTTTAGTTTTGGGGATGAGTAATTTCCTAGGCAAAAATAAATCTGACTACCATGTTGACCTTCTTGAGTGCATGCTATAGAACTTTCAAGAGCTAGGGTGCAACATTAGTATTAAAATCCATTTAATGCACGCATTTATACAAAATCTGGGTGGTTTAATGAGGTGCAGGGTGAAAGATTTCTTCAGGATCTTCGGATAATGGAGGAGCGTTATCAGGGAAGGTGGGACTCGCATATGATGGCAGACTACTGTTGGAGTTTGCAGCGATATCTATCTAAAGTCGTTTATGCAAGGCAATCTCATAAAAGATAATTTGATAGTGTGCAATAGAAATTTTGTTAACATATGAATTAATTTTTTTGTAAAATAACAAAACTATATATTTCGAAAAGTAAAGCTATTAGCAATCTCCTAGTTTTTTTTTTAAAGTCCGGGCCATAGAAATACCCATTAACAGAAAAAAAAAATACAGGAAATAAGAATTGTTTTGACCAGTGTTATTAATAAAACTAGTTTTACAAATCTTTTATTTAGAGAACTCATTTATAGCACTTGTAAATTTTAACTAGATTGTTTATAAGATATGGATACTTGACAGTCATGACTGAGGCGACCACCTTTGACCGATTTTAACTTTTCATTGCCTACTTTTACAAATTAGAGATTTAATTCACAATAGTTTAAAAACTTTTACTAAAGGCTGACGCATTCAAAAGCTCAAAATTCCAACGTGGACCCTCAATGGGAACGCAACCATTAAATCTAGTAGAACGCTGTATCTTGACATGGATATAAATATTCATTATGCCGTCCAAGTAGTAAAGTAAAATTTTGAAAAAAGTTTTTAACTTTTAATATTATTTATCAGATTGTTAAAGCAGTAAGAAACATGATCGAGGGTATGATAAAACTCATCAATGATTTGGGAGCTTATGGTGGTTCATTTGGCATCTTGGCATACATAATTCTTCTTGAGCGATTGAAACGGGCATGTTCTACGAAAGAAGAGGATCTGTTATATCGAATTGCTATCACACACTCTACTACGTAAGTCTAAAAATCTAATTCGATGTACTTTTGGTGTGAGAACCACAAATCAATTCTCAGTATTTCTTAAGCTGACGCTTTTCGACGGGTCAGTCAAGGTCGCGCTAGCTCAATTGGAAGAGTAATCGCCCGGATAGCGAGAGGAAGTTCAAGTCTCTCCTGACATTTGGGAGAAGGAGAGTTTCTCTATTAATAAGTTCTTTAGATATAAAAACCTATAGTGCAGCCAACGAAAGAACGCGATCCTGACGTCTGTCAGTTGGTCATGAATAGGGATGGGAAACAATTAACACAATTATTTATTTTTTAAATGACCCCATAACAAAGTAACCTTAGTTTAATTACTTCCTTGTATGTCTGGATTCTAATATCTGAATGTAACTTAAATAATAAAAAAATAAAAATGCTATAATATTATTCAGAAATATTTACTAAAAAATAAAACAATACTTTGAAAAAAGAGTTGAGCCTGGCAAACAAACAAATTTAATTCGAGTCCGATTCTTTGAGGAGGTGCTGTCTTCGTCATCATCTTCACCTATATTCGTAATGAATAGTACCTAATGATATTATTATCAGTGATAGTAGTAATTCTGATATGTCTGTTAGTTTTAGAAAAATATATCGTTTTCTCGACCACCTTCGCCCAAGAATCTTTTGCGACTTTTCTGCAGGCCTCTTTGCAGGCATGGCTGGTTGCGTTTATTTGAGCCCAGATTTGCTCAATTACTAATTATTAGTAAATACTAAATAGGATGCTGTGAATACGATGACCAAATTCCAGAGCTAATGGACCTATTTCATAACACACTTATGCCGACTTGTTGTCACTTGCCATTTTTACTCAAAATAGTTACTCGTATCACACTACATGCGTTCGCTCGTTTGGTTTGTATATATATTAACTTAACTACATTATTTATTTTCGAATAATCCAAAGAAAAACGCATTTTTATATGGTATAACATACAAAAATAACACTACTTTTACTTGTTATTTTTGGCACATCTCTACAAAATATCCCGTTGATCTATCCTTATCTAGTGTAGTATGTTTTTAAAAAAATATTGTTTTCTTATTTATTTAACATCAAAATCTACGGAAAAATATAAGATTGATTTTAAATAGATGTATTGACATATTTCTAAAGATAATTTTCTGTTAGTATGGCAATAAAACAATTTATCTTTTTGAAACATAACTTCAATGGCACTTCAAACTTATGTTGCCTGTTTGATCACGACCTGTCAGGATCACATTCTTTCGTTGGGCGCACTGTAGTAGGTAAATCTTAAAATGACAACAAATATAATGAAAACCACTTTTTTAAATCTTTGAACACCAATAACATTGGGATAGTGTTAAAAATTTGGAATAAATGAGCATTTTGCACCAGACATCTTCAAAACAAAACTGACTGAAATTTTTTTTTGTTATTTTAACATTCACCTGCTATATTTTTTTATATAAAGAAATTATTACAAGTAATATCTTAGAACGCTTGCGATTTACAGAACGTACGTACATACGTACGAGGGCGGGTCAAAAAGTTCGCGGAATGAGTGGCATGGAGGGGGGAAAGGTGACTTTTTACTACCTGCAATAGTTGTGACACTCATTAAGAGTATAAATACTAAGTTTAAAAAAAAAGTAGGTTATAATTACCTGAGCTACACATCAATCAACAAGTCAATCTGGAAGAAAATTTGAAACATAGAGAAAATTGAGTTTCGCGCAGTCTTGGCTGCTGTTCATAGAGTGGGCTTCGAAATCTTGGAACATCCTCCCTATAGCCAAGATATAGCCCCAAGTGATTATTATTTGTTCCCAAAAATGAAAAAAGAGCTTCGAGGTAAGAAATTTTCCAGCGATGAAGAAGTGAAGAGCGCAATTTCGGCCTATTTTGACGACAAAGAGAAAAAATTTTTTTTCGAAGGTATTAATAAATTAATTGATAGGTCTAATAAATGTATTAGAGTTAAGGGGGAATACATTGAGAAGGAAAAATAATTTTGTGTTTTATTTCTTACTTATTACCCTCCATTCCGCGAACTTTTTGACTTACCCTCGTAGTGCCAGTCGTGTACAAAATCGAAAAACATTTGCAATTCCATCCTCCAACTCGGTCAGCACTGTCCGTTACATCGCATATGTACATTTTACAATTCGATTCGGTATCAGATATTTTCAATGGTTCTTTCTGATTTGAAATAACATAAAATAAGTAGGTTGTTATTAGGGAATTTATTTATGTAGAAGTGAGATTTTGTTGTTATTATTATTAAGGTAATTAGTATTTGCTTTATGGTAGTTTATATTGTTTCTTTTTTATGCATGCTGTGCTTACTTCTAGCAGGGTAAATCTTTGTAAGATGATATAATGTAAGTTAGTTTTAATATGTTATTTAATTGTACCCAGTTTTGTAAGCCAAATAATAAAACAAATTAACTTGTCTGAGGAGTCAGGTGGTACTCAAACCCATATTCCCTCGGTATTTGGGCGAGTGCTTTTCTAATTGAGCTACCGAGACCTTGAAAGACCCGTCGAATTTTAGTGTTTTTTAGTGTGTTTTAAAGTGTTTCTTAAGCAACCTACAATATCGAATATCATACTTGTACAAATATCGAACAATCGATAAAAAAGAAATAGCTATGTCATGATTGTATATTTTGTTATTGGAGCATTTATCTGCAAGATTTTATATGTAAAGAAAATTTGACGGGTCTTTTTCTTGTAATAATTTTATATATATATGTCTGAAACTTTTTAATTTTAGGGCTAGAATGGTGCTCTTAGATTCAATGAAAAATGAGGAAGGTTATGATAAGATTGAAAAACATTCGTCGAACAAACTTTTACAACTGTTAAACGTCCTGAAAGAGTATAGCCCCGAATATTACAATAGGCCAGGATGTAAGTATTTTTTACTTGAAGTAACAAAATAATAATAATTTTTATTTACTTTCCTTAGGGGCCGTCCATTAATCACGTGATGTTTTTTTTGTCATTTTTTAACCCCCCCTCCCCCTTGGTGATACATGGTGAGGTTTCAGACTACCCCCCCCCGCCCCCCCACTATATCACGTGTATTTTTTAGGACCTACAAAGAATCTTAAGTTTTTTAAATATTTCTTAAATACAGGTATAAGTATCATCTTATTTCATTATAGAAAATTAAAGACTACAATAATAACATATTGAGGTAGACAGCTTTCTGTCTGTTGCAGGTTGTTTTTGACTGACATAAAAATAATGAAAGAAATGCGAAAAACTTTTTTTTTACTAATACATGAACATAATTTAATGTACAATATCACGGATTAGCAACTTTCTTTAACACCAATAACTGGATAAGCATCTTGCAAGTCAGTTGTTGGCACAGTGCTTTGATGAAAATTAACATCGGTTTCATCAAACCACTCGCACAGTGTTTTATGGAACAAAATAGATTATTTATACCCCAACAAAGGCATGACTTCAATTCCCAGAAGTGTAACTCAAATACTATTTGAGAAAAAAATAATCATGAACTTATCGTGACCTTTGAAATCTAAAATATTTTTTTATATCGTGAATATTAAAAATATATTATTTTAATAAATATGAGTCAATCGGACATAATCACACGCATATAAACGCGTTTCTTAAGCTTGCATTGGTTTGGGAGCAGATTTTTTTTTAATTTCGTATTTGATTTTTTTCTCCCTAAAAACAAAAAAGTGGAAACTAGAACTAAGATAAAAATAAGCCTACGGATGTGGTCTTTCATACATAAATAAGCCACATCCCACTATTGCTGAGGGATGTAGCTGGTTATCTGGTTACCTCTACGTTTTTTTTGTTACAGTAATAGGTACATAACTGTTAACCGATTTATGCCCACGACTTTGTACTTTGCTTTTATTTTCTGATCGAATGCTATTTTTTTTAAAGATGCGATCGCGACAGCGATAGTTAGATAGATTTTATAAGTGAATGAATTTGTGAATCCAAAATTTTATCAGAATCGTTAGAACCGTTTCCGAGAAACCAATAACATGCCGATATATTTATATAGGTACATGCGAGAATTCCTCGTTTAAAGTATAGGATGTGTGTGTGTGTGTGTTCAATGATTTCAAACAACATAGTTTATTTTTGCGACCGTTTAGCGTGTAAGGTACAAAATTAAATATGTGGTCGAACATACATAAAGTAATTCTACATTATCACATCTACATTAGGTAGGTAGTATATGTAAGTATATTGTATTCGTCTATAAGTGTTGTTAATTTATTCAATTGATTGACGGTATTAATTAACAAACAAAAAATAGTTGATCTTTGTGACAACCTTAGATCATGAAAGTTGACCTTTATCTAAATTCTATCATAACTTCTAAAAACCGCAAAAGTGGGACTTGATTTTTTTATGGGTGATAGAACTTGGCTTACAGAACCTTTCTAAACCCAGGTTCCACTTTTGCCGATTTTTGGAGAAAAAAAATAAAATCAAAATTTTCAGAAAGTAGGACACTTATAAATAAAATAAAATTGCAAAATTATGCCTTCAATAATTCCTTATCAAGTGGCAAATATCTCATGGACAGAGATGGAACCGTCTTTTGAGGATATTAAATTGTTCATTTTTTATGCGCAAATTTTAAAAACTTTAGTACTTCATTTTTTTTACGGAAAATAGTGATCTGGGAATTGAAGTCTTGCCTTTATTAGGGTATAAAATAATCGATTTTTTGAAAAAACCTTAAGGTGTAAATTTTTTTGGTTCCAAAAAACACTGACTCGGCGTCATCATTTTCGTGCACTACGCAGAGAATCTCTTTAGATCTACCGTTCGATCGGCGCGTGAGGATGCGGGAGGAACGAACATTCTAGCATCTCTAGACTATTATAGCTCGGATTCAGTTGTTTGTGACAAGAATTCACATGTGCCTTAGCTTTTTTCTTTGTACAGAAGTAGTAAGCCGCTTTCGTTCTGTACGCGTTTGTCAAAAAAATAAATACACGTCACGCCGCTTTTCAGTTCAATATCGTGCGTTTGCTGAAAAAATAAATACACGTGATATATTACGTCACCCCCCCCTCCCCCCTTGTGATATTTCGTGATATTTTTATGGACCCCTCCCCCCCCTTTCGAACCTCACGTGATTAATGGACAGCCCCTTACAGTACATATATTGTGGTTATTGAATATAAATACATCAATAATATAAATTAAAATGCTTTTTGTTGAAATCCAATTTATTATTTTATTTTTTTTGACAACGCCTCATTTTTTTTTTCATAGACAACAATCTTAAAAACTAAATCGAAAGAGTTTGCACTCCTACATTACCCCCTCCCCAGTAACTGGGTAACGAGGTGACGGAACTACACAATAGCTTAAATGATTAACAGAAAACTCATAAATTACTTACCACAATAAACTAACAACTAAAACAAAACGTTATTTCTTGTGAACTTAATGAAACAAAACAATAATAAAATGAACTAAAAATATATTTCCGGTATTTTTACACGTCTACCTACTCTAGTTCTAATTTCTTTGGAATTTTGTTCCCTATGATTAACAATGTCTTTAGTTATATTATCCCTATAACTACTATCATAATCTAATAAATAAGCTGGTTTTAATCTACCTATAGATATATTTACATTTTTGTTATTAACTTTAACAGTAAAATATTTGTCATAACGTTTTACAACTAAAAATGGACCTTCATAAAAAGATTCTAAAGGTTTCCTTATTCTATTGGTTCTTAAAAATACATGGGAAGAAGTTAACAAGTCTTTATGCACAAATATATTGCTATTGTTACGTGCTAGGGTTCGATGTATTTGGAGAGAAAGACCTGCTGACTCTTTCGAAGACTTTATTCACTAAGCACTAGGTCCAACACAAAGCACTAGCTCCAACACTAAGCACTAACGATGTCCTAGGTCGTAGCCAAGTCGTAGGTTTCACTGGTATCACTCTTGATCACTAGTTTTCAATTCGAAGTCGCCTCGAAGGTAGCTCAAACTGAACTGACTGGCTCGCCTCTCTGCGGCTATTTATATGGGCCGAGACGAGCCCCAGACCATTACAGTAAGTTCCTTTCTGGAACGTACCCGACTCGCGCGAACGTGATCGGCCGTGTCTGGAAAGTTCGCGCATGTACCCGGTTTTCGAGACTATACTTCTATGTAGTTCCGCGCTCGTTTCTTTGCGCTTTGTGTGTTCGTAACACTATTACTAAAATCTAAACATCTTTTCCGAGGTTTTATTCAGTCCATTATTTTAATTAGATCGGAAACAAACATATCGGAATCATTTAAAGTTTACGGTCTCTCGAAAAATTCGCCGGGTACTCTAATAGTGGTGCCATATACCATTTGGCTAACTGTAAAATTCTTATCATCTCTAAGAGCAGTACGCATTCCTAACAATACGGTTGGTAGTGCGTCTGTCCATCTTATATTATTATGAGCTTTGAGAGCAGCTTTAAGAGTTCTGTGCATTCTTTCTACTTTGCCATTACATTGTGGATGATAAGCTGTTGTAAATTTTATTTTGGAACCACATATTTTAGCCAAACTTTTAATTATATGTGATTGAAATTGAGCACCTCTATCGCAAATTATAGTGTGAGGAATTCCAAACCTTGCTATCCAATGAGCAAAGAACGATTTAGCTACGGTTTCTGCTGTGCTATTACGAATCGGATTGACTTCCATCCAATTTGTATAGCGATCTATATAAGGTGGAATCAAATTAACTGCCAGGATTTCGTGGAGTGGTTGGGTCAAGTGTAAAGAATATGCTTAATTAGGATTTTATATTGTAAAAAATAAAAGCTTTTTTTCGTTTTTTTTCATACCATGACTTCATTTTATTACTTTGACTGTCATTTCCTATACCTAATCGTTTTTTCCAGTTCACCTATTAACTGTAAAATAAATCAAACTATCTTCAATTAAAAGTAGGCATGATCGAGCACAGCTGATCCGCGCGGTACAATGAACCGCAGCGCGGCCTTCGCAGCGCGCGCTCCTTTTATTACAACACTTAAAAAAACGTTAAATTCTGAATTGCTGCTTCCTTGAATAATTATTTAAACTCTGATAGTTATAACGGATTACCTAGGTACCTAATAGTTCGAGTGTAGGCAAGTTCAATGATTCTTGGATAATATCTTCGTAACTCTTACATAAGCAAAGAAACAAACCATCAAAACTCTAAGTACTACATTCAATGACACTGGCGTGGAAATTAAATAAGTAGTTGAAAATATCTAATTTATTATACTGTATAGTAAACACTTACGAGTTCCAAGTAGGTTTTGGTAGCTGATAGTAATATTAGTAATCTATCATATTCCTTTCCAATGCGGCAGGACCGCGAGGTCTGCCAGCGTCGTCGGTCGCCGGTGGGTCGAAGCGGCTATGTTTACGGAATCCATACAAAGCGTTGTGTCTACCTCTTATTTTCTCAAACCTTTCTTCATGCCGTCTTACGGCAGTACTGAACACCTCATTACATTCACGGTAGCAAAACACCATTTCCATGTACTCCTGGTTAGTATGACGAAGCATGATTAACATCGGTTCACTTACGATATCACACAACAAAAGACGTGGACGGTGACTAGAAAGCGACTGCGATTCGCAAAATTATTGCTTGAAGCACGGGTGTATACCTACTTGTAAAGCATGGCTGAGTGATTGTTTAGGGCGTCGTTACACCTTAATAATATGTTGATTAAACATGTGTCTATAAGACTTTTTAGGCTTCGATTTTCAATTAGATTTGATTTAAAAAGGTAAATACAGATTTTTCTTTACTATAAAAACAAGTAAAATTGAGTTCGGAAACAAAAATCATATTCGTGTTTATTATTTTAGATCAACTGCGGAATATTGTTTCACTAATTTTAGTTTTACCTTAAACAAGGTAAAACTAAAATTAGTGAAAACTATTTTAATTTTTTAGAAGTATTCTTTCGTAATTGTAATTTCGGACTAAGCTAAACACTAAGCTAACTAAAAAAAAAATAATGCAAATTGGTTGAGAATTCGTTTTAGAACTATCCAATATTTATAGAAAATTATCGTGAAAACATCACTACCTCAGTTGCCTACACTCTACTAGTTATGTACAACTGCTAGTTATGTACAAAGCACCTATCAACTTACTATACAAAAAGTGAATATGTAAGTTTGATTGAATGACAGCACCTAATTTGTCTGAATAATTTGCTCTATTTTTAATTAATTTATTGAGTTCGACTCATAGAATGCGTGTTAAATTTACATTCATATTTAAAGATTACGTTTCTATGAAGTGAAAAAGCAACATCCAAAAATCGACAATGTTTATAAAGTGTAGTCAGCCTTATGTATGTGTTTCCAAGAACCCCGTGTGTATTTCCAAGAATCTAATGTTGCGGCATCTTTGATCTAGCGCTCTCTCTGTCCCGCACCCAGCATGTACACCTACTGTGTGTGTGCGTGTGCATACGCCAGTATTGCTAGAATGTTATTTTTTAACAGTTTTAGTTATTTTTGACCGTTACATGTTACTTCTATGTTTCACGATTCTAAATGGTACTTTTACTAACAAGTAAGAATTAACTACTAAAATTGAAAAAAAAAACAAGCTACACAATTTAAATAAAAACACTTTTACCAGATTAATTGCGCATTTAAATTTCTTTTTTTTTTCAATATTTAATATTCATGTTTCGACTCCTTTACAAGAGCCGTGATCACAGGATGACTAAGGTAATGGTCGTCCTGCATGTGCTTCCTTACTGATCAATTTATACAAAAAAAAATTTTTGATTTTTATTTTTTTTTTATTACATCGATTACTATAAAACTAATGAGTTAACCACCAACTCCGCAATCGGGAGGCCCGTCGCAGAATAACTGGCGAAAGAAACTTGCATATGAGGGACCGAACTCCATCTTACTTATATTATTTACAAAAAGAGCTAACTATATCACTAGGTCTCGCAGTGTATGTCTTTGCAGATATTAATTTATAAATTGGGTCATAGTAAAATGCACTTGTAAATTTCGACGCGTCTACCAGCGTCACGGTAGCTCAGCGGTCGCCTAGATAGCGAGAGGTCGTGAGTTCGAAATCCACTTGAGGACACTGCGATGTGGTTTTTTTGTAGTCGTATTTTATTTCATAGAACTATGTCATTGTGAATGCTAATAAATAAATACAATAAAGTCGAAGCTATGTACCATTCAGCACAGTGGTAGAATTTGGTTTTGATTTGCATTCTCTTTGCTACTAGACAAATTTAGCGAGTTTTAAGTATTACAGTTTTTTTTTTCTAAATAAGATGTTACTTTTTTAGACGTCTCATGTTAGTTTTGACTATCGGCTACTGGCAACACTAGCGCACGCATTTGTAAATATGTCCTAATAATCATAATCATAACATAACATAATGATGTGTCTGTGAATGACTTAAAAATAGTAGTTTGATATTATAGCACTTTGTAATTGTGTCAAATGAAAAAGGAATACCATCTCGATTTCTGCGTATAGTGTATTTTGTGTACGGTATTAACAACCTAGATAAAAAATGCTAATTCTGTGATGTTTTGTGATAACTTGTTAAGACATACTTTCAACTTTAAGTATTTAAAATACTTACGGTATCCAATAACATTTGTAAAAAAGCAATGAACTTTTAACGCCTAAAACTATAAACTATGTTCTTTGTGCTGTGATGTGATGTGAGTGTATCGACTACCAAGACCTTACACCAAATTCACCGAACTTGTAAGTGTTTCCTATACAGTATAATAAATTAGATATTTATTTAATTTACACGCCAGTGTCACTGAATGTAGTATTTAGACTTGTGATAGTTTGTTTCTTTGCTTATGTAAGAGTTACCAATATATTATCCAAGAATCATTGAACTTGCCTACAATCGAACTATAAGGTACAGATAAATTATTATAATAGAATCAATCAATTGGGAGAGCATTGGACCGGATTTCCAAAGGTTGCGGGTTCGATTCCCGCCTGAGAATTTACTTGTGACCCGAGTCGATTTTTTCTAGTATTTTTCTATTATAATAATTTATCTTATAAGATCGCATTGAAAATGCATAAAAAATATATAAAACTAAATGGCTGTTTCATCTTAATCGATTGCTCAAAACATTTGTAAAAATGTTTCTTTCGAATACGAGAGGGTGTTCCTCTCATTGATGAAACAACGCTGGCCTACAGCGTAAAATAAGAAAGGTACTAGAAAATTTGGATGAGTGTTCACAAGGCTCGGTAGCTCAATTGGGAGAGCATTGGACCGGATTTCCAAAGGTTGCGGGTTCGATTCCCGCCTGAGAATTTACTTGTGACCCGAGTCGATTTTTTCTAGTATTTTTCTATTATAATAATTTATCTTATAAGATCGCATTGAAAATGCATAAAAAAATATATAAAACTATAAGGTACAGGTTTAACTACAGTACAGGCTTTACCTAATAGTGCGATCAGAGTATAGATGATATATTAAATGAAGCAGCAATTCGGAAATTCTTAAGTTCAACGTTTTTTTTAAGTGTTGTAATAAAAGGAGCGCGCGCTGCGATCGCGGCGCTGCGGTTCATTGTACCGCACGCATCAGCTGTGCGCGATTATGCCTACTTTTAATTTGAAGATAGTTTGATTTATTTTAATAGTTAATAGGTGAACTAAAAAACAGATTAGGTATAGGAAATGACAGTAAAAGTAATAAAATGAAGTCATGGTATGAAAAAAAACGAAAAAAGCTTTTATTTTTTTACAATATAAAATCCTAATTAAGCATATTCTTTACACTTGACCCAACCACTCCACGAAGTCCTGGCAGTTAATTTGATTCCATGTTATATATGTCAGGTAATAGACGTTTTCCTCTGAAGGTGGAAACGGGCCTATTAAATCCATATGGACTATTTCAAATCGTCCATCAGGGTCTGGAAAAGCAGTGATTGCTGATTTGGTATGACGAATGACTTTATTTTTCTGACATTCGACACAAGTTTTTGCCAAAAATCTAACGTCTTTATTTTTATTTGTACAAATAAATTTTGAAGTAACCTGTTCGGTTGTAGACTTGATGCCAGGATGTGAAAGATTGTGAATAAGATTAAAAATTGATTTACGGAAATTTTCAGGAATATAGGGTCTAATGTTATTCCTAGAAGTATCACACCACAATGTATCATTTGTACTAAGTTGATATGGTTTAAATTTCAATGAAGTTGACAACTTGAGTTGCTGAAGTTCATTGTCATTAATTTGAGACTTAGCTATTAAGCTATAATCAATTACGTCTACGGTACTGATTCGAGATAATGTATCAGCTATAATATTATCATGACCACTAATATGTCGAATATCAGGAAGAAAATTCCGAAATATATTGTAAATGACGAAATGCCGTGGAGATGCTTTTTCATTTTTTTTGCGAAAAGCAAAAGTTAGAGGTTTATGGTCTGTAAAAATTATAAAATTACGACCCTCGAGATAATGCTTAACTTGTTTAATAGAAATATATATACTCAACAATTCTCTGTCATATGTGCTATATGATTTTTGAGCATTGTTGAGCTTTTTAGAGAAAAAAGCTATTGGTTTCTAGCTGCCATTTTCATATTGCTGCAAAACTGAACCTATAGCTAATTCCGATGCGTCTGTAAATACGGCTAGTGTATATTTATCATTAGGAAAAGTTAATAAGGCTGCATTTGCTTAATCGGTTTTACATTTTTGAAACATTTCTTTAGTATTTTCGGTCCAAGCTATTTTAGATTTATCGTTTTTCTTTGAACCTTTAAGATAAAATTGCCTGTGTCTTAGCAGCATCTTTAAGGTAACGTCTATAAAAATCAATGAAACCTAGAAATGTTCGTAAATCATGAACTGTTTCTGGTAACTTATAATCTAATATAGTTTGTACCTTGTTAGGTAGAGGCTAAGTACCTTCTTTAGTAATAAGGAATCCCAAAAACTCTACTTCGTCAAGATTAAATTTAGACTTAGATACATTAATACGTAAGCCATATTCATAGTCTTTTGAAAACTGACGTTAGGTGTTTTATATGTTCATCAGGTGTCTTTGAAGCCACCAAAATGTCATCTAGATAAGGAAAAACAAAATTGAAGTCTCTAAACACTGAATTAATAAATCTTTGGAGTGTTGCTGGTGCATTACACAAGCCAAAGCTCATAACATTGAATTCAAATAACCCAAAGAGTGTAATTATAGCTGTTTTGCATTTGTCTTCTTCATTCATAGGTATCTGATAATAAGCCTTGAACAAATCAATTTTAGAAAAAATTGTCTTACCAGGTAAAATTGTGAAAAAATCATCAACTCGGGGAAGTTGATACCTGTCCGGAACTGTCTGTGCATTCAGCCTTCGGTAGTCTCCGCATGGACGTAGAGATCCATCTCCTTTCCTTACAACATGAAGAGGACTAGACCACTGGGAATTTGAAGGACTGATTATTCCATTGTTTAGCATGAATTGAAATTCGTCCTTAACAGATTTGAGCATGCTAGGATCCAATCGTCTTGCTTTACAGTGAATCGGTTCGGGTTTCGTGCTTGGTCGATGTAGGTAAAATATTAGGCTTAGTGATGTTAGGAAATTTCATCAATAGATCGTAACAGTTATGGTCTTTGTTCATAGTACTGATGACGTCTTTCTCTGAAATGGATGTAATACTTGCTGATATGGATAGTTTTGTGACAGTATCAACTAATCGTTTGTTGCGGAAATCTATTAGCAGGCCATAATGTTTTATAAAATCAGCGCCAAGTATGCCTTTATCAATCTTTGCAATTACGAACGGCCATTGGAATTGGCGGCGAAGTCCCAGATCTACAGTCAAAACTTTAACGCCGCATGTGGCAATCTCTGTTCCATTCGCTGCAAATAACTTGATAGATTTGTCTTATTTGTCCTTTGACTTTGCTGGTACAATAGAGACGTCAGCTCCACTGTCTACTAGCAATCGTAAATCAGTTCTCTTTTCCATAACAAAAAGGCGTGACGTGCGACCAGGATTAATTTTCACAGCCGAGTTAGTCGCTAGTTCTGCTGTGTTTGTTCGTTTCCCTTATTGACCCATGCACATGGTACGCATTTATCTGCTCTGTATCTCTTGCCGTAGCGAAAATGATAATAGCAGTATCTGCCTTTAAGGTCGTATCTTTTGGAAGACTTCGAGCGAGAGCGATTAGATGATTGTTTGTTTCGTTGTTTTCTGCCATGACTAGATTTTCACGATTTTCACACAGATATAATTTTGAAATGACGTGCCAGAAACGTTGCTTGAGGTTTTTCCATTGTCGGGGTCACCAATTATTGTGGTTATTGAATATAAATACGACAATAATATAAATGAAAATGTTTTTTTTTTGAACTCCCAATATTTTTTTTTTTTGACGTCCTATTTTTTTTATTTTCATAGACAAGAATCTTAAAAACTAAATCGAAAGAGTTTGCACTCCTACACATACAGTTTCGATCATACACATTGTAACTTCCTTATATTCTAGTTACATGCAATGAATGTGAATGCCTATTTCGAGAAGTCAGATACCTACAAATTCGTTGATATTCAAAACTTAGGTGGTATTCAAGGAGGGCTTTCTTTTTGTATTTCAATTTTTCAAATCGGTCGGGTACTTTGGGAGAAATCGAAAAATTCGATAATCCATAGTGTTTGTATGTAAATTGTAATGTTCCCCGTATGGGACTATAGGGAGTACAAATGTATTCCCGTCACCGCCGCGGAGATAGCCTCCGTGATTGACCGCCTAAAGAGCCACAGGAAGGCGCCGGGTCCTAATGGAGTTCCTGGCAGAGTCTTCCCCATCGCCTCAGACTACCTGGGGGAGTTTTTCCAGGACACGTATAGTCTGTGCCTGGAGAGAGTCGCGTTCCCCAGGCTGTGGAAAAGGGGACGACTCTACCTGCTCAGGAAGAATCACGGGTCGCTCGTGGCGATTACATGCGCGGCATCAACTCCGCGGATGTACTTGCCGCTAGCGCACGGGCTATCTTTATTATAGAAGAATATTATCTTGATTTTGTAAAATTGACGATTTTAAGTGCCCGCAAAGGCCTATGAAATAAAGTTATTTTGATTTTGATTTTTTGATTTTGGAAGGAGGCATGCGTATAGACCGGTGATGCTGCTCGACGAGGCCGGCAAGAGACGGCCGGATGCGTCGTGCAGCACTTTGAGGAGGTTGGCTCGAACGGGTTTAGGAGAAACCGGTTTACGGTGGATGCGGAGCTTGCCCTCTGGGATGAGGTCGTAAGAGCAGTGGGGTGGCACTGTTTTTGGCATTGCACACGCTCTACACGTCAGGTAGATGTGCGGAGCGTACACGGCGTCCACCAAAGAGGAGAAACCGATAGGGTCGACTGGAATGGGGCCTGAGGGCCAACCGTCCGTCAGGATCAAAGGTGCGTGATATCACGGTTCAGCCAGATCCTGACGGAAATGGTAGTGGTGCGCCTAAAGGGTTTTAGTGTGATATACCCCGCCTACGAAGGAGGCAGGAGGAGTCCTCACATATCCGCGCCGACTACCCGCGGCGGGTCGAAGTCATAGAGCTTTCCCTTGAGTGTTGGTAAATTAGGACTCGGGAGTGCGAAATGAAAGAAGTGAGCGCCATATACAATTTTCCACCGAAAATGCCTTAGTGATATCGCATAGTTTCTTTCAAAACCATCTTAGAAGAATAAACACATGGATATCACCGGACGGTTAATATCGCAATCAGATTAATTATATAATGATTCGTTCCAGATGGAAATCATCTATAAGAAATGTACACACGCTGCCTGGAGCGGACTGTGGGTCAGATCACCAACTTCTGGTCGCGAAAATTATTATCGATACTTTCTGCAATATTCCATTCTTTATTTCATCTAAAAAGGTTTAAAAATATGTCACATTTACACATAATCCACTATTGTATTGTCCCAACTTAGTTTTTAAAGAAAAATTAAGATACCATACCACTTTATTATTAAATATTTTCTGTAAACAACCTTTACTTAGGAAATCATTGATAAACTGCACGTTGTAAATCGTTGTATTCTCAACTCAAACTTAAAATAGCAAGGAAAATAGAAACACAAAATAAAACTGAACTATTGGATGAATATAAGTTTTTAAATGCACTGGAAGAACATTGATCTTAGTGGACTAACATGGATCCACATTCAATCAGATTCCACATCTGATCTGGTGATCAATCAGCATCACCAGATCAGATGTGGAACCAGGCAAAGGACTTGTTTCATATCGTTTTCCAAGCATCCAACCACTCAAGCCCTCTGGTCCGCTAACGCTAACACTGGATGAGTGACAGTACTCTCGCCCTTGTAGGAGAAGTATGAGTAAGAAGAGCACTAAAAGCACTAGGAGTTGTAAGTAAACAAGAGGAGATGTAAAGAGTCTTAATGAGATGTCTGCTCAGATTCAAAAAGCAACTAGGCGAGCCCTCAATACTCATCTTCAAAATTTATGTGCTTGAGTTGAGGTCCCGCTGGCAGACATAAAACTAAAGACTTACACCAGAAAATACGTTCCATCACTAAGACTCTCTATCATCAAAGACATGGTCTATAGAAAATTCTCAGGGAAGGACGCTAACTGATATAGGCAAAATATCGGAGGCTTGGAAAGAGTATTGTCAGTCACTGTTTGAAGATCGACAGGCCCTTAAATACTCCCCAGCGGAGCCTGATGAAGAAGAGAAAGAGCCAAATATTCTCAAAGAAGAAATACGAGCCGATAATTAATATCTTAAAGCAGAAAAGCCACAGGAAGAGATGCTATACCTATCGAAACTTTCAAAGCATCTGGCAAGTATGCTATTGAGGTTTTTTTTTTTTTTTTTTTTCGTACTCTTGAGTCTAGTCGAGTGATTTGCATTAAAGTGCAGGAGTTTGTCAGGGCTGCAACCGCGCCGCCTGTGACGGGCGCGGGAGTCTCGTCCCTTGTGGGTCGGTGTCGGTCGAGGGGTGTGGTTTATTCCTTTCCTCACCAAAAGGGGGCCAGCGGTTGTCGGGGCGGGAGACCGGCAGCTGCATTGCACTTGGCCCTCAGGCGTGCGGGGTGTTCAGGGCGTCACGGTTCATCCCGTTGCTCCGTCCCTCACGGAGCATAGGAGAGGTCCGCCCACGAGCGCGGACCCACACTGGTCCGGGTCGCGGCCGAATCCGGCAAGGGACCACGCGACTCGCACCACTGTGTATTGGGACGCCGCAGTTTTTAGTGGGTAGGCCTCCAAGCCTTAACCGGGCACTCGGCCGGGTAGGGGCATGGAGGAGAGTCCCACATATCCATCGTGTTCTCCCGGCACGATGGAATGCCTAATGTCATTTTCTGCGAAAAAAAAAGGGCTGTAGTGTCACCATTTCTTTTTAACGTCTATACGGAACTCATTATGAGAATGACACTAGAAAACTGGTCAGACGGCATTGATGTTGGAGGTTCCCAAACTGCATTGTGCAGACGACACACCCTATTTGCAACGAGTATTCTATTGAGCAAGGTGAGCAAATCAGCCGCGATTTCAGTCTTAAAATAAATTGTAGTAAAGCACAGATGATTGTCGACCGACCTAATAACAATCCGCCAGAAGTGCCCAGAATTGTGCATTGCAATATCGTAAAATCATATGTATACCTAGGGGCAGTGATTTCAAACGGTGGGGGTTGTGTGGATGAAATAAAACGGCGCATGACTATCACAAGGTCAGCGAAGGACAGACTTTTTTCTTTTAATTTAGAATGAGTTCGCTCTTGATCCCAATCAAGCCTGGGAACCAAGACAGAATCCAAAGTTAGAGCTTTGCGTGTCAAATGTGGACTACGTAAAAAAGTACCAGAATACGTAGATCGCTTGAGTCATTTCAATATGATTACTCTTGAAAAGCGTAGGTGGATAAGTGACTTGTGCACGTTTCATCGGATTGCCAATGGATAGTCTGACGGCGGTTTACTGGAGATATTGAAGTTTAAGGTTCCTACTAGGTCAGTGCATAAGCCACAGTTGGTCCACATTCCTGTGACCAAGAATAGCGTCTCAAAGAACAATCCAATGAATAGAATGCGTTTGAATGATGTCGACCTTATGTTTAATGATGATATCCAATCTTTTAAAAACTCATTATTTAAGTTACAGTCCAGAATTGTTCATATTTTTGTTATATGCCTATGTTGTGTCCGTCTACAAATTAATTATTCTGCTTTAATGTTTATGTAGTTTAAATGTTTAGTTTGTAAAATAATGTGCGCAATTGTAATTGCGCGCAGACATGCAACATTATATCATTCTTAGTTTATTTTTTAATTTTTATTGTCTGTTGTCTGTAATCGTGCCTTTTAAATAAAATAAACATAAAATCAGCAAACTAAATCCAATACAAAAATAAAGTAGTATTAACATAATACCTATGTACACTAAACACAAGCCTTGAGAAAACCGTTAAGTTTGCAAGAGTTAGAGTTAACTACTGAAGATATCAAGTGGGACATTTTGGGCATAAGCGAAAGGCGAAAATTGGGGGAGGGAATAGAAGAGAGAAGCCACTTGAAGCCAATTTCGCCTTTGTGACCATGTATCACAAAGGCGAAATTGGCGGACAAAGAGGAGTTGGAGAGTTTTAGTAAAGCTAAACTTTAAAAGCCAGATAATTCGGTTTGAAGGTATATCAGATAGAATAGCCGCGATGCATATCGATTTATCAAATCATCCGAAAAAATGGACAATCATCCAAGTCTACTCGCCGATGAAAAAGCGACAAAAACGCACATAGATAATTTCTACAACAAAGTAAGTGAAAGAACTGAAAAATATTCAGAAAACAGTATAATCATGGGTGACTTCAATGCTCAAGTCGGTGCTTAATTAACTGGGGAAGAACATATAATAGAGAAATACGGAAGTGGCAAAAGAAGTAAAAAGGAAGAGAAGCTAGTAGAATTCCTACTTGTAAAAAATATACTTCAAAACTACATGTTTCGCAAAAAGTCCAAACGTAAAGGGACTTAGGTGTCTCCAGACGGAAAGACTAGAAACGAAATTAACTACCACAAATAAAGTAATCTCGTTTAGTGATAAAGGAATAGTACAAAACTTAAATTATAATACTAACCATCGTATGGTACACAGCTGTCTAAATGAAAGGGGTTCTAAAATACCAAGACCAAAAGGAATTCAAATGAATCACTTGTAAACAATGAGTCAAAAGGAGAACCAAAACAACACCACAAAAGACCTAATGGAAGTAGTTAACTCAGACATGGACCTAAACGATAATTTTTTCTAAAAACTCAAGGAACAAGCAGGAATACAAATAAACAAACTAGAAGATCCCCAGTTGAACGTCCTCGGCGAAAGCCACGAAAGCCAAACCTGAGGACATCATTGTCTTCTAGGTATAAGAGTAACTTGCCGTTCAACACTCTCTTTTGGCTTTTTGCCAAGCTTCCAGGATTTTGTACGGTTTCTGTCATGAAAGAGAGGTGATACAAGCACAGGAGACAACTCAGAGGCACAATACCTCAGTACTCTTGCTGGTATGGCATCAGGACCACTGGCCTTGTTCACGTCCAGACTAAGTAAGATTCTACGGAGACAACTCAGGCGCACAATACCTCAGTACTTTTGCTGGTATGCCATCAGGACCACTAGCCTTATTCACGTCCAGACTAAGTAAGATTCTACGGACCTGCTTATTGTAAATAGTGATCTCCGACATCGGAGAATCATAGCGAGGTATGTTTGGTGGTTGAGTGCCGGTGCCTAGACGGGAAATGCTTGGAAACAGAGAGGCAAATAAACTTGCTTTCTCAGCTGCAGAATGAGCCAGTGACCCGACAGGTTTCAGCAAAGGCGGTAACATAGGACGGCAGAAATTCGCTTCGATTGACTTCGAGAGGGACCTAAACTGTACTTTCATTCGGGTGGGTTTCGTCCCTGTTCGGCAGGTGTGGTCAAATCTCTCCTTTAGTAAGACCCTTTTGCATGACTTGGCAGCCGCATTATTCGGCGGATTCTTCGTGCACGGACATTGCGATCGCGGATTTGCACCCAAACTTGGTAAGCAGACTGTTTTCAGGCCTCAGCACAAGCACAGGCCGCATCATACCAAGGTCGGAACTTGTAACCGAGCGGGATGTCAGAGAATGAAATAAAATATTCCATTCCCTGCCGTATTACATCCGCGATCGTATTAGCGGATCTCGCTCGCAGAGAAGCAAGTTTGCCGTGTGTAACCAGGGTAGTTGAGGGACGCCTCATACGACGGGGTTGCTATCTGAGTCTCCGTCAAGAAGAAAAGAACGGATTGAGATTTGAGTGCAGTCCTCTAATGTTCGCAAGGTGCACTTTAAATGACAGGAAGTGCAGCTGTTGTTTTATTTCTTCCTTTTCTTTCTAGTTATAATAATTTGACGACCGTTTGGTGCAACGATAGCGATCCTGTCTTTCGCACCGACGGTCCTGGGTTCGAGTCCCAGAAGGGGCAGATGTTTATTTGATGAATACAAGCATTTATACCTGAGTCATGTGTATTTATATATATTTCTACGAATATTACTTATTTATGTATCATATATGTATGTCTATGAACTTGTATGTCTATCCGTTACCCTAGTATCCATAACACAAACCTTACAGTGCTTATTTTGGGCTAGGCTAATTGGTGTAAATGTTAGAGATATCGTTATTGTTTATCGTTAGAGGTATCTTTGTAATGGTGAATGGTGGGGGATAGGATTTTCAGTCGAGACGCTACTTAGTTGACCATGACAGTTTTCTTGGGCTAAGGTGATCTAAAAGGCGAACTCACCTGGAGATTGCGGGGACGCCCGAATCCCCACGATATGGCCACCGGGTTCTCCCGTCGCCAACTGGCACGGTGGAGCATTTTGGGATTTTTCGCGAGTTGGCGGGGCCGTTCACGCGTGGCTAGTGCGCTAGTTGGGCCCCCTACCAACTGCGATCGGTCAATGGCTAATACCGTGCTCTGCATCCCGCTACCGTCCAGAATGAATTACCTGGTACAGCATTGCCAAGAAACCAAGACCGGTCCTAAGCTGCGTAACTGACTTATTACCAACCCCCATTGGCACATGCGCTCTCGCCTTCTGACGGAACGCAGCAGAGCTGCTTGTCGACGAATTTCGGCAGGATGGTGATTGCTAGCCACTTGCGGAGCCTACCACTGCCGTTGGGACCATCAGCCGTCACCAAGGCGAGTTGGTCCGTGATGCCGTTGCCTCTAGGAAGTAGAGGTAGAAGGTAGGTATGAGGAAACACAAATATGACAAAGGCCACCAACTGAGACATGGACGTTGAGAGAAAGTGAGAAAAAGAAGATTGATGCTCTAGAAATGTGGTGCTGGAGAAGAATACTATCTATCTATCTTGGACACCGTTTAGAACCAACCAGTCTATACTTGAAAAACTCTGCATCAAACAGAGACTTTCTTCCATCGTATAGACCCGAATTCTCATCTTCGGACTTATGTCGCACCGGGGAGATTCATCTGTAGAAAGGCTTGCGGTGCAAGGGAAGGTTGACGGCACAAGGGCACGCGGTAGGTCACCTATGTGCAGGACCGATCAAATAAAGGCTGCACTCAACGGTCCTCTTTACCAGTGCACCAGAAAAACCGGCGATCAGAGAAGATTGGCGAAGAATTATGAAGCGTGCCACCAACCCTGATGTGACGACCACGACCACTCTGTCAAGAGTGTAACGACAAAGAAGAAGAAGTTATCTGATTACAAGAAGTAAATTCCGATTGATCGTAATTCAGTTAAAATAGCCATTCAGTAACCGTATTTTTACAAGTATATTAGTTTTATTTGTAAATTGATTTTATTTTTTTATGAACAAATCTGCCTCGAAAATAATAGTCAAAGGTTCTATTGGTTCTAAACCTGGTTTTTACATAGTCTTTGTACAATCACCACTTGTCTTTGTTTGTCAGTTAGATGTGGGGGTAAATAATAAGTTGAGGAATGTTGCTTCCTATCAACTATAGTATGTACTGTTTAGTTGTTGAACAGTTAGAACCTCAGACATTTTATATAGATCTGAAGTGGGATAACAAAAGGGCTTAATTTTGGTAACCAAAGTAACCTTTGGTATCATCCGCAGTAGACGCTCGAAATTAAGAATTCTATGTAGTGCGACCACCAAACCAGGATCTGTATCCTATAGCTTAAGATATACTGACTTAGAGCAAAGTACACCATCCTTATGACTCTGTCATCAGCAAGATTTCTTAGGTTTTTCAAGATTGCTTATCATTATGTTAATTTTTATCCTCTTAATTATGTTAAGTGTCACCTCTTTTCATTAATTATTGAGAAAACCTGTTATTGGCCATACTTCTGAATGTTAACCTGCTGTAATGTTATTTTTAAATAACGCTGTTGGTTTTCAAATAAATAAACAAATAAAGATGTAATTGACTGCGAGGTCTGGGTGTCAATTTTTCAATATATGGAGTATTTGTAGGAGGAGACCTAGTGAGTTCAGGACAACTACATTGACGATTAGTGCTGTCATGTAGCATAGAGTGGTTACGAGCAAAAATAAAATATTCAGTAAAAGCTAGAATGGAACGCAAGAAAAATGTCACATATTTGGTCTTGTCTACATTTAGGGTTAGGGCGTTGTCATTTACCCATTCAGAAACTTTGTCAAAGCTACTTTGAGCAAAATGAAATGCATCATTCGATGATTTTTCCTGAAAGCGTTAAAATATCAATAAAAACAAAATGGTTGTGTTAATACTAATATGTTTTGAATAAATCATATGAATGACAGTTATTAATTTTACTATACCATCTAGTAAAGTAAAATAAAGTTTTCTTGACTATTATAAAATTACATGTATTATTATTTCCAGCGCTGATGAAAGTGAACAAAATGAGGAAACCCCTATCTGGTATTATATTTACGCAACAGAGATTTACTGCAAAGGTGCTCTATAATATACTTAAAGATGTGAAAGAAACTAATCCCCATGAATTTGGATTCTTAAAGCATGATTTCATTGTCGGCTTTAATATTAACCCGTTTAAGTCTACGAGAGAACAACATTATGTAAAAAAGAGTAGCCACAAAGCTTTATTAAAATTTAAAAACAAGTAAGTGAAATATCAAGATATTATACATTTTTCATTTTGTTTCAATATAAATTAAGGAATCAATTATTTGCTTCTTACACTACATACGTTATCTATCATTTATCGGAATATTTTGCATATACTGCGTGCTTGCGCTGTTTACGATGATATCGTCATTCTCTGTTGGCACCTATTGCATGCTTAAGGTATTGCAAAATACTCCTGAAGTCAATTGACTACAGTAGAAATAACTATGTCAAGATCCTTACCATTCCGTAACACAGTTACGACTAATACAGAAGGTGTTTTTGTTTGTATACCGCCAATTGGACATTTATGTCGTTAACCTATTAAGCACCAGCGACTACTTTAGGCATCATTCGATCCCCTTGACTCAGACGCCGTAGGCTACTAGAGGACTTCGCATTTTTTGCGATATTTATTTCTTTTAGAAGGTTCGAATTGTCAAATGTTTAATTTCGATCGGAGCGTTTTCATTATATTTACGAACTACCTACATTTTTATTACCAAGTTTAATTCATGTCTTCATACTAAAAATTAAGTCTAAACTATGTGTTGAATTTTAACCAAATTTTAACTGCGCTTTTATTGATTATTTTTATTAGATATTAGTAGATGTACAGCAAATATATGTAGTGTCAACATTACGTATTTACTAAAATGTGGATTTGTAATATCAAACTAAGTACAATCATGGATCTAAGATTATGATTAATGCTTACAATATGTGTTAATAATCCGGTGAAGGGCAGCCTGATGCCATACTCCTCTAACTTGTCGAATACATTCAAGTACTTGGACGATCCTCGGGTTGCATCTTTTTCAGTTCAAATTCTACTAAAGCAGCAAAATAATCGGGTTTTTTGTTTTATTTGATATAGGTTGTTTTCTCCCAATACTGATTCATTGTCTTTGTTATTTACCTACTGAAGTGTGTATTATTTTTGCCTGATGCTTTAGTTTCCATAATTTTTAGAGTGCTAGGAAGCATAAAAAATGGTAAATACTGATTATTAATTAGGTATACTTTAAAAACATGAATACCTAAACGTGTCCCAACACTATTTATGTTACAAATAACTTTTACCAGTAGGTACGCCAAAGACGCCTAGAGGTCTCAAGTAGTGCTGGAAAATTTTGTTACATATATTTTTGAATACTCAGTAAGTAGTACATATTATACTTTTATTTTGTATTCTTTAATAATTTAAAGTTTGATACAGATACACCAAAAGTGTTTTATTACTTAGAATATACATATAAGAACGATAAAATTTTAAACATCACTAGTGTGAGCAATGAACACGAACTCATTTTAATAGGCCGGCGTCGGGGCCAAGTTTCCTTAAAAAATCGCTGGCGCTCAATAGGTTAATAGCTGTAGTGATTAATATGTGTTAATCAGTGATGTGACTTATCTTAGATAAAAGTATCTGAAATACAGATACAAGATACAAAATACGTATTAGCATCTTGTATTTGAAATACCTTCTAAATATTTTATTTTGTATCTTATATTTAGATACATTTTCCTGGTATCTTAGTATTTTGAAGATACTTTGTTCCCTAAGATACTTTTACTAAAATAAACTTTCTTCCGAACGCAACTGAAAACGCAACGCGTCGTTTATATAGCGACACTGGACTTTTTGGCGGGAGCGCGAAGCGTCACTTTAATGGTTTTGGTTTTCTTGTAGAATTTTGTGTTGTGGTGGATATTAATGTGTAATAATGGTGTGTTATTAACCACTGAGTGTTTCTGAATATGCATGAGTGTTGGCAAGTGAAACAAAACAGGTTGAAAGGTTCGCGCTCTCTCAAGAAGGCCACGAGGAGGTTTCAGTAAAACCCCTATTCTTTACTGAAACTCTATGTTCTTGAGTAACAAGAACATAGAAGAAAGATTATACTTACTTGACACTGGCTAAATGCACAAAATGCGCAAGTCATAAATAAAGAAAATAGTCGATAATGTCGGGATATTTATGACAGATGGCGACACTATCTTTCTACAAATGTCATCGGCTAAGATGTCCCACTCACCGTCACTCCTGTCGGTCCTGTCTGACCTCGGTCTTGGTATCTTGGCTATGCTGTACCTGGTAACTCATTCTGGAGGGTAGCAGGATACGAAGCACGGTTTTAGCTGCTGGCCGACCGCAGTTAGTCGGAGGCCCAACTAGCGCGCTAGCCACGCGTGAAAGGCTGCCCCGCCAATTCGCCAAAAATCCCGAAATGCTCCACCGTGCCAGTTGGCGACTGGACGGGAGGACCCGATGGCCATTTCGTGGGGGTTCGGGCATCCCCGCAGTCTCCAGGTGAGTTCCCTTTTTTGGTCAGCTTAGCCCAAAAAAACTTCCATTGGTCGACTAAGTAGCGTCTCGACTAAAAACCTACCCCCCAAAATTCACCATTAAAAAGAAGGAATAAGAAGAATTTTAAACAACGGCTGCACTTCCTCCTATTTAAAATGCACCTTGCGAACATTAGAGGGTTGCTCTCATACCTAAAAGACAACGATCTCCTCAGTGACCGTCAATATGGCTTTCCCCGAAGACGCTCAACTGGGGATTTTCTAGTTTATGTGACGCATTTCTGGGGCAGGCCCTCGAGATGCACGGTGATGCACTTGCCGTGTCACTTGACATCTCGAAGGCTTTTGACAGGGTCTGGCACGCAAGTCTGTTGCGCAAGCTTCCTGCGTACGGGATCCCCGCTGACTTTTGTAGTTGGATAGCCGATTTCATGACTGAACGATCGATCAGAGTAGTTGTCGATGGCTGCTCCTCTGACTCAGTGGCTATTGATGCCGGAGTTCCTCAGGGGTCTGTTCTTTCTGCGACGCTTTTTCTGCTACACATCAATGACCTGTTAATACCAGGAATTGTTGGGTATGCAGACGACAGTACTGTTGTTGAGAGATACCTGTCTAGCGCAAAAGCCAGCGGTGACGAAGTGATGTTCATGAGAGAGGCCATGGTTTAGCGAATAAACCAGAGGCTAAACTACGTTTCTCAGTGAGGCGACAGTAACCACGTTAATTTCAACGCCTCTAAAACACAAGCGTGTCTTTTCACGGCAAAAAGGATTCCTTTCACTTAACTCCTACTTTCTGAGATACATCTGTACCTGTGACCTGACTGTAGCCTCAGTGTCCCATCCCATGTTTAAACTGAAATGGGTACCAAAAGCGCGAAAGGAATATGTAAAAGAACTTGTCCTGTTTGAAACAAGAAAGATCAATCGATCTGAAAACAAAAATCGGAGGTTTTAAAAAACATTGAAGGTGATATAAAAAAAGTCAAAAGATGACTCTTATTATATGTTTCTAGAGGACTCCGATTCCTCTATTGCTAGTGGCGAAAACACAAGTAGCACCAGTGATTTAGAGACACTCCAGTACCTCAACAATAAAGATGATTATCCTACAATTAAAAGAAATATTTCTAAAATATAACACCTGTTTGTCCAGCTTTGCCCCTGTGGAGCGACTCATCTCCTTTGGGAGCATAATAATGAGGCCTCATCGAAGGAAGATGAGCGACAATATGTATGAGGAATAAGTTTTACTCAAATGTCAACTAAAACATAAAAAGTCTCAATTTTAATACCTTCATATTTAGTCTTGTCACATTTTCCTGGTCCTTGTTATCAACGCGGTCTATTCGAAAACTGTTTTCTCGAACAAAGAAACTTAAATTCAATTAAATGTTGTTTTCTTACAAAAGTATTTTATCTTTAAACAGTAGTTGAAAGATAGGTATTTTGTATCTAGTATTTCAGATACCTTTTAGAAAATTATTTGTATCTGGTATCTGAAATGCTTTTTTTAAAAGTATCTTGCATCTAGTATTTCAGATACTTTGTATAGGGTATCTTATACATCACTGGTGTTAATAAGGGCTCTTAATATGGAATGGAATTAAACTTTACTTTATAACACAGCAATGTCAGCTAGTATATAATATATATTTAGTGTAGGTAGTGCGTTTTCTGTTTGTTTAAGGCCACGCTTACCTCGCTTAAGGTAGCAGTACCAAGAACATGACGAGATGGCACTGACAGCTTAAGAAATACTATACTCCACTTAATGTTAAAAATAAAAGTTTTAGCAAAATTATATTAGCTTTCACTTGAAACAAATATACGAAATTTTATTTGCATAGTTATTTAGGTAAAATGACTTCGTAGTTACATTTAAATATTTAAATACAGTTAAATATTTAATACTAAAGATGAGTGGCTAAGGGCAATTGTTCTCGAGTGAATTACAGTAGCTAAAGTCCAGAAGAGCGTGGTGAAATCATGAAATTTAATTTTACGTTGGTTGAAATTGTATAATAAGTTAAATTTGGGTGATATAGAAATGACCAAAGGGGTTTGAAGGTTTTGGCCCTAACATCAGCTGCCATTTTGATTTTTTTTTTCAAAATCGTGGTACACGATAAATGTTATATATTTGGATAGGGGACACTTATACAAGCATATAATGTTATATAACATAATATCATAGAGCGTCACGTTTCTGAGTTATTCAAAGATAAAAATGACAGTTGTTATAACGAATTTATTTTGTAGTTATATCATGTTGTTTAAGTTTTTACTTTTAATTTGAATCAGACAAAGAAAGAAAACAAAAGTTTTAAACTAATAATTGATTTTGTTCATTAATAACTTTTTAATACAATTCAGTATAGGAATCAGATATAAATGTGTTTAATAATATTGATTACCTATACTTTGATTATGGTGAATAACTCCGAAACGTGACGCTTTAGGATATCATGTTATATAACATTTTTGGTTTTTATAAGTGTCCTCCATCTAAATATATAACTTTCGTCGTGCACCGCAATTTTGAAAAAAAAAATCAAAATGGCGGCTGACGTTACGACCCTTCATTCAAAAATCTTCAAACCCCTTTATGATAATTAATCAAAGTTTTTCGACCTTCGTGATCCAGTGAATGAAATTAAATGAAATAACTTTATAAATGAAATAACTTTATTCAAATATAGGCCAGTCGTCCTGGCATTTTTCATGCTTTTTTTTCCGGTAGCTGATTTTTCACTATTCTTATGTATTTTTCGCCGCTGATTACGATGGTGAGGTCCAAATCCGTCCAAACCCTGTGCTAAAAAGTTATGGACACTTTTTGGACACAAAACTAGCGAAAAATGAGTTTTTGGGAAATAACTCGAAAAATAAGCCTTATCGAAAAAAACCCAAGAGAAAAAAAATCGTAATCAGCGGCGAAAAATACATAAGAATAGTGAAAAGTCAGCTGCCGGAAAAAAAATGAAATATGGCCATTTTTGAGCCAGGATGACTGGACTAATATATCGGAAGCATCGGAAGAAGAATCGGGCGCAAAAAACTCGTTTGCTTTTACAGAAGTAATCCACGAAAAACAATATTATTCTGTTATCACAATAATAGTAGTGTTATAGTTTCATTACATCGTTGATCACTACAACTAGTATCGGTTTTCAAAATTGCAATAATAACATAATATACTTTCACATCCACTCATTACTATGTAAGATTTTTTATAATAACAACATAAAATGCTTTTTTAAGAATATCATTATTTACAATGCATTTATTGCAGTGCCAGTATGCGGATTATACAACTCTGTTGCTAACATATCTCGTTGGAAATCAATGAAATTATTACTTTTGAGACTATACCTAGTTTGGCTATAAGTTCTGTTACAAACGAAAATGCATTAAATAAATAACTAAAACTTATATGTACATATTTATTAATATCAGCAAAAAATAAAGAAATATTCTATTCACTATAAATTATATTCCCATAGTGGAATTTTGAGCATCTAAAACCCACAGCACGTAACAATATATTTTTTGAAATTTCAGATTTGAAATTGGGGGCTGGTAGTTTTGTTAACACTAAGAAGTTTTTAATAATGTTAATAAAAAAAAACAAAACGTATCAGAAATGATCCATACAAATCCTTATATTACACAATTTTATATTTTCTATGAAATGTCTCGTATCTAATTTGTATGAATAATTTATTAATATTTCTGGTATTAACCAAGTATTTAGGCATAGTTTTGTAATTAAACCTTCCAAGTTTCATACACATTTTATTAATACTGAAGTTCACGACGATTAGGTGACACAAGTTCGTGACGGCCAGGCACAAACTAGAAAAATAATAAGTTTATGATCGTATTCTGGGTACGTCTTTGTAAGAATGTTTCGTAATTTTCTGTGTATTTCGCTGCCCTTTAATAAAAACTAGAGAACGTAAACAGGTCATGGAGAAAACCTTTAAATAATTATTCTTTAGTATTATTTGGCTTCTAAATATAAACATGTTTCAGAGAACTCAACTGCTTGATATCGACAAGTGTTATAGAAGAGGGAGTCGATATCAGCCAATGCTTGCTGGTTCTGCGATATGATCCGCCACTCGAATATAGATCTTACATACAGGGCAAAGGTAATAATAGTTTTAAACCTACCAAAATCAATATATTGTTTTAAACTTTCATGGTCACTAACATTGTAGTAATATAAGTTATTAACGGGATTGCTACCATGTACCTTGTTTTTGAGTTTCCGATATTTCAGCACTGTTGCAAGTGCCATAATCACGGAGCGACTGAAGTAATTGCGGGTAGGCTGTTATTGGCAGAAATATCGGTCTACTCTCCGACGAATCAATGGTAGAATGGTAGCAATCCCGTAAATAACTTATATTACTACCAAAATCAGTTTTAAATTTGTATTTTGATATGCAAAAATTCTTTATTATTCTAGAAAGATTTTAATCACTTAGAAAATTTAAAGTACTCACCTCAATGATTTTTTTAATATTCTGTATGATTTGTGTTTCGTAAAATAAGATGCACGGTATTTTTAAGTGTTTAATACACTTCTTAACCTTTCTCATCTTCTTTGATATACCTATTGATATTTGACAATTATATCAAATCTGGATGGATGGATATTTGACAATTATATTAGATCTGGAGCTACTCAAGAAAACAGGCAAATTACATACGAAGAAGTTCAGCGTATACGAGGTCTGTTCAAAAAGTATAGCGAGTTTTGAATTTCCGTTGGCACTCATGTCTCTTACTTATGCCGCAAAGTTCGGCTATTTTTAATTTTTGACAGCTGCTTTGCTTGCACGTGTTTCAGCTCGTCTTAGATTTTTGCCTTTTTCAAAAAATGCATTAAAGAATCTATATCAAATTTTGGGTGAAAAACAAAATGCACGAACGCATTCCGAGTTTCGACCTTGGGAATATTCAGTCTTCACCATATGGTGAAGCTACCTTGGACCGAAGTATCGTTTGTCGGTTGTCAAAATGTTCTCAGAGTACTGAGAAGATGTCAACGACGAAGACAGTGTCGGACGCTCGACTATGTCAACAATAGACGAAAACATTGTTGAAAAGACAAAAATACACTCGACGTCACAAAAATAGCACCTATTTTTTTTTTCATTAATAGCTCTTATTATATAAAAGAAATGAAATACAATTTGATACCTAGTGAGAATACATTTAATTACCTTTAATTTAACAGTCATCAGATTTAATTAATAAATCAGGACTCTTGAATACGGGACGTCAAAGTGATTACTGGCTCAGTAACCTGCTAATTGCGCTACCTTGAAAAGCTATAAAAAAGTTGTTCGCTCTTTATGTTGAAGCGAACACAATATGTCAATAACAACACCTATAAGAAATACTCAGAAATCGATGCTACTTCTGAAAAAGCTGCTCAAGTCCGCTACTGCAATCAGGGATGCGGCAGTGTGCTCTTGCTCGGCAACTGAATTTGAGCCGTTTCTCGATCCATCGAGTACCCCAGAGAGACGATCGCTTTATCTTCATCATTGCGAAATCGGTTCGCCAACGCTGTAGAGCTTCAACAGCAGCTCCGCTCAGCTCTAGGGGCAACAGTAAGCGTCTCCACTATAAGAAGAAGGTGCAAGAAAAGAAAAACGTGGCCCACAGAGCTGCTATTGGTCCGAAATTGACTGTTATACAGTTAATTAAATAATAGTTATTAATTATTTACGGAAAAATAGGTCTGAAAGATATTTTTTAAGAAGTGCGATTTTTGTGACGCCGTGTGTAGTATTGGCCAATCGTCGTTAAAAAAGTTGCCATGGACCTAAACATGTAATGATTTGGGCATGAGACAAGTCGCCGCGAAATTCGTACCAAAAGTGCTCCATTTCGACCAAAAACAACATCGCATTTTTGGCCAAAACAACACACTAATAATGCCGCAGCCACAGCATTCCCCAGTTACTGTTTTTAACTGAAGAGGCCCATATAAGGACAACGCTACGCAACGATTGCGGAGCTAAAGACGACATTGAAAGAAGAGCTAAACAAGATCACAAAAAATGTTTTTTTGAAGTGCTTCGAGGATTGGAAACAAAGTCGGCACAAGTGTATAAAATCTGGTGGGGATTACTTTTATTAAAGGGAATATAATAGATATTTGGATTCCGTTTCCGTGCGTTGAAATGTCAACAGTCTGTGAAGTTCGTCGTTAGTAAAACACTTATTTAAAATAGTTAAAGTCATACTTACATGGACTTTAGTGCAACAAACACCGGCAAAACAATATCGGAAGATAAAGAAGAGATAATATTTGGATATTCTCAACATCTACGCAATAAAAAGTGAAGAGCTAAGATACATCCAAATTGAGGTTAGAATATATCATTAATTATTTGCTTAACAACGTAAATTTGACAGCATCGTCAACTTGCCAGCTGATAAAATAAACATCAATAACTGCACTGTCAGTCGGCTACAACTACAACGCTGACAACTAACGCGAGTGTTACCATTATAAAGAAATATTTTCTACGTTCCGTTCCGTTTCACACAATCTCATTCGACAACATGGATGAGCAATTCCAACTATTATTTGATAAAATGAAGATAGAAATGGAGAAACAGACAAAGGATCTGAAAGAATCCCTTACCAAGAATATAATGGAACGAATAGATGAAAAACTAACTCCTATGATTGAAGAAACTGAAAAATTAAAACAAAAAATTTTGAACCTGGAAAGCGAAGTTGAATATTTTAAAAAAGAGAAGAAAAGAAATAATATAGTTATTTATGGAGTTGCAGAGAGTGAAAAATCTACATTAGAATTGTTTCAAACTGTCAAGGAGATATTTAAAAGAGATTTAAGTTTATCGGTGGAAGAAAATGAAGTAAATAGACTATACCGTCTGGGAAAAAATAAAAGGGAAAACAAAAATAGACCTGTATTACTCTCATTTACAAACGGGTGGAAAAAAGACCAAATTATAAAAAATAAAAAAAGTTAAAAGGGAATCTATGTATCAGAAGACTATTCTAAGGAAGTTATAGAAAAGAGGAAGGCTTTACTACCACAGCTACTAGAGGAGAAGAAGAAGGAAAATATTGCTTTTCTCATGAACGATAAACTAGTTGTTAAAGGACTCAACTCCGACAAAAGGAAAAGAGAACTATCTACTTCACCACAGTCAGCGCCAACCAATAAACCTAAAAAGCAACAAACGACAAGCTCTTTTAAAACAAACAGGATAAACGCCTTCGATTTGATGAGAACCCGATCAAACTCTCTCGCGGATATCCCCACATCTAAAAACCAATAGCAATTAACAACCGGCAAACGGATCACCCAACCAAATAACGAAAACCTTACAAAAGAAACAACACAATCTCCCCCAAGCCGACTGGTCCTCGTGGGGGACAGAGACCACAACCCTCCAACAACACAGGAAAACAATTACGACAATAATCACACAAGGTCAAAAATTTATGTTGCAGCCCTCAATGTACTTACACTGAAAAACGAAGAAAACCTTATAGAATTAACATATGCTTTAAAACAGATCAAATGGGACATCGTCGGTCTGAGTGAAGTAAGGCGAATGGGAGAGAAAATTATTTCGCATCCAGACTTTCTTCTATATCATATAGGAACTACTCCAGGTCAGTATGGTGTTGGCTTTATAATCAAAAAACACCTTACAAATCAGGTGGAGAGCTTTATAGGAGTATCAGAGCGCATAGCAGTAATGAACCTTAAAATACCGGGGTACAAAGATCCATGGTCCTTCATACAAGTATACTCACCGACGGAGCAATCCGATACACGATCAATAGACTCATTCTACTTAGAGCTTAATAAAACAATACGAGACCATGCTCACAAAAACCTTGTTGTCATGGGAGACAAAGTCCTGGGACCATTTGTAAATAGAAAAAAGTCAAGAAGCAGAAACGGAGAAAGGCTGGTAGATTTTGCACAGGAGAATGACTTGAGAATATTAAACACAATGTTTAAGAAGAAAGAAAGCAAGATGTGGACTTGGGTATCACCAGACGGGAAAACTAAAAATGAAATAGATTTCATAATGACTAATAAAAACAGATACTTCTCAAACATGAAAGTCATATACAATTTCAACTTCAATACCAACCACCGAATTATTCGAGCAGAATTGATGACAACCCCGCCAAAAAACTCAAGACCAAGAAACAATATGATGAACACGAAACCTACCAAAGATCAAACTGCCCTAATAGCTTCTTCTATAACGAGAAAACTTATAGATTACAATAAAGAGACAACAAGCATGGAAGTACAAGAAAAATACAACTGGTTAGAAGGAACGATCAAAGCAGCTATTCAACAAGGAACTAGTACCAAAGATCTGATTAACAAGTGGATGACTAGCAAAACCATTAACCTTTTTAATCAAAGAGCAGACCTAATGAACAGGAAAAATACCAACGAGAATCGAAAGCAAATAGCAGAGCTAAGTAAAGAAATAAAAGAAAGCATTAGAAAAGATAGAACGCAGAAAAGAAGGGAAACAATAGAGAGACACATTTCACAAACAGGAGGAATAAAAAAGGCATATAAGGAGTTAACTAACAAAAAGGACTGGATCGTACAGATGAAAGATAAAAATAGCTTGAAGGAAAGCCGAAGGCAAGGAATATTAGAAATTGCTACATCTTACTATAAGAGACTATACGAATGTACCATAGCGGAAAAAGAATTAGAGTTCCTGGAATTCCCATCAGTACCCAGCATCCTAGAGGGAGAAATAGAATTCGCTATTGAAACCCAAAGAGAAAACAAAGCTCCAGGACCCGACGGAATAAATAATGAAGTACTAAAACAAGCGAAACAGACCATAACACCTATTCTCAAAGAAATCTTCAATGATATCATCATCACAGAAACGATTCCCGAGCAATGGACTAAGTCCAATATTATCCTTCTGTACAAAAAAGGTGATCAGTACGATATCGGAAACTATCGGCCCATAAGTTTGATGTCCAACCTGTACAAAATATTTGCAAAGATCATACTCAAGCGAATGGAGGGAACACTCGACGAGCAACAGCCAATAGAACAGGCAGGTTTTAGAAAAGACTACTCAGTACTTGATCATATCCATGTTGTTAGGCAAATCATTGAAAAATATGCGGAATATCAAGTCGTATACTATATAGCATTTGTAGACTACAGCAAGGCATTTGACTCATTAATACATGGAAACATCTGGGAGGCGTTAAGAGAACAAGGTATAGAACAAAAATATATAAGATTGATTAGAAATGTATACAAAAACAGCTCGGCATGCATTCAGCTAGAAAAGAAAGGGGATTCGTTTAAGATACAAAAAGGCGTTAGACAAGGAGATCCTCTCTCTCCGAAACTTTTCTCCGCTGTATTGGAAATGATCTTCAGAAAATTTGAATGGGATAATCTAGGTTTAAATATAGACGGCCGCACATTAACACACTTAAGATTTGCCGATGACATTGTATTATTCGCCAAAACACCAGGAGACCTAAATATAATGTTAAACGAATTAGCAGCAGAAAGTGAAAAAGTAGGACTAAAATTAAATCCCGAAAAAACAAAAGTAATGACCAACGGAAGTAAAAGCAGCATAAATGTAGGCGGAACCCGAATTAGTTATGTTGAAGAATATATATACCTTGGACAACTGATATCACCCAAAGACAACATAAACAAGGAAATCGAAAGAAGAATAGCAAACAGTTGGAAAAGGTACTGGGGTCTAAGGGAAGTAATGAAAGACAAAAACCTTCATACAGCAATAAAGAGCAAAGTATTCAATGTTTGCATTCTACCAATATTAATATATGGAAGCCAAACATGGGCCTTAACAAAAAACACAACCGATAGAATTTCTATATGCCAACGAGCAATGGAGAGAAGCATGATAGGAGTAAAAAGGAGGAATAGAATAAGAAACATCAACATTAGGAAAAAGACCAAAATACAAGATGCATCCCTAAAAATAAAAAGGCTAAAATGGAAGTGGGCGGGACACATGGTCAGAGGAGAAGAAAAATGGAGCAAATTAATTACACATTGGTACCCAAGGGAAGGGAAAAGAAAAAGAGGCAGACAACAAAAAAGATGGGACGACGATATCACGCAGGTTGCAGGCGTAACATGGAGCAGAGTAGCCAGAGAGAGAACAGAATGGAGTAGGTTGGAGGAGGCCTTTGCCAACTGGCAAACGGACTTACAGAAAGCAAAGAAGCATCAAATTTATGAATATTTTTAGTGATGTAGAATATTATCACTACAGTGCATTAGTATAAGAAACTTAATTGTATAGAAATATGTTGTCCGAATAAAAGGCTTATTATTTATTATTATTTATTAATAGATATTTGTGAATAAATAAATAATAAAAAAAAATTAAAAACTTCGCAACATTTTTTGAACAGTCGACGTTCGAGACGTTCGTAGAAGAAAAATGACAATTACTTGATAAAATGTTTCGTAAATTGGCTCAGACACTGTATACAGACAGGCGGAGAGTTCTTTAAAAAGATTTAATAAAAATATTTTATCCATATAAGTTGCTTTTCATTTTTTCAAGATTTCTGAGTGACCTACATATACAGCGTTAAAGATGGGCCATAAGGGCAGATATTTTATGGAATATAAAAATGCTGGCCGAATCAGATTATTCCTTAGAGCCAACCTACAATGCAATAAAAGAATAATTCATTGCAATGTTATCGGATTCTGTTCTTCCAGTTTTTCTATAACAACAACAAAGACACGATTTAGCGATGCGTAACTCCATATTTTTTTAGAGCTGATAAATGACTTAAAAATGTATTTCTGCTAATGTTTCGTTTAAATTGTTCTGTCCTATGTTATATTTGATTTTAAATTTTAAACTTAAAAGCGCGTGAAAGTTTCGTATGGTTCGACCTAACATTGACTTTATTTAAAGCCATATCCTATTTTCTGTTTGTTTCAGGACGAGCTCGTAGCAGTGATTCTAGCTATGTTATATTAGTAGACGAAAACAAACGAGATAAATTTAAGGATCAATACTTCGATTTCCAGAAGACAGAACAGTACATACAAAGTGTAAGTCAAGTGATTATTAAAAATAAAAGGTTATGTGCGTTACCTTTAGTCTTCCACAAAAGAATGTTATTTTTTAGGATTTTCAAAGGAATCTATTGCATATCAAATAATAATCTCACATCTCATTTTGAAGGTCCCCAATTCTAAATTCCCCAGTTTATGATAATACAGTATTCCGAATGAACGGTAATTCTGGTTTTAAACTATTCTTCATTAAAACAATACCCCATTATTCTAATATTAATTCTAATGAATATATTCTTTAAAATATTACAGATCTTGGTTGGAAATACCGATGAAAGAGTTGGTCCAACTGCCGAAGATATAAAAGAAGGTCTTTACGATGACGAAGAAATACCCCCTTATATCACGGAATACGGCAGTATGTTATATCATTACTTTTGATTTGAACTAAAGTGATAAAATTCTAACAAATAATGAAAAAGCTACAGATATTTTGTGCAAATCAGAAAGAATGACGACCCGACACGACATATAAAAAGGTTGTTTTTTGTCTAGGTAGCTAGCTAGTTGATTTTAGAATTTACGCTTTTGTATGGCTATCGAAACGTGACCAACGTTGTCCCTCAACATTCCTTCATAGATATAAAACTTATTTAATATTTCAAAAATCTTATTGAATAGTCAATATGCAGATATTTTGGAGAAACTGCAGCGTAAATTCTTTTGTTATGTTGATTTAAAGATTTTGGAGTCCACCAATCATAGGCTCAACTATTGATGAGATAAAATATACTTAGTATGGAACACAGGCGCACACATATCTCAGTGACATGTATGTAACAATAAACTTGATTTCACCGGTCCTTTATACAGCGCACTGCTGCGACGCGTTATACGGGTAAATCGTGTATGTCGTATGCAATCGATTTTACATTACTTGGCCAACACTTATAATTTATCTTTACTCCTCATATACATTTTTCCACATAGTTCTTAAAAAATTAAACGACCTTTAATAAATAGTTTAAATACTTCAACAATGTAAGTGACAATATATTGTTCCCTATCTGGCACATTCAGAACACATTGAACCTTGCATAATGTACCAAGAAGCGATGTACGTACCAGAAAAATTCACTGTTTCACCCACATGATGTTCGGCTTATCACAAAAATTTTTAAGTTCTCTTCCCCAATAAACACTTTAACTTTCTAAGATAAAAGTACTCAATATTTTAATCCAGGGATTAAGCTATTGTTTTTGCGTGTTTAAGTAACTTTAAACATATAGAATTTCACATTTCTGATCTTAGTAGGATGTAGGTCTTTTATTACAAACCTAATTATGGAGTAATGTATACTGTGTAAATATTTTTTAGATCGTTTGTCAGCCTCTAGTGCCATAAGTCTCCTGAGCCGCTACTGTACGACCTTACCTCATGATCAATTTACAACAATCACACCAATGTGGATACAAGAGGTGAACGGCGAGAAACGCACGATTACAATTATAATGCCCATAGCATGCCCCATCAAAGAAAAAATAAAGGTAACGCCATCTTTTGAAGTTTGTGAGGTTCTGTAACATCTGAACACAACACTACGCAAGAAGATATATTATAGCAACGAGAAAGTCCTTAGTTACACAAACTTAGCTTAATAACATTATACTGGCAATGATGAGGCGGAATTCTGCAAATACGAAGACCATATTTCAGAGCCAATTCATCTATTTCATAACACACTTGTGCCGGCTTGTTGTCTGTTGCCTTTTTTACCATAAATGGACAAAACTTTAATGCTACTTACCTTCGCACCTTTGGTTGGGCGCTGTTTTATAATATTATCAACTTTATTACTACAATATTTATTATCGAAAACTATTTGAATAGTATAACTATAAATAACATTACTTATACCTGTGATTTTTGCAACATCACTACAAAAATAAACATTTTATCTATACTTGTAACAGCGTAGTATGGTTTAAGAAATATCGTTTATTTATTTATTTAACATCAAATTAGCGGCAAAATATAAGATACATTTTATATTAAAATATTGATAAATCGTTAAAGATAGTTATCCGGTAGTATGGCAAATAAACTAGTAATCTTAAATTCAACGGCACTTCAAAGTTATGTCGCCTGGTTGATCACGAATTGTCAGGATCACATTCTTTTGTTGGCCGCACCAGATTTCTATTGATTCCGACTGACTCTTGAGATTTTTTTGCTTAAACGAACAAATGCTAGTGTCTTGACCACTATAGTATTGTATTATATTTAAGGGCGACCCACTAGAAAAACTAAGATTAGCGAAACGTTCTGCTGCGTTGAATGCGTGTATCAGACTACACCAAGAAGGAGAATTAGACAGAGTCACCCTTCTACCACGGCACTATGGGTAAGTAGGCCGCAATTTAAAGATGATTTTTATAATGATGAAAAGATGACAATTAAAACCATCTTTGGTCTTATTATAAAATATTTTCGGTGCGAGAACCAACTTTTACAAGACTGTCGTCATGATCTGTGGTGTGAAAGTCCTTTTGCTCATAGTTACTCCAAACAAGGTTTTCGATGTAGAAGTTTTTACAAAATCTCACCCTATGGTGCTTTTGCTGTACCAACTGTTATTTTTTCAGCAAAGTAGACTTTGATGACCCGGATATAAAGCAGTGTTTTCTCAACTGGCCGTGGAATGAAGTCGACAACAGCTCCGTAGAAGGTTCTAAGCCCGGAACAAAAAAAATGGTGCGCAAACACGTGAAAGTGGTAAGTCACGTTTCTAAATCCCATTAGAATGTATAATTTACCCTTAACTCACAATGACTAGGTTTTAATTTATTTCTTTTTAAACCCGTGTTTTAATATGGGTTTCAAATTAATAACTAAGAAAGTAAACATACATAAGAACTCTTTTTGTTAAAAATCCCTTAAAAAGTATTAAAAACTAAGAAAAAGCACAACAATTCGCATCGTCAAATGATTTATTTATTTAAATAGAGCAACCAATAAGATATGAATTTGTACAACTACACAACAGGAACGGCAAAACAGCCAAAACTAATATCTGCCCTTATTTCTGAGCAATACGGCATACAGATGTGAAAATAAAAAAAAAATGTAATTAAACACAGCTTGACATCGAAGATATCACAATAAGATACACTTGCATATGAAAGGATTATATTTTTTTACAGTTCCCGAAGTGCTTAAAGTCTCTCAATAACTGGAAAACGGGGCAACAAACTTTTTTCTTGCATATCATAAGGATGAAGACCTCCTTTAATGAACCAAAAGAATCCCGTGAAAGGGCACTGTACAATTTCTTGCAAAAAAGCGAAGGTTATGGACTATTGACACCTGCGGCCTTGCCAAAACTTTGTGCCTTCCCCATGTTCCTGACAGTGGGCGAAGTTAACACCTCTCTTGAAATGAATTATGCTGTTATTAAGCTGGATTTGACTTTGTTTGACGTTGTGAAACAGTAAGTTTCTATTCTTTTTTTTTATTTTAACATGTAACACAACGCAGGATCTATGTCAGTGAACTCGCCTAGCGACTCGGTGGCATTGAACGTGTTAATTCCTTCTTTTAAATGAAAATAAATATTAAATAATTTTACATTCACATAACAAAATAGATTGACAAATATAAAACAAAAATCATTATCACTGCAAAATGGAAGACCATGAATAGTGAATACATAACAATGCAAAATAGATTTTGTTTTTAATTTGTTTTTGTTATTATTTTTCGACAATCTGGACTTGACTGGTCATTAATGCTTAATTTAATTAGCGCCCATGGCAAAAACATTAGACTATTTTCTCTAATGTATTGTATTGGAAACAATGCGCCGTGTTTAAATGCAATTCAATTAAACCTTACAAGCTATTCCAAACTATTAACGAATTTGATTTTAACCTATTTATAACTGAGAAAAGAGGGTATTCTTTTCCAAATGTGAAATTATATTTGGTGGCATTTTTCTCCTACGTTAAATCTTATGAATTTGTATGTCTGTCTCTTTTTCGTTTCATCGACTTTCAAATCACAACGATACTAAAGAAGTTTTCACTTCAAAAAAATGTTTACCTCCTAATTAATGTATTTAAGACTGTAAAGTTTAACTAATAATGCCACAGTTTTTTTTTTTATATTGTTTGTTTAATATTCGTAGGTCTCTCAATTAATCTATCTAAAAACTGAACCTATGTACATTGTTAACTATTTAAGAGATAAACGTTTTCAGATTTCATCACTTTATATTTGATCAAGTCCTCGATGTGGCGAAAAAGTTTCTAGTGTTTGATGGCGAAGAAAATAATATGTTTGTAGTACCTGTAAAAGAGGATAACGGATACGATATTGACTGGCAAGTCATGCAGCAGTACAAAACTATTCAACCAGTGGAAGTGCCTTCTTACGAGGTAAGCGGAGAAGTTAATGTTATCAGGTTCCTATCTCTTTAAAAGCTTGCTAGTATTTTTTTCATTTGTCTGTGTATTTGTTATAACTGTTTTATTTGTTATATGTCTCACAGTACTTTTCACAATAACAAGTGTGAAAGGGATCTTAAAACTATTTGGGTACACTCCACAGATGAAAATACTTAGTTTTGTTTGTTTATAGGAAAGAAAGAATCTTCGTGTCACAAGAGAGAACTATCAGAACTCAGTTGTCACTCCTTGGTATAGGGGATGCCTTTTTCCAGACAGGTAGGGGTTAAATTTAATACTCGCTTCAGATATTTACCACTACGTAAAATACACTATGCATTTCAATAAAAAGAACAATGAGCCACTGTACTTACGGTCGGATGTCTAAAAGTTGCACATGTGTTATTTTAAAACGCCACAAAATAAGATTAAAAGATGTCATAATTCAGTAAGTGGGTACTTTCAAGCTGATATCACGTCACGGTCACAAAAATCCCTAAGAACAACCGTATAAGAGCACACAGTACAACTCCAAGATAGTTCAAGAATAGAATAGTTCTTTATTGCCATACTGTGTACAGTTTGCAGTAATCTTTTAGAAAACAAATTAGCTTTTCTTAGTAACAATACCGGTTATAATAATGTAGAATCCACACGTACCAGGATAATAGCGGTTAATTTACATTACCTGTCAGATCTTATTGTGTCGGATTTACTTAAACTGAATCTTTTGCTTTTATAATTTTTATATATTTTATGCATTTTTCAATGAGATCTTATAAGATAAATAATTGGGAGAACATTGGACCGGATTTACGAAGGTTGCGGGTTCGATTCCCGCCTGAGAATTCACTTGTGACCCGAGTCGAATTTTCTAGTATTTTTCTATTATAATAATTTATCTTATAAGATCGCATTGAAAAATGCTTAAAATATATAAAAATTATAAAACTAAATGGCTGTTTCATTTTACTCGATTGCCCTAACATTTGTAAAAATCTTTCTTTCGAATTCAAAAGGATGTTCCTTTCATTGATGAAACAAACGCTGGCCTACAGCGTAAAATCAGAAAGGTACTAGAAAATTTCGACGAGTGTTCGCAAGGCTCGGTAGCTCAATTGGAAGAGCATTGGACTGGATTTCCAAAGGTTCGATTTCCGCCTGAGAATTCACTTGTGACCTGAGTCGATTTTTTCTCGTATTTTTGTATTAAAATAATCTTTTGCCTTATTAAATTGGAACAAATTTATTTATTACGAGATTTAATTATTTAAATAACTTACAGTATAAAACCTTTCAAACAAAGTTCTAAAAAAGTCCGCTAATTTACTCCAATCGTCCATTGAACATTTCTGACAACATCTGGTTGTCGGAAATTATCTCTTTAACACCGCTGCAAAATATCGCAGTCGCGTGCGTAAAACTTTCTCAATAGTTTAGTAACTCGTTGAGGTCGCTTATTAAATCACTCTTCAATTCGATCCAAAGATTAATTTCAAGTCGCTTACGCGGCCGCGCTCGGCTTTAAGGGTGGTTAATAGGTTAATCCACACTATAAGATCAATCACAATTCGTTCGCGGTCCGATCTCGGTCTGGTTAAATATCAAATGAAAAACAATATGTACCTAATAACATCCGTAGCAGTCAAGTTCCGGTCGAATCCCACTCCAGTCGCGACGTCTTGAATAAATTTTGTTTGTTCAGTCAGCTTTTCGTTGAAGCGACAATCGCATCATGTGTAATTAATGTACATTTAAAAGATTTTATTAAATTTCTATTAAATAATTGAATTTATCAATAATCTATTAAATATTTAAGTTCATTCTAAATAATAACGATGTCTAAATCAGTGTGAACTTTTGAAAAAAGTAATTTATATATAAATTATTGATTTTTAAATGATAACTACGTTTTTCAGAATGTTAAAATCAATTAAATACTGTAATGTTTATTTTAATATTAATTAAAAACCAAATACACCCGACTTCGATTATTGACGGTTCAAGACTGAAACGTGAACTGTGTCAGATTGTCTAATGTGAATATGATTAGTTTTTACCAGACCGAGATCGGACCGCGAACGATCCGTGATCGACTTTATAATGTGGATCCAACCTAAATATATGACGACGCAGTCGTGAACGTTCTAGAACCATTGCGTCGAGTCGACATAGCTCTCGTGATATTCGCGAACCGTCTCGCTAACTTGCGGCACCGCACCTAAGGCTTTTTATTTTATTTATGGCTTGCACGATTTGTGCACTTAGCCAGTGCTAATTAAGTATAATTGCAAGTTCTAGAATAATTTCCCTAGGTTTCAGTAAACCTAAACAGTAAACTGTAATCCAGCCCAAGCCCCACACGTTGTAATATAACATATACAACTACATATATATGTATATACTTTCTTCATAATAACGACGCCAGTACCTCAACCAAACTCAAACCTTTATAGAAATATACTGGTTGAAATAAACTAAATGGTGACTGACTATTGTATATTTTATTTTTTAGATATATTGTGTCTGATGTCATCGAAAATATGACTCCAAAGTCTCGATTTGATTCTACTTTTTATGGTACATATGAAGATTACTACGCCAGTAAATATAACCTAGAAATCTTAGGACAGAAAGACCAACCTTTACTCGAGGTAAGCTTCTTCTGGGGTAGCAAATGACACTTGCTACCACTATGGTATTGATACCGAACATAACCGTTTGACGTTAGTACGTCATTGTATGTATGTAATTACATTGTATGTATATGTTACATATGTAGCTGTGTTATTACCATTGAACAACGGGTTTACGCCATATTATTTTGAAGTTGGTCCCATATGCTATGGCCCTGTTGGCGGATGATCCCATCCATCAATTCGTTGATATCGCTTACTTTATAATACACGTTATCAATAATAATTAAAATTTATTATTTTACTATGAATTATAGGATAAAATCTGTGAAGTGTTATTTAAAATTAATCTCTTGTCTATTGTAATTTATTTAAAATTATAAGTCATCCAGATCGATTTTCGATAACAATTCATTTTATGCAAAGATAGAGAAATAAAACTCGGAGAGCTTCATAAAAAAAACGATACTAGTTTTGACTGGCCGATTTCTAATCAAAAGTTAAAACCATTAGTATATTTCCGATCCGATCGATCAAAGACAGTAATCGCGAAGCATAAGGACCATCATGTACAACAATTGGTTGCAGTGGTGATGACTAGAATTAAGACTTGTGGTTCGCAACTCGGGATGAACGAAGTTCTCACGAAGACCAATATATGACGCCTATTTTAAAATTTTATATCATGTGACTATGACGAGTTTATGTCGGAATTGTATTTATTTAATGTATGTGGTATGTGGAGCTCATATGCATGTTTAGACTACACGCCCCTGAATTAGAACGCGCACTTCATTTTTGACTTTTGACACAGACTTAATTACATTAGTTACATTTGATCGTGCAGGTACGCAGTATAAGTTCTCGTATGAACTGCCTGTTGCCTCGTGCTGCGACCATCAATACCTTTACTGAAAAGCAACAGAAGAATATTTCGGCGGTTCAAGGCGATGACAAGCCCAAAGCTTTCATGGAAGTATTCATACCAGAATTCTGCATCAAGTATGAATACCCTGGAGTACTTTGGTACAAAGCCATAATGCTGCCCAGCATTGTTCACAGGTTAGTAAATTTTTATATTGTAATTGATTCCAAAGACAAAATAACCTTTACTTCTACCTCGCAATAAAAGGGCAAAAGCTCTAAACGCGACTCCATAGAGCCCCCTCTATTCTTAAATAATGACAAAGTAATGAACGTTAACATTTTAATATCGGACGTATTTAAAATATTCCATAGTAATTTGTGATTTTAAAAATTAAAATATAATTAAATTTAAGTGTACGTATTTCGAACCGAGTACTAGGATTGCAGCAATAGGAATAGTTGTGTATCTCACCCTGCCCCGGCGCTGCGTAAGTAAGACGACATTTGTGACAAAAACATACCTATATTCTCACAACCCGCTCGATTAACTTTTTGCGGAGCGCCACTATACTACCGCATTCTGATTCGCACATCACCTGCGTGTGTCATCAAACAGAAAAGAGGAAATATTATATTTTCTTTTGATCAAATGAAATATCAAAAGAGGGTAGATAATAAAGTATTTATTAAGTGGCCAAAATCAGTTTATTCATCTAGGTCATGTATTTGCCATCAAAATGGAAAACTAAATATTCAAATGCTCTAAATTTATATTGTATGATGATTCAACAATTAATATTCACACTTTACCAATATATACTTATCTTTGGCACAACGATAAGTGCTGAACATAATCCGATAAGGACTACCGGCCGTCCGCCGGCTCCGAGCGTCAAGCAAAGAAAGAGACCGTCTGACTCAGTGCGAGGCATTATAAAGGCACCGCGTCACTCCACCGCCTGGCGGGGAGGTGATGTGGACCGATCGTGTTGTCTATGCTATGACAGGTAACACGTTAGATCAAAGACAATGATGAAAAATATTGTACTAAAAAGTGTACATAGTTAAATCAATCAATAAATCAATTTAGTAAATCAATAAATAATCATTTAAATAATAATAATGACAATGAATATGATTAAGTAACAATTAATACACTCCGAATTATTCCTAATTCTAACACGTGCGTGATTGACACCGACCCGCTTTCCGTTAAGGCTGCGCCTACGTACGCAACTATTAATCCACACAACTTTCCAGAACAGTTGTACTCGACACGCCTGCGTTATTGTTGTGCCCTATTATGTCGCTTATTCATTCTCCACCAAAAACACTTCCACCAAAGACACTTCGCTACCGATACACTACGGATCTGAGCCGACGCTTAACGAATTATATCGGGATTGTGAACTAACGTAGTCCTGTTAGAATATGACAAAAAGATTTGAGGGAGATCGATGATATACCGCATTCAACTGTCTCAACTAAAGTCACTGTTTTTAGAGTTCACAAAGCAACAAGACACTAAATTGGAATTAATCAATAATGCTACTAGCACTGTATTAGAACAGAATAACGAGATATAATAATCGATTAAATTTATGTCAAAAAGATACGATGATATTTTATTGAAAATGGAAAAAATAACAATATAAAAAACTAGTTAAAAACTTATAAGCGAAGATTGACTTGCTGGAAAAAAATTTACTCTCATCTAACATCGGGATCCGCAACATTCCCAAATTAAAAGACGAGACTGAGGAGTCACTGGCTAATCTCGTCACTAATATCGTTTCATCGGAATTTAACCTGATATGCAAGCGTTTGAAATCCATAATATTTACCGTACTAAATCAGCTTTAGTTGTGGATTTTGCGGCCATAAATAAAAAAGAATAAATTATTATTAAAACGAAGAGCTTCAATAAAACACAGAAAGATTTAAAGTCACCGCAGTTAAATACACGCCACCGCAGTTAACTACCAGTCACTTTAATATACAAAAGATATATTATATTAAAGATAGATTAACATATATCTTTTGAAACGATTAACTGAGAAAACCAAATATGTATTTTTCTTAGCAAGAGAACTACTAAAAAAAAAGACGTCGTCTTATGACAAATATATTAAATGAGGTGTTGTGATTTATTTGAGAGGAGGACGGCAATTATCCACCTATCCGTATAGTCGAGGAAATAGACCTAAAAAATATGAAGATTGACTAGATTTAAGCTTCAGTTTTTTTCATGTCCTTTGCTATTTAATACTAAGCCAATTTTAACTTACTAGATGTGTTATACATTCCATTCTATTTATTTTTAGTAATCTAACTACGCTAATTGATTATAATATAAAAGCTAATTTGTCACATTCCTTATATATAATACTAGCGGCCCGTCCCGGCTTCGCACGGGTGGACAAAATTCTTTAAATTTTTCTAGCATTCAATACAGCCTATGACACTCAGCAATAATGTGCCTTTCTATTGGTGAAAGAATTTTTAAAATCGGTTCAGTAGATCCCGAGATTATCCCTTACAATTTAACAAATATACAAACACACAAACTTTACTTCTTTATAATATTAGTATAGATTAGTATAGATTCATACAATTCATAATAATTCATAAACGTCTTTTACATTTTACCTTTTACCACATGTACCATATATTGAGTTATCTCTATACATTCTTTGTTTCATATATATTTTACACAGTCATAGTAATAAATAACACTCTTCAACTGGTGCAATGCAGTCAACACTTACAACATCTGCCTAATGACAGATTACTAGTATTAACTGTCATAAGATTACCCTGTAACTTATGTCTTATATAGTATTCTATACGTATATTCTATATAACAAATATCGACCATCAGGGAAGGAAAACTAGAAGTATAGCTATAGTTTTGTTTAATCTGACGCTTAATTCGTAACACAAAAGATTTTTTCTTGGTCTTAAACCATTATAATTTTTATTTACATCTTAGCTATGTAGCACAGTTCATTTAATATAAAATTCGACAACTTACATAATGAAAAAAATTCTTACTTCCGACCCTCACAACTTTAAAACCCCAAATCAACGCATATGTGACCCAAATGATTGCCATAATTTATCTATGGCTAATTGTTCTCTAAGACCAAGATATTTTACAGATTGACGAAAACTTAAGGTTTCTTCCTCATATTGAACTTCTGACAGGTAGAATAAGGAAATTTATTTATTCGACCGTTTGGTGCAACGGTAGCGATCCTGCCTTTCGCACCGACGGTCCTGGGTTCAAATCCCGGAAGGGGCAGATGTTTGTGTGATGAATACGAGCATTTGTACCTGAGTCATGGGCGTTTATATATATTTCTTTCACAAGCCTTATAGTGCTTACATTGGGCTAGGCTAACTGGTGTGAATGTAAGAACTATTTATTATTATTATTATCTTCGGAACTCTTCGTTATGTTGCAGATTTCAACTAAATGAAACTGTTTATTTTACTATGTCCCAGTCAAATATAGGATACTGCATTACAGCGTTGCTAAATCACATACTCACAAGGCTGAGAGAGCTAAAAAGAATATTGTTAAAGGTTGGTGCTTTTCTTCCCCGTTTGACTCCGACATGAGTTCTGGAAAGTCCGACAGTTGTTTATTTTGTCTTTAGTGCTTCGCAAACATTCTCAGCTAAACTTCAATCCGCTTCTCAATATTAACAATCGCCATAAAGGAACTGTTTTTTCATACCTGCGTTGTAATACACAATTTGCCCATCTCTTCTTTTTTTATCTCGGTAGCTTTCTTTATAATAAAACAAACTCGCGTCTTTCAGTCTATCCCCTCCCAAAACATTCGTGCAAAAAAAATCTGTGGTTATAGCAGCTATCCTACAATGACACAGAAAATCTGCTCGTGCCCTTAAAGTAAAACTCATTGTTCTTCTCACACAAATCTTTCCATACGCACTAGAAATTCAGGCACCTACTCAAACAGTACATCGAACTCACACACACACAAACACATAAGCAAATATAATAATTTATGTAACTGGACCTAGTTTCAGTTTTAATTAGTTATATCATCGTATTGTACCATCATATCTAAAGTCGATCTCGACTGCCTCAAATTCAGAGACGGTGGGAGCCTAATGACCTGTTTCGGGCATCAGTCTCACACAAACTTACATTAACGATAAGATTTTTAAACAAAGAGTTTGTGATGAGAAAAAGAAGATTTTATTATTAAACAGTTTATGAGTTTTGTATTAATATATGCTCAGATATTTTTCAAATTGTTTTTTTTTATATATTATCAATTACAATGTTATGTTTAATTAATACATTATTAGTAAATTAATATGATAATAATTAAACTTCGTTAAGGTCAACAGCATATCATCCAAAAATAAAACTAGCCAATTTCTGCAACCTATTTTCAATTTCAAGTCAGACGCAGAGTTCAATGTCAATTAAATATCAATTTGTCGTAGTGTTGTTATATTTTATTTTATTTTATGTTGTTTCAGGGTATTCTATCTTCTCATTGCTCATGACCTTCGTGAAGAAATTACAACAGCGATGAATTATGGAAAGAGCTGCTTAGACTTTGGTACTTTACTTATACACAGGAAGCTAAAAGAAAAATACCACCAAATATTGTTGTCATATTATTTTGCAAACATAAATAGTTTTTACTTGCAGATAAATAAACAATTATTTACAATGAGTTGTACGACAACTGCGACATAAATCCTGAAATATTAAATATTGAGAAATAATAAGAAAAATATTAATTTTTGCTTCTATCCTAATCGTCTTCATTTTGGTGAAGTTAAATAACATTTTGCATGCATTGCAGGTGAAGAATGGCAACCATTAGAAGTAGATAAACACATTACTATGCAGTCTCTTTTATCACAAATTGAAGAGCCAGCACCAGTGAATGCAATTGACAGGTAATAACAAAAAGTAAATTTATATAAGTTACTATATTCTTTTTGCCTCTTCTTGCCTTTTTGAAGTATTGGTATTTTTCAATGAAATTACCTAACACTAAATTGTTTAATGTCTATAGGATAAATAATCCAATCGACGATACCGTTCCACGACCGTTCAATATTGTTTCGATGAAAGAAACTGTATATCAATTACAGCATAAGAAAATCAGCAAAGAGTACCCCTGGGATGTAAGTATTATTTTCACAATATGCATTAAGGATAAGTGACTTGTCTACCGGTGCACAGGCCGTCATTTTGAATTAAAAAGAAAGAGAATGTGCCAACAGCCTCCACATGAGCCACTGCGGTTTGGTAGTTGTTCACAACTGCATTTGTAGGAAAAAAGGGGAACAGTAAGGATGTTAATAATGATAACACATTAATATATATATTTCTTCTGTTCAAACCAATCACCTTAACCCATAGTAAGGATGGGGTAATGCTTGTGTTATGGATACCAAGGTAACAGACGGACATACATATATGATACATAGATAAATGATATTTATAGAAATATATATAAATATCCATAACTCTACATATGCTCGTATGCATTAAACAAGCATCTGCCCCTTTCGAGACTCGGAACCCAGGACCATCGGTGTGAAATGCAGGATCGCTACAATCTCTAAGAGATTATTAAAAAGAATGTCGCGGGCCCTATTTATGAAACGCTCGAAATTCGCGTGCGGAAAACTTGGGGCCCTTTTTTTAAACGCTTACATTTTGCAATCTAGGTCACTTACCGGTATCACGCTATTGCACGTTAAATTATTATTTGTACTACAGGAGAAAACGGAACCAATAGACATAGAAAGGAATATTAACTCGGTGACTGTGATGGATATTGAGTGTTACGACGAATTCGTATCAGCACCTCTCGTTATTCAGCAGTCGGAAGAGGTAAAATCGCCGCAGAGGTCCACTACCTCAGCCGCCATATTGCCTCCACCTAAGAAGTAAGTTGTTAAGTTTATGGAAGTTATTATAGGGTGTTAAATCAAGGATTAACTGTTTCAGTTACTTGTGTGAGCACGATTCAAATATAACGTAAGCCCATTGTTCAAAAATGGTAAAATGTCGGGAGTAAAATCGTGTGGCTCTCACTGATTCAACGGGTAGAAACAGCAACAACATGGATAGAAAGATCATTATTGGCATAATATTATCACGGACGATGGTTGACAATATATTTAGACGAGAATATTATTGAATGGCCGACTCGCCAGCTCACTCACCAAAACCCTGTCCAGAAGAACCTACTTGCAAGCGACACTCATTACGTTTTATTTATTGTCGATGTAAGATGTGATGTAAGATGTCACTCAAATTCGATTACAATAATGGTCATAAGTCAGGCTCGCCGTGAAAGGAATAAGATTCAATCAGAGATACGCGCTCTATATGTAGGCTGTAGTAATTTACTTTTATTTAGTGGCGAGGGTAAGCCATTGTAAAAAAATAACACGTGATGCCAACGCCAATCTCCTTGCCTCCTCTAATCATTTATGGTGTTTGGAAGAGCAAGGCCGCAATTATTGTCATACTTTTATTTTTTTTTAATATGAGACAAACACAGAAACCAAAGCCTATTAAATATAATTAAATTTCTAGATAAAAATATCTTAGTCTGGATGTATTTTCTTCTAGCAATTTTATTGTTAATTTTGCAATCTTATCAGAAGGAGAAAAGGTACGTTAAAATCGCTTTTACAAGTTTACTCGCATCCGTGGGATTTCCCTCGATGTCCCAAACGTGACCCATGAGTGGTGCTAAAGGAGTAAATCCACCCACCAGACTATGACAACACTGCCAAACGGTTCCAACCAATCGTGTTCAAGTGCTGAAGTCTGGTGAAGCCACATTGGAGAACGGGTCAGAATAGTTGTGATGGTTGCCAGGGGTGGTTTTTTGAGATGCGTAGGGGCAACGCATTGGATATCCAAATTCGGAGAGCAGCGGGATCCGAGGCACGGTTTTTCCCTTGAGGCTCGGGTATCCCCGCGGTGTCCGGTTAGGCTATCCCGTGGTGTGGGGCTCTGTCTCATCTCAGTAATTAGCATCTCCTTCTACCGTCTTTTGGTGAGGGAAGGTATTCCCTCACAAAAGTAAGAACAGGAGACTGGTAAAACAGCGATCGCACGTCCTCTCTGTCTTAGTGCACGTCTCTAATATAAGAGGTTTGCACTCTAATGTCGACTCCGTCCATCACCACCTAGAGACTTGAAAACTGCACCTGTTCTTTCTCATGAAGACGCAGATAAAATGTCCGACTGACGCAGCGTTCCTTGCTTATTCGGGTTACGTCCTAGAACATTGTTTTAGGGCTCATGCAGGTGAATGCATTGTATTTACGCGATGTCATTTGTTATTTGGCTATCTAGATATCTGAAGAAAATGACCTTAGTGCCCGACAATATGGGTTTTACCGAAAACGGTCTAGTGGAGGTCTTTTAACATACTCTACTTGCATATGGATCGAAGCCAGCGAGGGGTAGGGTGATACACTCGCCGTCTCTCTTGATATCTCGAAGGCTTTTGTCAGGGTGTGGAATGAAAGCCTTATTAGCAAGTTTCCGTCATATGAACTTCCCACTGATTTTAAATTCAAATTCAAATCATTTATTTGCAATAAAAAGGGTTACATTCAGGTCTTATTTTAATATATGTGATTGATTCTTAAGCCTATTTACCCATCAGGATGGCATGCAGATTAATTGGTTTACAACATAACAAAAATAATCAAAAAATATAAAACAGACAAGGACATCATATAGACTTATTCTATGCACGCTCTGGTTTATTGCGGTGATCAAAAAATTCATTTACGCTGTAAAAAGTATTGTCAATAAGCCATTTTCGAAGTGCTTTTTTAAATTTATTATAAGACAACAATTTAATATGTTCCGGTATTTTATTGTATATTTTAATTGCCATGATTGGGGCGTTTGATTGATAACGATTAGTTTTAGGTATGGTATTTAGAACTATTTTATTTGGGTGCCTAACGCTTCTCTTTGTTATATCCTTCTTTTTTGTAAACGTATTGAAATTTTGTTTTACAAAAATACCCATTTCCAAGATATACAACAAGCAAGGTAAAGTCAATATGCTAAGTTCTTTGAAGTACGGTCTACATGACACGTCCGGTGCTATATTGAGTATTGCTCGTACGCACCTTTTTTGCGCTCGAAATAGCCCAACTACATCAACGCCATTTCCCCAGAGTAAGACACCGTACCTTAGCAGTGATTCGACATAGGCATAATATGCTGTAATTGCTGTAGCTTTATTCGCTATTTTTGATAGTTTAAAAAGAGCAAACAAGAATCCGTTTAATTTATTACAAAGCTTTTCTATTTGACCTCTCCAATTCAAGCGCGGCTCTATTATTAATCCTAAAAATGTTACATTGTTTTCATGCCTTAAATCTATATAATTGAATTTAATGTCAATTGTTATGTCCTTAAAATTATTAAAATTAACTAACTTTGTCTTATTGAGATTTATTTGTAAATTGTTATTATACAGCCAAATTGTCACCGATACCAATGTTTTAATAATTTCTATTTTATGTGTTTCTACTGAAGAATTTTTATCTGAAGTTACTATTATTGATAAATCATCCGCAAAAAGGATCATTTTATGCTTCGTTACATTAGGCAAGTCATTAATGAAAAGTAAAAATAGAAGCGGACCAAGAACACTTCCCTGGGGCACTCCAGAGTGGTTTGTTTTACAATTTGATTTGTAGGCTCTTTGAATGTGATCTTTATCAAGTTGCATAATTTCCACAAATTGTTTTCGGTTTTGAATGTACGATTTTATCCAGGAGAGAGCTGGACCTCTTATAACATTGTGCTCTAATTTTATAAACAATTGATCATGTGAAACAAGATCAAATGCCTTTGCTAGATCAATAAATAACACTGTTGTGTAATTTCTCACGTTTACATTTCGGAATATTTCTTCGATTAAATGATAAGTTGCAAGCGTTGTAGATTTTCCTTCTTGGAAACCATATTGATTGTTGCATATTATTTTAAATGACTTCAAAAAAGATGAAAGGAGAACATGCATGATCTTTTCAAAAATTTTTGAAAATACCGAAATTATTGCGATGGGTCTATAGCTTGATAAATCATGTTTACTGCCTTTTTTATGCAATGGTATTATTTTTGAAATCTTTAATTTTTCTGGAAATTTTCCTGTCTCTAACGAGAGATTTATAAGAAAAGTGAGTACATTTGACAATTTATCTGCACAAGATTTTAGTACTTTAGTGCAAATAGAGTCAACTCCCTCTGCCTGGGTATTTTTTAATGCTATTATTACTTTTTTGATGTCATTTTCGTTTATTGGATTGAGGTATATGGTATTACTTAATCGCGGGCTTAAAATACGTAGTTCATTTGGTTTAAATGTGTTTTTGCTGTCTGATTTGTAAATGTGTTTATAGTGCGGCCAACGAAAGAATGTGATCCTGACAGATGGTGATCGCACAGGGGACATAACTTTAAAAGGCCGTTGAATTTAAGATAAAAAAATGTTTATTTGCAATACTTACTATCTTTAATTATCTTTAAACATGTTTTTATTTTAATTTGAAATGAATCTTATTCTTTTCCGCTAAATTTGATATTAAGTAAATAAGATATCAATATTTTTTTAAACCATAATACGCTGTTACAACCATAGATCAACTGTTTATTTTTGTAGTGATGTGCCAAAAATGCTAGGTATAAGTAATGTTTTTGTCGTTATACTATACGGATAATTTACTAATAATTTCATAATAAATAATGTTGCAACAAAGTAAACAGCGCCCATACTAAACGTACGAAGACACGTAGCATAATACGAGGAACAGTTTATTGAAAAAAAAGTTGTCTATTTATGGTAAATAATGACAACAGACAACAAGCCGGCAAAAGTGTATTATGAAATAGACAAATTAGCTTTGGAATATGGTCATCGCATTCTCAAAATCCCTCTTTATCATTGCCAGTATAATTTAATTGAGCTAATCTAAACTCAAATAAAAGGTTACGCAGCCCGCCACAACACTTCTCCGCCATTAGGCATAAAAAAGAATCTGAGCCAATTAAAAGAAGCCTGCGGGAAATTCACTTAAGGTACCTGGGCGAAGGTCGTCGAAATAACGAAAAATCCTATTTTAGAAAACTTTGACCTAGATATCAGAATTGATACTATCATTGATAATAAAATCATTATACATTTAAGTAAAGATAAATTTGAAAATGACAAAGACAGTATTTCCGCAAGCGAATCGTAATCGTATTAAATTTGTTTGCCTCAACTCTTTTTCAAAAATTATTGTTAGGTATATTATTTAGTAAATATTTCTAAATATTATTATCACATTTTATATTTTTTTATTATTTTAATTAAATTATAATCCTGACAAATAGGTAGGTCTTGAAACTAATGTTACTTTTTTATTGGTTCAGTTAGAAAGTAAATAATAGTGGTAATTATTTCCCTTCACTAGTCATGACCAACTGACGCATTTGGTCATAACTAGTGCAGGATAGCATTTTTTCGTTGGCCACACCTATAGAAGTATTTTCGGTATCTAATACTTCTAAAAATATCTCAAAGAACTTCAATCGCTCTTATGCTACTTTGTGAACACGATTCAGAAAGGCACAAAAAGCAAGGAGTTGTTAGAAAGAGAGTTGGAACAGAGGCATAGAATAAGTCAGATATCCAGATATCTGTGACATCATTTTAGCTATCTTAGGTCGCTTTCTTGTCTGTTTGCTTGTCTGCCGTCTTGTCTGTCCGGTTGGAATCTTGTATCTCAATTTTGAGGCACTTCCCGACCACCTAGCGAGTTGAAACTTTCAGGGTAGCTCAGAACCCGATGATAATGCACGCTTAAACAACTTTCAACTTTCTGGGTGCACTTTCAGGTCAACTTTCGGCAACTTTCACTTTTGTATGGGGCTTATCGTATTGTTGCGTAACACATGGTTACTTCGTTGAGTTAATAATTAAAAATAATAATACTAGATTTAAAAATCTAAAAATACCACGTTTTTTTATTTTAGCAATTATGGTACACTACAATATTGCTGTTTTGTAAGTTATTATTTTTTTCTTTAATATACCGCTATATAGCAATGAAGTAAAACATTTGTTCATAATAAATCATAAAACCCTACAAGGCTTTTCCATATCAATACATCGTTTAAGATCATTTACCCTGAATTGCACTACCTATTTCTATCACTGGTAATGAACTATGCAAAGGCAACTTTAGACTTGTCTTGTTACGAAGAAAAGCTAAAGAAAGTCGGGTTACTTGAATTATTTAAGATTTGCTTTTCTTTGCGCGCGTAGGCGTCTTTTTAGTAATAAAATAACTCATAAAAATTAATTGTACTTTGAAAATGATGAGTGTTGCGTCCGTGAGTTTGGAATCCTAAAAGGAAGCCAATGGGGATCCGCTCGTATAGATTATTTGCCACAACTTTTTATTCACTAAGGTCTCATATTTCCCTGATCATTTCCTTTTTGGAAAATAAAACTTACTTCTTGCACACAGGTACAACAACAAAATCGAGCTTTTGGCAAAAGTTGATAGACGTGGTCCTGAACTTCGCGACATACTAAGTGCTTTAACCTCAATAAAGTCCCATGACATATTTAACTTGGAGAGGGCCGAAACTCTCGGAGACTCATTCTTGAAGTTTGCAGCTAGCCTCTACTTATTCCACAAGTTTCCGAAACTTAACGAAGGCCAGCTTACTAATATTAAAGGAAGACTCATCGGGAATAGGCAAGTTTTAAAATTTAATTCTGTCATATTAAGTTCTTTCTTTTACTAATGTTTTTTACCACTAAGACTGAAAAAAATGCTTAATTTAATTAACAAGGTTGCTTGTAAGATTCGCTTTGGTCTTTATACGAATCACTATCAAATAAATAATTCTAAATTAATTTGATTTTATTTCAGAAATTTGTACTACGCTGGAAACGCAGCTCGGTTAGGTGGGCGAATGAAAATTGAAGTGTTCAGTCCAAGAAAAGATTTCTTAGTGCCAGGGTTCTTCGCTCCACGAGAAGCAAAAGAGCTCCTTGAGGCGAAAAACGTAAGTAATTGATTTTGATCTGGTCATGTATATACTGCCCACATGTCAAACCTAGCCTAACCTATAATGTATATCAAATTATGCCAAATGATTAGCGTGATAAGTGAAATGAGCATCAAATATTTTAGGCGAATCGTAGGGCAGACAGACCCCGTATATGCCCTTTGCACTTTTCTCATAGCTACAAACCAAATATTTCAACATAACAAGTTTTCCGTTAATCCTCATTTGTATGGTCTTCACAAATAACCGATCCGATAAATTTTCAATTCTATAAATGATAATTGTCTAATCCTTAAAATGTGCAATCCGAATAGTTACATATTCTATATTTAAGTAATTTTTACCAGTGTGTCGCGTATAATAAGCCTAAAAAGTAAGAAAATAATCAATGGTATTAAACTATGAAATACGACACACTAATACAGGGTGGGCCATGAATTAGTTAACAATTTAAAAAATCATATAAAAAAAACCATTTGACATATTTTTTAAATTGTTTATTGATAAGAAAGTTAATGATTTGGAATTTATTTTTTAAAAATAACATTATCTAAATGACCACCGTTTCGATTTTTGCACTCTTCTAAGCGAGCACCGAAGTTTTCGAATACTCGCCGACAAAGAGACCGCGTGATTGCCGACATTTCCTCGCTAATTTTTTCCTTTAATTCACCTAGTGTTTTTGGTTTATGGATGTAAACACGACTCTTCAAATAACCCCATAAAAAGAAGTCTGCTGGGGTTAAATCCGGACTCCTGGGTGGCCATGGGATGTCGCCTCGTCTGGAAATCAGCTTTTCCGGAAACATTTCTTTGACCACCGGCAGGGACTCGTTAGATGTGTGACAAGTGGCTCCATCTTGCTGAAACCATGTGTTACTATTGTAGCCAGCAAATTCCAGTAGCTTCGGTGCCAAGAACTCCCGTAACATTTTCACATACTCAGCAGAATTCACAGTAACCGAACGGCCGCGAGAGTCTTCGAAAAAGTAGGGCCCAATGATTCCTTTTGCTGAAATTGCAGCCCATACCGTAACCTTGGGAGAATGAAGTGGCCTCTCGTGTTTAGATTTGGGATTTTCGCTGCTCCAATATCTGCAATTCTGTTTATTTACGTGTCCGTTTAGATGGAAATGCGCTTCGTCGGAAAATAAGAGGTTGTCAAAATTATTGAATCGATCTAACATTGTTTCGGCATACGACTTGCGCAAATTTAAATCATTAGGTTTTAATTCCTGCACTAACTGGATCTTATATGGATGTAAATTCAAATCTAATTTCAAATTCGGCGCAGTGATGTACGGGATAATCCTAATTCAGCCGAACGTTTGATCGATAAATGTGGATCACGTCGAACTGATGCGGAAACTCGCTGCACGTTCTCTTCGCTCCGAGAAGTCCGTGGGCCGCCGGTTTGCTTCACGTTTAGTGTAGATCCCGTCTCTTCGAACTTCTTAACCCATTTCTTTATTAATGGAGCACTCGGACACTGATTTAAATCGTATTCAACGCGAAATAAGCGTCTCACAGTAATGAGCGAACTGTTGTTTAGATAAAATTGTTTCACACAATAAGCGCGCTGCGGCCCCGTGAAGTGATCCATTGCGACTAAATTTCCGAGAAGCGAGCTAGTGGTCAGTTCCCTCCCCGCTCCCCGCGCGGCTTGTATTAGCGCGGGATGTTAGGTTTAAATGTTAACGAATTCTTGGCCCACCCTGTACTTTTGTCATTAATTATAAAAGTAAATTGAGTAATGGACATAAAATAATTTCTGAAACGAAATATGTGAATAATCAACGTGAAGCTAAAACCAACAAAATCTTGTCTTAAATTCAGCATCGCGCAAAATATCAAAAAATCATTAATTTTTGCAAGTGTCGCTATACTGAACAGAAATATTTTTTGTAAAGTTTTTATTTGATATTTTTTTCCCATGTGTAAATCTTATCTTACTGATGCGTACTTGTGTATTTTCCAGTTACCATACTTAATTACAATCTTTTTAATTTTTTTAATTAATTGTTTATGGAATTCGTGAATTAAAAGAATTGTACATTTCAAGAATCATTATATGCTCATCAAAGATATGCTTTTGCTCAAATTCTATTACTGTCTATCACCAAATTATCCACACAACAAACTCTCATACTTACTATCATATAAACCACAATAACATGAACCTTGAAATAGTAACAAACAAAAACAATATTGATAAAATTATGCTTATCAGAGATAAAAAGACAAGTGTTGTAGGAAAAATGTTTTATTAATCCTTACTTTTAATACTGTAGACAAGCATTATATAATCATATTATTTTTTGAACTATTGACAGTATAAGGAATCAATACATGTGAAAAGATAGATCATGAAAAATTACAATACTCCATCTTAATAATGCTAAATCTTATGAATATTTGTTTTGTAGTAGGTAGATATCTACATAATGATTTCCATTGTTTAAGAAGATTTATTGTAATTTTCCAGTGTGTTAACTATTATTTCAAGTTAATTATGGACCAGCGGCGTAACAATAAAGTATTGAAACGGGCGAATTGCCATTGGTGGGCCTTAACATTTAGTATTTTAAATTTTTGTATAATATCTTAATATTCTTTTTTTTTAAATTTCTCGATTGAGACAAATTAGAAAACTTAAAAACTTCGTAGAAAATTATGTATCGATTTATTTAAAAGACTATGTTACGTTACTTTAAGTATGAGCCTCGTTTAAAGTTATAGCCACTCAAAAAAATAATTACAAATGAATTTACAACAAATGTATAAAATAACTTTCTAATTTCATGCTATTTTTAAAGTACACCCATTTAATGTATTGCCATCACTTGTTTATTTAACTCTAAATATATACACTCCATTTTACTAAAAACAAATGATTGATATGTACCAGATACGAAAAGTTTACAAGGTGTTAAAAGTGTGTTTTGAGTTACTTAACAAATAAGATTGCATTTATTTACATTCACTCCTAGTAACTCTGTTATTCTATCACACTAGCCTTAAAAATAATGTGTTTGAGATAAATATTGAGAGCTACTGACAAAAAGAAAAATCAATGAGGGTTTATTATTATATTAAAAAAATCTTATACATGTTCTGCAATTTATTCGTGTAATTAAAATTATAATTAGTAGCTTTCAATAGTTACGCACACAAAATTTGAGTATTTATTTAGATAACTTATACATAGAAAATTAATTGAGACGCTTTTTTCAAAAAGTTTTTCCATTTCTTGTATATTCACGACACCGTCTTAAGACACGAAGCATAAAACACGTATATCGCGCAAAACAACATATGAATAAAAATAAAACTAGTTTTGTTGATTTCTTTGCCAGCATAAAGAATATTTGCTTGAATCAGTAATTGACCTTAAATCGTGACACTGCCAAAGTTTACTGTTTTTTACTTTGTTCATTGTAAAATTTTAAAAACTCAGCGCCGGCTGCAAATACGTCATCAGCTAACATTTGCGGAGTGTGCAACGCTGCGAAATGACCACCGACATCCAGTGTGGTCGATCTGACTAGGTTAAGGAACTTGTCTCTCAATATCCAATCTGGCTGGTATAACACTTCGTACTTGAAGTTTATGGCTGCCGTTGGCACAAGCGTTGGTATACTAAAACAATATAGAAATCTAATGTATTTATCATTTTTAATCATATATGCTAAAGAAGTATGTATGCTTAAAATTTGAGATTAAATCAAATCTTTAACAATCAAATAGATATTCATTAATATGTTAACATTCAGCATCATAACGTACTATGTATAAAAAAATCCAAAAGAATTTGAAGGACGTGATAGTTCCAATATATATATATTTTTATAACAATAAGTATATAATAATAGTTCAAAGACTGCATATCATTTGCACCTCATTTTACTTTTTTATTCAAAAATATTAAGCTTATTTAGTTGCTACACTTTTGCGTCCACTCGTAATAATTAATTATTTTTTAAACCAAATATAGAATTATAAATTGTTGCCTAGCTTTTTAGTTGCAAAAATGCATAAAAAATTATTATATCAACGATTTTCATCAGTTCACCAATTCTTAAAATGTTATTACACCACATTTATAAAATTAGTGCACTGATTGAAATCGTTTATTTTATGCGTATTTTGTAGATATAAATTGTGACTTTACATTCTGCTCTATGCAAATTGGGTTAAAATTTTTAGCTTACTTGTGTATAATGTTAACTTCAGGATGTCTGAAGCCTTCAGCATAAATCCTGCTCGCTGTCACTATACAGTTATTGGACCACATAATTGTGATAGTGTCTAGCACGTCATCCATATTCAGATTCTCTATGCCTCCATGCGGCGTATTCAATTGATCTCTATTACTACATATAGCCATCTTTTCTATGATATATGCAGCCAAGCCTGTTGGTGAGTCTGTTAAAGCAACTCCTGAAAAGTGTGAAATGAATCGTTAATAGTCTTGGCAGTCGACATGATTGGGGCTTGTTATGGTTTTTCAGGATAATGTGAAAAACGTCAAGCTGAATTACTAATACTAATCATTTTTCTTCAATTTCTTTTTTCGATAAAGGAAATATGTTCAGAAAATATATATTTAGTTACTTTATTATGATATCGATAGAATGGTAACAATAAAGGGCATAGAAATGCCTTTCACCAATCAGCGCATTTGTAAATAAGTAATGTAAACATGTAAGCAATACAAAACCACTCATTTTCTGGCAAGAAAATGTGTTATATTCTATAATACTTGGAAACCTCCACATTTAGTCAACCATTACAATGATTCTTCTCAGCACAAGGTCTCCCGTCGTAGATTTATGGACTGATAGCTCAGCTTGTATTTACCACAACATCAAATAATTAAATTAGAAAAGGTATTATCTTACCTATAGTGTCTGGTTTGGTGGCCTGAATATGAAAATATCCACTTTCCCTTAGAATGTATGAGAAGAGGTTTTTAAGGGGATATATTCTGTCTACGTATTTAGGATCGACGGTTAATGACGGAAACAAGGATCCCAAGAATAGTTTGATGGCACTTATGCTCCTTGAAGATATCGGCATATTACTGTGCAATCTGAAAATTGATTTATTTTTTTAGCAGATGTTTAAAACACAATAATATTCCTGTTGTTCGGATCCATAGCCAATTTCCTTCCAATATCTAACTTTTGTTAGAAGTGTGACTGATTTTTTAATCCTTGGTAACATTAAAACAAAAATACTAGAGAGATAATCAGATAACCTAAATAAAAATATCACTTAGTATAACAAGAAAATCACGAAGCAACATACAGTACGTCTCGAATTGCTGAATAATACACTAATAGACATTTCTTTCTACATTCAGTATATAATTTAATTAGTGCTGATAATTTAAGACATAAATAAGGCAAATTAAGTACAGATTCAGATCAAAAATAATTTGAGATTTCAAAAATAATCTACTTCATGTATAACTTACCCTAAAACCTCATTAGGAAATAAGGTAGACATGTGAGTTGCACATTGTGAGCCCCAATCACCGGCTTGAATGTAAAACTTCTCGAATCCTAATCGCTTCATCAGATTCCTCATGATAATACCCATTTGCACTGGATTAAGCCCGGGTTTATTACTTCCCTGAAATGAAACCGTCACATTTTATCTTACCGTAAAAAGTGGTTTTAGTGTCTGCTCCTGAGCGTGTGTTATTAGTGTGAGAATAGTTGATATATCAGTGTCTTTAATAGAATTGTAACCATTCATGGAATACATCATTGAACTGTATCCTGCAGGAGTATCTAGCTAAAAAGCTATTAGAAGGTCTATGAATCCCTTGGTAAAAAAGATAAGATAATATTTTTTTAAAGAATTTCAATTATAGAACATGCTTTTCAAGAGTAATTACTAATTAGAATAACCAGTGGGCAAATAGCAGTTTAGATGTAAGTAACTACAAAAAGTGGTCGTTTAACCACTCCCAAATGTTGTGCACTGATTACAGTTTATTCGTTAAGCCTAACAGAGCACATTCCCATTAATAACTGCACTCTCTGTGGAATATGATTTTGATTTGATTAAATTGTTTCATCAGTTTTAATTAAATCAGTAACAGAACTTCGGGATCCAATACATCGATATGTATATGCTCAGAAAATGGATTACTCAATTCTAAATAAACCGGATTCGACCGGCAGCGCGGCATTACCATTTATAATAAAATAGAAATAAAGGTTTTTCAAATAAATTTTACGCTTGTAGCTTACAAAAACTCGACAGAGCGGTCTTTGGCGTGACAGCGGCCTCTGTTTAGATTGTGATGCCATTGAATCAGAATTTACACGTGCCGTCTTTTTTTGTAATAAGAAATTTCAAAACTTTTTAAGGCATTCTCGGAATCATCATCGTTGTACATGTTGTATGTAGTTGCAGATAATAACAGTCACAAATAGATTTATATCTGACGCTCAATAAGCTTATTAAAAAAATTGCCATATAACAATTAATGGGATCGATTTAACCATGCAATATATACCTCAGAGAAACCAAATCCAGGAAGATCAGCCGCTATTACTTCGTAAACGAAGTCATATCCTTCTTTTGGTGTTGTCAATAGTGGTATCACTTTATCAAATTCTTTTGATGAACTCGGCCACCCATGCAGCATCAGCAGTGGTAATATTTTATGACCTTTTGCCTGTGGCTTGACCCTTATAAAATGGATGTCCAAACCTTGTATTCGGGTTTTGTAATGGGGCAATCTGTTTAGCAAATTAACTCTTCCTTTAAAGTCGTACTTATTTACCCAGTAATCTAGAACATTTTCTAGGTAAATAGAGTTCATGCCGTATTCAGATTTAATTCCTTCTAAAGGTTTGGTCAATGGTCGTCTGTTTTTGATTCTTTGCTTCAGGTCGTGAATCATCTGTAAATTGAAAGAGTTCTTATACTTTCTATAAGATATTCGCATCTACAAGTAGTATTATGTATGTTACAACGTTTACGCTTTTTTCTAATATTATAATCCGCCTCAAAGTTTGCTCTTAAGCCTCGATTATCAGACTTGCAAGTTTAAAATATACCGGGTAAATTATGACATATTATGAATATATATAAATAAATATTGTAATCACTCTATGTATGTTACTTGTGAAAGTTAACCCCATTAACTGCAATAAGGAATTATTATTAACGTTGTGCCGCAAGATCACATAAACACAAATTAAAAGTAAATCTTTAAAATTTATTGTTTAAATATGATATGCCGTTTATGGCAAATATGTTGAGTAGTCATTTAGTTAATCATAATCATTGTTTGTTAAGTAACTTTCTTAATTAAATTATAATATAAACTAGCAACCAGATAAATATGCATTACGAGAGCAGAGCTGTCTTTTGATAGTATAATATATTAATTTGTGGTGAAATGTGAATAATGTGATGTCAACTTTAAATGGTGATGCCGTGTTCTCTGTTGGACTAACATTATTTTAGCACTTTACTCATATTCTGAAAGGAAAATATATCAGCCAAAAATTTATGTTAACATGGATCTAGACTCATAATCTATATCCGTAGAAAGAAAACAGAACCTTACAATATTTTTTTTTGGATTTGTAAATATTATCTTATCATACCGATCATGGTAATGATATATTTTTGAGATCATACCTACCGTATCATTGAAATCTACATTGAAAAGCCTGACAGCCACATCTTCTTGCTTCGGCTTTGTCCCTATACCCCACCATTTCTCTAAATCTAAATTTGGTGTTTCCGGGACTTTGTGCAGTACATAAGTAATAACGAGTCCAGTCCCTATAGCAACGACGGCAACAAATGATGATACTATTTTAAACATCTGAAACAGAAAAATTGGCTTTTAAGATATATAATTACTAGCTGACTCGGCCACGCGTTGCTGTGTTATAAATTAAAATAAAACCTATCCTATCTTTTAAGTTAGATCAAATAATAGATAGTTACGAAGTTTGATCAAAATCGTTTAAGTAGTTTAGGAGTCCATCGCGGACAAACAACGTGACACGTAATTTATATATATTAAGATTTAAAGTTCAATTATTCAATTGCTTCATATTTAACATAAAACAACCCCCAACATAAAACATTAAATCTCAAATTATGATCAAAATCAAGATAATAATGATAAGTAGGTATGTACAATTTAGTTCTTACATTTCCGCGCACATTACACATTTTAATAATAATTAAAAACAATTTGATTTATATAAAAAATTACCAATTAGGAAGGAATGTTGTAAAGATAGTAGAAAATATATGACAACCATTACCTTATTCATCCTGTTATCACGACTCCTGTAAAAGAGTCGAAACGTCAGGATTAAATATAAAATAAATTATGCGCATCATCCGTAAAAAAGTGTTTTATTCAAAAGTATGTACTTATAAAAAAATCGCAGTGCTTACCTAGGATATGTAAATAAGTACCTAGTCACTTTTTTCTCGTAGCAAAAACTTAAAGGTATTTATCCCCGATCTTTTTTTCAATTTTATTATTATCTATTACAAACACCATAATATGAAGAATATTATAAAAAAAAAATTAAGTCTACAAATAAAAATTTATATAAAATTTGTTAATTTTGAAAAAAGCATTTATTTATTTCCTACTATGTAATAAATAATAAATGCTTTGAGTCATTGTATACGCAATCACTGTAATACTGATGCAAAGGCAAACCAATATTTCTTTTTATTATAAATGCCCAAATAACGATCAAACAAACGCAGACATAATTTCGTAGCGAATAATTATGTACCTCTATGCTAAGAAATTTAAAAAAGTGTTAATAACAGAAAACTCTTCAGGAAATATCCATACAAATCAGCAATTCCATAAGTTTATGTTAAATTAGGTTATTCTTCTATAGATAATATTCTAATCTCATGATTGAAAATAAACTAACTCTTATCCAATTTAATAAAACTATTGCAGGCATGTAGCTTTTTAGATATTAAATTATAGCTTACACTAAGGTACTTTGGATAGCACGGCAATGTTTTTTAGGAATTGAGAACGTCAATATTTAAATAACTATTAATTGAACTTTTAGTATGCGTCAAAACGTACCCGATTCCACTATGAAACTAAGACAGATCAATACGAAAAAAGAAAATCTAATCATAAATTGACGTTTTATGAATTTGATCACATAAAAAGCCATACGCTATCACTATTATAGATGGTTAGTGATACTCCTCTTTTTCGTCGTTACAACTTGCAGAAGACTTATCACTCAACTATTGGTTTGAAGATATAAACAAGGTCGACAAAGCATATGTAAAAAGTCAAAATAATCCTGTTAGTGCGTTTTAGAAAGCAATATTTACCTAAAAACGCTATCTATAGTTCGCAGTTTTTAAACGTCCCGCATTCCCCTAAGTATAGCCTAAAGTGTTCTTATGTCTATTTTGGAGGACCTAAAGATGGCTGGCAGTCCGTATTAATCTTTGTTGTAGATATATTATAGCTTTTGATATTCCATGTAACGTAATAAATTAATTATTATAACTATAAATAAACACGTTCTGTAGTTGCGAGAAAGAGATCTCAAAAAATGTATTTTTTAATTAGTAAATTGAAGTTGACAAGAATTTAAATTTACCAATTTATATTCGCCATTAATAAAAAATAAATTTTAATATAACATTGTTAAATCAACTGATATACTAGCTAACCCGGCAAACGTTATTTTGCCATGTACCTATATTATTTCTAGGAAAAGTTTTTAATTAATTAATAAAAAATAGGGGTTGATGGTAGTGGGGTGAAAATTTAGGGTTGTATGTATTTTTGTATGTTGTATCATAAAAAAATAGAAACTAAAAATTTTGTCTAAAAAATAAAAAATAAATTTAGGGGTGGAGTACCCCTAACATTTAGGGGGATGAAAAATAGATGTTGGCCGATTCTCAGACCTACTCAATACGCTCACAAAATTTCATGAGAATCGTTCAAGTCGTTTCGGAGGAGTATGGGAACGAAAACTGTGACACGAGAATTTTATATATAAGATATCTCTATAGTTAGATATTTTATAAAACTTTTTGAATTCTACAACTTCTATAGAGATAATATAAATATCGTTTACCGTTACGGTTGCTTCAATAAAAAATGATGTATCATATTTTCGTCGACTTTAGTTGTTAATTGGTCAAAATGAAAAGCCCTTTTATAACTAAAGAAAATATTACTAGAAAAAAAATCAACTTGTGTCAGGCGGGATACGAACACACATCCCATCGCTCTCCGGGCTAGTAGTCTTTCAATCGTTATATTTTAAACATATTGCCATCACCACCCCGAAAGTCCATTGTAAATATCGACTAAATAGGTTTCGGGATTACCGCGTACCTACATCCAAATTTAACATTTTTTTAAATATAACTTTTTTTAAATTTAAAATTTAAAAAATTAGTGTAGAATGCTAGATTAATTGAAGAGATACTCATGAACGAGTCATTACATGATCAATTTATGTTTTATATGATGACCCCGCTATATATTTTGGCATAATAATATGCAGATGGCCAAGTAAATAAGTATTTAAATTATTCGATTCCGTAAGTATCTAGTGTAAGTGTAATATACTGTGAGCATAACTGATGCATTATTCGAATCGCGATGTCGTAATATAGTTTGTGTTATATTGGAAAAGAACTTTCTTTTTACGCATCCAATTCACTTTTTGTTGTATGATGACATTGTCCTCATTGCAGTAAACTTTCAAGGCGACGAGAGTTTATTATTGTTACGGTGTCTGTTAACCGTTTTCGGTATTCCTAAAATATTTAATTTATGTGCCATATAATTTTATTGACACTGTAAAAAAAACCGATTAGTTGTAGGAATATTTTTGTTTAATGTAATAATGAACTGAAAACCGTGTTATCGGTATATAAACTTACAAATGTGCTTACATATTACGCGTAAACACAATGTATATATTTAATGCATTACGAGACAAAAAGTTTTTTTGTTGTCTCGTAACAGTTTTGTCCGATCACAACTGTAACTAATTGTAAAGTACTCATATTTATTCCATTAGCATCCGTAATATTAAAAATATATACATATATAACGGCCACGTGTTTTGTATATCGTGCAATCTTCTACGTATACAGTCATTTTTTGAAGAATAATTACATTGAATAGTTGTATGTTGTTCTAAAACTATAAAATAAAAGGTCTTAGTAGCTCAATTGAGTAGCAAAGAGTACTCGCCCGGATAGCGAGAGGAAGGGCTTTCGAATCCATCCTAAAACCATCCATGCAAAAGTTTCTTAAATTTAAAGTCTACATATTTAAAAAGTTTCAACGAACTTAGTCTGTCTAAGCAGTAATTTTTAAAACTACTATTTGTTTTCACCCCTAATATATTTAATTGCTTATTTAATATTGACTAAGCTATATTTAAGAACTGAAACTAAAAAAATGTCAGACGTTCAGACGGCGACTTTCCGTTCGATCTTTTCAATACGGTTTAACGGTTTTACAAGACAGTTGTTCACACGACCGACCGCCATATACATGCACTTTTAACGTCACAAACACAAATACGTGCGCGGTCTTCTCGGGACATCTTCAGGCAGACCCCATGGAAAATTAAGATTTAAATATATTTACTGTTTACATAGTTCTATTCGACAAAATATCGTGAACGGTATACGGGAATACCGTTGCCTCTGAACTTTATTTTCGGCGTAAATGAAAATCGTATTAATACAAGACAACTGACAATACATTTTTCATTGGTAACTATGAATAATACTAGCAAATTTTATCTGAGCTTTTAAAAATAACCCTCTGATTTTTATATGATTTTCATACAAAAACCACTGCTCTTAGGATAATACAACGTGGGGGTATAACAAGACTGACAGACAATTATGGATATACAATTTACAAATTATCTTATTTTACGATATTTTTATTATTTAGGACATAAGTACCGTCAATATGTAGTACAAACAAAAGGCCAGCGAGTATTTGTGAAAAGAAGATAATTATTATAAAAATATTTCCCTAGTTAGTTTGGCGTGCAAAATTATCAATATTATGACAAATATTGATAATTTTCGCTATCCCTACTATCTTTTAATCATTTTTGATATAGCTAGGTAAATCGATATTATATTATCTGTAATAATAATGTTTGGTATTAAAATTTTTGCCACTTGTATATGAGGATGACTTGCGATTATATGTAATTCAGAAATATCATCCATAATTTACAGTTTGTGATAATAGTTAATATAAATAGATAATAGAAATAGTTGCAGTATGTAGGTATATCGAGTCTCGTATAGCTTGTGAGGTAATGTCCCAACTCTGTAGTTATTATTCTACCATAGAACCTTATATACCTTTATAATACAACACAATTGGTATTCGTTAACTATTCTGAGATCCCTCTGGGCTGAAAAAATCTTCACTGCATAAGACTTAGGGATCAGATCAAACTACGCTTCTGTGCGACCTTTTACGAAGTAAATATATATGTGTGAGAAAAGCATATGATAGATAATATGTTCTTATTATTTTCATTTATTTCATAATTAAACTTATTGGTATGTAAAGACGTTTTACAGTACTTTTTCTACCCTCGTTAAAAAATATGTCTAGCTTATATTTTTAGTAACAATTACACGAAGGAAAAAATGGATACAATTTAAATACAAGAAAATCTTTTGCATGGACGAGAAACATGTAGATTTCGCGCTCTCAATACAGTTTTTTGTAGTTCTTTAATAATATCATCGAAAGTTAGTGAATAATTATGAAAATTATAAGTGATTTGTGTTGTGAACGACTATTTTTAAATATATAACATTATTTTTTTAATTTTCTGGACTTTCTATCAACCTAAAATATAATAAATAAAAATAATAAACTAATAAATATATAATAAACTCCTTTTATACGTTTCTTTAATATCTACACCTACCTTCAAACGATAAATTAATTACCTTTAGTTTAGAAGATTTTCTACGTTATTGACGAAAATGAAGAATCACTTTATAACATTAATGAACTTCTTACGATGCAATGTGCACAAAAAAATTTCACACCCGAATACCACGTGCGCTTTCGTCGATGTCAGACGGCGAATTCGCATTATCTGTTGCGTGTTATGAGTTTTCAAACAAAATTCGGCCTCAAGCAAATCAGTCACTGTAGGCGATGATATAACAAGCTAAAGACGGTCCTTCAATCTTTAGATTTAAAACATTATTATAATACTTGAGTTTCTTTTAATTTGTTAATTTATTTTTACAAAGCGCATCACCATTGCAATAAATGTATATTATTAATTGAGACCAATTCTTTTAACTTAACACTAATAGATTTCATCTTGAATATTGTGTAGAAGATAGTGTGATAAACATAATATAGGCAGAAAAAACAAATGGCTGAAATAAATACTTTGAGTTTCGAAATAAGAACTTTTGGGATTATATTATTTAAGTTCTATTTTATACTGTTAAAATTTCCAAAAAAAGCATCAAGTAAAGGATTTTTATAAATTTTACCGCCCGCGCTAGCAAGGCCTTTACCACATATTTGTGTGACAATAAAGACTTACATACTTTGGACCCGATCTCGCACAAGTAACAACGTGCCTTTCGATAGCATTAAACACGATTTCGCTTTCTGTACTTTAGATCTTTAACTCCTTCTCACGGCGTTGGATTAGTGTTATAGGGTAGATCAACAATGCCAATGGTAGATAAACCTACCTTTCAAATTGAATGGTGACTATTGTTTAATCACTACTAAGTTATATTGTTTGGTGTAACTATTAACAAATTTAAATATAATAATAATAATGATATTAGGAATTTCACACATTTACACTAATTAGTCTAACCCAAAGTATGCACCGTAAGGCTTGTCTTATGGATACTAGGATAACGGATAATCATATATATATACGATACTGAGATATTAAATATTTATAGAAATATATATAAATACCCATGACTCGGGTAATGCTAGTATTCATAACACAAAGATCTGCCCGTTCCGGGACTCGAACCCAGGATCTTTGGTGCGAAAGTCAGGATTGCTATCGCTTCACCAAACGGTCGTCAATATATATATATATATATACAAGGTTATTTTATAAACACCATCCAAATTTTTTCTAGGCATTAGATATCATTCAAACACTTCATTTATGAAAAAAAATTGGTAGGTAAAATTTCCGCAAAAAAAAATTTTGTCCGAGCGAATTATTACAACAGTTGGTTACTGGCAAAATAGGTACTTACAGTTGAACGACCGACCGCCCGAAGCGCCTCACCGAGCTGCGCGCGCAAGTTGTAACTACATCGGCGCAATGAAATCAGTCAGCCGCGGGCTTTCCGCGATGTACAATGTTGCGTTCACGCATTTACGTCGCATAATTATCTACCTAACGAAATGTGTTCACACTTGCAATTGAAATCGAGGGCGAAATTGAACGACGGGTTTATGTGAAGAAGGCCCAAAGCCTCGAGAACTTAATATAAATATAATCCGTGCATTTAACGAAGTGACAAAGTGAAAAAACAAGTAATACAATAAAAGACAATGTTCATAAACGTGCAAGACTGTTTAGAGAGAAATTACCTACACTTTAAGGTAAAGTGATTGTTTTCAAACTTCATGTAAGTGTATTTTTTTTGGATTTTGACGTGACAACGTCTTATAAATTGGTTTGCCGGGTGACACTTCAAGAAACTGCGTTACGCTCCGCTCACGTTATGCGCTTACAATGAGAGCGAGTGAGAGGCACGCGTCCCTTCCACTCGGGCATGGTTAGCCCGCCTAAGAGCGAGAGAGACAGACATAAAAAGTGGAAGGGACGCGTGCCTATAAATTAATGTTTTAAATATAATTCTTTGTATAAATAAATGTTTTAAATTGTTACTATTATTTCATCCTTCTTCCTACTATACGAATGAATATTCACATTAAAATTATTTTACCACTCAAAGTCGTTGTCACGTAAAACTTTCGCCCGTATACCGACTTTACAGGCAACCAACCAGTTTTTAATTAATTATTTTGTTGGAGTAAAGCAAAATGTGTGCAGGGCGGCTAAGACTTGTGAAATTTTTCACAAAAATATAGAACTATTAATTATACATTTCTTTATCCTATCGTGTAAAATAGACAAAAATAACTTAGGTAGGTAGGTACTAAGGTTTTGGCACTGCATTTGTTTTTGCGATTTTCGAATTGCCTTTGCGATCCCTGTGTTTTTTTAGATTCTGTGGTTAATAAACACCCTTTGCTTTACTCCAACCAATTATTCTACATAAGTTGATTAAATTTAAAAAAATGCGACGTAAGTGCCTAAGGTGTGGTTTACTTTTATGTTCATTTTTTATTTATTAAAAGTGTTATCGATTAATATTGTTATAATCAAAGAACAAATCAACTTATCTCTTCTTCAATTTGACGTTCCTATTTTTTTTCGTTTAAATTTGCAACTTATGAAAATCATTGTAATGTATCAATGAAATACGGGAGGGCGGGGCGGGGGTCGTGTAATCATCTGCTACAACACCGTGCGTAGCGTGACTGTGACAGCAATCGGTAGTTTTCCTCGGATAACTTTGTGTAGGCTTAACTTAATATTTTAGTACTGAGTGATATTAAAAGAAAAAAATCTTGTTTCGTTATTTTCTTCAAAGAATATAATATATAAATTTGGATGGTGTTTATAAAATGACCTTGTATATATATATATATATATATATACAAGGTCATTATATAAACACCATCCAAATTTATAAATGATATTCTTTGAAGAGAGTTACGAAACAAGATTTTTTTCTTTTAATATCACTCAGTACTAAAATATTAAGTTAAGGCTATACAAAGTTATCCGAGGAAAACTACCGATTTACTGTCACAATCACGCTACGCACGGTGTTGGAGCAGATGATTACACAACCCCCGCCCCTCCCCCCGTATTTCATTGATACATTACGCTGCGCACGGTGTTGTAGCAGATGACTACATGACCTCCCCCACCCCCCCGCCGCCGCCGCCGCTCCCGCTCCCCGCTCTCGCATATTTCATTAATACATAACAATAATTGTCATAAGTTCCAAATTTTTCCTTCATACTTGATCGGGCTTAGGACCGTCAAATTGCAGAAGGTATGAGTTGTTTTCTAATAACAGATAAAAACTTTGAACGTAAAAGTAAACCATACTTTTTGCAATAAGGCGTGTTTAAAAAATCTGGAACAACTTAGGTACAAAAATTGGCAATGGCTGTGCAAGGCGTCTAGAACTTAAGATTTTTTTTGTCTCACTGAAACATACAAAACTAAGAGAACTATTAACAACAGAAACTAAAAAAACACAGGAATCGCATACGCAATACGAAAATCGGTATTAAAAAGCAATAAATTCACTGATAACACATTTCAATACTTTTCCTAGTCCTAAACATTAACATCGCTCATTTAATACTAATCCGAAGCCGGATGAAAAATAGAAAGAGTAAAATTATTATTAGATTTTATAATTTTTATGACTCACCCGGATTGCGAAAGGTCGTGGGTTCGAATCCCACCTTAGGGCTCGGAGACGTAGTTGTTTTTTCATACGTATTTTATATCTTATAGAAATATTGCATCATGAATGCAAAAAATTAAATAAAAAGCACATAATTATAGCTGGTGCCATCTTAATCGATTGTTTAATATTTGTAAAAATATTACTTTCGATGTTGAACTCATAATAGAAGTTGAAATACGTTTGTAAAATTCGACACGTTTGCCAGCGTCTCGGTAGCTCAGTGGTCAGAGCACTTGCCCGGATTGCGAAAGGTCGTGGGTTCGAATCCTACCTGAGGGCTCGGAGGCGTAGTTGTTTTTTACACACGTATTTTATATCTCATAGAAAATATTGCATTGCGAATGCAAAATAATTAAATTAAAAACATATTTTTTGAAGTCTAAACGCCCTGCACACCTTTGCTATACTCAAACCCAATAATAAATAAAAGAACCAATCATAATACACTTACATAAAGTTTGAAAACAATCGTTTTAAGAGTACTTCATTAACTGTTCAAAATGTAGACCATTTCTCTCCAAACAGAGTCTTGCACGTTTACGAACATTGTCTTTAATTTTATTAAGCACTACAGTGTCATTTTTCACTTCGTCAAATGCACGGATTATTTTTATTTTTAAGTCCTCGAGGCTTTGGGCCTCCTCCACATAAACCCGCCGTTTAATTTCGCCCCACAAAAAAAAGTCACAAGGCGTGAGGTCTGGTGATCGGGGCGGCCATGGGACGGGGCCTCCACGACCGATCCAGCGATCACCATGTTCGGTGTTTAAATAATCGCGAACTGCGGCCGCATAATGAGGTGGTGCTCCGTCTTGTTGGAAATAAAACACGCGATTTTGAATAAGCGCGAGTGGTACTTCGTCCATAAAGTCGGATATTACAGTGCGTAACATATCAAGATACGTGCTTCCGGTCAACCGCCCTTCAATAAAGAACGGCCCCAGTACTTGGTTACCGATAATACCCGCCCACACATTTGCACTAAAACGCACTTGATGATGGTTCTCCCTTATCACGTGCGGGTTCCGGAACGACCACCAATGCTCGTTGTGTTGGTTATACAGTCCCACGCGAGTGAATAAAGATTCATCAGTCCATAAAATAACAGCACCAGGATGTTCAATCAGCCACTCACAAAAGGCACGGCGAGGCACGGCATCTGCTTCACCTAAAGACTGCACTTTCTGATAGTGATAAGGATGCATGGTTGCGGCGTTAAGTAATTTCCACACCGCGGGTTGACTTACGCCGAACCGTCTTGCTGCGTCATTCGTACTTGCTCTGGGATTTCGATCAAAGAAATCAAAGATTTCGTCTTCGATTTCAATTGCAAGTCTCCTTCTACCACCTCCTCGAGCGTGTGATGGCGTCGTAAATTGTCCGTGGTCAAGTAAGCGTTGATTCGCAGCTAAAATGGTTTGACGATTCGGTGTTGTAGCATTTACGAAACCACTATTTCGAAGACGAGGAAGACTTTCAGCTTCGTACAGTGCACAGGCACCGTTTAAGCTTTCTCCACTTAAAATATAGCACCGCACCATCTCGTAATACTCGCGATTTGAATACATTTTGTTAGGTAGGTATTTATGTGATGTAAGCTCGCGGGAGCACAAGACGTACGTCGCGGGAGGTTCCCGCGTGACTGATTTCATTGCACAGGTGTCGCCACAACTAGGGTTGCCACCCGTACGAAAATACTTTATTTCGAATGATTTGATTTTTTTGGGATTTTGAAAATTTTAGTAGTACAGCTCGACAATAAAGAGTTGACAAAAAATATTCCGCAACTAATGTACACTTTTTGTTGGCAACACTTCCTTATCTGTCAAAACTGTCAAGAGGTTGACTAATTTTTTGCTTAGTTAAGAAGTCAATTGTTATTCTAGTGTGTTTTACGTGATATTTCTTTATCCTGGGTTTCATCATGAACAAAACCTACCGTATCGGTTCTCGCACAGAACAGAACTCTCTCTCGGAACAGATAGTGAATATGTTACACCGAAAAAATGTTTAAAAGAAATGATAGGTCAAAAAGAAAAATAAACGATTGCAGTAAAGTATAAAAGTACGTGGGAAAACGGACATGGTGATTGGTTAATTTATGATCCACAGAACGAATATAATGGAAAATGAAAATTGTGTGGAATTACATTTACAATTGCTTCAGTATAGGAGTAGGACAAGTAAGAAGACAAATTTTCTTTTTCTGTGTGTGTGTGTGAATTGATATGGTTGCATTAAATATCCAAACTAAACTATGCTATGCTAGACTGTAAAGATGCTGTGTTTGCAATTGTTTAATAGAAATACTAATTTGATACAAACTGCAAAAAAGCAATAAAAAATATGCTTTTAAACATAATGATAAAGGAAAATAAATTGTACTTTATTTTCATACTATGTACTTTTTTTTCTTACCTATAATAACCAGTGTACTTTAACTACAAAAATAAAAGGTGGCAACCCTAGCCACAACCTGCGCGCGCAGCCACGATCGCGGCTCGCCGCATGCGCTTCGAGTATTTAAATTGAGTAAGTCATTGTTCTAACTTTTTGCAAGTTATAAAAACATCGACTTCAAAGTTATTACAGTTTTCGGCAAAAACAAACAATATTTTATTTCCCTTCATTGTTCTAATAGAAATAGTAGTATTTATAAGGCTATTGAATTATTGATTTTTATTTTTTTCTTTTATGAAATAATCAAAATTTACTATTTCAACGTAACATAACAAATTTACGGTAAACATTATTATTTTAATTTTATACAACTGTCCGTTTTGCAATAAATGGAAAAAAAATATTGATTATTTTTCCTCTTTTAAACAAACAGGCAACAGTATTTTTTTAATTATTTAGCAAGAAATGGTTTAATGCGAAACAAATTCAAATAATTAACAAATTTAAATTGTTAGAATGACATTAATTAATACAAATAAATGAATCGTGGTCAAAAAGTGCACTACACATGTGGACTTATACTGCAGGCAACCGTATTATTGGACTTTTCATTCTTTTTCGAGGTCCAGCTTCAAAACGGTAAGTTGTATAAAAAAATTGTTCAAACAAAAGTCGTTGACAAAATCCTAAGGAACAACTTTTACATTTACATTTTTGCAATAAAAATGTATTTTCAAGGTGAAAAATAAAAAAACACCGTTTGAAGACTTTGGCGCCACCTACTGTGTGCATTTGTTGGTGTACGGGATTGCAGCAATGACATTTTTTGTAGATTTTGACGTCCTCTACTTTTTATAATCAATCGATTTTTCTGTGAAATGCATACATTCCGAGAAAAATGCATTTCAAATTTTTTTGGCTCGTTTTTGGAGTTTGCAAAAAGACGCACCAAGATGGCGCGTGGCCACCTTCAAGGTAGATAACTAACACCATTTTACAGCAAATAAAACAACTTTCACCCATTCGGCAATTTTCTCACTCAAACGATTTTTTCTTCGACAGATTGACTTTCTAACAACTCAATTTTGGAAAAAGAAAGTTACGTCGTTCTTTCTTACTGTACCTCGGCATCAACACCCCGCGACCCCACCCCGCTGTTTCATTCAAAACATTTCGGCCGTGTTTGACCTTTCGGGCGACCTTTCTTTTGACCAGTAACCAGCTGTTGTAATAATTCGCTCGGACAAAATAATATTTTTGCGGAAATTTTACCTACCAATTTTTTTTCATAAATGAAGTGTTTGAATGATATCTAATGCCTAGAAAAAATTTGGATGGTGTTTATAAAATAACCTTGTATATATTTAATACCAGTATGTATTCTCATATAAAATAGCTTAACAACCAAACATTTAACTGGTCATCATGGTGACTGTATTTCCCTTATTTCTTTTTGAAATTTGCAACTAAGTTATTGTAGAAAGAACATTGAGCTGTACACTTTATTAATATGCTAGTAAAGGTTGTTCTATTTTAAATGTGTTTAGCTTTGCAGCACACATTTTTTACTTTGTATACTTTTTTATAGTACTGTTATTTGCTTTTCACGTTTTTTAGATTCTCCTTTCTTTTTATATTAGTTCACTTAAAGGTCTAGGTTAGAATAGTCTATAGTCCATTTTTTTTAGCATTAGAAATTATGTAAACAAAGAAGCAGTGGTGGCTAACCTTGTGCTGGAGTCCACTTTGACCGGCTTTAGGCTCGTCCATTGTTGAACAGATTAAATAACAAATAACAACAAAAACTTTTAACAAAAAACTTCAACAAAAACAATAGAAACTTAACAATAAACCAAAGAAAATAGTCAAAACAGATAAATGCAGACGTTGACATTTGCCGCTATTGTTGCAAATGGCGGCCATGTTAAGCGACCATTTAAAAAATCACCTAATATGGTAAGTATTACAACATCGGCTAGTACTTTTTAATTTTGTCGTGTCAAACTGACCAACGTTTCGTTCCACAAGTTTGTAACTTCTGCTTCTTAAGGTACTTTTTAGTGTCAACTTTTCACGATGTTACGTTTTGCTTGTTACATTATATGTGTACTATAAAGTACCCAAATTTTGTTCTTTCTAATGCTAAAAAAAACGGACTATAGATGTAGTTAGATATATTCATAAAGAGAAAAAGTAAAATATAATAATATAACAACAACTACCAGAACGACAGACACGAAATTTTTGGAACCTACTATCGTATATTATCTAAATTATCATGGCGGTCTGTGGCTTTACGTAGTTTTTATATGTATTATAAATAAATGATTCATTTATACTTTGTTTATAGAAAGAATAACCACTCTATTGCAATAGAACAATACTATTGTGTATAACTTGTTTATTTATCTCTCACAAACAAAGATGACTGTAATGTTACTAAGTGGAATTCCTAAACGAGTTCATACGTAGTACATATATAATTTAATGTTATTAAACAACTATGGTTACCGTTTCATTCTAGTTAACATTTGCTTCAAATGTTAAAACCTCTTGGTTCGTTTATATTGAACTTGGTTATGATTAATTGTGGGTACATTCAAATTGTATGAAATATTATTTTTTCATGTCAAAATTCTAATGTTTTTAATTATACAAAGATCGATAGATGAATACATCTTGACTACCATATACCTATATAGTTTTTTACTTGCTCGCATGCGTTAGGTCTCATTTCAAAGAAATAAAATAATTTATATACGTAATGCCAATTCTGGGTTTCAATAGTAATGTTGTATTGTACAGCGAAATTTTTAGTACGTTAGAACTGGAAAATAAAAATATTATAAAATGGTAAAGCTACCGATTCAGTTTCTTTATTCGCTTCATTACAGATTAGGTCAAATTCGTATTAAAACGGATTCGCCTGAAGTATATGTACATACGTGCTTCGTTTGACTGCAGTATTCTTTAAATTCTTGTTACGAATTAATATTTAGTTATATATTATATAAGTTCCTTTTAAATAGAACATTAAGCAAATGTATGATAAGCAAATGTTACAGGTATAGCGCGTTGAAAAATTTCGTTGGTGTAATTAATATGCCGTAGTTGCTAGCACCGTCACCCTGAGAGCGAAAGGCGTGGTGGGCACAAGTCCTATCGGAGGTAGATTTTTTCAACGTTTAGTTTGTTTCATGGTTTAGTAGTTGCTTCTTCTGTTATTATTATTGCCATCACAAAAGATATTAATCCTAAGTTAGGAACTTATTCTTTGCAATAACTACAGGCAATAATTACCTACTGTTGTTTGTACAGGCTGCTAATTACGTAAATGACAGAATTTTAATGGAAGTTACCATTGAAGTTTTCTTTATGGTAAAACGAAATATTCATTTTAGATATTATTGAAAGAGTATCATTGCGGTTTTTTCTTGTTAGCTTTAAGTTTTCTCATAAACCATTAAAGGAGCTGGAACAAGTAGACATTAAATCTATAACTATGAGAAAGGAAATAAATTATTACTACATACATGGCCGACAGCTATAATTTTTTTTTTTAAATAAAGAATATAGGTTTTTTAAACTTCTTTGCTAACTATACTTATGTCCTTACGAAAAATTCCTATTCAAGCGAATTAGCCATAATTTCGATATAGCTCTTCTATTATACCCTATTTAAAAATTAAAATTAGGCCTAAATAGACTTTATTGAAGAAAACTGAATATCGAGATTCTTCTAACAATTAACAGATTGTGCAATTTAGTTCATTTTACTTTTTCAGTTTTTTGTTGCCCACAATATTTTGAATGCAACATGCATTCAGAATATTGTTATACTTTATATACTCCATATGCCGAAAAGTAAATATATACTGCGTAATAAAAATAATATAGCATTGTAATTTGGTAACCCCAATTACCTACAATTAACATGTACATTGTAATTTAATTATTGTTTATCATTACATGTAAAATGTTATCATTTGATTTAGCACCTTTATAGTTATATTTTATTTCTATTTTATTTTTATCTTTTCAACGATTTCCGACTTAGATTTGAATGCGACCGCAAACGTCAAACACTCGAAAAAAGTTTTCTTCCTAATTAATATTATTGATTAAAATATAATTAGAATAACTTCCAGTTGGACCCATTTTTGCAAATTAGAACCAACCCACAGTTTGAGAACTATACAAAATGGTACCTAAACACTTATTACAGTGGATCCCCGGCAATCCGACAATAGTTTTGCAGGGCAGTGTCAGACTATCGAATTTGTCGGATTACAGAGTACTCCCTAAGATCCCCTACAGGGCAGAATTGTTTGAAACAGAGTAACTACCTTATAAACCTACTAATTACAGATCACACACATCACACTGGTAAACAATGAACGCACGCTAGGCCGCTCCCCTATCAAATGTAGTCAAATTCAAACTGAGCAATCAGACTCAAAACAACACCCGTCGAGCATAAAAGAATACATTTAGTGAAGATTTGCCAAGATAATGTTTGTGTATACCTACATTCAACAGCGATAGGCATGTCGGATTACTGGGGGCACCGGATTAGACAGGGGCCGGATTACCGGTGTTCCACTGTATTTATAACATTTATAGATCTGATATTCCTAGATGGGCTACAGTATTCCACATGAGGTTAACAAGTATTCATTCATTAATATACTATGTATGCATTTTGCACATTCTGTTTACAAAAGTCTCGTTTTCTCGAAACCAACCTGCAGTGGGTTGGTTCTTGTTTGCAAAAATGGGTCCAATTAATCTTAAACGTTTTATAAAATATGTTGCCGTAACACTTTTTCTCTGAAAATGAAACAAAAAAATAGAATAAAATGACTTATTATAATTTAATACAAAAGCAATATTGATCCACTTAACAAGTGCTGTTTAAATATGAAATTTCGTACAAACAACTAAACGACAAGATATCAGCAATTGTGTAAACCTATGTGGAAACAACAGAAAATACAGTGAAAAGAGGTTTGAAGATTTTTATATGGCGGGTGGCCCTAACGTCGGCCGCCATTTTGATTCTTTTTCAAAATCGCGGTGTACAACGAAAGTTAAATATTTAGATGGAAGACACTTACAAACAAGAAATGTTATGTAACATGATATCCTAAAGCGTCACGTTCAGGAGTTATTCACCAAAATAAAAGTATAGGTAATATAACAAATCATTATAATTAAACATATTTATATCCGATGCCCAAACTGAATTGTATTTAAAAGTTATTAATGAACAAAATCAATTATTAGTATTAAAATATTTGTTTTCTTTCTTTGTCTGATTCAAATTAAAAGTAAAACCTTAAACAATATGAAATAAATACAAAATTAATAATGAATTCGTTATAACAACTGGTATTTTTTGTCTTTAAATAACTCAGAAACGTGACGCTTTATGATGTTATGTTATATAACATTTTATGCTTGTTAAGTGTCCCCTATCCAAATATATGACATTTATTGTGCACCGCGATTTTGAAATCCCTTCAAACCTTCAAATCCTTTTATATAATGTGTTAGTACATATATGTAATCAGTATTATCTTTATTTGTGTGATACTGTTTGGAAGCTTTTAAATTCTGTTATGATTAATATCTACTTGCGTAGCCCTTGTTGTCAATGACGGTTCTGCAGACGCCATTGCAATAATTTTAGAAATTATAGACATTTTCAGCGGATTTAAGTTCCATACTTCGTCAAAAATATTTGTCGTTACCTTCTCCACGTACTAACTAAAGCATGGACGAGAAATATATCGATTTACTCTTGTCAAAATGTCGACAAAATTCTGTTGCCATGTTAGAGTTTGTCTTCTCTTTTGTCATAAGAAGTCGACTTATAAACGCAACCATGTTAGAGACGATAGACGACAAATGACTAATACACGAGAAAACGGCTCGACAAAATTTTGTACGTATGCTGGGCGGAATAGTTGCGCTTAGAAGTCGATTTGTTATATCAAAAGAGTAGTTTTACTTAGCGGTGATATTTTTATCTACAAACTCTAACATGGCAATAGAATTTTGTCGATATTTTGACCGATATATTAAACATATTTTTTATTTTTTCATTTTGAATGGATTCGCTCTTGATCCGAGTCAAACCCGGGGGCAAAGACGTTTCTCGTCCATACCTTAGTACGTAGATAAGGAGACGACAAGTGTTTAGTGTGTGCTGTATCGATTGAAGCGATGGCGGCGGTGCCTTTTTACAATTATGTACTCACAGTATATCAAAGACTAACGGAACATAAATATATTATTTATATTTATATTTTATTTACATCTTAATAAATTTCTATAATTATAAGTATAGTTATAGCTAGAGGTAGAAGTCGGGCTAGAGCGCCTAAATAATCTACGAGGAACGTAGGTACGGCTGGGTAACCAGTTTCTCGACTTATTAACGATCTACTTACTGAATTAAAAATCAAAATTAAATCTAATAATATTAAAACTTGTTTATCCTATTCTTCTGTGGAACGCCCTTCAAGCAAGCAAGAAGCTACCTGAAGCATTTTGACAATCGTAGCATATCAGTAGCTGTCTGTTGTATTTGCTTGATATACAAGGTTATTTTATAAACACCATCCAAATTTTTTCTAGGCATTAGATATCATTCAAACACTTCATTTATGAAAAAAAATTGGTAGGTAAAATTTCCGCAAAAAAAAATTTTGTCCGAGCGAATTATTACAACAGTTGGTTACTGGCAAAATAGGTACTTACAGTTGAACGACCGACCGCCCGAAGCGCCTCACCGAGCTGCGCGCGCAAGTTGTAACTACATCGGCGCAATGAAATCAGTCAGCCGCGGGCTTTCCGCGATGTACAATGTTGCGTTCACGCATTTACGTCGCATAATTATCTACCTAACGAAATGTGTTCACACTTGCAATTGAAATCGAGGGCGAAATTGAACGACGGGTTTATGTGAAGAAGGCCCAAAGCCTCGAGAACTTAATATAAATATAATCCGTGCATTTAACGAAGTGACAAAGTGAAAAAACAAGTAATACAATAAAAGACAATGTTCATAAACGTGCAAGACTGTTTAGAGAGAAATTACCTACACTTTAAGGTAAAGTGATTGTTTTCAAACTTCATGTAAGTGTATTTTTTTTGGATTTTTAATTAATTATTTTGTTGGAGTAAAGCAAAATGTGTGCAGGGCGGCTAAGACTTGTGAAATTTTTCACAAAAATATAGAACTATTAATTATACATTTCTTTATCCTATCGTGTAAAATAGACAAAAATAACTTAGGTAGGTAGGTACTAAGGTTTTGGCACTGCATTTGTTTTTGCGATTTTCGAATTGCCTTTGCGATCCCTGTGTTTTTTTAGATTCTGTGGTTAATAAACACCCTTTGCTTTACTCCAACCAATTATTCTACATAAGTTGATTAAATTTAAAAAAATGCGACGTAAGTGCCTAAGGTGTGGTTTACTTTTATGTTCATTTTTTATTTATTAAAAGTGTTATCGATTAATATTGTTATAATCAAAGAACAAATCAACTTATCTCTTCTTCAATTTGACGTTCCTATTTTTTTTCGTTTAAATTTGCAACTTATGAAAATCATTGTAATGTATCAATGAAATACGGGAGGGCGGGGCGGGGGTCGTGTAATCATCTGCTACAACACCGTGCGTAGCGTGACTGTGACAGCAATCGGTAGTTTTCCTCGGATAACTTTGTGTAGGCTTAACTTAATATTTTAGTACTGAGTGATATTAAAAGAAAAAAATCTTGTTTCGTTATTTTCTTCAAAGAATATAATATATAAATTTGGATGGTGTTTATAAAATGACCTTGTATATTTATAGTATTTATTTCAGTAGAGTTTATTTGTATACTAGCGGCCGCCCGCGACTTCGTCCGCGTGGAATATTGCAACATTATTTTTCTTAAATAAAAGTAGCCTAAGTTACCCCTTATTACATCAGCTACCTGCCAAAAAAGTCCCGTCAAAATTCGTCCAGCCATTTCAGATATTAGCCGGAACAAACAGACAGACAGACAGACAAAAATTGTAAAAAATGTTATTTTGGTGTATGTACCGTATATATATCAGGGATGTTGCGAATATTCGCATCCGCATCCGCATATGCGGAACATCCGCATCGATTTAGACATCCGCATCTGCATCCGCATCCGCATATAAATCGATGCGGAGCTGATGCGGATGCGGATGCGACAAGAAAGAAAGGGAAGGGGCCGGAAGAAAGGGGCGAGTGGCGAGTGTCGACCGAGTAAAAGATTAAAGATGATATATTAAAGATTAGCAGAAACACCGAAGACATCTTGGCTTCTCGAAGAATATCTCCAAGTACCGAAAGAGTGGAGAAAATGAGAATGACAGATTTTATGGAAACAGAACGGAACGACTAGAGACCTCAGGTACAGGACGTCAGTCCTGTTTAATTAGTGATCTTACCATGATGCTACACCAGAAATTGTCAGCCCTGACACAATTCACAAGAAGCAGTTACTTACTTTCCGTAATAAAAAGTGAGTTAATTTAAATCAGAGTCCTCTTTAATGGTGGAGTGTTAATCAAAGTGAGTTCAAACTGTTACCTAAAAAAGCACGCAAATTCTTATCAGCGCCACCAGCCAGTGTTCCAAGTGAACAGTTTTTTAGTAGCGCAGGATTAATACACGAACCCTTGCGAAACAGACTGGAGTCCGAAAAGGTGGTCATTCCACTTTGAATATAATCATTAAATATAATGCTCCAATATTCAAATTTCATTACTAAAACAATTAATCAGTAATAGTAATTCACTCACTACTTTATTATTAAAGTAGCTGACCCGGCCACACGTTGCCGTGGCTCAGTTATTATAATTTGCAAAAATTTTTTTTATTAAAAACCAGCAATAGCCCGCTGGCGCGTTCTGAGCCCGCGCGATAGGCAGCCTTTGTGATATTGACCCGACGTGCCCGACGTGACGGCATAGACAGTGGTGGCATGCGCGTGAGCTGCGCGCTGTACTGGACAGTACTTTGACATAGAAACATTACTTTATTTTTCTAAAGTATTTTTTTTTCAATAAAAGTAGCCTCCGTTACTCCTTATTACATCAGCTATCTGTTAATAAAAGTTCCGTCAAAATCGGTCCAGCTATTTCAGCGTTTAGCCCGAACAAACAGAGAGACAGACAGACAAAAATTGTAAAAAATGTGGTTTTGGTGTGTGTACGTATCTGTACCGTATATATATGCATGTAGTAAAAAACGGTTATTTCAATATTACAAACAGTCACTCCAATTTTATTTATATGTATAGATAAACAAAGGATAAATATTACTGCTTTTTACCCTACCAAACCAACACTTAAGTTTTTTGTCCAGATCCGCATCCACATCCGCTTCCGCGGATGTGAGCCTCTTAAAATCCGCATCCGCATCCGCATCCGCGGATGTGAAAAAAAACACATCCGCAACATCCCTAATATATATTCATATGCATGTAGTAAAAAACGGTTATGTCAATATTACAAACAGACACTCCAATTTTATTTATATGTATAGATATGTATTTATAATAATTACATATAAAATACTTTAATGTACGTATTATGATATAATTCATAATTAATTTCTTTTTTTACACTGGTTGCGCACACCTTACTTTTTATTTGTCTCCACATCACCCTTAGGTTAACTAGTAGTAAATGCCTAATGCAAGGTCCGCCTGTGTACAATTTCTGCATTAAGTATAAATCAATAAATATTTTCTATAACAATCGGATTAGTAGTAAGAATTACTGCCATTTATCGATCTACTTGAAGCTGACACATTAGCATTCTTGACAAATCTTAGTGGTCGTCATATGTTTTCTACTACCTTCACAATATTTTAATCAGGCACATTCCTAACTATTAAAAGGAGAATGCCCATTTTCAAAGAGCAAAACATCTCACAGTAAACATTTTATGCTCTAGTAATTTAATAAAATATATAGTAGCTAAAAAATCTTTTAATTTTTTCTTACCCTGGTATTAATTAGATTTTACATTTTCTACAGCACTTTTAGGTTATATTTTTTCGTTTTCATAATGTACAAATAAAAAGTGAATTTGTATACATTTATATTTGTGAGGTTTAGTTGTGTATAACTATGTTAAGAACAATACATGAATGTTTTTGTCATTTAAAAAGTAGTTTTTAATTTAATAAATTAGCACAAACAAATAATGCGACAGTTTTATTGCCTTTGGAAAGTTTGTGATTAAGAAACTTTATCTTTCTTCTGTTGGATAAAGGTAATAAAATAAACAGCAGTAATAATGGGCGCAAAATATATCGCGGGGGTCAGGCGCAGAAATGCCCAAACTACCATGCCTTAGGCTGAATCCACACTATAAAGTCGATAACGGTTCGTTCGCGGTCCGATATTGGTCTGGTAAAATCTACTCATGTTCACATTAGACAATCTGACTCAGTTCACGATTCAGTCTTAAACCGTCAATAATCGAAGTCGGATGTATTTGACTTATAATTAATAATAGAATAAACGTTTAAGTATTTAATTGCTTGTAATATTCGCGGCCGAAAAATGTAAATATCATTTAAAAAATCAATTATATATGCATAAATTACTTTTTTCAGTAGTTTTGACATCGTTATTGCTTAGAATTTACGTACATAATAAATTATTCAATAGGCATATAATAAAATATTTTAAATGTACATTAACAACATTTGATCTGATTGTCACTTCAACGGGTAAAGCTGACTGAACTGGGAACAAAAGAACATTCATGCTATCGATACATATCGTGACAAGTTCGATCCCGCTCAAATAAAATTTCTTCAAGACTGGTTACGAATAGTATGAATGCACACATTTTTTTATTTAATAACATTTTACCAGTCCGAGATCGGACTGCGAACGAACCGTGATTGGCCCTTATAGTGTGGATCCAGCCTTACTGTTTGGTCACTCACGTAGTAAGAGTAGTTGCTGATTATTTATAAAGTTTAAGATAAAAAAAACTTTAAATCCGTACATTTTTTTAGACCATTTGTTACATTATTCTGATAGCAAGCTACTCAGATTAATTTTTTGTACATTTCTTCCAAGCGATCCCAACATTTTTCTATAAGGGCTGATGTTAAACCTCACTAAAGCAGATCGATCCAACTAAACCTACTAGATAGTCACCCGACTTGTCTGTATAGATAGATATAAAATAGAAAATAAAACCACAAATATGGAAAGTAATTATTTATTGCCTACACCTCAAATATATAATCTGGAAACTTGATAAGGCTGTTGTTGCGGTTGAGCTTATGTTAGTGGAGGTAGCTCAGGAATCACGGGCATATCTGCCGCTTGGGCTTGTACAACAGCTGAAAGCATGATCACTTCAGCAGGCCGATTAATATCTTGGTGTGCTTGCCTTTGTACTTCCCTTCTAGCCGTCAGCCAACAAGCCATACATACTTTTTCTAAAATAAACGCCTGAAAGTAAAAGAAATGTCATCTTATTCAAAACATAATATTCCTTTTGTCAAAGTTACTCTGCAGTTTAATAGATAGTTCGCCAGTTGTGGAGTCATCAACTCAAGACTTCATGAATTCAGTTCCATTTGAGTTATTGTATGTAACCAGCTGATAGCTATCTAATACAAATGCTTCACAATTTCTATGAAATCAGTATAGGAGACTGGCACAAAATCGCAAAGGTCAAGATAGGTAGAGGTCTCTTTATCACACAAGACACACTTTGGGTGTCTGAACCATTGGTGTAAGTTGGAGATCAAAATATTAGGCATTCTCTAATAGTTGTACAATAATAAATATATAAAAATATTAATAAAAGCTATGGCACATACCTGATGGATTGGAGTCTATCTTATATTTATATCTATTTCAGGACAGATCTTAGGAAGTCTGTGTGATCTTCGCCTCTCTATAGATGTGCCACACTCATAACACCATGTCCGAAGCCTGAGCTTTATTAGCTTGAAATTGAGTCTGATTTGACATTTTCTCTTCTAATAATGTGAAATATTCATCACTGATGACATCATCTGAGGATAACTAAAAAAGTAAAAAAAAAAAACAAAGATTTAGTAAACAGATTATCAAACTTAAAAAATTGGGGGCTATGAAAAATAAATTATTTTTCATCGCCCCCAATTTTTTAAACACTCCTTTAACTTAAAAACCACAATTTCATTACTTTAATTAATTTAATTATAGTGCGCAATATAAGTCGGTTCTGGTGATTAAACTTACATTCTAAATTAGAATTTTTCACCAGTGAGAGCAATTAAACCGCAACTTTATAATATTAAGAATATATTTTAATCAAATTTAAAGAAACAATATAGATAGGTCAATTTTAGTTTTAAAACTAATCTAATGAGATGGATGAATTTGATGATCTTTAACAAGTTCTCGATTCGATGCTCAATCGTACTGAGCAAGTTAGGACAAGTATCGATGAACCAGCCAATTGCTACCGGATTGCACCAATAGCGTTATTTAACAGAAATTTGTTACAATTTGATTGCATACGACGTGCGGGCTATCCTACGAAATCTATGTTAAGTATTTTAAGTTTTTATACCATCATACAGGGTAGAAATATAAACTAATTATTCGATATTGAGTAGTAGGTAGGTTTTAATTTTAGTGAAATTTAAAATGTAAATGAAATTACAAATCAACCATCACTACCCTACACCACGGCAGCGCCCCCCATCTTTTTCTGGGCCCCCCTCTAGGTCTCCAACGCCCACAAGGCGCCCACTTTGAGAAAGACTGATTTAGTAGGTATTTCCTGGTTTAGTCACGATTAAAAAAGCCTGCATATAAAAGTATACGAATAAATGACTATCATCATACACTCGAGAGCAATGAATCCGGGTCACTTAAAGAATGTTAAAAATCTCGGAAACTAAAAATGATAGGTTAATGCAATAAATTGTATTTAATAGACAATGTAATACTCCTTAAATGAAAGTAAAAAAAATATGAGTCACCATACATTTTATTAACACAAAATTACATAAAGAAAAAAACTGCTGATCTCTCCTTAAAACAAAAATAGGAAACATGAAATGTTTGAACTTTATTACGATTTTCTTGCATTTTAATACAATACAATACAATACAATACAAAACACTTTATTGATAACACCACATTGAAATAATAAGATAACAAGAGAAAACTTAAAATAGTGTTACAATGGGCGGTCTTATCGCTCAGAGCGATCTCTTCCAGACAACCTTTAAACTTTTAATTTTTTAACTTTTAACTTTTAATACTTCGTATTGCCTCCTCGTGCTTCCATTACTGCGTTTACGCGGTTTGGCATGCTGTACACCAAGTTCCTTATACGATTTTGGGGAATATTCTCCCATTCCTCTGTGAGAGCAATTTTGAGCTCACGAAGCGTGATTGGGGGAGGGTTTCGTTGTTTTACGCATCTGCCTAGCTCGTCCCAAGCATGCTCGATCGGGTTGATATCCGGGCTGCGCGCTGGCCACTCCATACGAGTAATGTTCATCTCTTGAAGGTAGTCATTCACAATCCTACCTGTATGAGGTCGGGCATTGTCATGCATAAATATAGCATCCTCACCTAAATTGACCATAAATGGACCAACGTGATCATTGAGGATTTCTTCCACATATCTTACGCTAGTTAAAGAGCCGTTTTCTATGATCACCAGCTCTGTGCGACTTTCAGAAGAAATTCCGGCCCACACAAGTACAGACCCACCACCGTAGGCTACTTTTTCTTCGATGCATGCTTGCTTGAATCTTTCCCCTGGTCTTCGATACACTCTGTGTCTTCCATCGTGCTTGTAGAGCATAAATTTTGATTCGTCGAAGAACATAACTTTTGACCAATCTTCAATACTCCAATTTACGTGGCTCTGGGCATATCTTAGTCTTGAAACACGATGCCCACGCTCCAGTTTAGGGCCGTTTGCAGGTCTAAGGGGTTTTAAGTTAGATTCAGCAAGCCGACGTCTTACTGTCCATGCACTTGGGTTACTTCCTCCGAGGCGTCGAAACTGATTGGTGAGTTCAGTTCCTGTGCATGGTACGGTATGGCACGAAGCATGGTGTTCACCAAGTATCGGTCTTCTCGTGCTGTGGTACACCTGGTTCTGCCCGTTCCTGGTCTGCGTAGGTTAGACCCAGTTTCTTCGTAACGTCGGAGAACTCTTTGTACTGTTGACAGCGACACACCGACAGTCCTGGCTGTATCGCGCTGACTCCGGCCGGTTTCCAGCATTGTAAGTATTCTGGTGCATTCTTCAGGCGTAAGCGACATAATTTCAGCTTGAATAATGAATATAGAGCACTATCAACATGGTTTATGTACCCACATAAATGACAGATTACAAACAAAAGCAAAACCAAATGCTGTAATTTCGTAGTTCCATCTTCGAAAGTGGCCCTTTTTCAAATTTGATTTTTTTATGATATAACTTTACAATAACTAAGAAGTTTTAATACCTTCATTTAAGGAGTATTACATAGTCTATTAAATACAATTTATTGCATTAACCTAGCATTTTTAGTTTCCGAGATTTTTAGGATTCTTTAAGTGACCCGGATTCATTGCTCTCGAGTGTATTAGTCATACATCTAAGTGAATGAGATTCTATGGTAACAGACTTCAATCTATTCTCTTTCTAATATATTAATAGCAGATAAACACTCCCGAGCAAAAGTATGGAATCACTGACTTCGATGCCGCGCGATTTTGAGTACTAAATCACGTGTAACGAATACTAAAAATGGCACCATTTTAAAGGTTAAACTGTTATCTTTAAATTGATACCAAATTCATTTGAATCACATCAGTATACTACTTCATACCGACTTCTTCGAGGTATTCAGTTGTGGCACGGGAAGTGTGACAACGAGCGTTATCGAACAGAAGGAGAAAGTCATCACCGATATATCCCGTATAGGGAACGACATGTTCCAGCAGAATATCGAAAAAGTAGCGGTCTGAAGTTAGACTGCCTCCTCGTCCCCCGCAAGGGACGAAAACGAGCTCCCTTTTACCGTCGAAGGAACTAGCGGCCCACATTATACAAGAACCGCCCCCATAAGCCACTGTCTCGGCGAAACAGAAATGCGCAAATCGCTCCCCAAGCCACCCGTAGATCCGACCTCTTCGGTCGCTGCTGTACAAACACATCCTGCACTCGACGGACTCGAGAACAGGACTCGCCTCCATTGCTCGATTTAACTTTCTCAATACAGGACTGGCTTATGTGGAGCTGACGTGCGACAGCCCGCTGGCTGAGCCTGGATTTGTGCTGCTTCAGTAGGTGTAGTATCCATTTTCGTCTAAGGTCAAGGGTCAAAAGTAGCGGAGATGTGTACGGGTCAACGTGTGGAGGCCGACTGATAAACATGTCTTTTTCCTTACTACTTCACGTAATCCGGGATAGCTTCTTTAATACTGGCATTTGAAGTCAATTTAAACAAAGTTCACAATTAAGCCTTTAAAATGGTGCCGTTTTTATTATTATCAACTAATTAGGTATTTAGTACTCAAGATCGCGTATGTAAAAGCAATCGTAGCGTTTTATAAAATATTATCTGCTTTATAGGTGAAGTCAAGCAAACATTTTAGTTCCTCACCAATCAGATAAATTTCTAGTTCTGTATATTTTATAATGGTCAAGTCGCAGGCAGACTTATATCCCTAAGGAATTAACGATATCACTGCGATTAAATGTATCTGTATTATTTGTAAAGAGATTTAGACAAATATATTATGCACAATAATTTAAATATATTAATTTTAAAGTAAAAAGTCTTCTAATATTGAAGAAATGAAATAACGTATCTTCTAGTGACCGTGATTACAGGATAACTGTTAGCCTGTGATCACGTGGCGGATAGAAATGATTACAACCATTTTCAACATCCGATGCCAGTAACAATGTTAAACAGTCGCGGGACGTACCATTGATCTTGTAAATTAAAACAGAACAATATTATTTTGGTCATAAAAACAAGCAAATTATTCTGCGTGTTTTTAATTTGTTATGTACTATCGAGGTCTCTCGCGCCTTACCACTTTGTTCGTTTGAACTGATCGCATCGGACACGCCCACAGGACAGAGGCCTCGATAGTACATCAACTGTTGAAAAAAAATTTAAATGTTTAGTTATAAGCTGTAATTTGTCATTTCAGATTCGTCCCACTTTTCTGATTGACATGAGCTTCTCAAGAGACGAGGTTTTGGAAGGTGACTTGTTGGAATCGAGTAAGGGAATTCTACTGAACCGCTGTTTAGATCTGAATGGTGTCGCAGAGGAGGAACCTTTCGGATGCGCGCAAAACTCTATGCAAATCTACGTGAAAGCACAGGCTGTATCAGATAAGGTAACCATAAATTATCTATTTTTATTTTTTATTACTTAAGTGTTGTGATGGTTTTATGATATTTTATTGATTTAATAAAGACATGACATATTGAATTGGTGTGAAACCTGACTAAAAATCGTCTTTCACGGGTAGTTAGTAGTGAACAGTGAAAAATCATCTTAATTTGATGTACAATCAGGTGTTCCTCAAGACTTCATCTAAAGGTCTTTATTTTTCAATAAATTTACAATTGCTATTACAGATGCAAATAAACAGTAAATTTTATATCTTTTCGCCGATAACCTTTGAAAAATTGTATCTGAATGAACTCATTTAAAACTAATAACAGGACGACACATCGTAACCATAATATTTTCTCAAAAGAGAAGCTTTTTTCTGTTTACATATAAAAACGTGATTCCGTCCTTAGGGATAATGTGTCTTAATTCATGCAAACTGAGTTCGCTGTTCACCACCCCAATTTACGAATTAACGCGCGCGAAGTGGTCTCTCGAAGGACCAATGTTCGGAGATGAGCGGGTGCGTTGCTTAGAGGGGATGTTGATGTAAAAGTTATTATTTAAAAATATCAGTTTAATGCTGCATAAGTTTTTTAACACAATGTTCTGTTACAATAAGCGTCATTATATAACATAATGAATCAAAATTGAAAATGTATGAAATGTTTATGGGTTAAATGTTACATTTGTCTAATTTACCGATACGTAAATCACTGAAAATTGTAAGTTTAATTCTAACTACATGACTTGCGGTGACCTCGATTTAGTTTCCGCGCCACATTAGATAAAATAAAACTGCTGTGTTCGGTAAATTAGCCGAACACGCGTATATTTTGAAACACGGGGCAATTCAAGGTAATAATAAACTATTCAAAACAAAATAGAACCCACCGCGTTTTAGGACCTTAAAAATATAAACAATTACCTAATGTTTTGGTTTGTGTATGGAGATTATGTATTAAGAAACCATTTTAACATAGATAAAAAACATAGTTATTATTGGGAAAAAACTCAAAATACTGAAAAATATAATTATAATAATGTCTACCACTATATTTTGTCCTTGGGGGAGGCCTATGTCCAGCAGTGGGCGTCGTACGGTTGATATGATGATGATGATGATGATGATATTTTGTAATAGTTATACAATAAAATTTATGACTAGTAACGAGTACCTTTTCTACTCCGAATATTGAATGTTGATTTTATGGTCAAATGCTTAACGAATAAAGTGATAAGGGTCTATGATGTGCATGCTCCGATTCGTTCGGTGCGTATGAAACATACTGCTGCCCCTTGGTTGACTCCGACGATAAGAAAGGATATGGCCAAACTTGATAAGGCTATAGGACAGTACACATATTCGAAAACTATGGCCACACTATCTTTATTTATAAAAATCTGCACAACATTTGCAACCCGATGACTCTAACATCGAGAGCATTGGTCATAAGCAAATCTGGAGCTTCTTACGGTCTGTGGAAGTAGGTAAAACCACAGAATCTTCTTCTCGACACCCTTCGCACTATAAATGTTTGTGCTTTAGCTTCTGACTGGTTTCATTCATACCTCTTAAATCGTCAACAGCCTGTATTAAGTCAGGATAGCTCCTCCGATTGGTCTTGCTTAGCGGCTGGTGTGCCACAAGGCGGTGTTCCCTCTCCTAGAAAACTCAGGGTATTGTGGTTGGCAGCAGTAGATTGGTGAATAGGTTGGATTGGAATTTGGTGCGTCCAATCATCCACGATGGTGGCCCTATAGAATTTAATGAGAAATCTGAGATTGATTATTGACCGCAATATGACTTGTTTATCACACATTGCCGATGTGAGCAAGCGTATGCCTTATTCGGTCCATTCCTTCAAGCGTCTTCAATACTTTCTTTTCAAGACCAAGATAATGCTGGCGCAATCACTACTTCTCCCTCTTTTCTACTATTCTGATGTCTGCTATTTGGATGTGACTGAAGAACAGCTTAATAAACTCGAGAGATTACAAAACTTGGCGATACGCTTTATTTTTATAACCACTTCTCACATTTTCGCAAGGAGCTAAAATGGCTACCTATTCGGCAGCGTCGTGACATGCATATCCTTGTCACCCTGTTCAATATCCTTCATAACCCTAATTCTCCCGCCTATCTTCGTTCTCGTTTTCGGTATCTTCCCCCACCTCTACGTTTACGACGATCCTGCATCACTAAAGGTGTTGCTGGAAGTCTCCAGAAACTGAACAGAACAGAAGCTCCCACTGAGAACTCTTTCTCAGTGGGAGCTGAGCAGCTCTGGAACAAACTCCCTAAAGTGATTCAAAAATTTTCATCCATTTTATCATTTAAATTGAAACTGAAGGAGCTCTTTTTAAATTTATTACAATAATCGAATCATATGTGCATTATTTCTATATGGTGTCTTTTATATATGTTATTTATAATTTATTTTTATATATTTATATTTTATTTATATGTTTATTTCTGTATATCATTTATTTTAAATTCTGTATAACATTTATTTTACTTGACTCCTTGTCTGCACTTTGTGACATCCACTTATACGACCAACCACAATCATATTGGGTCCACCCATGCGAACAATATTACCTGTCATTGTAACTTATTATTCTTCTATATGCAGTAAAGAAGAATATTAATACAATACACTCTCTGATCCTATCTGGTACGCTTTAAATGAGATGAATAACATTATTTTCGAGATTTTATCCAACACATATTTAGCGCGTTAAAGAGCTCGAGATAATTATTTATATGGCTGTAGTTTTCTTTATAGCTTCTTTCCAATTGATTCCATAAGTGTACAATGGTGTTTCAAAACGGAATTTATTGCTGGTCAGTGCAAAACATTAATGTTGAATCAGAAAGAGCTCTTTGAGTTATTACTCTAATTACAAAGCCAGCGGCCACTTTGTGAAAATTGGACAACATGAGGTCGGATTACTCGCTCAAAGCAACTGGCGGCGGTTATGGTACCTTCATCCAGAGTTTTTCCACCATACTAAACCAGTCAACCGTACTGTGGATGCTAGGTTCTATTAAACGTTAGTTTTGTATTTTCATACGCGTAGGTACTTGATTGTCATCACTTAAGACTTAACTTTACATTTGTATGTGACTAAACAGTCATCTATAGTCCAGCCCGTATGCTAGTAAGTGTACCTTAAGGCTGGGGAGAGACGAATGTCACTCGGTTGACGACGTCGCCGACTGCCGTCGACAGAGGTTTACGACGTCGTTTGTGTTAGTGACTGGCAAATAGTCCAAGCGACCAGACGTATTTTCCTATTATAGTTTTATACTTTCTGAGTATTTCTATCAATTTGAACATAGAATTTGATGAAAAAATATGTTATGTCTCTTGAAAATTGTTCAGGGGGGATACAAAGCGTGTTGTCCTACAAAGCACAATATAGTCAACATGTCATACTTTATCTGCTTTTATGAAACAACGAAGATAATTTTTTTTCAACTTCAGAATGTCGATTGCAACATTTCATGAGTTGACGAGTATTTTAAAAGATTTAGTGTTAATGCGAAGAAACATTAATCAACCACATTATCCCCTAAAATACCTCCACGACGACCGTCATGGTAATAGCATGTCACGAGTAATTATATTTGTTTAGTAACGATAAAGAAGCATAACTTCTTACGTGCGTACATAACATAAGTACACACAACGGTTTTTTTTCTTCATCTTGCACATTCCTACGGCAGACACATTTTCGTTTTCTTTATAGCTTAGTTTTAAACTCCCATATACTAAGCTCAATAAATATTTTTCAATTTCAAATACACTTTGATTTCTAGATGATGAATGATTTCTTTGATTTATAGACGATTGCCGACTGTGTGGAGGCTTTGGTTGGCACTTACCTACTGAGTGGCGGAATATTAGCTGCCGTCAAGTTGCTGGAATGGTTCAAAGTTCTACCACCGCAGGTAAGCCCCAATCCATGTTTTATCGAATTAGGCAATTTGCACCGGGTAAATCATCATTATTTTTACAGAATCAAAATCCTTATAGTTTATAAATTAGTCTATAATAGGATCTTTAATTAGCATGTGCCTAAATTGTGGCAAAAAGGCATGGGGACCCATAGGCTCAAGCCAAGCGGGCTCGTGCTTAACCCTTCCAGTGCAATACCGAAACTAAGTTGACTTTTTTATAATCAAACCCGGTAAAATCCTTAATAGATGGACCCCCGCCCGTGACGACCACGGTATGCATAATTCTCCCTTACCTTAGCACACGGGGCATAGGCAGGGAATACATAGGAACTGAAACCCACCGGACCTTACCATCTTACTACTCAGATCTAGTGAGTCCGTGTGATCACGCTCCACTAGAGACCACAAGGGTTGGGTGGCCATAAGGCCCTTCCCCATAGGGAATTCCCGGGTACGTAACCGGCGTCACCTAAGAAGTGTAAGGCATGTGCAATACCAACTGTAAGATCACCCATCTGCGCCTGCTTACCTCACAACTTAATCTGACCTGCAATGTTTATTAAATTATGCCGAATGATTGGTGCCAAATGATATCAGTACCGTATTTTAGGAAATGATTATTTTAGGCGAATCCAAGGGCACTCGAAAATAGCATCCTACGTAATACTGTAATTTAAAATATAATTACAAGTATGCGAATAATTGATATGCTAAAATCTGACATTTACAACTTAACCTATTTTTATATCCACAGGATAAATTCGCACAACTTCTTCACAAAACTTTGCCAACAGTTATATCTGAAAACAAGGCAACTGAGAAAGATATCGAATTCCTGTTGAATGGTGACCGAAGTGATATCGAAGATATAATCAATTATAATTTCAAAGACCCGTCATATTTATTAGAGGTAAAGTAAATTTTGAAGATCTATTTTCTTATTATAAAATATTGTCTAATTTTAGTGCTCTGGCAGTTTCCAAATTCTATTACAATTATATTTGTTCCCACATTATTTTTATTGAATATGTGTTATCTTAATAATTAATAATCATAGATCGCAGTAAGTAGAGCTATTTTGTGTACTTGCCATATGTTAGAATAATATGGATATTCCCTGAATCCCGCAGGATTTGCATTTTAAGTAGAAAAATAATAAAAAGCTATTTACGCCTTAGGGAGTAATGAAAGAATAGGTACACTTCCTCTCCGACAGGTAAGTTTAAGAACGGGTTTAAGCATAGTATACTAAATAGATAGAAACTTAAGTCATTAAACCACATATATTTTTTGTATGTAACAATTTCTAATAATCAAATAATAATAATCAAAGAATAATCAAAAGTTATCAAAAAAAAATATAAAATTTGTTCAAATATACTTTTTTTTTATTGCAATTACAACAGCAAACACCGCACATATATTTTTGAAAAAGTCTTTGAAGGTATTATTTTTCATTTGCGACCAGGGGATGTTACAAAGAATTAAAAACTTTATAAGGTCACAATATATCGATAAATAATCGAGTGAGACAACATTTGACAACAAGTTACTCTCGGTAAGCAATTGAATTCTAGTGGTGCAGAAAGAGACAAAAACCAGGTGCGCTACTCTAACGACAAAAACACCCCGCTATTCTTTTCGTTTGTTTCCATAATGCGCCGATATCACGTGTTTTAACAAAGCGGCAACGTCGCGCGTATGACAAAAAAGTTTGGCAACGTGTTGCTGGTGCTAAATTTACTACGTCACTCGTGCGCTTATTGGCGTACATAAACTATTTTTTATACTTATTGATAAAACGAATTATATTCATTAAAATCCCGGAATATTAGTCGGAATCCCATGGAATATCCATATTAACATCAATTTTTGCGGTCAATGAACATAAATAGCTCTACCTACTCCGATCAGTTTTAATAATATATATGCTCAAGAAATCAAGATATTTCACAATTTAAAATTTGGCAACCTTTTTAATATTCGTATCATATTTGAACTACAAACTAGATTTTAAGAAAAGAAAGATTGGAAAATTCATATTGTATGGTATATTATTGTATGATCTTAATATCATAAGTCAATTTGAACATTGCAACATTTATAATTATCAGTCAGCTAGATATAAAATAAAATTATAACATAAAAAAAATCATTTTCTTGCAATCATTAGGCAATGTCACACTCGTCGTACATCCGCAACAGGTTAACAAGATCTTATGAGCGACTCGAGTTCCTTGGTGATGCCATTTTGGACTTTCTAATCACCGCCCATATATTTGAGAACTACCAAGATCTAAAGCCAGGAGAACTGACGGACTTGCGATCCGCACTTGTCAACAATGTTACATTTGCTTCCTATGTCGTAAAATTAGGACTTTACAAGTAAGTTGGTCTCTTCTTTCAATAGAAAGAAGACTATAGTTATTTTATTGATATAATTATTATTACTAACACATTTAGTACCAGGTCACAGTTCACACCGCCTTTAGGTTCAGAATCATGTGTACTATATATCATTCGTTTCTTCTTAATATTATCGCACCAGTATTTATCGCTATATTGTAAATGATTTTTTTTTTCGAAAGTATTTCCAACTTAAGAATAAACAAACAGAATTGAATAAACTATTATGTTCACTAAATTTTTTTGTCTGTAATTTCTTAATTGTATTTTCAAAGAACTTCAGTTCAGGGTATATTAGCTTATTTTGTCATTATTATTTGCTTCCGTCAGTCTCCTTCTACATGCGCGCGCATAACTTAAAGAAAAAAGACAGTCAAGTGGGAGCCTGACTTCCACATCCGCATCTCGAGCATTGTCTGTACAGTTTTGGTTAGTTATATGGACAGTTTGTCCATGGCAGAAATAATATTTTAGCGAAGATTATTGCTGCCTTTTCCGATCATATTTACTGCTGCCCTTTTAATATTAGTCCTCCTAACGAAAATAGTGTCTTTTAGGTGTAGAGTGAACTTCGGTGTGTTTATATAACTAATATTTAAAATTTAAGACAGCTTCGCACGTTGCTTTAACAAAAATCTTAATCCGATTGAAACACAAACTTCACTTTGTATTTGTGTAAATAAATAAATAGGTATATCAAATTTTGGTGATATTTTTTGTTAAAACAATTGATTTTGTTAACTAAATAAATATTTTCCTGTCGATAGTGAATAACGTATAGTAAATATAAATAAGTATGCAACAAATATAACTCTGTAACAAATTCTTGTGTCCATCACATACTTCGGAGGCAGGATCACTCACGATATAATAAAAGTATAAAAGTACAAAAGGTAGGTTATAGGATACTTCACAGAGTTCGTTAACTATTTTAATGGACATGAAACGTTATTTCTGTCTCTCGCAAACTTTGCTGCACTTTGTGACTGTAAGTAATTGCAACGAAATATTTGTTTGTGATATTTTTTTGTTTAAGCATTACACTGCTAGATTTTTATTTTAACGAAAAAGCAATTTAATTAAAGGTTGCATAATTGCAATTTTATATATTTGTTAGTGTCCGGCCGAAACTGGTTCTTATGACCGAAACCGAAACCAAATTTCGTCTCAGTTTCGGCCGAAACCTAAACCGAAACTTTTTTACAAGGATCATGTTTTGAGGGAAAAATAAAGAAATCACAGGAAAACTCACAGAAAACATAACTCACTGCAAACATAAACAACTGTGACCGAGCACCTAGCAGTTTCGGTTTCGGTCGTAGTTTCGGCAGGTTTGCCGCCGAAGGTGCGCGCCAGGCGCCATGGGTCGGTGACCTTTAGGCTGGCACAGGTATTTACCGGGCATGGGTGCTTCGGTAAGTACCTGTACCGGATTCGAAGGAAACCGACCCCGTCGTGCCATCACTGCGGCGCTGCGGAGGACACTGCCCAGCACACCCTCGAGGTCTCAGCCTTGTCGTGACAATTGGGAGCGACCTCTCGCTCGCCGCCGTGGCGCGAGCCATGGTGACGAGCGAGGCGTGGGCGGGGCAACCGCGCCGCCTGTGATGGCTCCCGGGAACTCGTTCCTGGGTTGATCATCACGGGCGCGGGAGTCTCGTCCCTTGTGGGTCGGTATCGGTCGAGTGGTGCGGCAGTTCTTTCCTCTACCAAAAGGGGGCCAGCGGTTGTCGAGGCGGGAGACCGGCAGCTGCATTGCACTTGGCCCTCGGGCGTGCGGGGTGTTCAGGACGTCGCGGCTCACCCCGTTGCTCCGTCCCCCACGGAGCATAGGCGACGTTCGCCCAAGGGGCGGACCCACACTGATCCGGGTCGCGGCCGATTCCGATAAGGGGCCACGCGACCCCTACCACTGTGTTATGGGACGCCGGAATTTTTAGTGGGTAGGCCTCTAAGCCTTTACCGGCCACTAGGCCGGGTAGGGGCATGGAGGAAAGTCCCACATATCCCTCGTGTTCTCCCGGCACGAGGGAATACCTAATGCCATTTTCTGCGAAAAAAAACCGCTGAAACAGAAACTCGCCCGAAACTGAACTTTCGGTCGGACACTAATATTTGTATTTAAAATAAAACTGCAAATTAACGATAAATTGTATTTCAAAAATTAAAATAAAATATAAGTCTCACATTGTTTTTTTTTTCTACTATATTCAATTAAAATCGGAGTTTGGAATGCTGTTGATTAAGTTACAATTATGACAATGACATTAACAGTGAATGAATTTCAGATACAACAAAACAAAAAAAATAGATAAGCTAGCTAGTAATTATAGTATAATGGTCGTTTTTCGCCCGCCTTTGAACAGTCTCATTTTATGAACTACTCAGACCATGTGCACCGATGAACGAAGCGATATTTTCGTGGCTGCTGACGTGTCGCTCGCAAAATCAAAATCAAAGAATAATCTTAATAAATAGACCTACGGGGTAATGTGTATCTACTTGCGTCGATCAACATTGAAAACCATTGCGAATGCCAGCATATGCTTTTTGCGTTATCGGTTAATTCAAGTTCACTTTCTTCAAGTTACGTTAAGAAAACTTTTATAAACCACCTACTTTTCTTTAGATTCCTCTGCTCACAGCTGAATCCATCCTTGGACATGGCCATTATGGCCTTCGTTGAACATCAGGAGCAAAGGAACCATGAGGTCATTGAAGATGCTTTATACCTAATTGAAGAAGATGAGTGCAATATTGCTGAATACGTAGAAGTTCCTAAAGTAAGTACTCTCTATCAACACTACTAGGCCATTATCATTATCAAAGAAAGAGAATGTGTGAAAAACGTAAATACTTTCCTGTAAGTCTGAGGAAAATGTCAAATATTTTTTTATGAAATAATAAAAAAAAACATGTACCAAAAATTTCACCAAACCTTCAATCTTTTCTCGAAAATTGCAAAATAATTTAATCACTTTTTAGGATCTTTAAATAATGTTAAATTTTTATTAATATATCTTTATTTTGTTAAGTGTTGTGGGTATTGGATAGTCAAAAGAAAAATAAATAATTTATGGCACATTTATTTATAATCAAATACAGCTGGCTGAAATAATCAAGCACACATCCTGCAGACGCAAAATAGGTGCTTAAAGTCGTCGAGTTGCGGATACCGCTCGTAATGATTGAACAAGAATAAGATCAAATACATCTCCCAAAGAAGTCCGTCAATTTATTCAGTCGTGCATTAAACTTGCCATAGTTGTTAAAATTAATTCCAAAATCGTCGCAGAATATTCCAATCAGGAGAGTAATCCACGGTGACAGTAGTCCAATAAGTTGATGAAGCCGCTTTTTAAATCGCTCTTTGATTATTTCCGAAACTTACTTCCAAATTGCTTCTTTTAGCAATAAGCTTTACGCGATCGCGCTCCGCTTTAAAATTGCGCAGGAGTTAATTTCACGCAGTCGCGAATGTTCTAGATTTGCCACGTCGTCGAGTCGACATAAAACTCAATTCACGTTGGCTTCCTGTCTCACTTCTTCTTCATCCAATACGGGCGGTATTCACAACTCGACGTCTTTAAACGCCTATTTTGCGTCTGGAGGATGTTTGCTTGTTTATTCCAGCCATCCCAGCTTCGCCAGGAACGCTCCAAGTGCTTTCACTTTGGAGAGAGCTTTCCGGAGACTGCCCAGCGAGCCGAGTTGTTTCGCCCGGTAGTGTGCCTCTCTTTCACATTCCATTATGACATGGGTGGCTGTTTCTTTCACTTCCATGCATACCTGTCCGTAATACCTTAATGAAAAAGGTGCCTGTTAAAGTTACAATGACCAGTAATGGCGCCTGTTACTAAGCGTAGTTCTGATCTACTTAGCTATAGTAGGGATCTGGAGACACGAGCAGCCACCCGCGGTAATAAGAGTTTAGCTTGTCTGCACGTCTCAAGAGAGTTCCATTGTTGCTGATGCAGTTTTAATGTGTGTTCACGAATTCTGTTATTGAACCAGCTTATCGGAAGGCACCGTGTCCGATGCCCTCCCTGCCAACTGGTCAGCTGCCTCATTACCTCGTGACCCATTATGGCCTTTGTTCCATTGGATAGAACCTAATTTTTACGCATAATCATCATCAGGAGAATATATATCTACTAAGGTGCCTATCAAAATGTGGCCGCTAGTATTTTTAAATAAATTATTTTTAATTGATTTTTCGGAAATAATTTCATTGACTTGTTTTTAAAATGAAATAGCGTCCACTTCACGGCAATATATATAAAGACTGAAAAGTCACGGTTGCCGTTGCGCACTTGGCCGCACCTCTTAATAGAAAAGTGTAAACAGGTATGATTTTGATACCTTTTTTCGTTCATAACGTAATCAAATCAAATCAATTAAAAATACTAGCGGCCACATTTTTAAGGGACCCTAGTAGATATTTATTCTCCTGATTCTATATGCGTAAAAATTAGGTTGTAGCAAATACTCGATAAGTACATTAGTTCTGCAGTGGGATCCTAGACTAGACAGGTTTTGGTGACATTCATGGAGCAGGCTGGACGTTACTCGATAGTTGCACTTAGCCTGTAGAACCGACTTGCTGTCGGAGAGAATTCTGATATTACAACGCTTTACATCCCGTGCTGATTTCGCCTTTGCTGCTGTAGTGATGCCCATGCATTCCACTTTGAAGGCGGTGTTTTTTTTATTCATCCTATTTTGTGTTTTCGGATAGCTTCTCGTGAACGGTATACCGGCAAGCTGGCCTACTTATTATTTTAGAGGGGCTTTATATGTTATATTTAAGTGTTTTTATTTATTTGATTGATTGAGTGTTTTACAGACGGATGTTATATATGGTTGCTTGGTTTTCTTAGTTAGTTTTAGATTTGGTTTTTTTTTTGACGACCGTTTGGTGCAGCGGTAGCGATCCTGCCTTTCGCACCGACGGTCCTGGGTTCGAATCCCGGAGGGGGCAGATGTTTTTATGATGAATTCGAGCATTTGTACCTGAGTCATGGGTGTTTATATATATTTCTATGGGTATTACATATCTATGTATCATATATGTATGTCTATCCGTTACCCTAGTATCCATAACACAAGCCTTACAGAGCTTACTTTGGGCTAGGGTAATTGGTGTGAATGTTAGAAATATTATTTATTTATTTTGTGGTTTGTTAAATCAGAGGGGTTTTTAAATAAATTTTAAGTGACATTTTTGTCAAAGTTAAGTCTAAGGCTGTTTATTATATGTTAGATGTTGTTATTGTAAGATTCTGTTGAGGTTTCTTTTAGTATGATGTCTGATATTTTATAGGGGTTTAGGTGTTTTTTATTGGCTTTTTGCAAATTTTAGACATTCTTCTATATGGTGATCGAGTGTTTGTATGGTGCTACTGTCACAGGGACATTTGTGGGTATTTTTTATTTTAAATATGTGTAGATATTCTAAATGGTAGTCATGATTTATATATAATTGTGTTGTATGGAATTCTGTTGGTTATTTTTGGAGTTTTTGTCTAAGGGTATTTATACTGGGTAGTAGTTTTTTCGTGTGTTGGCCTTTAGTGCTGGAAAACGGTGTTATACGGACTCAGGAGGAAGGCGATGTTTATGTTTAGGTCCTCTGAGAATACTCCAGCGCCGATTTGTTTTTGGATCTGTCGGTGTATATCATGAGAGCCTTGTGTGTTACCTTATGGTTTTGTTTTCTTCATTCAGATGGATTATATATTTCTTATCGAAGATGAAGATAGGCTTTATTTTATCGCAGGCTTCGGTAGGCCGTCGAGGTTTTTACTTTTCAAATCTTACCAGTTTGAAGAGTCTTAAGCCTCAACGCTGTTTTTGCCGCTTTCTGTTAAATGTGGAGATGTAGCGGAGTAAAATTCAACATTGCTTTTAATGCCGCCGTAAGAGCTGTGCTTATCCATCCTGTAAAGGGCACAGCGTGCCTGACGTTGCAGACTGCAGCTTGTTGACACAGTTTGATTGGGTAGTTTTGGGCCACCATACCACAGCTCCGTAACTCACCATTGGTCTGATCGCCGTGTTGTAAAGCCACAGAAGGTATGGAGGTCAGACCCCACCTGGCACAATGTTTTTATCTTGTGGTCTTTATGACTGTTCCAGTTTAGTTTGTTTTCCAGAATTATACCTAAATATTTTACCTCCTTGGACAATCGTAGCGTGGTCCCAAACAGTCTTGACGCATGGTAGCTGCCGATGTTGCGTCTATTAGTGAACATTACCATTTCAGTCTTGGCAGGGTTGACTGTAAGTTCGTACTTTTGGCACCATGTTTCAACTATTTTCAGAGCTGCCTGCATGGTGTCACAGATTATACCGGCCTGAAATCCTATAGTTAGTATAGCGATGTCATCCGCATAACCTATGGTGAAGAAATGGTTGTTATTGTATAAGGTGATGAGATCGTTCGCTACCATGTTCTGAAGCAGTGGCGAGAGTACTCCTCCTTGCGGGCATCCAAGCGCCACGAACGCTCCCTGGCTGTCTCCTGCAACACTTAATATTCTATTACGTAGCGTGTTAACGATACAGTCTATGATTTGCTGCTCAGCTCTATGCCTCTTTAGAGTTGACTCAATGCTGTTAAAGTTGTTTTTGTCGAAAGCCCCTTCAATGTCAATAAAGATGCCAAAACAAATAAGTTTGTTTTGAAAGGCTTCTTCAATCTTACCAACAAACCGATGAAGAACAGATTCAATATATTTCCCCGCGTTATAGGCTTGTCGATATTAGTGGAGAGCTGCAGACTTCAGCACTTCTTTCTATAGAATCTTGTCACATATACTCTCTAATGTTTTAATAGGAAAGATGTCGGACTGATCGGTCTGAAAGACTTAGGGTCGGGGTAATCTGACTGACTTACTCACATGCGCAGTACCGCCTGCGCTCGATATCTCTATCTTTCATCCGATTTTATAAATTATTTTAATAGAAAAATACTAGAAAAAATCGACTCTGCTTACAAGTGAAGTCTCAGGCGGGAATTAATCCCGCAAACTTTAGAAGTCCAGTCCAATGCTCTAGATATTGTTAACAAACAATGGTAGGCCTAGTGATGCCTGCGTCCCGATTTGCGTTGGATGTCTCGATTTTCAGAGATCTGAAGACGCGTCCCGATTTGCACCTGATTTGGACGCTAAAGGACGACAAAATAGTAAAATTTGTCAACATTCAATACCAGTGTCAATAACTGTAACGGAAAAGGTATTTTCACTGGCCAACTTAATTTGATCCGAAAGACGAAATCGTTTGACACTCGAACATGTCAATGCGTAAATTTTATAACTACGTTATAAAAAAATAATATTAAATCAAAAATAATTTAAAAATAATTCTAAAGGCAGCAATGTAATAAAAAATACATTATATAAATAGAGGCAATAATTAAAATATAAAACTATGATTTTATTGTAATATTTTTTGAGTCTAGCATGTTGCGAAATGAAACCTTTATTAAAAAATATATATATTTGTCCCGATCTAAAACCCTAAATCCCAATTTTTTTACCATCTGCCTCGATTTTATTCCATTCGGACCTGGCAACACTAAGTGCGCCACACGTAGAAAGTCATAGGCTTCTGTCGTAACGATATTTTTAATTTAATTTCCGCTTTTCGAAAGCTCTTCATTTCTTTGTAGGTTCTGTGTAGGTGTAATCGGAAAGTTTGTTATAGCATCTATTAATAAATGCGATAAATTTCATTTATTGAACATGAACCTATGTATGTACCACTGGGCTCGGTAGCCTCATAGTTGCTAACAGTTTATATGTGCATATGGTTGATATCGATAAGGCCAAAATGTGATAGTAAAGATATTTAAATTTACTATATTTAGTTTTACAACCCTCTGTAGCCTAAATCGGTTTCGAATCCAGTCCATTTTTTCATATTTCATATTAAAATTATATCCTAACAGGTACTAAGTGACATATTCGAGGCGCTAATCGGCGCGGTTTATCTGGACTGTGGTGGCAACCTCCAGACCGTGTGGTCTATAATCTACAGCATTATGTGGAAGGAGATCGACGCATTCTCACAGAGGATCCCTAAACAGCCCGTCCGAGTCTTGTACGAGAATATACATGCCTGCGCTTCATTTGGGTAATTATTGAAATAAATTATTTTCTATATGTCTAAAGTTCACAAAGCTATTTTTCATATTTCAATTTACAAAAGTAGTAAATCATATTTCATTTACATTTCAAGTTCTGTAGTTCCTATCATGGCGCATTGTTTGTATCTATATTCATCGATACAAACGCATAGGCGTTACGCGTTGGTATTATTTGATGTACCTACATGTATGTACGTAGCGATATAATTGCATAGCTCAATATTTTTATATGTGCAAAGATTCACACTCAATACGTGTTAGCAGCGATTTGTATTTTTATCGATGTAAATCGCGCGTTGTCTGCTCGTTTAAAATACGTCATGTGTATAGGAACTAAATAAAACAACAATATTTTATGTCATACACAATTCTTAAAAACTAAAGGGGAAATTTGATATTGATTACCTGTGTAGTATGTTTATATAAGTGTATGTTTATATTTTTAGCATCCCTCAACTGACACCTTCCGATGTACCCAAAGTCATGATGCCTGTCACATTCACCAAGAACGGTCGCCAACACACCGTCCACGGCTTCGGTAGCAACAAGTTCCAAGCAAAAAGAGCGGCGGCAAAGCTGGCTTTGAAAATTCTAGGTCTTTAAAATGTATATGACATTTATTAATTCTGTCGACAACCTCAGCTGATCAGTAAAAGTAAATTTTTAAATTAAATTAATTTACATTTAACTATAATGTTATCGATTTTTGGTGGACGATCGCTCGATAAAAATTACAGTTGTTGGTGGGTTGACCATACATTCGCAACTAGACTCAAAATTTTATCCTTTATATGGTAGAATAGTTTTATATTATACAATATTTTACCTATCAGTGCATGATTATTGGAATGTTTTAACTGTTTATTGAATAACAATGAATTTGAAGTGAATGTGAAACAACTTATTATAAACAGTTAAAATATTTAATGTTTTGTATACTTCGCATACGGTAGAATAATAAATACTATACTCCAAGAAGTATATAGAATAATAAATAATATACTATAAATACTTTTTTATACCATTAATCAAAGATATTTTATTGTACCTTAATATAGTAAAATTTATACAAGTACTATTCGACTGATTACGCATTCATGATTATTGTATTTTTTGGTATTGAAACATGTAATTGCTATAGTTTTATAGCTATGTTTACTAGAAAAGATTACACATGTAAAAAACAAGCATTTTAATGCATAAATAACAAAAAAAGTAAAAGTATAGTATATTTTTAAACATGATGTGACCAACCTAGATGTGATGCCGGCTTGAGAAACACTCGAAAAAATTTAACGGCACTCTCAATATCTGGGAAGTTCAATTTGAAGAGCACTAGCCCGCGTCCTGACTGAGGACTGGGACTAGTTTTTTTTTTTTTTTTTTACTTTTTGGATACGTATCTAGTTTTAAGTTTCTTGGTCTCGTACGTTTACGGTGCGCAAAAAAATATAAAATGTAATGGAACCTATTATGTCAATTTTATAAAAAAAAAATATACGATAAAAATTATAGCAGTAGTACCAGACGAATTGGTGTGTACAGCAGGTACGCTATGATTGCGACAACCGGCTGTTAATCCTCTCCGTGCCAGCTACGAGTATACTCGTAGATTTTTTGGGCATCCTATACAAATAAAATATTTCTTGGCACTACAAGTGAGATCGGTTTTTCAGAGTTTGGCATTAGGAATAAAAATACATGTTAAGTGTTTGAATAGTATTTTCGTAGCTGGCACGGAAAGGGTTAACAGCCGGTTGTCGCAATCATAGTGTACCTGCTGTACACACCAATTCGTCTGGTACTACTGCTATGTTAAGACGCACTGAAAAGGTGAAGAAAATAAATGTATAGTAAATTCGACGCGGCTGGTTACGCTGAGAAGCAGTGAGAGCTGCTGCATACCTTTGGCTGTTATTTTTTAGTCCATTCGCATTGATATTATATCTATGCGTTACATATTGTATTAGAAATAAATTGTTTTCCATAGCTTTTAAAGAAATTTAAGGTCTCGTTATATTGTATTTTAAGATGAATTTTGAGTAGTCCTAAAGTAGAAATATGATATATTACTCTATTTTAAGTTTTATAGTTATAATTATAACACTCATTGCAATGAAACACTTTTTACGGATAACTAAAACGCGTTTTTTTTTCATATTTTCAACCCTACGCCGCCTTATCATGATCCGTTTTTACAGGATAATGCAGTAAGGTATTGCATTACCCTGTAAAACTGTATCAAAATTCTGTAATGTAATGCAATTATCCTAATGCATATGTTACCGGCCAAACCCGATTTCAGGACAAACTAGTTTTGCCTAGGCTAAACTAGTTCTCCCTATATGCAAAAGAATTAACTAGTTTAGCCTAGGCCAAACTAGTTGATCCTGATATAAATACGCACACTCTAGGATAAACTAGTATGGCCTAGTCTAAACATTATAGTATATCTAGAAAGTCAAAATAAATGGATAAACCTAATAAAATACTCCTTAATTGGAAAAATATTCATTTCCATTAAAACGGTAATAATTTGTCTTTAAAAGTTATGGATAATTGTTAATACAAACAATCATACTATAACAAATAAGTGTTTTTTTTAATAGGAGCAATAATCATATCTCAATTATTAAAATCATTACCGTTTTAATAAAAATGAATATTTTTCCAATTACGGAGTATTTTATTCAGTTTATCCATTTATTTTGACTTTCTAGATATACTATAATGTTTAGACTAGGCCCTACTAGTTTATCCTAGAGTGTGCGTATTTATATTAGGGATGTTGCGGATGCGTTTTTTTTCACATCCGCGAATGCGGATGCGGATGCGGATTTTAAGAGGCTCACATCCGCGGAAGCGGATGCGGATCTGTACAAAAAACTTAAGTGTTGGTTTGGTAAGGTAAAAAAGCAGTAATATATATCCTTTGTTTATCTATACATATAAATAAAATTGAGGTGTCTGTTTGTAATATTGAAATAACCGATTTTTACTACATGCATATGAATATATATACGGTACACACACCAAAACCACATTTTTTACAATTTTTGTCTGTCCGTCTCTCTGTTTGTTCGGGCTAAACGCTGAAATAGCTGGAATGATTTTGACGGGACTTTTATTGGCAGATAGCTGATGTAATAAGGAGTAACTTAGGCGACTTTTATTTTTAAAAAAATATTTTACTTTAGAAAAAAAAAGTAATGTTTCGATGTCCAAGTACTGTCCAGTACAGCGCGCAGCTCACGCGCATGCCACCACAGTCTATGCCGTCACGTCGGGCGCTGCCCACCACTTTTCCCACCAACGAATCAATATCACAAAGGCTGCCTATCGCGCGGGCTCAGAACGCGCCAGCGGGCTATTGCTGATTTTTAATAAATTTTTTTTTTGCACATTATAATAACTGAGCCACGACAACGTGTGGCCGGGTCAGCTACTTTAATAATAAAGTAGTGAGTGAATTACTATTACTGATTAATTGTTTTAGTAATGAAATTTAAATATTGGAGCATTATATTTAATGATTATATTTAAAGTAGAATGACCGCCTTTTCGGACTCCAGTCTGTTTCGCAAGGGTTCGTGTATTAATCCTGCGCTACTAAATAACTGTTCACTTGGAACACTGGCTGGTGGCGCTGATAAGAATTTGCGTGCTTCTTTAGGTAACAGTTTGAACTCACCTTGATTAACACTCCACCATTAAAGAGGACTCTCATTTAAATTAATTCACTTTTTATTACGGAAAGTAAGTAACTGCTTCTTGTGAATTGTGTCAGGGCTGACAATTTCTGGTGTAACATCATGGTAAGATCACTAATTAAACAGGACTGACGTCCTGTAACTGAGGTCTTTAGTCGTTCCGTTCTGTTTCCATGAAATCTGTCATTCTCATTTTCTTCACTCTTTCGGTACTTGGAGATATTGTTCGAGAAGCCAAGATGTCTTCGGTGTTTCTGCTAATCTTTAATATATCATCTTTAATCTTTTACTCGGTCGACACTCGCCACTCGCCGGCCCCTTCCCTTTCTTTCTTGTCGCATCCGCATCAGCTCCGCATCGATTTATATGCGGATGCGGATGCAGATGCGGATGTCTAAATCGATGCGGATGTTCCGCATATGCGGATGTTCCGCATATGCGGATGTTCCGCATATGCGGATGCGGATGCGAATATTCGCAACATTCCTGATTTATATCAGGATCACTAGTTTGATCTAGGCTAAACTGGTTTATCCTATCGGACTTAGGACAAATTAGTTTGGACTAGGCTATACTAGTTAATCCTATTGCGTATGGGAAGAACTAGTTCAGCCTAGGCAAAACTAGTTTGTCCTGAAATCGGGTTTGGCCGGTAACACATACATGGAATAGGGTAAAAGCCGGATAGTTGCCCTACTTTTCAAAAAAGCTCCATAAATATATGTTTATTAAAAACAATTGACGTTTATATTAAAACATATGTCTTTAATCTTTCATAACAGCCTATTTTTGTAAACATAATTAATATGTGTTTCGAGTAAATCCTGTTTGATTTGACCTCTCAAAAAGGGGATAGTTGCCTACTATAGCGGATAGTAGCCTAACGTTAAAAATGGGATACTTGCCTCGTGTAAGGAGAGACGCCTCTCTATGTTTCTTTTAGATAAGTTTCAAGTAATTTTAAGTATTTAAGTTATAGTAAGCTTTTTATTTCAGTAAATCTCAGTAGATTCTTTATTAAGTGTTAACCACAATATTAATTAACATTCTAAAACAGTGTTTTTTATTTAATTTTTTGCATTCACAATGCAATATTTCTATAAGATATAAAATACGTGTGTAAAAAAACAACCACGCCTCCGAGCCCTCAGATGGGATCCCATCTGAGGGCTCGGAGGCGTGGTTGTTTTTTACACACGTATTTTATATCTTATTCTAAAACAGTGCTTTGTCTTAAAGTTTTAAACTATAAAATAACAAAAAAATGGTCTCGAAATTATAAATTGGATTAGGTCATAATGAAATATTATTATTTATCTTAACGATAGAAAAATATGGTATTCAACTTCATTCAATCCTACATCAAATCCAATCTGATTTCGATTAAGTAAAATTGTAAATTCAAACATTCTGCGCAATATTTAATGCAAGTGCTAAAAATCTTCTGTCCAGCTAATGTGACGTGACACCACGCCAGGTTTTCGCTTATACTTACGAGGCATCTTGCTCACCTAGAATGAGTGCATAAAACAGTTGATTATTTATTTTATTTAAAACAAATCACTATAAGTTGAAAAGAGCAACAAAAGAAAAAAAAAATGTTTCTGCTCGTTACAGAATTTATAGTTACGGATAGTTGCCTCTAGAGCAACTATCCGCAAAAGTAACAAGGGCGACTATCCTTTTTGATACGGATACTTGCCCTTTCTATTTACGAAATAAATAAAATCTATTTATCAATAAAACATAATGAACAGTGTAATTTAAACTCGAATGCATATAAAAAAACAAAAAGTTGATTGAAACTACAATTAATAACAAAAATATTTAATAGAAAAGACTTACCAATATAATTTCGACGCCTGTCAAAGTTTCAGCGCGGAAGATTTTTGCTTACAAGGACAAAACGCGTGCGCCTACTTTAAAGGTTTAGATGAAACCTAGGTCAACAGGGGGGACACTTCCAATCATAATCAACCGCTAATGCCACCAACATACACTAAGGCATGTATCCGTCTGAGGCAACTATCCGGCTTTTACCCTATGCAATTTCGTAATTTTCATAGAATCAAACTTTTACATATGTGCAACGTTAGATATGACCGCCATAATTGGACCAAGTGTTAGATTAAAATTTTTAAAAATTAAAAGATTGTAGCTTTCACCAGCGATATGAAATGACTTTGCTAAAACCAAGCAAACAGCACAATAGCAAACGTCTCTAAAACTAGCATGGCCAAATCAGCAAAATAACTTAAGTTTTTGTTCAAAATTGAGTGCTCCTTTAGTGCCAAAATTTTGTAATCCATAAGTCTTCTGAAAAATGGAAACACTGCCACCTTTTCATATATCGACAGCACAAATTGAGCACTAAATAATTTGTGCTTGACTTTTGTCCTGTACTCGTAGGATTAGGTCGTCTTATGAAGTTCACTGTTAGTTAAATCAAAAAGTGGCATTTTCCATTTTTCGGTAACCTTATGAAGCACCAATATTTTTATTTTGGCACTAAATGAGCACTAACTTTCGAACAAAAGTAAATAAATTTTAGTGATTGCGCATTTGGCAATGCTAGTTTTATAGTGGGCATTGACGATCAGTTTTTCGTAAAACTGTGGCGTCACTCCAAATGGTTTTGGGCCAACTCGATTTCCGCATTCACTGGCGTCACTCCGGCTCTTCAGTTTTCAATCAGTCGGGCTGTTAGGCAGTGTACTACCTGTTGTGGATGACGATCATGTACTCACGATCAGTTTGGCGTGACGCTCCGAGTTGGATTTATGATAATTTCAGAAATACGTGGAGCGTCGTCAGTTAAAACACTGGAGTGATGATTCGACACTCACGATCAAATTTTGGATTGACGTCAGTTCAACTGACGCGAAAAACTGACCGTCAATTCGCAGCTTTACAGACCCCAGTACTCCCAAATCAAATTCAATATTATACTTAGTTGGCACGTACAGGACGAACTCGCTCTGTACGTCCCTTCGAAGATAATGGAGGAATGGTCTGAGTCATAATTCAAAACCATTGTACCCGATGTTCACTATTTCACTTAATTTTCTTTTCCAAACCCTCAGAACAATAACTAAAGCTATAGAAGGAGCGCTAAAATAAAAACTGTATAACAGCTCTCGTATTCACTTAAAGTAATCTAACATACATGGGCAAGAGCGAAATAGACAATAATTGTAAGGTTTTATTTTCACGTCATTGTCACAAACTCTCAAAGTACAAATGTCAAATGGTTGTAATTTGGTTGTATATTATACTACCAAATTAAAAGTACGTCTTTGATGAACGTTGTTTCTGAAGTAAGACCAAATTCAATGCGGTCGTATTACAGTGGCCGAACAGCTTTGTGAGCGGCTAGCGTGAAATTTTATTATTTTGCAAGGAAGTTCGTGATAAAATAACAGGAAAGTGTGCATAAAGACGCTTCAGACATCTTAGAGTCCGCGTCCAGGATGGCTTGTGTTGTTCCAGACTGCAAGTCTCATACATCACGAAAATAAAATACGGATGAGGTGTTATCATTTCATCGGTGAGTTTTGTTTCTAAATTCTCATATTTTGACAATATAACAACGGTATATTCAGAAAATTGTAGTAAATTAATATTACAAATAGATTTCTCCATGAGTTTTGGTTTAAATTGTCTTATTTTCATGCCTTTTGTTTTGTATATGATAGTATGATAGTGATGTGTTTTTTGTTATCGATGTCAACATTATTTGGTTTTTACTTTTTGCTTTAGTTTTCCCAAAGATGAACCTATTAGAACTGAATGGATACGCTGTATATCAAGGAACAATTGGACACCGAAAGCGCACAGTCACATTCGTTCGAAACATTTTAGACTGCAGTCATTTCAGTCACATAAAAACATTAAATTTCGGCGGCTGAAAGCAAATGTTATACCCACATTACATTTACAGAACATGAAATTGCTCCTTTTTTATTCCAAACATTATCTTAGTCTTGCTTTGTCAAATATTTTTTTCGATCCTACCAATAAATATTCAGATTTTTAATTAACATTTTGGCACCGTGTATTCCAAATTATAATGATAGCTTATTTACAATAATATTTTTATATTTCAGAAACCACTATCGGATTCAGAAGGAATTATGAAGCACCAAGTAAACGCCCCAAATCTATGACCACAGTTGAAACAAATACTGATTTCGATATCTCTGAACTGATATCTAATTTACAGAAAATTGTAGCAGATTATAAAAACCAAATTGGAATATTAAAAAAGAGTAAGAAAGTTGGTGTCAGTGTTTCGTTTCTGAAGGAGCATACTTTGAAGTTGATGAAATAAATTTGGATGAATAACAAACATTTTGTATATTATTGATCTTTTCCCGATACTTTCTGGACAGAGTGGTATATAAAAATAGGTAAACAAAAAGTAAATTATAAAAAATAATAGTTTGTTAATTTAATTTAAATAATCGATTAATTTTCTTTTTATTCCTCTTTTAATCTATACCTATAAAAAATATAATTTTAAATGCAGTGTTCACCAATGTACTAGAGCTAGAGGTCTAACTTAAAATATAAACATGTAGCCTAATAGGATATGCCTATACAAGGTGCAATTTTTTAACTGTACCTACCTGGTTTCTCTAGATACACGCAAATTCTAATAAACAAATTGGTACGGGTCAAAAATTCTACCCATGAATACTGCATTATAAAATGTTCATATTGAAGATTCTACACGTGTTTATTATGACACATTACCGTTCGTTCTAGTGTCATTGACATACCAACAGCATAAGAAAAATGTTAAGTAAATTTTTGATTTTATTTTTATCGATAGTAATATCGATGCCATTGCATCACTGACGTAAGGGAAACTAGTGACGACCTTGTAAATTACGAAACAAAATCTGTATACTTATTTCTTTCTTACACATTTGCAACTGTATAAGTAAAAATAGTACGAACTAACGTATTGTGTTGTTATTTTAGCGCGGCTTCTATAGCTTTAGTTATTGTTCTGAGTCCAAACCGATTAAAATGTGCATTTGTATTTGGCCCGTACACAGCGAGACTTTAATACAGAAATAACTACGCTGGCCCGAGAAGCGGTAGTAATGGTACCTGTAAGCATCTTGAATGTATTCAAAGCATTTTGAGTTGCTTTAATCAATCAATGAAAAATCACTATAAGCTTTTTCTGCTACACCACCACAAAGTTGATAAATTAATAGAATATAATGCCTCTTAAGCCGTCGCCGTTCGGCTAACTTGAAACGCGCACGCTTACTATCCGTCTCTTCGTTTGAATCAGCGGTTCTCAAAGTTCTCTACAATTTTCAACTGTGCAAGTTGTGGTTCTACTCATAGCGAAGGCCCGGTATGCAGCACATGTAAATGTCATTATGACTTCCAATGCTCAGGAGTAACTGAAGCTGGCTTTCGAAGACTTGGAGAAAGGAACAGTAGTTGGCGCTGTCCTAAATGCAAGTCCAACCCATCTTCGTTTCCGGCAGCAACATCTCCACAACCCAGCCGTGAAGACAAAATACAGGAGCAGCTGAACATAATTATGCTCCAACTGGCACCTATTCCATCGCTAGTGGCAAACGTTAAGTCTATCAAAGACGAAATGAGCAGCATTAAGGAGACCCTGGACATGGCGCATGACCTTATTAACGACTTCTCTGACAAAGTCAAGAAGTTAGAATCAAGAGTGATTCAAGCGGAGAAGGCATCAAATGAGATCCCAGTGTTACGCGCAGAAATTGACAGGCTTAATCGCGAGATACAGGACCGGGACCAGTGGAACAGGTGTAACAATGTAGAAATCAGAGGAGTTCCCCAAAAAAACAATGAAAATTTGTACGATGTAACACATAAAATTGCTGGAATGTGTGATTTCTCTTTTCGAAAAGAAGACGTGAACTACATCGCACGGACACCCATTCGTGTGCCAAATGCTGACAAACCAATACTGGTTTCATTTAACAATCGCTACATAAAGGAAGAATTTGTGGCATTGGCACGAAAGAGTAAAAAAATGAATACGTCAAGCTTGGGATACACATCTGCTACGAACATATATGTTAATGACCATCTGACTCCAAGCAATAAGACACTTCTCGGCAAAGCCAAAAAATTAGCAAAAGAAAATAATTTTCGCTACATATGGGTGAAACATTGTAAAATCATGGCCCGTAAATCTGATAGCTCCCAAATATTTTTTATAAAATGCGAAAAGGATTTGGAGAAAATCAATTAATTATCTACGAAATTTTAATTCTTAACATCATATTAATTTACACTTTGGAAACCACACTCAATACCGATACATACTGTGTACCTACCGGTCTTACCGGCGAGCTACATTATCTATTATGGAACGGTCAGTCAGCTGTCGCTCGTGAGTATACTATTGTTTCTGCAACTTTTTACCTTATTAGCACACGCGCGCTGCTTAGTGGCTATCAAACTCGCTTACGCGGGGAGATGCATTGGACTAATGTCGCTTGCGGAAGATATGCTTCAGTCGCACTCGCACTCGCCTACCTTTTATTTGTTATATACCTTACTTGTTGGTCTTACACACAATAATCAATTAAATAATTGGTTCTTTCACATTTTTGTTGCTGATTATGTTTTTATGTTTTCTTGTTGCAATATGAATCGTGAAAGACTGCTTTTCATTATTTGCTCATTATTTTTAAAGCGAATTTTGTACTCGTTCTTTAAAATTTTAAGGAATATTTGTTTTTTGGCGAGTGATCTTAAAGTAAATTTGAAATATATGAATAATTGTATTGGCAGCGCTACTTACATAATGTCTCGATGGAGTGATGTTTGTACTATTTATTGTTATAATTATACGGATCAAATGATAAGACTTTTCGCTGTGCTTCTGTATATTTTATCGATTATTTATTTAATGTCGAACAATAAATTGATTCTGAGACCGTTTTATGATTTCATTATATTATATGTTGAATTGATATTTACACATATGAACGACATAATAAGTTGTTTATTCATTTTGAAGAACCTACATTGTGTAGTTATTATTAGTAAAGATAGGAATTTATTAATTGATAGATTTATGAAATCAATCGGCTGCTCATTTTCAATTATTGATTTTATGACACAACCAGGCGATGTGTTTTGTAAGTATATTTTCAACGTGCCTCCCAGTATAAATCTATTATATACTTATTTTCGATTTTTCTATATTTTTTGTATGGCTTCACGATTATTACCTTCTTATCTGGGATATGAAGTAATTTTTACTAGATTTTATTTTAATACTTGTAATGGACTTTAATATTTATTATCAAAACACGCGCGGGCTGCGCACCAAAACACATACACTAAAACGAAACCTACTTCTTAATTCATATGACGTAGTTTCTTTAACTGAGACTTGGCTTCTTGAAGGTATCTCTGATAGTGAACTTTTTGATGAAAGGTACTTAGTTTGGCGTCGTGACAGAAATTACCAAAGCACACTCGAAAAGTATGTCGGTGGAGTGCTTCTTGCGGTCAGTCGTAGGTTTTTAGCAAATAGTCGACCGGAATGGTCATCATCCGCCGAGGATATTTGGGTAACGATTACCAATAAAGCCAAAAACAAGGGATCGAGAAAAATACACATATGTATGTACATTATATCTATGCAGTGAAAAGCAGGGAAATTCATTTAATTCACAATTGGTTAATTTTTCTGATAAATTGTCTCAAATTATTAATTCACATCCGGATGACACTTTTATTATAATAGGTGATTTTAATATGAGTAATGTTGACTGGATTAATAGTAGCCCCTTGGTACCATCAGGAGTTTCCGGAACTGCACAAATTCATTTTTTTGATACATTAGCTGAATGTAACTTGGAACAGTTTAACTTATGTCGTAATGCTAATAACCGAATTTTAGATTTGGTTTTTGGTAATGCTGACTTGAGTGTATCCCCGTGTGAAGATCCATTGGTGTCTGAGGACTAACATCACAAATCTCTTGTTATGCAGCTGGTCTGACGATCCCCCTTTCTATACTATTTCAGCGATCACTTAAAGAAGGTATAGTGCCCAAATTGTGGAAGTCGGCGTTTATCACTCCAATACATAAAGGTGGGGACCGTGGGCAGGTAGTGAACTATAGACCCATCTCCAAATTATGCATTTTTGCTAAAGTACTTGAGAAAATTATTCATTCACAGGTCTATGCTTCAATATCACTTTTATTGCGGAACAACACGGATTTCTTAAGAAGCGTTCCACCACCACTAATCTTTTAACTTTTGTCGATTTTACTACATCATCTATGGATTCGGGAGGGCAAGTGGATGCCATATTAACTGATTTTATGAAAGCGTTCGATCGAATCGACCACAAAATTCTGCTCCAGAAGATTTTGGCAGCAGGAATACACGGAAACCTATTTCGATGGTTTTCTTCTTATATTGATAACCGGTCTCAGGCTGTTGCATTAAATGGATTTGTATCTGAATGGTACGGTGTTCCTTCTGGGGTGTCTCAGGGCTCCCTGATCGGACCCTTGTTGTTCAATATCTTTATTAACGACGTTAAAACGTGTTTTTTGCATTCAAAATTTTTGTTATATGCCGATGACTTAAAAATCTTTAAATCAATCAGTACAATGGACGACAGTCATCATTTACAACAAGATCTTGAAAGATTTGAAGAGTATTGTGCACTAAACAAATTGGAATTAAATTTACCAAAATGTCATTCCATAACCTTCACTCGTAAATATAAAATTATTGAATATAATTATACCCTTAAACGAGTTAAACTTAAAAGGGTACATGAGGTCCGTGATCTAGGGGTATTACATGACTCTAAACTATGTTACGATGCTCACATCGATCATATTTATAGGAAGGCAAACAGAATGATGGGTTTCATTTTAAGATTATGCTCACAATTCAAGAATATTAAAGTGTTAAAAATTTTATATTGCGCATACGTCCGTAGTATACTTGAATATGGCTCCCATGTTTGGAATCCGCAATATAATATTTATATAGAGAGGCTTGAAGTCATACAGCGCAAATTTATGAGATTTCTTCCGTATAAGTCCAAATCTATAGATGTCAATTATGAAGCTAGATGTAAGAGACATCATATGATAACATTGCATGTCAGAAGAAGTATTGCAGACATCACTCTATTGGCTAAGGTTGCCCAATCAAAAATATATTCACCTTACCTACTTTCTAGGTTGCAACTGCAAGTCCCAAACAGATCTGTGCGACATCAAACAATTTTTGCTGTTCCTATGAGTCTTACCAACCATGGGCAAAACTCATACTTCAACAGATCTGAGTTTTCGTTTAATCAGCTGACTGACTGTCCCAATTTCGATATATTTAATTCTAGCCCTGACTCATTTAAAAAGGCCTTATCTGACCGTTGGTTTGAGTCGGTCCCAATGTAGTAAAACTATGGTAACTTCTTATGTATTTTTTTTTTATTGTATTCACTAAAATTATATGTTTCTGTGTTTAATTGTTATTTTATCTTCTTATTTAGATTTATCTCCAAAGTAGTAGTAGTAGTAGTAATAGGCGTGTTGTTATAGTAATTATATGTGAAAACATTTAATTGGTGTTTAGATAAAATTTTAGTTCGTAACTTTATGTACATATTATCACTGTTTGTTTTCCAAATAAAATAAAATAAATAAAATAAAATAAAATTAAATATTTCTAAAAAAATGTGCATTTCCCGACGAAGTTTGAGAAGAACTTGATTTAAACAAAAGTCATTTAAAGAAGTATTTTTCGTAATTCATCTCGTATAGGAAATAAATTTTATACATAGATACGCTGATCCGGCCACGCGTTGCTGTGTTATAAATTAAAATGAAACTTATCCTATGTCCTAAGTCTGAACGAACCCAGCAAAATCAAAATAAATCATACAAATCTGTTGAGTAGTTCCAGAGTTCATCGTGGTCAAACAATGTGACAGGCAATTTTTATATAGATTTATAGACGTTACTATGATATGGCGACCTCAAATAAGGTGACCTTAACAAAAAACCGTTATCCTATATTTACTGATATACTTGCAGTAAAATAATTAAACATTGCTTGACTTCGCTATCTGAATATTAACACCCTTATTCATAAATATAGATAGGTCATGTTTAAGTTAAGCAGTGTTACGGTCTCTTTCGATCTCCTTAGCCATTGGCATGGGGTACTAATCCATACAAACTGTTTTTAATACTAAAAACGGCAATAGATGGCACTACCATTAACATTTGTAAATTATAACATTTCACGTTTAGAAATAAGCCGAATTAAGTAGAAATATTGAGATTAAAATAAAAACCAGCATATTTTATATACATAATTTCACATCAACCTTTATTCAACTCCTTAATTTGAAGATAAGAAACACCATAAATAATCAATTTAGAATACGAAAGTATAGGCTATAACTCGGATACAATATCTGTGGACCTCGCTGGAATGTCAAGCCCCCTCCCGTTCTCTTGTCACCTCCCCGCGCTTTTGTTTTGTGCATCGTACCTAAGCGCTGACGTGACGTCATCAGGTCCACAGATATTGTAACCGGGTTGTACATGTGAGTACATTTCAGCTATGAGGCTTAACGTAGTGTTTTGCAATTGTGACGCTAGATGGCGACTAACCGGAATGCGCTTGGCGCGCGGCTTACACGTTCGTCGAAACTACTTGAGAGAAACATGTGCCATTTTCTTCTAACGACGTAAATAAGACTGAGACATCATGTAGGCTCAGTTGGTGAGCTTGCTTAAAAGTTGAATGTTTCAAATAAATTAAGCTTTTACATTCAGTTTTTTATTGAAGTTTTAATCTCCAATAGGAGGTATCTATGCACAGTGTTTTAAAGAAGCAAAAAATATTTACACCTTAAGGTTTTTTGCATAAATCTATTATTTAAACCCTAATAAAGGCAAGAGTTTAATTCCCAGATCACTATTTTCGGAAAAAAAAACTGGTTGGTTGCCTGTAAAGTCGGTATACGGGCGAAAGTTTTACGTGACAACGACTTTGAGTGGTAAAATAATTTTAATGTGAATATTCATTCGTATAGTAGGAAGAAGGATGAAATAATAGTAACAATTTAAAACATTTATTTATACAAAGAATTATATTTAAAACATTAATTTATAGGCACGCGTCCCTTCCACTTTTTATGTCTGTCTCTCTCGCTCTTAGGCGGGCTAACCATGCCCGAGTGGAAGGGACGCGTGCCTCTCACTCGCTCTCATTGTAAGCGCATAACGTGAGCGGAGCGTAACGCAGTTTCTTGAAGTGTCACCCGGCAAACCAATTTATAAGACGTTGTCACGTCAAAAAAGCCATACGAAGAAGTAAAGTTTTTAAAATTTGCGCATGAAAAAAATTAACAATTTAATTTCTTCAGTAGACGGTTCCATCTCTGTCCACTTTTCTTTAGATTCCTCTGCTCACAGCTGAATCCATCGTTGGACATCGCCTTTATGGCCTTCGTTGAACATCAAGAGCAAAGGAACCATGAGGTCATTGAAGATGCTTTATACCAAATTAAAGAAGATAAGTGCAATATTGCTGAATACGTAGAAGTTCCTAAAGCAAGTACTTTCTATCAACACTACGTTAGGGCCATTATCATTATCAAAAAAGAGAATGTGTGAAAAACGTAAATACTTTCCTGTAAGTCTGAGGAAAATGACAAATATTTTTTATGAAATAATAAAAAAAACATGTACCAAAAATCTCACCAAACCTTCAATCTTTTCTCAAAAATAGCAAAAAAATTTAATCACTTTTTAGGATCTTTTAATAATGTTAAATGTTTATTAATTAATATATCTTTATTTTGTTATGGGTATTGGATAATCAAAAGAAAAATAATTTTTGGCACATTTATTTATGATCAAATACAGCTGGCCGGAATAAACAAGCACACATCCTCCAGACGCAAAATAGGCGCTTAAAGTCGTCGAGTTGCGGATACCTCTCGTAATTATTGAACAAGAATAAGATCAAATACAGCTGTTCTTACCTTATACCAAATTTAATCGAACTCTGTCAACCCGTTCTTGACTTATAGAAGGAAATACAATAGACAGCCTATCACTTGCGCAATCACATCTACTTCCATATACCAAACTTCATCGAAATCGATCAACCCGTTTTTGATTTGTAGAAGGACATACAGACGAACAAAATTAAAAAAATCGTAGAATCAGTGAGACATAAAACGAACATTTACCATTAAAAATTGTCCAAATAAACAAATGTACAGACAGAGCCTACAGATTTATATAGTAGTATAGATAAACTAGCCATGTGCATCTCACCGAGTGTTCTTTTTTCAACTTTTAGTGAAAGAAGAGAGATTTATAGGAAATATAGTAAACGGCAAGCTTACGAATTCGCGAAAGAGTCAAACTACAAAATAAAAATGTTATATTTAAGTAATTCTTCGATCATACGCACATTTTGTAGACCACTCCGTTCAGACAAGTAATGAATTGAGTGATCCGTTTAAACCGCTACTAATCTGCAAAATATGACTAATCTGCAAAGGTTGTCTGGAAGAGATCGCTCTGAGCGATAAGACCGCCCATTGTAACACTATTTTAAGTTTTCTCTTGTTATCTTATTATTTCAATGTGGTGTTATCAATAAAGTGTTTTGTATTGTATTGTATGACATCCTAGCGAATTGGCAATTTCTTAAAAGATTTAAGAAATTCTTTATTAAATTCTAAAAAAATAATTGTTATCACAGAGTACTTTCTGAGATTTAGACTATGCAAATTTATTGACATGTCTGGATGGAGTGTTCCAGTTTTTAGGTCATAATAAATTAAACTCAAGTTTTAGAAATTTGTGACTATGCTATAAGTTTTTACTATTGTTTACTATATTTCCTATAAATCTCTCTTCTTTTACTAAAAGTCGAAAAAAAGAACACTCGGTGCAGATGCACATAAACTAGCCGTGCCGTTTCAATATTCTTATTTTTTTATCAGCATACTGCGCAGAACTGAGTCTATTTGACAATATGAGCCTGCCTAACACCACATGTTATCCCGGCAGGAAATTAAATTTTAGACCCATAAGTCGCACAAATATTTAATTTGGCGCACATTTATCCACTAATATAGGCTATCAACCAGTGTTCTTTTTACCCTCAATCATTAGTTTTGATTTGACGTTTTTCCTGTTATGATTCTAAAACGATGTCTCATTTGAAATTGGTGCAATTTCACAACGGATTGCAAATAATTAATTGAATCCTCCTAGAACTTCTCTGCTGGTGGAATTCATTTATAAATTAAACAGCACATCTACCGTACAAAAACCTGAACAAAACTCAAATTAAGTGTACATTAGATAGAGTTTAGTATCAATTGCAAAATTAGGACATTTTGTGGTGCTGTAATCGTTATGTAATAGGCTATTATCAAATAAAACCTCTTCCATTTTACAAGGTTTTTATTATAGAGACAATAAAATTACAGGAAGTAAGTGCTGGGCCTCTTGTACGCAAATGTATTGAGGCGTTTGTGGTGATGCACGCGTTTAGGCAGCGGGAATCTGATGGTGCTGTTATGGAACTGTTTTACTTGCGGACGGCGGCAGGCCGCGGCTTTAATAACCTCCACTTTGATGATCTAGAAAAAAAAAATGTAACAATTAAAAAAATATATATTGACGTCACCCACAGTTGGGATTTTTTCTTGCATTTCGACAAGAGCAAGCGAGATGAACAGTGTTGCTTAGTTACGTTACAATATGTATGAATGGAAACATATATCAAAATATCCAAAGAAATTTTACTACAAGTAATTCAATTTGTCCCAGGAATCATTTCATATTATTAGTAGTAAAATTGAAACTTTTACTAGTAAAAGGTCGTGGGTTCGAATCCCACCTGAGGGCTCGGAGGCGTAGTTGTTTTTTACACGCGTATTTTATATCTTATAGAAATATTGCATTGCAAAAACACAATTATGGCTGATTCCATCTTAATCAATTGTTTAATATTTGTAAAAATATTACTTTTGATGTTGAAGGTAGTTAGCATTCAACATTGGTGGAACGATACTAACTCATAGTGTAAGTTGAAATACATTTGTAAAATTTGACACATTTGCCAGTGTCTGGGTAGCTCAGTGGCCAGAACAATCAAGAAATGATGTTTTGACACAAAATATATGCGACTTTCCCATAGTGCAGTGGCACCTTTTGAGTTCAGTACTCAAAAACAAAAAAAAAAAAACAATAAAAGTTTAAAGTAAAAGCCAGGTCCCTCCTGTGTACCATCACCATGGGAAACACCTGTATAATGCCTAGTTTGTGAAAAATAAGGGTTGTAAACTACATTTTTAGTTGGCTGGTTCTGGCCTGTCATTACAATATAGCAGTGATGCTGCCTACTTTTTGCAGTTATGTGTATTTATGTATTCTATTTATTATTTTATTGTACATTTTATCACTTTGGGACTAATTAATTGATCAAGATCAAATTTGACAAGTAACTTTGCACCACTGCAACCATTTAAGAAATTTAACAATATACAAATGAATATAGGTAACTACTGCTTTACTGTGTTTATTTTATATAACAACAGCAAAGCAATAGTTGGTAATATTAAATGCAATGTAATTATATGCTATGCTGTTTGTTAGCCTTTGCTGTAGCATAATTCCTTTTTTAACGTCTGGCAGTGCACAACTCAATAAATCATACACTATTTAGTCTATAAAAAATTTTTAACTGTCAATAATAAAATATTTATCATCAGTGCCCTATTAATGTCCCCACTGCTCTCCCTAGGAATGTACACATTAAGCAGAAGTAAAATTAGTCACAATCCACTTTACAGGCCCAATGTAAACTAATTTATTTGCAGCCAGGACCAACAGCTTAACTTACCTTTGGAACCAATGAGGTGTTTGGGATAAGAAATATTTGGTCACCTATCTAATGACCTAACCCTGCAAAAAATGCTGCCTGCTTGCTTTATGCCCAAATGCCTTACCTGAATAGAGTGAGCACGCGCCCTGTGTCTTGCACCCATGTCTCGGTAGCACTGTGTGACAGCACCACCAACACTGAGGTCGCGGTATTCACGGTACATATTGTGTACACCTGACCGTGACTCATAGCGCAGCCAAATGCCAAAGTTCTTAATTTTGACTGGACTCTTTTCAGCAATCTCCTACGATAAATAAAAATATTATGTCAGTATTTAACACTACTGCTTATTAAGAAAGTTAACAACCTTATTCTAAATTACATGACAAGTATGAAAAAACTTATTACAATTTTTTCAATATACATAGATATATTGAAAAAAGCTTATAATTCTGATAGCTATAATACGTTTTTAAATACCTTGGATAAACCATTTACTTTTTTTAATTAAAAAGTTAACATATGTGTGTCAAATAGTAAAGTAATAATTATGAATACAAACAATACCTTTAAGGAGACAATTTCACCAGTGGTCTTCTTAAATTTCTTCAACTGGCGGAGGAAATACCAGAAACGGGATTTAGCCACAATGGGATCTGGAGAGAATATCCTCATTTTGTATAGCGGCGGCTTGGGCTCGCTCTCCGAAGGGAGCTTGCGGCCAATGACTTCATATTCCTTCAACTAGAAAAACATCATTTAAATAGGAAATTATCTTACATTCAAAGTAGTTTGTCAAACTGAGAAGCAGCTCGCTCTAGTTGTTTGATTTTTTAGTTTCAAATAGCTTTGTTTGTGACAGACATAACCTAACACCTAATTTTGATACAAGAAGTTATTTCCCTTTTGCTCTTAGCGAGAAATGTATTGTTTTTCTAAAACAACAAACTTAACATAATTAAATATAAACACTAAGAAGACAAATAAAATTGCTCCTCATTAAATTGATCATCGACACATTATATGCATGTGTATCGGACAACGTGTATAGATTTATCTTGGCTCACAAATCCAGCTTAATTAATGTAATTTTTCCATTGCTAACAATCTGAAACGTACCGTACTTGTCAATGTTTAAAACTTTTAATTTGTTTCTACGTATTAAAATGCCGTTCATGAGGATTTTTAATAAACTTACCTCTCCTTTAGCCTTCATTTTCGGAGGACTTAACCAAAAAGAACTGTCACTTCACGGAAACGGAAAAATGGCGGCACCAACATTATGTCTATGGGCGGCACCTCAGAACAATAACCTCAGAACAATAACTAAAGCTATAGAAGGAGCGCTAAAATAAAAACTGTATAACAGCTCTCGTATTCACTTAAAGTAATCTAACATACATGGGTAAGAGCGAAATAGACAACAATTGTAAGGTTTTATTTTCACGTCATTGTCACAAACTCTCAAAGTACAAATGTCAAATGGTTGTAATTTGGTTGTATATTATACTACCATATTAAAAGTACGTCTTTGATGAACGTTGTTTCTGAAGTAAGACCAAATTCAATGCGGTCGTATTACAGTGGCCGAACAGCTTTGTGAGCGGCTAGTGTGAAATTTTATTATTTTGCAAGGAAGTTCGTGATAAAATAACGGGAAAGTGTGCATAAAGACGCTTCAGACATCTTAGAGTCCGCGTCCAGGATGGCTTGTGTTGTTCCAAACTGCAAGTCTCATACATCACGAAAAGAAAATACGGATGAGGTGTTATCATTTCATCGGTGAGTTTTGTTTCTAAATTCTCATATTTTGACAATATAACAACGTTATATTCAGAAAATTGTAGTAAATTAATATTACAAATAGATTTCTCCATGAGTTTTGGTTTAAATTGTCTTATTTTCATGCCTTTTGTTTTGTATATGATAGTATGATAGTGATGTGTTTTTTGTTATCGATGTCAACATTATTTGGTTTTTACTTTTTGCTTTAGTTTTCCCAAAGATGAACCTATTAGCACTGAATGGATACGCTGTATATAAAGGAACAATTGGACACCAAAAGCGCACAGTCACATTTAAACATTAAATTTTGGCGGCTGAAAGCAAATGTTATACCCACATTACATTTACAGAACATGAAATTGCTCCTTTTTATTCCAAACATTATCTTAGTCTTGCTTTGTAAAATATTTTTTTCGATCCTACCGATAAATATTCAGATTTTTAATTAACATTTTGGCACCGTGTATTCCAAATAATAATGATAGCTTATTTACAATAATATTTTTATGTTTCAGAAACCACTATCGGATTCAGAAGGAATTATGAAGCACCAAGTAAACGCCCCAAATCTATGACCACAGTTGAAACAAATACTGATTTCGATATCTCTGAACTGATGTCTAATTTACAGAAAATTGTAGCAGATTATAATAACCAAATTGGAATATTAAAAAAGAGTAAGAAAGTTGGTGTCAGTGTTTCGTTTCTGAAGGAGCATACTTTGAAGTTGATGAAATAAATTTGGATGAATAACAAACATTTTGTATATTATTGATCTTTTCCCGATACTTTCTCGACAGAGTGGTATATAAAAGTAGGTAAACAAAAAGTAAATATGTAAAAAATAATAGTTTGTTAATTTAATTTAAATAATCGATTAATTTTCTTTTTTTTCCTTCATTTTAATCTATACCTATAAAAAATATAATTTTAAATGCAGTGTTCACCAATGTACTAGAGCTAGAGGTCTAACTTAAAATATAAACATGTAGCCTAATAGGATATGCCTATACAAGGTGCAATTTTTTAACTGTACCTACCTGGTTTCTCTAGATACACGCAAATTCTAATAAATAAATTGGTACGGGTCAAAAATTCTACCCATGAATACTGCATTATAAAATGTTCATATAGAAGATTCTACACGTGTTTATTATGACACATTACCGTTCGTTCTAGTGTCATTGACATACCAACAGCATAAGAAAAATGTTAAGTATATTTTTGATTTTATTTTTATCGATAGTAATATCGATGCCATTGCATTACTGACGTAAGGGAAACTAGTGACGACCTTGTAAATTACGAAACAAAATCTGTATACTTATTTCTTTCTTACACACTTGCAACTGTATAAGTAAAAATAGTACGAACTAACGTATTGTGTTGTTATTTTAGCGCGGCTTCTATAGCTTTAGTTATTGTTCTGAGATTTACGCTAAGCCATAGACTTTCCTTTTCTATTTCTTTGTTGTTTTCCATAAGGGCAGGCAAAGGGTACAATGTCCTTACAGCCTAGTTTTCAGTTGTTTTTTCCGACTAATAAAACAAAGATAATTAACGTACAATTTTATTAGTATGTAGGTACATTAATTCACAATACAAATTTTTAATAGTTTTAAACAAAATCTTTTACTTACACTTCGCCTTTTTTAGAAATACGTTTGCTTCTCTCTTTCTCTCGAGAGACTCGTGAGGTTTTGCTTATTCAAACGGCCCATCAGAATCATTTACCTCATCCAATTAATTACCACTAAGGTTTGAAGTGTTCACTTCCGTCATTACTATATAACTTTTATGAGAATTGCAGTATATAAACATTAGCTTTTCAACATTTTCTGCCTTCAATGAATTTCTCCGAACGTCTAAAATCCATGTGTACATTGAAAAAGATCGCTCTTCGTCAACTGAGGTGAAGTTAGCAAATTTATACACCTCCTCCTTCTCGTCATTAATACGGGAGGAATTTTTTTCTGCTATATTTCTGATAATGTCCAAATCAGGATGTCTATCCATGATCTCTCGCAATTTCTCCATCTCAAAGCTGATCTCACTGCATCAAATATTTCAAATGATTCCTTTATAGGTGTAGGTGATAACTATCAACACAAGGGTTCTCTTTTCTAATCTGCGCCGCAACAAAATTTAGAGTATGGGCTAAACATGTGAATCGCAACATTTTTGGAAAAGTTGATTTTAACATTCTACCAGCTGATATTATGTCTGCCACACTGTCTATCATAACATTCTAACATTATTTACTTTGCTCTCATATGAACTTTTCTCCACATATTTTTTAAAGAATCTTACAAATTGTGATATAGTTGTTCCATTTACAGTATCTAGCTTTTATATACCACTAAGTAAGGCCGATGGCACCTACTAGGTTCTCATGGTCTCACCAACAAATGTAAGACAGCTTCTCCTAAGAAATCCGTCGTTTTGTCTACTGTAAGCCATAGCTTATTATCTACAATATTACTTTGCATCGCTTGAATTTTAATTTTAAAAAGATGATCCACGTAAACTTTTCTCATTAAGGATTCACATGTACTTTAAAAAAAGTGATTTAAATGCATTGTTGCATAGTTAGGAACATGGTATGTTACAGGGAATCATAAATTCGATTAAGTCGAAGTAAAATTCTGAAGAAGTGTGGTGTTCTTTTTTTTATGTACTGCTGCTTCTAGATGTCTTTTGACATTACTCTGACGAGTTGAACTGAAAAGTACTTCGCATTTAAAGCAGTAGACTTGCATGGTCGTAAAGAAGCTTCGGATTATCTTCGATCCACTTGTTGACGGTGGCTACTTTAATTGAGCTCCGCACCATGGTAATACTTTTCTTCAAAGGATCAATCTATAGCAAAAATAGTAAATCTAAGAAAACCGTATGAGTGTGTTTTTAAGTATAAGAGAGATAGGGCACAACAGTTGCGTAGTTTAAAAGATCTAAGCGTGCATACATTCATACAGAGGGACAGACGGCGAGAAGCGAACTTTGTTTTATACTATGTATAATTGTAATAGCAACGACAGTAATACACATTGAGCGTTTTCCATTTAGACAAAATTGTCGACACTGTGTTGCACTGTGTCGACCATACTATAGCAAAAACCTATTGGTACACACACACACATAAACAAAAAGTTGACACAGTGCAACACAGTGTCGACTTTTTTTTCTAAATGGAAAACGCTCATTCTGTATAAATTTGAAGTGTCTGCTTAGTACTTTTTTTCCGTACTTTTTTACAAGTATTCTGCTATAAAAAAGTACATACGTAGCTGGTTTGATACAATCACCATAAAGTAGCAATGATTTCAAATGCTAGTCACGAAGCTTAACATACGGGCTTTTTAATTGGTTTAATTGACTTTATGGTTAATAAATTTACAATTGTAATTAGTTTTTCTGGTAATCTTTTACTGATTTTCTTTTGTAGCTTTAAACTGATTAATTGTTAATTAATGTGTTTATGTGATTGTTATGGAAACCTGTATAGTCCTACTCGAGCGTTCTTGTACTTCTGGAACAAACATTTATAGTATTTATATAAAATTGTGTCAATTACTATTTAAGGAATCTAAAAACGTTTATCATAGGACGTATATCCCTTTCATTACTTACATTAAGGTGAACGGTAAGCAGAACTAGCGCCACCAATTTAGTTCTTTACGTAACTTCTAAATCAGATCAATTTTCAGTAATTAAAAGCTCAGAGGCAACAGAAAACACACCTAAAATTTATTGAATCTCTATATAGCATTTCGTTTTGTAGTTTACCCATCAAACAGGTTCATTCCCAAAGTAGCTACTTTGACCGAATAACACCATAAAAAACACCAGCAATCCTTTCATGACACAAAAATAAACAAGAAATACATTATTAAATTACTATTTACCATTTTGTTATCAAATTGAAACTGAATAAATTAATTAATTACCTTTACTCTGAGAGCAGGAGGCAAAATAATGATGCGAACAAAAGAACAATACAAATATGTTTAAAGTGTCACTGGACACTTTAAACATATTTGTATTGTTCTTTTGTTTCATATTATCCTTTAGCATTAACCCCTAATTGTACTCCTATTGGAAACTAAACAGGTATGGTGGTGGGCTTTGTGTTGATGTCTGTCTGTGGTTTTTGTTACAGATCCTCAAGAGAGCTAACGTCAGGTGAACCGCTCATTCTCGTTATAAACTGTACAGTATCTAACGTAACTTGTCTCTTTTAACTCGGACATTGGCAGAATCGTCACGTAATGCGACGCAACCATATACCCCAAAATTGAATTGAATTGAATTCATATTATTGTTATTTTTTTGATTCGTGAGTTTGGTGTAGAGTTCAGACACACAGAAATTTACTGTTCTTACGATTTTTTGTTAAAAGTGATTTAATGGATTGTTGCACTTAATTTTTTTTAACTTGAATTATTCTTTTATTTCACTTTTTATTTACCTACATTTTACACCTGGTAATTCGACGGATTTTACTGACGAGAAAATTGCGAGATTTAACGGATTGCTAACGGAATTTCGTAATGAAGTCGGCGAAATTTCAAAATTATTATTGGCAACACTGCATCCAATTGGCAAGGCAATTCATTTCGTCCGTCCCAAAGAGTATGTAATCACTGGTCCGTCCGAGTTGTACGATTTGTAGCATTAGCTTTATTTGAATTGTAGATCTAGCATTAATGAGGGCGAATAAAAAAGAAAGTGTTATGCCTATTTACAACAAGTAGAATATGATATGTTATTAATAAGAAGTGTAAATTGAAGCAAGATGTTATCAAGGAACGTCTTCCGTGTTGTCAGATACGGATTGTATGGTAGTGTAGGAATAGGTGGAACAGTCGCCGCACTGAAACTCCAAGAAAATGATATTGGTTCTCACGCAATCGTTAGAATTACTAGAACAGCGGTCACAGCCATTGATATAGGTAGAACTTATCAAGCTATGCTATATAGCAAGGATTGGGATAGAAAGTCTCCTGAATATGAAGAAGTTAAGAGAGCAGCTCATCAAATTGGAGCAGAAAAGTTATTGGAACTTTGTAGGGCTAATAAAGGTGTATATATTAAAATTGGTCAACATGTTGGTGCTATGGACTACTTACTCCCTACAGAATATGTCACAACCATGAGAATTTTGCACAAAGATGCACCACGAAATACTGTAGAGGAATTGTATAAAGTTATAAAAGAAGATTTAAAAGAGGAGGTTAGTAAATAGAACAAAATGTTATTCTTGCTTTAGTAATTTTCTTGCTCTCTTAAAGTATTCTTTTGATTACTACAGCATACTTTAATTTAAATATGAAATAACTAAATCCAATGCCTTTTTTTATTTGGCACTAAAGTAAACAATTATTTTTAGGCATTAGTATAATTTCCCTTCATTTTTAAATATAGGATTTCTAGGTTGTGTAATTTCCTCAGAAATTTTAGTACACATTGTATATAGGTATATATATTTAGACTGTTTTTTTTCCAGCCTGAGCGATTATTTACTGAATTTGATCCTGAACCCCTTGGTATAGCTTCACTTGCTCAGGTCCATAAAGCCAAACTGAAAGATGGTACTGTAGTGGCAGTCAAAGTTCAACATCACTTTGTGAGGAAAAATATTAACTTGGACCTAAAATGGATGGAGTTTGTTCTCAAAACAATGTCTGTGGTGTTTCCTGATTTTCAAATGCAATGGCTGATTGATGAAACAAAAAAAAATTTAGAAAAGGAGTTAGATTTTTTACAAGAAGGTCAAAATGCTGAGAAAGTTGCAGTTCTATTTAAGAATTATAAATGGTTAAAAGTACCTAAGATATTTTGGGATTACAGTACTGAGAGAGTTTTAGTTATGGAATATATCACAGGTGGCCAGGTTAATGACGTAAAATATGTGGAAGTGAGTATTTATTTCAATAGAACCTAAGATTTTCCCTCATAATATGTGAATAGTAGTAGCATCAATAATAACATTATAGCAAGAGAACCAGGTTTTTTGTTTATCAATGAATTTATGTAAAAAATTGTTTGACCATTTGGAAAGTCAGTTCCAGGTGGACATAACCTTATATATTATTATGTATACTTAACATTTAACCTAAGCAAAGTTGGAGTGGGCCACTAATCTTAAATAATTTGAATTATTTTTTCATCATGTTTACACACGTAACTTTGTACTGGGCCATGAGATTGCACATGCTGATGCTATAATAACCTTGGTCTCATAGCATGGTTATGTCTATATTACATTATCTAACTAGAATTAAGTTATGTTATTCTATGGTTAACATAATTATTTAATATTTAGCTCATTTAAAAGGTACAAGAATTTCAAAATGATTCATTGTATTTTCAAACTTATTTATACATTGAAACTTTTTAGGAGAATAATATAAACAAGTTAGATTTATGTAAGAAGCTGGGTGACCTTTATGCTCATATGATTTTTGTCACCGGTTTTGTGCATAGTGACCCACATCCTGGTAACATCCTTATTCGAAGGGACCCAGAAGATAAAGAAGTGACTGTTTTCTTATTGGACCATGGTTTGTATGCTGTAAGTTTTAAGTGTAACATTAATAATGGTTTACTTAAACGGTGACATTATTTTTAAGTGATTTGAATCTAAATTTCAGCAACTTAGTGACACTTTTAGATATCACTACTCAAAATTGTGGCTTTCAATTATTGAAAAGGATCGTAACAATATGAAACTTTATTCATCAAAGTTGGGCATTCGAGAAGAGCTTTATGTGATTTTTTCCTGTATGGTAACTGGGAGACCATGGGAATCTATCTTAAAAGGTATTGGAGACACAAGACCTAGTTCCCGTGAGGTTAGTACTTTTCTGATTTGTAATGTCTTTATATTCATAAAAAAACCTTACTTTTTATTGTAATGATCTGTAAATATTATAAATAAAATATAAAATAGTATAAAGGTGTGATGGAATAGCACCTCGAAATATTGCAATAGGGTTACAGCGGCGCGAATGCATCTCATGACTGTAGGCTCCCTGAGTTTCTGTGCCTGCATATTTTCTAGGTTCAAGAAAATTCGTATTTACAATACAATCAACGCACTAAGAAAGGCTAAAGTGGGACTATTGCCTATAGTTTCCCGAAAATCTTTACATACTTACAGCATATGTAAATGCTAGTATTTTGTGCGCGACGATGAAGCAAGAAAGCCTCACCCAGAGCAAAGGAACATGCTTAATGATGCTTGAAAATAACATTGATTAGGCTAAAAGACAACTTTTTAAATCAATGACCTTTGGTCAAATTATTTATTTATTTTATTATTTTTTATTTATTTATAATAAGGATAGTTAGTACACAGCACAAATAGCATTGATTATAACAATTTTTACATTGAATTTTGTAGGCCAATTACGACTATCCAACGATTTACAAATTCGGGTTCGAAATATTGTAGATATTATCACCATAACAAAAGAAAAAAATTAGTATAGATAACATTCCAAATCACAAGAACACCAATGAAAACAAAACCAAGTAAGAAAAAAAAAGTATTGATACCCAAGGGAAGCCTTACTCGTAAAATTAAATGAGAATCAACTATTTTAAGTAATGAAGATAATGATGTGTGGGTGCATAGAATAACTAGCACGCAGATTTCAAGCTGTGTGTCATTGGCTGTACTAATGTTGAAAACAATCTTAATTATGTAGTATGTGATTGACAATATTATCATTATAATATCGTCAATCACATACTACGTAAAATGTTGTAAAACGTTACGGCGTAAAACGTTGGGCTGATGAAATTAAAAGGATTGCAGGCCCATATAATCATATAAGAGGAGACTGGACAATACTGCAAAAGGATGTTGTGTCTTAAAACTCGCCGAAAATTTATAAATAAATCTAGAATATTCAAATGTGAAATTGTATTACCTGTTACTAAGAAAATTAAGTTGCCAATAAAGGCTAATAAATAAAGATTATTGAAAGTCTGTTCGATGTAGTCCAAATGTGAAAAAAAAAAATTCAGTGAATCAATGATAATAATATGTTTTGAGATAATAACTTATTTGGAAAATGACCCGTCCACTTGAACTTTTATGTTTAGATTTTAAAATGACTAAAGTACTTATAAACATTCCAGCATCTTTTAAAAACTTGAGTTCCAGAGGCGTCTCTTGCCCATGTAGCGCCTGTGTGCAATCTTACCCTAGCGCCCTCTAGTAAACGCACGGTCAAAATTAAATGGGTACAAATAACAGCACATAACTTTAAACTAATAATTTCCACAATAGATAATAAACTAATTTTTTTGGAGATTATTTTAAAAATCGATTGAAGCATTTTGTTAGTTTTGGATGCCTTTGAAACGACGACAGACGCCTTTGAGAAATATCGCGCGCATGACGTTCGTCCATGGCTATTTAAATTTTATTTTTTAAACTGAACAGCTAATTTCGCAATATGATTGGCGGAGTATTTCCTAACGAATCAAAACAGGTGCCGACACGCGTAATTAGTAACATTGCGACACTCGCTACTACACCAATATAATCTAGGCCCGTGGCGGCCGTGTGCAAAGCACACCCTGCACCATAGGTAAAGCCGCCTTTGTTGAATTATATTATGAAAACTAAAAAACAATTCTATGAGTAATCTTTTAATTTATCCTCATTTAACTTAAAGTGCTGCCGAAATAAGTTTAGTCCTTAGAGAGAGGTTATAAGTTTAGTATTTCATTAGTTTGATCTATCTGTGTGCTCCATCTGTGACTCGTCTGCCGTCGCAGGCTGATGGATTTATTAAAATTATCAAAATATTTAAATTTTTTATTAGTATTTTGTCAGTCAAGGTGTGTTTACACCATCAGTCTGGTGTCAATCAATACCAAACTGATGAAATACTGAACGTATAATCTTTTTTATAACTTAGAACTCGAGTCCTGACCTACATTACTAATGACAATCATTAAAGTAATGGCTTTTTTTTTTTCAGAAAACTATTTTTCAAAATGAACTTCCAAATTTTCTTCACTACGTTACTCAATGTTTGGAGAATGTCGACCGACAAGCGCTGCTTGTGTTACGAACAAACGACTTGATACGTAGTATAGAGTATGCGCTGGGTGTGCAGGAGAAGATGTGTGGGTTTACCGTCATGACCAAATGTTGTATGTTGAGTGTTTACGACTTTGAATATAAGGTAGGTGGCTTATTGACATAGAATAACATTGTACTTGATTGAATCATGCTGTCTAATAAAAAAGGACTCTTATGGTCGCTCCGTTATTTGTCTGTGTGTCAAGACTTTTTTCAGGAAAGGTCTTGGCAGAGGAATTGAACGCAGAAGATTGCCAACTGGCCAGCACTTTGCCAACTACTTATTATGTCTTCTATTAATTTGATTTTAATGTTTTTCTATCTATATTAACTATGTAGTTTTTTTGAATGGTGTCGACCCCTGTTTCATTAAACTGTATAAAGTTAATATTTATTTGTTTTTGTTTCAGAATTGCAACTCGATCATCAAAAAACCGTTTATCACAATGAAGTATGGTTTCTCATTATTATTGTTGTATTTGTACACTGTATACAAGAGTCTTCTAGAGAGGTTCACTTTATTATAACAATAGCTATTCATATCAGTGTAAATAGTCATGAGTGAACAAAAAACTATTTATTGGTCATTATTTATTCGAAGTTCGGGGATATTGTAAGATGGCTATGGTAAATTTTGTAGGTTTGTTTTATATTTTGGAATCAAGAATGTTTTTAGGTTTTAAACTCTTATCATAGTAATTCTTATCAAAGCAACTATTTCAATAATTATTAAATTACACTGATGGCTATCAATGAAAAGTCATCTACACACCTATCACTATTGTGAGTTTTGGTAGCCGATAAAAGAAGTCTGCGATATTTTTGGATATTTAAAATCACACTGTTCCGAAATACCATAGTTTCAGGTATGTTAATTTCATTAATATATGTTTTCTTTTTTTTAGAAAAAATTAAAAGATAATACAATTAATGAGAGAATATTTCTCTTATAGAAATAAAAGTAAACTGCTTTCCAAAACTGAAATTCATATGCTATAACCAGTGATCGGAATAGGTAGTTCAATTTAAAGTTCTTAAACATTGTATTAATATGGATAAGCCTTGTGGGATGCGGAATTCTATGATTTGTTATGACATGATTATATAGTTATTATATGAAAACGTACCTATGTGATATGTAGTCACAGTTGTATAGAAAAAATTAAGAGAAAGCATCACTTTCTAAATATTATGTTATTTACTTACGCACGTATTAACAATGACTTTTAACGTTCTTCATAATCATCGCCACAATAAAAAATGCATTAACAGGTAGCTTTAATTAATTTGTCATTTTAGTACCTTTTTTTACCTAGCGCTACCTATCGTACATGCCGAAATATATTATATATGCTTTAAATGCATAATTATTTGGGTTTATTTCCGATAATATTTGAATTCTTAAAACCACAAATGTATAAATCTCTTTCAAGTGGGATTAAAAGGCTTATCACTATTATGATAGTGTTAAAAAATTTCACAAAATTGCAATATCTATTCAATTCACTGGTTAAAACTAATATGGCCTATCAAAAATATACTTTTTATTTTTGCAAAAAAAAAGAACAGGTATTTATGTTGCATTTCATCTATTTCTTCATAATTATTGTCTTTTGCTGCCAATTCTTGTCTTTTCTCTGTTTTATCTTTCAATGTTTAAATTGGAGACCAAAAGGGCGTTTTTGGAATAGGCGAACATCTCAATCGCTTAGGATTGCCAGATTGACATGTAAAGACTAAAATATATTTGGGTAATATTTTTAACAGTCCGAATTTGGTTACTGTTGGTAAACTCATAATGTTCCCTTTTATTGTAAAAGTTAAGATAATAAAAATGATTATTTTTGGTATTTTAAGAGAATCAGGTGTGGTGTTTGGCCATCGGTTTCACAGAATCTTCCATTACAAATTCAAGTAGGTTAAGACTTAATAAAATTTCTATACTGTTAATTATTTTACGAGAACCAGTTAGTAATGACTTATTTTGTCGAGAATCTGGACAAGATATTAAAAAATGTCAGGACAATCCAGACGAATCCCGACCATCTGGCAACCCTCTGTTCGCCACGAACGCCTTCTGTGGTTACTGTCCACTGTCTATAATAAATATATTAGTGGGAATCTTAAACAAGATCGCTAGTGTATTTTATGTTGAAACCCCATAGTAATACTCATAATATTGAACTATGTATTAAAGTTAGATATTTCATGATCAATATTGAATATGTTCAAATCCCACCTAGCATAGTGCTTTCCTATCTGCCCCGCTGACGGGTATATGGCACCACGTGGGATACATTCAGAAATACTATGGCGGGCCCTTTTTTTTTAATCTGTCTAAACTCGAAATTTTCGACTTCTTTGACTTTTGTGCTCGACATTTATAGCTTCATTAAAAACTAATTTTGATAGGTACTCAAGCATATATTGTACTTTTTCCCTTTGTTCTCATTGATTAGATTAAGAAGTTCTACCCTCGAATAAATTATCAAAGTATATATCTGAAATGAGTTTTCTAATAAAAAAATGTATCAAATTCTTATTTATTATGATTTAAAAAAGAATCAAATAACATGAATAATAATAAAATTTATAGCTAGTCTTATATTTTTTTTATAATAATTGATTCATAAAAAGATAAGATAGTATAACTCGATGTTACTAATGTTTTTAAATTTAGAAAATAATATACCTACAAAAAAATTTAAATCGTGTTATTATTAGAAAACTATTTTTTTTATTGTGTCTCTCTGAATTGACTCTCGCCTGACAGTAAGCGACGATGCGATCTAGTTAGTGACGCGTTTGCCAAGAAGGTACCTATTCACTCGTGACTTGAAGACCCCTAAATTGTATTTATCAGGAAACAGACTCGGGCAAAGAGTTCCACTCTTTACGCTAAAGAGTTGGAACCAAAATGCTTAGTGCGACTCTTTGGTATATCAACCATATGACGGTGGTGTGTATTAGAAAGTCTGGTTATCCGATGAAAAAAGAATTACAGGAACCAGACTGCAATTCTGCTGCACATTCTCCGAAATGTGTCCTATAAAAACGGATAGGCCTTCCGTCTATGTAAAAGGCTTTTCAGCTTATTATTAAAAAGATCGTCATTTCAGATAAGGCTCTTGGCCCACCTCTTATTAAAGATGTGATGTAAAATAAACGTTACAGAAAAATATATCACATTTGTTCGACAGTAGAACTTATTAAACTACTTATAACTAGTTCGATACCAACCTTTCTTCGTCATTTTGGAAGCTTAAGAATATAATTAATAGATTTTAAGAAGAAAATACAGATTTAACAACTGGGTGCTTTGATAGATATAAAAATTGAGACATTAAAAATATTCTTCGACGAGTTTATGGTTAAAATATCACTTTCTACTTATATGCCAATCTTTGCAGAAGCAATAAACACAAAAATATAAAGAAATAGTAGCAATAGGTTTGGTAATTCTGGGTAAACACGATTCCTAGTCAGATAATAGTCACCTCAGCGTGCCTCAAATATTAATTTATTCTGTGTATATAAAAATCAATATCGAAAATTATATGTAAGTAGAGTACATACATTATAAATATATTAAGTTCTATAATTGAATTATATTTTTTACAAAAGAAAAGAAATTGTGTTTCATTACAAATCTTTATTATTGAAATACTCACATGGGAATTCTGTTTTCTAAATTTGACAATTTAGTGCTCAGGGTGCAGAGATCGCTTTGTATCTTAAGTAGAATATTAGTGAAACTGTCACGATTTTTCTTTCCGTTAACTTTAAATACAGATGTACTGGATATTCGACATGTGACATCCGATTTGAAATCCGTGTTTAATAAATTCAAACAATTCTTGTCGGAGTATTTAAAAGTGTTCACAGGCATTGTTTCGTTTGATATTGCAGAAGTTGCTGAAACTGAATAATATACACTATATTAATGAGTATTTAACATTTACCCCCTGTACACACTTTTATAAGTTTGCGAAAGAATAAAACGTTTGGTTATGGGTGACCAAAAATTAACAATGTATCTCTTCTGTGCTTCGGATGGTATTTTACGCCACTGGTCCCGGTTACGTCTGCAATCGTTACCAACCAGCACCAATCCGCATTGAGCCCGCGTGGTGGGGTATGGTCCGCTTTCAACGCGGTTTTTTTTGTAGGGATGCCAAAACAATATTAATTTTTTACTAGATTTTTTATTATCCAAAAATCCATTACAATCTTCCTTTGTAATAGTAACAGCCATAAAAACTCAACAGACTTATGTTTCGCTGGTATCGCTCATTTATATAAACTATACACGTGGGTTTTTACAGTAAATTACTAAACAATGTACACATTTTATGTAAAATACATTTATGTAAGTTGTGCTCATGCGGCTACATATATTTATTTTAAAAACTGTTGTTTAAATTTGCAATAACTTAATAGTGAACAGCGCTAGGTGTTAAAGATTAAACGCATTAAAATTAATTTACCAATCAATGCCGTATTCTGTGCGAAGTGGGAATCAAACCGGCGCTGCTATTGACCGACACAAATTGTACCTGACCCCTCTCCCTCATAACTTGTAATTCACCAACTACCTTTTTATTATTACACTCGCTTCATAGTTGAACGATACTATTTTAAATAATAATATTTTAAAGATGAATTTTAAATGAAATGTCTGCCCTTCTCTCTTCCTTGATTCTGACCTGGTACAGGCGATTATTAAGTATAATGAGAAAAATATTTAGACGGTCTCTATATCGCTTTTTATTGCGATTTTAAGTGAGGTTTTTTTGTGAGGTTGTCCAAGGCGTCCTTGGTTCTGTTATCTAGAACGCTGGGAGGTGTGAGGACGAGATTCGAAGATATGCTTTGTGCTATTATAAGATCTGCCGTTGTCAGTGATGTGACTTATCTTAGATAAAAGTATCTGAAATACAGATACAAGATACAAAATACGTATTTGCATCTTGTATTTGAAATACTTTCTAAATATTTTATTTTGTATCTTCTATTAAGATACATTTTCCTGGTATCTTAGTATTTTGAAGATACTTTGTTCCCTAAGATACTTTTACTAAAATGAACTTCGCAGGTTTTCTCTCTGAACGCAACTGAACGCAATGCGTCGTTTCTTTAGTCGACATTTGACTTTTTGGCGGGAGCGCGAAGCGTCACTTTAATGGTTTTGGTTTTCTTGTTAAATTTTGTGTTAAGGTTGATATTAGTGTGTAATAATGGCGTGTTATTAACCACTGAGTGTTTCTTAATATGCATGAGTGTTGGCAAGTGAAACAAAACAGGTTGAATGGTTCGCGCTTTCTCAAGAAGGCCACGAGGAGGTTTCAGTAAAACCCCACTTCTTTACTGAAACCTCGGAAATTACTCAAGAACATAGAAGAAAGATTATACTTACTAGACACTGGCTAAATGCACAAATTGTGCAAGTCATAAATAAAGAAAATAGTCGATATTGTCGGGAACTTAATGACAGATGGCGATACTATCTTTCTACAAATGTCATCGGCTAAGATGTCCCACCCACCGTCACTCCTGTCGGTCCTGTCTGACCTCGGTCTTCGTATCTTGGCTATGCTGTACCTGGTAACTCATTCTGGAGGGTAGCGGGATCCGAAGCACGGTTATAGCCGCTGGCCGACCGCAGTTATTAGGAGGCCCTACTAGCGCGCTAGCCACGCGTGAAAGGCTGCCCCGCCAACTCGCGACAAATCCCGAAATGCTCTATCGTGCCAGTTGGCGACTGGATGGGAGGATCCGATGGCCATTTCGGGGGGGTTCGGGCGTCCCCGCAGTCTCCAGGTGAGTTCCCTTTTTTGTTCAGCTTAGGAAGAATTTTAAACAACGGCTGCACTTCCTCCCATTTAAAGTTCACCTAGCGAACATTAGAGGACTGCACTCAAATCTCCATACGCTCCATCACCATCTGGAGACCGAGAAGCCGCACCTATTCTTCTTGACGGACGTCCCAAAATCCTGGAAGCTTGCCAATGTGCAACCAGTACCCAAAAAGGGTAGTCGTGCCGACCCATGCAATTACCGACTGATCATACTCTGTAAGGTTATGGAAAAAGTGCTGAACAGCAAGTTGCTCTCATACCTAGAAGACAACGATCTCCTCAGTGACCGTGACAATATGGCTTTCACCGAGGACGCTCAACTGGGGATTTTCTAGTTTATGTGACAGATTTCTGGGGCGAGGCCCTCGAGATGCACGGCGAAGCACTTGCCGTGTCACTTGATATCATGAAGGCTTTTGACAGGGTCTAGCACGCAAGTCTGTTGCGCAAGCTTCCTTCGTACGGTATCCCCGCTGACTTTTGTAGTTGGATAGCCGATTTCATGACTGAACGATCGATCAGCGTAGTTGGCTGCTCCTCTGATTCAGTGGCTATTGATGCCAGAGTTCCTCAGGGGTCTGTTCTTTCTGCGACGCTTTTCCTGCTACACATCAATGACCTGTTAATGCCAGGAATTGTTGGGTATGCAGACGACAGTAAAGATGTTGAGAGTTACCTGTCTAGCGCAAAAGCCAGCGGTGACGACGTGATATTCATGAGAAAGGCCATGGTTTAGCGAATAAACCAGAGGTTAAACTACGTTTCCTAGTGACAGGCGACAGTAACCTCGTTAATTTCAACCCCTCTAAAACACAAGCGTGTCTTTTCACGGCAAAAAGGAATTCCTTCCACCTAACTCCTACTTTCCGAGGTACATCTGTACCTGTGACCTGAATGTAGCCTCAGTGTCCCATCTCATGTTTAAACTGAAATGGGTACCAAAAGCGCGCAAGGAATATGTAAAAGAACTTGTCCTGTTTGAAACAAGAAAGATCAATCGATCTGAAAAACAAAAATCGGAGGTTTTAAACAACATTGAAGGTGATATAAAAAAAAACAAAAGATGACTCTTATTATATGTTTCTAGAGGACTCCGATTCCTCTATTGCTAGTGGCGAAAACACAAGTAGTACCAGTGATTTTGAGACACTCCAGTACCTCAACAATAAAGATGCTTATTCTACAATTAAAAAAATATTTCTAAAATATAACACCTGTTTGCCCAGCTCTGCCCCTATGGAGCGACTCTGTATGAGGAATTAGTTTTACTCAAATGTCAACTAAAACATAAAAAGTCTCAATTTTTATACCTTCATATTTTGTCTTGTCACATTTTCCTGATCCTTGTTATCAACGCGATCTATTCGAAAATTGTTTTCTCGAACAAATAAACTTAAATTCAATTAAATGCTGTTTTCTTACAAAAGTATTTTATCTTTAAAAAGTAGTTGAAAGATAGGTATTTTGTATCTAGTATTTCAGATACCTTTTCAGAAAACTATTTGTATCTGGTATCTGAAATACTTTTTTTTAAAGTATCTTGCATCTAGTATTTCAGATACTTTGTATAGGGTATCTTATACATCACTGGCCGTTGTAAAGCCTAGAAGAAAGTAGTCTTTGCAAATACGAATACTCATTTAGGTATATTGTTCTAAATTGATTGCTGTGAAACTAACATTCAATGTAACGCCTTGTTGTCCAAGGACAAGTGGAAGGAGGACGGTCTCGCTTTCGATCACCTATGTGTTGAATGCAGTCGATAAAAGGTGCGACATAGCCTTTCATAGTCTTGTTTTCGTAACGCTGAAGACATCATCGCAAGATTTGTATTATCTAGAAATTTCGCTATCTATCACCTATGCTTTGGACTGACTCGATAAAAGGTGTGATATAAGCTTCCATAGTCTAATGTTTTCGTAACGCTAAAGACCGCAACAAGCAACGCGAGGGTAGCATTATCCAGAGTAGGTGCATCATCACAATAGCACAGAATATATATGAGTACTAATGTCGTTATAGATACTTACTGTTACCAGCACCCGTACAGATGGCGTTATCGTCTGTCTCTCTTCTCTCACTGTTGTTGGTGAAACTCTCGCCGTTGCCTAATGTCAGCATGTTGTTTCGCGTAATTGAGGCTGTAACTATTTATAGTCTTGGTGTTACGATACATATCGGATAAGATCTAATCTTATTTACTAATTACGAGTTCTATAAAATTGCTCTTTTTAGCCAAAAAATACCAATTATCTTTACCCGTGTGGAAATATTGTTCAGAAATAATTTCTGATTTACTCCGAAAAAATCAGAAAATTTCTTATAATGATACGAAATATTCAGTATCTTTCTCAAATTTGAAACATGTTTTTTTAGAAAGTTTCGGGAAGAAGAAGAGTAAATCGGAAGAAAAGAATTTGAGTAAATTTGAAGCGTAAGTTTGTAGAGTTCCTGAGCTTTTCAGAGAGTTTCAGAATAAAATAAGGATAAATTTAGTCTGAAACTCTCTGAAATTCTCTAAAAACTGAGAGACTTTTCTTAGCGAATAAAGTTTCTCTGAAACTCTCAGAAACCTTCTTGAAATATTCAAACTTAGTCATGTTTTATCCTAGCTTTATTCTAACACTCTTTGAATTGTTAAAAAATTCATCAAACCGAATTTTCCCATTTTCTCAAATTTAGTCTGAAATTATTAGAAAGTTTCAAGTATACAAAATTTTTTCTTCCGATTTACTCTCCTTCTTCCCGAAACTTTCTAAAAAAACATGTTTCAAATTAGAGAAAGATTCTGAATATTTCGTATCATTATAAGTAATTTTCTGATTTTTTCGGAGTAAATCAGAAATTATTTTTGAAAAATATTTCCACACGGGTATTCATGTCAAGAACAGAAATCATAATTTATTAGTAAATAACTACAGTTAAACAAGTAACAAGCTAACGGTTAACAGTGTAAAAACAACATTTGAAATGGTAATTCTACACTCGCGAGCAACCAAATCGACTCAAGCCCTAACTCTGAGTATAGACTCTGTTTTCAAGAAAGTTATAGGAGATATTTTTAAAAACTATATATCATCTGAAAGCTCCAAACTGCAGCTTTAATAAGATATCACCATTATCAATATCCGTTCATTATCTTTGTAATTAATGATATCTAAACATAAATACAGGAAAAACAGGAATTTGTGAGAAGATGTTGTGGTTGGGTATTTTAGAAATAAAAGAAAATTGATTAAGAAAATACATAACAATTTAATAAATCAATACTTGGTATTCCCCCCCCTAGCCCTAATCACCGCTTGAAGTCGATTCTTCATTGATCTGATCAACTTTTTGACGTCCTCTTGAGGTATGTTAACCCACTCTTCCAACAATGCTGCCTTCAACTCTTCCACCGTCGAAGGGGCTTGATTTCTGGCTCGTACTCTTCGTTTTAACTGGTCCCATAAATGCTCGATCGGATTCAAGTCTGGACTGAGCGCAGGCCAGTCCATTGTACGCATCTGGACTTCATCCAAAAACTGCTGGGTAATGCGCGCTGTATGACAACGAGCATTGTCGTGCATTAAGACGAAGTCCTCGCCGACAAATCCTTCATAGGGAACAACGTGTTCCAGGAGAATATCGGTGATGTACCGATCAGCTGTAAGCCCGCCTCCTCGGCCTCCACCAGGCACGAAAACGAGCTCCGTCTTTCCCTCTAAAGAGATGCCGGCCCACATCATACAGGAACCACCGCCATATGCTACTGTTTCAGCGAAACAGCATTGGGCAAATCGTTCGCCCGGACGCCTGTAGACTCGGCCTCTTCTGTCGTTGCCATGCAGACACATTCTGCACTCGTCAGTAAAGAGAACCGACTGCCATTGGGCAATGGTCCAATTGACATGCTCTCGAGCAAACTGAAGACGCGCTTGTCGGTGGGCTGCAGTCAATTTGGGCCCCGTCGCAGCCCTTTTTGGAGTGAGATTGGCTGCTCTCAGTCGTCTTCTTATTGTCCACTCGCTTACAGCTACACCACGAACGTGCCTGAGTTCTTGTTGAACATCAACACTCGTCAGATGCCGATTGCGCAGCGATGTTGAGACAATGAAACGGTCGTCTCTGTCAGAAGTACACCGGTGGCGGCTGGTTCTTGGTCTTCGATTGAAGGCACCGGTCTCTCGAAATCGTCTGTAGACCCGGGACACAGCAGACTGGCTCAAGCGAAGCTGGGCAGCGACTACTCGCTGGCTAAGTCCTTGTTCCAACAAGGCAACAACTTGAGCGGCTTCTTCAGGTGTGGTATCCATGGTAACGTGGAAAAAATGATTGCAATTCTCGGAGATGTGTACATGTCAACTTGTGATAAGCGACTGATAAGGTGTGTTTTTTTTTTTTTTTTATTTTTTTTTTATGCAAAATGCACCCTCCGGACACGGGGGAGGGAGGTGGTGAATCCATTATGGATACTTCGGGCCGGCCCGATAGTTATGTCAGACTTGTACTGACTAAACACCACCTGGGATTGGCTTGCACCCGGAGAAGGTCATAAGCCGTCATCTGAGGCGACCACCCCTCTAGAGAGGGGTGGCGCAAGCGCTACTCACCTAGGTGAGAGAGCGCATAGAAAAAACGATTGACTCCCAGAAGGGGGGTCAGTCGTGAATGAAGTTAAGTCGGCTGGCTCCCAGAAGGGGGGCCAGTCGGCATCTGAGAGGAGATAAGGTGTGCCGGTTGCGAGAGCTTTTATAGGGGTGGCAGTTAGCGCAAGTCGCGGATAGCGTAATGAGCAAAACGACTCATAGTGCTATTGATGTAAAAATGAATGCGTTAGATTTAAAAAAAAAAAACAATATTAGTGTTTTATGAAAGCTTGTAGCTTTCTAATGACAGTCTTTTTTTATAAATACCTTGTATACTTTACGTAAAAACAAAGTTTGTAAGCAGAATGAGGGCTTGAGTCGATTTGGTTGCTCGCGAGTGTAGTTACGCATTGATTTATTTACATATGACATTTAATATACGCTTAGAGTGAGCTTATAAGAAATTGCACTTAGCGACCAAGTACAATTTCTTTATAAGTCTCAACATTCATATTTAACTCTTAGGTCAAAAAATATATAATGGCGCTATTATGTTAACAAGCCTTTAATTTGTAGGCATATTTACCTCGATGGTCAGAGAGACAGTGCGGGAGGAACATGAATAAATATTTATTTATTAATGTGCCGGCCACCTTGTTCATTGAGTCTTAAGTAGAAATTTGAAGCTTTTTTGGGTACACTGTTTTGTTTTTCAACATCAACATGATCCTTCTTCCTCATAAATCCTTTATTAAAAAATGTGGAAAAAGGATACAAGGAGACAAACGGTGTACACAAAAACGAAACTGCACTGTTTTTCTAACAGTGCAGCCAATGAAGCTATTCTATTCTTGAGCAAAGAACAAACAAATCCGAGTTGTGCCAGCTGTTGCAAAATATATGTCTGCATATTTTTACCATGTATTTGGAGACATAATCTAAATAAATCATGAGTAAACAATCTCCGGGTTCTATGCTTACGTGGCGGCCTCGTTTCCGGAACCCATACTTCCAAGATATATGGATGATGTGGGTCGTTGCCTTTCCGCAATTCAGTGAGAGGTATTTCTTTGTCATCACTCGACTTTAATAAGATCACTTCTTCACAATAATCTGGCAGGTCAAGCAAATGCCATATTTTGCGACGTAGTACAAAAATCGATGCATTGGGCTTCACAGCTACGTATCGCAATTTGTCTTCGAGTACTACAGTAATTCAAAAATTATTATGTGGTTTAAAATTAACCTACCTTTTTTTCGCGGAGAAAGAATATGATAAAAACATAAGAATCTAGTAGGTAGGTACTCACTATACGAGTCTCGAGTTTATTCCTAACCATTCCGTCCCAATACCAATAAAGAAAATATTTTTTAGTAATGTACCTGACTGCAAAGGGAACCACGGAGCCGCTAAAATATTCTACTTTGACCCATTGGTGGTAAAGAGTAAAAAGCTCAAAATTTTGCAGTCGACTGTGTCCCAATAATTATAGGTATTTGATGGGACAGATTTGACTAGTCTAAAATCTTGCTGGATTCGACCCAACTACCAACAATCGTATATCTAGGTTATATACAATTATTTGTGAAAGAAAAAAGAAAGTATCTACGTAAAATGGAAATAGAGCTGATAATGTTGGACTGAACCCAATATTATATGGTAGTTATACTTAGTTTATTTCTTATTTGTTTTTGGAAGAAATTCGGTTATAAATCACAGATTAATCAAATGATTGTAAATAATGCAAATGTAGAAACACGATATAGGTACCTATCTAATTTAAAAACTTACGAATGGCGATTACGAGAAAGGTTCGGCCAGAGTTGTATGAAAAAAAAAGCTACTTACTTCCCAAATCATGACGGCGAATAATGAGAAACGAGATAACATCCTTTCTGAATAATTTGATAGGAGCTTTAATCAGTTTCGTCAGGGACATTGTTCGTCAAACCGGGATCTCAATCCCGGGAAATATGATTTCACTATTGCTTAGCTTAGTCATACATTCTTTGAAAAATTTTTCCTGTTTTTAATACCGATTGACATATCGATGTTGTCAATAGGTAGAGAGTATCTAATCTTGAAAACCTATGCTTCTCTCATGGACAGTTGTATGTTGCCTGTTCCCGTTCCAGGGACTGAAAGCGGTTACGGTATAAGGGTAAGGTACCGGTATAAAATAAATGTACCTTAATAAAATAAAGGTAAGGGTATACCGTTATTTAACCTTTATGCGATATCGGTACCGAAAAACAGCACCGACCGTTGCGGGACGTAGGGTGAGGGGTGCGAGGCACCGGCAAGGGTGGGCGATTCACGAGCGTGCGCGCCGGCTAACCAGTTAGAACCTGTTTTTGTCGCGTGTCGTCGGTCGCTTGTTAGTAAACAATCAAACAGTGACCGGCCATTCATCAATAACAGGTGTCAGTGAATTTTATAGAAAACAATGGGACGAAAACGGAAAAATGCAGTCTATGCCTTTTTTTCATTTTCGAAGGAAAATAATTCTTCTACCTGCCAAGTGGCTGGATGCTCGGCCGTTGTAAAAGTAAGTGATTATTTTATACATATTATAATGCTGTAGGTATTTAGGTTTTAATAACCAATAATGAAAGATATTGTTTTGGATGCCTTTAAAAATTATTTTGTTTAATAGATAGGTACCTAGGTAGGTGCCTACCTCCCTATTGTGTTTTTCTTCAAAGGTTTGACGATAGAACGATTTAGGTATGTGTCTATTTTTAATGGAAACAAAAAAGAAACAATTTAATAAGTCGTAGGTACCTACTTAACATCTTTTGACATGATACTTTTTACCTTCGATAAATGTTTTTAATATGGGCCCTGTTTAATAAACATTAGGTACAATCCGACAATTTTGTAAATAACTTACATATTTGCTAAGTTTTATGACAAGTGCTGTTTAATAAACCTTACAATTACCTATTTAAAAAATCCACTAGTAAAAACCTTACAAATATTGTAATTATGAATGCTGTCTAATAAACTTTTACATATGTAGAAAACGCCTGTAGAATTTGATGACAATATTGTAGTTACAAATTTGTAGTTGTAGTTACAATTAACATAAAATGTAAGATTTTATTGACAATTCTTAATTAACGAGGGCAGATTTCAAAAACATTTTTCTATTTGAATTGTATTTAAGATTATGTCCTATTTTTGTAACCAAATATTCGACAGTAGTTTTGCAGACCCGAAATTTTTCGTCAAATGTAAAATCTGTCACATTAAAAGTAAAGTTTCTCGCCGCTACTATTTAGTTATATACTCATTATCACTATCACTACTTCCACTACTAGTTGTTAGGACCATTTTTTTATATTTATTCCAATTTTCTTTACTTGTTAGGTTGAGACATAAATTGTAAAGTTCTGACACAAGGCGAGTCCACCTGTCGGAATTGTAATTCAATTTACAAAATATTTAAACCTGTAACTACGATTATGCGGTCAATTAAAACAGTTTTCCCTACAAATTTATAAATTGTCACCAATACAATTCTACAATTTTTTAGATTTTCCACCATGGTAAATTTGTAAGTTCTATTCTTTATTAAACTTGTAGATTTGTAGGAGGCTACAATTTGTTATATTTATTTAATCAGGGCCATGGTATACTTACCTATCCTACATTAAAAATATTTATCGAACGTAAAAAGAGTGTCTATGGGTGGTACAGTCAGAATTAAAAGTAAGTACCATACAAAGTAACAGAACAGTGACAGTCTAGTCCGTTTCCAAAAGATTTTTAAGGGAAATTGACAAAATGTTCCTTTTACATCGTACTAAAGTGTTCAGCTACTTTTGATTCTGACCGTGTGTCACTTTTTAAATAAGCGTGTTTTTAATTTAAAAAAAATACATATTTTCGAGGCAGGTTATGATTAGGTATTCTATATATTAACATGTTATTATTTCTTTTCAGGGTGACCATGGAACAAATCTTATGTATCATTTGTCATCCAAACATCCCAATGAATACACAATAGTCACTGAGCGGAACCATTTGATGAACGGTGTTACAAATAAAGAAAATAATATTACTGACGCGGCCGCCAGTACAAACACAGGTGGTGTAAATGCTCTTTCCAACAATAAATTTAATTATTTAAAAACTCAATGTGTCAATTTGGTGACAGTCCACGGTAGACCATTCTCTATGATGGACGATTTGGCTTTTAGAAACATAATTTCTATGACTTCCATCAATTCAAGAGAAGCGCAATCTTTAAATTCTCATTCTATAAAGCAATATGTATTGCAGACAGCAGAAATGAAAAGAGCTGATATAGCTAAGGATATTAGAGGACGAATGATTTCGATAAAAGTTGACAGCGCTACTCGGTTAGATAGATCATTTTTTGCAGTAAATGCTCAATACATAGATGATGGCTCTATACATATAAAACATTTAGGCGTTGTAGAGTTGCATTCAAGAAGCACTGCAAAGTATTTAAAAGAAAAGCTGCTCTATGTTCTAAGAAAGTATAAAATTGATATAGAACAAATTTACTCTGTCACGACGGACAATGGTGCGAACATGGTCAAATTGGTCAGTTCGTTGAACGATGATTTAAATGACTCAGATTCAGATGAAGAGTTTAACGAGAATATGCAAATTGAACCCATACAAATGTCATTACAAAGTAATTCGGAAGATGCAGGGCAGGTATACTGTATAACATCGGTACGGTGCGCAGCACACACCTTGCAGCTTGCTGTCAACGACGCTATAAATGAAGATAATTCCATTAATATAGTGCAAGAAGCTCGAGCTATAGTGCGGAAACTTCGAACCCCTACAATTAAAAATATTCTCCAAACGGCAAAAAAAATAAACCTATTCTGGACATAAGTACGCGTTGGCATTCAACTTTAGATATGATCGAAAGACTAATTGAATTAAGTGAGTATTGTTCAAGTACTCCCAATGAAATTTTATATGTCGCTCCAACTACTTGGGATGCTTTACACGACCTGATAGACTCTCTGAAACCAGCAAAAATGTTGACCAAACTATTACAAGAAGAGTAATTAACGATAGGAGACTTTTACTATCACTGGTCCAGATGTTATTTGGAGACATCGCGGGTACAGGTACCGCTAGCACAACTGATCTGCAATCACATGAAAATAAGAGAAAAGCAACTTATGCTTAACTCCACCTTTGTTGGTGCTTTATATCTAGACCCTAGATTTCAGGTCGTACTGTCAGCCGAGGAAGAACTTTTAGCCATTAAACATCTTAGTGAGACTTGGTTGCAGATATTAAAAGTAGAGGCAGGTGAGCAAACTGAAACTGATCATCACGATACATTAGAACCGGTTTCCGATGTTGTAGATGAAATGGATTTGATTTTATCTCAAACCGAAAATTTTAAAAGACGTTCTCAGCGTGAGCGCTATATCCAGACTCGCGTGAATATAACAGCCATTATAGAGAACTTTTCTGCTCATCCGCGACTACCTCCCAAACATAATATATTAAAATTTTGGAAATGCAAAGCATTGATCGAGCTGCAATTGTATCGCTTGGCAAATACAGTTCTAGCTACTCCAGCTACACAAGTTAGTGTAGAGCGCTTGTTTTCATCGTTAAGATTTATATTAAATTATTTGCGTTAGAACTTAAATAAGGACATAGTCGAGGACATTTTAGTTTTAAAAAACAACAGTTAAATATTGTTATTAAAAATATAACACATTTAAATTATCTTGTTTATGATTAAATCATTTGAGTTTATTAAGATTTTAACCTATTTTGGATTTTAACCTATTTTAAATCCAGGTGTGATTTGTGGTATATAAAGATTAATATACTAAGGTGAAATTGTTAAAATGACATGAATAATGTTATGTTATACCAGACCCAAAGTTACTGTGTGTAAAATGTTTTTGTATTGTGTAGTATTTGCCTTACTTAATAAAAAAGCATTAGCGCCATTAGTAGACCCTCCACTAGATGAAACTCACAAAATCTTTGTCTGTAAGTAATCTCAGGTTCATTTACCAAATGGTTAAACTAAATGGTGATAAAAAAAATCAATTTTAAAATTTGTTTTATTAAAGATATAAAGTTTGTTATATAATTACCAAATACATGCTTTACTAATTATACTAAACAAATTTTATTCATATTATAATATTTGTTTTGTGTTCTATAACAATTCGATGACAACGAAATACGTGATTTGTAAAAACAGATCAACACTGAACTTATATTGACTACTTACTTTTATAATTTTAACATAAACTGTACCTTCTCATTGTAGTGTTTAAGAAACAAATATACTTAATTTCTTTTATCAATTTGAATATTATTTATGCGCCTAATTATTTATTCTTATGTGTCGCATTTCCTTAATATGTCCAAAATTTCCTTCATCTTATTGTAACTCATGTTTCCGTGAAACTTAGACATCTCCAATGCTACTATTCTCGCAAATAAATCATTACATTCAGCTTCTTTTTCTGCACTTATGTTACAGCTTCCATATTCCGTCATAGTACCAATTTCGTTTATTGTTACAATGGTGGTATCTTCATGGGTATATGTTTCCCCAGAGTTCGATAAATTATTATTAGTAGATTGATCATCACGTATATCCTTATGCAAATCAAAGGTGTAAGTTGCCTCTTTGGCACTGTTAGCACCTTTATGGATATATTTGTCAATTTCTCCCAAATATATTGAATCATCATAAGGTTGAGAATCTGGTAAATCCCCTTGTGAGTAACTGAAGGTTTCTTGGGTATCAGTCGCCACTCGTGGATTTCTTTGTTAAAATAACATGTTCCGTTAACACATTCTCAGACTGGAAGTTAAAATTTTTGAGAACATTGTCACGTTTTTTAACTTTGTTCTGGTCAGAAAAAAAATGAGTAAAATTTAAATCATAATAAAAAAAATAAGTTTCGTTACTTATGAAGCTAATTTTATCGCCAAATGTGTTAAAAACATTAAATTACCTATAAAACCCGTTAAATCATAACACAATTTTATTAAAAATAATGAGTTGTTAAAGAAATACCTACTTTAGCCGAATTCGATGAAGAATTAATGTAAACAAATCACTGTGAAATCGTTATTAAAAAAATATTTATCATTGTCTCGCGTAGTTAACTAAAAGTATTGTACAAATACTTACTGATGTTTCATCATATCAAAATAATTTTAGATTTTTATATTAATAAAATAATTAGATTATTTTTGGTAAATGTATAAAAAATACTTAAGTGCTTGGCCAGACTGCAAACGCGGGCGTGGGGCGGTCGCGGCGCGACGCATTCAAACACATGAAATCTTTATTGAGTGTCCCGCGTGCCTACTATGGACACTCAATAAAGACTTCATGTGTCCAACCAAACAAGCCACGCCGCGTCCGCGCCGTCCGTGCTCGCAGTCTGGCCGAGTACTAAAAGGCATTCAAAAGTTGTTTACATTTAGTCTTTATCTAATCTGGCTTAAGTATAGACACAACTGTTCTACACTTAATTACCGTACAATGTAGTAATTTACGTTACTTACCCATTTCTGTAATCATAACTTTTTGTGAATTATTTGACATTGTTATTCACAACCGAATTAATGCGAGGCGCATGTGATTTTGCTTCTAGAGAACAAGCCAAACTAATGCAGTTTGATGAGAAGACTTGCAAGTCTTATTCCGGGCACGCGAATGAAATAGGGAGAGGCGGTCAATCTATGTCCGTCTCTTACATACCTTTATATATTTTCGTTTAAGTACCACTATCAAAATATACCTTTTTCTGTTTATACACAAAAATTACGATACCGAAATAAATTTGGATATCGAAATAAAGCGGTAACCGTTATTTTTCGGTATGACGTCATACCTCAATTTAAAGATACCGTAATTTTCGGGTTATTCAGTCCCTGCCCGTTACAGCGTTGGAAAACTGTCAGCTTTATTTGTTTACGCGCCAGACAATCAAACAAAAAATATTGTAGGTATACCATAAAGTATTAGAATGAATATCATCAAATTTATAAAGTCTTGCAGTGTATGTACGAAATAGAAGACTTATTTTTGTAGGTAATCGATGTTTATTATTGAGAGTAAGAGTAATAAATAACGTAATCATTCCGAAATACGTTTTTTTTTTCTAATAACTTTTGTCAGAATGATGTCTGTCCGGGCAGGTAGTTTCGCACAGGGACTGAATTACCGGAAAATAATAATAGCTTGATAAAACGATATGAAGTCATACCTTTTTAATTGCAATATCTTAAAATTTAAGTATCAACATTTTTCGGTTCTCGAAATAAATGGCACCTACCGTTACTTTTGTTGTACCTAAACCGCTACTATATTATAAGAATTAATTATTATAGCCTATTTGTCTTTATCTTAGCAAATAAAACTGTAACAGCGTTCTTTCTTCGCCGCCTCATTGTTATAAAAGCTTTCGTTCAAAATACTGTCATCTGTGTCGACTTTACCACAATTTTTTACATTTTGCACACTGTACGGTAACTAAAGAATTTACACATAAGTATATATCTAATAAGGTTTTAATAATCAGTTAATTTATTTTATACAAAAGTAATATAAGACATGTGTTAATATAAAAAATACATAAAGGTAACAGCAAAAGTTGGCAACTATTTCTAATTTATTTTTTTATTAAAAACGACTACAAAGTGCAAGAAAGGTAAAATAACCATTGATTGTTATTGCAGAATATCAATGCGGTAAAGATGCCTGGAGAAATTTTTAAATTTAATAGTATTTTGTTATCCAGGTCAGGGTTTGCACTAAGAAAATAAAACAAATATTTTATTCAGGTATCTTTTATTACAAGAAACAAAAATAATAACAAAACCTATTTGGTTACTTTCTATGGATTGTGAGATACAATACGATATACTTAATTATTTTGGAGCACGGCTCCAACACGTTTCGACATATACACTCGCGAGCAAAAGTATGGATAGTTGAAATTGGATTCGCGCGATCTTGAGTACTAAATAATCAGTTAATAATAATAAAAATGGCTTTTATTCCCAGGGTTAAACTTAACTTTAAATTAACACCAAATTCATTCAAATCACGCCAGTATTTAAGAAGTTTTCCCGGATTACGTAAAGTAAGGAAAAAGAAACGTTTCAGTTGTTTGATCTAGGGATGTTGCGGATGCATTTTTTTTTCACATCCGCGGATGCGGATCTGTACATAAAACTTAGGTGTTGGTTAGGTAGGTTAAAAAAACACAGTAATATTTATCCTTTCTTTATTTAATTATAAAGTAGTGAGTGAATTACTATTACTTACTGATTTATTATTTTAGTAATTTATTTATATATTGGAGCATTATATTTAATAAAAAGTAGAACGGCCGCTTTTTAGGACTCCAGTCTGTTTCGCAAGGGTTCGTATATTAATCCTGCGCTACTAAATAATTGTTCACCTGGAACACTGGCTGGTGGCACTGATGAGAATTTGTGTGCTATTTTAGATAACAGTTTGAACTCGCTTTGACACTCCACCATTTAAGGGGATTCTCATTTAAATTACTTCGCTTTTTATTGCGGAAAGTAAGTATGTAACTCCTTCTTGAGAATTGCGTCAGGGCTGACAATTTCTGGTGTTTCCTGACTCTCCTTATCGTCACTTGATGAATCGAGCATCATGGCAAGATCACTAATTAAACAGGACCGACGTCCTGTATGTACCTGAGGTCCCTGGTCGTTCCGTATCTGTTCACATGGAATCTGTCATTCTCATTTTCTTCGCTCTCTCGGTACTTGGAGATATTGTTCTAGAAGCCAAGATGTCTTCAGTGTTTCTGCTAATCTTCAATATATCATCTTTTCCTCGTTCGACACGTGCCACTCGCCGGCCCCTCCCCTTTCTTTCTTGTCGTGACCTGCTACACATCCGCATCAGCTTCGCATCGATTTATACGGATGCGGATATTCGCAACATCCCCAGTTTGATCCGCCGCGCCATGAATTGCGGCGTATTGACACCCTGTAAAAGCACGTGTTATCGAATTTTGCTTTTTGCCGAACCGGAATGAATGCAGCCGGTAGCTACTAGAGTTGCGAGTCTCCTCGTAACAGAGTGCTCTCGCGACGGTTCGGTCGACTTCCTTGATTTCATTAAGAAATATGACAGTTTACGTCATATACGTTAGACGTATGTTTTCGGCATCGTCAAGGGCTGCTGGCACGCAGTTCCGAACGCCGTTTTCACGGCGGGAGGCCTGCTGCGTTACTCCAGCCCTCGCGGTTTGAGGCTAGTTGATACCTTGCGGTGTTAACTACACTAGCCGAGCGCAGTCCCGGTGCGCTCTCCTAGGCCCTTCTGGCTTTGGGAACACCGGAGGTCCGGAGCTCAAGGGCGAAGGACTCGACGGTTATCCATACAACTTAAATATAACTAGTTACTGAGAAACATGACTTGACTTAACTATGCATCTAATTAGAATAAAGCACTTTTTTTTTTTACGGATTTTTGCGCATATTTTATTTTATATTTAATCCTAACGTTTCGACTCCTTTACAGGAGCCGTGTCACGGCTCCGTAGTAATCCGTAAAAAATCATCCATAAAAATCCGTAAAAAAGTGTTTTATTCTAATGTGTAATATGCGCGGAAGTGTTAGAACTAAATATGCATCTATGTATTGCTTGTTAGCACGCTCGTTACGATATTTAAGATACAACAACCTCTTCCTAATACAACCCCTTTTTAGACCTTTAGATATCCAATTGTTAATTATCGCTTTATACCCTTTTTTAACCCATTTTACAGGGAAGCATAGGTCATAATAAAACAATTTGATGAAGAGCATTGTAAAGGCAGAGTAAATGAAGGCTGGACGAGAGAAAGTGACAAAACATACCTGCAGTCAATTGATTCAAGATCGAAAATTGCTCATTTTGAAATGAAAAACTATATTGGATTTTTTTTTCTGGTAAAAATTGCTATACCTAACTACCTTACAGTTAAGAATTATTAGCTTAGTTTAATTAAGAAGAAACGTATTTAATATTAGATTTAGAGTACACGACAGGTTACCTAAGGCTATCCTCACTAATTACTAAAGATGTCATTAGTAAGTAATAATCAAGAATAAAACGTACTTTTCAGAATAGTACATCTTAATATTATCTTTAAGTAAGAAAAGATAATAAAGATTGATTAAAGATTAAAGATAAGAAAGATAATAATAATGATGTACACATCTAGCACACCGAGTAACGTCACTGAGTTCCTTACGACGCGCCCACGTGTTTTGAGCTCCAAAACACCTAAATAAATTCTTAATACATACCTCTTACCCCGCGAGCGATTCGCCATTTGTATGATTTTATAGTAAGTACATTGTTAAAGAACGTCACCTTTTGGAAAGAAATGTTCTCGAGGAGCGACCACAAGTTAGCTCCCATTCAGACAACAAAAACATTTAGATAAATTGACTATAAATAGAGCGTCTACGTATTACTCTCTCTGCTCAAATCTGTGGACTCATTCCTATTCCCTTTTCTATGGCGTCTGTATTTTATGCCTGTGTGTAACCTCTTAATTTGATTATAATATTGTAGGTACTCTTGGACTCTAGGACTTGTGTCTTAATTACTAAAGTGCTCTATTTATTGTCTTACATGTTTTGAGTTCCAATCCCTGTCGATCACGATTATAAAAAGTAACTGAGAGCGCGGAGAAACTTTCCGATCATTTTATGACTTGCCATCACTCACGCATACTTACGAACACTTATTATCACACATTCGGATTTATTTTTTAACCAAAGGTCGTGAAATGACGCTTACTCTCCCGTTTTGTGATCCCAAATTATTGAAACATCCACGTTGGCGTAAAAATATAATTTATTTTAGAAGTTAACACAATTTTATTCAAGTAAAACCCTTTACGTATAACAGTAGCAGCAGCAAATAATAGTCTCCATTTTTGTGTACACAACATTTATTAACAATTTATTATTTTATTTTTTGTGCTTGCATGGCATATATTACCGTTTGTGACTTAATAAAAGACCATCTATTTTGCAGAATGTTGTAAATAAGGCCGTGTATTACCTCGACGTGACAATTGTCTGCAACAAAAAATAAGAATAAAGAGTTGCGCAAACGGAGCAACTTTATGGACCAAGAGCCACTGACCAATTTTAGGTGGTCATTTCAAAAGTCACGAAACTTTCTACAATTAATAATCCTCCATACCCACTAAAAATGAAAAGCCACTTCTGGCAGCTCAGTGTGGCCGGGGTAGACTACCCTAAAATTTGAAGGAGAGTAAGAAATAAGTTTTATATTAGATAAATTATTATAATAGAAAAATACTAGAAAAAATCGACTCGGGTCACAAGTGAATCTCAGGCGGGAATCGAACCCGCAACCTTTGGAAATCCGGTCCAATGCTCTCCCAATTGAGCTACCGAGCCTTGCGAACACTCGTCGAAATTTTCTAGTACATTCCTGATTTTACGCTGTAGGCCAGCGTTGTTTCATCAATGAGAGGAAACATCCTCTCGTATTCGAAAGAAACATTTTTACAAATGTTTTGGCAATCGATTAAGATGAAACAGCCATGTTAGATTTATAATTTTTATATATTTTATGCATTTTCAATGCGATCTTATAAGATAAATTATTATAATAGAAAAATACTAGAAAAAATCGACTCGGGTCACAAGTGAATCTCAGGCGGGAATCGAACCCGCAACCTTTGGAAATCCGGTCCAATGTTCTCCCAATTGAGCTACCGAGCCTTGCGAACACTCGTCGAAATTTTCTAGTACATTCCTGATTTTACGCTGTAGGCCAGCGTTGTTTCATCAATGAGAGGAAACATCCTCTCGTATTCGAAAGAAACATTTTTACAAATGTTTTGGCAATCGATTAAGATGAAACAGCCATGTTAGATTTATAATTTTTATATATTTTATGCATTTTCAAAGCGATCTTATAAGATAAATTATTATAATAGAAAAATACTAGAAAAAATCGACTCGGGTCACAAGTGAATCTCAGGCGGGAATCGAACCCGCAACCTTTGGAAATCCGGTCCAATGCTCTCCCAATTGAGCTACCGAGCCTTGCGAACACTCGTCGATAATTTATCTATCGACGAGTGTTCGCATTCGCAGTTCGCTTTATATAATAATTTATCTTATAAGATCGCATTGAAAATGCATAAAATATATAAAAATTATAAATCTAACATGGCTGTTTCATCTTAATCGATTGCCAAAACATTTGTAAAAATGTTTCTTTCGAATACGAGAGGATGTTTCCTCTCATTGATGAAACAACGCTGGCCTACAGCGTAAAATCAGGAATGTACTAGAAAATTTCGACGAGTGTTCGCAAGGCTCGGTAGCTCAATTGGGAGAGCATTGGACCGGATTTCCAAAGGTTGCGGGTTCGATTCCCGCCTGAGATTCACTTGTGACCCGAGTCGATTTTTTCTAGTATTTTTCTATTATAATAATTTATCTTATAAGATCGCTTTGAAAATGCATAAAATATATAAAAATTATAAATCTAACATGGCTGTTTCATCTTAATCGATTGCCAAAACATTTGTAAAAATGTTTCTTTCGAATACGAGAGGATGTTTCCTCTCATTGATGAAACAACGCTGGCCTACAGCGTAAAATCAGGAATGTACTAGAAAATTTCGACGAGTGTTCGCAAGGCTCGGTAGCTCAATTGGGAGAGCATTGGACCGGATTTCCAAAGGTTGCGGGTTCGATTCCCGCCTGAGATTCACTTGTGACCCGAGTCGATTTTTTCTAGTATTTTTCTATTATAATAATTTATCTTATAAGATCGCATTGAAAATGCATAAAATATATAAAAAAAAAATTATAAATCTAACATGGCTGTTTCATCTTAATCGATTGCCAAAACATTTGTAAAAATGTTTCTTTCGAATACGAGAGGATGTTTCCTCTCATTGATGAAACAACGCTGGCCTACAGCGTAAAATCAGGAATGTACTAGAAAATTTCGACGAGTGTTCGCAAGGCTCGGTAGCTCAATTGGGAGAGCATTGGACCGGATTTCCAAAGGTTGCGGGTTCGATTCCCGCCTGAGATTCACTTGTGACCCGAGTCGATTTTTTCTAGTATTTTTCTATTATAATAATTTATCTTATAAGATCGCATTGAAAATGCATAAAATATATAAAAAAAAAATTATAAATCTAACATGGCTGTTTCATCTTAATCGATTGCCAAAACATTTGTAAAAATGTTTCTTTCGAATACGAGAGGATGTTTCCTCTCATTGATGAAACAACGCTGGCCTACAGCGTAAAATCAGGAATGTACTAGAAAATTTCGACGAGTGTTCGCAAGGCTCGGTAGCTCAATTGGGAGAGCATTGGACCGGATTTCCAAAGGTTGCGGGTTCGATTCCCGCCTGAGATTCACTTGTGACCCGAGTCGATTTTTTCTAGTATTTTTCTATTATAATAATTTATCTTATAAGATCGCATTGAAAATGCATAAAATATATATAAATTATAAATCTAACATGGCTGTTTCATCTTAATCGATTGCCAAAACATTTGTAAAAATGTTTCTTTCGAATACGAGAGGATGTTTCCTCTCATTGATGAAACAACGCTGGCCTACAGCGTAAAATCAGGAATGTACTAGAAAATTTCGACGAGTGTTCGCAAGGCTCGGTAGCTCAATTGGGAGAGCATTGGACCGGATTTCCAAAGGTTGCGGGTTCGATTCCCGCCTGTGATTCACTTGTGACCCGAGTCGATTTTTTCTAGTATTTTTCTATTATAATAATTTATCTTATAAGATCGCATTGAAAATGCATAAAATATATAAAAATTATAAATCTAACATGGCTGTTTCATCTTAATCGATTGCCAAAACATTTGTAAAAATGTTTCTTTCGAATACGAGAGGATGTTTCCTCTCATTGATGAAACAACGCTGGCCTACAGCGTAAAATCAGGAATGTACTAGAAAATTTCGACGAGTGTTCGCAAGGCTCGGTAGCTCAATTGGGAGAGCATTGGACCGGATTTCCAAAGGTTGCGGGTTCGATTCCCGCCTGAGATTCACTTGTGACCCGAGTCGATTTTTTCTAGTATTTTTCTATTATAATAATTTATCTTATAAGATCGCATTGAAAATGCATAAAATATATAAAAATTATAAATCTAAGTTTTATATTAGTTTTATATTAGTATCAGTCATACAATTTTAGGAAATTACTTTCGACAGTATTTTGTCTTCATGGAATTTTTGCCAGAGCATTTACATCTCTCCTAATTGTTGCCAGAACGCTATAATCATTTTTAAAATAAAAATCCATTTTTGTCATTTCATCAGTCTTCAAATTTTAACAGAATAAATAAAATAAATAAACAATTAATAATATACAATGCCAGAACAAAATTCCATCACCAACCGTCTGCCAGAGCGAAAAACGTGAGAGTGCGAGTAAGACAGTAATATGGAAACCTGCGGGTTAGAGTGAGAGCGCTTATTGGGCATCTGTGGACTTCATCATACGTAAATTTGAAAATGATACACAATGCAATACATTTTTCTTAATCTTGATGAAACATCACTTTAGAAATTTTTTCTATTCCTTTGACGCAGATATTCTCTAGGTCCAAGTTTACTCGCGTCCGTGGGATTTAACCCTCGATGTCCCAAACGTGGCCCCTGGGTGGTGCTAAAGGAGTAAACCTCTTTCAGGTGGTAGGCTTCGGCCGCGGCGTGTTACTAGACAAAGACAGCACTGCCAAGCGGTTCCAACCGATCGTGTTCCAGTGCTGAAGTCTGGTGAAGCCATATTGGAGGACGGGTCAGTACAGTTGTGCTGGTTGCAATGGACGAATTCTTGGGATTTGTTAGGGCAATGCATCGGATATCCAGATTCGGAGAGCAGCGGGATCCGAGGCACGGTTCTTCCACTGGCCGACCGTAGATAGTTGGGGGCCCGAGTAGTGAGCTAGCCACATACAAAAGGCTGCCCCGCCATCTCGCGAAAAATCCTGGGGGTGCGCCATCGTGCCGGTTGGCGCCCGGACGAGAGGACCCGGTGGACACCCTTGGGGGGGCTCGAGCGTCCCCGCGGTCTCCGGTTTGGCTATCCCGAGGTGTGAGGCCCTGACTCTTCTCATTTGTTTCGCAATCAGCATCTCGTACTACTTCCGTCCTTCGTTACCTTCCCTCACGACACAATGAAAGTTAGTAACAGGAAACCGGTTAAACAGCGGTCGCACGTCCTCTCCATCCTAGTGCACGTCTCTAATATAAGAGGTTTGCACTCTAATCTCGACCCCGTCCATCACCATCTTGAGACTAGAAAACCGCACCTGTTCTTTCTCAAGGAGACGCAGATAAAATGTCCAACTGACGCGGCGTACCTGGCTTACCCGGGTTATGTCCTTGAACATTGTTTTAGGGCTCATACGGGTGTTTGCATGTATGCACGCGATGACATATGTTATTTGCGTCTCCGTGATCTTGAAGACCCCACCCTTTCTATCATTTGGGTTCTGGTGGATACAGGTTTAGAAAAAAATATCTATGCTTGTGTCTATCGCTCGTATAGTGGAGACGCGGAGACTACCAGGCTTATCGACCAACTTATTGAGAAGGCAGACATTGCCCAACAGCGATACCCATCCGCTCAACTGGTGGCTCTTGGTGATTTCAACGCACACCACAAGGACTGGCTGTTCCCTTACGAAAAAACCGACCACGCTCGTCGAGAAGCGCGAAAGCTAGCCTTGTCACTTGATCTCACCCAACTTGTCCAGGAAGCCACTAGAGTGCCGGACTCTGAAGGACACACAGCTAATTGCTTGGATCTTCTGCTGACGACAAATCCCGACAGTTACTCAGTGTCGGTTACGCCACCCCTTGGCAGATCTGACCATTGTGTGGTGGAATCTATGTCGGTGTACTCTCCGACCGACCCAAGCCCAAAAGGCTCCCGGCGGGTTTGGCGTTTTAAATCAGCAGATTGGGATGAGATGCGTTGTTTTTTTGCATCTTATCCTTGGTGGCAGGTTTGCTTTTCTTCTAGCGACCCCTCAGTTTGCGCGGATGTTGTGACCAATGTGCTTCGTCAGGGTATGGAGTATTTTATTCCCTTCTCTGACATATCACTTGCCGGCAAAGCTCACCCGTGGTATAATGCCAAATGCCGTGATGCGGTGGCATCTAAACACAAAGCATATTTGGCCTGGGTTGAAGCTCGATCCCGCAAAGCTAGTGATACGCGCGAAAAGAAGAAAGCCTTTAACAAAGCCGCCAAGTCCTGCAAAAAGGTTGTAAAAAGAGCTCGCTTCGATCACATAGGCCGCATTGGGAAGAAGCTTGCCTCTTACCCTTCGGGTAGTAAAGCGTTTTGGTCCCTGGCTAAGTCGATCGAGGGTAACTTCTGCCGTTCCTCAGTGCCTCCCTTGCTGAAACCTGACGGATCATTTGCACACACGGCCAAGGAAAAGGCCGATATATTTGCCGAAAGTTCGCGTTTGGATCCTGGCAATGCTGTACCTTCCGGTTTGTCAAGATGTGGGACTTTTGTCTGAAATTCGTATAAGACAAACCGAAGTCAGAAAAGCATTGCGGGAACTGGACGTGAATAAAGCCAGTGGTCCGGATGGTACACCAGCCATAGTACTAAGGACTTGCGCTCCTGAGTTAACTCCGGTATTGACACGCCTATATCGGTTATCTATGGCTAAAGGACAAGTGCCAAAGTCCTGGAAGCTGGCCAACGTGCAACCTGTGCCTAAAAGGGGCAGTCGTGCTGACCCTATCAATTACAGGCCCATCTCGGTCACGTCCATTCTCTGCAAGATAATGGAACGTGTACTGAACCACAGGTTCCTGTCGTATCTAGAAGAAAATGACCTCCTTAGTGACCGGCAAAATGGGTTTCGCCGGAACCGGTCTACTGGAGATCTTCTAGCATACGCCACTTATATATGGAGCGAAGCCATCGAGAGGCACGGTGAGGCGCTTGCCGTCTCTCTTGATATCTCGAAGGCTTTTGATAGGGTGTGGCATGAGGGCCTTATTGGCAAGCTTCTATCATATGGTCTTCCTACTGGTTTGTGTGTCTGGATATCGGACTTCCTGAGAGATCAGTCAATACGAGTTGTCATTGACGGCAGCTCGTCTGTCCATTTGGCTATCAATGCCGGCGTCCCTCAGGGTTCCGTTCTCTCTGCAACACTTTTTCTGCTGCATATAAATGACCTGCTGTTGCCCGGTATTTTGGGGTATGCAGATGACAGCACTGTTGTAGAGACCTATATGTCTGATGCACGAGCCAGTGCTGAACAGATCTAGCGTCATAGAGAGGCGATGGTTAGCCGCATGAACCTATCTCTGCAGGCTGTCTCCGAATGGGGCGATGCGAATCTAGTAGGGTTCAATCCGGCAAAGACCCAGGCATGTCTTTTCTCCGCTAAAAGGAGTCCTTTCAACTTGACTCCTACTTTCCGAGGTGTATCCGTGCCGATCACTGACCATCTTGAGCTTTTAGGTATGTCTTTGTCACCAACTCTCAATTTTGGCTCTTTCATTGAGAGCAAGGCTCAAGTGGCCTAAAAAAACTTGGCATTCTGGCGAAGGTGAGAAAATACTTCACACCGGAACACCTTTACCAAGCACAAGTTCGATCGTGTATGGAGTATTGGTCTCATCTTTGAGACGGTTCCGCCCGATACCAGCTCCTGACGCTTGAGTCCATTGAGAGGAGGGCAAAGAGGCTCATCGGCAATGAAGATCTTTTCTATAAAAAGCTCAAGAGCCTTGAGCATAGACGGAAGGTAGCAAGCCTATCCGTATTTTATAGGATACATTTCGGAGAGTGTGCAGCTGAATTGTACAATCTTCTTCCGCCATCCCCATTTTATCATCGGACAACCAGACTTAAAAACTGGCGACACCGTTATATGGTGGATATACCAAAGAGTCGCACTAAGCGTTTTGGTTCCAATTTTGTGATACGTACCGCTAAGGAGTGGAACTCTTTGCCTGAGTCTGTGTTTCCTGACAAATACAATTTAGGGGTCTTCAAGTCTCGAGTAAATAGGTACCTTCTAGGCAAGCGCGTCACATCCTAGATCACATCGATGCTTACCATCAGGCGAGATGGTGGTCAAGCGCATGCCTATTTTCTATAAAAAAAAAATGGTCAAGGATTCTGTGGGAAAATATTATAATGCGTTATCTTCTAGGTATTTTTTTTTTTTTTAGGAGTGACAATTCGTAGAAGGTCTATTGCTTTTACCAGTGCCTGTGACGTACTTTTATATTCCTTACTTTACATTTCGAAGGTCCTAACTAACACAGGTATGAACAAAAAGTAGGGATCCTCTAACGGTTTGAGGTTGCATACGATTCAACCAAGGTTCCCAACTTAGGGGTTTTCCCCCTAAATTTAGGGGGTAAATAATTGAGAAGGGGCTTTTTAGGGGTTTCATATATGTATAGGGATTTTTTAAGGGTTTTCGTGACCCTTCATAACTGTTGGTGATGGAATTTCGTTCTGGCATTGTATATTATTGTTTATTTATTTTATTTATTCTGTTAAAATTTCAAGACTGATGAAATGACAAAAATGGATTTTTATTTTATAAATAATTATAGCGTTCTGTCAACAATTAGGAGAGATGTAAATGCACTGGCAAAAATTCCATGAAGACAAAATACTGTCGTAAGTAAGTTCCTAAAATTTTATGACTGATACTTTAACTAAAATAAAACTTATTTCTTACCCTCCTTCAAATTTTAGGGTAGTCTACCCCGGCTACACAGGGCTGCCAGAAGTGGCTTTTCATTTTAGTAGGTATGGAGGATTAACTGTAGAACGTTTCGTGATTTTTGAAATGACCACATAAAATTGGTCACTGGCTCTTCCTCTATTAGTTTATACAATTAAGAATAAGAATAATATTTTCACCTCAGACGCTCGAGAAAGTTTAGTTTGTCATTCAATTTCTGCGTGGAAAAGAGTTTTAAAATTAGAACCTTTATATTCAAAGAAATACACACATGACACGTTCCGAATCGTCATTATAGTCTTTATAAGTTTAATTTTATTCTTATTTAAATTAATATTATAATACTCCGTTTTGGTTTTATTAAATTATATAAGTTCCTTAAATTATAAAATAACAAGAATAAATAATATTTAGAATATACTATTTATTATTAGAGTTTTAAATGTGTGGTGGGTTAGATTTCATAACATATGATTGGATTTCGGACCGCAATTGAAAAACAACTGTCAAAATGATTATGGTATTCTTATATAATTGTAGCAATTTTATTTTACTTTTAATTTAAATAAACCAATTTACCATTTCAATTAAGCTGTTTTTCTTGCACATAAAAGTTTTCCTCGCTGTAGTGAGGTGAAAATTTGTGTTTCGCTGGGTAGCAGAGTTTTTAGCATCTCGTAACTTTGAAACCCTCGCTACGCTTAGTATTCTATCTTTGAACCTAGAATTCATTCCTAGATTCCTATGCTGGCTCAGGTTATAATAGAGCTAATTCGATGCCAAATCTGAACTTTCTAGCCTTGCAAATAACTATTATTTCTCTTCTACATAAAAGTAAGAAATTAGTCTAAATAAATAAATAAATAACAGTGTGTAGACTATTTATGTGGGAGGCTGGACCCTGAGATAGGTTTTTTATGTAAAAAAGCTACATCTATCCTACGATATTACTAGAGGCCGTTTCGTCCTACGGCAGTATCTGCCCTTCCATCGCAATACTAGACGATTACTTGAAACATATCTTTCAGTACTTGTATTCGATTTATTAAAATATTATCCTGCTCTTTCGTGCTTCAAAGAGTACCTATGCAAGTTGCAGAGGCTAGTCCACAACTGCAAGTGTCCAATGCGTAGGTACTGTAGATTTGGTCAATACTTTGACAGATATAGAGTTATATAGAGCTACTTATAGCTCCTATACTTACTTCTCTCCAGTAGGAACGAGAGTTCGTTGGGTGTGATGAACATATCGTACTGGTGGGTACCTTTGGGAATCACTTTTGCTATATATTCAGCCACGTAAATTCCGAGTATTTGAGATAATCTTGTTCTATTCGGCGTTGTGAAGAATATCCGGCCACCTGGTTTAAGAGCGCTGACGCAAGTCTTAACAAATAGATCTTTGTTATCGATATGTTCAATAACTTCTGAAGCCACTACGCCGTCATAGTAATCTCTGTGGTCATTAAGGTGTTCCTGAAATTTTTTCTGAATTTTAACTCTCAGTATCTAACTTGATACTTATATTGGTTTTTATATGAGGGTTAGTAACAAATAGACTGCTTATGATGGCCAGAAAAGCTGAATACAGTAGTATTTAACCATATATTCAATGTTCCTTTACAATTGTCATACAGTCTGTAAACTATTATATAAAAAGAGTAAATATTTTTTAATTTGTAACTTAGAACACAGCATAAAGATATCCCCTCGTATAGTTGTTCTACTGTTTCTGACAATGCATTCCATCATTGAGTTTTTTCTTTTAAGTTGCAACAAGCAACAAATTTTGATAAAGGGTTGACACTACACGGTTATCTTAAAACTTAACATACAAAAATAACATTACATTGAAGCTAAAAGTGATTTTTAGACTATGTAGCTATTTTGCAGGGCTTATGCAATGTATTCCATTAAAAATATTTTCATACAATGTGGATATGAAGTGCTTTACCTCAATTGAAGTGCACACATATTTCGGTTTCTTTATAAGCTTTGTATTTTCTTGACAATGATGTTGAGCTATTTCAATTAAATTTCTACTGGGATCAATGCCTGTGACATCTGCTCCAATTTTAGCTAAAGCCTGAAAACAACTTAAGTATTTACATTGTCAGATAAGAACACATGTAAATAAAAGTTAGAACTATTTAATGGATAGTTTAATACATTAGTGTTATTGAAACGAATAATAACTGTTCAGTTCTCATTTGATAAAATTGGAGGTAATTTTTTACATTTTTAATTTACCTCAGACAATATACCGCCGCCGCATCCAACATCTAATATTATCTTATCCTTTAAAGGTGTAGGATTTCTTTTTTCTTTTGGACACTGTACAAGACCATCTCGAATGAATGGTATTCTGTAAGTAAAAATAAATAAAAAATATAAGCACACAAAAAAAATAAATAAATCATCTTTATATTAAAGAACTTTTCAAACATGGAATCAACACTAACAAAATATTTTAATTTGGATTTTAAATTCAGAACTCTTTTTAGAGTTTTAATGAACATCATGCTAATATTAACTCAAATCCAATAGTTACATCTGGACATATGAACTTATAACAGATAACTGTACCTTACTGCATTCATTGAGTGAAGAGCTTTTATAGGTCCGTTTGCATTCCACCAATATTCAGTTTGTTCTGAAAATTTTTTCACTTCATCTTCTTTAATTGTGGAATTAGGATTGGAGTCATCCTTTTTCATTGGATTTACCATAGTTGACATAGCAAGCTTTGTGTAATTGCTAAAAATGAAGTTTCTCTTTTTTATTATTGCAATAATAACAAAATCAAGTCTTAACTTTATCTGAACCCATTAGACTGATGTTATAAAAATAGCATACTCACCACAAAAGCTTTTCAGAGCAAATTTTATTAATAAGTTGATTTGTTGGTGGTATTATGTATCTCATTTTTGGGATTATAGTTTTCTGAAATAATTAATAATAATGTTGATCAAAATTTTTCATTTATTATTAATACAAAGGAAGCTATCAATTTGGGAGAGATGGTGGGTTTTGTTTCTTAAGAAAACTTGTAAAATATAGGTAGGCAGCTTTCGCTTGCTCCGTCATGACTTTATCTTAGCCTATGGGCTTAATTGGGATCAAGAGTGAATCCATTACAAAAACAAGTCAAATATTGCCTATACAGTGAATTGTTGTAGGTACACTAAAGATAACACCTGCACAAAATATATATTTTTTTAAATTTTCTTAGTAATAACATGATCCTTTGATAAAAAACTTTAGTTAGTTTTATTGGTCATATTTAGCAATAGGAATGAAGAGAAGTTAAAATGTATAAAAGCATTATTTCTGTTAAACCAAAAGCAAACTATATTAATGTTGTTTGTACCTTACAATAAAAATAAAATAAAATACCTTAAAATAAAATCAAATTACTATTGTGAAGTAGGTATGTTATGAACATGATGGTATGTTGGAAATATTTAAAATTTTATAGGTAAGGACTTATGTACGTAGTCTTGGTCTTCTTTTTTGCAACTAGAAGTGCTAGCAAACGTTTCCAACAAGTTTCAACTTTAGTTTTAGACAAGGTTTATCATTTAGGTTTATGTAGTAAGGTTGTAGCATCGTCTTTGGAGCTAACCTATAGACTTAAGAATTGCAACTTTAAGTGAATTAAAGGTCGTTTTAAAAGCAATAAATTGAAAAGCAATGAGTAATTTATACTTACAGCCTCCAAGGTAAACCCTTTTCTAGTTTCGTTCTCATAAAAATATATTAATCGGAAATGAAGGTTGCTACAGTTGCTCACACATAGACACAGAGGACCTTTTCATATGAGAGCCCAGGATCAATGCGAAGTATCATAATATCCGTATTCTATTCACAATAGAAACAATAACCATTTTTTGCAGTTCTTTACGTCAGTTCGACAAGTTGGTGATCCTGACACATTCAAGCAGTCACTAAGCAAGGCATCACTAGTTCACTACGTCACACTACGTTTTAAGAGAGACGGCAATTACGGATGGCGATCTGAGATCGATTAATGAAGAATCGAATGGAATCGAGAATGGAAGATCTTCAGGTCGTAAAGATCGATTTTTTAAATTCAATCGACATACAGTTCGATCGATCGACAATCGATCCTGTGAATCAATATTTTAACTTTGAAAATCACCATTCGATTTTTTTTTGGGTTAAAACCATAAAATTATTTACAATTAGTTGAATGCACCCGTAATATTACGTTGTTGCCGGTTAAAGGGTTAATTACTTAAAAACTCGCGAGATGGCTGTGTGAATTTCACTCAATAGCCATAATGTATATGAGTATCGTGGGATCTATGTTCCTTGTGAGCGCCTTTTTTCAATTGCCGGCAACATTGCAAGTCATGAGTGGAACCGTTTGAATCAGAAAGAACTGGACAATGGTGTTATTTTTTAAAAGTTTAAATATAAAGCATTGGGAATTTTAACTTTTTCATGAAATAAATACATTTTTAAAATAAATATCTTCTTTCAAACCTTTACTTTCCAAACTCTGATTTGGTAATAAAAATAAATGTTTTTATCGAATTTCCTGAACTAAAAGGAAACTGATTATATCGATAAGAGATAATTTATTACGGTATGTTTTTTTGTTTTTCATAAAATGGACTTATTGGAGCGGAGCGAACGAAGTGACCGAAGCTCCCATGGATCAGCTTCAATGGCGCAATGTCTGTTACGCCATAACTTCCCGAGTTCTTAACCGATTTTAATATTTTTTGTGTGGAATCGAATCAACAGGTTTAGGACCAGATTGTGACGGAGTGACTGAATTTTGAAATTAGCAAAAATTCCCAATGTAAAAAAATTTTTTTTTTAGGTGTTACGCTCCGCTCCAATATATTTTGCTAGCGTAGCTTTATGCTTAGCGACTGCATCGCCTAGTATTTACACTTTAAATGCAAACTTGGAAAAAAATCGATATTTTAGAAATCACTCTTTTAGAGCTTGAAGTTTTTGTGAAACTATCATCAGCGAACGATTCAGATCGGTTTTTTCGGAAAGAATCGTCGTCTCTATTGAAATTTGATATATTTCCCTTAAGGGAAGGCAAAGGGCCACAGATTGAGTAATTTCTATTCTTAACTAGATAATTCTGAATGATTATGAAACTTCTTCTTTAGAGTGTGTGAAAAGTTATATACCGCTGTTTTGTTTCACTTGCAAACATTTGTGCATCGCTTTTGCGTGCATGTTCATGGGCACATAACTGTTAATAATCCACCTTTAGTATTCGCCCCAGCACAATTTTAACGAGAAAGTGATGTTTCCCGCTCTTGTCTGAAGCATTACAACACTTATGCTTTTTTTGCCAAATTCTCCCAAATAAGAACATACAGCCATGCTTTTTGTAATTTAGTTGCATAGTTAGAAGATGATACTTACGTCTACAAGTGACAGTATGTATAAAGGTCAGTGGATAAGAATGAAAGGTGATGAGAATTGATTTCTGTATAAAGAATTATCAATGGACGATAAAACTATAATGAAATAGCCTTCAATACAAGTGTTGAAATTTACTGAAACTTGTTCTCCTCTTTCTTTCACTTGCCAACTTTCATGCATATTGAAGAACATTTACTTAATAATTAGTTATCCACTGTTATTACTCATTTATACAAAAACGAACTTATTTATTCAAAAGAAGAGCTCGAACTTTCTTCGCTAACCGTAGCGAACGATATTTTTTTGATGTATTCTCTTTTAAGTCGGTGGAGAGATTAATGTTTTTTAAAACGTAGTGATTATAATTGAAAAAGTGAACTTATTGAAATGACAACCGAATTTATTTGTATTTTCTGTGTGCATACAACATGAGTAAAGGGGCAAACTTAAAATCTACTACAGTTGATATATCCCGATTGTGCAAAAGTACTTTTACATTAACTTTCGCCGTTGAGTTACTTGGTATAGACGTATGGCATGATTGCAATGAAGGATGGATCGATCTTGGCCCATGTGTTCAAGGACTAAAGATACAGTACCAGTTGTATCCTGGACAAACTTTTGAATTAGATATACTTATTTGGCCCCATGTTGCAAAGGTAATTTTAGTCGTTCCGGTTGCAGTGGCGTAGCGTGCTTTTGCTATCGCCCGAAGAATAGTTTATTTAGGTTATAAAGATAGAAAATTACTTCAAAGCAATTGCTTAGCAAAGACGCCATCTCCAGTCAATAGAAACAACAATTCCGTTGTTATTACATACTAGCTGTGCCGGACGTGCTTCTTTTGCCTCTGGACTATTTCTATAACTTTAGCGCAACTGCAAGGATTAAGATGAAAAAGTTTTATCACAAACGAATGAATTGTACATAATGAATACATATACGAACAAACAAACATTAATTATCTACTGTCAAGATAAATTATCTACTGTCAAGATAAATTATCTACTGTTCAAATCTGTAAATATTAAGTTTTGATGGATTAATAGGCTAGACAACGATACAGTTAACAGTGCATCAACCTGTATAATGCTGTCATTTCTTCATTAAATTTCAGCAACATTGAGTTTAATGTGGATTGAAAAAAATATATACTTTATGGTACAAGTGCTCAGTGGTTATCGTACATAGAATAGTCCAGTCATCCTGGCATTTTTCATGATTTTTTTTTCCGGGAGCGGATTTTTCACTATACTTATGTATTTTTCGCCGCTGATTACGATGGTGAGGTCCAAATCTGTCCAAAATCTTTGCTAAAAAATTTATGGATATTTTTGAACACAAAACTAGCGAACAAATGAGTTTTTGGGAAATTACTCGAAAATAAAGCCTTTATCGAAAAAAACCCAAGAATAAAAAAATTGTTTTAAATAAAATTTCCCATCGATTTAGGCTATAATAACGATTAATTTCAGGTACTGGGCCCAGAGATATGGCCCATTTTGTGCGTTTTTGGCGGTTTTGAAAAATTACGATTATCTAGCGCATTTTTTCTTCTTTCAAGGCACACTATCAACCAAAAAGTAGTGTTTTATACGTTCTTTGACCACGCTTTTGATTTTTTTCCTAACCTCACGCATTTCCTTTCCTTTTCACGCCAAATTCGACCATTTACAAAAAATCGTAAAATGGCGATTTTGAGCATAAAAAATGAGCTAGCCAAAAAATTCAAAATTCTGTCCATTAGTTTTGATGCCTACTATCTACAAAATAAAATTGGGTCATTTTGGATCACTAGAAAAACTTTAAGACGCATTTCAAATTTTGGGCCCAATCCTAATCAGGCAATTTTTGAGGTTAGGAAAGTCTGAGAGGGCCCAAATTGTAGGTAATATAATTGATATGCTCAAAAATAAAGGATTTCACCGAAGGAATTTTTTATCTGTTCAGGCACACAAGAAAACTCGAAAAATGTATTTTGGCCCTTATTGAGAAAAATTCTTCGCGACATGGAAGAAGACATTTTCAAATAGCAGGGATTAAACCTTCAAACTCCCATAGGTCTTCAATCTTAATAGATAACATTAAAAATCTTAATATCGTTGCAAGATACCATAGCAAGTGTTATAAGAAAAATCTTAAAAGAGGAGAGGACTGTATTTTTAATTCTTTGGTAATAAGTCGGTAATTTTGGCCAACAGAATTATCTTAGAAAAATTGAGATATACTACCAAATTTTTCAAATCCGCCAGTTATTTCCATAGATAAGTAATTCAAACCAAACTCTTCATTTTTAATGTTGTTGTCAGTATCTATCTATATGCATAGTGACTGCGTGAGTGAGTGGTATGAGTTTTATTTATATAACATTGATAAATATTACCAACAGATCTGGTGTGGAATGCGCTATGGCTGGGTGAGAACGTGGCAGTTTTTAGAAAGAAGGTTTTTGACTTTCTCAATCCGTCACATTTTTCCCGTGAGGGTGGTGGAGTTACGAAGTTTCACTGCTACCATCACTCCTACATTTGGTATTGGAAGTTTAGGATCTAAGTATGTATTGAATGTAGTTTTTTAGATATCAAAAACAAGACAACGTCACAGTTCTTGTGAACCTTTAGATTTTGCAGCTTCACTTAAGAACATAACCCATGTCGTTTTTATCATGCAAAATTCTTGAAAACCGCTGGCACCGTCAACGCAAAAGGTAAAACTAAAATAAACTAACTTTAGCGTATAACTACAGTCCACTTTATATCCAGGAGATAATTTAATTTATTTAATAATTAGATTTAATTTGACAGTGCGATTTATATCTTTACAGAATGATTCTGCGGTTGTATTGATTACATGTTTTTTAATATATTCAATATATCTAATTTATATGTTTTGGATTTAATAGTGCAAAGAATGATAAAAACGTTGAAACCTATCTTCCACCACTGAAGTTTGGCGATTTACGTTATTTTGCTCCCGTCGTAGAAAGAGAGGAGACCCTGGTGGAATATATTATGAACTTAATATGGAACTTAATAGTAAATTATATACCAATATCAGTTTTGGATGGTATATTTGATACTCCACAACCAGTCAATGGTACGTATAGTGTAATAAGTATATGTTAAACGTTATTTATAAAAATGGTTTTAAGCAAACAAATAACAAATGCCAATAGACATAATATATATCTTAGGTCTAAACAAATTATAATACTATTTCTTGATGTATCTTGTAAATTGTTTAACTGTTAATGTGACGATTCGAATCGACCATGCAAGTCTTGGTAAGCTCAAGTCTCGCGAGTCATTAACATTATCTTAGTTGAGCGCGGAGTTCTAAATCTTAACCTAAGTCTAGAAGAGGGCCTGAGTTTTGGAAATGATTTGAGTCTTAGTCTTAAGTTTCAAATAAAACAAGTCTCATGAGATCTTGGTGTTTGGAAATAACTACCTTTAGCAGATTCTGTTAAATATTTTTGATTCGGTTATCCCTGGCGTCATAGTTTACAGCTCGGAATATTAGTTTTAGAAGCAATTTGTATGAAATTCAACGCTAAAGTTATCGAAAGCGGTCTTATATTATGTAATTTACACGGTACTGTACTAAGACGGCTTTGTCTTACTAATTTATCAATTATTTAGATATTCGTCATCAAGATACAATAATGTATTACATCAAAGAAGCCATTTTAAATAAAGTCGAGGAAGAAATTGAACTTCCAGAACCCGAGGAACCCAAAATCAAAGATAGAAGAGAGACAAAAGTAGGCAAAGAAAAGGAAAAAGAAAAGAAAAAGGCCCCTGAAGTTTCAAAAGTAAAATTTGAAATAAAATTACTTGGTGACTCTATTTTAGCAGGTATACTTTAATTTCATAAAGTTTTAATATAATAGAAGTATTTATAAAGATGGTGTTTTGCTTGCGAATGACATTTTGTCGGTATAGTGCGCTATGCGCTTTGATGACCGCTGGTATCCTAAAGATAAGAGGACGGCCGCTCTTTTCCCGGTTTTCAAACCTTTAATTTTCCCCAACAATATTTTCCATGTGATGAACAAAGGAGATTGCTCAGCTTCCATACATGTTTGGCCTAAAGACCAATAATCATATAAACTTATTTCCTAGTTTCGAAATTATGTATAAATGACTGTAGAAACAAATATTATTGACGGACACCCCTAAGAACTTCTATAAACCATATACACTGAATGATTTTGAGGTTATGTTTGCAAACCTCAAAAGGTACCTCACCTACATAGGTATCAAAATAATAAAAAACAAATAAGTAAACTAGGGCAATCAAGAAAAGGTACCGAAATTACGTGGGTATTACATTATATATAGATCATGTAGATTAACAGATAGTTGCCTGTTTTTAAAATTAATGCACAAGAGTAATATTTAAAATCAGGTAAGTATGTCATGTGATTGCGATTTTCAGAAGCAACCTGGCTTGTTTCATTTAGAAATTGTAATTAAATAGAGCAAATTGTTTAGAAGTGTCTAACAAAAAATGCATGTCAAGGAACTAGTAGGTACTTACTAATGAAATGATAAACAACTTCGATCAGTCTTTGGCTGTATGTTACTACACCCATAGCCATTAAAAATGATTCGTTCGTATGTTTTCCAAACCGGTAAAGTGAAAGTCCTTTTTAAAATGAATATATTATACAGAAGTGTCCGTTAAAATCTAATGACTGGAAAATAAAGTATAAATTACGCCAAGATTTACCGTATAAGTCAATTTTTTTTTTTCATTTGGGCCAATTTGAGCAATCTCCTTTCGGAGTTATTATGTTTAAATTTAACAAGAGTTTAAATAAAAAATCTCGGTTAGTGTGTGACCCCTATGTGACACTATTGGTCAGTAGGTACATATACAATGCACAAATTTTAATTGAAATAAAAAGATGACTTTACTAAGCACACATGTTAAGCTTTACATCACTTAATTTTATGTATTTCTATAAGGTGTCGGTAGAATAATACCATTTGAGAAAATTGGCGATAGACCAAATGATGTGGGTGAAATTATAACGATCATAAGTAGTACTAATTTACCAGCTCAAGACGATCATCCCATAATATTTGTAAATATTGATACTTTGTCAGATGTACCAACGGAATGTCTTAAAAAGTTAAGGTAATCATATTATTTCAACGTTCTACTGAGAATAGGGTGAATCTTGAATGAAAGGTTTATCTGCAGCATACCCAACAATATAAGTACTCTCCTGTATGGTATGTACAAAAAGGATTTGATTATTTATTTGCAATACAATACAGAGTTACAGCGTACTTATACATCATCATTGTTTCAAGATATACATTTCTCAACAGCTACTCTAAGTCAACTGCCGCCGAAATTTTCTAGCAATTATCGAGCATTATAATATAAAATTAATAAATAGCAATCACAACTCTACAATAACACTTACAAAATTATAACTTTTATGAAAAATATTTTTTTAAATAAATTAAATCAGCGATTTATTAGAAGTAACATTTCCTACTAATAGTAGTTCTTATGTTAGAGTGTCACAGGTTTATACTAGATGGATTATTGGTGAAGAGATTCATGAATCAGAACCGCAGAATATAAAAGCAAACAAAACGAATATCAAATTCAAAGACCATCATGCTGTACCTATGGATCCAGATTCAATATCAAAAGTTATTGCTGTACTATTGGAGAACCCTTTTGAAGTTCAGGTAATTGTTAACAACACATGATTTATACCCTTGTGTCCTGTTGGCATCTGTGGTAGATGTTGCTATTTTCTTCTTGCATTTTAGTTGCGTGGCATTCGATTACCTCTACTTCAAAGAGAGAAGCCAAGATTTTTTGGATATAAAAAAGGTGATCAAAATTTCGGCACATCGTCGAGCAAGCTAGATAATGAGGATATAGATATTCTTATAGCTGTTACTAAAATTGATGCACATGTATTGGCAAAAGGAATGAGTAAATTTATAAGAGGGGATTATTCTCTATACCCTCCCAATGTTTCCGTCCAAGGCTTAGAAAGAGAAGCTATTTGCAGTAATGATGTAAATCACATCAAGTTACCCTTGCGTCCTATATTAGTGGTACCAACTCATGTGATATTAGAAGCACAGATGTCTTTAGAAGTTTCATTGGGGCTTGTTGGTTGTAAAGCTAAGAAGTTATCAGAAAGTTTTGCGAGGCTATATTGCCTCATTAAAGACACAGCAAGTACAATGACAATTTTAAAAAAAATTACGGAAATCAATGACGAACTTTTACAGTTTGAAAGAACAACCGAAATTCTAACAGGTTTTATTATTGACGTTGGTAATGCAGTAGTACTTTACGTGGAAGGACCAAGTAATGGCGAGGTTTTGAAAATTTGGGAAATGACCGAAGATTTCTACCCAAATATTAAACCTGTATTTTCAAGTTCAAATAGGTTCTCGACAAGAATTTACCCACGTGAGTCATTGATATACAGGGTGTCTCAGAAACAATGGATAAACCTTTAACTGTTGATAGGTTTCGTCGAGACCTCTCTAATCTCAAATTTTGACTTTAGTAAAAATATCTCGGTTTTCAAGATATTTGATAGTTTATGATTTTTTTAAAAATGCCATTTTTGGTTGGTTTTTAATGTGCCATTTTTACAATTACGGACTTTTTCTGATTCAGGTTTTTTTAGCTTCTAACGGAATAGTTCAGCTATCAATAAGAGTGGTTAAAATTGAGCTAGCTAATCACGAAGTGCTTGGAAAAAACAATGTTCCAAAAAAAATTAAACAAGAAATTATTTTTCTTCGTGTTTGGTCTGCTACCATGTAAAAAAAATGTGTGACGCTCATCCTGCCCATTATCTTAAAAAAATGCTTAGTTAATCTAGTTTCAAAAAAGGTATGATAAACTTATGCTTAATGTATCTCTGAACTTTTATTACTGCTTGAATAGCAAATGGTATGAAAATTTTAAAAAGATTGTTTGTCGGATTAATTTTATTCGGTTAATTTAGTTTTCCAGTATTAAGTTTATGCTTTCTTGACTTTCTGACTGGTTGAATAGCAAATAAAATGAAAATTTGAAAAAAAAAAAGGTTTTTTTTTCCACTAATAAGCACTTAAAGCTTATTTGTAAACATTCGCTTGCGAGTCACAGAGTTGAGAAACGTGTTTTTTTTTTGTGGCCCCTGCCTGCCACATGTCTCATCCACTATGCGCAATCAAAAAGGAGCCTTATCATTAACAGCACATGAGTCATAAGCATTTGCAACCTTACCTGCTATCGAATTTCCTGGAAGGACTTTTTTAACCTGCGTCTGATCATTGGGTTCTTTGTTACGATTGTTAGTGTCCTTCTGAACTCCGGTTGTGACCCACGCGTGTTTTCTGTATTCGAGAGATTCGATAGAGCTTCGATGATTTTAAACGACATTTTGCTGTGATTTTGGACTTGACTAGCTTTGCGATTCGGATATTGTTTGTGCTGTGAAACCTATTGACAACTGGTGATCATATGGACTTGGCTAGCTTTACGATTTGGATATTGTTTGTGCTGTGAAACCTGGCAACCAATACATAACACTGAACATGCCTAGACATCAGTACACGTCGCGCGAATATGCAAACATGCATTTCGTTTACGGCGAATGTCGAGGAAATGCTAACGCTGCTGCTCGTCTGCACGCAGAGAGGTAAGATTATTTATTTTCTCTTTAATTCAATCAATCTTATTTTTTTTTAAATCACACACATTTATTGCAACTTTAGTTAAACGTATCAGGATGGGTCTTACATTATGTTATCCTTCTAAAATTAGTCACACGCCGTGTTTAATTAGATTTTAAAATTAAATGAATTAGTAAATTTAATAACGTCATTTTCTGTATTAGGTACCCCAACGCACGTCACCCGGACTATCGAGTTTTTGCTCGGGTACATAATTCGTACTGCGAAGGGAGGCTTCCAGGAAGAGGGATTGGTGGTGCAGGGCCAGGAAGACCAGAAAGAAACGACGATGAAGAAGTAGTAGTCCTCGACGAAATAGAAGAAGATTCAACACGTTCTGTGCGTGGAATTGCACGTCGAACCGGCATTAATAGAAGCAAAGTGCATCGCATATTGAAAAAATATTAGGCACCCTTTCCATATTCAAAGGGTCCAAACTCTACAGCCTATCTGACTATCCGCGCAGGATTGCATTCTGCAGAATCATGTTAAATAAAATAAGGGAGGACCCGCAATTTTTCAATAAAATTTTATGGACGGATGAATCCTCATGCCGGAGAGATGGATATTTCAACATCCACAATCTACATAGCTGGCAAGTTGAAAACCCACATTTGATGAGGGAAGATCGGTCCCAAGTTCAATTTAAAGTTAACTTGTGGACTGGGATTATTGACGGACAGGTGATCGGGCCATATGAACTTCCAGCTACACTGAATAGTGAAATTTACCTTAATTTTTTACAAAATGATTTACCCGGCATGCTAGAAGATGTCAATTTAGAAGTGAGGCGGAGAATGTGGCTTCAAAATGATGGGTGCCCAGCTCACTACGCAATAGTAGTAAGAAATTATTTAAATCAACACTACCCACGAAGGTGGATAGGCCGGCTCGGCCCTATTTTATGGCCGCCCAGATCGCCGGATCTAAATCCCTTGGATTTTTTTTATTGGGGATGACTGAAAGACCTTGTCTACGCGAGGCTAGTATCCTCAATAACAGAGTTGCGTACTCGCATACAAAATGCAGCTGCATACATAAAAACGTCTGCTTACGCACGCCGCATCAAACTTTCTTTTATAAAAAGATGTAGGGCGTGTATCAGAGCGCAAGGACGCCAATTCGAACATTTATTGTAAATTTAATAAAAAATTAAAATTTCATGTTGTTTTATTTCAAATTCTTTATTCAAACTAAGGATTAATAACTATTCCGAAAAAAATCTTTTTAAAATTTCATACCATTTGCTATTCAAGCAGTAATAAAATTTAAGAGATACATTAAGCATAGGTTATCATACCTTTTTTGAAACTACAATAACTAAGCATTTTTATAAGATAATGGGCACGATGAGCATCATACATTTTTTTTACATGGTAGCTGACCAAACACGAAGAAAAATAATTTCTTGTTTAATTTTTTTTGGAACATTGTTTTTTCCAAGCACTTCGTGATTAGCTAGCTCAATTTTAACTACTGTTATTGATAGCTGAACTATTCCGTTAGAAGCTAAAAAAACTGAATCAGAAAAAGTCCGTATTTGTAAAAATGGCACATTAAAAACCAACCAAAAGTGGCATTTTAAAAAAAAATCATAAACTCAAATATCTTGAAAACCGAGATATTTTTACTAAAGTCAAAATTTGAGATTGGAGAGGTCTCGACGAAACCTATCAACAGTTAAAGGTTTATCCATTGTTTCTGAGACACCCTGTATAATTTTTAATAAAAGTTTGAAATATTGTATTCTTTAATTTAATAATTTCTTCTCTACAGCTCAATCAAATACAGTCTTCCATGTGCTAAAAATGTATATTCCACTAGGGGTGATTCTAGCATGTCCACCGGTGTATACCCGTCCGGCTTTACCATTTCCTACAAGATCTGTAAGAAACTTTCAGTAAGAAATTAAAGATTTAAATTTTAATTATTTATTGTAGATTAAAAATAATGGTAATTAAAACATTCATGTTGAATGAACGAAGATTTTATACATCGATGTGTTCTAGGCAGTATTAAAGCTGGGTCGAATAATTGCTGGCAAAATCCGTGTAGCTCCTTCTACAAATGACATGCCGTCTGTATCAGAACTGGAAAGTTTAAGGCTTGAGTTATGTGTTGCTCCACGACCAGTGTTAGTTACCCAAATAGAGGAGACTTGCAATAAAGAAGGTAAGCTTGTAAGCTGATTAGAATTAAGGAAAAGTATATAGGCATAATAACCATTACTAAAGCAATTCCAAAAGTAATGTGTGAATTTAAGCAAATAAATTGATGATTTTATTGGTTTCGTAAACAACAAAAATAAAAAGTTTTTCTTGTTGAAAAGTTTATCTCTGTATCGCTTACCAAAGCTAACTAGTAATAGCAAAATAATGTCGTGAAACATATAACAGCAAATTGATACATACTATTCATCAACATGTCTTGGCATTTTTATGTTGAAGGTACTTTGAAATTGTGTGCAATTGCCTGTATACCATAAGCTTTAAATTAAAGAAATAAATGAATAAAACATTTTTTACTTTTTAGGTAGGTTGTAGTTGTGAATTACATATATACAGGGCATAATTACGTTTAATATCAATTTAATTGCCACGTAAATGTATTAAGCTTTTAGTAGCGTTACCGTAAACCTTACGTAGCTAAAAGCGTATAAAAGGAATACAATTCGTAATGCATAGGTAGAGGATGACAAAAAAGTCCTCATCGAGTTTCTTACAGCTTCTCGTATCCACAACGTTTATAGATGTAGCACTAAGAGCCTTTACACACCACGTTTTTTAAACGCGCCGTCGACACGCGCTACTCACGCACGTCAAACTCAGTTTGACTATGAATTTATGTAGGTGTTCAAAGTTATTCGTTTGAATGACTGCATAAATTCAGTATCGCGCTTGAATTGCAGATCGATACAAATGCATTAGAAATGCAAAAATTGCTCTGTGGAGTAAAAATTAAGGCGCTGCCAACGCGCGTCAGACGCGCTTTACCAAACCGCTCGTCGACAGCGCGTCAAAAAACACAGTGTTTAAAGGCCCTTAGGTGCGAAACCATAATAGTAGTATTAGTTACGGCATTTAACAAACACGTCTTTATTGCTCATATTGAATAAAATGCATTTTATTATATATCGTAGTTATCGCTATTTTATTTTAACAGATGTACAAACCACCATGTCCAACCAAAGAATTAATTGGGACAAACAAGAAGTCAAGACAATGGGAAATGAACAAAAATAAAATTCAGTACTAATTAGGCTTCTGATTCTATTTGAGTTGGTTTTTAATATCGATTTCGTAGCTGTGAGTATTGTTGAATATAAAAAATTTAAAGATAAAATTGTTTATTTAATTATATTGCTTATTAAATTTAATATGGAACAATGAGGATCGAAGAAAGTCGTGACAAAGGAGAATGGGCAAAATGTATGGACATTGGGCTCTGAAGCGGCCACTTCAAAAACATTATTTTTAAGACACATAAGACAAACAATACTTAGTATGGGCAAAAAAGACATATATTTTCGTTAAAAAAGTTATGACAACATATTTATGACCTAAACAATAGGAGTAATAAATCATCCAAAAAGCATTCCATTGTTGATTAAAACATTACCTGCTAGATATTTTCATATTCCCTTTATGCAGACGCCGCCGCCACTGCTACAATCTGACCTTAACCCCTATTCCCCTCATAAGCCCGCGTGTGTTGTAAGTATCCTACAATTAAAGGTTTCATATTTTTCTTCAAAATTATTTTAAGTACTAAACACTATTACTGCTAATTTATTGCTTAACCCAAAACCGGAGGAAAAAATAACAAGGGTAAATATTGTCCCCGACAAATAAGTTGAACATGATCACGTGACATGCGCAGTAGTGAATAATGTACCTAATTTTGCTACTGCGCATGTCATGTCATAATCATGTTCAACTTATTTGCCGGAGACTATTCTTAGCTGCTATCCATTTCATAGCTGTCCATTTTTACGATAGGATCAAGAAATGTATAATTAATAGAATTTTATATTTTTGTGAAAAATTTTACCAGTCTTAGCTGCCCTGCACACATTTTGGTATGATTAATTAAAATCCAATCAACATACACTTACATGAAGTTTGAAATCAATCACTTTACTTCAAAGTGTAGACGATTTCTCTTTACGATTTTCTCTGACGATACGTTTACGAATATTGTCTTTTATGTTATTCCTTTTTCCCACGTTTTTCTCAGGTCGCTTTCTTGTTTGTCTGTCTGTCTGTCTGTGCAGTTGGATTCTTGCAACTCAATTTTGAGGCACTTCCCGGCCACCTAGCGAGCTGAAATTTTTGGAGCAAGTCAGAACCCGATGACAATGCATCCTAAAACAACTTTTAACTTTCTAGGTACACTTTCAGGTCAACTTTCGGCAACTTTCACTTTTGTATGTGGCTTATCCGATTGTTGCGTAACACATGGTTACTTCGTTGAGTTAATAATTAAAAAGAATAAAATAATAATACTAGATTTAAAAATCTAAAAATCCCACGTTTTTCAGTGACCAAAAAAGAATAAAATAACCCGGCGGGGCCAAGCGAGGGGCCACTCAAAACGTGGGGGCGCATGTTACTTATGGAGATGTATGATATGCATAGATGTTGAGAGTATTTGTAAAGATGCGCCCCCACGTTTTGAGTGGCCCCTCGCTTGGCTCCGCCGTCACTGAAAAACGTGGGATTTTTAGATTTTTAAATCTAGTATTATTTTTCACTTCATCGCTTCGTCAAATGCACGGATTATTTTTATTTTAAAGTTCTAAAGGCTTTGGGCCTCTTTCACATAAACCCGCCGTTTAATTTCGCCCTCGATTTCAATGCAAGTGCGAATACTTTTCGTTAGATAGGAAATTAAGCGACGTAAATGCGTGAGCACAAGGTTATGCATGGCGGGAGGTCCCCGGCCGGGCGACTGATTTTAATGCACAACTCCGCGCGCAACATGCGCGCAGTGGGGTAGGGCGCTGTTTCATTCAAAACATTTTGGGGGATCGTTGACCTGTATGTATGATTGAACAGTAATCAGCTGTTGTCATGATTCGCTCGGATAAAATTGTTTTTTTTTTTGCGAAAATTTTACCCATCTATTTTTTTTAAAACGAAGTGTTTGAAATGATATCTTGTGCCTAGAAAAAAATTTGATGTTTATAAAATTATTAAAATTCATATTTAGTACTTTTACTAACGCTCTGAATAATTCTGATTTAATTTATACAACTCGTAGGAAAATTGATTCCTTCCCAAGGAAAAAACAGTGCAAACAAAATTTTTCATACCTGTTTCATGACATAAATACCAATAAAGATACCACTGACATAAATTATGAATAATATAGTATAATAGCAGTAAATATAGTCGTGACCCTATCCTAGCCTAGATAAAAAGAAAACAAAGGGAATGACGCGCCACATCTGTGTAGTATTAAAAAGTTCGAGGACTGAGGAACGCTTACGCGATTTCGTGCCAGAGGAGCTTTTTAATCCATTTATCACGCAAATTAAATTTCAAATTTGTATGGAGTGATTATGCGCCTCCGGTCACGGAGCAAACGATTGGCTTGGAGCCAGGTTGCCCTGAAAATAGTTTGCAGCGTCAAGCGGATGGGACACTCAAGATTTGCTACGAATTTAATATCACTGTCATGGGTTTTTATTCCGTACTTTACTTACTGTAGGCTCATAACTTCAGTCAAGATTTTTCAACATGAATCTCGCTATCTATGTATACCTACGGATGATCTGGCTACGGGGCAAGATACCAAACGATTAGCTTTACGTTCACGCTTTTGAAGGTTCTTATCGTTTTAGTTTGATCCATTTACGATTTTTATAACTTCACATGATAGGTAACTTCGGATTACTTTATTAAAATAAACAATGGTGTACAAGAGAAATAAGCCACTCATTGATCTACTAACGTGAGATCGCGATAATGATATTTTACCGCGAATTATGGAATTTAGCTTAATCATATTATTTTTGAGTTATAAGCTTGAGTACTATTATGCGATAATTTTTTTGAGTGGTAACATTAAACAATGATTTCATTAAGTGAATAAATAAAGAATTACAATAAGTTATAAATTTATCTCTCTAAATAAAGTGATTCTCGCCAGTTGACCTAGTCATTGTTTGTAACCGCAACGTATAAACAATGACACGATATTATAGCTATTACTTACTCAATGTGCCCTAAACTCAAAAGTGTCTTTAGAAGTTAGCGAAGCGACTTTTACACAGCCTTAGGGCACGACCGTCGCCTCTGTCCCACATCTATTACAGCAGAATAACAACATTGTTGTTTGGTATAATGCACCTTTTGGGTAGGCTGGGACGCTGCTATAATATGAACATGTCGTCTCTGCGGTTTCATGGCCAGTAACAAGCTCTAATGCTATTTGTTACGGATTATACTACTTTAAGACAGTCCCATAAGACATCTGATATTTTATGAAAGCACATTGGGGAGAAAAGGTTATTTACAACATATATAGTAATAAACAACAGTAAATTTAATAAAAGACGCATAATTTGGTCCTTGTCCAGAGCTACACGCGAGTGAAATACGGTTTTTCGTTACGAATCTGCGTTGATGATGCGCTCTAAATGCATGTGGGCATGCTGGGCAAATGTGTAACTAATTACGCAGAGAGTTCGCTCCATCTAGACAAGGTTTTAAATAATTCACATATTTTTATATTGAAATAATAACTTAACAAAATAACTTAACGTATATTACTTATATTGAGTGCTTGGAAATGAAAAAAATGAAATAGATCTTATTTTTGAGATATTAAAGTATAGATTAAAATGTGCAGTTTTGTTTCTCTAGAAGTTTCTAAAACACCTACAAATTACTAGAAGCATGCTTTCCGTCATTGCCGCTACTCAACTAGTGATGCATCGTAAATAATAGATATCGATAAGTAGTATGTATATGTAAGAGATACACATTGTAACCGATACAGCACATTGTTTGGAACTAATTTCGTGGAATTGTAGTTAATTATTTTTGTATACAAATAAGGTTGTAAATTTAAAAATGGTGATTTAATGGATATGATTTTGAAAACTATTTTGGAAAGCAAAACCATTTTGACCGTAATAAATTGTAACGAAAACGATAAATATATAAAAGCTTTAGAAGGCGCGTTTTTTTTCAGTATAACAATTAAATAGTTTTGTACGAAGATAAGTTTCGAAGCATGATATAAACAAAGCAAAATATTGTGTTTATTACAGATTTTGTAAAGATCCGTAAATAAAAGAAAAGCCATGGCGTATCTTTGACGTTCAATACACGTATTGTAAATGGTCATATTGAATAAAAATAATTTTATTTACACCTTATATTATTGCCTACGTTATTTTCATTAAAACTTAACCCTGGTATTTTGTTCAGCTTGAAGCGCCATCTAGCGTGTGATTGCAGGTACAGTATGCTTAACGTCATGCTGCTAATAGCATAACTATAACGCCATCTTGTACCCAAAAGCGGTTTTACAAGCAGTATTTTCGACCATAACTATATAAGGAAAGGGTAGAATATGATATAATTCGTTCTTTAAAGTTTTCTGTTTTTCTAACTAATCGGAATATTAACACGATTTAAAGCTGCGTGAGTAAGGTTACGCTGGTTTCCTTGAAAAGATCGCGTGTTGCGACTTCTACTCTTTTTTATTGTTCTGCAAAAAAGAGTAGAATGATATTCTCGGAGGAATAACTCTTTCGATCCACTACTGCTCTCACGGGTTCACGGGTCTGGTGGACTTCTATGGGCTGAAACGACGACATGAATACTAATAAATAATACAGTTCATCAAAACACTGTACATACTTTTAAATTATTTTATTTATTGCCCTCGGAATATTACAGTTTTGTTCAAGTGCATTCGCAATGTTTCCCTATCCAATTTTAACAATTTGCTCTCATGCTTTAATCTGAGATCAAAATAAGTTTCAATTACAGTTTTCATAAGAAGATATCTATGACTGTCTAAGGGGTCTTGATCTAAAACATGATTTTGTAAGTTATGAAACAGCGACTGCACGTTACGTAGAACCTTTAAGACACATTTAGCAAAAATGATATGCGTCATTATTTTATTCTTCATGTTATCTCTAAAAATTCTCTCAGCATTACAGCATAACGTAATTACGTCATTAGATGGATATGTTAGATAGCATTTATTTGCTTTTGAATAGTCTTTCTTGACTATTAATGAATTGTACAATATTTCAGAAGACGTTGACATTAAACTTTGTACGCAAACATCACACTTATCTTTTTTGTTATTCTTCTTACCACAAATCCCGACACGTATGAAATAATCATCAAAGATATTTGAGAAAATGAAGCAGTATTGTCTATTACCACTATTTCCTCTTCGAAATCCGTTTCTTCATTTTGAGCATTGTCATCATTACCGTCCTGTATCAATTCTTTGAAAATTTTATTATAATTTGATGAACTATTAATTTTATCCATTGTCGAGATGCTGCTAGTAGACAATACTGCGATTTTTTCTAATTCTAAGCAATTGCCACTCTCGCTTATTTTTATTTCTGTATGGCATAACAATCTTTTATACGCTGAAATAAAGTTTTTTTACCGTTGGGTTGTTATTAAATCCCCCTTTAGACCTGATGGTACTGAAAAAAGTTTCCAAGTGGTCTTGCGTCATTTTATACACGGGAAGGAATTTTAAGAGGTCATTTTCTATGTAACTGACATAAATCCATTTCAGCGAAATAATGTTGATTAAGAAACCCAGAAAACCAAGACGTCTCTGCATATTTATTACAAATCTACCATCTTCACATTTGAGTGATAGAAAATACTTGTAAACTTCATCTAATTTGCAAAAGACATCCGTTTTATTACTTGGACAAAGAGGCTTTTTAAACCCGTAGTTGTTCAAATTTCTTGAATTGAATATATCAAAAATATCATTTACATGGTGTAGAAACTGCACCGTTGCCTCAGAATCCCGAAATTCACCAATACAAAGATCCTTATTACAAACATCAATGGCAACACCGACTGACCTGCTTAGCAATTGGGCAGCTAGTCTGACTTTCATCTTTTGAGTTCGGAAATCAATGTGTCGCGCTGAAAGGTTATTTGCGAGATGAAGACCTTCGCTTTTTTGTAATGACTGCAAATGTTCCACGAATCTGAAATCGATTTTACGCCCCAAATTGTCGTAAAATATTTTGTGGTCGGCAAAACAATTCCTAATTAGTTTTATTAAGTGACATGGATCATACAAAATATTGTACTTTCTACCATTGTGGATAAAATATGGTCTAAAAGGTGGTTTAAGTAGAGATGCACCAAGAGATTGAGCCATTGTAAGATTAGATGCGATGCCGTCAAATGTTATTGCACAAACTTCACAATTTGTCTATTTAAAAAAAATCGAGACATATTTTTAATAATCTTGATTTTTCACTGGCTGTGAAGCTTTTAGCCGAAAAAAAACGAACTGGCAACTTTCCAGTAGCCATTTACGGCGACTACCATAAAAACAAGGACTTCTTTAGCAATTTCTATCTCGTCGCCACACAAATCGTTTCCTACATTTACGTACCCATAGTGCTTTTTACCTACAAATTCTGTCTCTTCTCTTATTTTGATTTCATCAAAAGTCAGGTTAACGTAAATCGGTTTGTTTTTAGCAATTTCTGAAATCGTGTTGAGTGATTCTTTTGTGAACCCTGGCTCGCAATTTAAACGAGAATACCATTTTTGCAGAGAATTAACATGTGGTAAACAGATCGAATTTTTCTCTAATGTAAACATAACTCCTAGGACTATAAAAATGTATAGTTAAAGCCAATTTTTTTTTTTTTTTTTTTTTTTACATTCACACCAATTAGCCTAGCCAAAGTAAGCACTGTAAGGCTTGTGTTATGGATACTAGGGTAACGGATAGACATACATATATGATACATAAATATGTAATATTCATAGAAATATATAAAAACACCCATGACTCAGGTACAAATGCTTGTATACATCATACAAACATCTGCCCCTTCCGGGATTTGAACCCAGGACCGTTGGTGCGAAAGGCAGGATCGCTACCGTTGCACCAAACAGTCGTCAAATTTCTTCAGCTCTTCGTCTTACTCAGCCGTGCGACTGATTTTTCCTGTGGCTCTTCCATTTACCCTATTTACTTATTTTTGCAATAAATTGTTGCGGCACGCGATCTCAACATCATTGCCATGATTTTCAAGCCCTGGCCTATTATTTAATTCTTTGACAACCTCTTGTAAAGTAAGAATTCGTTTAGTCATCCTTTTTGCTTTTTCCTTTAAATTTCTTATGATCCTATTTTTTTGTGTAATTTTTCGTTTTAGTCGTGTATTACGGTCCATCATTTTTTTTTCTCTTGGAGTCAGGACTAGGTTTGAGGGCCCAGGTGTCGGTTCTGCAAGCGGGGATGGAGTCACTACCTCTATGTCCCTGTTGACATACGAAGACACCGGTCTCGTTCGTGGCAGTTGAATCTATAGACAAATAGTGTAAATTGTATACCATATACTATAGTTACACGCTCTCATTTATTTAATACTAGCTAGCTAGTCAGGTTCCAAGAATAATACTTACAGGTACAGATAATGTAGGTATCGAGTCTTTCATTAGTACACGGCGATGTTTTCTTTGTATGAAACATTTGCCGTCAAAATGTTTGCTACAGATAGTGGAGTTCGTACTAGGAGTCCAATCTGGTCTGTTTATAGTCCGCATCCATTTTTCAAACAATGCTGAATTACGTGGAAACCTAGAAAAATTATCATACTCTATTTCCAAGCTTTGGATACTTTTAGGTACTTAAATAATGAGCCCCTACAGTGAATAATAGATCAGAGTATAGGAAAGGGTGCGCACATAGGTGGTCGAAAAAAAAATGTCTTGACCTTGACCTAAAAATCATTGGCTTCAACGTCATACATCTCAAAGTTTTCTCTTTTCGGGTCATTATCTCGGAAAGTATTAACTTAATCAAAGAACACAAAAGAATAAAAACTGTTTATGGGGGTCAGATAAAGCCGATTCAGTCATGAAAACTATGCGTTATCATAGAACGTAAAATCGACAAAATTTTTAGTCCCTGCGCACCCTTTCCTATACCCCAGCCGAATAGATATGTTATTTTAACATAACTTGAGTAAATAACTTGTATTTGTGTCATGATGTCACTAAAAAATGATTCAAGTTTTTATCGATACTCGTGACGTCACCGCTTTGTCAAGCACTAGCGTAACCAAACAAATTACTATTTTACACATTTTTTTCGCGAAATCTGTTTAAAATCACGAAATATACTTAAATACATAAATGAAAAACAAGATACTATTGAAAAAATCTCTTTTTGAGTCGATAACTAGCCGAAATTTCGCATAATATGGTTTGAAAAATTTCAATGACAAAATCGTATTTACCTGTGAAAAGTGTATTGATGCGGATTATTTCGTCTTGTGACATCACATCCAGGTACAGAACACGACACCATAATTGTTAAATGTAATAGGCTCAGTAATAATCGATGATTTAGCAGAAAAAAACACAAATTTCACCGCCACGTAGAACACACTGGGACGCTATGGCCTTATACCTACTCGCGAAAAAAATGACATATCGGTACTTCATTCATTGTCACTTTTTCTCTCGGGCGGTTTGAACTTGATTAGGAATTCTCGCTCCCACGCTTCATCTATCTTTTTGGCGCAGCGAAAAAAATCCTAAATCTATGGGTCTGGTGACATCGGTGACGCCATTGAGAATCCTCAACTATTTGAAAAAACGTCCACCTTTTCCACATTTGAAAGGCCGTAGACTTTAAATATTCACGCCCCCGTTTGTGCCAGCTTCATATGTATGTCACCTTTGCTGATACATGTAGACCTTAATAGGCATATAATTACACTAGGTCTGCAATAGATGCTGCTGTTTGCAAATACTGAGCGAAGCAATTAGATTTTTTAAGGGTGATTATTATACTCGATGATATGTCCGATTTCAAAACTTTTTTTTGCAAATTAGTCACGACCATGATGTGAGTTTTGGCGCCAAATTTTATCAATGTAGTATCAGCGGTTTGGCTGTGATCAGCTTTTGAATTTTTCTTTCGGTGATTATTCCTCTATGGTAAAGTCTATATTTTTTTCACATAGCCTATGTCCGTCAGGTTATAATCATGTATGTTCATGCCAAAATTCGGTCGAATCGGTTGAACCTTTAAGTAGCAGGAGGGAGACAAGCGAAATTTGTGAGTTGCCTAAAAGAGAGCTTCGCTCAATAATAATATACCCAATTTTATGAATTTTATATAATAGTAGTACTCTATTTAATCCTATGATCTCTAGTGAGATAAGCTAATGAAAGATATGAACTTGTTATTTCCAAGAAATTGAAAATGCTATTTAAAATATAAAAACAACTGTAAATTTATTAAATTGTAAAACCATTAATAACCTTATTTACCCATATTATCGAGTAAAAAGTAAAAATTGTATGAAATAGGTGTTGGTAGGTAGTAAGTAACCTTGGTCCCTCTGTCTGTCCAGATTTAACGAGGGTAAGGGTAAAGGTACATAATGTATAATGACCATTATAAGACGCATGTGTCACTTAACCACAATAATATTGCCATTTCTTTTCTTTATTATGATCTACCTTATTGGTTAGCAAAATTTAGAATTTTGTTGAGCGTCTAAAAGAGGTTGCTATTGCCCACTCTTTTTGGCATAAACGCAATCTAAACTGTGACCAAGTAGTGCGACTGCTTAGTCCGATTGGGATCGAACTAATGTTTATTCCAAGAATTGGATTGTAAAAACTGTTCTTATAATATAGTTATAATTTCAAAATCCACAACTATGTCCAACAAAAGTAGGAACAATTTAAATTAAACAAACAGGAAAAATAATGTGTTAAATAGGCACTTACTTGAAATAGGTTTTCTTAATTTTTCTAACACAATAAACTCCTGTTTTGCTGTTATGATAGATTATTATTTCTATATTTAGATAATACTAATATAACTTTTAATATTTAGGTAATGGTACTGAGATACTTGATATCAGTTTATTAGCGAACTGAAACGAAATATCTAGGCAACGATAATGTCGGCTCCGAACGATGGCCAATTCACGATATTTAATACAGCGAAATTCTCTTGTTATTTTGATATTACCAATATTTTGGTAGACTATTTGAAACCATTTGAATGAGTAGATAGGTAAATATTTATAGATATCCAATGTTCTATATACTCTCCTCTTTTCCGTGTCACAAAAAAGAATTTTCATTTCTCAGCGTCTTCATAAAGAACTACGATGACCATTTTCATCCATTTGATGCCAAATAGATTCGTAAGAAATCATATCGCAGTAACTTAACGGTTGGGCAAAATTCCATCGTCTTAGGGCCAAGTATGTAAGGCACTGCTGCTGATAGAGGGACGTGTTCCGAATTTCGATGTAATGTCCTTTTTGCTCCCAATCATACGGAAGTTATCGTTTTAGCGACTCATTCGTTGCTTAATGTTGCTATGAAGCTCAGCGAGAGGTTGTAATATTTTTATGTATATTTCGCAACAAGGAAGAAGAAAATATTTCAATGGTTTTATATATTGAATTTGAATTATAAAGCTCCCTCTATAATAAAAGGAGAGCGCGAATGCGAATAGTAATTACACTATTTGTAAATTTATTATGAGAGCAGAGAAGTTCGAAATAGCTTATGAATCAATAATATACTGCATATTGATTTATGCAGTGTCAAATTCGGTGGCACGTCCTTATAACTAAGTGCCAGTTTATCGGTGCCAACGCGTTAATCGACACCATTAAATATAACATTAAGGGGATATTATATGATATTAAAGAAAGTTCTATCTCTTTAGTATTTGTTTCTGTCTGCATCATCATTTGTGCAATATTGTTTGTATAGAACTCACCTATCACGACAGTACCAATCCTGCCTTTCAAACGGAAAGTTCTGGGTTCGAGTCCCGGAAGAGGCCGATGTTTGTGTGATGAATGCATTTATACCTGAGTCATTAGTATTTATATATAAATATATATCTATAAATATTACCTATCTATGTATAAGTTACCCACCAATTAGCCTTGCCTAAAGTAAGCATGTTATGGATAATAATCCATAATACAATCCTTACAGTTCATACTTTGGGCTAGGCTGATTGGTGTAAATAAAAGAAATATTATTGTTATTATTGTTACTATTACTTTGTACATTTTTATAATATCGGGTGTCCATCTATTAAAATATTATTGTTTACTTATTATTCTTATTTTTAAAGATAAATTATTTATTTATCTTTATTTTTAATGAAAGGAAATCATGCCTTCGAAATTAAAATGATTGTTAATATCGAATGATTTGCTGATTGCACTACCCAATTTTGATGTGCATAATGTGTGAAAACCGACTGCAAACTAATCAGTGAGCCGATGCTAATAGAATGTTGCGGCTTTTGTTATAATTAATGTTGAATAAGTCTGTTATAATGTTATTATTGCTACTATAAGTGATCTCGCCATATAAACATTATATTTAAATATTTCGTTTCCTTTCATAATAATAGGAAAGTGAATTGATAAACTGGAGATCTAAATAAGTTTTAAATAAATCATTACTTAAGGTTATATAAAATATATTCAAGTAAAAAATAAAATTAAATGTTGATCTGCATGAATAGAAACTTCTAGTTTTTGAAAATGATTAATTGTGATAACTGTTAACATTATCGAATGCGTAATAACTGTTAACATTATGAACATAGAATGAAGTATCATAGTAGGCGAAGAACTTAAAAAAGGAGCGTTTTAAAAAAAAGATTAATAAATCATGTCTGCACATTATATATTAACTGTTATTTGTGCAATGACATTTAGCCGTGACGTGTTTGGTAGCAATGGTAATGTGGTAAAAGTAATGAAGGGTAATTATATCTCATTTATCACCTTTTACGAACCTTTGACATTATGACCATACATTTTCCGATGTCCACAAAAGGAGCAGCAGCGTTTTCGGAGTTACGGTCGTTTATTTTGGGATTATCAAATGATGAGTCTTTTGGCTGAGGTGATGATTATACAGTATGTATTTTATTTAATATTACACTAGTCCTTAGTAAATTTAGATCCGACGAAATTGAGTATTCAAAAGGAGAATTAGTTTGTGATAATAATTTTAATTATGAACATTCACGTGCACTGCTCGTCTCTAAAACCATTTTGTGGGATACGACATTGGCGAGTTTTTCACTTAATATATATACAATGTGTCCCGTCAACAGTGTCGGAGCCTTTAATGGTGTGAAATATGGCATTTTTTATCGACAAATTGCCCCTCAAATTTGGTTTTTCTTAAAATGCCAATAATTAAAAAAGACAAAAGAGAATCTATTTGTTTTTCTTTAATTACTTTTTTCTATTTTTTATTCCATGAAAATTGAAACATGATGGCTGTGTAACTGTTGTCTATATGTTTAGCTATCAAATGACACCTTTTTATTGATAGGACATTTACATGAGTAGTGGTGGTCGAATTAGTATGAGAGCCCAGGTCTTGGTTACCAAGAAAACAAAATGGCGGCCGTAAGAGAAAAACAAAATTTGATGGGCAATTAGTCGATAAAAAACGCCATATTTCACACCATTAAAGGCTCCGACACTGGTGACGGGACACAATGTATACTGGAGTGATCGATAACATGGTTAGGTAAAAATCATAACCAGTTTCTTTAGAGCGTTAAGAGTTTAGCAGCTCTTATTTGTGCCTTTAATGCGAATTACAACAGACGAGCAGCGTTTAGCATAAACAATTCACCTAGGAACTTAGTGGTATGGATTGGGATTTCTAGTTACAAAAAAAAGTTACTTTCCAATGATCGTAAGGTACTACACAACATTTAAAGTAGAAAGCAACCACCCGCACTTCAGCATTTTACGGAAATAAGAGACAAATAGAAATATACAAATAAAAGTTTTGAATTCACTTAGGCTTATTTTGTTGCTTTTCTGTCAAATTGAGATAGCTGACATCGGCATAATAGAGGATTCGGAGGAGAATGGATTATGAAATCGCAATTTCAGTTGCAGTCGGTAAAAACTTACGGAGTCTCCACAAAGAACCAGTAGTCGTAACAAGTTTTTGGCTTCTTAAACTTGTAATATAATTCAAGTGCTTGTCAAAAAATATCTCTTAGCTCAACAGTGTCCAGGAGCTAAGGAGTCTAATACCATTGTGAAGGGATAGGCAGCTGAGTACTGCATACTTTATACTTAACTTAAGTATGGAGTACTTAGTATTATGTCTGGATTTCGCTAAGTATCTCGAAGTAACAAGTAGAAATCTAGGTTGTCAGTCTTTATCGAATAGATACACACACGAAGAAAGGTAATCTCGCTTCATAAGATAAAGGAAGACGTGTCATAAAGGCTTAAATCATCATCTTATGGAAGAGCTTATTTCAAAATACATAAGAAGGGAAGGAAGAAAATACGCATAGATAGAAAAATTGTGAAAAGAATATATCCGCCTAATGAATAAAAGAGAGAAATGGAAAAAATACTAAATATGGTGTAAGACTTAAGAAAGAGTGAAACGTTTAAATTAAAAATGCAAATCTTTTAAAGAAAAAGAAAGCGTAAATGCGAAGAAAAGGACATAACTAATGACTAGAAGACGCTCAAGATAGTTATTAATTAAAAATATATGAAACATAAGCCCCTTAGAAGTCGGCAGTAGAGAAAATCTTATAAAGAGCTTCTGTCTATTAAGTGGCTACAGAAACTGACATAAGGCTAACATTAAGTTGTTTAATATAACGAAAGAATATATTGACACCATTGAGCCACCCAATATCATCATATAAAAATAATGAACTCATTGATTTACAGCATTTCGAAGGATACATATTTAAATGTGTTTATGGTTCTTTTGATAATTTTGATGAAAAAATTAACACAAAAGGACTATTACCGCCAACACGGGGCAAAACAATGAGCTTCCTGCACTAGGAGACAGATAAGCTAGGAGACTTCACTTGTTAAAATTTACGGAACTAAAGGCATATTGTATACATATGCATATATAGTTCAAAGCTACATTGAAGATGATGAGAAGTTCAAATTCATATTTCTTCAATATATTAAGAGAGGCCCTTTATTTAAACTTAATAAAAATGACATGTCTTATGTAGCTTATGAAAACATTATCAAAAACCTTTTGAGCAAGCCAGTTAAATAACTTACATTAGAGGAGGTACTATTTATGATAAAACTTTCATGTGATATTGACGTTTTTAAAATGTACATAGTATTTTATAATTTCTGTTATAAAAAAATGATGTCTTTTCAAGTAAAGAGATATATATAGATATGTAAATTTTTAAGAAGTCAAGACTGACTCTAAATTGTAAAGTTATAGGTGTGATTGAGTATGATAATATGTGGTTAAATAATACAAAATTGATATTTTTCCATTCCCTGGTATAGTTGATTATTAGATTTAAGTTACTGTGTTATGTATTATTAAATTATGTTAAGATTCTGGAAAAGATATGTTTTTTAGTTTTATAATTGATTTTGAAGTAGTAGAAGGTCCACCGCGTCCTTAAGACAACCAATTTTGTCTGTGGGAAAACTGGGCTGTCCCTATTTCTTAAAGACAAAAGATCGCTGTTTTGTTGATAAATAATAAAATAATGTTATTTTATTTAAACAGTCAACTATTATCATGGAAATGTATTCAAATCTTTGTAGAAATTGTGGTTTAATTATAATATTCTCTAAGTTTTAGGACAATAATTGTCCTACAGACACTTTAAATGGAAATATCTTTTGAAATATTACCGTAAATAGTAATATATAGAATGCCAACTGAGGTTTTTTTTATGTTTAATAAAATGTAATGAGTGGGTTTTGCAAAAATTTACTCAAAAAAAAAAATTACATAGTAGTTGTCCAAGGGATGCATTTTTCTTGTCGGGTTGAACATTTTTGATCAAACCTATACTTAAATAAAAAGTGCACTGCTCGATATCGGAAAAAAATATTCATTTCATATTCTACTACCTTTGAATATTAACAAAAAAGTAAAAAAATATTACACTTGGTACATTCGAAACGCTGTAAATCAATTAGTTCATTATTTTTATATGATGATATTATGTGGCTCAATTGTGTCACTATATTCTTTCGTTATATAAAACAAGTTAACGTTAATGTCAGTTTCTGTAGCCACTTAACAGACAGCAGCTCTTTTTAAGGTCCAAAAGAAATTGTTTCGTAATTATGCAATACATCTATATTGCTCTATATATCATAATAGTTTGCAACTTGTTCATAAATTTAACCTCTATACCACGGTAATCAATTAACTTTATTATAAAGTACCTGTTATGTTGACACTTCTCATGGTGGTAGGTACGTAAATGTTTGCCTTATTTGTCAGATGTTATCCATGTACAGGTGGGCACTTCACAAGGCGGTAGGCATTTGCATTGGCGTATCTGTCTCGTTTGGCAACGCTTTGACACATACGCAATATCACAAACTAAGCCATTATACATGGTAACGAATGCCAAATTAGGCAAATGTAATTGCAAAAGTGGGTTATTCATAAGTGAGTAATTGCCGACGTCGGCAGACGTGATTAAAGTTGCTAGTATATATTATTTTAATACATGCTACCATTAATTGCTTATAAATCACAAAGCAATTAAAAGATCGTGGAAGGCAAGACTCTGGTGGATGCTTTTCAACAGAGTAGAAATTAAAGTATTTAAGTTTAAATATTATACAGGTTTACATTGCAACGTGTACTACTATATTTTTGATAAAAAATTGAAAGCATTTGTCTACTTCTTTTGTTTTGTGATGCCCATTTTTCCACAATTGTAATTCATAACATTTCTGTTCAGAAATTTTACTTCATATACATATGTTGTATAATAATCAAGTTCAAATAAAGCTAAACGTTTAAATTGATCATCTTCAATTCTAACGGATTAATGAGTATCTAAACTTACCTAATATATCAATCAAAACTTGTCAAATAAAGTTATGTTTAGGTCTATCAGAAAATAGTTTAAGCTTCAAGAACATTACGTCAAAGAGCTTAGAAAGTTTGAACAAGCTTATAATTACTTCACTAATAAAAGTTACACAATCTCTTGGAGTCCATTAACATGACACGTTTCTACTTACATTTATATTTAATGTAATCTAAAGATTCAAGGATGACTATCAGTAATGCATGAAGTTATAATGACGTAGAAAAAGGAATATATGGCTGTGCTGAAATCACTTTGATTCTGAACATAATTATGTATTTCTTTTCTGCTAAACTTACAGGAAAAAATCTTCTAGCGTTCTAATTATCACTAGTGAAAACGATTTAAACAAGATTGCTTAATTACTGCCAACTTATATAACTTATTTTTAAAACAATCACTCTGCGCAACATATCATTCTTGTAACAGGATTTGTGTTTTAACTACATGGTTGTTTGAATTGTATAAACGTTTTATAATAGCTTCCTTCTCTGTCTTGCCAATGAGCCGCCATTATTCCATATCGCACTTCCTAATCATAAAAAACAGGTTTGATCGTAGCGCGCGCCTTATCACTCGACTAGTTGTTCATAAACCATACATTCTTTTATATTCCCGCGACCTTGAATGCTTTGCACTCCGGTTTTGATTGTTAACATGTATTTTTGTTGAGGTTTGCTTGCACGCACGCGTTAATATTTACTTAGTTGCACTTTTCATATATTTAGCTATTTATTTATCACTAGCGGCCCGTCCCGGCTTCGCACGCCTGGACAATTTTTTTAAAAATATTTTATAGCATTAAATATAACCTATGTTACACAGCGTGAATGTAGCTTTCTAATGGTGAAAGAATTTTTGAAATTGGCTTAGTAGTTTTTGAGTTTATTCATTGCAAACATACAAAAATATAAACATACAAAAATACAAATCTTTCCTCTTTATAATATTATTGTAGATATATCTATTAATATTTCTTTTGTGGACTGAAAGTATTTTTATTTGCTTATTTAGTATGGTGCACCGTAATTATTGTTATATTACAATGCGCCTGCCAACTGCAATTCCTGTTTATATAATGAATTTGAGGTTAAAATGAACAAGTTGCAAACTATTATGATAACCTTTATATTGCATAATTACGAAACAATTTCTTTACGAAACAAATGGTCTGGTGACAAAACAACACAGTTTGAAGTTATAGCAGAGAGTAGCTACAGTTTATGACCTTCCCTTGACAGACACCCTTGTGATGGATCGACGGACAGAGATGCGGGTGAGATGAGATTAATGGAGTCCCTTCAGGCCTTTTTTATTCGCAAAGTCAACCGATAAAGCTATTTTATTTATCTGTGCAATTAACTGGTTAAACGTTCTGAGATTTTTCATTATGTTCAAAATTTTCAAATTTTAAAATAGCGCTTAGCAAATATGGATGCCCATAATTATCATCCACTACATACTTTTCTCGTTAATACAATGCTGTTTTGAAAGTTGTAAAGAATATAAAAATACATAGTTTAATGAAACTTAAAGCTGTATAGAAAAATCATATAGCATTTAAACAAGCGGTATTGAGAAAATAACAATATTTAATTATTTTAGTATTAGTATTTTTCTATTAGAATAATTTGGCCTATAAGGTAGCATTGAAAAAAGCAAAAAAAATAAATAAAAACAATAAAAATGCCAGTAAATACATTTTTCAATCGTTTAGTAGTAGAAAAAAAACTTTGAAAATAAAATTGGTTTATCAAATGCTAAACAAGACCAAATGTTCAAATTCCTATTTAACAAAGTCGTATTGAAACTTACGATATTTTCACATAAATATATACCTAAATATCACATTTTAAAACAAACACTTCACTACCTACGAGTGCGACGGGTAAATCGATAACTCGTGAATCAAGGTGCTAGCACAAATATTGTATGAAACATTAAAACCACATGAACATCCTAATTACCCTGTGCCTCTACCAAATAGCGCTCAGCGGGAGACGTATTCCACGCGGGGTTCAGGGACTCGTTGGCTGTGAGAGGTATCTTGGGTATCTTGTATGTATGGACTTAAATGATCATTTTAATTCTTGAATACTTTTTATCATATGTATAATATACGACTACACTTGAGAGGCTCGACGACTATCATGATCTTAACAAAACACTTTGCTCTTAATAATTTAAAATAATTAATATTTTATTCTATTTTCTGAAACGTTTTTTTTTTAAAAGGTACCAATCTGTTACCACTATACTTGCAAAGAAATGTCCCTGATATATTTTGTCTCTGACATTTGTCTCTTTCTACAAACTGCTCAAATAAATATTGACTGTCCGCAGCTACTGAATAAAATTAAATTAAGGTTCCTACACACACTTTTTATCGTTTGTTTAAACTCATAATAGGAGTAATTACTTAGAGCTCGTAAATATTTCAAGTCTTAAGTAAATTGATGACAGTTGCTTCGATTTGTTTCATGGTACTTCCCGTTAATTTGAGAATCTTCTCACCATAAATATATACTCTAAGAACACCAATTTATTGTTTGTGTGTTTGTCTGTCCGCTCTTGTTCCCGCTCTTTTTCCATCGTATACGCGTCACTATAGCAACGCGTTACCATAGCAACGCGTTACCATAGCAACGCGTTACCATAGCAACGCGTTACCAGGTCAGCTAGTATATAAACTAAAAACACAAAATTGTATGTTTGTCTGTCCGCTTTTTCCATTGTATCAATTAACGTTACCATAGCAACGCGTTAGTTATTAATTAAAATACTTATTATATAATAGGTAGTTATTTATTACTACAACGCTCATGTTATACATTTAAAGAAAACCTTTTAACCTGATCTATGAAGAGATTGTTATTGTTATTTTTATTTAAATCTCGATGTTCCGACTCTTTAACTGGAGCCATGATCACAGGATATTTAGGTTAATGGTTAATATATGTATACTAATACCTTCTAACATTTTAATCAGGCATGTTCATAATTTTGTTTTATTTTGCATTTTATTCGTTATTATATATATATATATATATATCTATATACACGGTGTCCTAAGTAACCTATACCAGCGAAAGGCTATGGTCAGAAGACACCAATACCTATCGATTGGACCCCCATGAATATTCAGCGAAATGTTATAGTTTTCGAGATATAATTTTTTTTTTATTTTTGTTGGTTTTGGTTGTAACTATTTCGGAGTGATCTTTTCTTGTATTTTTTTCTTAGTCTTGGTCTTGGTAGTGGCAACTAGGGCTTCCAATCCCGCAGCCTGAATTCAATCTAGTTATTTGCGGGACTAAGAATTTTCAATCCCGCGGGATCTCGGTATTTGCGGGATCCCGCATATTGAAAATATTCACATTCATATAAGGAAAATTAAACATTGAATTAATCAACTCCTCATTTATTTACGTACATATTACTATTAATATGAGATCAATCAAATTACACCGTTTATTTGTAACAAAAAAGAATATATTAATCAACTAACTTCACATTTATTAAAGTATTACTATTAGTATGATATCAATCAAATTACTCCGTTTTATTATCACAAAAACCCTATGAATTATCAACTAACTCCATATTTATTTACGTATTACTATTAGTATGAGATCAATCAAATTACACCGTTTTTTCTTCACAAAAACAGTAACAAATACTGACTAAAAACAAAACAAATCTTCTTCAAAAAATACACAAAGAAAATTAAAAAATCAACCATAAAACCCCATTTTAAACTAAAAAATTTATAATAGGACATAAGTTACTTTAATTATTAAATTTGTTATCTTTTAATTGAAAATGTTTCCGAAGGAAACACATGTCCAAACCATCGTCTGCCAAACTACTGCGTATTTTAAACGCAATATAGCCAGCAGCAGAAAATGCCCTTTCGGCTTCCACACTTGTGGCGGTATTCCTTTAAAGGATTTGTAAGTGAATGAAAGATATTTTCCCATTGAACCCCCAGATTCATAGTCATTTGTTTTTTTATAATCTAGTCAAGTTTATTAGCTCGAGATGGTGACGGACAAAGTACATTACATGCTGACGATATAGTTTACTCTAACTCCTGTAGCAATGTAAGATCAAGACCGAAACCCGATGACGGAACATCTACTGTGACGTTTCTTACTTGATCAACCTCTTCGTCATCATTACTCACAGTTGATTTTAAAAGGCTGAAGTTCATTCTCGTCACAAAATCTTTAATTTCGTTTTTTTAGATAAAACGCTTTTTTTCAGTCCCGCAAATCCCGCGGATCCCGCACTTATAATCCCGCAGCATGCGGGATTGGAAAATGGCGCTTGATCCCGCAATACCGAGATCTCGGTATTGCGGGATTGGAAGCCCTAGTGGCAACCTTTATGTAAGGTAGACTAGTTAAGCGCAGTTTCTATGACGTAGACGTGGAAGTTGCAATTTGTTGTCTCGCAATCGCTTGACATCTTAAAACTCTGTAATCAGGTGTTTCTGGACACGCACACGCAAGATCTCTGAAACAATTATTTCCAACTGTATAGGATTGTGATAAGAGTCACTATTTAGATGTCAATCTATGTGTTGCTTTCCTTTACACTGTGTGATTAAATGGATTAAAAACTAGACAGACTTTCTTATTAATGTCTCCAATTGAGATCGCGTTATGGTTTCTACCCATTTGGGTAGAAACTATAATACTTGATAGTAGATTTAAATAATATTGTAAGTTTTACTTAATAAAATATTAAGTAGAATAATTAAGTTGGAAGAAATTGTGTAGTAATGTTAAATGTGTCGAAACCGTTTAAGTTATTATGCTCATTTCGCATTTGTTTTAAGTTAACTTTGTGAATTGGAAAAAATACTAACATTAGATTAATATTACATACTCCATATGTAACATTAGTTATTTCTCCATTTCACGAAGGTATGAAATATAAAACCTGTTCGTAAGAAATTTCTGCAAAACGACGACAAATTTGTATGAGATCAAAGCTAGCATTGGTTTTTATTTTTATACATGTTTGGTCGGAAACTGATAGATCTTTTCCCCTTGGGATGACACATGGCGCGATAAATTGACTTTCGATCCTTTATAGATTTCCAGATTTGAGTGGCCCCGTTTTTTACTTTTATTGTTAGGTGAACAACAAACGCTTTGTGGCTTTGTATCAAAATTGTAGGTTTATCTGACTTTGTCCCACAAAACAATGGTACATTGTTCTCATAGCAGTGTGTTTCTAACAAAAGCGGGAAATTTTTAAAAGTTTAGGAAGTAGATCATGTTAGATATTATTATGTAATAAATATTAATACATATTACTACAGGAACGAAGGATTACACAATACAAATATTTTTAATTTTCAAAAGATGACCCACTAAGTTACACTAGACGAAAAAATTGTTAAATTTTATACTTTAGCCAACATCGTAGGAAAAGTGGGTTATCAACAACTTCGGCAACCCGGGAGAGAAAATAATCCCGGGAAGCTTTTCGACAGTGGATACCATAGCAGCTCTGAGAGAAGAAATCCTGAAGACAGAATGAAGGGAGGAGCTTGTAGTGACGGTTTCGATTTCGAAGATTGACGCCCTTCCGAAGTTATTAGAGGAGAGGAGGCACAGGTACCACGAGCTCCCGCTCTATCTAGTGAGGATAATAGAGCATTACCTCATAGACAGGGAAGTGCTCTATGTGGATGCAAGAGGGCTGGTGAGGGAGAGAGATATAACGTGCGGGGTTCCACAGGGGTCAGTACTGGGTCCTCTCCTGTGGAACCTGGGTTACGAGTGGCTGTTGCGCGGACAGTTCTTCCCCTACATTAAAGTGTTATGCTACGTGCATATTACACTGATTACTGCACAGGGCAAGAGCTTTCAGGAGGCACAAATCTTGGCGCAGGTAGAAATCGATCTGGTGATCCAGAGAAACCGAGCTTTGGGGACTCGAGGTGGTTTTGGCGAAAACAGTTTGTTATTCACATAGGTATAAACCATCCAGACGAGTATTTTGGTGTGCTTCTATGAATGTACTATGAATGTATTCTATGAAACTTAAAATAAGTTGTTTTGAATCGTCCAATATTTTTGCCTACAACCCATTCAGGACGTCTTTTAACTGGCAAGAAGAATGGGCTCAAGAAACTCGTCAGCTTTAACAGAAGTAACGACATTTACAATATTATACGTCGTCACCATACATGATCCACAAAAAGAAACGAAATTATTCTGTAAATATATGGTCTGCTATTGTGGGAGCTTCTTTTTCCGAAAAAATGTGTTAGATCTTTGTGTGGTTCAAGGACCTTTCATAGTTCCATACCACTCTTTAAAGAACAGATCTTATTTACACTCATCTATTTGTACTTAATGGAAGTAGGCTGTTTTGTGAAAAAGCATCCTCATCTGTTTGCATAATCTTCTCAACTTAGTGTATATACGCGGAGGGATCTAATTAAAATTAAGGTTCATGACTGTAAAAGCGATATGCTTTAAAAATATTATCCAAATAATGTACAACCACATCTCTAGGAATATACGAGAACTACTAACAATGTAACTTACAAAAAAAAAACAATAGAAATGGCTGATAGAAAAATAAACTGATTAAAGAATATTTTGATTTTTTTCTCTCTCACATTAAAATTAACTACATACATATATCATTTGCAATTAGAATTAGATTATTATCATGAATGGAGAAAACATTTTTAAGACTTTACTATAAACAGACATCTAAATTTGTATTAAAACTAAATTGTTTAGAAATTACAAATCAGGGTTTGAATTCAGAGATAAAAAATTTGATTTGATGTCTTTTTTAAATGACTTTTTATAAATTATGCTTGCCTAATATTTGGCGGTTAGTGGTTATCTATATTAACATCTATTGATTGTACTATTGTACTTAAATACGATCGTCGCAAGTGACTGCACTTATTTAACTTTGATGGATCGACTCTTCTACAGGATCCGTGTTCACAGGATGAGAAAGGTAATGGTTATGGATAAAAAAAAAAATACTTGGTATATCTGATAAAAGTGATTTATTTTTATTTCGTGAACGCCATGTTTTAGATCGTTTTACGTGCAAATAGCGCATTTCTTTGTGTGGTCGTATAACTTAGAATGATTATTTTTTATAGTTATGTTGTATACAACGCTGCTCATCTGGGTAGTCACATAGACTGACCACTTTAGCGTAAAAATAATAATTTTTACTAGTTTGAGTGTTCGCAATTTCATTATAGAATGTCGTGCCGAAAGTGAACTATAAAAGTTTAATACTATTTCTCAAATGCAGTTTAACAGTTTATTTGGTTCGTAATATGATAGGCACTGCCTAACTGCCTATATTCTATGAAAGGCAATGGTTATGGCCAAAACGTAGTGGTTACATACTCTTTAGTTATGGCCCATCACACTACGATGTTTTTTTTTATAATGAAAGCTTGTGTCCAAGCAGTGGAGCATTGATAGGATAATGATGACGATGTCAGAATAAATAAATATATTATCCTACTTCCTCCGTCTCCATCCATTTTGTAACTAGTCACGTGATAGATAATACCAGTTTATCGCAATTAACGTACTACACAGTACTAATCATGTTAATTTGATTGTTAGCTGTTAATTTAAATGTGGAGTATAATTTGTCCACTATTGTTTGTGCATATCTCGTTGATTGGTTATACGTGATCAGGGATACTATCAGGCGTCCAAACATTGTTCATAAATAGTATTTTAACATTAAAATTTATTATTACCATAACAAAAAATAATAAAAAATTTGTTTAGAAACTATATAAATCATTATCTTACCTAGTGCTCAGGTTCTTCTTTTAAGTATAAGTTATACTTGTGCCAGGGGACCCCGCTTTTCTTTATGTTATTGTATAGTTACAAAATTATCAGACAAACTACTAAAAATGGAAAAGTATACTTCAATGTGGAGACGAACTATTTTGCATTATATGGTTTCACCGTGCGGGTGCCGGGTCCATTCGTGTTGTAGAAAGAAAAACTCTGAGTAGATCCCGAGACTTGTGACACGGGTGCAGGTTTAAGGGTCCTTTTTCGATGTACATCGACGCTAATTACTAATACTATATTACTAATTGGCAGTTGATCTACCTAATTGAGGCCATTTATGAAATTTTCGGCAACCACCCCTAATGGTGGTATATGTACTTTGTAGTTGATATTTCTACCAAGAAATTTGAAAAGTACGGTTTCTGCAATCATAAATCCTTAACCACTTATAAAGAGTCCCTGACCGTAAGAAGTATACTTTATATCTCGTCGACCCAAACAAAAAATGGCATTTACTTGGTTTCGTCCTCAACTCGTCCGTCCATGTACAGATATTCCTGACACTGTTTAGGGTTACGTGTAAGTATTGCAACGTCGTCAGCAAAGGCTAAGACTCAGTGTAGTTAGTGTTGATTTTAAACTAGTAGTCCCATTCCTTTTCATGGCTTATCACATCAGGTTGTCAAATAGTTCCACATTGTATTGTAGTGTTTTTTTGTATTCGTTGTTTACTACTATGACCAAATTCAATTGTTAAATTATAATGTAAATTAACCATTGAATAAATGCGTTAATTCTTAAAATACAAAAACGTGTGCATGTAAATAGCTGTGCACTAGGATGATGAGGAGTGATGATTTAAACTTCTACTCTGGGTTATATTAGGATTATATAAAAAAATGTAGTTTGTGAACGATCTGCAAAATATATAGTTTAGGGACCATAAGCATACCGCTTTTTGAATACAAATCACTGGATATATGACAGGCTTTAAATGGATGGTTTTCATTACGGATTTTTATACTTTTCCATATCAACGAATTTAGATTTATTTGCACATCCCCATACTTGATTCAATAACTATGGTGATGCAACATGAAGTTTTAAGGAACCATACAAAGGAGCCTAAGATCCAAAGATACCAAGAAACAGCAAAATATGTAGATTTCGAAAAAAATACTTATTTATTTTAAATACATTTTTACCACTAAAAACAATCATTCAAAAATATACATAACTTGCAACAAATGTTTTTTAGCTGTCAAGCATAATTCTTTGATTCTGAAGAGTTTTGCAGCTATCTAAACATTTTTCGATATTCAGTCTTAAATATAAAATGTATACGAGTTTATCAGCAACAAATTGCTTTATGAATTCTTCTGTCTTTAATAAATACAATAGGATCAAGAGCAAAAATAGCTATTTCTTGCTATTAAAATACCGTGCTCCAGAGCCGTGAAAAACTTGTTAAAATGTGACTGACTGTCACAAGTGTCACATTAAAAATAAAGCCGTTTATTTATTTATACATTCCGTAAAGTATGTAATCACTTTTCAGTATTTTGCTGTCTCTGGGAGTGCTATTTGCTCGTGGTGTTTATTTCATTTTAAATCGGCTATTCTTTCTGTATTTTCGTTTTACTTACTTTAATAACCTGGCTGTATTAACTTGGATTTGGCTTCTGTTAATAATTCTTGGATTCTCGACAACCTGTGCTTATTACAGCCTACTACCTACTGGGTTCAGATTCAAAGGGCTTATTTTATTAGAATTGTGTAAAACCCATAAGATGTAGAAAGCGATGTAGTTGAATAAAAAAGTAAATATGTATGGTTTTATTACAAGATCTTTATAGTTATTCAATAAACCTATGTAAGTGTAGCTAAGAATAGCAATCTACTTTTAATAGATAATTTTGCTAACTATTATGGTTCGGAATAATATCACTCTAAATATTAATAGGTACGAGGGGCGTTCAAAGTATTCTCGGTATCGGGGTGATAAACTAATGATGAGGGTAAATTTTTTCATTAGCTAAAGACACTCTTTGAGGTTATAAATATAAAATTAATTTAATTGACATCATTAGTATTCAAGATATCATTACGAAAAGACAACTACGATGACAGATTCCACAATGTTAAAAAAACCCACAGGGCGCGGTGCCAAGGTTGCTGTGAGGGATTGTGGATTTGAAGAAATCACTCATCCACCCTACAGCCCAGACCTGGCCCCCAGTGATTACTTTCTGTTCCCAAACCTTAAGAAAGATCTTCGAGGTAAGCATTTTTCCGACGATGAAGAGTTGAAGGCGGAAACTGATGAATATTTTTCAGGCAAAGAAGAAAATTATTTTTAGAGGGTATTGAAAAATTACTTTCCCGATCAAATAAGTGTATTGTCAATCACACTGCTTGTACATATTTTAATCATTATTTCGCAATATACATATATTCATCCACTTTCGGCCTCTTATTCAGTAATCTCCGCAATATTTATTGAGGTTATGGGTTACTACATTTAAAAATAAATTTTATTTAGAATTTTCTGCTTATTATTTCATGCTCATACCGAGAATACATTGAACGCCCCTCGTACATAACCATATCAAAAATGACCAACAAAAATATATTTCTTGATGTCAACGGAAATTACTTAAACGCAAATGGTAAATTAAGTGACTGTTGCAATGAAAAGTAGCAAATAATAATTAAAGTAAATGTCAAGGTTATGGCCGAGTACAATTAACATCCACATTTCTTAAATATCTTTTCTTATTCTTAATAATAAACAAATCTAACAACAACAACAAAACGTCAATCGGCCTGACAACTGTCACTGTTTATTTATGTCAGTCCGTCCCATCAACGCCTCCGCACTGATAGCGTTTGTTCTAGGCAGTTGTTTAGTGTTTTATTCTTCTTCTTGCGGTGCCTCTCTATTACTGGAGGTTTGCCGTCAGCTCCGCATATCTCTTCTTGTCTCTCGCCAGACGAAACAGTTCTTCTACGTTGGTGATTCCGGTCCATTGCCTAACGTTTCGAAGCCAAGATTTTCCTTCTTCCGTCGCGTCTTTCCCCTTCAATCTTTCCCATCATTATAGTCTGAAGAAGATGGTTGCGCTCATGTTTTAATACATGCCCCAGATAGGCTACTTTTCTTCTCTTGATAGTTTTCATGAGTTCTCGGGATTTCTTGACACGCCGAAGTACTTCTTCGTTCCTGACTCTTTGAACATTTCTAAGGCCTCTAGTTTTTGGCGCATGTGCTCTTTAATAGTCCATGCCTCACAGCCATAGAATACTATTGGCCAGATGTAGCACTGAAGTATTCGTACTCTAAGACTGATATCGAGTTTTTTGTTATAGAGTACCTTTTTCATTTTATTGAAAGACGCACGAGCTATTTCGATCCGGGCATTGATCTCATTTTAGGACTCCCATGCTTCATTGACTCACGCGCCTAGGTACTTAGTCGCCTAGTGTTTTATAACCTTTCCAAAAATCTCATTTCATCATTAGATATATTAAATAAGTGTTTGTACAGATTTATGAATATTTTCAAATAACTTGTATCAAGGTACATTTTTGGCCCGAAAAGAAAGGTCTCCTTTCCTTACCCTGTTAATAAGAAATTATTAGAAATAATTAGTACCTACCCTGGTACCAAGATAATCGTTGATCAATCATGATCCCAAGATATTTTGTATTGACTACTTTGACTATTCCTCGATAAGGACACATGAAACAAAAAAATGTTTATAATCATTAAAGATCTATAAAATAAGTAAAGGTAAAAAATACATGTATTGTTTTCATTTGAAACCAACCTTTTAACCGCTCCAAAGGAGAAATTGGAATCTAAAAAGCCATAAATAAAAGATACACCATCTTTGCCGCATCTTCACCCTCTCTTCTCCGAATAAAATGAACCAAAGTTTATTTATCCGAAATCAATGCAGGCGAAATTGCGGGCAATTGCCGATAAAGGAGACGGCTGCTATTTATAAATGTTTCTCCTTGAAAAAATATTAAAAAGATCTTAGATTTCTTAAGCTCTTTGTATAAGTTGAACCTTATAAAATAGTGGCCGACTTGTGGTTGAAACTCGTGAAAACAGGAATCGTAAAGTTAAAAGTTAGGTAAAGTAAAAACAAATTGCTCTAAGGTTGTGCACGGAGAATTCGCATCGACTTAGGTATATTACTTTTACATATAAAGCTAAATTTTTATTAGATTTTTTTATGTATACATAATAATTATAGATTTGTTATGTTCAAAGTTTTTAAAAAATCAATCAGTGTCAAGTGTCAGGCGAGACCCAAACCCACAGCCTGTCGCTATCCGGACGACTGTTAATGCAATTGAGCTACCGAGAGCTTTAAATTCACCTGGCGATTGTACGAGACAATTACCTATCAAACAATAGATAAAGCAGAAACTGGTATCTAAATGTTTTTCTATTTATTTTTATTTAATAATGAACGGCTAACACCTCAGACAACTCGAATTGCTCAAACAATTGCTTCTTCGTCGCTTTAATAATTTTAAAATACGTGACAGAGTTAAGATTCTATTATACCACTTACATAAAGAAAAAAAAGTTAGAAACACAAGCTTTTATAAAAAAACGGTTAGCACTTATATAATTAGGCGCACAAAGAACTAAAATACGTAGATAGCTTTTAATCGTCAAAATTCAAGTAAATTAATATTTATAGAAAAAGGTTGCAGTTACAAGTAATTTCTGTTAACAAACAAACGTAAATTGAACGTTATTTTTGTAGTATTGGATAATATTTATTTTGTTGTCTCCGTTATTTTAATACATTTGGTTGTGATGTGATGTTGAATGAGTTCATCATCTAAGTGGTGTAAATTTTTTAATGAGGGACATATACCTTACACAGTGAGCGATGAGAGGTTTAGGGACAATCCTTCTTATTTACCTCATTATTTTTATATTTACTTAGGGCAGCGTCTACTTCCACCAGAAAAGCGCTTTAGTAATTCGATAATAATATTGCATATTTTACCTAATCCTAAGGGTCTATTAGAAACATTGGTGAAAGGATTTTAAAATCGGATGAGAAGTTTTAGAAACATACTAACTTCAGGAGATATACAAATACAGAACGCGTTCCGCCTGCCTGCCTGCCTGATTGCAGAGGTTAAGTAAGTTTCGTAGATACTAGTAGTACTGTTGATAGGAACAGCTAACATCTCCCTTAATCTGAGATTGTTTATAAACCTGCACTAAGACAAAAAAGGTAATATTAACCATATAGCTTAAATATTTTCTTTTTTACTGAACGAATTAATTAAGTGCATGTGTTTGTCTGTAATAGATTAAACAATTAGATCTTAAGTTTATGTACCTATTTAAAAAGGTAAGAATAAAATGTAAGCCATTTTAATATAGAATAAAATAGAATTCTTATGTAAAAACCCGCCCGATGATGCGGATCCGTGTCACCCTCATGTCGGTGTACGCATAGCTACGCATTGAACACGCTTCGTTGCGCGTAAAAATTCATTTTTACGTTGCTTTTAGTATTAAGTTTTATATATTATATTTATATCAATAGGATTTTAATCATTTAAAAAGGGGTTTTACCAAGTTTTATTTATTTTTAAGGTTCCGATCGTTTAATATTTCCTTTTAAATAATACAAATGTTGTGACTATGAAAGTATAGAACAATATAAATAGAAATTTATATTTATGATAATCAGCCATGAAAAAGTTTAGGTTACGTGCGCACTATGCAGTTAGCCGCATAGCGGAGAGCCGTCCGGCTAGCCGCAATCAAAAAAATGTATGAATACATAGTTTTTTATTCACTGTGATGCGGCTGCCGGCCAGCCGCTCCGGTCGTTCGCAGCATCCAGACGGTTACTATACGCACTCCGCGGATAGTAAGTGCTAGTTTGCCCGCCGTTGATGACGCACATAATCTAACTGTACTTGTTTCTTTGTTTTTTTTTTTATATAACGTTCGTAAATATAATAAATTGCTGCGATTTTTTTATCCGCACCTTCCGGTTGCGGTTGCAGGTAGCCGCCATCCTGTTATCCGCAATTGCGATCGCATCCTTTGGCCAGCCGGACTGTTGTCCGCGATGTCTCAAACGTGGAGCCCGCCAAACGGACGCATACAGAGTATGATTCGCTTTAGCCGTAATCGGGTAAAAATAAATACGATGCACAGGGATTTGAAAATATTAAAAAAATATTTTCAAAGATATTTAATATTTATATAAATGGATTTAGTAGTTAGATAATAAAGTATTATTGTATAAATTCAATGGATAAATTTAATGACCCGATAACTTATCGAGAAAGCATATGCCCAATGTAAATGAAAAAAAAAATAATTTATCCATATTTATATTTGGTAAATTAGGTAAATTTAAATACTTATGTATTTAAAATAAGTTGTTTTTAATCATCCAACACTTTTTACTTATCACCATTTCGTCACATCTTTTAACTGGCAAGAGGAACGGGCGCAAGAAACTCTTCGGTCTTAAGAGAAGTATCGACATAGCACAATAATAGCAGTGTAATAATAGCACGTAGTGGTAATAACTGTTTTAGACCAAACTTCCCTAAATCAACAAGGATAGCATTTCTTTCTTCATTTCATTTTTTCATTTCATTAACGTTAAAAAAACTACAAACTTTTCCTATTTTTATTTATTATGTATTTATTTGTTACAGCTAAATTAAAGATGATTATCCAGCAATAATTTTTGGTGTCCCCGAGTAGCGGATGGATGCACTTTTCTTATACATTCTGTTACCGACATAAACTCGGCGTCAAAAAAATCGCACCTTATAAAAATCTTATTCAAAAATTCCTAAACCTTATATAGAGGATAGTGTTAGGTATCATTAGAAAGGTAACAAAAAGGAGCATCAAACAACAATTAAGTGCAATCTTTTTTTTAATTAAAATTATACAAAAAGCATAAAAATTTGAAAAATAATAAAAAATCTTAATTAAGTCCTAATTAATAATCGATAATTTACAAAAAAAATGTACAAAAAGTGTCTTAAAATTAACTCAAAATCTAGTGTTACCCCCCCTTGCCCTGATGACGGCTTCCATACGGTCCCTCATAGACCTCACCAACTTCAGGAGCTCTTCTTGAGGGATAAGACCCCATTCTTCAATCACCGCGGTTTGGAGTTCCTCTAGAGTCGAAGGAGCCGGATCCCGAGATCGAACCTTACGTTTAAGATGGTCCCAGAGGTGCTCTATCGGATTCAGATCAGGACTTCTCGCTGGCCACTGCATCACAGGAATTTGGGACCTCCGCAGGAAGTCGTTCACGATGGCTGCAGTGTGTGCGCGAGCGTTGTCGTGCATTAATGTGAACCCCTCGCCAAAAGATTCGGCAAAAGGGACCACATGCACATCCAGGATCTCTGTGATATAGCGGCGCGCAGTCAGCGACCCTTGTCCGCGAGCACCTCCGGTCCGGGAGACGCAGACCAGGTCGGTTTTGCCGGCAGCCGACATACCGCCCCAGAACATGCAGGATCCGCCTCCATATTCCACCGTCTCCTGGATGCAGGCTTGAGCGAAACGTTCACCCTGCCTCCGGTATACTCTTCTTCGTCGGTCGTTGCAGAAAAGACACACTCGTGTCTCGTCTGAGAAGAGAACAGCTCCCCACTGCTCAATGGTCCAATCGACGTGGTCGCGAGCAAACTGCAAGCGGGCTCGTCGGTGCGCTGCAGTCAATTTTGGACCTGTAGCAGCTCTGCGGGCTGCTATGTTCTTCTCCTTCAGTCTTCTTCTAACCGTGGATACACTCACGGTGCGTCTGCGAACTGCCTGGAGCTCCTGTTGCAGCTGAACAGCGTTTGAGAAGCGATTTCTCAAAGAGTACGACACAACGAACCGGTCGTCTCTTTCCGAAGTGCAGCGACGTCTACCGGACCCATGTCGCCGGATATAGCCACCGGTCTCTAAAAAGCGCTGGTAGACTCTACGAACCGAAAAACGGCTCAGATTCAGTTGCCGGGCGACATCACACTGCCGCACCCCTGCTTGCAGTAGTGCAACCACTTGAGCGGCCTCATCAGCTGTAGTGTCCATTTTCCAGATGTTCTTTCTTCAGTAAAATCAGTGCGTGTGTCCCCTTCAACGGTTTAATAGCGAATGACCCACATTGAACCCGTGTTGACCTCTTTATACCCACAAAGTTAGCGCAACTCGCGACTCTCCCGAGCAGCAAAATTTCCTTAGAATTTTTGTGACCCTTTATTTGTTGCTTTAGGTTTTATTTGATAATGAAAAATAATGTTTTTTTATTAAGTTAATTAAGTAACCTTTTAAATAAAATTATAATTAATACGACTGCATGTGCATATCCAGAGTTAATGCCATTTGAACGTGATTTTCTTAGAGGTGCGATTTTTTTGACGCCGAGTGTAGTTCCCTGAAGGCCTGCTCTGACCGATACAAACGATTGGGAACCGAGACAACACATCTTAAACCCACGACACAACCATAAATTATAATTATAATATAGCGGATAGAAACTCTGTGGCTCAATCGTAAGCCGAATTTGCAAGGGACAGTCATAGGGTGGGTGACCAAATTTTTTGGGAACACACGTCAAGACTTTAGCCTCGGCTGCATTTACAATCGTTCCGGTCTCATACCATATCAGTCCACACTGGGCCGGGGTGGGGTATTAATGCTCATTAATTCCTCGCTGTTTTTAAATTCAGGGAATGAAATGATAAGCAAATCTGGGTAGATATCAGTGTAAAATTTTAACCTCCGTATTTATTGTTTTCCTAAAAATTTAGATTCTATTTTGTTCTACTATAAATTTTGGACACAATGCGTTACTTGTCTAGTAAAATTAAACCTGTCACAATCCGGGCACCCGATGAGAGTTATGTATAACATAATCCAAGCTGAAGAATTTCTAAACACATAATGTTCATCTTGGTACAGTCTTAAAAGGGTATAAAAGACTTTATTTTTCTTTTACAAAACACGTGATTTAAAAGTAATTTTAAACGGCGTTAAAAAAAAGATTATTTAAGACCGGAGTTCTTTGGAAAAGCGAAAAAGGAATTAGGGAAGTAACTCTCATTTCATATAAATCAACCCGAACGACAGTGAAGCGTAGTTCGTTATAAAAATATCATTAAAAACCTCACGTAAGTGTTATTTTCTATCGCTAGCTTAAAGAATTCGCACAGAATAGCACTACAGTAACTTGACATTATGAAGATTTATAATAATTAAGTTCCATCTTAGGGATTAGGCGCTAATAGAACGGTCATATTAATCGTTAAATCTAAAAGATGTTAATATTTTTACTTAAAAACAGTACAATAATATCTAAAATATAATAAAAAGCTGTATAATCCGTATTTATTTTAAAGAAATAAATATTGTACCGATAATTAACTAAAATAAAAAAAAATGAGTTTGTTATCCGTAGGAAATATAATTTTATTATAATTTTATTGTTAATATGTTCTTTCTCATAAAAGGACTCGGGCTTAATATTTAATACTATTCAGTACAGCTCCCTCGGGAGTCACAGACTGGACAATGAAAAATACTGGCGAGCAGTGTCAGTTTACAAAAAGGTCGAGAAATACCCGTTACATTACTGATTGCAACATGTCCCTTTCAAGTATTGTCTGATTCGTTTGCAATCTGCAAAAGTAACATACTTAAAAGGCCAAATCGCTTTTAATATAGCGGAAAAGAAAAAATTTATTGATCGAAGGTTGGATTGAAAGGATGAAATAATTACATACAACAAAACATAAAAAAAGAGTGAGATTTTTTATTTTTTATGTAGTAAATAATAAGCCTGATGGTAAGCAACGATGCGAACTAGGATGTGACGCGCTTGCCTAGAAGATATCTATTCACTCGTGACTTGAAAATTTCAAAATTGTATTTCTCAAGAAACACAGATTTAGGCAGAGTTTCACTCCTTAGCGGTACGTATTACAAAATAGGTCCCAAAACGCTTAGTGCGACTCATTGGTATATCAACCATATAATGGTGGTGCCTATTTGTAAGTCTGTTGCCCGATGAAAAAATAGGGATAGCGCACGGTGTCCCCGTTTCAAAATGTGTTCATATACCGTTTTATTGTACTACAAGCCACAAAAACCAAATTTGAGGGGCAATTTGTCGATAAAAAAAACCCATATTTCACACTATTAAAGGCTCCGACACTGGTGACGGGACACATTGTATATTGGGACTATGTTTGCAGACAGTAGTGACAGTAATGGTACCACAGAACTAGTAGTGTCGCTAACCGCAGAGCCATAACACGTAGTATTGAAAAAGATTAGATTCACTTTTTGTAGGCTGGACGACATTTTGTAAATAAATAATAAATAATAATAATAAAAATAATTTATTTTCAGACCAAAGATCCATAGTTTGTTAGTAACAATGAAACTTATACACTATGTTAGTCGATATAATAAAAAAAAAATAACAAAAAGGAATATTTATTTATCCCTGATAGACAGGCTCACCGATACCTTGTCCCGTGCAGCTCAGTGAACCTGCCAACCAGGGCTGAATCGAGTCGATCACCTACCATCCTCAGGACTCGGTTCGAGCTCCATCGCACCCTATTTACCAGCGAGGCAACCTTTTTTCGCATTAATGCGTAAAAGTCATCCACGCTGGCATCGGCAAACATACCCGACGCACTACAGTATCGTGGGAGCCGGAACAGAGCCCTGAAGATGTTGTTGTATTGGACACGTAGGGCACTGTAGGTTTTCTGCGTGAAGTTGGCCCACAGGCTACTCGTGTAGAATGTCTGACAATAGGCTTTTAAAAGCGTGATTTTAACTTCGGCTGTACATCGAGCAAACCTTGGTGCCAACATATTACCACGTACCGACAACGCCCTACGCTCCCTCTCAATATCCAAATCATCACACATATTTTTCAGTGAGTACATGACCCAAATATTTAAACTGAGAGACACGGTTCAAAGTCACTGCGTTCAGTGTAAGTGGTGGTATTGTGGATGGCACTTTATTGTTAGATTTAAATAACATGAACTCACTTTTTTTCGCATTATACTTTAAACCATGCGACAGAGCATAAGACTCACAGATCCCTAAAAGCTTTCTAAGCCCACCAATTGAAGGACTCAGCAACACCATATCATCTGCATAACTAAGATTATTTACACACACATCATCTACAAAGCATCCGACATGTGTGTTGCTGAGTTCCACAATCAGGTCATTTACATAAATGTTAAAAAGGCGAGGGGATGTCAAACCACCCTGTCTCACCCCACATTTCATATAATACTCATCAGAGTATGAATTACCCCACCTCACAACACTCGCCTGATTGCTGTACCAATATGAAAATATTTTAATAACCTCAGGACTCACACCAGCGTCTCCTAGCTTTGTCCATAGCCTGCTATAACAGACCATATCAAACGCCCTGGACAAATCCAGGAAACATGCATACACAGGAGTTTTCCTTTTAACATAATAGTTGACTGTATGTTTTAAAGCTAATATGGCACTCTCTGTAGAGAGCCCCGCTCTAAAACCGAATTGTGAGTCCTGCATGGTTGAAGTCACTGTATCAAGCTGCTTATCCAGTAATCTATCCAAAACCTTTGCCATGATTGTGGCTAGTGAGATTGGTCTATAATTTAATTTATCTGAAATGTCACCAGTAGGGTTCTTCATAATTGGTACCACAATCGTTTTCATAAGATCCTTAGGTAAATAAGAATGTCGTACACACAGAGTAAACAGCATAGCCAATATTCTACATAAATGAGGTCCAGCATGCTGCAAGTGCTCGATGCTAAGTCCATCATGGCCCGGTGACTTACCACGTTTCATATTCTTTACAATTGTTAATACATCCTTGGCAGAGAATCTAATAGGCTGTCGACCAAAGCCGTACTCAACATCTCGCACCGACAGCAGACCAGATAGCACAGTAAAGTTGTCCTTAAAAATATTGGCTATCTTCCCATGGTCACTAACCCCCTCTACACTGACAGGAAGTCTCATTTTACTATTCAACTTCTTAGTTCCAATCCAAAACTTATTAAAATTTTTTGCCGAGTGTTGTGAAGCAAGAATGTCCATTTAATTTGGTCCTGGTTATTAATACAATACTTTAACCTAGATTTAAATAATTTCCTACTCTCACACATTTTTTCAAAGATAGGACCACTATTGGGCTTTCCGTAGCGAACATAGCGCTGAAAATCAGCTCTAGCCTGTTGATGTGCATCTTTCACATGCTTATTCCAGCCATGTACTGTTTTAAATTTTGCTGGCTGCGTTGGCCTTCTACAACTTGCTATTGATGCTTGGTTCAGAGCATGAACAGTATCATGATAAAGTTTCTCAAGCACTTTTCCATGATTTGCATTGTTACACATCCTATCCGCACAGTCACTAAGTTCATTGGGAAACTCTATACACCTCAGACTATCATTACATAGTTGGTAATATTTATCAATTTCATCTGCTTCTCTCATACCCCAGATATTATTTTTATTTATATAATTATTACTAATTTTCAACTTAGACTTAATTAACCCCAGATTACATATTATTTCCAAAGGAAAATGGTCAGACCAATACACATCATAATGGACCTTTGCGCTAAGCACTAATTGCCATGCTGACTCAGTGACCAAGCAATGATCCAACCAGCTTTTACAACCATTAGCATCACTAAAAAATGTATAGGTACCAAAAGAGATGCCTAGCTTTAAAATATCAGCACAAACCCACTCATTGTCTGAACAAAACTCTTACAGTTCGCTACCAAATAAGGCTGTTGGATGGGCATTCAGATCACCCAAGACAAATACCTGTTCCGCACTGTTGTCCTGTATAACAGCACTAACCTCACCTAGAACGTGGGCGAATTCGGGGAGGTTAGACTGGCAATCCGTCGGCATATATACACTGAAGAACATAACCTCACGATTTTCACCTATTATTGCTCTTATCCCAACGATACGATCGCTCGCGCACTTAACGACCGAGACACTACGAAAAACACTTTTTCGCCACATTAGCGCAACGCCGCCGAAGGGCCTGCCCCGATGAATGCCAACCGTTGGGTCCATGGAAGATTTTGCCGTGTATCCAAAGTCTTCATTTATGTCTCCAAGCAAAGCTAAATCGTGCGAGTACAACCAAGTTTCCTGTAGGGCCAATACATCTGCTTGTCTACATAAACTTCTCACACATTCAATACCTTTCTTGACGTTTTTACAGTTAAAAGTCATTATTCTGGTTTGATCCATCAATAATTGGTATATTTGTACACGGCACCCTCATCGAAATATTTTGTCTAAAATGTATATATTTTCTGAATGTAATCCCATCGGGCCATAGATCGTCATTCAAAAATGTATCAATTTTGCTTTTTGACACATATATTTTAAAGGAATTGTACAACCTCTCCCTTTTCATTATAATTTTCTCAGGGGTAACCGTCTCCTGCGTTTTTTCCAGGATGTAATCACGGATGTCATTTTCCGATGTGTTCTTGTTTACATTAGAAATAAATACAGGAATCTTTATTTCTGCCGCCTTAAAGTTAGCTCCTGGCTGGCTTATTGCCTTTCCTTTCTTACTCTCAAATCTATTTCTAATTCTCTTTCGTTGCACTGATATTAAATGATAAGGCTCAGGTTCGCCAAAATAAGGCACTATATTATTATAGAAGCTATAATGTCGCTTACACCTGAAGAATGTACCAGAATTCTCACAATGCTGGAAATGGGCCGGAGTCAGCGTGATATATTACGGTCAGTTGATGTGTTTCAGATAACGGTATATTGAGTTCTACAATGTAATGAGGAAACTGGCTCTAATCTATGTAGACCAGGAACAGGCAGGGCCAAATGTGTCACAGCATGAGAAGATCAAAACGGCTTGCTTGTTTTGATAAATCACAATGTTTCGAAATCACTTTATCATAGGAATTGAACCAACAAATCAGTTTTCACTCCTCGGACTAAGTACCTCAAGTGTAAGTGTATAGTTAGTGTATTTTTTTTTTTTTTTTTTTTTTTTTTTTTTTTTTTTTTTTTTTTTGACGACCGTTTGGTGCAGCGGTAGCGATCCTGCCTTTCGCACCGACGGTCCTGGGTTCGAATCCCGGAAGGGGCAGATGTTAGTATGATGAGTACGAGCATTTGTACCTGAGTCATGGATGTTTTTATATATTTCTATGAATATTATTTATTTATGTATGATATATGTATGTCTATCCGTTACCCTAGTATCCATAACACAAGCCTTAAAAGTGCTTACTTTGGGCTAGGTTAATTGGTGTGAATGTAGGAAATATTTATTTATTATTTATTTATTTATATAGACTGTAAGACAATTACTTACTGAAGCTAATTTAAAACCATTAATATCTGAAATGGAAGAGTAGAAATTATGTAAGGTCCTTTACTATGTGCGCCATAAAGAGGTTCAAGGTCACCCAAAGAGCGATGGAGCGTAAATAAGAAATGATGAGATCCATTAGAGAACCAAAGTAACCAATATAGCCCGTAGAATTGCCAAACTTAAGTGGCAGTGGGCGGGGCACATAGCTCGTAGAACTGATGGCGGTCGGGGCAGAAAAGTTTTCGAGTGGCGACCACGCACCGAAAAACGATCTGGTGAAGGTCGCGGGAAGCAACTGGATGCGGACAGCGCAGGGCTGGTCGTTGTGGATTTCTTTGGGGGAGGTGTTTGTCCCGCAGTGGACTACTTAGGGTTGAAACGACGAGATATGAAAACGGATCTAAATTGAAGCGTGGATATCGTATTTTGAGAGTGATGCCCGCAACCACAACTCGTACAAATGTACTCGAACGAATCAATATTATGCTTTAGAAGAACAGCGGTAGAACAAGACAGTACATGAAAATGCTCGGTTTCATGCTGGTCGGATTGGGTATCGCTACTTTTAAGAGGTATGTGCCATCTGCTGTATGGAGTGGCCAGCATCAGTCAACCAGATCAGCATGCCAGCATGAACCTTACGCCCATCCCATGCCCCGATTACTCTTTGAAAAGTCCAAAAGCTGCACGGGAAAATACCCCTACATCGTTAAAGAAACGTGCTGTACAGCATGCTAAACAGCTTAGCCACGATGGTTTAGTGCAATGGTAGCGATCCTGCCTTTCGCACCGATGGTCTTGGGTTAGGATTCGGAAAGGGCAGATGTTAGTGTGATGAATACGATCATTTTTGTTTTTTTAGAGGTATAGAAATTTTCTTAAATTGACATGAAATTACTTTATTCGAAAGATATCTTCTAGCATTATAATTTAAATATGACTTCTGGCATATGACCGCTGGCTGACTGGCTCGGGCGTAGTCCAATTTTCGATGACTTTTTCCAACATTTGTGGCCGTATATCAGCAATAACGCGGCGAATTTTGTCCTCCAAGTGGTCAATCGTTTCGGGCTTATCTGCGTAGACCAGCGACTTCACGTATCCCTACAGAAAGCAGTCTAGCGGCGTTAAATCGCACGATCTTGGAGACCAATTCACGGGTCCGAAACGTGACACTATGGGGTTACCAAACGTTTCCTTCAATAAATCAATTGTGGCACGAGCTGTGTTACATGTTGCCCCATCTTGTTAACGCCAAAGAAAATTAACAGAAAAAATCATTTCTGTTAATTTTAAATACTCTGAAAGTGTTTTTTTTCTTTTGGTAAAAACGGGCTTTAAAAGGTTTTAATATAATTGAACACACATAAGACTCATAAAGTGCATTAATAAAATAGACATTTCCGTTTAAACTTTGCGTTATTAGCACTTAATTGCAAAATTTTGGACTTTTGGTACTAAAATCGTAAACTTCCCTAAAAATAAATACAGTCAGACTTTGGTTAGGACAAATATCGCTTAAAGTGTTCTAGATGGTCTGTACTAACACCCCCTTAAGGCTTTGCACCCAACTTCCAAACAACCTGTATATTTTTTATGAATTTAACACAAAATGACAAATAGATTTTATTTCTTTTTCAAGAAATATTATAATGTCTATGTAACGTTATTTCTTTTCTAAGCTAGCATTCTTAGTTCCCAGATTTTCAGATATCTTTACCGTGATTCTTCGCTTACGAGTGTATTCATTATGGCAGTATTTAAAAACATCAATCATAAAGATCCCTTTTAAGTCAAAGTCTCGTGAGCTCAGCGAAATATGTAGTCCTTAATATTAAGACTATAAAACTAGAATAATTATTAACAGTTGTCACATTGCATGGTGGTACCGCCATAGGCCAAAACCCCCTAACATTCACTGTCGAATTTTGCCAATACAGATAGCCCTATGTCATGTCAAGGTAGGACCCTTGACATGACATACTTGACCCTGATACTTATACCTACTTAGGGGTATAAATATGGGAGCCATTTACCCTAGTTATCGCTTGAAGTGAACGCATCTCATTGTTTTCTAAAAACAGTTATTGTTTTGTTGTTTGTGTATGATGAAATTACAACAAGAGGGTAAGTGTTTTGTAAATTATTAAGTTTTATTCATCTACATATTATACCTTTTTACTTTATGTGGGTGATACGACAACCCTTTTTTGAAGTTTATGTTTCCGTTGCTGCGACTTTATCGAGACCTACAAAATGTTGCATCCCTTTGTAACGGATCTGATTTAGTATAAAGTGTAGGTACATGTGTCTTTTATGAGGAACATATTTTTTTTTTCTCCGATTTGCCCGAGCGCCCGTAAAGTGCCGTTCGCGGTCAAGACGTAAACGATTAACAAAATTGCCAAAACTAGATCCTTCTGTTGTAAACACACTGCTTTACTCTTCGGGTATATCTGATTCAATAGTAGTAATTCAGATATGGCTATAAGCGCTGACGAAGTATTATCGCTTATTTTTAATGCTAAGCTCACCAAGAACCAATATTCATTGATTAAAAATCTTGTGAACACTAAAACTTCGTGTAATATTTTACCGTCATATCAAAGTGTTTTGATTGCTAAAAAAACTGTTACCCGGAGAACATATCAGTCTCAGAACGTACTTGCGAAATAAAGTTACAAAATAAATCATACTGTTTCTCGAATACTGGAGTCATGTAGTGAAGTTTTAGAAAGTGTTTCAAACAATTCGTATACATTAGTTTTGACCGGTAAATAGGGATTTAACGGTAGCACGGGTCATAGCGAGTACAAGCAAAGCTTTTCGGATTCAACATTACAAGATGACAGTAGTTTATTTGTAACCTCTTATGTTCCACTTCAATTAGCAATTAAAACAGAACTGAATTCCATAAACCATATAATTTTGTGGAAAAACCCTCACCCTTGCTCTACCAGATACTTTAGGCCTATTTGTTTTAAATTTTTGGAAGAAAATTCTACAGTATCTAAGGAAGAGGAAGAGCATGTCAGGGAGAAAATTAACAATTTATCCTACTACTTTTAATTTCTAAGACCGCGAATTTTAATATTGAACATTCTTTGCAACTGACTATGGTAGACGTTAAAATATGTAGTACATTAAGCGACTCATTAAGCGATCATTTTCTTAGTGTTATGTATGTGGAGCTACTTCAAAGGAGATGCATAAAATAGATGTTTGTTTTCAAAAAGCCAGTCCAAGAAGCTCATTATCAGTTTGGGTTGTTTCCTTTCCATTCTTTGATTCGGTTCTTTAAATATTTTATTCATCTTTAAGAAATGGCAGGTCAGGTCAGAAGTGGAGAAAAAAAATTTTAGCTGTTATAAAACTACACGTTCAAACTGAATTTAGGAGAAAGTTAGGCTTAGTTGTAGATAAACCACGTAGTGGCGGAAGCGGGACATACGTAAATACGGCACGAAAATTTTTTTCTTGCTCTGCCATCTTTTCTGAAATTACAGGTTAACGTAAAGATTTACTTGATAAATGTAGAATAATTTTACAAGCTTTTAATATTGATTACGATAAGTATAAAAAATATCTTTGATAACCGCGCGTCAATTAGTTGAAGAATATCCATGGTACAATCTCCCTTCTTCTATCCACAGAGTAGACATGGTGCTGATGTATCAAAATATGCTATTTTATTCATCGGGGAACTTTCGGAAGAAGCTGCTTTTAACAGCTTAAGCTTTAGCTTTAATTGAACATTTAGAACTACATAGACGAGATTTTACTTGAAAAATGTCATGCGAAATTACAAATATGTACAGACTTGATTAACCGAATTTTACTGAGTTCAGACCCCTTTATAACTGGTCTTCGGAAACTTCCTGGAATAAAAAGAGCCTTCTGTCTAAGGAAGTTACAGATTTATTGAAGTCTTAAGCTGCATGTTCATTTGTAATTATTTATTTTGTGACCTCTTAATATTGTTTACTTTGTTTAGTATTGTCAAGTTATCACATAATTTTCTGTTTAATTTTAAGTTATAATCGTATTTTTATATACTAGGACTATAATACATTTAGCTTTAATTACACTGGTTAACAAATTTTAAGGTTTTGTTAATCCATGAAATGTGTTGTGCTAATTGCGAAAGAATACCTCTAAACATACATTCTGATGTAAGTTTTAAGGTCGAGTTAGCTCGCGTTTTTTGTGGATTTAAATAAAAATCTTTTGACTTAAGATAACATTATATTCATAAATCAAAAATTATAAAATTTAAAAATGAGTTAATATATTGCTTTTCCGTTTATAAATTATATCTACAGCCTCTCTCTTCACCGTCCAGCAGTAGTCTGCTAACATAGCAGGACCCCATTTGCCCTGGTATCGCCGTGCCTGAAATATCCTGGTGAAAACGTTTACAATGTTCGTCGCTAACATCTCCCCATATTTCAATGTGATCCTTTTGTTCTCTCCACAGCATCGGTGTTGCGAAAGGCAAACATGATCGGCGGCCGGATAGCCAATCTCGCATGTATTTACCACAACTCGAGCATATTACATGCGGAACCCAGGGCTTGTCTTGATTTTTCACTGGTATTCCGAAATAAAGTTCGTAAGCACGACAGATTCTGGGACTGAAGTTTTCGCTCGTATTTTTTGGAGTGAATTTACCACAAAGTTTTAGTTCAAACTTCACAATAAAAACTAAAAACAAAATTTGTTTGATACACTTTAGACGTTGCTGTAGGTTGCAGTGCTATTACCACGTCATACACTAATTGTATTTTCACGGTATTTGATAGCGAATACCAGCGCAATCTGAACGTTCTTTATGATGTATTAAATCTAGTAAAGTAAAGCTGTGATGTAATAACGGACAAGTTGAAACTTACGAGAGTGCGGCGAACGCAATACAAGATTAAACTTGTATAACTCGCTAACTCGGGCTGAGACACTTGTAATATTATAACTGATAATTAGTATTTACCAAGTGCTGCCTATTTTTGTATTTCATCATTCATGGGCAAAACCATTGTTAACCAGTGTTATTAATAATTTCTTAAATTTACTGCAATTAATTGTATTATATAGTACGAAATTGGCTAAAAATTTCTTATATAGGTTTTGTGATGCTTGTTTATATTTTTAATATTCTACTTCATTCCTTACGAGAAGGATGGTTACGGAACCACCGTGCATTGCTTAAAAAATTTGACGCTCATTATTAAAAAAAAATAGAAATAGCTAGATAAAACTTAAAACATATTTATAAAAGATTTAAGCAGTTGTTTTCCCTTAATAATTGCCAAATACCGCCTAGACAACGCTTAAATCTTATAGCAAGATGCTATTAAGTAAACAAAAAATCACTGTCAGATATGTGTCAGCGTCGCGTCATGTCAATCAAATTGTCACACCTGCTCAAGTGTCTCGGTTATTTTGGCTGCTTGTTTTGTGTTACGGTTTTTCGCACGGTTTTGCTTAAATATAACCACGATAAAGGATAAAAGATTCAAATTAATACTATTTACACTGCTGTAAATAGGTATGCTGTACTTTCTTTGATTTGTGACTTCTTCCGTTTTTGCATCTTATCTGTGGCCCAGTAATGGCGACATTTACAGTATTTCAAAATAAAAGTAGTAATTTTATTCAGATATACATGTCACTCCTACACCCAGAAGTATTAGACTTGATTACTTAATTTCAAATAAACTTTATACGCACTCGCTTATACACTAAGCTAAAATCGGTTGATCTAATAATACGAGTATATGTTACATGTTTTTTGAAGTGAAAACTTCTTATGGCGCGTTGGGCACTTTTGTGGGTGAGCATTTTCAGCCATTCTCGCGACAGATGAGATTTTACACAGATATACTCCGCGTGTATTCTTATAATATATGTATACTATACGCGCTCTTTGCATGGGCATTCGTTCGTGCTCTCGCGACAGACGAGATAACATACCTATATGTATACTCAGAGTGTATAGGTATGCGAGAGCGCTGCATGCTATACGCAGTCTTTGCATGGGCATTCGTTCGTGCCCTTGCGACAGACGAGATTGAGAGTTTTTTTATATTTATTTTATAAATGAATATTAAACGGAAAATTTATTTATTTAAATATTTCATTTGACTTGTGTTGCTGCTATGGTATTGTGTAAAAAAAAACAAATCTAAAGTGTTAATAGAATTAATAAAAACATTGTTGTAGTGCTTTTGCATACTATAGTGTTACTATATTTTGTATACATTATTACAACTGCTGCTCGTCATCACGTAAGTAATTTATTATTTTATTTGGTAAATTTTGTTACGTACATGATACGTACATAAACAAATGCAACACGTTATTAAATAAAATTATCTAAAAAATGAGAAACACGTGGGGTACATATATGTTTACAATAGTGTACAATACTATTAGTACACGCATAGGTATATATCAGCTGTCTCTTTCTTCGGCTAGGGAGACAACTTCCTGTTTTACCAACAGTTACATTACAAGAATACAAGTTTGGCGCTAGCGTTTAAAAAGGCACTGCATTTAAAGTTTGAAATTGATAAATTTTTACAATATTACAGAAAATCTCGAAATTTTGGGAAATTAGGAAAATTAACTCTAAGCTCATTTCAGCTAAGAATTAAAAATTATCGGAAAGCCGGAAAAGTAGGAAAACCTGAAAAATCGAAAATATACTCATTTTATTAGAGAATTTCACTAGGGACGTGATTCGATGGTCGGAAAATCGCTAAAAAATATGGGAAAGCCGGAAAAGTAGGAAAACCCGAAAAATCGAAAATATACTCAATTTAGTAGAGAATTTCACTAGGGACGTGAATCGACGGTCGGAAAATCGCTAAAAATTATGGGAAAGCCGGAAAAGTAGGAAAACCCGAAAAAATATATATGCTACGATTATAGCTTTAAAAAATCTACATATTTATTTTTTATTATAGATTTGTCGGATGCGGATGATTCAAATGATGCTCGAAAAAGAAAAAGAAAAAACTCGACAATTTCTCATGTCGCGAGCGCACCTAAAAATGCTCACCCAAAAAAGTGCCCAACGCGCCATAAGTTCAATTTTTCACTTCTGCCTGCACTCCCGGAGTGCAACCCCCATTTTTTTTTAAGTTAGAGTAAATAGTCTTTTAGCACTTCTCAGTTAAATTATTGTACATCAAAATACAGTTTAAATAGAAAATAAGGTGTCAATATAAGTGTGCGAATTTATTAAGAGTAATTTTCTTATGGGAAATCAATATACCAATATCTAAACATTATATAGAAAATTATATTGTATCTGAATGTAATCTCGAGATTCAAGCAATTAAGGCTTGAGCTTTTAGGCATGGGGTTGATGTTAAACCTTAACTTCAGCATCTCCATCGGTCCAAAGCTCAAACTAAAAGTTGGGCGTCTTAAATAAAGTCAAGCAATATTTTATGCCGGGACAGTTTTTAACTCTATAAAGCTCAAGTCCGATTTCCCATGGAATATAGAAAAGTGAAAAAGATAAGGTACGAATTATTGACCAAACTCTATCCATTCTATTTTCTCTAAGAAAATGATTTATCTGCCCAATCATAACAGGCCACATTAGGTTCAAAGAGTTTATTTCCCATAAAAACACTTGGTTTACACAAAATGAGAAAAACATTTTTTATACATACTAATATTGACTTATGGGCTTATGGCTACATCTAAAGCAATAAAAAATAAAAACAAAAGACAGGCCGGACACGTATACACAAACAAATTAAAATTTTCTTTATGTTACATGCAACAAGTGAAATTCTTCTTCACACATACACAAACATATACATACATATATATACATACATACATATACATATATATACATACATACATACACACACATAAATACACACACACACATGCACACACACAAACATACATATACATACACCAAGACGAATTCAAATACTAAGATGCATGAACCTGTCCGACGTCCGTACAGACATGGAAAACAAAATACATAGCATTCATAGCATTTACAATCAAGAATTGTAAATGCTAAGAACCACCACTACTGCTTTACTGAAATTAGGTTATTTTTAATTTTAGTAGGGTTTCAGATTCCGCTATAAATATCTTAAGTCTATTCTTGAATACATTTTGACTATTGCATTCCTTTATGTCATTTGGCAATTTGTTATACAGCTGTACTCCCTCAAAAAGTATAGTTTTTTCCCCGTAACTAGTGCGCGCATTTGATAATTGAAGTTTGTTTGCGTTTCTTAAGTTGTGTTAATTCACTTTCTTATGTAATAATATATTGGATTGGATGGAATTAGTACATATATTCCTAACGAGAATACAAGTGTAGTATGCATACAGTTGTTTAAGATCAGATAATTTAGTTTTTTCGTATACTTGTTTTGTTCGGGTTAGATAATTATAACGAAACAAAATTTTAATAATTTTATTTTGAAGTCTTTGTAACGGGTTTATATAAGTTGCAGCCGCCGTATTTCAATTAAATATTCTAAATGTTATTTCACTAAGGAGTTATAGATAATGTTACGTACTTTGTTTGGTATCAAATTTGTTATTTCATGTAATGCGCCCAGTAATGACCTCAGTCTCGTTTTGATATGGTCAATGTGCCATTTCCACGTTAGTTGTTCATCTAACCATAGTTCGAGATATTTTTCTCGGTAGGATCGTTGAATTGTTACGTTGTTTATGGTTAATGGGGAGAAATCAGGAATGTGTTTAATTTTTATTTTTAGGACTAAATAACATGTATGAGGTTTTAGATGCATTTATCGTTAATAAGTTATATTTTAACCATTCATTTAGCACATCAAGGTCTCTTTGAGCACTTCTTATGATATCGTGTATGGATTTTCCGAAATAGAATAGACATGTGTCGTCTGCGTATAATGTTATATGTCCGTGTAGTTCTATATTAACTATATTATAAGTGTAAATTAAAAAAAGCAAAGGGCCAGCTATTGAGCCTTGTGGAATGCCGTAAGTCACGTGACGTGAGCCACTAGTGTAATTACCTATTTTCACTACTTGTTGCCTGTTTTGTAGGTATGATGATAATATATTAAATGCCGCTCCCGTGATACCTATGTTATTTAACTTTTCTAATAGTTTCCTATGACTAACTGTGTCAAAACATATCTTAAGGTCAATGAAGATGCCTAACGCTAGATTTTTTGATCAATGTTGGTTTTTATTTTCGTAACCAAATCCACCGCAGCATTTAGTGTACCTGATTTAGGTCGGAAGCCGTACTGTTGTTCTATTAGTAGCTTGTTTTCCGTAACGTATGTGTTTAAGCGATCGTACAAAATTCTTTCGAATATTTTTGAGATGACAGGGAGAACCGATACCGGTCTATAATTACTAGGATTAAATTTGCTCCCTGATTTATAAATGGGGCTAACCTTTGAAATCTTCAATGAATCTGGGAAGACACCGCGTACTAAACATTCGTAAATGCACTCAGTTAACCTATCAACGATTACATCTATCAAACATTTTATCGCCTTAGTACTAATCTCAACCAGACCTGTACTTGTGTTACTGTCTAGGTTGTCAATAATTTTTGAAATTTCGGTAATGATACAAGGACTTAGTTCACTTAACGTCACGCTATGTGTATAGTTACTTTCGTTCATTAGTGTATTCGCGGTGTTCTCATGGTACGATTTTGGTATTTTGTTTGCTAAGTCAGAACCTATTGTCGAGAAAAAAAAATTAAATAACTCACAGATCTCCTTACCCTCCGCGATGACACGACCTGAATCCGATCTTACTTTTGAGGGAGTACCACTGTTCTTGACTTTATTTAAAGATAAACTGTTAATCTGTTCCCACATCTTTCTTGGCTGATTTTGATTGGTACGAAATAATGTAAGATAATAATTTTCCTTTCGTGTCCTAATAAGAGTTTTTACTAAATTTCGTTGCAAAATTAAATTCTCTAAATTTTCCGCCGTTGGGTTGCTTTTGTTTTGTTGATACGAGGGTGGATTGAAAAGTTCTCGGCCTAACATAGATACATTCAATTCTGAAAATCAAATCTACCTACATTATTTTGTTCAATTCAGACTACTTAATTGTGTGAAGTTTGAAACGTGTGCGATAGCTAGTTTTGATTTTATAAACCTATTAACATAGCAATCGGACATAATTTCTTCGAATGGAGCAAATCGAGCAGCGTGCGTCATTAAGTATGGGAGTACTAAAGAGTAAGAAGGGGCTATCATCAAAAGCCATCCATGATGATATAGTCACTTCATTAGGGGAATCTGCTCTGTCATATTCATCCGTCAAAAAATGGATAGCAGAATTCAAGCTTGGTAGAGAGAGTGTGAAAGATGAACCCCGCTCTGGAAGGCCTTCGACGTCCACAACTGACGAAAATATTCAAAAAGTGCTTGATTTAATTATGAGAGACCGCAGATTAAAAATTAGAGAGATAGCCGAGATTATAGGCATCTCTTATGAATGCACTCAAAACATCATTGTCAACAAGTTGGGTTTCCACAAGGTGTCTGCGAGGTGGGTTCCGCGGCTGCTTTCAGTCGAACAAAAAAAGACGCGATTGACTATTTCACGCGACTGTTTGGAGTTATTTGAAGCCGATGCAGATGAATTTTTAATTCGTTTAGTTACTATGGACGAAACATGGGTTCAATACTGTACACCGGAAACAAAACAACAATCAAAATAGTGGAGAAGATCTGGTTCACCACTCCCTAAAAGGCTAAGTCGATTTTGTCGGCTAATAAGGTAATGGCTTCAGTATTCTGGGACTCGAAGGGTGTGATTATGATCGATTATCTTGAAAGGGGTCAGACTATAAACTCCGATTGCTACTGCATCTTACTGCGTCGTTTAAGAGAGGAAATTAAAGAAAAACGTCCAGGAATGATTAGAAGAAGAGTCCTGTTTCATCAAGATAACGCCCGTGTGCACACGTCTTTGAAATCGATTGCTGAAATCCACAACTGTGGCTTCGAACTGTTACCGCATCCACCTTATTCACCTGATCTGGCACCATCAGACTTCTTTGTGTTCCCCAACCTAAAATAGCACTTGGGAGGTCAACGATTTCCGACAAACGATGAGGTCAAAGCAGCAGTAGACGCATATTTTGACTCTAAGGAAGAATCATTTTTCTTCAATGGTCTAAATGCTTGGAAGGGCAGGTGGCAAAAGTGGCATTGAACTTGATAGTAATTAAGTAGAAAAATAAAAATATAATAGACTTTGTATGTGTTTGTTTTCTTGGTTAGGCCGAGTACTTTTCAATCCACCCTCGTATAATAGGTTTCGTTTATTTATGGAATCCAAAATATCTTTAGTAATCCAGTCTTCGCGGGGTGGGTTTTTATACTTGATTTTATCTATTCTTCTCTTATGTATTTGTTCTGTAATTAGTATCTTAAGGTAGTTGTAGTCGTTTGTGTCGTTGGTGTTTTCTATTCTTAAAAAGTTGTTGCGCAATTCATCGTAATCTAGTGCTTTGTGGTGTATCTTTTTATTCACTTATAACGGTAGGCGGCCAATATCAACATAAAGCTGCTTATGATCGGAAAGTGATGATACAATAATCGAAATGCTGAATGTGTGATTATTTATGTTAGTACAGACATGGTCCAATATGGTACCTGTTGTGCTAGTTTGACGAGTGCTATATTTTTTATCAATTTTGTTTAAAAGTCTGTATCCAGCCTCTTTTATTTCGTTCAGGTATTTAGTCTGATCACTGTCCGCGGTTAGTAAATCGATATTGAAGTCACCAAACACAATTGATCTTTTGCGCCGTTCTAACTGCGAAGAATATTTGTTTAAAAAATTGTTTATATTTGACTTTCCTGGTTTGTAAATTGCTCCAATATTTAATGACAGTTTATCTATGTGAATCCATAAATAATGACTTCCATCATCCGATAGTTCTTCTGTTATTTCGTATTTTATACTGCTGTGAATGTATATCGAAACTCCACCGCCCCTCCTTTTTTTCTATAATTTTAAGCATGCTCGTAGTTAGGTAGCTTATATAAGTTAGCGTCACTTTCTGAATTTATCCATGTCTCACTAAATATTAAAATATGTGCTTAGTACACATTCTATTTCTTCAAACTTACCCGCTTTGCGAAAACTGCGTAAGTTTGCATAAAAAAACCGTAAGCACGATGAATGAAAAGGAATATCTTCATATTTGTTTATTTGATGACTCAATCCACATAATTCGTCTGTACATTTTTATTCTGTATAATGATAGTTACATGTTTTTTTTATTATTTATGTTGGTAATGATTGTAGGTTTCCCTTTTATGTACTTAATTTTATGGTTTTTTTCGCCATTTTCCAGCCGCTTATTTAGTTGTTCCTCCTTTAAACTTTGTAGAAATTGCTTTTGTGTTGGTGTTTGATCAGAGTACATGTGTATATTATCAGGCAGACTTCTTTTGTTTAGACATTAGGAACCAAATAGCAGTTGAGTAGCATGGGTTTTAATGTAAAAAGTCGGATATTACTAATGGTACATTTAAGAGAGACTGGAGAGTAAGAAACTTATTTCGTCCAACCAATTCAGTTTTTGTTCCGGTAGGAGTACTGCTAGTGTGGATAGTGGATGGCCTTGATATAAAAAAAGAAGGCCATTTCGGTATTCCTTGACCTAGCAAAGGCTATGATACGGTTTCTGTCCCTAGACTTATTCACATGCTCGAAAATATGGGCGTGAGGGGCATACAGTTGTCCCTTTTTAGAGACTATCTGCAAGGTCGTATACAACAGGTTAAGACTGGCACTTACATAAGAAATGGATTTCACACTACTTACGGAATTCCCTGAGGAAGTATCCTCGGGCCGAGTTTATTTCCTATTTATATAAATGGATTGTGTGACCTTCAGATACCAAATGGAAAAGTCATTGCTTTTGCTGATGATACAGCTTTTATTTTGAAGGGGAGAGTTAGTCTGAAACTGGAATTACGCAAATGGGTTTGAATCTTGAGATGAGATGGCTTTCGGATTATGTGCTTACAATAAATGCTGCCAAAACAAAATAGATTAAGATTTTAAGACTTTTTGCAAATTGACCGTTTGTATTAATACTGTGCATATCTATTGTAGTTATATTCACTAGCTATGTAATGTTGCTGTGTCATAATAAATAAATAAATGAATGAATTAATAAAGTAAGAACTCTTAGTTTTATTCAAAAATTAATATTTAAAGTTATCGAATTCTTCTTTTTTCCTTAAGATTTATATTTCTGACAGTAATAGTTTTACTTGTTACAACCATCAGCTGTAGGAGTGTGCTATCAGCGTTTAATAAAAGTGTTAAAATAAAATAATTCTGTTCCACGCACATCACGCAGTTAAAAACTTTTTGTTGGATACTAGTACAGTCATTTGGTGCGAAAAATAGTGGTTACCTGGAAAGTTTTCCGGGAATTATGAAAATTGGTAGTTTTTAAATTTTGAGGTGCTCTTTGCAAATTTCGAGTTTGCCACCTCATATTTTTGCCGTTCGCACCGCCATATTGGGAAAATGGCGCCGAAAAGCAGTTTTTTGACAATATCTCCTTTCCGACTCATTTTATGATAAAAACAGTTATATACAAATTATGTATCTATCTTTTTTTCATAAAGTTAATAGTTAAGGCGTACGAGCGCCGCAAAGTGTACTCCAAGACGTATTTTGGCCAAAAAACTCATTTCCACACTTTCCACATCACCTTGAGGTAGAGTAAGC